>CM060963.1:12589156-14004156 GCA_030765045.1 Tenodera sinensis
CAGTGACTGTTTACACACGTTATCGCTATTTAAATCTGATAGTGATAGTGTCCCAATTTGCTTATCAGCTGTTTGTATGGTGATAACCTGACTGTTTTGCAGCCATCATGCTCTATCACAAACTAATTTGGCGTGAACCACAAGTATAGACCTTGTGAAGTGAGATTCCCCAGTCTCTTGTTGTTTACATGTTATACAAACGAACATGGCTTCAGAGCAATTCCCAGAAATACATTTCACCTCATGTGAACTAATCTTAATGATACGGTATTTTAATAAAATTCATTACAAATATTTTTGATAGAATCAACATTTTCGAAAAAATGTTCCTGGTAAAGGGCGGTCTGGGTGGGGGGATACTTTAATCTTCTTGTTGCAACCTGAACTTAATGTACAGTGGATCTTGGATAATTCGCTTCGAAAAAAACTACAAAGTTACGTCTAGCAAACATCCATCAGGATTTTCCGGTTGTCTCACTCTTTTCAGCTCTTTCAATTTTCACTCGAGGCACTGCTTAAAATGTTCTCATTATTCTTCACATAAGTTGACAAAATGTTCGGAGGTATCCCGTATTCTTTTGCGATCTCAAGATTTTTTCTTCAAACCCGAAAGTCTAGTACTGGACACGTGGTTTACTAAGATGCACAGTGGCATTGATTTGCAACACACTGAAGCTCAAGGCGCACCTGTTTCAAACAAGGGGATGTGGGAGCAGGTATAGAAGCCCAAGGCCGCCAGCGTTCCAACTGCTGCATTCAGGTAAAACAAACATCTCCGGAGCGATGATCTCTTTTGCACAAACACATGGACGAAGTTATCATACTACCTGGCAACGCCATGAAGCATAGCGGAAAGAATGTGAAACTGCCCAGAAGTTTGCGCGAGGTTATCACACAAACATGGCTAGACGGTGTGCGTACACTCTGTTCAGATGCAATCATATCTCCAGGACAGCAACGTCTCATATATCGGCAGGTGCGAGAGATAATCTATTTGCGTTTTATCACTGACTATACGCCAAGTTACTATTATTTCGCTCTTCTAATAAACAGTATAAGAAGCGATCTTAGCGCTCGACAGCCAAGATCAATACGCCTCAACGCTTTGCCACGAATGATTGTCAATTTATCTAGAGAATTTGACTGTCACAAGTTGCATTTATTAAAGCCATTTCACGAACTAGAGGGTTATATAGCCAATGAAATGTTGTATTGGAATTACTAACCTTTTAAAATAAATACGTAGCATGAACACATACCTACATCAGCGTCCATTGGCACTGTCTTCTAGGTTATCATATTGATGCTGCATTACATGTTGGTAATGTCAGTAGTTGGAGTATCTGCTGTTAATTTATAATTTCGTTCAATATAAAATGTGTCAAACTGATTCCAAACATATTCCCTGTTGTATTCTGTACTCTGAGATTTCCCACATTCAATTATTCCATCTATTTCAGCACTGAAGCGAGTCAGCCATATTTAACATTTGAATGGCGGCTCTATTACGTCAGCTGTTGTGCATCTGTTAGCACAGTGCAGCTAGATTGCATAACCTGATCATAACATAAGAAAAGCTGAGCAGGTGACAATGATTTTTCGCGGAGGAACGCTGTCATTGGTTGAAATTTTAAAAAGCTCTGCACATGATTGGTTGATTTCAACCAACTCATGTATGGCATGAGTGGAACAGTCATTAAATTTCCACGTTTAGATTAATGTTCGACTGACATTTCTGAACAAAACTTCGAATTCAGGAAAATGAAGTTATAATTGTATGTGATTATTTTGCATTGCTTTAATATAAAATTCAAGGAACCAAGGACAATCTTCGAATTAATGTCGATTTCGAATTATAAACGTGGGAATTACCCAAGTTCCACTGTATTTAAACATTTCGTTTTTGAGTTATGTTGTTCACAGACACACAGACATCTATACACATCGCACACACAAGAACCTTTTTCTAAAAATGCCTCTTTTTTGTATCACTCGAGAGTCACAAAACGTATATTTAAGGTGAAATCTCTATTTTTTTTTTTAATTTTTATTGAATCGACTGCAGTATTGCAACAGACTCTTTCATTGACGGTAAAAGCGGGCACTCTATCTACGAGTTTTTCCCTTCCGTCCCGCCTGGATATCACATTTCAAATCCCATTTACCTGCCTATCATAGACACCAACATTATTGACCAAATCACTGAGTGCATGTACCCATCGCACGTTTCTGTATCACACTCCAATAGAGTGAGTGAGTGTGTTGGGTTTAAGGGCCCGTCGGTGAAATCTCGGTATCGAATTTTTGGGTGGAATACAATACTTCTTTACCTACTATAGCTAAGTACAGTGCAATCCATATAAACTATAGCCAGAAAATTCAAAATATACATTTCATTTGTCGTAAAAATATCTTAAACATGACATTTTAATCAAAATCGTTGGAGCCATTTTCAGGAAAATCAAAATTTTCGAAAAATTTTCCATGTAAAGAGTAGTTTAGGATGGGGCTATTTTCTTCAGAATGTTCGTGTCGTATCCTTGAAAGACATTAAACTTAAATACCAACTTTGGTTTTTAACCGACTTTTCGTTTTTGAGTTATGCTGTCCACAGACTGACACACACACACACACGCGCGCGCGCGCGCACACACACAAACACAGGGACCTTTTTTCTAAAAATGCTTTTTTTTGGGTTCAAGGGGTCTCAAAACATATATTTGAGGTTAAAAAAAGACATGGAATTTTTGGGTGTAATATATTTCTCCTACCTAGCAGAAGGGTCAGTGAGAGTGGAAAACATGATAGCAGCATTGAGTACTGTCAGTGCAAGTCTATTGATAATGGTTGCGTCTACGAGCCAGAGAACAGACATTCACATGTCAAACTGCTGCGGAGAATCGGCATTGCCAACATAGAGTCAGTGCAGCAACTGACAAAAGCACATCATGAAAAACGAATGTGTTATTGGCGATGGTTTTGGGATTTCCTTATCCCACGTCCTGACACTCTCTCACTAGTAACGAAATAAGTAGGAATGGGTCGATACTCGATACCGATACATGATATTTTCCACGATATCCGATACTTCGATACCGCCGAGTATCTATTCTATTCCCAAAATAGAATGTTGGGAGAACTGTGTAATGCCAATGAAATTAATTAGGTGCCCATTTTGAATGAGACAAAATTACTTATTTTTAAACTCTACATTAGACATTTCAAAGCAAAATGCCTTTTGAAATAGTTCACTTTTATAAGTCTTTGTTCAAAAATACAAGCATCGTCATTCTTTAAGGGCCAAGTGTACTTCTTTTCCTGTCTCATACGAGTCCTGCTGTGCTAAATAGTCTTTCAGAGAAAACTGTTGCACGTGGAATACACAAATGTTTAGCGGCTTTTTTTAAAAGTTTTGAAAATGTTGAATTTGTTTTCCAGTAATTCAGTGTACTAGAAATATATGCAGTGAATAATAATAATAATAATAATAATAATAATAATAATAATAATAATAATAATAATAATAATAATAATAATAATAATAATAATAATAATAATAATAATAATGTCTCTAATGTTTACGTGGTCATTGCGACCACTTTTAAATGTTCTACTAGCGGCAATAATATTTTGTGATTTTAAAATAAAATAAAAATTGCAGAATCGCCACCCAAGTATCGAAAAAGTACCGAGCGAATTTCCTGAAGTATCGTTCGATGTCGATACCATGGGTATCGAGGACCCATCCCTAGAAACATGAGTGTCGGCAGACTTTTTTCCAGGGGGGGGGGGCACATGTTGGAAGTTTGCAATTAGATAATATTAAATCATAATTCTATTGTCAAAATGTATATTTCTTGTACATAACCTATTAATTAGTGCTAAATAAAAATAGTTCTTTATATTAAAATTAAAATAATAGTTTAATAGTCAGTAATTGGCTGCACGTTAAGTTCACCAACTTCCAAGGGGGGGGGGGGCTGCCCCCCCCCTTGCCCCCCCCCCCTTCGCGACACCATGCCTAGAAATAAGCAACATTGGCGAGGATACACAGGATATAATGAAACGAGTGTGGACAAGTACAGATGTCGATGGAGCACACTTCCATCGTTTGTTCTGAGGAACAGTTAACAATGTAATCTTCCAATTGTGTATTATATTCTCCTAAAAGTTGCGGGTTCCAATCCAAAGGGGTGCGGTGGATTTTTTCGGGTGTACAAATTCTTACCATAACTTCCTTCGGCAGAGAAGAATAGCGGTGGTACCGTGTCGTAGACTTAGGGACGCTGAGAACCAGAGGATTTAAAGAACGCCAATAAATAAATAAAATAAATATACAGGCGAAACTGGTGAACATGAAGATTCCCCACTCTCAGATCACCAGTCGTGCACCGTATGCGTATTATGGCGTTATTAAACAAATTCAATTCTCATGTTTCGCTGCGTCTTCTGTTATCTTATTTGCTAAATATTTAAATTCATATTTTTAATTTATGGACGCTCTTTAACTGCTACGGTTCTCAATGTGCCGTCCTATATTGTGAAATACCCTTAATTTTGCTCAGACGCCTCTTTATCAGGCTTGAGGTTCCTTTACGTGCCGTAAATCTACGACATGGGACCACCATGGGAATTTAAACGAAAAGCCTGCTTGGCAGGTGTTCTAATCTGTTCGTATTTTAAAATACAGTCTTCGTATAGATGGGATATGAAAGCTAGCTTGTGGGTGCATGGAATCACTTTGTGGAGTTCCTACCTACATACTCGACTGTCATTTGTTACCAACAAACAAACAGCGAATCTTGGAATTAAAGCAAAACAGCGAAGGGCAAATATTGCGCAAGTTGTGTATTCTCTAATAAAATGTCACGTCGTCCTTGAAACAGCTGACGGGGCCATTGTAATTAATAAGGGCAGTGTCACTGATCAATCTATTTTCGTGCCACAAATACGTCACGCAATCCTGGTTTATACAGACCCCGCCTGTCAAGTTTGCACCACAGGTCAGTGACGTCATTCAACGTCCAGCGCCATACTGGTATAACGTTGACTGCATAATAATTATATTGTATTTAATCCATGGATTATCTTAAATAGTTAATTACCAAGATTACCTATTTGTTGCATAAGTTAGTATTACATGCATAAAAAAGTCGAAAAACCGATGCAATTTTCAAAAATCTATAAAAGCTATACAATGACACATCGAAAAAAAATTGTTCTAATTGTAAATGAAAATTTTCCTCTCCATTAATTTGGTTGTTAGAATGTTTACTTTTTTACCACCTAAGTAAAAATACAGTGCATAGGGAAGTACAAAGACTGCCTCGCCATAAAACGACCGCACCGTATTATAACAAACAAATCTGATGTGTTGCACTCACGTGACTTTCTCTACTTCCGTACAAACTATTTTTACGAACGCTTACCGTTCTACTTCATGTTAATCGAGATAATTATTAGTAGAACTTATCCTATTGCTTATTTCCTTGTAGGTGCAAGGGGAATATGGGAATGCAGTAGGCTTTAAGTGAGTCAAATATTTTCAAGCCAGTCATTACAAGTTTGCTTTTACACTTTTTTAAGTGAATAAAACGGGTAAAATAATGCTCAAATGAGCCCAAGTATCACAGAGCTCAAGCTACCCAATATTTGTCTTCTCAGGAAAAGGGAAAACCTCATCCAGATAACTCACCCTAACCAAGATTCGAACTCAGGACCCCTTGAATGTAAGACAGACACCATAGAGGTGGGCGCTTCTGAGGACATTCCCAGATAATTCAAGATAACACACTTCATTTGTCATGAAAATATCAAACATGTGGTATTTTAATTAAAACCATTAGGGCCATTTTTGATTAAATCAAAACTTTAAACTTTCCATGTAAAAGGTAGGTGGGGGATTTTCTTGGAAGTCATGTCACGTTCTTGGAATAAGCTGAATTTAAATACAAAGTTTGCTATTTGATCAACTTTTTGAATTATGCTGTTCACAGGCGGACAAACACACACGGACATTTGTCTCAAAAATGCATTTCCGGTGAAATCTCGATATAGAATTTTTGGGTGGAATACAAATAATTCCCCTATTTACTACATGCACTACACAAAGCACAAATTACAATAGTGTTCTTTTTTAACGTCATCCAACGTAATGTCATATTGGACGGTGAATGAATGAAATGATACTCAAATGAGCCCGAGGTCCATAGAGCTTTTAGTTACCGGACATTCGGCTTGTCAGGATAAGGGAAAACCTCGGAAAAAACCTTACCCGGATAACACCTAAGCGAGATTCGAACTCGCGACCTCTTGAACGCGAGACAGGGAATTCCAAGGATGCGACACGAAGATTTTCAAGAAAGTTCCCCCAGCCATAACTACTCTTTACATAGAAAATGTTCGCTATTTTTATTTTCTCAGAAATGGCTCTAACGATTTCGATTAAACTCAGTGCAAAATTTAATGTAGGATGGTTGGAGTGCCTTTTAAAAATGTAAAACTTTGTATAATTATTTCCCAAAATAAAATATTACAGTGCTGCTAGTACTTCCGGTTCAAAATGAAAACATACTTGAAATTTAACTCTATGCTGAATTTACGATTATGTTTTAAAACCTACAAAAACGGGGCCAAGGTCAAAAGACGTCTACCACCTTATCAGTAGCACGAAATATAGAGCATTATTATCACTATTACCCAAGGTCACTAAGGTTGGCAGTTCTGGTAATAGCCGAAAGTTAGAATTTGGTAGGGGGAGGCAACAACAATGAACATTCGCTTGCACATATGTATAAGGTTGAGTGGAGGTTTGTCTACCATTAAAAAATAGTGGAAATTAATCGTTGCCAAACTTGATTGCGACGAAGGCCTTTCACTTTTGCTATATAACAATAACGTGGTCAGGTATGTCGGTGTTCGCCGCGTTTAAGCAGTTATACACAGGGAGAAAATGCATACCCAGAGCCCAAGCTCCCCTCTTGAACACCAGGAAGGGTTTAGAAAGACACAGTGGGGTTTTCCATTACACCAATAAGCCTTACGCAGGGATGGAACTTGACTTTCGCGCGTTAACCCGAAAGAGAAGACTACTGAATAATAGGGGAAGGTCGACAGAGTTCAGGTACACCATCTTCCATCTCTCCAGAATGGTACCGGATGGTATTGATGTGCCACGACCCCCGAGTTCCCCCAAACGTACCAATTTATCTAGGGTTTTGGGAACAATTGCCCACTGAGTCCAACCCAATCCGAACTGTATCGGGACGGGCTGAGATGTTCGGTTCGAAGCTACCAAAGGAAGCAGCAGGGTTTGATGAAGCATCTGGTGTTGGGGATGGAGGTTTCACCTCCGAGGTCTTTCTATACCACTGCCTTAAATGCATATTTTAAGAAATAATCACAAAAAATTACTTCCATGTAAACTTTCCTTAAGGGTGCTCAAATTATTAATTTATGCAATTTCCCACCAACTTGGCTGAAATTTGTAGGTTAGGACAAACACAGCAATAGAATCCTAAACTATACATTGGGGTGTTCTATGAAAGTATCTAATCGATATTTTATGTCTACAAGGTGCGAACAAGTTTCAACTTTTTGGAACATATTCCATGCATGAGCTGGCCAGAGATAATCGATAACATGTGCTCCGTAGCAGTGAATGCATCTAAAATGATAAAATGCAAAGCTCAGAGCAGAGCAACAAGTGAGACCCATTCAGTAACATGCACTTTCACTATAGTATACAGTTGCGCATACGCACGCACGGCTGCTGGAGCAATGAACTCCAATGCACATACAGGCTCTTCGCCAAGGACATCGCCTCCCTCTCCCATCCCACCCAACACCGGCTTTTTCTCAACAAGAATTGCGGTTCTCAAGCGATTTCTAACCTGACTGGCATTCTTCTGACAGCGTCGTTGTTTACAGCACGAACGATGGGTTGTCAAGTTCACTAACGGCAATCAAACATACGATTATCGGTGAGTTATTTTTACTATTCTACATATTACGTAACATTTAAAAAAATTGCTTTTTTAATCGCCATGTTAACAGCATACGAAACAAATGACGGCAATTTAATTCGTAAACAACAGCAAAAGCGCCATGGTTCAATGCGCATGCGTTCCATTATTCATAGTGGTTCCAATCCTGGCACGACGTTTGTAACCAAATTCGATACAACTTTTGATCGATCTCATGTTCATCAGAAAACTCAAATGCGATCGAGACCAGGCTTTAAGACAAACTCAATACATTGTAAGGCGCATTACTCAAATGTTAGTAAATAGACGGGTGCGATTTCACAGGGGCACACGGAATGTCGAGATTGGGGGGTGGGGGTGCCATTTTTCACAGATAAGGAGATGGGCCTGGTAAGCGCCTAAAATTAACTGAAACTATGAAAAACATATTTTTGTATTTTTCTTATTGTCGTGCATGGAATACTGATATTTCAGCACTCAACTCCCTCGGATAAAGGAACTGGGGCGCTCTGGATGTATAAATGCAAGCTATAATGTATTCACTTAACTTGAAGGCCAGTTTTCTCTATTTAACATTACAGAATTTTAGGTACAGCCAGTGCAACAATTGTTCAATGTTTGCACTTCGTTTTTATCGGGGTCATTAAGAAAAATAAAGGCAGATTTTGCTGGTGGAAGTTATATATAAATTCCACTATTTTGCACTAAAACGTCTGCTTTAGAAAGTTATTAACTTGTGCATTATTCCAATGCTTTTTTCTTCATTTATGCGTGTTGAATACAATTTTAATACCCTATAATTCTCAAGTTTTCAGTTTAGACAAAATCCTTTAAACAAAGCCCATTGGCAACTATGTTGTTTTTGTTAAACATAAATACAATTAAAACAAACGTTCCATAAGATTAACAAGCACACATTATTAAGAATATATGTATAGGTGTGCAAACTATGCCTAGCTTAGGTGCTGAGCATACCAGTAATTTGCACACTTGTCACCCTAAACCTGTCTCAATTCAGTTACAACAAAACAAGTTGAAGTATAGTGGTCTCACAACTTTCCCTACAGGTTGTTTACTGTCATTGCTGTTCTAGAGATTACTCATACCAACACTTCTTTTTCTGCCATTAGTGTTAAGCAGGCAGAGGAAATATTGCATTACAATATACATGTTTAGAGGTTTCCTGAACACAACTCAAAATCAAAATGGCAGACAATATTATATTCCCTATCTTTGAAGGATGTGATACAAAGATTTAAAAGATACATTTTCCACCTCAAAATAACATTTACATGGAGATGTCTTTTTTATTTCTTATTTTCTCAATGATTTTGAAAAAAAAACAAAATATTAACATTTTTGAGCGCTTAATAAAACTTTGAATTTCCTGCAAATAGCCTTTGAAGTCCTCATAATTAGAAAGGAATTTTGTATACCTAATTGGTAAACTGTAAGGGATAGACAAGAATTTACAACACAAAAAAGAATCTCATTTAGAACACACAATTTATATACTTTTTGTTGTTGTTGAATTAACAAATTCTGAGACATTAGTGGCGTTTGTATTGTAATATCTGCTAAGGGTACAATGTACTCTCTGAAAGTGAGTTTTTCAGTACCAGGAAATACTGTAGGGAAAACATTTTGATGAATAGTGATGGTTGGTTACTTTCACATAAAAGCAGGCATAACATAATTTAGTTATGACCTTTGAAAAGTAAACTTTATAGTTATGTCAACGAATTGGTGGCCATGTGCTTTGGAAGTAATTTTACTTTTTGTAGATTACATATAATTTAATTTAGGGCCTGTATTATGATCTCCAGTTACTAGGATACACGGTTTGTTACCTTTCAGTTATTGCTGACTGATGGTTAGGCTCAGTGCCTCATATTACAAACTCAATTTGACTAAAGTTAACCATTAACTGAATCCTCAAGCACAGATCATAATACAGGCCCTTAATCTTTTTGAAGGGGACACAAGTGTGCTCTAACTTCTAGAACTGGTGATAGGAAAATAAGGCTACTTCCAACATTTATTGTCATATCTAGCAAACAGTCACAGTTTTTACAATTAGATTTATATACTTCATTAGTTGATGCTGGCAAAGTCTAAACACAAACTTTTACAGAAATATATTGAGGTTACATGCAATAATAAAAATGTATAATTTGTATGGTTTAAAACAAATATTGGTTTTTAAACATGTTATGATTATGCCTTTTTTGAGCTTTTTCTTTCTTTCCTTTTTTCGTTGTTATGCATACTAAAGACACAGGCTCTAGTGATAACACAAACAGAGCTACAGATTAGATTATCAAGCACAATAGTGTTACTTCTTATATCACGTAATGTATAGGTTACTATACATCTAGTGGAAACGTAACAGACATGACAACTGAGACAAGTCAAAAAAAGCAACTAATTACTTGGGAAAGGAAAATACTCCGAGGAATTTATGATCCACATATGGAGAACCCAAACAAATTTGGAAATTATGAATAAATATGATGCTCCTTACATTGTGGCATCAATAAAATCACGAAGATCGAGATGGGTAGGACATGCGCCAGGATAGAGCAGTGAAGAAGATTTTAGAGGGAAAGACAGGAGGTAGTAGAAAGAGAGGAAAACCCAGACCTAGATGGAGTGATGTTGAAAGTGATTCAAGACAGCTGGGAATAAAACAGTGGAGAAATAAGGCTTTGGAACGAGATATCTGGGCATCTATCATAAAGAAAGATGAGACTGAACTCAAAGGTCCGTAGTGCTATAGGACGATGACGATGATAATGTATGGGCTACTTCATATTATATGCATATATGACTGGTGAAAATTATTTGCTGTGTGACACATTTATAATTCTGACCTCTGCTAATTATGGAATCTCAAGAATGAAAACAAACAAAAGACAAAACTGTGATGTATCATATTCACATGACTTTCCCTACCTCTTATCATTTACATTTATATCTCACACATGTATAAATCAATTTCCATGTGTTAGTCTCGCAAAAATTGAAAATGGTTGAACCGAATTGAATAATTTCTTTTTTGTTTTGTTTGCCTCAGTTTTGTGATGATTTAGAAAAAAAGAACATTAGGTAAAACTCAAAAGAATAGTCGAAAAATCTAAAAAATCAAAATTTGTAATTTAGTGTGGGAATTGCCACTTTGGATGTTTGACCTCTGTGTGCTCCTAAACCACTTGACCGATCACTGAAATTCAGCAAATACATGTATTTTTTCATAGAAAACGTTTGTATGCTATCCATTGTATGTACTATAAAAAATAACATTCACATGGTTTTTACTACTCGCTTTACTTTCAGGTATTAAATTCACATATCCTTCCCTACTCACCCTTCAACATACAATTCATACTATTACTAAAATAGAAATGTAATATATTACATCCACACAATTTTCTCTACTCTGAAAGTAGAAAATTTAGGGAACTAAATTATGATGTAAACTCTTAGGAAGCCTGTAACCCACCCATCTGCCTCTGTAGCGTGATGGTAGTATGTCTGCCTCACGTCCAAGAGGTCGTGAGTTCAAGTCTCACTTAGGGCGAGTTATCTGGATAAGGTTTTTACCAAGGTTTTCCCTTATCCTGAGAAGACAAATGTTGGGTAACTTAAAGCTCTTTGGACCTTGGGCTCATTTCAGCATTATTTCACCCATTTCATTCATCCATCGTCCGATATAACATTACATTGGAGGACATTAATTTTAAAAAAATGTAACCCATCCATCTGTCCACCCTTTTCTTATACACAGAATTCATAAAATGTCAACAAGTGCTCCATTTTGTTAATAAGTTCTTCAGAGAAGCTTTTAATACAAGTGTACTAGCATTATCCTCAAAAACAGCGGTATTTGAAACTACATACACACACACCAATCTTAACCCAACCTCGGGTAAATCTCGAAACAAGAGGAGCTGATCAATTTACTGCAATTCACTATGGTCTGATGTTAGCAGCTGCTCCACATCAACAACATAACCACAAGGTGCCTGTTACTGGCCAAAGTATGAAGGAAAAGTAAACATGGAACAAAGTCTGCTTATTTTTCTATTTACCTCATGTTAATTAAAGTAGACGTTTTCAGAAATGGAATCATTACACATTTTGTTGTAGATATAAAATGAATATAGGAGACTGAAATGATATCAAATGCTTAAAAAGTAGGTCACTATATGCTCCCTTGAAATGACATTACAAGAAATAACAAATACTTAAAAAAGTATTACGTATTTTGAAAATCAAGCCAATAACAAAAAAATCCTGGAAATAGTTAATGTCATAAAAATTTGAACACAAATTGTGTTTTAACACCTACATATTTTGTTTTGTACTTCTTACACATGTACCTCTTATGGTGTAGCAGTTATGCAGATAACTTCACAGGCTACTCCCAGAAAATTCAAGCTATACATTTTATTTGCCATTTAAATATCTTAAACATATGTATCTGAATCAAAATTATGGTAGCCATTTTTAGAAATAAAAAATAATGAAAATGTTTGTTTAAAGTTTAGCTTGGGGTGGAAGGATTTTCTTTTAAATCTTTGTGTTGCATCCTTGGAACATGCTGAAGATAAATACCAGGTTTGGTATTTATTTTGGTTTTCAATCTGTTTAAACTTTATCTTCTCTTTTAATTTATTATGTCAAATAACTCAACTACACAAACAGTGCACACCTCCCAAGCAGTTTAAAATAATCTTTGTTAAGAGATAATTTTCAATGCCTAAGAAAAAGGAACGCTATACCTACAAATAATGATAACACAAATATCCAAAGTACATTCCTTCAGTACAATAGAATTTCAACACTGTATTGCCACATGTAAACTGTAGGTGATAGTGCTCTGGCAAGTATTTACATATATGAAACTCTTATCTATATGAAAGGTCACTCAAGTTCATTTAAAACAAATTTAGAAGTACATACACATAACATCAGAACTAAACATAACTTATTTGTACATTCACACAAGACAAACATTTATGATAATAGTTTCACATATGATGGCCTACATCTGTACAACAAGCTACCTAAACCCATTAAAATATTGAACCCCTGCAAAAATTTTGAAGAATGTTACTGAATTTCTTGAATGACTATAGCTTCTACAGTGTACATGGGTTTTCAAACATGTAAATATTGTAAATTGTATCCTAAAACATGTACATGTTCTAATGAATCAATAAATATTACAATAGGCAGGCGGATCCAGGGGGGGGGGTGCCAGGGAGCCCGGCCCCCCCTGTCATATCCTACTTTATTGCTATAAATGCTATACGTATGTGTGTTACCTCTCATCACGCAAAATGGACAAACCGATTTCTGTGAAAATTGGTATAGGTATGTACTACCTTTAAACATTGTTTCTTTCAGTTAAATATTTAGCTAGTCATGTTTGAGCATGAATTTAATTATTAAGAAGTGGTAGTGGACCGGAACCGCCCCCCCCCCCCCTATCGAATATTTCTAGATCCGCGCCTGACAATAGGTCAAGAAGTTTAGTCACATACATTGACCAGAATATATGCAGGAGATACATAAAGCTTAAACTGAATCTCCACATAAATGTAAGGATTGTAAAACTGCTTCCAGCTTGCAAAAAGGGTCTAAAATATTATGCCTAAATGAGAACTTTATTAAAAACATGCTAACCTGGAGATGGTTTTACCAGCTTCCATGATGCAGAACTTTTTGGGTCTCTGGGGAAAAGCTCTTCTAATTCTGGATCTCGATTTTCCTGTTGATGGAAAAACAGAAATGCTTTTATAACAACGCAATTATAAACATGGTGTAATTTCGGATTCAATCAGCCCAGCGATTATTGCTTAGTTCTAGCTGTTCTCTTTTAAATATCAAGGTTAGTGGCTGTGCAAACAAAGGGAGTTAGCATAGAAATTAGGTTACAAATTCTAGTCTAAGTTAAGCGTAATCAGATTAAAATATTTACTAACATATCTACACATGTAATCAATTTGCATCATAACCTAACATTTTACCTCAAGAAGCAATTTGTCCTCCAAAATGGACCTGTCAACATCCAAAAGCACACCGCTTCTCTGTTTCGACATGGTAAATTCAATCTCCTAAGGATACAAACTATTACTTTCAGAGCTTTAACCGCCTATTTTTATTTTATTATGCGCGGTTACGACAGGCAATTCACACCAAATGTTTTGTTTTTCTTCTGCTTCAGTTTGACGTTCGGTGGATTCGCGAAAGATAGCAGCATCATCTCAATGGGAAATGGCGAATGGTGGTTTGGATGAATTTTGTGGTAGCGAATTTTGGGTAAGTTAACCTAAGTAAAACTATATTTCTGATGAGCATTTTATCATTGCAACAATACCAGAACTTTGCAGTAATGTATGACGCATTTGCAAACTAGCTGTTTAATTGTATGCTGGATTTGGTAAAGAAACGAAACCTAAATAGCATAAGATCACATGTGACAGTTTGATTTTGATAGCGCGAGGACCGGTAATTTTCGCGATGGCAATTGCATCCTTTATAAAACGATCACAATGTTTTTGTTTTCAGAATGTAAGTGTATCTTGGGACACAGACGACCCTGATCTAACGCCATGCTTTCAAAACACAATTTTGGTGTGGGTTCCGTGTCTATTTCTGTGGGTGTTCTCCCCCTTGGAAACCTACTACATACTACACAGCAAAACACGGAACATACCATGGAACTGGCTCAATGTTACAAAACTGGTATGTATCCTTATGTTGGTCTTACATAATAGATGCATGTGAAGGGAATGAAATGTACAAGGATGTCAGATTGCATTACATATTACAGATTTCACTGCTGCATATAGATGAAAAAAATACAGATAAATAGTGTTCACTGTTAATTTGAGTTGTAATTGCTTAAGTATAGAAACAGAACATAATTATGGTTTTGGGTAATAAGATATCTACATGGAGTTAACATTCTCTCTTCATCATAGTTCAGATTTTAAAAAAAGAATGTTATACACATTAGCATGCGAACTTCTGAAGTATAATAGCTTTGGATAAAAAAAGAACTACCATTAGGAGCATTTTGTGACTTAGCTAAGGCATTTGGCAGCAAAGAATCCTGTAGAATAACGGCCCCTGCCCATGTATTGCATGGCCTCACTCCTATTATTTGTAATTGCTGCTATGTGCAGTGTTGGTATTTTCTGCACATTCATGTTTCTTCTGTTGGGAACGCTACAGGCACACAGGCCATGCAGTAGCAGATGACAGTGTGGAGTATATCATATGAGGCCGCTATTCTTCAGGATAACCCACATCTTTTGCTGCAAAAGTTAAAATGTTATGGTTTCAGTGAAATCTTTATTAATTGGTTCAGACCTTACTTAACAAATAGAATCCAGAAAACCAGGATAAGTGGTTATGACTCTGAACCAGGTGGGTTTACTAAGGGTGTCCCATAAGGTTCTATACTCGGAGATTTGCTCTTTTCAATATTTATAAACAAAAATTTTAGGGCTCCGAATACATGAGCTTAGCTGGAGGAAACAAATAAAAATAATGTTACCAAAATTTGGCTCTGCTTGTTTTGCATTAAGAAATTTAAAAAAACTGCTTAAGTATCTCAGCCTCACCAATATGTGTCCTGTGTAACGATCCAGCAGAAATGAATGAAGACCACTTGAAGACCTGTGAAGCATTAAGATCAGAAGAAACTACAGTTCAAAAGTATTGGAAAGCACGAATGCTAATGGCTTCATTGCCAGATGCAAGGCACTAGAAAACAACAAGAAACTGCTTAACAAAAATGCATTAAGAACAGCGTATTTAGCCTACTTTCACAATTTGTTAAGATATGGGATCGTCTTCTAGGGTAATTCAGCACACAGCCAGCAAGTATTTATATTACGAAAAAGGAGTATACATATTATTTCTGGCATTGGGCCTTGTCATTTCCGTAGCCCATTATTTAAAAACCAAAAAATTCTTACTCTTGCTGTGAATACATATATTCTCCGTTGAACTTTTGTACAAATAATTATAACTTCACAACAAACCATGGCTGTTCTTTAGATTATGTCCTGCAACATTTTACTGTAGAAAATCTAAGTCCAAAGATACATACTGCGCATGCGCTGATGGTATGTAGCAGAATCTGCTAGAATGCACTGACTGTCTCTAGCACGTGATTTTCATTGCTGCCAACATTGCTCCTTCAGCCACACTAGTTCTTTTTTTTGCCAACGCACTAAACACAAATGCATGGCTAATCTGTTTAATGCACAGCTAATCTGTTTTTCACATCTTGCCACCTGAGTCCACGAAATACTGGCTTGTTTTATCACGTGCTAGAGTTTTAACATTTTTTATTGGGTCCATGAAATTCTGGCTCGTTTTATGGCCTGCTGAGAATTTTATACAATGGGGTAAACCTTTCAGATGTCATCGATCAGTTCGTGAAAGGAGTTGCCTAATCTGTTTGATAAATCCAGCCATTGCTCTCAGATATGACTTTCACCTACAAACTCCATACACTAACTGCAGGGTCCCGGTAGGATATTCACTTTCAGATTTAACAGTTGCAGAGGTTGGCAACAAATTAATGGACAACTGGCGATGTTGGCAGCACTGCAATTACACAGTAACTTTGGCAGATTTCGTAAGTCCTTGTGCACACCTGCCGAAATGGAGTTTAACAAAATACTTGAGGGACTTAATCTAAAATATATCCATACTGTGCATGATCATAATACAAGGCATATGATGTTACTATTCTGCAACAAAAATGTATAACCTTCCATGTTACCTAAAACTGTTAAGCAATCCTACCAAATGTAAGATGTTCAAGAAGAATTTTAACTCATTCTTATGTATTCACTCTTCATATACTGTGGAGTTCTTTAATATCTCGCCAACTGTAAATATTCACTACATAGGGCAGATTCATGTGATGTGATTTACACTATTATGATGCATATTGTGTATTGTACGGCCAGTGGATCTCCGGCCCTGACGTTTCATAGCTGTGATGAGTTGGAGGGGGAAGGTTAACGTTGTCAACATATAATAATGAATTTTGGAAAATGGATTCTTAAAATTACCTTAACAATGAAAGTATATGATATTTATTAAGTTTGAAACATTGAAATACAGATTTCAGTTTTATTTTCATGCAATATCTTCGTTACACCACTATTCTGTTTGAATATTACCTTTACATCTGTTATGGGCAGTAGCTGTTACTCTTGGCAATACTGGAATTGAGTAATGCACTGGTTGTTAAAACTTTCTGCTAGCACCAATCAGCGGTCTCACTGCTAGGCATGGCTTCCAAATGTAGCACCGTGTTGCCAGCTCTGATTTACAAGGACCACATGGTTTCAATTGCTTTGGTATTTGTGCAGGTTTTTTTTTTCTGGCAAGTAAATGGTATAACAATTTCTCCATATTCTACTATTCTATGATCATTTATATGCATATTGTCCATGTAAGTTCATGAAGCAGCAATGCGATCTGCAGATGTATGAAATGTTTCAAACACCCTGTTTGAAATTCCTGCTAAAGAACTGGTAACACCACGTCATGAGGCCTTGAAAATGTCAGAACTGAAGATCCACTGGCCGTACAGTTGTTTACTCTTGAAATGGTGGAGACTTAGCAAAAACTTCATTTTTTTTTTCTTACATGATACAAGATAAAGAGAAAAAAGAGTGTTCCTGGTGGTGGGTATATTCTTAGTCATTATGCATGTTCCAAATTGCACATGTTCAACGTCCTTGAGCTCTGTTCGCAGTGGGATCTAACAAATGAACAAAGAAAACAAAACAAACAAATATAATTATTACAGCTATATCAGACGGGCATTTTAATTATAAATTATAGAAATGACCAGTTCTACTATATACTTGGTACTGAATATGCTGTTTTTTGTTATTTCTTTGCAGATAGTAACAGGACTCTTAATTGCCTTAAGTATAGCAGACTTGGGGTATGTTGTTCAACAGGTGACACAGAATGCAGAAGTTCACCCAGCTGACTATTATGCACCAATCATCAAAATAGCAACATTTGTAAGTATTTATTTCTTGAATCAGAATATAGAGGAGGAGGTTACTGTAGCTCAGGAAAAAATGCTTGCTTGAAAAGCAAGCCAGTACCATGGTTTCAATTCTGGCAGTAATCTGAATTTCAGAGGTGTTTCTAAGCTAATTTATCCTTTTGGATTTTGTTGTGTTCCTGTTAATTTATATTAGATGAGGCTACTGAGATCAATTAGTATCCATATTCATTTATTTCATCCTTCAGATCATGTATACATGATATGGAATCGTCAATAAGTTACAATAGGAATATAACAATAAAATAAAAGGTCACACACATGTGCGCACGCACGCACACACACTCACACACTCACACACTCATTCACACACACACATACAGCATTTAAGGTCACCACACATGCACATATACCCACTTAATTAGTCAGACTTCACAAAGTTATCTATTTACATATTCCATAACCGAATAAAATGCATTCTCTAATAGGTACAATTGAGTTTTTTCTTAAACAGATTTACATTTTAAATTATTTTTATATTAAGTGGTAGCCTATTGTACAGTTTTATTCCATTATGATTTACACTGTTTTTGGCTAGATTCGTTGGGCAATATTGCACATGTAGATTTTCTTTCTGCCTTGTACTATGATAATGAATCTCTTGGTTATCTGGTAGCTGATGCCTTATTTACCTCAAACCAGTATGTCAATTTCCTTATGTCTCTGTACTTTTTCCTGAAGATCTCTGTCATTATTTGCTTTTAGCAGCAGGTTTGTATCATCTGCAAATAACACCACTTCAGACTACTGGACACATAATGGGAGATCATTTACATAAAGTAAGAAAAGAAGTGGCCCCAATATAGATCCCTGTGGTGTCCCCTGTCCTGCCTTCCTCTGCGTAGATTGACATCTTTCTATACTGAGATGTTCTTTATTTAGGTTGCTAATTTCTACTACTTGTGATCAATTCGATAGGTAAGGTTTAAACCATGCATTGGCTATTCCTCTAATACCATACTCCTCTAACTTTCTCAGTAGTATATCATGATCAATCACATCATATGCCTTTGTTAGATCAAGGAACAAACCTATTGATTCCCTTTCTTTTCAATAGCCGCATTAATTTTTTCAACTAGGGAGCAAACTGCAGATTCAGTAGATTTTTCTTGCCTAAAACCATGTTGTGTATCTGTGAGAATTTTATTTTTCTCTAAAAAAAATTGCTAATTCTATTGAACATTTACTTCTCCAAAATCTTGGAGGGTGCTGATAGCATAAAAATTGATCTGTAATTTTGTAACACATCTTGGGACCCCTTTTTATGAAGGGGCCTAACTTTAGCTGTTTTTAATTTATCTGGCAAAACTCCTGTCTCAAAAGAGGTGTTACAAATATTCAATAATGGTTTTGCTATTTCCTCTACGCAACACTTGATTACTAGATCAGGAATCTCATCTAGACCTGCTGAGAGCTTGCTTTTCAGCCCTTTTGCTGTCCTTATCAGTTCCTGCTCATTTATAGGTTTAATGAATACTGAATTCCTGCATCTCTTAACTTTACTGTTTTCTCTTGTTTTATTAGCCCCTGTGTCATATTTATCTCTTACTAGTTTATTTGGACCCTCAACAAAATATGTATTAAACAATTCAGCTATTTTAACTGGATCTTTGATTTTTTGACCTTCATGCATCAATTCAAATTGGTTTATGCACGAATTTCTTTTCCCGGTTTCCTTATTTATTACTTCCCAGATTGCCCTACTTTGGTTTGTTGCTCTTTGAATGTATTTATCATTTTCCAGTTTTTTCGCATCCCTGATAACTTTTCTGTATACTTTTTTATACTTATTTAACTTAAGTTTTCCCTTGACACCTTTCCCCTTTTTTCTAACATTAATAGGAACTTGACTCTCTCTGAGGACACTTTTATACCTTTGGTCACCCACCCGTTTTGGTTTTTGTTCTTTATACTAACCTGTTTCAGTGGAAATGCTATTTTAAAATTGCAATGGACTGTTTCTATTAGCTTATCCCAACTTTCTTTGCTTAGTAGGTATTTAAATTGCTTTTGATTTTCTTCATTAAAATGCCTGTTACTGCTTTTTATTCTACTTTTGTTCAATTACTGACTTAATACTTTTAGAATTTGTGCCTTGTGATCTGAGATACCCGTTTCCATTACATGTGCCGGGTGATCATAGTTCATATTTGTAGCTAACACATCAATAAGTGACTCTTGAGTTTTTTGATATTCTGGTGGGAACCTGTACTGTATTATGTTAAAAACCCTGAATAAATTTTCTATTTCCATGCTTTTATGGCTCTGCTGCAATAAGTTAACCCTTTCATGCCTGAATTATTTTGCTACTTATGCCGTTCTTCCTCTAATTCGAAACCGGTTTAGATCAGGTGATCTGGGACACCTTCAGCCTGCTGGCTTGAATAGCCATGATCATTGAGGCAACACGTAGTGCACTGGCCATGCACTCAAAGCCTGAGGTCGTGAGTTCGAGTCTCGGCAACCACAGTCAAATGTGCCTGTGGTAAAGGATGGGGAGGGCACACGTAAAATAATCGGTGTGATGGCATGCGTGGATGATGACGGGGTATCATCTGACTGCGGTTGCATGGATTTTGCTTCTTTTCTTATAAAAGAAAACACTACAATATAAATTGTAAAACAAATAATATTTTACAATCCAAAATGTCTCAAATATGTATTTTTAATTGGTGACAGACAGTATAACAAGAATATAGCAGAAAAAAAGAAGTTAAAACTAGTACAAATAGGAAAAAAAGCCTATGTATCTTATAATACACATGAAAGGGTTAACGTTCCAATCCCCACATACCACAATATTGTTATACTTTTTTGTTAACTTCTGCAGTAGCTCATCTAATTTTTTTATGAATGTATTAAAGTCACTATCAGGTGTCCTGTATATGCATGCTATTACCGTTTGAGTTTTTGTTATTTCAGTTACTGAGAGTTCGAAATGTTTTTTTACACTTAAATACTGCAGTTCTTTCACTTCTATTTCTACATGAACAAATATCCCTGATCCCCCATGCATATATTTGTCCCTAAGAAATGCTGATGATAGTTTAAACTTAGCTATATTTACCCAATTTACATTCTGCCCACTGAGCCAGTGTTCAGTGAGACATAGTACCTGTACATTCATTGCCTCCGATGCCATTAGTACCTCTAATTCAGTTACTTTGTTACTTAAGCTTTGAACATTTAAATGGCAGATTTTTAAGCCATTTTTCTTACCTGTCTGAAATGTTTTGCATGCCATTGTGTGCTTTTTTTCTTCCCCTCCCCTTTTCCTACTAGTGCTATCAAGCTGAGTATATGCCTTTTGGGGCTCTGTAGTGATTGCCTTACCTTTCATGTTTGCCAGATAACCATAGACTCCATTGTGATCTACACCGCTCACTACACAACTTGGTTTTTTTTGCATGAGATAGCTTACAACCCTACCTAACAACCTGCCAGATTTACTCACCCTCCTTCTGTTCAAATGTAATCCATAATGACCCAAGTAATAGTCTCTAATCCATGCATTTCCATCCACACACATAGTCATGTTCACTGCATAACTATTCAAGCACTGAGTTTATAGTGTCTATGAAGCAATCATCTTCATCTCTGCGGCATAAAATAGCACTGACACAAATCTTGGCTTGTGGAAAGAGTTCCTTTGTGGTTTTCACCAGATGTAACATTTCTCGCATGATATTGTCAGGCGTGTCTGCGCTGCATACGTTGTTTGTGCTTGTGTGTATAACTGTGTTGTCCAGGTCATCTCTGTTTTCCCGTAGTTTCTTTTCAATATGCTGTAGCCCGGCTCCTGGGAAATAATACACTGTGATGTCTTCGTCCACATATTCACTAGTATGATGTACTAATGAGTCCCCTATAATTATGGCTGGTCTTATTTCGAACACGTGTTCACCCGCAATTTTAGTTTTTCTCGGTGTGCTTTCCTGCTGGCTTCCATCTTCAGAATTCACTGTTTCTTCTGTGTCGGCTTGGTTTTGTGCTGCTGGGTTCGTTTCCAGCACCTGAAATCTATTGGATAACAGAACTTCATCTTTTCGTGCACTCGCTAAATTGTCACCCCGGCACCGACGCTTTGCATTCACGTTTACCCACTGAGCTGTTTCACTTCTTTTAGGCCATTTCTGTTCGTGTCCCTCCTCGCATCTCGTTTTTTTCTCATTTTCATTCCTTATTCTTTTATTTTTCACTTAGTAAAAATGGATATTAGTTGTCCAGACAAGTATAAAGGTTAAATATAATATTGCTCACTTTATTGAAATCTCTTTACTAGAAGTGTCACTGTAATGTATTGTAAAGGAATTGGCTGCATCTTGGCTGGAGGAATTAAACAAGTATTTTTGATCATTATTAGAGGTGGTATACAAAGGTGGGCTACAGCACTGGATTGTAATTTGTTAATTGAATATTATAGAAAATGGCAGATCTATATATTGTTAGCTAATGTTGGATTTCTGACAATGAAGTCATTAATCCTCTTGCTCTCCAATATTTTTCACTGATGGAAGGGGTGCTAGAAGTGGCCGGGCATATTTGAAGGTGGTCTTGGTCCATTTCCTCTCGCAGATCACATAGAGGACAGAGTGGTGAAGAATATATCCCAATTCTAGTGAGACCACCCGCATTCCATTGAAGAATTCTGATGTTAGATCTTCTATTAATATAATGTTTTGGTTCTGGAGAAGTAGTCCCTGCCCAGAGATCCAAATGGGGGACTATTTTAATTCCAGAACATTTTACCCCTTGAGTCATGTAATAATTTGATATTGAAGAGAATTAGCAGTAATAGTAACCGCTTTTTAGAGAGCACCATATTTTTATGTTTTGGCAGTTGTAGATCTGTATATAGTAGTAAGGAAACTGAGAATTTAACAAAGGCAAAATATACTTTTTTCCTATTTTGTTTATACAGCTGGTTTGCTCATTGTAATGTACAATACTTGCATCATTCAGCTTGCCCCAGGATACTTTTATACCATTTGAGGCTCACTGCCAAAGAGTATGAGTTATGATCATCTCTATGATGTGGTGCAGGATTCACAGTGCAAAATGGCGGATGCAGCATGACTTTTGAAAAGGAAATTCCAAATAATTTTTTTGGGAGCGGGGGGGGGGGGGGGGGGGGTGGGCAATTCTCAGCATTTAATCACTCCTTAGTTACGTTCCCTTATGTACTTGTTTCTTTAGAAATGTATACCCAAGAATGCTGTGATTTGGTTCGCTATTATTAAAGACAGGAAATGCTTCAGAAATTTTGTTTCATTACACCTGTAGAGTAGCAATAATATGGGTGATTGTGTTGAGATCCAGTGATTATGTAACAAAGTGATTACAGTTTGTTAATTATTGTTTTTACAGAGTTTTTCTGCAGTACTTTTGGTATACAATCGAATACGAGGCATGCGTACTTCAGGGCTGTTATTCCTTTTTTGGTTTTTTATGGCACTGTTTGGAGCTGTTCAGTATCGTTATGACATCAGGAGTGTCACCAGTGATAAGGTAAGTGCTTGTACTGTGTAAAATTGTTCCATAATAAGCTTTATGCACATAGGTCGCAGGGTGAGGAAGGTTGATCCACAACAACTGGGAACAGAAACTAAAGTTAAAATACCTGTGTTAGGATATGAGCATTCCCAATTAATGGAAAGCTTACCAGAGTGTGGAAGCAGAATCAAGCTTATTTTTTTCAGTATTCATTTATGGGAAGGACATGTTGGGTTCATATCAAAGTAACTGCCTTCGTGATAAAAATAGTTCAAGGGGAATGCAAACTAAATGTGCTGTTACGAGTTCTCTCTAATTCCAAACTTGAAAGACAAAGTTTGAAACAGTATCTTTAGTAAGGCCTCTGAAATCATAACTGGTAATACAGTGGCAACAGAATCTGACTTCACTTGCTTTGTAAACAAGATGGACAGAATGGACATTGATAGCACAACAATTTATGGCATGATATATTACTGTGAAGTAGAAAAAAGATTAAAATATAATTCTTCAATAAAACTGTTTTAGTGTGATAATTTGAATTAAACTATTTTTTATAAATTTGAACAGTGATATAGGCCTTGGACGGTTGTTCGTTGTGTTTGATTGTTGCTCAAGATTTCAGTTATCATTTACAACATATTTCACTGAAAATTATACATCAGTCCGCACCACACCTAAGATTTATGAATAACAGTCGTCAAGCTCTCCAACTGATGCTAAGTCATTGCAAGAGAAGCAGAGTTTCGATCGATAATTAGTCCAGGTGCATACGTCACTCCAATGCTTGGGATAAATGTGCTGCTTGATCAAGAAATGTTTTAAATTGGAGAATTAAATAGCTGAATAAAAGACTAATGTATGACGTTTATTGCAAATGTAATAGGATGGGACTTTTGCAAGAGGAAGCACAAGTTGTAATGGCATGGCCTATAGAAAATGTTTATTTCTTTGGATTTCAAAGTCGGTGAACCTGCAATGTTTTGGCTGAATTTCTTACAGGAAGAGAAAAGTCATTGGTGAGGTACAAATGATACATATAACTGACTTTCCCATTGCTATCAATAGAGCATTCTCATTTCTGTTCCCAGTATATTGCATTCCATTCTTGTACTAGTTCTCGATATTAGTTTGTTGTGAACCAGACTTAAGCTAGCCAAGATTGTTCTATTTTTAGGTTACTCTGTATGTAATCATACCACTGTGTTACTCTGCGTCCATTCAATTCTAATTGTCTAAAGCTGTTTGTTCCATAAAGTACACATTTCCTACACATGGAGACCATTTGGATTTGGCTGAATGCCCAGTTAATGAGGTACAAAGGACTGTTTAGGAACCTATATGCATGCTTCAAAAGAGGCTACTCATTTCATCTACATCATCGCCTACCATATGAAGTCTGTGTGATTAAATCAGTTGTTGTTGCATAATGCTCACTAGAGTTTACAGTTAGCTTTCCAGTTGTTCTAATTTCCTTTATTTATCTACACTGCTAACTCTTAAACCCATAAATCCATATACAAGCTCCTCAGTTTGTCATATTAGTAGAGTTGAATTTCTTCGTTAAAGGATTTAAGTACTAATACTAAAATTTCTTTTTCTTGCCAATACAAGGTGCGTTCTAGTTATAACACCTCCTATTTGTTTTCTCTAAAAGTAATCACAAGAAAAATGTGAAACTAGTATCACTTCTCAACATAATCTCCCTCTAGCCGCACACATTTTTCACAACGTCAATGCTATGATTCCATGGTCACTGCGAACGCTTCTTTAGGAGTGTGTTTTGACCACTTTAAAATCGCTGAGGCAATAGCGGCACGACTAGTTAATCTGCAACCACAGAGAGTGTCTTTCATCGTGGGAAACAGCCAAAAGTCGCTAGGAGCCAGATCAGGTGAGTAGGTAGCATGAGCAATCACTTCAAAGTTGTTGTCACGAAGAAACTCCTGCGTCGCATTCGCCCGATGTGCTGGTGCATTGTCTTGATGAAAGAGCACATGTCCAACCTTTTTTGCCCATTTTTCACGCAATGCTGGGAGGAGTTTATTCTTCAAAACATTTTGGTAGGATGCAGCTGTCACCGTAGTGCCCTTTGGAATGCAATGAGTAAGGATTATACCACTGCTGTCCCAGAAGATGCCCACTATCATTTTGTTAGCACTAGCACTTACCCGAAATTTTTTTGGTGGCAGTGAGTCTGTGTGCTTCCATTGAGCTGTCTGGCGCTTCATTTCAAGGTTGAAAAAGGGCATCCACGTCTCATCCATTGTCACAATCGATTGAAAGAAAGTTCCATTCATGCCGTCATCACGCATCAACATTGCCTGACAATTTGCCATGCGTGCAACCTTGTGATCATCCGTCAACATTTGTGGCACCCACCTGGAGGACACTTTTCGCATTTTCAGATCTTCATGCACAGATCCCACGGAAATGCCAATTTTGGAGGCGATGTCTGCAACGCTCAATTGGCGATCCTCCAAAACAACGTTCTTCACTCGCTGGGTCATGTCGTCAGACTGGCTGGTGCAAGGTCGTGACTGTCTTAGTTTGTTGTCACATGATGTTCTGCCTTCATTGAAGTGTCGCACCCAGGAACACACATTAGACACATCCATGGTACCATCACCACATGCCTCACTCAACTGGCGATGAATTTCAGTAGGTGTCACTCCACAAAAATGGAGAAAACAAATGATTACATGCTGTTCTTGCAATGAAAACGTCGCCATTTTAAATATCAAAAACAGCCCTAACTCTCGTCGCAGCCACTAGAGTTCTATGCACTGTACAGTGCTGCCATCTCTGTCATGCATTCACAAAGAGTCCACATGTATTTTAAAACAAGTCAGAAGTTCCTATCTGGTCCCAGTCATGAAAAAAAAATAGGTGTTATAACTCGAACGCACCTCGTACATACAATGTTTGAACTCCAAGGTACCCACAGATTCTGCCATTATTCAGCTTTTATATGCAATACATGGAAAACTATAGTTTCAACTGTCAGTGAATATAGCTTGTGCAATCATTCTTGGACACTGAAACATTTAAATAAAACTTGGTTACGATTCACTTAATTACCTTTAGTAGTAGTGATCTTTCATTGTGATGAAGTCACCCATTCAAGTGTCACTGGAATGCTTATTTCACATGTGTGATACAGGGAATTTGTATGCCACTAACAAATTAAATACCATAGTTCCAGTAATGGGTGGCACTGTGGCCGAGCGGTTAGACTTCACGTATCAGCTAGGCAGCCTAGGTTCAATCCCATGTGGTATTTGTGGTGAATGAAGTGGCATGTGAGCGGGTTTCCCCCGCCACTCATCCCACCAATTGCTCCATCATCACCTTTCCATTAATCAATTTCATATCATCCTCTTCCTCACTCTCATACTGACCACCCGCTTCCAAGTCTTCACTCTGTCTGGTCCATAGGTTCGTCTGCTCCCTGACAGGCATTTGACCGTTGGCACAGGCTTTTAAGTCCTTCATAAGGGGAGGGTAATCAGATAAAGATGTTCCAGTCACAATTTCAGTTTGCAATGAACGTAAAGCAGTTCAGTCTTCAATTATTGATTGGATTGATGAAGTTTAGGGGCCCGTCGACAACTAGGTCAATTATATTCTAATTCTTTTATGCCTGACATCTTCATCTTCTGTGGAATTACCGTCAATATCATTATCCATACAAGATGAAATACCTTCTTAGCTTCTAAAGTAAGAACAAATTAGAAACTAAAAACTTCACTTATCTTAGTATTATTTGCTGACCCTGGGTTTCAAGCTGTGTCCAGCTCATTCTCAAAGCCATATAATCTTGTTGCTTCACTGTTAATAGCTTCAATTTTTCCTTATTTAACCTTCTTAGCTGTTTTGCCGAGGTCTGCTGGATATTGGTGTTCCAGATATTTCGTCTACAGCTGCGGTAGACATCCTAGTGGCGCTGTCATATTTTAAAGTCATCCTTGTCACTGTTTTCCATCTCATTGTCTTCAATTATAATTCCTTCTATTCTTTCTCCCATCTTTCATTACTTTCTGTTACTGTTGTTGAGAGTTTGTTTTTTCCTAGAAGCACCAAAATGGTGCTCTTTTCTCTTTGTTTTTACTCTTCTGCAAAATTATGCAAAAAGAACTGTACAAAACATAGTGGCTGCAGCAACTCTTTCTTGCAACTTTTAAATTTTTTGATAAGCCCAGTAGAGTACCAATCTTAATGCTTGGACCTTTCCCTCATGTATTTACAAATGTTAGCAATCACATCACAAATTTTACTGTGAAATGAGTTTCCTTTTAATTTTGAAATTATTCTTGTGTACCTGATTATCCTCCCCTTATGTAGGACTTACAAGCCAGTGCTTAGGGTCATACACCTGTCGGGGAGCACAGGAACCTATGGACCTGACAGAGTGAAGTGGTCAGCATGAGAGAGGGGAGACTGGCTGTAGCCGTCTGTGTACTTTATACCCAGGCAGTCTCGAACAAGTTAATTATACCACTAGTTGCAGTAATATCTATTTGCTTAAACATTTTTTAGATTTTTTTGTACTAACATAACATTGTCTTGTTTCAGGAGGAGCTGAAAATGTTCCCAGTTGTTACTTACATGATCTACTATCCACTAGTACTGGCTCTGTTAATTTTGAATTGTTTTGCTGATGCTGAACCTAGATTTTCTGAGTATCCAACTGTGGAAGTAAGTATAAGCCCTCCATGAATAATGTGTAAGTTAATTTAATTTCATACATTTTATCTTATCATTCAGAATAACCATTTAATGGCTGCTTCCCAAATTAAAATAGCTCGTGAATGTTATTTAAAGTTTTGCAGATGCTGTTTATGGTTCTGAGTGAGAAGATACGAGGGTGATCCCAAAAGTAAGCTCTCCAATTTCTGTGTACTAGAAATATGATGGACACTCTTTGTGGTTTTATTTCCAGAATCCATGTCCTGAGCTGAAAGCCTCTTTCATCAGCAAAATATTCTTTGCTTGGTTTGACCGTTTGGCATGGAAAGGCTTTCGCAAACCTTTGGAAACAAAAGATTTGTGGCATATGAACCCAGAAGATTCGTCCAGTGAAGTTGTTCCTATTTTTGATAAATATTGGGAGAAAACTGTGCGCAAGAGTACAAGGTAAGTTCATTATAACCTTCAAGTATGTTCAGTTCATCATTAAGCAATTTTGAGGTAAAGGGACCTTCAGCAATCATTCAAACTTTGTATCTGCAATACTTGGTGCCAATCAAGAAAGTGATTGACAGTTGCTAACCACGTGGTGGAAAGGCCTAAATGAACAGGAGGGGATAGATACGTCATTGCAGTTGTCATAGCAACAAAAAGAGGAACCAATTAGAGGTCACGCGTTACCATAGCAACACTAAATGCGAAACCAGTGTTGTTGATATTTAACACATGATTAATGTGTGGCTGGCAAGCCATCCAGCAGTAACATAAACTGTGTGTCTTATCTTCTGTTTTCCCTGCAATATATACAATGGCTTCCTCCAGGTTCAGCTTGCAATGCTTGCATAAGTTAGAGATTGCCTGTATGGCAAGTTTGTTTGCATCATTGTGTTTATGTGGTTATTTGTCTTGTATTCATGTGTGTCTGAATCTGTGTATCTGTGCATAGTTGAGCCTTAGCAATTGTCTTACTCATTTAATGGAGATTTAACTATGTCCAAAAATATTAACAAAGACAGTGTAACCAAAGGAAAAACTTTGTATTCAGGAAGTGAATAAAATTGTGTTTGCTAAAGTGCGTATCCCAATTAAAGGATTATGCAATCGATGGTATTGCTGCAGAACATGGTCACAAAATAGTTTGGCTTCCCCCTTTCCTAGTGTAATCCAATTTAATTAATTTGGGCCGAAGTAAAGGGTTGTGTTGGGCGAAACAATAAAGATTTCACTGTATCGTCTGTAATAAAGCTACAGAAGAAGCTCTAACAGCAGTAAAAGCTGGAAACTGTGAAAAAGTGGTTACTCATACAAAGGGCATAGCAACATGGGAAAGTGAAGGAGTTTTGGAAGTAACATAGAACACCTTGTCATTTCCATGGGTAATTCCTGCAATAACAGCAATGATGCAAGTGATTCGGATATCAGCAGCATTTTTCCATTACAATATCTCACAGGTATGTCTCTTTTGTTAAGTAAATCTTTACAGTGATATATACTTGCATGTTCTATCCTTTGCATGTAGATTCACAATTTTACTATTGTTTTCAAATATGAGTATAAATTGTACTTGCTCTACATTCCAAACGCAATCCAACTGTGTTCTTACACATAATTCTAATGCACTGTCCATTTGGTCACGATAAGCGGCAATGCTGCCTTTCCACTGTGAACTGTCAATCCCTTTCTTGTTTGGCACCAATTATAATTGCCTGCAGTGATGTGTGATTTAGTAAGGAGTTTCTAGGCGTGCTAGGAAGAGGTGGGAAATATGGTTATTTTCCCTTCTGACCATTCCATTTGCAAATAACCATTCCAGAATAAATCGTATATGTCTGTGAGTACTGTTGCTTGACTAAACTCGGGTTCTTTTGTATCACGTAATGCTCACATTTAAACAGAGAATGTTATTGACTAAGCACAATGAAAACATTATAAAAAATTAGGCTCTTCTTCAGAAAGAGTCCCGTAGCACTTGCCGGCCAAATTCTAAGTCCGAAGCTACTTACTGCGCATGTGCCGACAGTCGTTAGCAGAATCGCCACTAGGTTGTGTTGTGTCACTAGCAGACGATTTTCATATTTGCCAACATTGCTTTTTTCAACCACACTAGTTTTTGTTGCCAACACACCAAACACTCGTGCGCGTGTCGGCTAATCTACACCGCCAGCGCAACTCCATACAATTATTGTGAACATTATCGTTATTGCCCACACAGATATATCGCTAGTGCGACTCAATACTATTGTTGTGTGCATTATTGTGTAACACCGTTATTGCCTTGTGACTGGGTCCACGAAATGTTGGCTCGTTTTATTTTTTATTTATTTTATCTTTTTTTTTATTTTCAAGTGGAGAAAAAAATCCATTTACGGAACCCCATGCGCTGGGATGGCACAGATGGGGGACTGTAGGCTTCACCCTAGGGCACTACCCACTAAAAAAACTCCACCGGAAGCGCTGAATTAACACTAATTAATTTTTGTTATGGGTGTAGCACGGCATCATATTCCCTGCATAGCATTCAGGTTCTCAGCAGGCCCTCATTGTAGAGGAATTGTATACATTCTTCCTCATTATAACACAAAGGCGCTAAATCTACTATGCTAATGAAGCAATTCATTGCACCCTCACAACTTGTTTCTAACAAGTTCACTAGCATACTGCTGGGTCCCGCTAAAACATTCAAGTTTAAGATTGGGAACAAATTAATGGGGAAATAGTGCTGTTGGCAGTGCTGAATTCACACTGCAATTTCGGCAACTTTCGTAAGAATTCGCTCATACTGCCGAGTGGGACTTAGATGAAATTCTCACGAAACTCTCACGGGACTCTTTCTGAAGAATATCCAAAAATTATAGTATAAAGAAGAAATGGGGACAAATTATGAAGACAGTGGAAGAGAAAACAATACAGTTGATTTGATAACATTTGAGGGATTACACATAGCCTTAGAGAGTATGAAATCTAGAAAAGCCTGTGCACTTGATAAAATAAATACAGAGATGCAGAAATACGGTGGATTAATACTACTATGTCTGCATAATGAATGCTGGCGGAGTTGCAAGGTTCCTAGTTCATGGGGAGTAGCAGAAGCGACATCTGTATTTAAAAAAAGGACAAAGAAATGAGTGTAATAATTACAAAGGAATCAGTATTCTGAACACTGCTTATAAGATATTTGCAAAAATAATTAATTAATCATGTTAAAACTATAATGGAATCGTTACTGGAAGAAGAGCAGGCTGGTTTTAGAAAAGGTTGATCCTGTAATGATAAAATTTATAGTATTAAAAGAATTTTAGAAAAGAGGCAAAAAGTAAATTTAGAAACAGATATAGCATTCATTGATTTCAAAAAGCTTTTGATTTTATGGATAGATGTAAGTTATGGGACATACTGGACAAAAAGGGATATCACTTGTATATAATTAATGTTACTAAGAGTTTATAAAGGGTATTCAGCAAGCTCCTCTTCACTGTGCCGGTGCCCACCCTCAAGATAATTTGCTATCCTGTTTATCTACCGGGCTGTAATGACCTAGTTGTTGACAGGCCCTTAAACACCACCACTCACTCACTGTTTATGATGAATTACATATGTGAATCTATCATATACTTTATTTTGTGGAATGTTATAAATAACCATAGTTTCGCGGCAGCCAGTACTGCCACCGGAATTCCTGTCTCTAGAGGAACCTTGGTTACACGAGACTGTGGAGCGACTTCTCGATAACTCTGTATAATGACTCAAGAGCATTTATAAATCTAAATGGAACGAAAACAGAAGAAATTAAGACGAATCAGGGAGTTAGACAAGAATGCAGCCTCTCTCCAGCACTCTTCAATATTTATTTAGATGATCTGACTAGGAAATGGAAACCATAAATTAACTCGGAGATAAAACTAGGGAAAAATAAATTTATAAATTTCTTGAGAGGTAGAACTGGAACTTAAAAATTCAATGCCACAACTGGGATTTGAACCACAGACCTTCCGCTTACCGGGCGGACGCTCTAACCCTGAGCTATTGTGACAAACTGCCAGAATGGCATTAAATTCTCAAACCAGTTCGTATTTCTCCTGGTAAACCACAAAGGCAGTCTCACATCAGAGACAAATTACCCCAATGGTGACTTACTATTGTAAGTACTTTATATCCCAGGATTAAATAACCTTCAGATGGTAATTATTATTTATTTATGCCAACAAACTTACTGTTGGTGTTTTTAAACACACAAGCCGTGTGTGAGCAACGTTTGAGAGGTAGAACTGGAACTTAAAAATTCAATGCCACAACTGGGATTTGAACCACAGACCTTCCGCTTACCGGGCGGACGCTCTAACCACTGAGCTATTGTGACAAACTGCCAAAATGGCATTAAATTCTCAAACCAGTTCGTATTTCTCCATCTGAAGGTTATTTAATCCTGGGATATAAAGTACTTACAATAGTAAGTCACCATTGGGGTAATTTGTCTCTGATGTGAGACTGCCTTTGTGGTTTACCAGGAGAAATACGAACTGGTTTGAGAATTTAATGCCATTCTGGCAGTTTGTCACAATAGCTCAGTGGTTAGAGCATCCGCCCGGTAAGCGGAAGGTCTGTGGTTCAAATCCCAGTTGTGGCATTGAATTTTTAAGTTCCAGTTCTACCTCTCAAACTTTGCCCACACACGGCTTGTGTGTTTAAAAACACCAACAGTAAGTTTGTTGGCATAAATAAATAATAATTATAAATTTCTTACTACATGCTGATGATTTGGTCATACAGAATAGTGAATAAAACCTACAAAGAGCAGTGTTCAAATTGCATACAATAAGTAAGGAGTATAATTTAAGAATATCAAAAGGAAAAACTAAAATAATGGCACACCATGGGAAATATCCTGTCCGTTCTAAGATTGGTATAGAAGGAAAATGTTTGGAGCAGTTCCTCCACTTTAGATATTTAGGTTGTGACATAACTGTAGATAGAAATAATGATGCAGAACACAAAATCAATAAATTCCAACAAAGTTGTGCAAAAATAAATAAAACTGTGAGGGATAAGACACGAAAAGAAACAAAGTTGAAATTATATATGACAATGGCAGTACCAGTTTGGTTATATGGAAGCGAATCATGGTTTTTAAAACAGGACAGAAGTAAGATACAGAGTGCAGAAATGAAATTTCTGTGCAGTGTTAAAGGCTGTACAAGAAGAGATCTAATCAGAAATACAGATATAATTGAAGAATTAAACATTTTGTATTTAAATGACAAAATTGAAGATAATAAGAACAATTGGAAGGAATATACAGAAAGAATGAATGAGGATAGAATGCCCGTGATCGTGTATGGCAATAAACCATAAGGTAAAAGAGATGTTGGATGCCCAAGGAAGAGATGGAAATAATTGAGTGAGAATGGAACAGGCGGCCTAATCCCTGGAGTGAAGAAGTAATGCTCACACAAATTGTAATATACTGTTAACAACAATAGATGTGTATGAAAGGTAGAATCGGAACTGAAAAACTCAATGCCATAATTCTCGGTTGGATAATTCAATGTGGTTGTGCAATAGCTTAATGGTTAGAGCACCAACCTGGTAAGCGGAGGGTCTGTGGTTCAGATCCTGGCTATGGCATTTTCAGTTCTGATTCTACCTCTCAAACATTGACTGCACACGGCTTGTATGTTTAAAAACACCAACAGTAAGTTTGTTGTCATAAATAATTAATATATGTACGAGGGCCGTTCAGAAAGTAACCTCCGGTTGATTGCAAAAAATTCACCAAGTTAAATAAAAATATTTTAATATATACATCTTACAACTACATCTTTGCACTATTTTTCTACATAGTCTCCATAACGATTGAGGCACTTATCGTATCTGTTCACAAGCTTTGAAATTCCTTCTGCATAAAAATCACCCGCTTGTGCCTGGAGCCAGCCTGTGACCGCATCTTTGAGCTCTTCGTCGTCATCAAACCGCTGGGACCCGAGCCATTTCTTCATATGCATGAAGAGGTGATAATCGCTTGGCGCCAGATCTGGGCTGTAAGGTGGATGGTTGACAACATCCCACTTGAAGGACTCAAGAAGGGCTGTTGTTCTGCGAGCAGAGTGAGGACGGGCATTATCGTGCAAAAAAACGATACCGGAAGTCAGCATACCACGGCGTTTGTTCTGTATAGCCCGTCGTAATTTTTTTAGTGTTTCACAGTACACGTCTTGATTAATAGTTGTCCCACGTTCCATGAATTCAACCAACACCACCCCTTTTGCATCCCAAAACACTGTTGCCATCAATTTTCGGGCAGAAAAATCTTGCCGGGCTTTTATTGGTTTGATAGGCGAATTTGAATGTGCCCACATCTTTGATTGTTCTTTTGTCTCAGGGTTCACGTACTTAATCCAGGTTTCGTCCCCGGTCACGATTCTGTTTAACAATGGTTCACCTTCGTCCTCATAACGTGAGAGAAAGTCTAATGCAGAGGCCATTCTTTGAGTTTTGTGGTGGTCAGTAAGAATTTTGGGCACCCATCGTGCACAGAACTTACGGTAACCCAATCTTGCTGTCACTATCTCGTACAAGAGAGTCTTAGAAATCTGTGGAAAATCAGTAGACAACTCCGACATTGTGAAACGTCGGTTTTCAGGAACTTTTGCATCAACTGTCTAAACGAGTTCGTCCGTCACCAATGATGGTCTACCACTCCTCTCTTCTTCATGAACGTTTTCTCGTCCACTTTTAAATAAACGTACCCATTCACGGACCACTCCTTCACTCATAACTCTTGGTCCGTACACGGCACAAAGCTCACGATGAATAGCTGCTGCAGAATATCCTTTGGCTGTAAAAAACCTTATAACAGCACGCACTTCACATTTGGCAGGGTTTTCTATTGCAGCACACATTTCAAACGGCCACAAACACTAAACTAGCACAGGTACGACGTTCACTCGACCACGGCTTGATGCCGACTGACCTGCTGAGTGCGTGAATGCACAGATGGCATCGCTACTCCCCCCACTACCCGCACTGTGACCGATCGGAGGTTACTTTCTGAACGGCCCTCGTATATACTTGATATAATTACTGCTTACTGTCCATCATCATTATGTAAGCATCTTGTATCACTGGTTGTCATATGTTACCTTCAATTGGAAGTTGGATTAGGAACAGTTCCAAGGTCTCGTGTCATATACATGCTTTTAACTTAATGCATCTTCTGCTGGGAATTATTGTTTGCCCTTGCATAACCTGAAGGTGAGTAGAGTATTTTATATTATAGGAAGTGTTAGGATGTGGACTGAGTTGGAAGAGTCAAACATGGATATCTGAACTTTCATTGAAAAGCTTTAAATAGTAACCATGTATAATAAAGGTGTTGAAATTTAAAGGTGAACAAGTAGTAGCAGTAGAACTGAAATAAAAGCAATAAATAAATAAGTAAAATGCATGGAAATTTTTATGCATAACTTTAAATACACCTGTTGGTCTGGGTGGCTCAGTTGGTTAGACGCTGGCCTACTGACCCCAAGGTCATGGGTTTAAACCTGGCCCAGACTGATGGTTTTTAAGTGTGCGTAAAAATGACAGCTCCATCTCAGTAGATTTACTAGCATGTAAAAGAACTCCTGCGGGACAAAATTCCGGCACATTGGCAATGCTGGCAATTGAAAGCATCGTTAAACAACAAAATAATAATGAATTATTTAAATACACCTGAACACGTTACCATTCATTAAACTTGTTCTTTCATGGTTAATTGTTGCAAATCTTAAATATTTCAAGCTTTTATAAAACTTGTGATGAAAGTGAAGTGTTGAAAAGAGTGGAGCATGTTATTAAAATCTTTGTTAAAGCACTTTTTGACATTTAAAAATGCTTGTTGCCTCTAAGCTTTATATAATATTAATTTTAATTATACTAAACTTTACTCATTGTCATTCCAAGTCATGATATACAGGAAGTAACTTGGTATTGAAGTTGATGTATAACTTTTATGTTTGCAGAGTTATTTATTTGAAATTAATACAGTATGTACACTGTTACATGAGAATACGATGCATACCTTAAAATTTGATGTAGGCACCTGCGATATTGATCAATCTCCTCAAACAACCTGGAATGGGATCCACAGCTTTCAGGAGGAAGTAGTGTGGATGTTGCTAGGAACTTCCCAAATCTGTGCTTCCAATTTGGCCAATGTGTAAGGTTTTGTCTGGTACACCACCTCTCTTGCCCAGCCCCATAAGAAAAAGTCACAGGGTATCTGCTCTGGACTTCCACACCTCATAGCGTGAAGCAATTTGTGCTCATTCTCTTACTGTAAGGCAATCGGCCATCTTTGTTACTTTTGAGTGTACCACCTCTCATGGCCACCATTGGTACTATGTGGCATGAAAAATCACTATCCTTAAGAGGTGGAATCAATACCATAGCCGGGATTTGAACCACAGATCTTCTTATCGAGCAGCTGCTTTAAACATTAAGCTACCATGGCCAACTTGCCAGTACGACATTAAGTTCCCCCAGCTGATTCATACTTTTTCCCGGTTAGACCACAAGGGAATCTTACATCAGAGATAAATACCCCAAGGTAGCTTAGTGGTTAAAGCAGCCGCTCGATAAGCGGAAGATCCGTGGTTCAAATCCCAGCTATGGCATTGAATTTTTCAGTCCTGATTCCACCTCTTAAACATTGTCCACACATGGCTTGTGTGTTTAAAAACACCAGTAAGCTTGTTGGCATAAATAAATAATAATCACTATCCTATTTAATTATCTGTATGTTTGTGCTATTTCCAATATTATTCCATCAATATTAAAAACTTAACTGCCATTTAATAATACCTAGTTAGTGCCCATCCTAAATTTTGATAGGCAACAAAAAAAAAAAAACTTCCCAAATTAAAGAATTAGTAATTTTGAATTACGATGGCCTGGCGGTTAGCCATTTCCAGTATGGGACATTTAATTGTTTGAGCTAAATATATAAAACAGTCAAATACTTCACAACACATGCTGTACTGTGCTCTGTGCAGTTACTCCAGGTTTCCCTGATGGTGAGACTGTGATGATAGCACCAGTTGTGTTGGTCTAGTAGCTCTCTTTTAGTTTCATTAACTGTCATCTGTGCATTCGATAAGCCTCCTGCATTTCATTGGAGGATAATGAGATTTGAAGTTAAGTTTGCCTTAAAAAGGCATTTTGTTGAGTCATCTTTGCCGCACTGTTACTCATTTTACACCACCCAGGGGACATGTGTAGCTTAAGCAAGTGCCATGGACACAAGTAACTCCGTCTCATTCAAATACCAAAGTTTACTCACCTCAAATTCAAAACATCAAACATATATTAAATAAATTAAAAAACTTAAAGAAAGCTATCTCATTGCAACAGATCCCTGCACATGTTGGAGTAGAAGGCAATGAAATAGCAGATACTCTAGCCAAAAAAGGTACTACAGTTCACATGGGAAATAAACCACTCACAGTCAACACAGTCAAGAAGATAATCATATATAAAACTTAAACTACATGGCAGTGAAATTACCCCACTCAATAAAACAAAGCAGTGGGCAAAAGTACATGATTTATGGACTAAAAATAAGTCAAGGAAAGAAGCAATAGCGATTTTCAGACTGGAAACAGGACATGACTGCCTAGCAAGAATAAACATATTGCCAACCGAAGAGTGTGTCATCTGTGAAGAAGCTAAATCAGTGATGGATTCAACACATCTACTTCAGTGTACAGGTTTCAATCCAATTCAGCAGCAACAAGGCAGTTTATCAGCTCTATATTGCAATGCCAGAAGCAAAATGCAAAGTGCTCTGTTCCTTAAGATATTTCATATATTAAAATATTTCATTGTTAAGTACTATTTTGTTTAAAATACCTTTCTTTGTATTAGAGTTAATTCTAATAAAGCCATGTGCAACAGTAAAAACAGTTTCGCTTAACTTCCTTTTTATCCAGACACTTTTCAAAGACCATCATCTTCATGATCAATGGTTCCTCTTCAAGTGCCAGTCGAGAAATAGTTCTTAGAAAACTACAGTCCAATGAAACACTTCAAGATATAGTACTAAGAAAACAATTTGGAATATTAACTATATAAACTAGTAATGGAATTAAAGGGGGGTGTGCCCCAAAATAGTTTGAGGACTAATTTATCCACAGTTAATTGAGAGCCTAATGTACAAGTTTTCGTATGTATTAACATTTTGTTGCATTTGCTTTCATGCTTACAAAGGAGGTATTGGGAAACTTTTGGGTAAGTTTACAAATTAGTTGCATTAAATACAGCGTAAATCACTACTAAGTTCCTCAGGTTTAATGATAAAAAATGAAGACAATTCTATTAAATGTGGTGTAAGCTTGTCTCCATTATTCTCCTTATGTAAGGAAGTGCTTTCTCTTTCCAGTTGCATTTATGCTATTCATATACTTCCCTTTTATATTGTAGATGAAAGCAATAAATGTATCAGGATGGCTCAAATACAAACAGATTTTTATAACTTATTGCCAAGGAATGGAAATTCCAAAATGTTCATTGCTTTCCAGCTTTGGAACTGCAGTTTTCTCATCTGATTGGAAGTGTTTTTATGCCCTTACTATAAAAAGAAGATGGCTAAGTAGTGAGCCAATTGCACCCGAAGGTCTCTACTACTGTTATTGCGGCCACCACCATGTCAACATCAATAATAATGATGATATTTATTTTCAGAGATCAGTATATAAGAGAGCTGTCCCAGAAGTACTTAGCAAAGAAAGCACAAAAATTTGGGGGGAAAACATGTTTATGTAGTCTCCTTTCAGCTTGATACTTTTCCCAGCAATACTCAATATAGCTTTGACACCCTAATGAGAACTGTCGAGCTCTGCAAAATAACCATCAACTGCAGACTCCACCTCTTCATTGTTGGCAAATCTTTTATCACCAAGCCATTTCTTCAAGTTTAGAAGCAGAAAATAGTGAGAGGGGGAGGCTACCTCTGGCAAATAGGGTGCATGAGGAAGCAATTCAAACTTTAACTCATTGATTTTGGCCATGACAATAATGGATGTGTGAACTGGTGCATTGCCTTGATGAAATAAAACTTTCCTTTTCACTAAATGTGGCCGTTAAGCTTGATTTAATCACTCAAACTCTCCAACAAGTTTGCGTAATACTCGCCATTGATTGCTTTTCCTTTTTGGAGATAATGAAAATGAATCCCACATGCATCCCAAAAAGCTGACACTGTGACTTTGTCTCCAGATGGAACTGTCTTCACCTTCTTTGAAGCTGATTCTCCGCTTTCAATCTTCTGTTTCGAATGTTCCTTCGTCTCAGGTGTGAAATGATGAACCCATGCTTCATCCATCGTTATAAATTGACTCAAAACTCAGCTGTATTGCAGTGAAACATCATCAAATACTTGAGTGAAACATCTTCACGATACTTTTTGTTACATTTTGAGCAAATGCAGCACCAATATTGCTCACAGCTTTCTCCTGTCCAAATTTTTAGTCAGTATGCGATGTATAGCACTTTTTGAAATGCCTGCAATGTCTGCTAGCTTGCGCACTTTCAGTTGACAGTCATCCAATACCATTTTCTGAATTTTCTGTACAATTTCTGGTGTGGTCACATCATTTGGTTGACCACTTGGTAGCTCGTACTTAAACAGTTCACTTAAACTCTGCCACTCAATATTTTACTGTTGTAAATGAAGGAGCAGAATCCCCCAGAGTAGAATCTAGCTCAGCTTTAACATTAGTTGGACTAAAACCTTTCAAATGAAAGTATTGTATCACATAATAATGACCAGTGTCATCCATGTTTACAAATTTGCAGAAAGCATTCACTATTGATGACTGCCAAACAAATACTAAACAATATAGCATTGTGAAACTTTGAACTTAAGCTTTATAAGGTTGTTACTTTCTAAATCATTTGCATGAAACAACAGCTGTCTATATGACAGTCAAGTACTTGTGGGACAGCCCTCATAAACAGTGAAGTTCTTTTCAAAGGTGGAAGTGGCAGTAGTCCCAGAGAGTTTAAATATTAAATCCGTGAAATTTTTGCAAGCTTTCATAAAAGCTCAGTGGGAAGGTGAGCAAAAGCAACTATATGCTATGTTTTGTAATGAACTGTAAGCTTTTATCTGGAAAGCCAGAGCTTGCATTATGCAAACTAATTTTTGGTAGCTCATAATAAGCATTGCTGATGTGTTCATGCTTTGACCACCACTGCTTTAGAGAACATTTTCTGTCAGAAGAATGCATAAAGCTTTAAGAATTAGATTTACTGAATTGTTCCCTTAATTGGTGTAAAATTTCAGCTTGTCAGGAATTTACTATAGTAATTCCGGCATAAGGAAGCAACTTAGCATCAATACCGCTAATGTATTAGTCTGCATAGCACGTGGGGAAACGCGTGTAATTTGCTCGCTGTCAGTATTGGGAGAAGTATGTTATTTTTGTGTTACCAGAGATCAGTTTATCTACTGAAAAAAGTTCCATTTAAAAGAGCAGCTTTAATTTTGGTATCTAGAATTGGGATATATTCTTCACCACTCTGTCCTCTATGTGATCTGCAAGAGGAAATGGATCGAGACCACCTTCAAATATGCCCAGCCACTTCTAGTGCCCCTCCATCAGTGAAATATATTGGAGAGCAAGAGGATTAATGACTTCATTGTCAGAAATCCAGCATTAGCTAACAACAATTTTGGCATCTATGCGTTCACAATCGTGCATAGTACCTATTAAACCCAACAATTTAACTTTTAGAAAGTTAAGCACATGTGTGTGTACCTATAAATCAGACTGGTGATTCATTTTAAAAGAAGAACTTACATACTTTAGAATTCTACACTTCACAAAATCGTCTAGTTTTTCTAACACAGTTTTATGCTTCTTTCTCTTTGTACACAGAGGAAGCTTTAACACAGCCAGTTTCTTTGAACTCCTTGTGAACATTCACAGCGCTGGTTTCTGATAAACGGGTATATTCTGAGGTTAAGTTTACTGAACCATTCACAAATACACATGGATGGTGCTCCATTAGCTTATGAAATATGCTTAACACAATTAGTTTTTTACCACTTTTTAACAGGTTTCTCTTAGCATGTTTTCTGTAACTCTCAGCACTTATTTTTACGTGGTTATGTTATTGCAACTCTTAAGTTAGCCACCGTGTTCCTTACTGACTGTGGCATACTCTGTTCACGAGTTCACAATTTAAAAATGATACAACTCTTAGTTATTGGCGCTTTTCCTGTTGTTAAATAAAACTTATAAGTCTAGTATGTTACAAGAAAAACATTAATCATAATTGCAAACAGATTTTACACAGCAATAACATTAAAAAGTGGTGAATCTATTTTCTTTTCTTCCTTAGAGTGCTTCAGTCAGGTACGAGTGTTTGTGTATTTCAAGTAGCTTGCTTATTTCAGCAGCACTATAGTACTTCAGTACACAATGGAAGGATACAACTTCTCACCACAGACTGATGTGCTGAATCTGTGACTCTGGGACTTCCTCCCAACACATTGTCAGCTTCACTTGCACTACAGAATAAAATTATTGTTAACATTTAATCCAGATGTACATAGATGTATTAAAAGTACATTTTTTCTGTTACAGTATTCCCACTCAAAAGGCTGTGTTTAGACCTTCAGAAGGAATTGATTTCACTGAAGGGAGAAAAGGAAAGTGCCAGGCTTCTATCCTTCCAGCAATATGTAAAGCATTCGGACCTACTTTTATATTTGGCGCTTTGCTGAAGTTTCTGCAAGATCTGTTAACGTTTGTTAGTCCACAGATACTCAAGTAGGTGACATTTATTGACTCAGTTTTAGGTGTATTTTTTCAGGAATAATTCATTTTATTGTGGCATACTTACCAACTTTTAGTGTTAACTCATAAAATGTGCAGAAGCAGAGGCCTTTTATGACTATGGGAAAGGAACCATTTTTATGGCTTTGTGAGCAGATCCAGAAGGTTACAAATTTCACCATGGACATGATAAAGTGTTAAATACTATTGCATTATATTTTAACTTAAGATAATATACTTAAATATATACAGTGCAGTGATAGTTCATTGCTTATATGTGTGTTTATCCTTGATCACAATCATGGGCTCACACAGGGCTGGAACAAAATGTGGACTAGAAATCTATGAATAGCTTAAAAAGAGGTGCTTTTTGCTTTAATATAAGTTTATTGTGGTACTAGGAAGAATTTCACCAAGAAGCAGTACTATACCGCTCACAAAAGTTAAAGGCATGTGAACGCTGGCCAATGCTCAAGCGGAGCGCTGTTGCCAAGCGTAGTGCGTGTACCGGCAGAGGTTCTGTATATAAGGCACATGAGATGCGTGTACCTCATTCGGCAGCGCTGGTAGGAGAGGCAAGCTTAGGATTCACTGGAGTCTGCAGTACGACCCGCCTCCATATGCCTTTAACTTTTGCGAAGATTATAACAGGCCTTCAAGGATTATTATATATTTTTACTTCCTGTACTGGTAAGTTGGAAGTATTGTATTCCACCCAAAATTTGATGTTGAGATTTCTCCGGAAATATATGTTTTGAGACCCCCTGTATCCCAAAAAAGGCATTTTTGGAAAAAGGTCTTTGTGTGTGTCTGTCAGGCTGTGGACAGCATAACCCAAAAACAAAAGTCGGTTAAAAATCAAAGTTAGTATTTAAGTTTAATGTTTTTCGAGATATGACACGAAGATTTTGAAGAAAATAGCCCCACCCTAAACTACCCTTTACATGGAAACTTTTCCAAAAATTTTGATTTTCTTGAAAATGACTCCAACGATTTTGATTAAAATGCCATATCTTTAAGATATTTTTTTGGACAAATGAAATGTATATTTTGAATTTTCTGGGTATAGCCTATGTAGTCCTGTTTACTATGGATGACTTTTGAATAACTCTTAAAATGGAAGGGATAGAAAAAATCTTACTGTACAAAAAATATAGATCACGCTAAACACATAATTTATGTCTGAATAAATTTTTTTGTAGAGTGAACCATTTCGGAGATATTCCGTGTTATTTGTATCAGTTTCAGAAAAATCGTGAAATGGAACATCGTTCATTTTCACTTTCTCTACTGGTAAGTAGAGGAAGTATTGTATTCCACCCAAAAATTAGATGTCGAGATTTCACGTGAAATATGTTTTGAGACCTCCTAAATCCAAAACAAGCAATTTTAGAAAAAGGTCCATGTGCATGTGTGCATCTGTATGTGGACAGCATAACTCAAAAACCAAGTCGGTTGATAACCAAAGTTGATATTTAAGTTTAATGTCTTTCAAGGATGTGACACAAAGATTTTGAAGAAAATTCCTCCACCCTAAACTACCCTTTACATGGAAAATATTTCAAAATTTTGATTTTCTTGAAAATGGCTTTAAAGATTTGTATTAAAATGCCACATTTTTTAGATATTTTTATGACAAATGAAATGTATATCTTGAATTTTCTGGCTATAGCCCATGAAGTCCTTTTTACTGTGGATGACTTTTGCATAACTGGTAAACCAAAGAGATAGACCAAATCTTACTATACAAAAAATGTAGATCTTGCTAAAATACACGATTAACCTCTTCAGGGATATGGGCGTGAAATCACTTCCATTTAAAATGACGGATGAGTGATATGGGCGTGTATACACGTCCTGTGTGTTTAAGCATTTAACCCTTATTTATCCCTTATCTAACTCAACTTATTTTAATTTTCCCTTTATGAAACATTTTAGTAAAGTCTATATACTTTACTGGCTTACCTTAATATGTTCGTTCTGCAGTGATTTACCTCAAAACAGGGATAAACACACAAGGGTACATCTCCACATTCGCGAATTCCCTTCTTGCGGCACACAAAACACTTTCGAGATGGGCGTGACTTCTTTGCTGTTGGTGGTATCCTTTTAGGATAATGTCTTCCTTGAAGTCTGAGGTGCAGGGGTTTTGGATTTTCAACCCCCAACGTGGTATTATTCAATTAGGCTGCGAGCTATTTATAGTTGGAAGTCCAGGTAGGTCATTGGCCTGTGTGGGTTTAGAGCTCTCCAAATTACCAAACAGTTGTATATGGTTATATCCAGTTGGTGCAAAAATAGCTTTTTATACCACTTCTCCCTTCAGCTACAAGCAGGAAAGTATATGTATGTATTTCAACAAAGAAAGAAACGGAGTCTACTAAGTTACGAAACTCGCGTAAGCAAAAGTTGCAATGTTGATCTATTCTGATGACTCAAGAGACCACGCATACAGTAGTGCTTTATTACACAGTATGCTGACGCATAAGCCACACATACAATGGTGTTTCTTTACTGTTTCTTTCCGAGAACTTATATTAGATGTGTTCGACAGAGCAAACTTGACTTTTCACCACAGTGAAACAAAATAGTGCCATTTCAACGTTTTGTAAATACAACTCAACTTTGCTGATGATGTACATTTATACTGCATATAACGAGTTTTATATCAGTTTTTGTTTCATTAAAATAACTTAATATTTACACAAAATACAGCTGTGTATATACGAAGCACTTTAAATGCCCTGCGCCGGATATTGGGTAGCAGTTCTTGGCTCACGGACGTTTTAAATGGCCATCGCTCAAGAGGTTAATATCTAAATACATTTTTTTTGTAGAGTGAATCTTTTCAGAGATATTCCTTGTTATTTGTGTGAGTTTTGGAGAACTTACACTTCTGTCAAATGGAACATCATTATTCAGTTTGTTTATGTTATGCAAAGAGAAGGGAGTTTCAAAGCTTTAAAAGATTTGACTATCGCTCAAAGTCTACTGTATTCCCATATTCCCCTTGCACCTACAAGGAAATAAGCAATAAGATAATTTCTACAAATATTTATCTCGACTAACACGAAGAACATGGAGAAATAAGACATTGTAAGAATGGTTAGTACAAGAGTAGAGAAAGTCATGTGAGTGCAACACATCAGATTTTTTAATTCTTTTTTCTTTTATTTGCCAGTTTGGTAATTACAATTATTGGGATCCTTTGTAAGTCATTTATACAATCTCTCTTTAAAAATTGATCATTTGTGGTAGTCATTTTTGAGGAAAAGAATTGGAAAGTTTTATGCATACTAGCTTGTGATACTTTGAGGTTTTCTACAATCTGTGATATAGCATATTGACTACGGCACGTGTTATGCTTATGTATACCCCCACCGCTGTAACTTTGCACTTGACAGCTAGCAGTTAAATTGGTACACTCGCAGAATAACACAGAACTAAGACTTCCTGAACCAATCACAAGTCAGCATTCCGGTAGGTCAGTCACAAAGCGGAAACGGAAACAGGAGAGGAAGAAGCTCTGTTGCTGCACATCACTTCTTACAGCCATGTACCTCAGATCACGTGCGTCTAGTTCTTCGCAAATTGTTTGTTATATTATTTTTATTGTTATTGTTGGTAGAGTTGTTGGCATCTGTTTATTTATTATTTATGTATATTCTTTATTTTATGTAATGTTTATATAAATTCTTCATATTATATAAGTACGAAAGTAGCAATGGAGCAGAACGGATGTGCTGTATAGTTGTTCCCGTGGAAGTGAGGAAGAAGGAACTAAGTGACATGGCAGCTGCAAAGCATACGGGAGAAGTTATAAGAAATAATGGTTTAGCAATGAGATTTAAGCAAGTATGGAGTAAATGGGATAATATAGAGTTGGAGCTTAAAACTAAAGAATTGGAGAAGGTAAAAACCAAGATGGAAAAAATGGAAAGAAGAATAGAAAGTATGGAAGAAAGGAATTGGAGCATTTCAAGAGATACGAGAATTGTTAATGAAGAGGCTAGGGATAAATATGAGAGGCTTTGAATTGCGGGATGCATTTAGAATTGGGAAATTAGAAGGCAAAAGGAATATATTGGCGAAATTTAGCAATACAGAATTGGTAATGGAAGTATTGAAAGAAACAAAAATGCTAAGGGGAACATTTATATAAATACTAATAAGGAGCTTTCTTATGAACAAAGAGAACATAGGAGGAAGCTGTTGAAGAAAGGAGAACAGCGAGAAGACAAGGTTTCAATGCATTTATACGAAACGGCAAACTGTGGATTGATGGGCAAGTGGCTGAGCAGAGAAGCGGCATAAGGAACATCCAAGACACAGGGCATACGAAAGCTGTCGATGCAGTAGACTTAAACGAGCTGACATCAGTATCCGGTGTAAATGTCCAGAATGCACTTGGAGTAAATGAAGTGTGCCTTGACGGAGGGGAAGTGAACAATGTAAATGGTGGAGAAGTGGGGGAAATCTCAGAAATGGCGGTTGGTGGAGCGAAGAAGAAAATAAAAAATTTTATTGCATTACGCCGAGTACAGAGTGAAACAAGTATGGGAATTGAGGTGATTAAGAAAATTAGCAAAAAAGGTGTGAGGATACAAGGGATCAGGGAAAAGCAGAGTGAAACAAGTGTGGAGGTGCAAGGGATCATGGAAAATCAGTGTGAAACAAGTGTGGGGACTCAAGGGGTTAAGAAAGTGACAAAATTTAGGCAGGGGATATTGAGATGTAGGAACATATCAACAAGGTATAAATATGGCTTTTATGGATAAATTGTAGAAACGAAGAAATAGAAGTTGTTGTGAGACGTATAGGAACAGATTTGAACACATGTGATACGACTGTATTACAGAAAGCTGGTAGTGAAGTTAAATAATTAACTGTAAGGAAAGGGGATGCAAATAGGGTGATGTGTAAGTGAGAAGCATTGAAAATGGTGGTTAAGTGTATACAGACGGTGAAACAATAATAATATGAAACAGAAATGAGTGTAATAATTTACAGAGAGGGACAAAAATTTGGCAACTATAAAAAATTTAGAGCAGCATAGAAATTAAATGAAAAAGCAATAACTATTAAAAGGGATAAACACGTGTAAAATATGTAATTGTGATGAAGGCCTGCCGTGTTAATAAAAGGATCAGGGCTCTGCTCAGGGGTAGCCCAAGATGTATTTGTTCTTAGTACTCAATAAATCATATCATATTTAACATGCTAGATGATGCCTCAGAAGAGACGTTAATCACTGAGTGATTCACAAAGTGAAAATCCTTTACATTGAGGTGTCACACTGAGTAGCCAAGCATTGGAGTTATTAAGAACAAGGGAATGTTGTGAACAAGAGAAGAAATACATGGATATCCATGGGCATCCCTTTATTTCTGCTGATAAAGTTATAGAGCAGACTGCAAGAACACTTGGATGAAGCAGAAGACTATTACCTCAAGAGAAGGAAGACAAAATTGCTGGACTCTCTTGAACATAGCAGGTATTTTGTCAACTCCAGGGAAGAAAAGAAACTGCATTTATCCAGTCACAGATCTTGAGGCGTTTGAAATAGATGCCATTTGAAGGCATATTTATGTCTACTAGGTAGAAAGGAGTATCCATCCATACTGAACTTGCTTGTAATTTGTTTTACCTATGTAGCAGTGGGTTATACGTGCGTTTACTTTCAGTTACTAGTAATAACAAAGCACTTTATTATTCTTCTACATTCATAGGTTACATGCACTCTGTGTGGTTTTGTGACGTGATAGAAAGCTGTGTTGTCTGTTGCTGTGTATTGGCAATGCTGTAAGTACAGAGTAGCCAACTTAACATGAATCCAAGCGAGCTGTCAAGTGCAATGTCATAGCGGCAGGGGTATAAATCCCCCCTTACATTGTAGATATCCAAATTCTCTTTTGTTTGCACCAACACATCATAAATATATAAATTAAAAGCAGTTGGAATTTCTCATTCTACAAATAAATATTTTCAATATTCGAGCTCATTTGAAGTTGTAATTCTTATTATCTTTTCTTGAATCCTTAATACTTATACTTTGTACATCAAGAGATTAAAGGAGACATAAACAAAGCACCCTTTTGTATCACTCTGCGGCCACATGCATTTGCAATGATGGAACACAGTTACCGCTACGCATAAGTATAATATGCATTTTACACCACTAAAGGGTTATATTTACTGGATCTAAATAACATGCAGCACATGGAAATTAACTGCTACTTATGTCATCTCTGTCAACAATAACACTTTTTTGTTTCCTGCACACAAACTCAAAACCAATCTCCAGAAGCACCTGATGGAGGGAAGTTTGTTTTAAATCTGGTAGATCGGGCTCAGAGTTAACTGCCCACAGCATTTTGTTTAAATTCATTGTTCACAAAGAACTGGTGAACTTTTCGATGGATTGCAGATCTCACAAATTCGTCGCAAACTACATCTAACACTTGCCTGGTGCACGTTCTCTTCTTGCGGAGAGTTCTGACTTCACCAACTGAGGATTTTTCTTTGTGTGCACTGTAAATACTTGAAGCTGACACACTGGTAAACTCGGATGTTAATTTCATCACATCATCTATAGCAAGTTTGGGATATTTCTCGCAGAACTTGTTAAACACATTCAATATTATTGTCATTTCATCACTTTGCAACAGCTTCCTGCGTTTCACAACACTTGCTTCTTCCGCTATGTTACTTTCATACTGAATAATACTTGCGCCGAATGAATTAGGCTGGTTACAGATTCACTTAACTGCGTATTCCTACACTTCAGCTATGCTTAGTATGCTTAGTTCATGCTTTAACAAACATTAAGTAAGATGTCAGACCTTGGTATCAGTATTTATTCAAGGGACTATTCAGACGGCGAAAGCGTCAAGAAGGTGTGCTGCGGCCAAAATGCACATGGCTTTGTTTACGTCTCCTTTAATCTCTTGATGTGCAGAGCTTTTTATTCTTGGACTACTGCCCCATAATACAATTACCATATATTTTACATGTCATTTATGTGCTGCACTGAACATTTTGCACATTCTAAATTTGATGTAATCACAAAGTGTTTACACTTAGCTGAACAAGGGTGAATTTTATGGCTTTTAATTTCAGTAAGTTGGCAACTATGCTGTAATACAGCAGTTTATTACGAAGTATTTGATGTTTTCAGAAAGAAACATGTTTTAAATGCAGTGAATTCATGAGTGGACTGCTTCTGTGTTCTAGTGGTCACATGCTAGCCTTAAAATCCAGAGGTCCCAGGTTCCATTCCTGGCTGGAGGTTGAGAATTTTTCTTTAGCCAGACTTCCCTAGAGTCTGATAGTATGAATGAGAGTGTGAATTTAATGAAATAACCAAAAGTAACATAAACCCAAAGATTAACACCGCTGTAAATGAGTGAACATCATTGCTGTTGTTCCAAAGATAAAATGCTGCCAATATGATCTTAGATGTTAAAGGTGGTGTATAAATTGAACACAAAAAGTAAATTCCAGGCAGATCCTTTGCAAACAATTTGTGTTCATTTTTCTAGGTTGTTGATTGGTTTTGTTGAAAGCAAAGAGTCATTATGGAAAGGATATGTATATGCAGTACTTATGCTTGCCACAGCATTCATACAAACTCTGATCCTCTCCCAGTATTTTAACAGAATGTTTCTGGTGGGTCTTCGTATAAGAACAGCGCTCATTTCTGCTATATACCGTAAGGTAAGTGTATCTTATATAAAACTAATGAAAATGAAGTGTTTAAAACAGTGTTGCATATTAATAAATTAAAAATGTATCAATATTTATAAACACATTTTGCTCCAACTCACTGGCAGCTTGTGGCTGGGAAATTAGGGGGAGTTAGTGGGAAAGGAAAGTACATGTATATTTATAAAGCGTATTTTAATAATTGTACTGACCTATTTCTTATACACCAGATCTATCCTTTGGTCCTTTAAGGCTGCAAACTTGTTGGTGATGTCTTCATAGAAAGGCTGCATTTTTATTAATTGCACTAGGAAGTTCTTTCTGGATCAAAATATTCTCTAAAGCAGAAAGTCTCTCTTCTGACATTACATTCCTTATGTATGTATTTATATGCTTTAGACAAGAAAAGCTTTGTTCCACGGATGCTGTAGTATAAAAGATTGACAGAATAAGAGAGAGCAGTTTATAAGTATCCTAAAGATGTCCTTATCCACATTAAGCATTTCTAAGATCTTTCCCATCATCTTTCCACTGTCAAAATGGTGTTTCTAATAAAATACACACTATATTATAAGCAGGATTCATTGTTAAAACATTACTCCACTAAACGCAAATAACATTAGACTACTCCGTGTGTGTCACAGCTAGGAAGTTGTGACGTCAAAGAGCTCCATCTACTTCACTTAATGCCCCCTACACAAACAAGCTTAAGTGGGAGAAGTCACAGTTGCTATAGCTCGGCCTTTCGGAGATTAAGTAAGGAGAAAGCTATATTCACTTCACTTCTCATGAATCTGCGGTAAGAATGTCTGCTTGCTTCTACAGCAGACCACTGCACAGTACAAAAACAGGGAAATAGGTATCAAAAACCCACATACCTGTGAAAACAAATATTTTACAAATAAGTGTGGCAAGATACAAATATTGGTGAAGTGCCACTGCACCCCTGAATAGCTGCCCTTGCCCCAACTTACATATAAGTTACAAGTAAGTTGGAGCAAAATGTGTTTATAAATATTGACATATTTTTGTATTTATAAGTATGTCTTATTTGTTCACATACAAATACACATAGACATTCACTTGTCTATGAGAGTACGTCGGGATGCTTTGGCAAATAATGTGCAATAAGGATGACATCAACAGTTATGTTGTGTCATGTTGTTGACACACCTCTTGTAGCTGAGTGAACAAGCTGGCTGACAAGTCCCAAGTTGATTCTGCCCACTGTAACCACTCATGTTGCCCCCACTTCCCAATAGTGTCCTCTAAACATATCCTGGCTGTAATTTGGTGAATGGAGCTATATGAGCAGTTATCGTCAATTCATGTTCCTTAATTTAATGATTTGTTTCACTGTGAAAGCTCAATGTTTTTAAACATAAAGGAATTATGTTTGATACTGTTTTCCAGGCCTTGAGGTTATCAAACTCAGCAAGGAAAGAATCTACAGTGGGAGAAATAGTAAACTTGATGTCCGTAGATGCTCAGAGGTTTATGGACTTGACAGCTTACCTGAACATGATCTGGTCTGCTCCACTGCAGATAGGACTGGCACTGTACTTCCTCTGGTATACTTTAGGTAAGTTCAACCACAGCTTTCTCACTTTAACTGTGCACAAACTGCCAGTGGAATCTTCCTGGTTTCATAAAACATACTTAGATTCCTGCACCTAAACTGCATTCAAAGGATTACAAAATTCTGTCTGGTTTATTTACTGATTGCTGGAATGCATGAAATTGCATTTAACAACTGTTGCAAAAAACATGATATGAAAATAACATGACTCTCTACCAGTGAAAAATTCATATGTATCCGAGAGGTAGAATCAGGACTGAGGAATTCATTGCCAAAGCGGGATTTGAACCACAGATCTTCTGTTTCATGCATGGCTGCTCTAACCACTGAGCTACCATAGCAACTTGCGAGTATAACATTAAATTCCCCAACTGATCCACACTGTCCCATAGACCATGAGGGAATCTCACATCTGAAATAAGACCTCAAGGGCGATTTATAATTGTAAGCACTTTATGTCCTGGGTTTAAGTAACCTTTAGATGGTAATTGTTATTTTCTTATGCCAACCAGCAGTAAGTTAAATTCTATAAAACTAATCCTTGTTTGATTTGGCAAAAATTTTCAATTTTCAATGTCACCCTCATATGGCTTTTCTCTGTGCTAGTGAAAAACAGTGAACCAATGTATACCTATTGCAAAAACTTGTAGCTTCTATTGTCAAAGCTTTTAGAGTAAATGAAGAATTGCACTTGCCTGTATATGTTCCTGGTTGATATACAAATATGAGCTGATGTTTAGAAACTGTTTTCTTATTTTTCCTGAAGGTGCGTCTATATTTGCTGGCTTGGCTGTGATGATAATCCTGATACCAGTAAATGGTGTCGTTGCAAATCGTGTTAAAACTCTGCAGATTAGACAGATGAAGAATAAGGACGAAAGAGTAAAACTAATGAATGAGGTATGTTTATATCTTTATTTTTTCCATATCATTCATTGAATACTGACAGTCTAGAATATTCATTTCCACTTTCACAAAGAAGTGTTATACAATGTTAAACTAACTGAGCACTGAAGTTAATGCAAATTCTGTTTCATTGTTATACAGAAGTTTAGGCTATGAGCAATACAGAATGGAAGTAGCAGGTATAGTAAGGGGAAAGTGTGGCTGAGAGGGGAACAGGTTGCATCATTGCCAGATTTAACAGCGAAGGTTACCGTTTCAATTCTTTATTCAAAAATTTCAACAAATCAAATGAAAAGACTAAGTGAACAGGAAGTTCTATATGTAACACTGGAAACAAATGCTCCGCTTGTTTTTACCATTTTTACTAAACTTTCAATTGGTTTTCGTCAGCTAAAGCACAACATGGCAACTACATATGGATTACATGGTTGCCACATCTCTATTATGTAATGTTGTGTGTTCATCTTGTTCAGACTGAATAGTTGGAGGTTAGTGTGACAAAGTGTGTTAACTGATGATTATTAGTTCACATAAGTGTGCTGTATTGTTAGCGAAAATGGAAGTGATGACTCTAGTGTTATCATGTGAAAATAATTCATAAAACCCGCCACAATGTTACAACACTGCATGCCGAAAAACATGATGCAAGGTATACCATTTGTATCGCTCATAACCTGAACTTCTGTATAGCTGTAACAATACATTAAGCTTTGTGTTGAGGTAACACGGCTGTATTCATGTGTTAAAGTCATCTAATACATGTTAGAAGTTGGAAAATGCCTGACACAAACCAACCTGTGTGCTAATGTACTCCCATATCCATCATTTTCCCGGTTGCACTGTTTTTAACTACTCATTCCAAAAACAATTGAGATTCTGCTACATTAGTGCTATATTTTTCAAGATTATGATTTTAATTGAATAATATTTTAATTTGCAATGTTGTTATTGCACAGGTACTTAGTGGAATTAAAGTTTTGAAGCTGTATGCTTGGGAGCCATCTTTTGAACAACAAATCTTGAAGATAAGAAACAAGGAAATTCATGTGTTGAAACAAACAGCGTACTTAAATGCGGCAACATCTTTCATCTGGTCCTGTGCACCATTCCTAGTGAGTATATGGCATAACTTGCAAATCATCACTATTATTGTACTAACTTGTATGAATAAAGGTTGATTCATAAAAACCCAAGAATAGAAATGGGAATGGTAAGCAAAACAGTGTACAACATTTTGGTTCACATACCCCAAGAGCAAGAATGATAATGAATTTCCATATCAGGCAAAAGTTGATTCTTCTAACAGACACAGATTGTGTGTAGATAAACTTTATAACCTTATTTAAAAGAGAGAGAGAGAGAGAGAGAGAGAGAGAGAGAGAAAGAGAGAGAGAGAGAGAGAGAGCAAGAGGGGAAGTTCGGAAATAGTACAGGGATGTCTCAAAAGGAAGTTACACTATTTTTTTAAATCCATGTAGTTGGTGGCAAAAGTCCAGGAGTCACAGGGAACCTTGGTCTGGGTGTAGTGACAGCGCTGTGAAATTCCTAGGCGCCTACCTTTACCCCTTGGATATTAAAACAGCAGTAACAATGGAGGCTCCACTCACTTCTACTGCCGATTGGGAAGTTCGTGCTGTAATCTGTTTTTTGATGGCAAAAAATAAATGTGCGACTGAAATTCATTGCAATTTGTGCAGTGTGTACGGTAAAGCTGTTATGTCGAGACCTCTTTGGTATCAGTCGTTCATTGAAGGTGTGGAAACAAAAGAATGAGCCAACACCAAACAAGGCAAAAGTTGTTGCATCGGCTGGCAAGGTCATGGCAACAATATTCTGAGATTTAAAGAGAGTACTGTTAGAAAGGTAGAACTGGAACTTAAAAATTCAATGCCACAACTGGGATTTGAACCACAGACCTTCCGCTTACCGGGCGGACGCTCTAACCACTGAGCTATTGTGACAAACTGCCAGAATGGCATTAAATTCTCAAACCAGTTCGTATTTCTCCTGGTAAACCACAAAGGCAGTCTCACATCAGAGACAAATTACCCCAATGGTGACTTACTTTGTAAGTACTTTATATCCCAGGATTAAATAACCTTCACATGGTAATTATTATTTATTTATGCCAACAAACTTTGCCCACACACGGCTTGTGTGTTTAAAAACACCAACAGTAAGTTTGATGGCATAAATAAATAATAGAGTACTGTTAATTGATTACTTGCACTGTGGGACCCTGATGACAGGTGCTGGCTATTGTGAAGTGCTGAAAAAAAACTCATTAGGACGATTCAAAACAAAAAGAGGGGAAAGTTGAACAAAGCAGTTTTTTTGTTCCACGATAACGTTCACCCGCACAGTGCTCTGAAACTCAAGCCCTGTTTGAGCATTTTTGATGGGATGTTTTCAGTCATCGACCTTACTCACCTGACCTTGCACCAAGAGATTACCATATTTTTCCACAGCTACAGCAACATCTCAGGGGAATGACGAGTTAAAACAAGAAGTTTAACAGGAGAGTGGTTTGACACTGGTTAAAAAAAACTGTTATCACGGTACCAAAAATGTATTGAGATTCAAGGAGATTATGTGGGAAAAATAATTACTGAATGTAGCTTTCAAAATGTGCTTTTTTAAAAATATTTAAAAGTTTTATTATTTTTTAAGAAAATAGCATAACTTACATTCATTAAGGAAAATTGAAGCTATTTACATTGAAGCAACAGAATCTAATTTGTTCTTATTTTAGTGTAACTTACTTTTGAGACGCTCCTCATAGTACTAGGGGAAGGGCAGCATAGTACAGTTAGTGTAGGGAGGAAACAGTCTGAAATTTACAAGACACCAATTGGTGAAATTTAAAAGATAGGGAAAGGCCAATCAGGCAATCAGATGAAGAATTTAGAGCTATGCCAGCAATTTGTCATGTAGCTCAAAGGTTAAGACGACCACACTTCGAACAGAAAGATAGCCACACATCGAATAGATGATCTGCAATTCAATGGCATTGAACGTTTCATGGGAATGAATATCAATGACCATATTGATAGCAAAGTATGAAGTATATTTTGTGCATTGGGATGCCATTTATGTGTAATTGACCAATTTTATTTTTTTCACCTGCTTCCAATTCAGACAAAATAATGCAGGTTAGCCAATACCAAAATTCAGGAGTAAATAATTTCTAAATACAGATCGTAGTCGAACCAAGCACATTTCCTTATTAATGGCATTCATTGAAGTTACATATTTGTTGTTCTTTATTTTCTGTCAATTTTTATTGACTTTTGCTCTCTCTCTCTTTTTTTGGGGGGGGGGGGGGGGGGGTCAGTAGCCGGGTTCTAGTTGATGTAAACAAATTACAGGCACTTTTCTAAAAGAGCCAATGCACAATGAACCTGAGGGAGTCAGGATGCACATTTGCTAATTTCTTCCATTTTCATTTTCCAATTTGCAAATAGAGAGCCATAGCAGCTATTTCATGTCATGGCCACTGAAGCTGTAAAATCGTTGTGTCCTAGTTATTGGATCGCCATTTGAAGCTGAAGTCGTTGGTGACGTGACGTTGCCCTTCGATGTAGCTCGCCCCGGCTAGTTCTGCAAGAAATCTCTTTATCTCGGGTTTGCGTAAGTGTAATGGACAACCCAAGAACAACTTTGCATATCATTTATTTCAAATATTTTCGGGAGATATGCCGATTCTATATGTGTATGTAGAGGAATCGCCCTCACATCCACGCAGCACGACCTCCCGTACTGGTCTCTGGTTGAGTAATGACCCGACGCTTTCTCTCTGACCCACGCTAAGAAAAACCGTTCTCTTCCTATTTGAATGTCATGACGTCATCCAAGAAAGCCTCGTATCCAAAATGCTATTTCCTTTTCCCGCAATTTAGAAATGTCCCTTTCTATTATAACATGTTCTTTTATGAATTTCAAATATATAATTACCTTTTTAGGATTAAACGATGTTTACTTTATATTTTATTAGATATATCGCGCGACTTTTAAGGTTTGTAGAACTGACTTTCGAACGTGTATTTAAACTATGTGGTATGACGTCATGACTCGTTAATTTGAAACCAATAATGTGTTTATCCTACGAATTTAACGACTATTATTTACTCATATCTTGCTCACCTTACAACACTTCCTGCTCTATTATCTATTTATGTTATTACTTAACACTTATCGCAAATCTCATATCCGGCAATTAAATTAAAACGTGTCTTTTTCAAAAGCCCATTCGATCGGAAATCTAAATTTCGGTATCAAATGCCCCCATTTATATTATTTTATTATTTCATATTATTTCATAATAAAATAATGTAAATGTCTTGCCCGAAAGAAAAAATTAAAAATTACTCCTGTATTTTGAATAATCGGCAACACTCCCATTATATACAATTTTCAATTACACTGTTTTGAAATTGGTTATTAACATATCTTCTCATTAATCTTTTTAACATGACAAACAATTGTACACTTGACTAAACATTAATCCTTAAATACTAATTACAATATGTTATGGTTTCTTCTGTGAAGCTTCTATATAAAGGTTAAACTTCAAGAGTCTTTCTTTATATTTCCTTCTTTTAGTTCATGTTTGCTCACTTCGCTCTCACTATCACTTGCACTGTGATTTTTCACTTTTGTTATTGTAACACATATCTGTACTATATCCTTTAAGCACTAAAATGTACATATATTTATATAAATCCATTGCACTCTTTAGACAAGTTCTTTCTTTGTCTTTCTGTGATAACTATCTATACATCTAAATATTTTAACAAATGTTTACAAAGTAAATATTCTGTTTTCTCTCTATGCGGAGATGAACAATTTAACAATCTTTCTGAAGCTGTTATTGTGAGCTCTATACAATATATTTTTAAGCTCTTTGTAGTAGATAGCAATTCACATTCTGCATTTTTCATGAATATGTAAGTACCTGACCAATATATGATTTTCAAGTAAGCTAACATTTACATTTTATCTCAAAGCTGATTGGGCGCCAATAGACAAATGACACTTCCAATTTTTCTTTTACATTAAATCAAGGTTCCAAGGCACCACACGGTTTCTTGTATGGTCGAAGGAGTTGTTTATGCCATCTTCCCAGACATTTTTCATTTTTAACATCTCTTAATTCATAGGTATGATAACCAAATTTTGATATAATTTCTGCAGGACCTTTATATAACAATTCCATCCTTTTGTTCCTACCTCGCAATGCACTTGATAACTTATGGTCTTTAACTAGTACCCAATCGCCTATCTTAGGTTCCCATTTATGTTTTCTACTCTTTTTCTTTAATTTTCGCTTCTCTGCCTTTTTCTTGATTCGTTCAAAAGCAATTTTCGCTCTTTCTTCCTCACTTAACTGAATGTCATTAATTTTCAGTGTTTTTGGTTCCCCTATCAATATTGGTTCTGGTTCAATTCCTAACATTAATTTTATTGGTGCAACTCCAGTAGTTACATTAATGGTGTGATTGATAATCTTTTCTATCAATGGACAATATTTCACCCAATCCTTGTGATTATGATGTGTAAGTACACGTAAATAAATTCCTACATCTCGGAGGACACGTTCTGTTGGATTCCCTGATGGAAAGTATGATGAACAATGATATAACTTTATCTCGAGTCTAATGTCACCCTAATCTTTTCATTGGCCTTATTTACAATACATAGGGGATTCACAAACTCTGAATTCGAAATCTCAATAACCTCATCTTCTAACATTAACTTTATAACTGCATCTACCTCTTCTCTTATTGTACTAGGGATAGCTCTCGCTTTATGTGTAAAAGGTTTGATGGGTATCATCTCAAACGAATGAGTATAAATATTACATTTACCAGGTTTCTCAGAGAATACTTCTTTATTTCGGATTAATATTTCAAACAGTTTATCCCTCTGTTGTTCATTTAGTTGATCAGCCTGAGTTACTTTTTCCCTCAACAATTCTTCTAAGTCTTCACTACTCTCCCTATCATAGTACCTAGTTGCATCAGAAACCCTCAAATTGTCTATGAAATCATTTTTATCCCATTCTACATTTTCTTTATTATCGACACTGTACTCTTTGACATTTACTTCAGTTAATTCCATAGCTCCTACTTTAACATATTCTACAAAGAATGTATCCCCTTGGATTTCTTCTTCCTCTTTTTCTCTTACAATAGTTTCTGAACTACTATCTTCCACAAAAGGCACTATAATGGTCTCATCTTCAACTTTCATTTCTAGAATCATGTTTTTAAAATTCACCACAGCTTCCCAGGCATAAAGACAATCACAACCTATTATAATATCTGTAACAAGTCTTCCTACAATCAGAAATAAAATTCCTAGTATTCTCCCATTTATTTCAATATTTATCATTGCTTGAAATTTTACTCTCTCTTTTCGTTTTCCCACAGCTAGCGAGCAATATATCCCATTAACTGGTAAAGACATTACTTTAAAGCCACTACTTTGTAAATTATCATAAAAATTTTGTGAGCATACTGTGCTATTTGATCCCGTATCTATAATTGCATTGTATTGTTTTCCATTTACTCCAATTTTGATTTTAGGTGGATCTCCTACTTTTTCGTTTTCGTCGTTTCTATTTTTCCATTCTCTTTTCTTTTGTATCATCATTTGCCTTCCAGGACTATTTATTTCCGAGTACTTATCACAATCATTACTAGGATACCCAGTTCTCACTGAAGGCGCGTTTGACCGGGTCTGGCGTTTCCCTGATTTTTAGGTATTGCTCCTGTACTATTTCCCAAATTGTTACTTCTGTTTTCCTGCATTAAATCGGGGTTACTTCCTACCATGTTTTTGACCGTGTTAATGGCCTCGACCATTTCCGCATTTTCGGGGGAATTTCGTCCATTAGAATACCTTTCTTCCTGTCTTGGTGACCTCGTTCTAAACTCATTATCTCCGTTTGTCCAATACCCATCATTTGAATTTCTACTATGTCCAAAATAACGTCCCCGTCTACCTCGATCAAATCTATTTGTATTCATATAATTCACCCTTATATTTCTTCCCCTTTGATTACCATTTCGATTTTGGTGATGCCCTTCCTGGTTATATCTACCTTGATTTTCCCACCGGAATGATTCCATCCTTGGTACTGGTCCTTTATATCTTTCCCTAATCTCACTTCTATTCTGATAATACTGTGCCCCTTGCCCGAAAGAATTGACAGTTTCTTTTCCTTCATATTTATTTCCAAATGAGTGTTTTGGCTTATTGACTTCTAAGGCTGATAATAATTCGATCATAGCTGCAATGCTATCGGGTCGGGCTATGATTAGGTAATGTTGAAGCGTTTCCGGAAAATGTGGAGTAACTATATTTATTAGATCTTTTTCATCCAAGGGAGGATCCAACATCTTCGATTTTCTCGCTATTCTCATAAAATAGTTGACCATCGATTCCTCCGATCTAGGATTAAATTTTCCATTGCTTAATTCAACTCTAATATTAGCCTGCCTACTAGCTCCCCAATATCTGGTTAAAAAGATGTTTCTAAAGGTCCTGTAATCATTATTGTTACCCATAGAAAGGCCTAGCCAATTAGCAGCATTACCCTTTAGGCATTTTCTTACTATCACCATCTTGTACTCCTCTGGTATACGTTTCACCGTGAAGTACTCTTGTAACCCTTCTAAAAAAGCTTTAGGATCATCTGAATCTTCATTTTCAAAAACTGGAGGTGTCATTTCATTTAAGACATGGTTAGGCCAATGTAAATTTGAATTGTCACCTGTCCCTGAGCTATTTCCGAGATCAGAATGGGAATTACTGTTACCCCTATTTTGCATCGAAATGTCAGCTGATACACCTGGTATTGCCTCGTTTCTTGCAACTTCATTACTAAGATTGTTGTGATTACATGCATTTTCATTTAATTTCAAATTTTCTAAGGCCTCTTTTACCTGAGTAATTTCTGTTACTACTCCTTTTATTTGGTCTGTAACATCCTCCAAATTTCTAGCCTGCCTTTCACTTTCTACATCAGATCTTTCTATTCTAACTTTACACCCCTGTAACTCTTCTCTAATTTCTTCCCTGTCTTTATCTAACCTTTGTACTACCTCTTCCCTTTGTTTGTCTAAACTATATGTTACTCTTTCCCTTTCTTTATCTAATTTTTCACTAACTTGTTGACCTAATTTCTTTTCAGAATTCTTTACTTCTTGCCTTATTGTCTCTAATTCTCCCTTAACCTGTTCTCTATTTTCTTTTACTTCACTACTGACTTTATTAATTTCCTCCCTAACTTCTTCCCTAAAGGTTTCTAAAGCTCTCTTCTGATTTTCCAATTGCATTCCCAATTCCTGTTGTCCCTTCTCTAATTTCTGTCCTAACTCTGTTCTTAATTCTTTACTAGTTTCATCTATCTTTTGACTTAACTCTGTACTCATCTTTTGACTTAACTCTGTACTCATCTTTTTCACTGTTCTTAATTCTTTACTATTTTCATCTATCTTTTGACTTAACTCTGTACTCATCTTTTTCATTATCGTTTGAAACATATTCTCTATTTCTGACATAAATGCTGGCCTTTCTGAATTACTACTAAACATTTCTGAACTACCTCTAGGTGTTTCTCTAACGTTCTGATCTTCTACTTCTTGGCATATTCTGCTACCAATTACATTCTGATTAAATTCTTCCATCCTACTTACACTTTTCTCAATTTCCGGACTTTCAAAACCTAAAAAGTCTGTATCACTGTCTTCCATTTCTAAGCTATTTACATGTGTTTTTCTACTCACCAAAATTTTCAATATTTTCACTATTTCACTTTAACTGCACTTAAACTTGTTCACTACACGTTTCACAGATGTTGACACGCTGGGCACCTTCTTGTCTGCTGGTTCGATGCTGATCTGGTCGTCTTGGGGGGTTGGTCCATTCTTTCGAGGCCACACGTTGGGAAGCCAATTTGAAGCTGTATATTCGTTGTGTCCTAGTTATTGGATCGCCATTTGAAGCTGAAGTCGTTGGTGACGTGACGTTGCCCTTCGATGTAGCTCGCCCCGGCTAGTTCTGCAAGAAATCTCTTTATCTCGGGTTTGCGTAAGTGTAATGGACAACCCAAGAACAACTTTGCATATCATTTATTTCAAATATTTTCGGGAGATATGCCGATTCTATATGTGTATGTAGAGGAATCGCCCTCACATCCACGCAGCACGACCTCCCGTACTGGTCTCTGGTTGAGTAATGACCCGACGCTTTCTCTCTGACCCACGCTAAGAAAAACCGTTCTCTTCCTATTTGAATGTCATGACGTCATCCAAGAAAGCCTCGTATCCAAAATGCTATTTCCTTTTCCCGCAATTTAGAAATGTCCCTTTCTATTATAACATGTTCTTTTATGAATTTCAAATATATAATTACCTTTTTAGGATTAAACGATGTTTACTTTATATTTTATTAGATATATCGCGCGACTTTTAAGGTTTGTAGAACTGACTTTCGAACGTGTATTTAAACTATGTGGTATGACGTCATGACTCGTTAATTTGAAACCAATAATGTGTTTATCCTACGAATTTAACGACTATTATTTACTCATATCTTGCTCACCTTACAACACTTCCTGCTCTATTATCTATTTATGTTATTACTTAACACTTATCGCAAATCTCATATCCGGCAATTAAATTAAAACGTGTCTTTTTCAAAAGCCCATTCGATCGGAAATCTAAATTTCGGTATCACCACCTTGAATAATTTTTACAGTGAATGGTCTAATATGCAAAATATGGATCTAATTTGCCATCCCCAGGAATGAGAATGCAAAAGTTAGACTTTTTCCTGCAAAAGTTTAACTTGAGAGCCTCACAATATAATACATATATTTTAAGAGAGCTAGAATCAGGACAAAAAATTCAATGCCATAGCTGGGATTTGAACCATGGATCTTCCGCTTCACGTGCAGCTGCTCTAGCCACTAAGCTACCATGAAAACTTGCCAGTAGAACATTGAAATCTCCAATGGATTTGTTTTCCTGGTAGACCACTACAGAATCTCACATCTGAGATAAATATTTTAACTTTGTTGTTCTCATTCTGGATTCCATTCTCGGTTATTGTGAAGCAGCCTTAACAATCAACCTTAATGCAGTTTTATGAGTGATCAATTCCATATTGCTGTTATGTTCTACTCTCAAGAATATCATATTAATATTTTTGTTTCCAGATGGTGTAATAGAATGGTGATCTACACATTCAGTTACTGATGAGACCAAACTAATAGTCTTTGTAGCTATTAAATGTAACCATTTAATTATTTTTTCCCCGTCCTGTTATATGCATTCCCTTTAGCTGGATGCAACATGTGATATGTGTTCTTTTCAGTGTAAACCCAACCTCATTTTCTTAGCATTTTGAATAAATACAAGGTGAAACCCAAAAGTGTCTAAAATATACTAAATACAATCACGGCGGCGCCGTGGCTGAGCGGTTAGCATGCTCAACTACCACCTAGGTGGCCCGGGTTTGATCCCAGGGACCCGCATGTAGTATTCGTGGTGGATGAAGTGGTGTCAGGGCGGGTTTTCTCCAGGTGCTCCGGTTTCCCCCGCCACTCATTCCACCAATTGCTCCATTATGATCTTTCCAATCATCCATTTTGCCTGCATTTCATATCATCCTCTTCCTCACTCTCATACCTGGTGCTTGGCTGACCACCCGCTTCCAGATCTTCACTCTGTCTGGTCCATAGGTCCCTGTGCTTCCCGACAGGCATCTGACCCTAGGCACTGGCTTGTAAGTCCTACATAAGGGGTGGGGGGGGGGGGTTATCTGAAGAAGAAATACAATCACATATCTGGATCCTATTACAAATATTTCAAATAAGTTACCTTAAAGTGCAGACATCAGTAAGTGTAATTAATTAGTGTTGCCTGCAATTTGGCTTGTATCTGCTCTATGGCTTCAAATCTTCAGCCCTTCATTTTCATTGTAGTTTTTGGAAAAACAAGTCGCATGAAGCTGACTCCAGTGGATGGGAAGCAACCATCATGTTGACTTCTGCCAAAAATTTCTGCACTAAGAAAGCTGAATGTGGCCCAGCGTTATCGCGCTGAAGGACCTAATTGTTTGTGTCCCATTCCTCTTACATGATCTCAGAGCCAGCCATCTTAGAATGTCACAAATGAATACTACATTAACCATATGACCATGAGATGAAAACGCCTAATGAATAATCACACCAATAAAGATTTGATATTCTTGATTTAGCTGGCTTTCTTTGGTCAAGTTGAAGATGACTTCTTCTGTTGAGATGACTGCTGCTTTGTTTCACGACTGTACCCATGAACACAACCTTAATCACATGTGACAACCTTAGAAATGGAATTTAGTTCAGTTATCTGCAGATCTCCATATGATACTCTTCCTGTTCATTTGGCAGATGCAGAAATTCTGCAGTGATCCTTCTCGTTTTGAGTTCCAACAAATTCCATTGACATGTGCTATATAATGTAATATTAGGAAGTCGCACAATGTGCACTGATAAAGGTACATTAAAAATACATATTGTGTGCAGCTTCTCCTGTTCATTTATAAGTTCTGTCTATCTTTTTTCGTGTTTCACTTCACTTTTGCTTTGTCTATTTGACCCCTCAGCAAAATTTTCTTAAGGATATTGTTCTCTTTTCACACACTTCCACTTCTTGTGCCTTGTGCCTTGTTTCCTATGTAATGTGCACACGCATTCTTCGCCTGGCTCGTGGTGTCATTCCTTACATATCAGGTGGTGGAATCCATGTGCTGCAAACCTTGTTATAAGATGTCTTAGTTTGTACTTCGGGCCCTTCCAGTCTTCCTTGGTCATTGTGTCCATGATGTAGAAATCTTCCCATATTTCAGCTTTTTTGCTTTGGTGTTCCTTCACTGTTTGCTCGTATGCCTCTGTTGCCAATAACAGTATTTGTAGTCGGAGTTCTTCTATCCACATTGTCTGTCTGCACATTGCATATGTCAGTCTGGTCAGTGAGTAGTTGAATAGACACAGAATCTTCATGAATGTTGCCTTCACTTTCTCTGTGTTCTCTAAACTTTTTTTTTTATCAGGTGCTCTCATATTAGTTGCAGTCTGTAGGTTATCACTGCTATTTTTGCTTTGAACAATTCCATCGTCGCCGTCTTTAGAGATATTTTGTTTAGGTGTTTGATGTCATACATGGCTTTCACTGCCAATGCTACTTTCTCCTTTATGAGACAATCTCACAAAATTACAGATATCTTAAATTATGTGCTTGCACTGCCTCTTCTGAACAGCAGTGACGTTTTCTGAAACGATGTTAATTGATGGTTGTCTTGAATGTTCATCACTGTCAACCAATGTTCAGCCATTGTTGTTAATGCCTAGTCTAAGCATTGCTGTAACAGTTTGTTTTGGTTACAGTTTAAAACAGAACTTGATATAGACACTCTTCTTTCACTCCATCACTTGTATATCAAAGTCAAGCACACAGTGAAAAACTGTGAACAAGTACGTCCACTTTGATCAAAGTCACATGGTACACTAACTCTTAAAACTCGAGGAAACTTCACCTAGTGGCAAGAGTTCATATTCATGCACAAAAAGCAAATGCTGGGAACATGTGTGTGGTACGTCATATATCAGTACTTGCATTCAGTTCATTGTCATTGATGGTTTTGAAGTTAGGATGTTACAATATTTATAGTATCAGGAATGTGTTATAACACATTTGAAATAAAAAATGTTGTTCACTATTATTCTGGACCAAACCTTCTAACATTTGAGAAATGCCCACTTATACGACACTGGCTATTAGCAGTGCTGGTTTTATATTACAGGAAAGGAGCGAGGATAAAAGGTGACTTTTTCTAAGAAGTTACAGAGAAGGATATTTTTTACACCCAGTGATTCAAATTTTGTATATTACTTTATAGATATCGACCACTTGAAGACCTGTAAAGCATTAAGATCAGAAGAAACTACAGTTCAAAAGTATTGGAAAGCACGAATGCTAATGGCTTCATTGCCAGATGCAAGGCACTAGAAAACAACAACTTTATAGATATCTTTTGTGATCAAAGAATTAATGTACTTATGATCATAATAGTAATACGTTGCCGGAATAAATTAAATTTTTTTTTTTTTTTTTTTTTTTTTTTTTTTTTTTTTTTTTTTTTTTAATGGTAATTGTCATTTTTGTTGAACCAAAATCGGTATAATCAATATAATTTTCACATCTGCTGTGAAACATGCTGCAAATTGTTGAAGGAAGTATTCAAAGCCCCCAGTTTAGAAAACATTTCTCTGTGTGAAAGTCATCCATGTCAAATATTATGAGTTAAATCCTCATAATCGACTCCTTGAAGTTAATAAGCACACAACGTTACTTACCAATAAAGACTTTAACACATATTTTAATTGCATCAGAAGATGATCAATTCCAAGAATAGGGATAAAGGCTGATGTTAAATCACTTTTCTGTTTAACTGTCATGTAGTATTTTTTGGAATGTTGAGAAAACTTTTAACAGGTAAAAGAGGACCTACATAGAACCTGTACTTCCTCCAGGTTGAATCAATTAAGGTTTGGCAGACATTAATAAAATCAAAATTAGTAGTGAAGTTTGTGAATTAAATATCTGTATAATATAGCTACTAAGCTCTGTTTTAGTGTTTATAAAGTTGTGATGTTTACCACAGACATGGAACATTCTGCCCAAATGGAATGAAGTTTGGCAAAGACAGGTCCGCAGCTCCTCAAAACATGTGTGGTTTGGTCTACTCTACACAGTAGTGTTACAGTATTATTTCAGTACATTGCAATAGCCATTAAGCCTTAGATGGTAATGTCCTTCTCATAGGCAGATATAAGATTTCTCAACATATAATGGGCATATGTGCAATGTTAATTTGATCTTATATTTCAGCTATGCTTTGGTTGAGAGTTGAACTTTGAATTGTGTGGACATCACTATTTTAGTTCCACAATAGTATTGTTTTGTAAATGTACACATCGTTTGACAGGCGGATATTACTGTAAAGGTACTTAACAGACTAATATTTTATTTTAGTAACTTTTGCATAATTTCTTCAGGATATGATGTAAGCAGAATTAAAATATTAATAGTATATCAAGCTTTTAAATGGTTATTTATTTTTGAGATTTACTCAAGCGGACATAAAATGCAAACTTTTGTCATCTTAGTCTCTCAAGCAGGTGTTACTGTTAGTGCTATTTTTTCCACAAAGACCAACATTTAACTTTTTAACATTGCATAATTTATTGCAAGATGTGATGTATTAGAATAAAAATATTAGTATTAATAATTCATTAAGCTTTTAAATTGTTACATTCACTAAAGTGGACATAAAATGCAAGATTTTGTCATCTTACTCACCCAGACGGATATTTTGTTAGCGTCATTTTTTCATGTGTTACCAACTAAGGGTTAAATGTATGCTAGCTGATACATGTTACTTGGTGTCATTCATATAAAGGGTTATCAACAAGTCCCTCCGCACCATGTCGGTGTGTACAGCTCAAGATAACTTGCTATCCTGTTTATCTACATTACCTTTCATGAATCACATATGTGAATCTATCATATACTTCATTTCGTGGAACATTATAAATAACCATAGGCTTGCGGCAGCCAGTGCTGCCACCAGAATTCCCGTCTTTAGGGGACTTTTGGTTACACAAGACTACGGAGCTACTTCTCGATAACCCTATATATGTATAAATAATACAAAATGTGAAGTTATTTACAGGTTTAAGCAGAACTTACCAGTGTTTAAAACTGTGATGCTGTAAAGCACGAAGTAAGAATTACATATATATTCATGTTGTTATCAACAAGGCTCTTTTTCTGAAAATCTTATATCACACCCACCATTTACTCTCATATCTATTCTACAAAATTAAGTAAAAGCTTTCTCACCTCTTCCTTGTTAATCATGATAAACATTGGCAGAAAGGGTTTCACTACACATTACATTATTACCTCAAAAATATTTAAAGAATACATACACAAATATGTTTAATTGCTATTTTCCGTTGTATAACAAGTCTTCTGGTATGCTTTACAGCACTTAATATCCAAAGCATAATTCTATACAACAAATGATATATTAATACATGATAAACTTTTATTAATATGTGCATGTTAACGAGTATTGGCATTTGTTTAAATAAAATTCTGAGCTATTTGCTGAAACTTGTCTCTTGGAGTTATCCTGTCCTTGGTTAAAGTAACAAGCTCTTGTGTAAGAAGTTAGTTAATTTTTCTAACCCATCAACAGCAAAAGCTGAGGTCCCATACAATCCTTCCAAGAGATGCTTGGATTTCTAAATTCAAAAATAAAATCCATATTTGGTTCCATACACTAGTGATGCCCAACAACAGTTGCACCCTGACTGGCAGCCGTTGAGGAGCATAAATTGCTACCTCCCTTCAGCCCCCAAACTCACTCTCACCCGCCACGCTGCAAAATCCCACATCCTGTCATGATAGACACACCTCGGGCTGCTCTCAGCCTGCCAACAGAGCAAACAAATGAATAAGAAAAGAAATAAAGCAGAATCAGAAATTTCCAAGCAATTTCTGTGTGATGACACACATTTGGGAAAATGTTGAAAAAATGGCCAATGCTTAAAATAAATAAAAAAAACTTTTGTGAATGAGAGGTAGAATCGGAACTGAAAAATTCAATGCCACAGCTGAGATTCGAACCACAGACCCTGTGCTTACCAGACGAATTTGGTTAGAACACCTGCCTGATAAGCGGAGGATCCGTGGTTCAAATCCCAGATGTGGCATTGAATTTTTCAGTTCGATTCTACCTCTCAAACATTTTCCACACACAGCTTGTGTGTTTAAAAACACCAACAGTAAGTTTGTTGGCATAAATAAATAATAAGCCTTTGTGAAGTTTATTAATAATTACATTTCATAGGATCGTTCTTTGTGAAGAAATTAATCAAGGATGTTGTATGTCCCTCTAGAAAAATAGCCTTGCTTGTTCTCATTCAATAGTTTATTGAAATCTTGTATGTAATAGTTTATTACTCTCTAGGTGTCTTTGGTAACTTTTGCAACCTATGTCATGGTTGACTCTGAGAATGTTCTGGATGCAGAGAAGGCGTTCGTGTCATTATCCTTGTTCAATGTGATCCGAATGCCAGTTTCCCTTCTTCCTTACTTTATTATAACAGTCACTCAGGTTAGTGTTACCGTAATATGTCTGCCTGTTATTTGGTGTGATTGCTTAATGCTTTCTTCTATAGGTGTCATTGGTCACTTTTGCCACGTATGTCTTGACGGATGAAAACAACGTGCTTGACTCAAAGAGAGCATTCGTTTCACTGTCCCTCTTCAATATCCTACGTTTTCCACTATCTATGCTACCAATGCTGATATCAAACATGGTGCAGGTAAGAGGGGATATGCTTCTGCGTAGTTAGTCACATAACTTGGAAACATGGTATAATAACTAATTGTGTTGGTATCTGTAAAACCCTTGGCTGATTGTAAATAGCATACTTCTGTCACGCTATAGGTATGTCTATTCTTGTCTAACTAAAAATCAAACTTCAGGACCTATTCCTGGTGGCAGATGGTTTGAAGCTATTAACAGTGAAGCAACAGAATCTAAAATAAGAACAAATGAGAAACTAAAAGCTCCACTTATTAATGTTGCAAGTTGTTGCAGTGCTGACTAGTTTCAAGTTGTATCCAACTTATCCCCAAAACTATCCAAACAAGATACTATAGTTACCGACGCTCAACTTAAAAGATCTATTTGTCGCCAACCTCTGAAAACAACAATCTATTATAGATTGTATTTATAGGTTTTTGTTTACGGAGGTTGGCGACAAATAGGTCTTTTAAGTTGAGTTTCAGTAACTATGGTAACTTGTTTGTATTGCTTTGAGAATAAGTTGGGTACAACTTGAAACTTGTTGCACTGCAACAACTTGCAACATTAATAAGTGGAGCTTTTAGTTTCTCATTTGTTCTTATTTTAGACAACATTATTAATCTTAAAGAATTATGCACAAGAAACAATTTCTTTACCTTGACAAACAATTCTATCAAAAGGATTAGTAGTGGGAAGTCCTCTGTCACCTATCTTAGGAGACCTGCACATGAGCTATTTTAAAATACACATAGTTAATGCCTTTCTACAAATATACAAATTTTGACATAGATATGTCAATGTTTTTGCTATCATTCCCCAAAAACTTAAAGAAGATTCCCTGAAACCTGCAGGACAACCATATTCAATTTGCAATAAAAGTGGAAGAAAACACATTATCCTTCCTGGACCTCAAAATAACTAGAAATCAACATGGCATAGAATTTGGAATATATAGAAAACCCACACATGTAGACAATTACACTAAGAAAAATGGATGCAACCCAGTCTCATACCAACTAACTGCCTTTAGAAGCTTGATTCGCCATTTATACAGCGTCTCATTGAGTAAAAACGAGTTCTTGAAATAGCAACAGAACATACAAGAAATAGCAGTGTTGAATGGATTCAACCTGGTCACCATTAGGAACATGTTAAAAAGAAAAGAAAAACTCGAGGTAATTTCACAAACTACTACATTGACACCGCTTATGAACACAAACTGGAAATATAGAAAATTCACTTGGACTTTTTAGAAGGTTGAGCACATCTTCATGGAATATTATGGATAATAATAAAATAGCAGGGGAAACAAAGGGAGTATTAAAAGTCTGGAAAGAATACTATGGAAATACATTTTCGGAAAAGACATATCTGTAGTTAAAGCACACAGTAGAAATAACAATAGACAGGAAAAGGAAAATGAAGAGGAGGTAGAAATATCAACAAAAATAGAATATGCCATTCAAAGATTGAGATATGAGAAATCTGCAGGAGATGATGGCATGACACCAGAATTGATTAAATATGGAGGAGGAAAAGTTAAACAATGGCTGACCGGATTATTTAGACAGATATGGAGATAAGAGGAAACTCCAAAAGATTGGGACAGAAACATTATAATACCCATACACAAAAAGGAATCTACAGTTAAATGTGAAAATTACAGAGCTATATGCCTAGCATCTGCAGTAACGAAACTATATTCAAGAATACTGGAAAACAGATTGAGGAAGGAAATCAAAGAAAATATGGAGAAAGAACAAAGTGCCTTCAGGGCACTAAACAGACACGGAACCATATATTAATGTTGAGGATAGTAATAGATAGATAAAATGATGAGTAGAGAGAGGGAACTACATATATCTGGCATTTATAAACCTGAAATCAGCCTTCGACAGAGTACCTAGGGAACAACTGTGGAAAACTAACTTTAGGAAAACTGCTAAAGAAGATAAAATGTCTATATAATAAAGTGACAGGGGTAATAAGAATAGGAAGTGCTAAGTCCCAAGAATTTGAAATGAATAGAGGAGTTAAACAAGGCGACAGCTTGAGTCCATTACTGTTTACTATATACATGGACCAAATATTTAACAATGTAAAAGAAGATCTAGATAAGTGAAAGTAGGAAATTGGAATATGAGACCAGTATACACTCAGACTCTAGTTTATGCAGATGACATTGTCCTAATGGCCAGTAGTGAAGAGCTACAGAATTCAGTAATAGAGTGGACCAATACATGTAAAGATAGAGGCACAGAGTTAAATGTAAAATAAAAGCAAAGTAATGCACGTAGCAAAAGATCAATTCAAAATGAAAAATAGATACAGAAATAAATCATAGAATAAATAAGGCAAAACAGATCTATTACCAGGTCAATGAAACACACCGGAAAAAAGGAAACTAACAGTGATATAAAAATGTGAGTATATATAACACAGTTTATCTTCCAACACTTCTTTATGGCTTAGAAAGCTGGACAGTATTGTTGAAACACGAAAGTAGAATTACAAATACAGAAATGAAGTATTTATGGAAATGTATATGGAAAACCAGAAGGGACACAATAAGAAACTGTCAGATAAAGAATATCCTTAATCAAGAACCAATAATAAAAGAGACAGAGAAAGATGCTTTAAGATGGTTTGGACACATAAATAGGATGGAGTAGAGCAGGAAACTGAAACAGGTGTGGGAGGCCAGAGGGGACGGAAGAAGAGGGAGAGGGGGACCAAGAATAGAATGGAGCAAGTATATGGAGAAAATAGTGAATACGAAAGGAAAGAAAAAATATCTTGGCTATCCGGTTGTTGCCGCGTCAAATTATAAAATGCTGACGTTTCGACCATCTTGTCGTGGTCGTTATCACAGGTAAACTGCGCCGCTATGTAGCAGCTTGTCAACTTATATACCAGCAGGCAGGTGAAAGGTGGGTGAATGGTGAGCCCTGATTGACTGGGCAGGTTCTCTGCATTGCGGCAGTCCTTCTGCATTGCTACGTCACTGCCGTAGAATCATTGCACTGCGGCACAAATGACGTGGTGTTCTTGTGTTTTGTTCTACCCATGGCCGTAAACCAAAGTTTGTTAATGTGCATGCCACCATTATTATTGAAATTCTTAGGACAACGGGCAATTTCTAAGGCCTCTTTAATTTTTCTGGGTCGCCATCTGTTTTCACTGGTTACTATCTTGGTCTGATCAAACAGTATTGTGTGTTTGGTTTCGTAAGCATGTAATGCGACCGCCGATTTTTCAATATTATTTTGTTTGCACTGACGTATGTGCTCCTGTAATCGTTCCTTCACATGCTTACGAAACCAAACACACAATACTGTTTGATCAGACCAAGATAGTAACCAGTGAAAACAGATGGCGACCCAGAAAAATTAAAAAGGCCTTAGAAAGTGCCCGTTGCCCTAAGAATTTCAATAATAATGGTGGCATGCACATTAACAAACTTTGGTTTATGGCCATGGGTAGAACAAAACACAAGAACACCACGTCATTTGTGCCGCAGTGCAATGATTCTACGGCAGTGACGTAGCAATGCAGAAGGACTGCCGCAATGCAGAGAACCTGCCCAGCCAATCAGGGCTCACCATTCACCCACCTTTCACCTGCCTGCCGGTATATAAGTTGACAAGCTGCTACATAGTGGCGCAGTTTGCCTGTGATAACGACCACGACAAGATGATCGAAACGTCTGTATTTTATAATTTGACGCGGCAACAATCGGATAGCCAAGATATTTTAAACGATGGCCGTGGAAGCTTGAGAGAATACAAGAAAGGAAAGACTCTGAGCGAAGCTAAACAACTAGCTAGGGATAAGACAAAATATAGGAAATGACTGGCCGAGGAAACCTGACGCTCGAAAGAACATGAGGAAAGCGACAGTGGAATTGAATGCCATCCCAAAAGAAGCTCTCCAGAATTGTTTTCAGAAGTGGAAGGAGCAGTGAGCTAGGTGTGTGAATGTGCAAGGGGACTACTTTGAAGGGGATTAGAGCCCCAACCCCATCAGGTAATAATCTATTTTTTCCAGTCACAAGTCGGATGCTTTTTAGACATACCTCGTGAATCTGACTGGCTGGAAGATTTCTTGTGGATGTTGCGATCATTTGCAACCAGGAAGCAGACAGTTCCAAGGTCTTATATACACACTTGTTGCTGTTGTATTCTGACAACTTGCTATCTACAAAGTGTTACTTTTGGAATTGGTTATAAAAATACTAAAACGATCGTTTTAGCTGGAAGACTTATATTGGACTGTGTAACTGGAACTGTGATTATTTTTCCCCCAACTGTACTATGAGGTAAATTTCCTTTATGGGCTAGCAGATAGTTGATAAATTATTTGCACATAGGAAAAGAGTATAACTTTACTGGAAAATAAGTTGATTGATTTTGAACAGCATCTGCTCAGTATTTTGTAAATAATAGGATATAAAACAACAATTTCCCTTAGGTGGTTTTGGTTGTATATATTTATTAATAGAGAGTTTTTGCAAGACCTACTCTTGGTTACTGTAAGCACAAAACAATGTGACCAACATACTGTGCACGTAATGAAAACATAACTAGTAACATGACTTCCTGAATGTTGGTGCTAAATATCATGACCCCTGAGAATCAACATAAATGATGGTCTAATCCTGCTGCAAATGTTACGGTGGACCATAGAAAGATATAAGCTCATGGAAGTCCAATATTTGTAAGCTAGAGCGTGTGAGACAGATCAGTCTTTTCGCAGTCCTGATTGCTTGAATTATTTCTATGCAATTTAGAATTTTCTTAGCTTGGTTCCTGAATTACATCTTCTCTTCTATGGGCTGGGGAAAAAACAATGTGCAGAAAATTGCAGAGCAGAAAGGCAGTACCAAACTTGGCATTTTAAGATTAGGAGTCTGGGGTTACAGATGCTAAAAAGAAAGTTTCTTAATGATGCTGTCAAATGCAAGGATTATATTAGTGCTGCCAGTATGCTGGAATTTCATCCTGCAGAGGTTCTTTTACATGCTAGTAAATCTACCAACATTGGGCTGTCGCTTTTAGGCACCCTTACAAACCTTTAGTCTGGGCTAGGTTTGAACCCGCTACCTTGAGATAAGTAGTCCTGAGCCACCAGACTGACTAGGGGTTGCAGATGCAATATTGTGACGCCGGCTGTGGCACACAGCAAAGGATGGTCGGGGCCGGGCTTCCCCACGCTACTGGTGGTATGGGTATCAAACACGCTCAAGGTCAGGCTGCCTCACATGACTGTTGTGAGCATGTGACTACAATAGAGCAGTAGAACCAAATTCCAGATCATTTGAGAAATGTCTGGTGGCCAACATGTTTGTAGAAGTTTGAGAAAGGTTCATGTTACATCATCCTTGCTATATAAGGAGGTGAAGCAACGAGCAGGGTAGTGACTTACGCACATGAGTCGTCAGGTAGTCGATCAATTCTTGGAGTGGGTGTGTGTGCATCAGCTGCGTGTGTTGTTGCATCATGAAGGAAGATAGTGAACAGTTATGAGTGTTGAGTGATTGTATTGTCAGAGTGAAGAAAGACAGTGAAAGGACTGACTCAAGGTTGCTAGAAGAAAACAGTTGTAATATCACGAAAGATTATAGAGTATGTTAACGTCAGTAGAAGTGAACTGTGTATCTGTGTAAAAGTTTTAGAAGAAAGTAAGACTTTTGTCATTTTTGTCACAATATAACAAGAACACAGCATTAAATCTGACGTAATGAAATTCAGAATATTTAACTCACCCGACAAGTCACAACTAATGAGCAGTGATACACAATGAGAAACTAGCATGTACTGTACTGATTAAGACAGTATTATTATTATTATTATTATTCCATCTAGTAGGCTTCACATCACACACATCTAGTGATGTGATAGTAATGTACAATAATGCTTTTTGTTTACATCTAACATGCCATTAACATTTTTCACAGTCAGAAATTCTGCTTTAATGTTTACTCACATAGTGCAGTAAAAATGCTTCTGTGATCCTTGTTCCTATCCGCAAAATTGTTATTGTGGTATTGTCTTTCTACTCTACTATTTTCTGTTCATTATTTTCCCTCATCTGTACGTGTATATATATATATATATATGATAAACATACACTCTTGCAAATGTGGCAATCTTAAGAAATGGCTTGATTTTATCTATTACGTTGACAGTACCATAATGATTGACAGAGGCAAAAACTGTATTGTGATAAAAAGTGTTATTGTATCTAAGGTATTGAGTCAAATAATGAAATTATATACCAAATCAGAAAAGAAGCTATTGCAAAAACTCTCTAATATTTCATATAATGGTGGAAATGGTTATGGGATGTTGGTAGCACTGAGTATGGTGGGAGTAGCACTTTATCATGCACATCTTTCACTCAGTTGAAAATTAAAACTGCACAGTAAAGTAATTAATATCCAAGGTACAAGCTGGTCATACTAGCTGCTAGTTGTAGAAATATCCCATTGCTTTGATAAACAAAGCATTCATAATCATAGGCACTACTAGGCCACGATATGAATGCAGTTCAAGGATGGTGCCACATGTTTGTTTACTAACTTAAGTCTAGGGATCTGCATGGAGCGAAGGAACGCGAGGGGAAAGGCGATACTGGGAGTGTACAGTCACACAATGAAAACAGTACTCACCTGCTGATGTCTTCACATTAGCAACTTATCCTTTCTTTCCCGGCACAACAAATATGCAAAAGAGCATCAAAGGCAAGATTTTTGGGTGGTAATTATTTGAAAAATTTGCATTAATAATTTATGTTAGCGGTGTTTTCTGTTGAATATTGTACTAAAAATTTGCATTAATTTTGCACAAATTTTCGGGTAAAATTAATACACATAGACATTACTGAAATTAAAATTAACAGGTGAGTAATGTTACTGTAACATTATTGATCAAAATTTCTCCAAATTGTCATCATATCATGAATCACTACATATATCATGCATCAGACATCAGGGCCATTGCCCATCAAGCAGCATCACCAAGTTGCAACATACAAGAAGTTACGACATTTCATTTTTCATTGCCCTTCTGTCTGTTACAACCAAGTTATATATAGAAAAAAATCTCTCGTCAGCATTTGATACTGATAACAAGGGCTAGGAAGCTCATGCATTTGCATGTTTTTTCATAGGGGTACAAAATGTATGCTTTTACATTATGTTCATGAATTATGGAATTTTCAGTTATTTGGACATGACTTTATGGTGCATATAACTGCATATTTTCTTGATTTTGATAAATGCATAATATTTCAATATTATAGCCCCCATATTGCGTATTTTAATGATTTTTATGGTTTTTTATTATTTTTTTCCATCTGGATAATATTTTTCATATTGGTAGTATTGCACATGATGATGCAACTCAGGAAGATTTCAATAAAATTGCATATATTGCATATTTTAATGGTTTTTTTATTATTTTTTCCATCTGTATAATATTTTTCATATTGGTAGTATTGCACATGATGCAACTCGTGAGGTGGCGAGAACCAATGCTGAGTCACTTTGTCATGCAGTGAATCCCCTGTTTCCATCCTTTCATTATATGTATGTGCGTAGAGAATAATCTGTGTTATCTGAGAGGTTTATATCAACAAAGATAAAGTGCAGGTGAACGTTTTGAGCAGCACGATTATGGCAACACTTGCGTGCCCACCAACAGTTGTGTCGTGGTCTTCAAACGTAACAGTGTTGTGAACTGATTCCCACCAAATTAAATTAGGTGTATAAAATGTTAAAAAGCTCTTCAAATGCCGAAAATAAAACTAACTTTGAGTGCTAGATTAATTAAATTACAGAAAGAGTTTTCGGGTGATTTAATATCTACGGATAATAGGGTACTGTTTTGTGGAACATGTGAGAAATATTTAGGGAGTGAGAAAAGATTTCAAATAGTTCAACACATAAACACAGCAAAACATAAAGAGAATTTAATCAGAAAACTCGCAAACAAAGAACCTGTTAAAAAACAGCTAGTGGAGTGTTTAGCAAGTAGGGTTACTGAATTTTCCTATGACTTGTGCCAGGCCTTTTTAGCTGCAGATGTTCCCTTGTTCAAAATTAATAATCCGACATTTAAAATTTTTATTGCCAAGTACACTCGACAACATGTGCCTGAAGAAAGTACACTGCGTAAGAGTTATGTAGGACATTGTTACAATAATGTATTGTCAAATATACAAAATAAATTAGCGAATCAGTTTGTGTGGTTGTCTGTTGATAAAACCCCTGATTCTGAGCGCCATTCTATTGCTAATATAATCATGGGTGCTTTAAATAATGAACAAAAACTACATCTTATCTTCTTAATGTGTGCGAATTGTCAGCCACTGACAATGTAACTGTGACCCAGTTTGTGATGGACTCTTTGAAATTATGGCCACATGGAATCAAATATGACCGGTTACTTTTGTTTGTCACTGATGCAGGTCCTTATATGGTAAAATCAGGACAGACTCTGAAAAGTATTTTTCCTAACTTAATTCATATAACTTGTTTGACAGTCGCTCTTCTGCACCAGTGTTAACTCGATGGGGAACATGGGTTGATGCAGTTTACATTATGCTGAGCACATAGAAATAGTCGAAGAGGTTGTTAATTCATTGGACTCGAAAGATGCATCATCAATAGAAACTGTGCAAAATATTCTGTCAGGCACTGGGTTAAAGGAGGATCTTAGTTTCATATCTGCCCATTTTTCTTTCTTACCAACAGCCATAATGGCATTGGAAGCTGCAGGATCTCCTTTGCATGAATCACTTACTGTCTTTGAAAAAGCAATATGTGATCTAAGTTCGGTTGCTGGTAGCATAGGACAAAAAGTGAAAGAGAAAGTGAATTATGTAATTTTAAAAAATTCTGGTTATAAACAGATGTGCGATATTCGAGACATTCTCGAAAGAAAACCATCTGTCACACCAAGAGACTTGACTCTCTCTGTGAAGCAGTTAACATCATTTAAATATACCCTGATATCTTGGAACGTGGAGAGAAGTTTTTCAGGTTACAAAAGTATTTTGCAAGACAATGTTTTACAGTTGAAAATTTGTACAAAGTATTGGTTGTGAACTGCAATTTAGCAGTTAATACTAGCAGCAGGACCACTTCTGCTTCAACCTAAAAGCCAGTGAAACATCTCTTATTAAAATAAGCTATAGAACGGAGAAGATACCAGATTCTCGGAGCTACCGCAAAATTAGAGAAAGATTCTAATCTTGTCAGACAAATACAACTAATTATATATGGAGACATATATATATCCCTAGATTAGAAAACAGGAAGCGCACAGTCTTTTTAGGCTGAGGTGCAAAAGGGAAACTTACTCCCAAACTTAGTCATATTCATAGTCCATTACTGTACTCGGCCAACATGTCCTAGACATAGATGGAGGGAGGTAGAATTGTAATTGAGCCATTTAGAACAAGGAATATAGGCCCTTTTTCTGGCGATTGTGTTTTCTGAATAATCAGGTTTCATAGTGGGAGTCCACCAACATTTGTTTTCTCCACTCCATTGCAGATGTCACCACAGGGCTATATAGTATTGCTCTTGTAAGCCCTTTTTCTGCAGATTGGGTTTTTTCTTGACTTTGCTATAATCCTATGCAAATTTGGCACAATTATATTGTTATGCCCTTCTTACTCTACGAATATGTGCTGTTTCATTCTTAACACATTTTATTGAGGAGGTGGGAGTGAAAATTTTTAGAAATATTTCAGAATTGTTTATTTATTACTGCCCTAAAGGTTATTCCAATTCAGTTTTGTGCAATATTTACTTTTTTCAGAGATTTTCCAGGTCTCTGCTCGTGAGAGTTTGTCTATGTAGATACTTATAATTTGATATGCAGTAGGTTTATCAGCAATAGATGGCCATAAAGCAATAGGTTCCTTCTGAGTTCAAAATACTGAAAATATGCACTGTAATATGCACAAAGAACAATTTATATTATTTCATGTTTCCAAGGAAGAAAATAATTTTGGATGATATAATTGATAGCAAAGACTGTGTTGCTATTACTGGCTGAAAATGGATGCACCTTTAGTGCTTCTTTATTTTAAAAAAAGTGAGACTAACAATCCTCTTAACCAGAAAGCTACCGAACAGCTCTGTAACTGTTAAACAATTCATTCATGGATAATGATTCAGTAGAAAACACATTGGAGGCAAATTTTTCTCCTAAAAGATCATTAAAAATTATATTAAATATTCATAACATCTTATATTTTCTTGTTCTACACATTTATGTAGTGTTGTACTGTTTTCTTAATTTAAATGTAATTTTCCAGGCCCAAGTATCCATCAAGAGAATGAATAAGTTTATGAATGCTGAAGAACTGGAACCCAACAATGTATCACATGACCAGTCTGAAAGTAAGGAATTACTGTACACTTTTTATTTTAAAATATTGCGGTTTTCCTTTTTGCAGTTGCCAATATTTCAAAATGCATAATGCAGTCTATTTTTTATAATATAAATGTTCTCATAAGCAGTAATTGTAAAGGTTTGATTTTCATATTTCATCTATTGATCATATTTTTCATCTATAGAATTTGTTTATTAAGTTAGCAGAAATGATCAGTAATGGGTGCTGCATTAGTAAGGAATATAAATCCACAATGTCGCACTGATTTCACACTTATTGCATAGCTGACTAGTGACAATTCCAGTTGTTTTTTTCTGTCACACTATTTTTCTTCTAAGACTGAAGCACAAAACACAATTCTGTTTTATAGCCACTAACACAATCTACAGTTCTTCATGACCTTACAACATACAACTGTTCTGTCCTCTTGTAACCATGACACACACCTTTCTGTCTTTCTCTGTCTCACAAACTGCTCCCAATGATCACATTCACTAAAACCGCTTCGCACAACAAACAATTACAATTACAATGCTTGACTCAATGTTACTGCCTGACGATGCACCCATTCTCTCAACTGCATACATGCGCGCGCACACACACACACACATGCGCGCGCACACACGCACACACACATGCGCGCACACACACATGCGCGCTCACACACACACATGCGCACACACACACACATCTGTCTCGTTAAACAGTCACAACTCCATCACAAAATCAACTCACTTCTCTCGTTGCTGCACTTGCTTATTTAGGCGAGAATGATGTAACACAGATTTTTCTCAAAATGCACCTTTTTGTGAACCTCTGTCCTCATGTTCCTTCTCTTCTTCTGCTGCTCCTTCCTCTTTTTCATCTATTTCATCTTCTTCACCTTCTTCCTCCTTTTCTGGTTCTTGTTCCTCCTCTTCCTTTTCTATATTCAGATGGAAGGAGTGTAGATGTTGTCCTCTTATACTCTGTTCATCAAGAGATAAGAGGAGATATAAACAAAGCACCGGTTTGTATCACTCCGCGGCCACGTGCTTTCGCAATGACACAACACAGTTACCTACCACTACACATAGGTATAATATGCATTTTACACTACTAAAAGGATATATTTACTTGATCCAAATAACATGTAGCACATGGAAATTAACTGCTACTTACGTCTTCTCTGTCCACAATAACACCTTTTCATTTCCTGCTCACAATCTCCAGAAGCAGCTTGTGGAGGGAAGTTTGTTTTAAATCTGGAAGATCGTGATCAGAGTTAACTGCCAACAGCACTTCGTTTAAGGTGGAAGTTCATTGTTAACAAAGAATTGGTGAAATTTTCGACGGATTGCAGATCTCACAAGTTCGTCGCAAACTATATCCACCATTTATCTGGTACGTGGTCGCTTTTAGTCAGGATCTTCACCAACTGACGATTTTTCTTTGCGTGTGTTGTAAATACTTGCAACTGACACACCGGTAAACTCAGATGTTAATTTCTTCACGTCTTCGATAGCAAGTTCGGGATATTTCTCGCAGAACTTGATGATAGTTCAATATTGTTTTTTCACCACTTCGCAACGGTTTGCCGCACTTAGGTTTCACAACTCACTTGTTCTGCCATGTTACATTCATACTGATGTGCGTGCAGAATTAATTAGGCTGGTTACAGATTCACTTAACTGCATATTCTTACACTTTAACTATGCTTAGTACACTTAGTTCATGCATTAGCAAACATTAAGTAACATTTCAGACCTTAGTAACAGTATTTCTTCAAGGGACTATTTGCACGGCAAAAGCATCAAGAGGGTGCGCTGTGGCCAAAACGCGCGTGGCTTTGTTTACGTCTCCTCTAATCTCTTGATGAACAGAGTGTAGACCTCTTATGTACAAATGAAAAATTATATCATTTTAGTAGCTAACACTTCAGCAGAGAAGACTTTTTCTACACTTTTCTTCATATTATAATTCATATATGTGGCAATTAAGAGAAGTCTTATTGAGTACATGATAGGACAGGAAATAATGAACCTTTTTTTATCTTCACCATTTCCTTAAATGTTTTCAATTAATATTTTGATAAGTGCCTGTACTTCTTTTGTATCTGATGGTTTTAAGGAACTGTACATGTTTGGTTTTTGCACTAAATGGATAACGTTTAAGTTAAATCATTTTTCCAGTTGTAGTTGCTTCATTAATGGTTTCACTCTCATGGGAAACGAGCACTATTGGCAAATTATTATTTATTTATGCCAACAAACTTACTGTTGGTGTTTTTTAACACACAAGCCATGTGTGGGCAATGTTTGAGAGGTAGAACCGGAAAACTTAAAAATTCAATGTCAGAGCTGGGATTTGTACCACAGACTGTCCGCTTACTAGGCAGGTGCTCTAACCATTAAGCTACTGTGACACCCTGCCAGAATGACATTGAATTCTCAAAACAGTTCATTTCTTCCCGGTAAACCACAAAAGCAGTCTCACATCAGAGACAATTACCCCAATGGTGACTTATTTATTTATGCCAACAAACTTCTTCTACCTCTCAACCTATTGGCAAAGTTAAAAGCACTCTGTGAGGCAATGTTCAGCTTGTAGTGACATTGGAGAGAGAGAGAGAGAGCGAGCACATTCCTCTATGCAGCAGTTCTGACCTTGGCCTTGCCCAATGAGTGATTTTCCCACCAAGGGAAAGTGCACTGTTACCAATAGTTTCACCAATTCAAAACATTTTTCTATGAACCTACTATGAAAGATCTATGTTATACAAAAGCGTTCATAAACTTTTGCCAAGTTCTGTACCTGGATTAAATTATGTTTATAGAGGCTGGTTCGTAACCACCAACAACAGTAACGATAACCAGAACAAGGGATTTCAAAAACATGTATTCAAATGGGAGTGCTCACAACCAATGGTAAGCCTTCCCAGACCCTGGGAACGGCAAGCAAGATTCAACTCTGGGGTTGCTGTTACTGGGCATGGCATATTACGTCCATTAAGTGCATATTAAAGACTTGCTCTTCTTCCTTCAAGGTAGAAATTCTTCATGGTGACCATGTTGTAAATGGCCACTAGAGCTCTTGCTAGTTGCAATTCTGGGAAAATCAAACTGGAAAGAATTTTATATAACAATGAAGAACAATAAATAATTATTTATTATTTATTTATGCCAACAAACTTACTGTTGGTGGTTTTTTTTTTTTTTTTTAGAATTTAATGCCATTCTGGCAGTTTGTCACAATAGCTCAGTGGTTAGAGCATCCGCCCGGTAAGCGGAAGGTCTGTGGTTCAAATCCCAGTTGTGGCATTGAATTTTTAAGTTCCAGTTCTACCTCTCAAATAATTATTTATTTATGCCAACAAACTTACTGTTGGTGAATAAGGAAATAATGAAGCTATCAACAAGAATCTAAAGTAAGAACAAATTAGAAACTAAAAGCTTCACTTATCTTAGTAGTATTGCAAGTTCTGTTGCTGCTGACACGTTTCAAAAGAATTTGCAATACTACTAAGATAAGTGAAGCTTTTAGTTTCTAATTTGTTCTTACTTTAGATTACTGTTGGTGTTTTTAAACACACAAGCCGTGTGTGGGCAATGTTTGAGAGGTAGAACTAGAACTTAAAAATTCAATGCCACAGCTGGGATTTGAACCACAGACCCTCCACTTACTAGGCAGCTGCTCTAACCATTAAGCTACTGTGACAACCTGCCAGAATGACATTGAATTCTCAAATCAGTTCGTATTTCTCCCGGTAAACCATAAAGGCAGTCTCACATCAGAGACAATTACAATGGTGTAAGTCAGTAGCTTAATGGTTAGAGCACTTGCCTTGTAAGTGGAGGGTCTGTGGTTCAAATTCCAGTTGTGTCATTGAATTTTTAAGTTCCAGTTCTACCTCTCAAATAATTAATTTTAATGAATGCTAGGATGCTAAGGGACTGACACTTGCTCATTTCTCGTAATCAGAAATATGCAATAGTTTCATGTTTAGATTTTCACTTTATTGAAATTTGGCGTGGTTGATGTGTTCTTATGTTGGCTGAATTGGAGAGCAGATCATATTTTTTCGTTGGTCAAAAGAAATCAATGACATCCCAATGTGCAATATCCACTATCTATTCAGATTGTTGTTAATGGGCTGTTTTGAACAAAAATGTTCATGCTATTCCCCTTGTGGTTGCTACCAGGTGGTTGTAAAGCAGTCTTAGCCCTTGTGCAACATGTAGTTGATCCAGTCAGAAGATTTTAATGAATTGGAAACATTGTAACAATCATTCACAGCATGTGGTTAAAATACCTAACTGCTTGTAAAGAAAAGTGTAATAAAAAATTAAATTGTAATATGCCACATCTTTTTTTATGGACCACATCAAACATTTTTATTACAATTCTAAAATAAGAACAAATTAGAAACTAAAAACTTCACTTATCTTAGTATGTTGATATCCTTTTTCTATTTTACTGACCCAGGGGTTTCAAGCTATATCCAGCTCATTCTCAAAGTCATATAAACAAAATCGTTGCCAAGCTACAATCTTTTATTTTTGTGAAAAACAATTATTCATATTCAATTTTTTATTTACCAATCTCTGAAAACAAAAATTTAAAAATACAATCCATAGCTTGGCAACGATTTTGTTTATATGACTTTGAGAATGAGCTGGATATAGCTTGAAACCCCTGGGTCAGTAAAATAGAAAAAGGATATCAACATACTAAGATAAGTGAAGTTTTTAGTTTCTAATTTGTTCTTATTTTAGAATCTTGTTGCTTCACTGTTAATAGCTTCAATTTTACTTAATTTTTATTACAAGTTTATGCTTATTTGAAGGATAATTCCTCATTTTGTGAGGATGGGAGTAACAGGAATTTGGAAAATGTAAAACTTTTCTATTTGAAGTTGAGTTACATGTAGGTTACCAGTAGTTGACACAAAATCACATTTTTATGCTTTTTTTTTTTTTTCCTCATTAGAGAATCCTTTGGTGATGGAAAATGGCACTTTTGCATGGGATCGAGATGACCCACCAATCCTGCGCAACATCAATCTCCAGTTTAAATCTGGATCTCTTGTAGCAATTGTAGGAAGTGTTGGTTCTGGAAAGAGCTCCCTTATTTCAGCTTTCCTCGGAGAAATGGACAAACTCACAGGAAGAGTGAATACCAAGGTAAGTTGAATCAGTTTACTGTGTTATTTGCATCAATTCTTTCACTGCACAAAACAGTTCTCCTCTATCCAACCAATGTTGTTAATTGTCTTCTCTCCATCACTTTCTTAATGCTCTCTTTCCTTGTTGTTGTTTGGGCAATTCACTCTTATGCCTACTTTGATGATAAGAAACTGGGTGACCTCACTAGGGGATCATACATAGGCTCTTGTAGTATATGAGTCTTAACTTTGCACTTTTTCTACTATTCTTGTCTAGCATGGGTTATGGAAAATCCTTAGGGTCCTTGACATGAAATGGTCAATGCCTTGTAAAGCCCAATTACCATGGGTAATTATTATTTATTTATGCCAACAAACTTACTGTTGGTGTTTTTAAACACACAAGCCGTGTGTGGGCAAAGCGGAAGGTCTGTGGTTCAAATCCCAGTTGTGGCATTGAATTTTTAAGTTCCAGTTCTACCTCTTAATAATTACCCAATTGTATTCACTAATTACCTGCGTGGTATGAGGGTAAATAGGCATCAGTGGTGTTGCAACTCAACTAAGTAAATTATTGGTTGTCAATGTGACAATGAAGAAGGATCACCTGCCACTGGTGTGTCTACCCTGCTCGGCTTAACATAAAATAAGGGATAGCTTAGGAAGAGGTGGTGAGTATTTCTTCTTTTTCTAATAAGCAAGTGCCAAGTTACACCTCGTCCAGTGTAGAGTCCTATGTGCCTCTTAAAATTGGTGATTATACAAGTCTGAATAACATGGACAATGTCCTTATATCTACTTTTTATCTATCTTCAGACTCCAGAAAAAATGGAGCCCAAGGAAATATTTACGCACAGCAAGATAAATGCTTCACGTTCACATAGTATATGTTGGGAGGATTTAAAATCCATGCCACATTTCCTGCACACAGAATCTTCTACAACTGTCAATATGCGCAAGTGTCTGTGCAGATTGTTGTGGCGAATTGAGTTTGACAGTTACTGTCCTCACAGAAAAAGCAGGCTACCGAGCCAATGCCACATAGAATACAGTGGCCTCATGACTGCAGTGTATAACCATCTGTCCGCTGGGTCTGAGGTTCCAGGCCCCTATGGCCCTCCTACAAGGCCACAAAGCATTGTGCGTTTTCTTCATTTTGTATTCCACATAGTTCTTCCAGGTCTGCCCTGCACGTAACGTAAGATAACTTTCAGATACATGACAGATCTGGCCACCAACTTCTTCCTAAGGAGACAGGTCTCAACCAAACCAGGCAGTCTCCTCCTTGTAAAGATCATTAGTTCAGTCTTGTCCAAAGTAAGACAAGCCTCTTTCCTTACACCATTCCTCTAGAGCAGGCATTCCCAACAGGCCACACGCTCGGGCAAGAATGGAGGTGCTACAGTGGCACAACTACAATTGTGTAAATTAACTTACACTTTCACTGTCAATTACATAATCATGACAGCAGTATTTTATACACTTTAATATTGATAACTAATATAATACAAAATAAAATCTTATTGGCAGGAAATTCAATTAACGAAATACAAACACTTGTATAAAACTAATAAACTAAATAAATAATGTAATATGACATAGAACTTTCTTCTTGTTGCTACTATGCAATTCAGTGAAGTAAACAATACAAATAAACAAAATATTCTTCAAATAAAAGTATATGAAAACTACTTTCTTAGCCATCTGACAATCGCCGTGATTTTTGCAGTTGTGTTTTCCACCAGCTGTTCAATATGTGGGACTATTGTTTGCGAGCTACCCAATCACAAACATGCTTTCAAGTTTGAGAGGTAGAACTGGAACTTAAAAATTCAATGTCACAGCTGGGATTTGAATCACAGACCCTCCGCTTGCCAGGCGGGTGCTCTAACCATTAAGCTACTGTGACAACCTCCCAGAATGACATTGAATTCTCAAACCAGTTTGTATTTCTCCTGGTAAACCACAAAGGCAGTCTCACATCAGAGACAATTACCCCAATGGTGACTCACTATTGCAAGTACTTTAAGTCCCAGGATAAATTAACCTTCAGATGGTAATTAGTGGTAATTAGATTATCCTACATGATAAACCGAAAACAATACTTAGCTGTGAATTTGACAAATGGTGATGCTATATAAACTACGACGGAATTGACACACGGGGTCCCCCAGGGATCAATTCTCGGTCCACCTTTGTTTATCTTATACATGCACGATATAACTGACTATATACCTAAAGGTACAAAATTAGTACAATTTGCAGATGACACTAGCGTCACGGCCAGCCATTCCTCTAGCCTAATGCTGGAAGAAAACCTAAGTGAAATAGCTATCAAACTATTGCAGTACTTCTCAATGCTAAACTTAAGTATAAACCCAACTAAATGTGAACTGATAACATTTGGTAGCAAAACACTTAATATGCCTCTACAATTGTATATTGACAACAAATCAGTAAACAGTGTTGACAAGGTAGAGCTACTTGGTGTCACACTGGATAAAACACTATCGTTTACACCCCATACAGACAAATTAGCATTAAAAATAAGTAAAAATTTATTTCTTCTTAAGTGTCTAAAGAACTATGTCCCAGCAGCAACTAATAGGATAATTTATTTCTCTCTCATTCAGTCACAAATGTCATATGGTATAGAAATATGGGGCAATACTTCAAAATTAAACCAAAATAGAATATTTACTTTACAGAAAAGAACAATCAGATATATTTTGAACTTAAAAACACAAGACTCATGTAGAGAAGCTTTCCGTCAGCATAAAATTGATGCGGTTTTTGCAATTTTAATGGAAATGGGCTGAGCTACGAGACTCGTTTTCTATCTACAAGGTCGTGGTAACGGATGGAATGAATATACACTTGGGTTTAACTTTAGTCACACATTTTATTTGCACCTTCTTGTTCACAATTTTTAAATCACATCACAGTAGAAAGTCTTATGTTAGCGGATCGACTTCCCTAACGTCGCCAAAATTTAGTTAAAGGTCTCTAAACACTTAGTAAATTCACTTTTACTATTTCATGACGCGTACACATAAAAATACGTCCATCCACCTCGGAGATACACACGCTAGTGAACTATTTCTTGGCGTCCTTTTGACACGACACACCGCCTTTTTCATCTTCCTCCGCGGTATTCATCTGCGCAAATAGTTCTTTCTCGTTAGGGAAGTGATCCCAATTATTGTCTCCTACTTTTATTATGGAACATAAACAATTCTAATATTCATACACATATATTAAAATCAAATATGGAAAGATTTATGACGTCTTTGTGCAAACTTAGTTGTTCGTCACAATGAACCCTTTCAGTATGCTTTCGTCATTCAACTATCTCATACCAACACCAAAAAACGAATTACACTTTTAACAAACATTTACATGGACGATTTTCTTTTTGGGGTCTTCTAATATTCTGTCTCATATGCTCCTTGTTTTGTTTTTCAAGTTGTCACCTATATTTACAATCTTGAAACACAATACAATCCTTCTCCTTACTCCTCTAATGCAATCACTTTGTATAATTTTTTTTTTTTTTCTTTCCAGTCTTCTTCGCTGTTTGTCTTTGTCTTTTGTTTTGGCATGACACAGCATGTCTTCATAAATTTCACATATTCAATTACTACACAATACATGTTCAGTTATTATACATCACATATTCAGTTATTATACAATACATATTCAGTTATTGTACAACACATATTCAGTTCTTATACAACACATATTCAGTTCTTATACAACACATATTCAGTTATTATACAACATATCCAGTTATTATACAATACATATTCAGTTATTGTACCACATATGTTCAGTTATTATACAACACATATTCAGTTATTATACAACATATTGTCACCGCGCCCGCCGCATCTAATTGCCGACAACAGCAGTGTCACCCATCGCATTATTGTCGGCACTACGGCAAAGGAGCCGAAGGAAAGAGACCGAGAATGGCCGCATTGTTGGGGTGCTTGCCGAAAGAGAGAAAAGGATAGAGGCTTCTGGAGTCTTCTACTTTGTATCTCGCCGCAATAACTGAACGTTCCTGAAGCTTCCAGAATAGTGCCTGGGAGATATAAATAGCGGTAAAGTGCGACAGAAGGGAGTCAGTATGGGAAGCGTTGAGTAGTCGTGCCGACGGAGACGGACAGACGATGTGAAGCATTGTGCCGACGGAGAAGAGTTAGTTATTTGTGTTACGAGTTCGGAGCCGTGCTGTTGGAGAATCGAAAAAGACTTTCTTGCTGTTGCAACGAGTGTACAAAGTTGCTGTTTACGGAAATAAAAGTGTTTCTTTATCTCGACTACATCTGTCTACTTTACTTCACAACCACCAAAAGTCACAATATGTTCAGTTATTATACATCACATATTCAGTTATTGTACCACATATGTTCAGTTATTATACATCACATATTCAGTTATTGTACCACATATGTTCAGTTATTATACAACACATATTCAATTACTACACAATATATGTTCAGTTATTATACATCACATATTCAGTTATTGTACCACATATGTTCAGTTATTATACAACACATACTAAGTTATTGTACATTTGACATTTACACAAATATAATTTAAGTGTATCATGGTTTATTATGTGGCTTTTGACTTATGTTCCTTGTTATGAGGAGAGAAAAACAGGATACAAATTTTGAGCTAATGATTATAATCATATTTATGGCAATATTTTATTCAGTTCTTTGCCTTCTTTGTCTTGTAAGCTTATTATGTATAGGCAGGTCATTGAGTCGGTTCTTAAACTCTGATGTTACTAATGGTACCATTTTTTAATTGGGTTCTTATTCATTATTATTTGGTTCAATATTTCTTCGAGCTTAGCATTGGCTATATCCATCTTAATTCATGGGCATTGCTTTTCTGATTATGGTTTTTCTTACTTCACTAATTGTCACCTCTTTGTCTCTTATCTCTATAAGAGAAAACTTCTATACTTATAATTATTCTGCAATTGTATTATTTTTCTTCTCAATTCACCCTCGACATCTTTGTGTCAATATTTTATCTTTGTCATCATAATTGATTCCTTTTTATTTTTGTCCCTGACATCCTTATGTCAAAAACACATTATTTTCCGTCGCTATAATTCATTTCTTTAATGACAATCAGTGTCCTCATCTGTCTTTGTTGACAATGCTCTTTGTGGTCGATATAGCCAATGACTATGTTGATTTTCTTTCTTGTTGTATTTTCTAATCTGAACATAATTCTCTATAAGTAACCCATTAAAAATTGTTATTTTCCATCATCTCTACTATTCCTGCCTTACATATTTGTTGGCAAAGACTATTTGGTCCTTTCTTTGTATGGTTTTAATTTATTTTTATGGTATCTTCCTACCAACTTGCCATTTGTATTCTGTAGCTCATACGTGTGGTCACCCAGCTGTTTTGTTATGACCAGTGGTCCAGTGTACAGTAGTTCCATCTTTCTCTTCGTGTAGCCATCATGGTGTCTATGTCAATTGTCAACTGCTTAGGGTTTGTGTTGTTGGTCATCCAGTCAGTTGGGACGAACTTAGTTATTGTAATTTCCCTGAGTGTTGGTGGTGGTGGTTGTTTCTGTATTCTGTGCAGCATCTGCCCTATGTGGCACATTTTCATCTACTTCCTGCTGTCTTTTGTTGCCAGTGTACCATTGGTCTCTGCCTCTTTGGCGTGAACCTCTGTCGTATGACGGTCTTCGGTTGTTCAAGTGTTCCCTACTGAATCGCATGTAGTTCACTTGATGTGTATGGTCTCCTGGTCTTCCACGATCATCTGTATATGTTCTGTATCTCGATTCACCCCTTGGTATTGTGTCGTGGTACCGCTGTCTTGTGTTCTCCATCCTCTCGCCATGATTATGTGGTTGTGGGAAATGGTGTGCCCCTCTCCCCCTTTCATGGGTGCTCCTAGTATTTCTATGTTCTCCCTCATTCTGGTTGTTCGTAGCCGTGCTCCGGTTTAAGATGGGTGAGTTTGGGTGACCGTTCCTATGTCTATGCTCATTAGGCCGACCATTTTGTGTTTCGAAGGCTGTCAGCAATTCTATCATATCTGCAAAATCTACTGGCCTCGCAACAATTAACCCTGTTCTCACTGTGCCTGGGAAATGTCTTGTTATGCTGGTAATTAGTTCTGCTTCCGACAGGTTGGGGTCTAATAGCTTTCCTTTGTTGGCTACTTTCATAAAATAATCGACTAGCGATAACCCTTTGGTTGGGTCATATCTACCTGTTGCTAGCTCTACCCTAGTTTGGTTTTGCTTAGCTGGGCCCCAATACCTTGATAGGAATAAATTTCTGAATGAACTATACGACTCATGACCAGCTAGTGTTAACCTAAGCCATTCTAATGCCTTGTTTTTTAAGCTTTTCTTAACTATCATCATCCTAAGCTCATTTGGTATCCTTTTCACTTTAAAATACTCTTCCATCTCTTTAACAAAGAGTTTTGGATCGTCTCCCTTCTCCTCGTTAAATGTAGGTGGTGTGATTTCATGTAATATGCTGTTGGTGTAACATGTGTTGTGTGTTGTGTCATTGTTTGATTGTGAACCTCTTTCTCTGTATGGTGAGTCAACATTTTGTACATTATTCAAATAACTCTCATCTTGTGCATTACTTACATCTAAATCATCTTGCCTTTGTAATGCATTCACAACATCATTTACATTAGCCAAACTTTCTTTCCCTTTCTTCATTTCTTCACAAATTGATTTTAAATCATTCTTTATTTCTAAGTGACTTTGTTTCATATCATTTATAGCATCCTGTTGCAAATGCACCACATCAGTCATCGTCTTAATTTTAGGAATTACAATTTGTTCTACAGTTTCATTAATAATGTCTTTCTTTACTACCTCAATCTCTTTCCTTAATTCCTCAGTTATTTCCGCTTTTACATTTGTAATCTTACAGTCTACACTTATATTACATTCTGTTATTTCCTCTCTACACCTAGCAATTTCTCCTTCTAATACAATCTTATTTTCTCTCATTTCTGATTCTATTTTTCCCATCCTATCTCCTACGATTTCTATCCTAGCTTCTAAGGCTTCCTTTGTTTCATTTAAGTTTTTATGTTCTAATTTTAAATTAGTTTCCATTACTTTCATATTTTCTTTACACTCCTGTCTTCCTAATTCTATTTTCTGTTCTATGTCCTTTCTCACTTCCTCCATTTTCTGACCTATCTCTTCCTTATTCTGTTCTAGTTTCTGACCTATACTCTGACCTAAACTTTGTTCTATGTCCTGCTTTAATTCTACCTTATTTTGTTCCATTTTCTGACCTAAACTTTGTTCTATGTCCTGCTTTAATTCTACCTTATTTTGTTCCATTTTCTGTTCTAGTCTTTCAAACATGATCATTAATAACCTTTGGTCTTTGCTTATTGCTAGCTGTTCTTCACTTTCTGGTTCTACCTGATAACTAGGCCTATCTGCCCCTTCCCCCACTCCTATTTCTATCTCTTTTCGCGACATTTTAGTTTCTTTATTCAATTTACTTAGGGTTAAAAGTCCCACTACTTTGCCGCTTCTCAGTAACATAAAAATGAAAATGAACTGGATGTAAAAATAAAAATTTTTGATCCTACTTTTTTTTTTTTCGTTGATTCGTCCAGTTATTTACGTCTCCTGGGCAGTTGGCTTCGCTGGATGATCTCCGGTGTTTTCCCGCGTTGATTATCCTTGCATCGGTGTTCTGATGTATCGTTGATTATCCATTCATTGGTGTTTTGATCTTGATATCAAACGATGGTCTAATGGCGTCTTCTTTCCCTTTTGGCGCGATGATATGGCGTCACTTGATGTTTATCGTGAGTTCAATTCCCGTAATTTGCATTCCATCCTAAATTCGAGTTCCACGTTGGCCAAGCCATTTTGATGCGGTTTTTGCGATACTAATGGAATGGGCTGTGCTATGAGACTCGTTTTCTATCTACAAGGTCGTGGTAACGGATGGAATGAATATACACTTGGGTTTAACTTTAGTCACACATTTTATTTGCACCTTCTTGTTCACAATTTTTAAATCACATCACAGTAGAAAGTCTTATGTTAGCGGATCGACTTCCCTAACGTCGCCAAAATTTAGTTAAAGGTCTCTAAACACTTAGTAAATTCACTTTTACTATTTCATGACGCGTACACATAAAAATACGTCCATCCACCTCGGAGATACACACGCTAGTGAACTATTTCTTGGCGTCCTTTTGACACGACACACCGCCTTTTTCATCTTCCTCCGCGGTATTCATCTGCGCAAATAGTTCTTTCTCGTTAGGGAAGTGATCCCAATTATTGTCTCCTACTTTTATTATGGAACATAAACAATTCTAATATTCATACACATATATTAAAATCAAATATGGAAAGATTTATGACGTCTTTGTGCAAACTTAGTTGTTCGTCACAATGAACCCTTTCAGTATGCTTTCGTCATTCAACTATCTCATACCAACACCAAAAAACGAATTACACTTTTAACAAACATTTACATGGACGATTTTCTTTTTGGGGTCTTCTAATATTCTGTCTCAAAATAATGACGCTACCTAGCCTGTACATTTATAAAACTATACTATACATGATAAAATACAAATTTCTGATGCAAACAAATTCAGACATACATGACCACAACACAAGAAATAAGAATGAGTTGTCTATTACAATGCACAGACTGAGTCAGTTTGAAAAGCTGCCTAGTTAGGCTGGTGCAAAATTCTACAATAGACTGCCAGCAGAAATTAAAAGGTGTGAAAACTACACTAAACTCAATTCTGCTCTACAAACTTATTTAGTTAATAATGTGTTCTATTCATTAGAGGAATTTTTAAATAGGTTAAAAGTTCAGTAATCAAAAGTCAATGTTAGGTACTTATTTTGTAATCTGTTAATATCATCTTCATCATTATTATTATTAACCTCTTCAGGGATATGGGCGTGAAATCACGTCCATTTAAAATGACGGATGAGCGATATGGGCGTGTATACACGTCCTGTGCGTTTAAGCATTTAACCCTTATTTATCCCTTATCTAACTCAACTTATTTTAATTTTCCCTTTATGAAACATTTTAATAAAGTCTATATACTTTACTGGCTTACCTTAATATGTTCGTTCTGCAGTGATTTACCTCAAAACAGGGATAAACACACAAGGGTACATCTCCACATTCGCGAATAATTCCCTTCTTGCGGCACACGAAACACTTTCGAGATGGGCGGGACTTCTTTGCTATTGGTGGTATCCTTTTAGGATAATGTTTTCCTTGAAGTCTGACGGGTGCAGTGGTTTTGGATTTTCAACCCCCAACGTGGTATTGTTCAATTAGGCTGCAAGCTATTTATAGCCGGAAGTCAAGGTAGGTCATTGTCCTGTGTGAGTTTAGAGCTCTCCAAATTACCAAACAATTGTATATGGTTATATCCAGTTGGTGCAAAAATAGCTTTTTATACCACTTCTCCCTTCAGCTACAAGCAGGAAAGTATATGTATGTATTTCAACAAAGGAATAAACGGAGTCTACTAAGTTACGAAACTCGCATAAGCAAAAGTTGCAATGTTGATCTATTCTGATGACTCACCACGCATACAGTACTGCTTTATTACACAGTATGCTGATGCATAAGCCACACATACAATGGGTCGGCTACTGTTTCTTTCCAAGAACTTATATTAGATGCGTTCGACAGAGCAAAGTTGACTTTTCACCACAGTGAAACAAAATAGTGCCATTTCAACGTTTTGTAAATACAACTCAACTTTGCTGATGATGTACATTTATACTGCATATAACGAGTTTTATATCAGTTTTTGTTTCATTAAAATAACTTAATATTTACACAAAATACAGCTGTGTATATACGAAGCACTTAAAATGCCCTGCCCCGGATATTGGGTAGCAGTTGTCGGCTCGCAGACGTTTTAAATGGCCATCGCTCAGGAGGTTATTATTATTATTATTATTATTATTATTATTATTATTATTATTATTATTATTATTATTATTATTATTATTATTATTATTATTATTATTGTTATTGTTTTTTTGTTTTTGTTATTAATGTTTTGTTGTTTTGTCTTTGCTACTTATATGTACTTGTTTACCTTTGACTGAATTCAGTGAAGTATTACACCATATTGAATTGCAATAAATAAATAAATTATTATTTATTTATGCCAACAAACTTACTATTGGTGTTTTTAAACATACAAGCCGTGTGTGGGCAAAGTTTGAGAGGTAGAACTGGAACTTAAAAATTCAGTGCCACAACTGGGATTTGAACCACAGACCTTCCGCTTAGCGTGCGGCTGCTCTACCACTGAGCTATTGTGACAAACTGCCAGAATGGCATTAAATTCTCAAACCAGTTCGTATTTCTCCTGGTAAACCACAAAGGCAGTCTCATGTCAGAGACAAATTACCCCAATGGTGACTTACTATTGTAAGTACTTTATATCCCAGGATTAAATAACCTTCAGATGGTAATTATTATGTATTTATGCCAATAAACTTACTGTTGGTGTTTTTAAACATACAAGCCGTGTATGGGCAAAGTTTGAGAGGTAGAACTGGAACTTAAAAATTCAATGCCACAACTGGGATTTGAACCACAGACCTTCCGCTTACCGGGCGGCTGCTCTACCACTGAGCTATTGTGACAAACTGCCAGAATGGCATTAAATTCTCAAACCAGTTCGTATTTCTCCTGGTAAACCACAAAGGCAGTCTCATATCAGAGACAAATTACCCCAATGGTGACTTACTATTATAAGTACTTTATATCCCAGGATTAAATAACCTTCAGATGGTAATTATTATTTATTTATGCCAACAAACTTACTGTTGGTGTTTTTAAACATACAAGCCGTGTGTGGGCAAAGTTTGAGAGGTAGAACTGGAACTTAAAAATTCAATGCCACAACTGGGATTTGATTTGAACCACAGACCTTCCGCTTACCGGGCGGCTGCTCTACCACTGAGCTATTGTGACAAACTGCCAGAATGGCATTAAATTCTCAAACCAGTTTGTATTTCTCCTGGTAAACCACAAAGGCATTCTGGCAGTTTTTCACAATAGCTCAGTGGTAGAGCAGCCGCACGGTAAGCGGAAGGTCTGTGGTTCAAATCCCAGTTGTGGCATTGAATTTTTAAGTTCCAGTTCTACCTCTCAAATAAATGATTATTTATTTATGCCAACAAACTTACTGTTGGTGTTTTTAAGTTCCAGTTCTACCTCTCAAACATTGCCCACACATAGCTTGGGTGTTTAAAAACACCAACAGTAAGTTTGTTGGCATAAATAGATAATGCTTTCAAGTGTTCATCACTTAACTGGCTTCTGTGACATGACTTAGTACACTTCAGTGATTTGCAAACGTAGGTTGTCCCGAACATGCACAAAATTCTTCCTGCTAGATTGTGGAGGTTAGGAAATCATTTGCATTTTACAGAGGTGTAGAAATGGTTTATACTTTTTCTGTTTTGATATTTATCTTGTAACTCAGTATCATTCTTCAAATCTATTACTTCCAACTGCAGTTCAACAGGACTATCGAGGATATCCACTGAAAATGGCGTTGCAAGTAACTTAAATTGTTTCTCAAGTGGTATAATGTCCTGGAATCTACATTCAAATTCTTTGCACAGTTGTCGCAGCCATCGTAAGTGGGACACCACAATATCAATATGTAGCATTACACCACCACTGCACTGGTGTACTGGACTGTGTAGCTGTGCAGCCTGCAGTGAGTGTAATGTTCAGCCCTGCACGCCCTCAAGCGACCTTGACTCAACTTGGGGATGCCTGCTCTAGAGTACATAAGGAGCCCTGAATAAGCTCTGAGAACTTTCCTGTTGCCACTAGGCATACGTCATCTGCATAGCTCTGGGCATGTACTCGCCCCCTGTTGAATCTGTTCAGTGGTTTATCTATGACCGGACACCATAGAGGTGCAGTCTCAGGGTACTGGATCTCATGGTCTAACCCCCAGGGTTACCACAAAGAGGTCATAATCCATGCCATGACCACCTGGCTTCTCTGCCCTCCAGTCTCTTCTTGATGATACTTAAATATTATTGAAGGCACCTTCAATGTCTAGGAAAACTACCATGGCCGGGCCACCATAGTCCAGTGCCCCTTCAAATTCCCGATGACTAGTTGATTCTTTGGATTTACCTGGCCAGTAAGCATATTGCTGGGGATGTATGTAAGTCTGAAGCAACAAATATCTTATCTGCACATTGTATTCCATCCAAAAATATATGAGGGTGAGTCAAATGAAAACCACAAAACTGCTATAGAAAGTCTAAAACTTCTCTTATTATGATCAGACCCAGTACGCATGTGTGTGGACTCTCCTGCCATCAATTGGCATTGGTCCTGTGACCCCATGTGACCCAGCTGTGCCATACAGGAGTTTCCAATATGGCAGTCCCTCTGTTGGAGTGTACCAAAGAAGAGCAGCATGGAATGATCCATTTCCTACACACTGAAGGCACGAAAACAATAGAAATCCTATGACACATGTTGGTGCAGTATAGGGCTGCATGTTTATTGCAAACTCAGGTGTACGAATGGTGTACAAAATTCAGCAGTGGCACAAGTTTGGCAGATGCACTAAGGGCAGGCCAGGCGCATAGTGTTGTGACAACTGAGGTGATTGCAGCAGCGGAGGAGAATGATTCTACAGGATAGATGAGTCACCATCGATGACATTGCACTGCAATTGTAGTTCTGCTTACCATATTGTCCATGATTAGTTGAAGTACTGGAAAGTGGCCGCAAGATGGTACCTCGTCGGCTGACACTCTAAATGAAGGAGAGGCAAGTTGATGCCTGCCAGGAGCTGCTGTGCCACTATAAACTTGAAGGTGACACATTTTTTAAGTGGATTGTGACTGGAGATGAGTCCTGGGTCCATCACTACCAACCAGAGACCAGTATAGAATGGCAGCACCCATCATTGCCAAAGCTGAAAATGTTCTGCAGCCAGCCATGAGCACAAAAGGTGATGCTGATGTTCTGGGAAAAGGGCAAGATGGTGAGCAGTGCCACCTATCGTGAATTGATGCGCAACATTCTGAAACCTGCCATATGCACCAAGCAATGCAGGCTCCTTTCAACAGGCATTCTCATCCAGCTTGACAATGCACGACCTCATATGCTCATGTGACCTTGGTGACTTTCAAGGACTTGTGTCTGGAGTGCCCTCCGACTTCCACATCTTTGGTCCACTAAAGGACTCCTTAGGTGGCAACGAATTTGCAACCGACAGAGACGAAACAGGCAGTGCATGAGTGACTGTGTGCACAGCCAAAAGATTTTCTTTCCCAAGATATCTATGACCTCCCGACTCGGTGTTTGAAATGTATCGAAAAGCAGGGGAACTACATCGAAAAATAATGAGTCAACTCTGTCTATAATAAAGCAGCTGTAAAAAAATATTTCCAGTGTTCATTTGACTCACCCTCGTAATATAAAAATTTCACCAGAAATACATATTTAGAAGTTTCGTGAAAGAAAAGAAAAGGGAAAGGAAAGAAAATTGGGAGGGGGCAGAGAGAGACCTAAAAGCAAAGTGAGTTAAATACCAAATTTAGATAATGAAAAATTGAAGCTATTAACAGTGAAGCAACAAGATTCTAAATTAAGAACAAATTAGAAACTAAAAACTTCACTTATCTTATCTTAGTATGATTTGCTTTGAGAATGAGCTGGACACAGCTTGAAACCCAGGGTCAGCAAATCATACTAAGATAAGTGAAGTTTTTAGTTTCTAATTTGTTCTTACTTTAGAACCAAATTTAGAGCTTAAGTTTAATATCTTCCAAAGATGCAACGAAAGCTTTTTAAGATAATCCCCCACTTGAAACTATCCTTTACAACAAAAAACATTAATTGCATTTATTGTGTCAAAAAATAGCTCTCATGATTTTAATTAAAATAGCATGTGTTTAAGATATTTGCATTACAAACTATATTGTACATTTTCTATGAATAGCCTATGAAATCCACTTTATTGTGAATGAATCTCGTAACACTATCAGATAGATGCAAAAGCCTTTTTCAGAAGAGATGCAAGTGTTTTATAAGCACACAATTTATGTGAAATTCTTTTGTGACATTAACAATTTCCAAGATATTTTTTAATACTGCCAAATACTTAATACTTTTACAACTTGTAATGATATCTAAAACAGTGCTAGTTTCAGAGAGAGTCCTCTCCATCATACGCCATCAGAACTTGGGCAACTTAATCAGCGTCACATGGCTGATAATGTGAGCAGCTCTTATTAATAATCATCACCATGAAAGCTTCAAATCCTGCCTTAAGTCACTATTTGTTTTTCCTTGTGGTCACACAAAGTTGGTGCTGTATTTTTAAAAAGATTATTACTTTACGTTGAGCTATGGAACTGTTTTCTTTCTCTCCGGTACTGGGTGAAATGAATGAACATTCGATGTAACTTCACTATTATCACTTTATTAACACTTTTTTCGTCCCTTATTACACTTGTTATAATTGAATTGACTTTCTTTGCACCTATTTGTATTTTCTTTAGTCTTTTCACTTAATAAAGTCTATCAGACCCACGTCCACGCATGTTACACAAAAGCTTCTTCACCTCGCAAACACAGAGACGCTACTGACAAAAAATTGGCACCTCTTTACATGGTGCTCTTTTTATATTCATGCACATATGCGCTCATTTTATACTTTCCTCACTAAATAGTTCCTGTAATGTTAGGGAAGCGATCTTTATCTATCCTCCCTACACTTTTAACATTAAATATATATGGTTCTTATATTTATACATATTAAATTTAAACATGAAACTTAACATTTATGATGTTTTTAAACAATTTTGTTTTTCGTAACAATGAAAAAATAGCAACACGTTTTCATTACTCAACTAATCCTTACCAACATGAAAAATAAATTACATTTGCAATAAATATTTACATAAATGCCTTCCTTTTGGGTCTACACAGTTTCAAAGCCATCACATAGTGACATGCTTAGAAGATTCAACCACCAGTTGTCTCTTGTTTCCCTCTTGCACCTCCAAGGAAGTGTGTAATAGAATTGCAAATGTTTATCTCAATAAATATGATATAGGAGAATAGTTTTTGTAAGAATAATTTGCAGCAATAGAGTAGAGAAAGTGATATGAATGTAACACATAAGATTTTTTTTAAATACTGGAATGATTCAACTGTTCTTGAAAAGTAATATTCAGTAGAATGTTCTGTGTTGAACTCATTAAGTTGTAAGCTTTATGATACCTAAGTTAATCTCTGCATTTTCAGGAATTAAAAATTTGATGTGTGTAGTTTTGTAATAATGCGTAGTTGTGATATTTTGTACTCTGTATATATTGTACTCAGTTGTGTGTTGTACAGTTTTTTTTACTTCTTTTTGTAGGGATCCATAGCATATGTTCAACAACAGGCCTGGATTCAGAATGCCACCCTAAGGGATAATATACTGTTTGGGAAGTCCCTAGATCATGGTACTTACCAGCGAGTCATTGATGCTTGTGCCTTGAAAGCTGATCTTGAAATGTTGCCTGCTGGAGACCAAACAGAAATTGGAGAAAAGGTAATTATTGTTGAAGTATAATTCACGTTTAAAGAGCGTATGGTTAAGGGAAGGTATTTTTTGCATTATTGCTTGTAGAATACTGAGATTTGGTGTATTTGTTGATATCAATATAAACTCTTATTTGAGAGTTATATCCACAAATATAACAAATACCGTAGAGACTATAAGCTTCACTTATCTTAATATTTGCCGCAAGTTCTTGAAATTAAATGCAAACTAGTTTCACAATATATCTATTGCAGCATCAGTGCCACTCTTGTTTACACTGGTGGGTATCGGAACAAATGCAAAATCTCTTAATATTTCTATGTGTGCCAACAACTGAAAATAAAACGAGTTTGTTAGCAGAACCAATCGGGGTATTTCAAAATTCACTATGCAGTCCGCATTTTTCAAAGTGAATATGTTTTCCCGAACCATTAAATCTGTGGGTCCATGTAATTGTTTTAATAATTTAATCTCTGGATTTATTTCATGATTAAATGACCAAAAATGATCTGCCACAGCTGATTTATCAATCTGTTTATATTTAATACTTCTAAAGTGTTCCTTTCCTGGTTTCAAATATTTAAAATATCAAAAAGTTGTTAAAGAAGTTCCTACCCTCACGAAAATAAAAGATGATTGTAATTTTAAAAAGTTTACCTACCATCCTCGGGCTAATAAAAATTTTTTAAAAATGTTCAAAGAACATGGAACTTTAGTTCCTCAAAATAAATATAAACTAAAATATTTGCTGAATTTTTCAAAAAGGATGTATTTCCAAATTATAAAAAATCTGACATTTAACAATATAGCTGTTTGGATTGTGATAAGGTTTATGTTGGTAAAACCAAACAACATTTGGTAACCAGAATAACAGAGTTAATATAACTGATTATGCCAAGTTAACACTCTCGTGTAAACATTGGCTAGTAGAAGTTCAATACCCATACATTCCTTTGAAAGATGGACAGATGGGCAGTGAATCAGCTGATTAGAGCAAAGGAGGTGCACAAAACTTTACTACAATATTAATAGTATTGTGACTTTGGTGGGTGTAAAGTAAAGAAGACAGATGTAGTCGAGATAAAGAAACACTTTTATTTCCGTAAACAGTAACTTTGTACACTCGTTGCAACAGCAAGAAAGCCTTTACCGATTCACCAACAGCATGGCTCCAAATTCGTAACACAAAAACTGTCCCTTCTCACACTTTACCACTATTTATATCTCCCAGGCACTATTCTGGAAACTTCAGGAAAGTTCAGTTATTATTGCAGTGAAATACAAAGCAGAAAATTCCAGAAGTCTCTATCCCTTTCTCTCTTTCGGCAAGCGCCCCAACAATGCGGCCATTCTCTGTCTCTTCCCTTCGGCTCCTTTGCGGTAGTGCCGACAATAATGCGATGGGCGACACTGCTCCCTCCTCAAGGCTGGTCGTCCCAAACAGCACCATCGTAACGGGCCAGACGATCCAGGTGTACCACTAACATCTTTCCTCGGGGCACCTTCTGGATGCGGTAGACTACATCGTTAATCCTCTTTACCACTCGGTACGGTCCTTGCCACGGTTGTTGAAGTTTTGGGCAGCGCCCCTTGGTCCGGGTAGGGCGGTACAACCAGACCATGTCACCTTGCTGGAATCCTCGGCTGTTGGCTTGCCTGTCGTACCGGGTCTTCATGCGGTTGCTCGCCATCTGGATGTTCTGACGAGCCATCTCGTGCATGTCGTGGAGATGGTCTACTAGATTCTCCACATACTCGGTTGCCGGCTGTTTCGCTTCCGGGGGCTCCCAAAAGCCAGGTCACAAGGGAGGCGTAGCTCTCGGCCGAACATTAGGCTTGCTGGTGTCATCCCGGTGGTGTCGTGTGTTGACGAACGGTAGGCCAGCAAGAACAGTGGTACCTTGAGGTCCCAGTCTCGCTGATGGCTGGCCACGACCTTCCTCAGGTGCTCCTCTAGGGTCTTGATATATCTCTCGACCATGCCGTCCGACTGTGGATGTAGGGGTGTTGTGCGGGTCTTGTTCACCCCAAGTCTTTCCAATGCCTCCTTCATTAGGTGGGACTCAAAATTGGTGCCCTGGTCGCTGTGGAGCTCTAACGGGACCCCAAAACGGCAGAACAGCTGTTCCACGAGGCAGTCTGTAATCGTCTTCGCCTCTTGGTTCGGGATGGCATACACCTCCAGCCACTTGGTGAAGTAGTCCACAGCTACCATCAGGTACTTGTTGCCTCGATCGGACACTGGGAATGGTCCAGCTATGTCGACGGCGATGCGTTCGAAGGGCGCTCCGACGTTGTACTGCTGCATGCGACCCCATCTCCTAGTCTGGGGGCCGCGACTCGCCGCACACACGTGACATTGACGGCACCAGTTCTCAGCGTCTGCTCGGAGCCTCAGCCAGTAGTAGCGCTGTCGGAGTTTGTCGATCGTCCGGTTTGCTCCTAGGTGTCCACCCGAGGTACCGGCGTGCACTTCCTCCAAGACTTCCGGGACCTTACTTCGGGGAAGTACCAACTGCTCTTTCTCGGTCTTCCCATCAGGTGATTCCCATACCCGGAACAGCATGCCCTCTTTGGTCTTCAACGAGTCCCATTGGGCCCAGTATGACTTGTATGTAGCGCTTCTGGGTGCGATGTCCTCCCAGGTTGGTCTCGTCCCTGTCTGCACTTCTCTCAAGAGAGGCCCCAAGTCGGCGTCCGCCAGCTGCTCCCTCCTCAGGCCCGCACTATCCCATCCATCCGCAGGCACTGCCGTGACCACTCTCACAGCTACGGTACGCTCCTTCTCTTCCACTCTTGCACATTGGCCGCACTCTTCTGGGCAGGGTCTTCGGGACATGGCGTCTGCGTTGCCGTGGCTCTTCCCTCTGCGATGTTCGGAGGTGAAGTCGTACTCTTGCAACCTCTGGACCCAACGGGCTGTCTGGCCCTCCAGGTTTCTAAAGCTAAGTAGCCAGGTTAGGGTGGAGTGGTCTGTCCTCAGGTGGAATGGCTGACCGTACATGTACTTGTGGAAGTGCTCCAAGGTCTTCACTACCGCCAGTAGCTCTCGTCGGGTGACACAGTAGTTCTTCTCTGCCTTGGACAACGTCTTGCTGTAGTAGGCTATCACCGCTCGTGGCCGTTCTGGACTTGGGATAGGACGCCACCAATGCAATGGTCGCTGGCATCAGTGTCCACAATGAAGGCTTCGCCTGGTTGTGGGAACCCCAAAATAGGAGCACTGCAGAGTGTCCTCTTCAGCTGCCGGAAAGCGCTTTGGGCGTCCTCCGTCCACACATAAGGTCGATGTTCTTCCGTCAGGCGAGTGAGGGGTTTGGCGATGCTGGAGGAACCCTTTATGAAGCGGTGGTAATAACTGCACAATCCAAGGAAACTGCGCAGTTCTTGCTTATCCTTTGGGCGAGGCCAATCTCTCACGGCCTGTGTCTTCTTCGGATCCGTGGCCACTCCGGTTGGTGAGACTATGTGGCCCAAGTAGTTGACTTCCCTGTGGAAGACCTGGCACTTCCTGGCATTCAGCTTCAAGCTGGTCGCCTGCAGTCTCTGTAGCACCTGCTCAGTTTGTCAAGATGGTCTTCAAATGTCTTGCCGACGATGATGATGTCATCCAGGTATAACAGGCAGGCATCATAAGTCAATCCTCTCATTACTGACTCCATGAGGCGTTGGAAGGTAGCTGGTGCGTTGTAGAGACCAAAGGGCATAACTGTGAACTGCCAAAGCCCTTGGCCTGTCGAGAATGCGGTCTTTTCCTTGTCTCTCGGGTCTAGAGCCACCTGCCAGTAACCCGATTTCAGGTCCAGGGTTGAGAACCACTGCGCACCAGCAAGCGTGTCCAGGGTGTCGTCAATCCGGGGTAAGGGGAAGCAGTCCTTCCTGGTGACAGCGTTCAGCTTCCTGTAATCTACGCAGAAGCAACACCAAGGACTGTCAGACTCTTTGATCACTCCCTTGGTTCTCATGTCCTCCAGCATGTCTCGTACCGCCGCTTGTTTAGCCAACGGAACGCGTCTAGGTGGTTGCCGAATAGGCCGGGCGTCTCCGGTGTCGATGTGGTGAAGCACTCGGTCCGTGCGGCCGTAATCGCTGCTGCCTTGGCTGAAGACGCGCTGATATCGTCTCAGCAGTTGTTAGACCTTCTCTCTCTGTTCAGCGGTCAGGTGGTCGGTCGCCCTCTCCAGTAAGCCTTCCAGCCGGGGCTGCAGGTGTTGTGTCGGCACCGGCTCCTGGGTCTTGTCTATTGGTGTTACGCTGAACACGGGCTCGCGCGCCCCCAACTCCGTCCCGGCCTGGACGTCGTGATCGGTGTCTGTTGGGTTGAGCAGTCTCACCGGCACCTCCTCTCGGCACGGCAACAATGTCCAGGCTACACAGAGCCCGTGCACATGCGTCTTCCGGTCCAGCAGCATGTTCTTCTTGCGCTGGCCTTCCAGTCGCGCCGTCACTACCATCTCGCTTCTCGCAGGGACAACTACGTCTTCCCTGAGAATGACCCTGCAGATTCCAAGGCGTTCTTCGGGGTGCCGGAGCATTACTTCCTCTCCCTTAAGCCGCAGAACCTTCTTGCCGATGTCGACCGTCGCCTCGTGGCTCCTGAGGGCATCCAGTCCCAGTATCACCTCCTGAGTCACCTCTGCGACGAACACCCACAAACGCAAGACACTTCGCCCCAGGGTCAACTGCAGCAGGGCCTCCCTCTCCACAGGCAAGGTGTCACCCGATGCCGTCACTAGTTGGTACGGTCGGCTCGGTTTTCTCGACGGCAAGCCCCTGGCTACGTCAGGTCTGATGACAGTCACGGCTGCTCCAGTGTCAACAAGCACGCGGCACGGCTTCCCTCTCACCCAACCGTCCGCGATGAGGCTGTCATCCATCCGTCGGCTGACGGCGCCCAGTGTCACTCGAGGGGATGATGGTGATGGCGCCGACGTGCCCTTCGCCACGCCGGCCATTACTCGTTTTCCAGCTGCTCTTCTTGCCGGCAGTCTCTCATCAGGTGTCCCGGCTGGCCACACCCCCCAACACACGCCACCTGGTCTTCGTCGGCGTCCCTGGACTGGTCTGCGGTCTTCATCGTAGCGGACACTCCTTGTCTTCGAGGTCGAGGTAGCCGTCACTTTGGCCGCTTTCATCCTTAATGCGGCCTTAGTGCCTCGTGGATGGTCTTGTAGTCGCCGAGCATCAGGCGTTGACGTATCTCGGCATCGCGTACCCCGTCGACGAAGGTATAGGCGGCTTCTCGGGATACGAATTCGGAGGGGAGGTCGACCAAGGCTTTGCTGGCCAGCTGTTCGATTGTCAGGGCGAACTCCTGCAGCGTCTCCACTGGCAGTTGCATCCTAGATTTCAGTTGGCTGCGGTAGGCTGCGGCTAAGCGGTGGTTTCCGAACCGGTTCTTCAGGGCCTCCCAGATGTCCTTGGGCGCCGCCGCTGTCTGGACTGCGTTCAGCACCTCTGCGGCTTGTCCCTGGAGGCTGGCTATCAGCTGCACGGCCTCTTCTTCTGGCGACCATTTGTTGTGCTTGGCCACTGTGTCGAATTGACGGCGGAAGACCTCAAACGTTGACGTGCCATCATACTTCGGTGGTTTGACGCGCGTCGATGTTGTGTCGCGTGCTGGAGCCTCGGCCTTGTAGTTCTTGAGCTTTTCACTAAGCATCCCTTCCACCATTGTATTTAGCTCCTTGGCGCTACCGTCGACCCTGTCTTCGAGAATGCTAAGCCGTTCCCCGACATTCTCCAGGGCATCAACACGTTGGCCGAGGTCCTCCATCTTTCCACCGAGCTCTTCCACCTTTCCACCGAGCTCTTTCACATCCTTCCTTACGCCAGCCAGTTGCTCGTCAATTTTTGCCGATAGTTCCGTCTTCATCTCTTTCAGCTTGGCAGCGAGGTTGCCATTTGCCGTCTTCATCTCTGCTTTCAGCTCTTGTAAAAAGCTCACCAATGTAGCCTCCATCGTCGTGTCCCGCTTCTGACACCAGTGTGACTTTGGTGGGTGTAAAGTAAAGAAGACAGATGTAGTCGAGATAAAGAAACACTTTTATTTCCGTAAACAGTAACTTTGTACACTCGTTGCAACAGCAAGAAAGCCTTTACCGATTCACCAACAGCACGGCTCCGAATTTGTAACACAAAAACTGTCCCTTCTCACACTTTACTGCTATTTATATCTCCCAGGCACTATTCTGGAAACTTCAGGAAAGTTCAGTTATTGTTGCGGTGAAATACAAAGCAGAAAATTCCAGAAGTCTCTATCCCTTTCTCTCTTTCGGCAAGCGCCCCAACAATGCGGTCATTCTCTGTCTCTTCCCTTCGGCTCCTTTGCGGTAGTGCCGACAATAATGCGATGGGCGACAGTATTTTACTACACTATTTTTTGGCAGACTACCAAAAATGAGCAGTTTTCCATCTCCACTTTTCTCTTAAGAACAGTTTATTGAAAGGATAGCTTTATTTAAGGTTACGTTTATTTAAATAAGGAAATAGTGAAGCAACAAGAATCTAAAGTAAAAACAAATTAGAAACTAAAAGCTTGACTTATCTTAGTAATATTCCTGGTGCTAACAAGTTTCGAGTTGACTCCGACTCATTCTGAAAGCTATACGATCTACTGTATGCCCACAACAAGAAGGCTAGAGGGGAATGAAGGGCAGAGGGGGCTTGAACTGTTTATCGGCTCCGGTAGCGGATCTGTTTACTAGGAAATGAGTATATGAGAATGCACATGAGTTACCCACGTTGCCAGATCTAATGTGCTTTGCAGTACTACAGAGATAGGTGCAGAGATTTTTTTTAGTATTATGCATTATTTGGCTCTCGCTGCTAACATGCACTACGGCACGTATATCACTAGGAGGCCTGGAGTCTAGTGACGAAGATGCAGAGAGCGGTAGTGACAGCAGCGAAGGTGAGGATTTCTCCGACTCGGATCTTGCACGACAACTGGACTTCTAGGTGAGTTATGTGACAACACTGTGTATTTTCAACGAACCTAGCATTCTTGTCATACTCGGAAACTAAGCACAAACACCGTGCGGGAAGCAAAACATGATTACATTACACATTCCTAAGACTTGCCTTCTTGTCCTGGGCATACAGTATATATCTTTTGTATAGCTTTGAGAATGAGTTGGAGTCAACTCGAAACTTGTTAGCACCAAACAACTTGGAATATTACTAAGATAAGTGAAGCTTTTAGTTTCTAATTTGTTTTCATTTTAGGTTAAGTTTATTTATTTCTATTTTTCAGGGTATAAATCTGAGTGGTGGACAAAAGCAGAGAGTGTCACTTGCCCGTGCCGTGTACAACAATGCAGATGTATACTTCTTGGATGATCCCCTAAGTGCTGTTGACAGTCATGTTGGCAAACATATTTTTGAAAATGTTATAGGCCCCAGTGGAATGCTTCGAAGGAAGGTAATATATTCAAATACTCAATTTGGGTGGACACAAAAACAGGTTGGGGAGGCCACTGCACAGTGATTGAGACAGAAATAGTACACCATCTCTTATTTTCACTGCAGAACCTACCTTCATTTGTGCTTCAGATTCTGTTTTTTATTTCTGTTTTGCAGTTTTGTTTGTCTATTTTTATTTCTGTTTTATTTCATTCCCCAATGCTATTTACTTTCCCTCTTTCTCAACTTTTCTTATCACCTTCGCTGTTATAACTTTTATTAATAAGTTTACATTGTACACTTCACTAATCTTCATTATCCCAATTGTACTTCTTCACTATAACCTCACTTTCACCATTTATAAAAACCCTCTACTACTTCATTTATGGATTAGCCAACCATTTTTTTAACCTTGTTACCGTCGACAAAATATCTCTTTCTTTCTTTCTTTCTCTCCTGCTTAGTTTTCCCCCTCACTCTCATTGATCCCTTAGCTATTTCATTTAACACTTTTTCTATAGCTATTCTTAAATTCACACTTTTTTCACTTCCTCCCGACTATCCACTGTTATCATCCCCCACCTTGGCCCTTTCCCCTGTTTCTTTCATGCTCTGTATCCTACCATTTCCCCACCTTGCATTTTGCTCACACTTGACCTTGCACTTGTTACAGGAACCACATTGTTGCAAGATGCTGAGTAGTTGTCTTTTCTAAGGTATTTCCTGCTGATGCTTGAACATTTCCCTGTCTTTCTTGGTGCAGTGGCTGCTGGTCCTGCCTCTGCCTGTCACTTGGTCCATTTTTCCTCTCTGTTGCCTGGTCAACTGTGTACAGCTTGAAGTTTTTAATGTGTACCCTCTTGCCTTCATTTCTTGCTTGTCTTCGCTGATTAATTAACTCCTTCGTTTGCATCCTTTGTGCATATGTTAAGTCCTTGTTGATGTAAATAGTTGATGCTCTCAAGTTTTTTGCCTCTTTTAATACTTCTATAGCAGTTTGCATGTTTATGAACTGCACAAGAATATTTCTTTTCCCTGGTATTTTGCTGATTCTGAATGTGTCACAAATCTCATAGCCTCTCAGATGTATTTCCAGTCTGTTCACTAGTAGATCTCTTAAATCCTGATATACTCCCACTCCACATTTTTCTTCAACTCCTGAAATCACTACATTGTATTTTCTGCTTTTGTCTTTCATTCTTTCCTGTGCTCTTTTTAAAGTTTGAATTTCCAGTTTTAACGTATCCATTTCTTTGTTTCCCCTATTGAATTTCATCCACTCTTGTCGGAATCTCTCTGCCAGTCCTTTATCTCTTAATAAAACTGTTTCGTTTATCTGCTCTGTAGCTACCAAGTCACTTAACTCCTTTTTCCCTGCAGGTGTGGGAGCTTCCTTCACTGTATGTCCAGTCACCTGCACTGCTAGATCCGTATTCCGCACATGAATATAAATAATATGCGCTGAACATTTCAGGTGCAATCCAATCTTCTTTATACACATAATCATACTATGTTCTCACCATGTGGTCATGATAAGCAGCAATGTCGCTTCTCCGTCACTGCGAACGTTACTCCCTTTCTAGATTGTCACCAATTATAAACATACCTATTTGACAAGTAAAATGTTTATCTTGAATTTTCTGGGAGTAGCTTGTGAAGTCCTCTTAATTCTGAATGACTTGTATTTATTGATAAACTAGCAAAGCATACACAAAATGTTATTACAGAAAAAATGTAAATCTCATTATAGAACACAATTTATATCATTGTTGTTTTGTGCCATTAACCATACAGAACTATTCTTTGTTATATATATATGTGTATACCTTTTTCAATTGGTGAATCGTTATTCATTTTTTCTCATGGTCATGCAGAGAGCATGGAATTTGTCATCACATAGCGTCCAGCTTTTTAAAAATCATGACTTGTTTTAGCCTACTGTATTGTTTTTATACTTACAACTAAATGTGTGAAGGTATAATAAAGATTTATTTTGTTTTACAAGAAATACATGGAATAATTAAGTTTTGTAAGAATAGTTTGTAGAAGAGTGAGTAGAGAAAGTAATGCAAATGAAGCACATCAGATTTCTTTTTTAATTTATAGACAAGATTGTTGGTAACTCACAGCATCACATTCCTGCCCGAAGTGGATCAAATTGTGGTGTTGAAAGATGGGGAAGTTACAGAATTTGGAACATACAAAGAATTGTTGGAAAAGAAAGGCGCATTTGCAGAGTTTCTGGTCCAGCACTTACAAGAAATTAGCCCTGAAGATGGTACCTCTGAAGCAGGTAAAATTTATTTTTTCAAAACATGAATAAAATATAATTACCAAGGATAAGTGAAGTTTTATTCACTGAGGCAGACACATAATTTAATGGCGACTGATAGCTGACCATTACCATTCTCTTTCCTGTTGTGCATATACATTTTGTGGGTGCCAGTGATATTTGTATCATCGACTTTACATCGTGATTTCACAGGTATTCAACTATACAACACTACAAGGCCTGGCAGACCTATGATTGGATGTTGTGTTGACCTGCTCCTCCTACCACTCACCATTAAATTTTGTGTCAGCCATAATATGTGTGAATATTTGTTTATTCTGCAAATGTTTATCTTGATTAACTTGAAGTTGGTGGAAAAATTAATTTTGTTAAAATGCTTTGGAAATAATAGATGATATTGACTAGAGAAAGCCTTGTGAAGGTAACATCAGATTTTGAGATGTCAAATAGTCTTATTTTCTGATGAGGGGTTGCATACTAAATTTCATAAGTCATTTTGAGAAATAAAACAGGTTACATGCATTACCAGAAACATTTTAATATTTTATTGTTGTTTAAATTTGGTTTGTTATTGTTGATTGTAATATTTTTGCAGTATTAAAAAGAAAAAGTATCAGCTCTTTACTACTTCTGACACAAGATTTTTTTTTAGTCCATCAGTGGCATATTCCTTCAAAACATAGCATCACATTTTTTGGTGTAATATTGTCTTTAAAATTATTTATTTGGGTGGTTTCTTGTTGGAGAGCACAGGTATTACTGCCCTTCTTCTTTTATTATCACTACCTGTACTTGCAGGTGCAATTACTACACTTCTCACTGGTCGAAATCTTAACACTTCATTAATGAGGATTTTATGAATTTAGAATTTGTTAATAATTAAAGGATGTTAAAATTTAATTCTTATTTTTATGGATTTTTTATTTTTATATTGAAATTTTAAATTTAATTTAGAAGTTAATTAAGGAAATTGAAGCTATTAACCTCTTGAGCGATGGCCATTTAAAACGTCCGCAAGCCGAGAACGCTAGCATTTAAATTGTTAAATGCGCTAAAAGTGCTTCGTATATACACAGCTGTAATGTGTGTAAATATTAAGTTATTTTAATGAAACAAAAACTGGTATAAAACTCGTTATATGCAGTATAGATGTACATCATCAGCAAAGTTGAGTTGTATTTACAAAACGTTGAAATGGCACAATTTTGTTTCACTGTGGTGAAAAGTCAACTTTGCTCTGTCGAACGCATCCAATATAAGTTCTTGGAAAGAAACAGTAAAGGAACACCCATTGTATGTGTGCCTTATGCATCAGCATACTGTGTAATAAAGCGCTACTGTATGTGTGGTCTCTTGAGTCATCAGAATAGATCAACATTACAACTTTTGCTTACACGAGTTTCGTAACTTAGTAGAGTCCGTGTCTTTCTTTGTTGAAATACATACGTATTCTTTCCTGCTTGTAGCTGAAGGGAGAAGTGGTATAAAAAGATATTTTTGCACCAACTGGATATAACCATATACAATTGTTTGGTAATTTGGAGAGCTCTAAACCCACACAGGACAATGACCGACCTTGACTTCCGACTATAAATAGCTCGCAGCCTAATTGAACAATACCACGTTGGGGGTTGAAAATCCAAAACCCCTGCACCCCTCAGACTTCAAGGAAAACATTATCCTAAAAGGATACCACCAATAGCAAAGAAGTCCCGCCCATCTCCAAAGTGTTTCGTGTGCCGCAAGAAGGGAATTCGCGAATGTGGAGATGTACGTACCCTTGTGTGTTTTGAGGTAAATCACTGCAGAACGAACATATTAAGGTAAGCCAATAAAGTATATAGACCTTACTAAAATGTTTCATAAAGGGAAAATTATAATAAGTTGAGTTCGATAAGGGATAAATAAGGGTTAAATGCTTAAACGCACAGGACGTGTATACACGCCCATATCGCTTATCCGTCATTTTAAATGGACATGATTTCATGTCGATATCCCTCAAGAGGTTAACAGTGAAGCAACAAGATTCTAAAGTAAGAACTTGCATTATTACTAAGATAAGTGAAGCTTTTAGTTTCTAATTTGTTCTTACTTTAATTTAGAAGTTCTAGAAAATAGGATTAGTAACTTAAGCTTTATAACAATTTATTTTCTTAATGTGCATATGCTGTATTGAAGAATGCAGGACAGCCAAATTCTCCATCTTGCATCACTTGAAAAGCAATGCAGCCAACACTCTTTTTTGTCACTAATTACACTAACTGTATAATATATATACATATATATTTTTTTTAATTAATGTCCTCCAACATGTCATATCGGACAGTGAATGAATGAAACGGGTGAAATGATGCTCAGATGAGCCCGAGGTCCATGGAGCTTTAAGCTACCCGACATTTGTCTTAGGATAAGGGAAAACCTCGGAAAAAAACCTTACCTATATAACTTATCCTAAGCGGGATTCAAAATCGCGACCTCTTGAGCGTGAGGCAGACACACTAACCATCATGCTACCGAGGCGGGCCACTAACTATATCGATTATCCCTAAATTATACTGACTAGTTGTGTATGTTAAACACTAACCTACAACTATGATTGCTGGAGATCACATCACGACAGTAACTAATCACTTAGTTACTGTCTGCAAGCACACAAATTGGTTTCTTACCAGTCACCTCGTATGATTGCTTGCATGCAAAGCAGTGGATGAGCAACAGATTTTGACCAGGTGATAACTTGGAGTGTTTCTTTGCACACAGGCTGCATGACTTTTTATCTCCAGTTCCAAAAATAAATGAAATTAATTACTAAATAATTTAATAATACCACTAGGGTAAAAATGAAGGGGGACACCTCGTGCACTGCGACCAACTGTGGCTACCACCCCAGTAGGCAGGGATGAAGATAGGGAACCACAGGGTTACAGCTAGACAGGTCACACAGATGTGCATAAGTCCCTAACAAGTGGTGAGATCTCTTCATCGCAGCGCCATGCCTCGCCAAGCAGCCATCACACACTGTAGTTCCGGTGTTGCACAGGTGTCCCTCTCCACCTGCCAGAGGTAGTGCTCTGTGGGTCCGATGGGTGTTGCATAGGCATATCCCCACCCACCCAATAGAGGACAGTGGCAGCCCAAACACCACCTAGTGCCAAGAACAGCAGTTACCATGTGCAAGTATCCATAGCATCTGTCTGGCACCGTCAATACCATTTGCCTGAAACCAATAGATGCAAGAGTAGGGCTCACCTACGTGCAGCAAATCTCAGGATACATGTGTTCCTGGACTGCAAGATGGTATTACGTTCAGAACTTAACATTCCTGTTCTTAATCACATGGGCCATTTCTAAAAGTTTTATTATCTGCAAGAATATCCCCAAGAACATACAAAACTTTGTTTCTCATACTGCCATAACTTCTACTCTACTGCCGGACCGTGACTGCAAAGCAATAAAGTCCAAGAGAAACATGGTCAAGACTTTTCAAAAGTGACCATTTGTTAATTGCTTCCAGATGATAGTACACAATTGTGCAGATGTATGAAGCTTTTTTTTCAGAGATTGGCTATGGTTGTTACGAATGAAGCACATGTTAGTCTGGTTGTTATTCAAGGGCTGGTAGTTATTTCAGTCAGTTTGCACATGCACATTGGAGAATCTTTGGACTTAGAACATTTCTCTTGTCCCTCATGTCACATGTTTGAAAGTATCTCCAAAATAATCGTGTTAATTACAGTTGTCAGATATTTTTGATAGGAAGCTTTACTTTGGGCATCTAAATAGAGTTTCAGTTATGAGCTTATTTATATTAATTATTTGCAGATCTTGATGAAATTAAGCAGCAGCTGGAGAGCACTATTGGAGCAGAAGAACTTCAACAGAAACTCAGCAGAGCAAGAAGTCGAATATCTGAGAGTCAAAGTGAAACAGGATCCCTGTCTCCAGACAAACGATCACAGACAGGATCTTTGAGCAGGTGTGTGTAGCGGTTAAACATAGCCTTGCATTTTTACAGACGATTGGCCATTGGGCGTCCAGACTATGGTTTTACTTTGTCTACCCCTTGTAGAAGTATTGTGTTCCACCCAAAATATTTACTAATCGTTTCTTATTCTCTTGTCCATTGAAACTCCTCAAAGAAGTACAAGGGCTGTTCAATAAAGAATGATCATAATTTTTTGCACTAAAATTCAATCTTATTATATTCTGTTAGCTAATGGCTTTATGCTAATGGCTTCATTGCCAGATGCAAGGCACTAGAAAACAACAATATTCTGTTAGCTTAATGTGAAACAAACATGCCGTAGTAGTTTCATTGTTGGTACTCTGGTTCCTGCCTGTGAGAAGCAGGCAAGTTCAGACATGTTCAGTATTGCCTACCGCTGCAATGGAGGTAACACGCGAGGAACAATATGCACCTTTGAAATTCTGCTTTTGTCTCAACAAATCTTCAGTTGAGGCGTATACAATGTTACAGGAGGTCTATGGAGTCTGTTCTTCCCTACAGCACAGCTCGAAGGTGCTTTAAAATGTTTAAAGAGGAGAGACAATCAATTTCAAAGGAAGGTGGACCCGGTGCTCCAGTTACTGCTCTTACGGAAGAAAACATCAACACTGGTGCTGCCATTGTGAGAGAGGATCGACGAATTACCTTTAAGATCAATTTCTGAAATACTGAACATTTCATTGGGTGCCACCCACACATTGGTGACAGAAACATTACACATGAGACGTGTTTGTGCGCGATAGGTTCCAAGACTGTTGATTCCCGAACAAAAGGACATTCGCATGCAGGTCTGCATTCAGTTAAAGTTGATGTTAGAGGAAGATCCGGAGTTTCTTTCAAATGTAATCACTGCTGATGAAACGTGGCTACATCATTTTGATCCTGAGAGCAAACAGCAAAGCTCAGTGTGGAAATCTCCATCACCAACCTCCAAAAAAGTAAAAGTTGTTGCTTCTGCTGGGAAAGTTATGGTCATCTCATTCTTTGATATTCATGGAATGTTTTATCAGCATGTTGTACCTGCACACACATCAGTAACTGGACAATACTACAGGGATGTCCTGAAAACATTGCAAGTCCATATCAGGTGCAAAAGACCACATTTGCGCGAAGCAGGCTGGATGCTGCACCACAATAATGCGTGGCCACATACTGCCAATGTTGTTGCTGAATATTTTGCAAAAATCAACGTGAAGTGCATCCCTCTCCCTCCCTATAGTCCGGATTTAGCCCCATGTAACTTTTCTATTCTCTAACTTGAAGAAATGCCTTTGTGGGAGGCATTATCCATCATCAGAAGCAGTGGTGAAGGCTGCGCAGGCGATTTTGAAGGATCTCTCAAAAAATGGTTTCCAGCATGTCTTTGAAGACTGGCAGAAACGCTGGGACAAGTGCATCACATTCATGGGAGACTATTTTGAGAAGGACCATCAAAATTATGAGGATGAGTAAAGGTACGTTAACAAAAAAAAATTGTGATCATTCTTTATTGAACAGCCCTCGTAGAAAAAGATCTATCTGTGTGTGGATGTATAAAAAGCATAACTCAAGAACAAAGTCAGGTAAATACTTAATTACAGTTGAGATGGAATTGTATTTCAAAATGAATTAAGGAGAGTATTTACATCAATATTTGATATTTCAAATTGTTTCCACATAATATCTGTAAATCTTAAATATGTAATGTAAATATCAAAGTATATTTTTCAACTTACGTCCCGAGGCTATTCAAATTGTAGGAAATATGCCAAAGGTCGATCTTAACTCCTTATGGTCAATACATTACAATTGATAATGATAGGTCACCAATAAGCAGCGATTGCTATGTCCGTATCTATGAGGCATAAACAATTAACCCAATAGGGACTAATGACACATGCAGAGAGTAAGATAGACGTATATTCGTACTGCTAAATATACCTCTTAGGTATTATCGGCAATCCAACAACATTGGATTGTATTGCCAAAAGACATTTAGTAGAATACCGTGTGTAGATATAATAATGATAATGATGGTGATGGTGGTGGTGGTGGCGGTGACGGTGACCATAATAATCTTTATTAGCTATTCATCACATGCAATTATATAGTAAATATTCTACAATATTTATGACAGAAATGTGAATTTAACTTTTACAAAAACCACAAAGGTCTTGAATAGAGTAGTTTCAGGACCTAATAGCGTCAATATCTGTAAAAGAGTGAAGATAATTTATGTTTTAATTTAAAAGGTGAGTTAATTAATAACACTGAACAACACTTACAACATATTTTTCCGGGACGCGTTTCGAAGGTTAACTTTCCTCCATTATCAACCGGACAATAACTGGGTTTCCATGGTGTTTCATGGTGCAGATGGTGATGCTTCTTCTGGTGTTTCTTAACCTTCGAAACGCGTCCCGGAAAAATATGTTGTAAGTGTTGTTCAGTGTTATTAATTAACTCACCTTTTAAATTAAATTAATTACAACACTGTTTTCAAACTTCTATGAAAGGAAGATAATTTATGTTATTACAAATTCATTGTAATAAAGTTGAATTGTTGGAAATTGAATATTTATTGAAAATATAATTATATTATTGGCATCTTTTATCAGCTTGACCCGTGAATGCCTTGAAGATAAGACTCATTGCTACAGCAAACATCATTTAAATACCACCACACAGTTGAGATGGAATGTTAAAGGTTACAATGTAACACATCAATTATAATTGTTAAAATGGTTATTTAAATATGCCTAATATTTAATATTTATTTATGCCAACAAACTTACTGTTGGTGTTTTTAACACACAAGGCATGTGTGGGCAATGTTTGAGAGGATTGACACTGAAAAATTCAATGTCACAGCTGGGATTTGAACCACAGACCCTCCACTTACTAGGTAGGTGCTCTAACCATTAAGCTACAGTGACAATCTGCAGAATGACTTTGAATTCTCCAACCAGTTCATATTTCTCCCAGTAAACCACAAAGGCAGTCTCATATCAGAGACAATTACACCAATGGCGACTTACTATCGTAAGTCTTTAAGTCCCGAGCATTGAATTTTTCAGTTCCAATTCTACCTCTCATGCCTAATATTCGTTTATATTGTAATAATTGAGAAACATTAGGTACTTATATTAATTCATTTATCGCAGTCATATTTTAATATATTGCATATGTCCGGCACTATAACCAAATTCAAATAAAATATTGTAGTTTGTTACTCAGTTTCTTTTGTAGTGACTGACATAAGTGTACTATTTTATGCTACAGACAGGCTTCTGTGGAGAGCAGCACTGAAAGAACTAGTTCTCTGCGGAGGTTAAACTCTCTGGATAAGGAACTTTTAAAACCTCCCAAACCTGTGGACGGGGAGAAGCTTATTGAGGCAGAGAAAGCAGAAACGGGGAGTGTAAGTTTTCAAGTCATTACTTTATCTTATTAAAGACTGGTTCAAAATAGCTGAGAACAGAAAGTAAATCAAGAACAATAAAGCTAAAACACATGTGTTATAATAAATTTAATGTTCCTAATTAATAGTATCAAGGGTATCTCAAAAGTAAGTTATACTATATTTTATTTATGCCAACGAACTTACTGTTGGTGTTTTTTAAACACACAAGCCGTGTGTGTGTGTGTGTGTGTGTGTGTGTGTGTGTGTGTGCGTGCGTGCGTGCGTGCGTGCGTGCGTGCGTGCGTGCGTGCGTGCGTGCGTGCGTGCGCGCGTAAGGTCTGTGGTTCAAATCCCAGTTGTGGCATTGAATTTTTAAGTTCCAGTTCTACCTCTCAAGTTATACTATATTTTTTTTAAATCCATGCAGTAGGTGAGAGAATTCTGGGAGTCGCAGGAAATCTTGGTCTTAGTGTAGTGGTGGCACTATAATATTCCTAAGCGCTTATCTTTACTGCTTGGACATTAAAATGATAGTAACAATGGAGAATCCATTTGCTGCTACCACTGATTGCGAAGTTTGCGCTGTAATCTGTTTTTTGACTGCAAAAAATAAATATGTGACTGAAATTCATCACGAATTGTGCAGTTCTTATGGTAAAGACCAATGGTTTCTTGTTGGCATCAATCGTTCATTGAAGGTGTGGAAACGAAAGGGTGGCCAATACAAGAAAGGCAAAAGTTGTTGCATCGCCTGGCAAGGTCATGGCAACAATATACTGGGTAATTATTATTTATTTATGGCAACAAACTTAGTGTTGGTGTTTTCAAACACACAAGCCATATGAAGGCAATGTTTGAGAGGTAGAACTGGAACTTAAAAATTCAGTGCCACAGCTGGGATTTGAACTACAGACCCTCCACTTACTAGATGGGTGCTCTAACCATTAAGCTACTGTGACAACCTGCCAGAATGACACTGAATTCTTAAACCAGTTCGTATTTTTCCCAGTAAACCACAAAGACAGTCTCACATCAGAGACAATTACCCCAATGGTGACTTACTATTGCAAGTACTTTATATCCCAGGATTAAATAACCTTCAGATGGTAATTATTATTTATTTATGCCAACAAACTTACTGTTGGTGTTTTCAAACACACAAGCCGTGTGAGGGCAATGTTTGAGAGGTAGAACTGCAACTTAAAAATTCAATGCCACAGCTGGGATTTGAACCACAGACCCTCTGCTTACTAGGTTTAAGATTTAAAACAAAAATGTGGGGCACAAGCAATAGATACTTAATGCATGAATAATTCACCTAAGTCACTAGCGATTTTATTGCATTGCAAATAATAAGATCTATTGTGTGAGTTTTCTCAATGATAGCTACTGCCTACATTCCTTACTACTATCATTTATATGTGTCCCGTATTTTTCATATTAAATCTTTAAAGTATTTTCATAGCCATTAAAAATTTACAATCAAAAATTTTCAGGACAATCAGTATAGGACTAGGAGAAAGTATTTTATTCCTTTTAGTCCATTTTAAAACCATGGTATGCTAATTTTTTTAGTTAAATAATTGTTTCCGTGTACATTGACTGGGACTGAGTAATTTGTTAAATTTAACCAAGTGTTTGATTTATCCAATTTTAAATTAAGAGGATTACATTGTATTGTTAATAAGTATATAGACAACAGTTAATAAATGCAAATGTGTTTTCAGGTTAAATGGCGAGTGTATTCGCATTACCTCAAAAGCATTGGAGTGTTCCTCTCATTAGCCACAATATTTTTCAACATTGTTTTCCAAAGTTTCTCAATTGGCTCTAATGTGTGGCTCTCAGCTTGGTCAAATGATAATCGCACAAACGAGACAGACGTAAGAGATATGTACCTGGGTGTGTATGGTGCTCTTGGCATAGGTCAAGGTAAGTGAACTTAAATATTTGTTTTGGTTGTTACTATGTCATGGAGGCGTGTTTGTCCATTTGAGAGAGTGAGAGAGAGAGAGGGGGAGGGGGGGAGTAACCTTTCAGACCTCATGGTTCCCTCTTCGCCAATGCTAAATCTGCTAAATCCTTGACCCATTATCTCAAACTATATAACATCAATCTGATGTACTTTTAATCATTAAGTTTGTTCATTAAGGGAGAATGAAGGTTTTTTTGAACGATGTCATCTTTTGATTAAAGTATATCAGCATTTGCATTTTTTAAAAAGTAATTAGTCACCTTATTAACACCAGAGTAGGTCCACAATAGTGTTAATAGGTTGTTTTTATCACCCAAAGTTTAATTTAACTGTCTTCAATACTTACTGAGAAAATGGGCCATTTATATCAGAAAGTGTCATTCACAAAGCGTTCAAAGCAAAAATGGAGATAAACTCACATATATTCTTGCAAAGAAGGAAACACATGACTTGAACACAGAGAAGCTGCTAAATTTAACAGTAGTACCAGTTTGTGGAGCAAAAGTTTCCTTTAAGATGAGCTAAAGCAGCAATGCCAACTGTTCCCTGTCAGCACAAGCATGAGCCTCGGGTGCTTGAACATACCCATAACACAAAATGTGTTATAAGTGTGTGTGTGTGTGGGGGGGTGGGGATTCAAAAGTACAAACACGAGTACTGCCTGTTCACCAGTTCATGGTCTAGGGGAATGAAGGGCAGAGAGGAGACATTCCATGTAGTGCAACCTGAGTTTTGTAAACTTCTGCGTGAACATTGTCTGCTGGTTACATTGTCAACTTACCTCCAATGTTATTAGCGCTATGTTTACTTGCTGCTAATTTCTCTTAATTTCAGTTGTAAAATCGTACGAGTGACTAGTTTTATGTCAGAAGTAATGAAGAGAGTATAGAAGTAGATAAACACCCCCGCCTAGGCATGCTGTGAAATCTGCTATGATATTGTGTTGCAGAACAAAGAGATTGGTTGCATTCCTGCCAGGGACCATGAGCTGGTAACAAACTGTGGAGGTCATAAGGTGCAGTTATGTTTGCTATATTACAAGACCTGAAAATGCAGATTTCCATTGAATTTGTGACATGTAATTTTTGGGTGGAATAGAATACTCCCTCTTATTTGCATTCTCTTTCTGAGTGGCGAAGGTTGTTTTGGTGGTGGTTTCGTTCCACCTATGCAGTAGTAGTAATTTCTACACTGTTATTAACTATTCTCTGTATATTATACATATTTTGCACACAATAATTATTACAGCCACCTACTATGTTAGGCAAATTACATAATCTTGCCTAACCACAAGTCTTCCTTTATCTTATACACGTAATATCCTTAAACTGCCTTGTGATAAACATTCTGAGTTGTTTCTCCTTCATGATAAATAAAGCAGTAAAGTTCCATTGCTATTTAGCCTTAAAAATGTTTTAAAACTATTTGATCAACGTAATAAATTCTTTGGTTTTAAACTTACTATTATGTTTAAACTTTGAAACACGAAATACAATAGTTCTTGTAGAATGAAGTATCTTCCGGGCTGTTATGCTGTGGTCTGCTGGAGATCTGTTTTCCAGACGTTTCGTTTACAACTGCGGTAAACATCCTCAGTGGCGTTGTCGAAGTCTCCTTGTGGAAGGTATCACTGCGACTGATGCGTCGACTGTCTGTGGCGCTCCATTTATACCATGCACAACGTGCGCTGATTGGCCTGGGGCATCCAGAGACATGGTGGCTGGTGGAGGGGGTTCTATCTCTCTTATGCTGCTGGTCTCTTCTGATTGGTTTACCTTGCTATCCTGCTTCTTATGATGTTCTATGACCGGATGCCAGTTGCTGTTTAATCTTAAGGCCTCCTCCTTGTTATTATAGTTGTTAGGGTGCTTGTAAATTTCAATAGCCTCTCGCTGTAGTCGGGCATGGTAATGTATGGTAGATGCAAGGATGCGCATATCCTGGAACTTAATACTGTGTTCACCGACTGCATTAATGGCATGTTCAGCGACTGCAGACTTATCAGTTTGGCCCAGGCGGCAGCTTCTTTTGTGTTCCGTGAGTCTGGTCTTAACACTGCGCTGAGTAGTTCCAATGTAAACTGAGCCACAACCACAAGGAATACTGTATACTCCAGCCAATGACAAAGCTTCTCAGGGATCCTTGGGTGATCGTAGTAAACTGCTTAACTGTCTGGTGGGTTTGAAGATCGTCTTGACGTTATGTCGCTGTAATATGCGATCAATTTGGTCGGTGACATTTTTTAAGTATGGTAGGAACACAATGCCCTTACTTTTGGGCTGATCTGGATTCCGGATGACAGGTTGAGTCTTAGGAGGCTGGCAAGCTCTTCTTACTTCTTGGATTGAATAGCCATTGGAAAGTAATGCTTGTTCTAAGTGGCCAAGTTCTTGTTTTAAGAAGTGCGGCTCACAGATGCGGGAAGCACGGGTTGCAAGACTACAGCGAGAGGCTATTGAAATTTACAAGCACCCTAACAACTATAATAAGAAGGAGGAGGCCTTAAGATTAAACAGCAACTGGCATTCGGTCATAGAACATCATAAGAAGCAGGATAGCAAGGTAAACCAATCAGAAGAGACCAGCAGCATAAGAGAGATAGAACCCCCTCCACCAGCCACCACGCCTCTGGACGCCCCGGGCCAATCAGTGCACGTTGCGCATGGTATAAATGGAGCGCCACAGACAGTCGACGCATCAGTCGCAGTGATACCTTCCACAAGGAGACTTCGACAACGCCACTGAGGATGTTTACCGCAGTTGTAAACGAAACGTCTGGAAGACAGATCTCCAGCAGACCACAGCATAACAGCCCAGAAGATACTTCATTCTACAATTTAGACGCCGGCCGTGAAAGCCTACGTAGCTTTACAATAGTTCTTATTAAATAAACCAATAAGAAATTAAACCACTAAAAAGTGGAATCATATCGTCCCTTTTAAATATTTACAAATATGAGTATTCATAAAGCACCTTTTGAAATTGTAAATAAATACCTGTAAGATCACCAAAGTTTGATTTATGCTTCTGATCAAAGTGACGTTTGATATTGTAGCACTATATTTGCAAATTGAAATCCACATATTAAACACCAAACTTTCCTGTTCTTTTAACTTAACCAAATTCTCTGTACCACTTCATGAAACAGCCATACTCGCCACTGAGTAAAGCATGTCGGAACCTGAACAGCAGTGTAGGGGAGGGATGGCAGGTGGAGTGAGGCAACAATGTGTTTCAGTGGAGTGGTACAGTTGAACCGATTTTGTCCATGCCTGTGCTATGGGTAGATGTCTGAAAAGTAATAAGCTTTTATATGAATAGTTTGTAGAAGAGTGAGTAGGGAAAGTCATGTAAATATAACACATGAGAGACCAAACCAGATGTTACAGTTTTAAGTGCTTCGTCTTATATGTGTTGATACCGAAATTTAGATTTCAAATCGAATGGGCTGGATAAAGACACGTTTTAGTTTAATTGCCGGATGTGAGATTTGCGATAAGTGTTGAGTAATAACATCGGTAGATAATAGAGTAGGAAGTGTTGTAAGGTGAGCAAGATATGAGTAAATAATAGTCGTTAAATTTTTAGGGTAAACGCATTATTGGTTTGAAATTAACGAGTCATGACGTCATACCACATAGTTTGAAATTCACAGTCAAAATTCAGGTCTGCCAACCTTAAAAGTCGCACGATATATTTAATAAAATATAAAGAAAACATTATTTAATCATAGAAAGGTAACTATATATTCGGAATTCAAAAAAGGACATGTTTTAATAGAAAGGGACATTTCTAAATTGTGAAAAGGAATGAAATAGCATTTTGGATGTGAGGCTTTCTTTTGATGACGTCATGAAATTTAAAATCGGAAAAACGTTTTTTCCTAGCGTGGGGACGCCAGGAAGCGTGACCACTCGCCCCAGATCGGTAGCGGACTTAGAGGTGTACACATGTGATTTACTGTTGCTCTGCAAGGATATATGTATTGGAAGTCGGCATAACTCCCGAAACGGGTCAAAGAGTGGAAAATAAATAATCTCCAAAAGTTATTCTGGGTGATCTATAAAATACACTCGCGCATACCCTGAATTATAGAAATCTCATGCTGAGCATAGTCGGAGCCGAAATACAAGTATCGACAACGGTCGTTAAGCTACAGCGAAAGATCATCTATTTCGCTTCAAATGGCGATCCAACGTGGAGCTACCAACTCCATTTCGCTTCAAATGGCGATCCAACGTGGAGCTACCAACTCCATTTCGCTACAGTGTACAGTTCATTTGGAATGCCATTGGAGTTTTTATTCTGCTGGGGAGATATGGTGTCTCCCAATGTATATGACTGTATGTAACAGCATATCTCTCTCTCTCTCTCTCTCTCTCTCTCTCTCTCTCTCTCTCTCTCTCTCTCTCTCTCTCTCTCCGATGTTTCCTCAGTCAGTGTTGTTTAAAGCTTTCATCCAAGTGAAGTGTACAAATTCTTATTCAGTTTGTTTTGCACAACAGTGTTACAGGTTTGCTGTTCTCTGTTCTTGCAGTTTATACAGTGTAAATAAAATCAGTATTATACTTGAAGTCATGTTATTTTATACTCATTATTTTTAAATCTTGTAGCAACTTTGCTTTAATAACTGCTAACAACATTAATCCAGAATGGCAGCAGCAGAACTCAGACTGTGAATGCAAATTAGTTTTAGCCATAATATCACTAACATATCTGGATGGAAGTGACGATGCATGATGCATTTTATGGTGTATATTTATATGTTTACTATCCTTGAAATGTGAATGTTTATTTTTGCTACAGGAGAACATAATGCAACATATTTTTGTCTTGTATATGTGCTTTCTTATTGCTGTTATTAATTGTATTGGTATTCCCTCACCTGTTAACATTTTCCAAAGTTTTTCATGGTTAAGAGAATTGAGAGAGTCTGTCGCCAGTAATATTCAACTTATATATTAATAAAATAATTAAATTATGGAAACAAAAATGCCACTTTGGTATACAAATTACACCAAGAAATATTTTACAGACAATACTTTATTCGGATGACCAAGTTGTTTTAGCAACCTCAGAAAATGAGCTGCAAATTAGCGCACATGAACTAAGTAAAATTGGTAAAAACTTTGAAATAAAAGTTTCCCCATCTAAAACTAAAGCAATAGCTTTTTGTGGTAAAAATATGCAGAGTCAAGATTGTAATAAAAAAACCAGATTGCTGAACAAGTATCAAAATTTAATTATTTAGGAAATTTAACATCTGCAGAAGGAATAGATATTAATGCAAAAATAGAAAAGTATAACAAGTTAAACCATATTATAAAACAAAATTTTGGGAATCATACGCTAATAGATATGAAATTAAGACTACATAATATCACTTCAAAAGCAACTCTATCCTATGGCAGTGAAATATGGATTTTAAATTTAAAAAATAGGCAAAAATTAGAACCAGCACAGATGACGTTTTTAAGACCATTTTTAGGCTTAACAACACTCGATCATCAAAGAAATGAGGATATAAGAAACAAACAGAAGGTAAATGTCACAGAAGACATACAAAAATCGGATGTAAAGATTTCACTAAAATCCACATTTTAAGATCTCCTGTATGTGTCTGTAAATGACAGCTCAAAAACAAATGAAATGTATAAATCCAAATTTGTAAGCAAAATACTCAAAATTAATTTTAATCACTCTTATCTTGAGTTCTTTACCAAGAATTAACAGGAACCTTTTCAGAGATTTTTGTGTACATCAGCAGCCAAGTTCCATTGCCATACCTATTGCATTAATGATTTAGCGATATGGGCTGTTGCAGAACTTCATAGACATTTTCTCTTTCTGTGAAAAAGACAAAAACTGGTCTTAGAATTAGTTTGTGTTGTTCTGCATTAATTATTTCTGTAGCAAATGGGTAATATTATTCTCATAGCACTTGCTGCACATTGCACTTTAGTTTGAGTTGTAGTGAGGAGTTTCTTGTTGTTGGATTACCCTCCTCTGTGGAGGACTTACAAGCCAGTGGCTTGTCTAAGCAAACTTTGGATTGTAACATACTGTGACAAAATGACAAAATCCAGCCCAGTTACTTTTCTATCACTTTATTGTCTTCTAAACTTTCTTCTTGTCATTAACGTGGTCTACAGTCTTTCGTGCTCTCACAACTTACTTCTCATAACCTTGACTCAGTCCTTTGAGTTTATTCTTCACTTTCCTCTCATACACTAACTACGCTGATACAATCATTTGACACTTGTTAAATCATCTTTATGGTGCACCAACACATGCGCAGCTGTCTCACACACACACTGGCTGACTCATGTCTGTAACTGTGACTCTCCACTCTGCTGTTTCCTTGCCTCCTTATATAGAGGGAATGTTGTTGCATGGGCCTTTCTTGACTTCCACAAATGTGGTGATGATATAGCCACATCTTTCTCGAAGGTTCTGGAAACCCTTTGTGTTGCCGCTTCATTGTTGTTAGTCATGTGTTCACTTACGTGTGTGGGTGGGGAAGCTTCACCTTGCACCAGCCTGGTATGTGTCGTGAAATAGCTTAGCCCTGACAGTCTTTTGTTCTGTGCCGTGCCCGGTATCACAATATCCAAGAAGGATGATCAGCCAATGTGTAGTATCATGTAGGAGGAGAAGAAGTAATTGAAATGCACCAGTAAAAGTGACGATAGAAACATTTGCAGATTAAATTATCCAACCCAGTATTCATCTAGTGACTGAGGAAAAGTATGAAGAAGCCTCTGGTCAGGTTGATCAGCCTGGAATTTGAACTCTGGTCCTTGTGAACATGTGTCATTCACACTACCGTGGTGCCACCTCCTAGGTAGGTGTATTTCAGAAGACCAATATTGATTGTGAACCATAATGTGTTGGAGGAAAACAAAAGCTGTGGATCAAAGATTGCAGCGATTGACTCACTGGGATCATTTTGCTTCAAAGCTTGTACTCGTGTGTACCTTTAATATGTGCATAGCATTTCTTGGAGGTGCATTTCTTTGTTCCACAAATTGCTCTGAACTGGCACCAGTTTCATGTAGTTCAGTTTCTATTAAAACCAATCTACAGTGCTTCTCTAAATAGTGAACCCAAAGCACAGTTTTTCTTGAGGTGATGCAGAGTTTGGGAACTAATGCACACTTAGTGAACAGATTCATGCTTAAAGTAATCCCTTCAAAAGACATAAAGTGATGCAGTATTTTAAAAATAGCAACAGAGGTACATCAATAGTGAGAAATGGCACTATCACTTTTGAGTGAGACAAGGGAATAACAAAGGAGAAATAGGTTGCATTTAGGTTCTGATGTTGAATAACATCCTTGGTGTTGGATGCAGGGAGGTGGATTTTACAGCTGTTATGCTGTTGTAATTATAGTCCACAATTGGCCGTAACAGACATGCTGCAATTACAGAGCCATTTTGGACATCTGAGCATCATGAACCAAAACAGTACAATAAAGTACACTTATAATCGGACATCTGAATATCATGAACCAAAACAGTATAATAAAGTACACTTATAATCAGTGCCAATCAAGAAAGGGATTGACAGTTTGTGGTGAGATACAGGCGACGTTGCCACTTATTGAGACCACGTGGAGAGGGTGTTAGGATTATGTACACGAAGACAGTTGGATTATGTTTGGAATCTAGAACGAGCATTATTTATGTTCATATTTGAAGACAGTAGTAAAATAGTGAGTCTACATGCAAAGGATAGAACGTGCAAGTATATGACTGTAAGGATTTATGTTAACACAAGAGACATACCATACCTGTGAAATATTGATGCTTATTGTAATGGGAAAACGCCACTGATATCCACATCACTTGCATCATTGCTGTTGTTGCTGGAATTACCCATGGAAATGACAAGCTGTTCTATCCTTTCTTCTAAAACTCATTTTCCAATGCTGTACTGCCCTTTGTATGAGTAACAACTTGTTCACAGTTTTCAGCTTTTACTGCTGTTAGAGCCCCTTCTGTAGCTTTATTACAGACAAACAGTGAAGTCTTTGTTGTTTTGCCTGACGTAACCCTTTAATTCAGCCCAAATTAATTAAATTGAATTAAACTAGCAAAGGGGGAAGCCAAACTATTTTACAACCATGTTCTGCAGCAGTGCCATTGACTTCATAATTCTTTATTTGGGATACAACGTACCTTAACAAACACAGTTTTACTCACTTCCCACGTATGCTAAATTGGTTGCGCTATCTTTGCGAATATTTTTGGGCATAGTTAAAATTCATTAAAAGCGTAAGACAATTGCAAATGCTCACAATGTACACACAGATACACAGACTCAGACACACGTAAACGCAAGGTAAATAACCACATAAATAGAGTGATGCAAACGAACTTGTCAGTACAACACAGGCAATCTCAAACTGATGCAAGCTGCCGCTGCGGAAGGGCGTTGTATCTAATGCAGTGAAAGCAGAAGATAAGACGCACAGTTTATGTTACTGCTGGATTGCTCATCAGCCACATACTAATCACGTGTTTAATACAGACAACACTGGTTTCACATGTACTGTTGCTATAGAAATGTCTTTCTCTAAATGGTTCTTCTTTTCGTTGCTATAACAACTGTAATGATGCATCCATCCCCTCCTGTTCATTTAGACCTTTTCACCATGTGGTAAGCAACCGTCAATCACCTTCTTGTTTGACACAGAGTATTGTAGTGGAGATCTTCATTGTCATCTACGAGTCAAGTTTAAAAATTAATTACTTTGTGTGCATTTTTGGTGATGTGAATTTTTTCCTGTACTCTGAGTTCTGAGTTTTGGTGGTGTTTTGACAGATCCTAAAAACTATTTCCTGTTAAGTGTTGTGTTCTGGTGACCAAAAATGGTGAGCTACTGCACATTTATCTGTTTGCTTAAGTTTTGCATTTTAATATGTTCCCTTAGTCTTGTTTGTAGGTTTCTTTTGGTTTTTCCTATGTATGTTTCATGATGGTCTTCACAATCAATCTGGTAAATCCTTGACTAAGACATGTATTGGGAGAGCTGCTTCTTGGAGAACAAATTTTATCATGCCATTGATGAACAGAAAGCGTGCGTGCGTGCGTGCGTGCGTGCATATATATATATATATATATTATGAGGGTTGTCCATAAAATAAAGTTCCCAATTTTTTTCACAGTGAAAAACATATTTATTGGCATTGAATAATACATTTTTGCAAAGCATAGACTTTTTCCTGTTTGTCGGTATAATCGCCATTCTGATCAATGTATTTTTGCATGCAGTGTACCAACTTTTGTAGGCCTGCATTGTAATTCTTTCCTGCCATGCGGCAAAGATAGTTAAAAACAGTTTCTTTCAGGTACTCTCCAGTTCTGAAATGTGTCCCACCCAGGTGTTTCTTCAAGTCAGGGAAGAGATGGTAGTCACTTGGGACTAGGTCTGGGCTGTAGGGAGGGAGTATGACAGTATCCCATCCAAATTTGTTGATGAGATTGGTTGTCACATGGACAATGTGCGGACAAGCGTTGTCCTGATGGAAATGCACTCCCTTCGTAAGCATGCCTCCCCCTCTTGTTTTGGATTGTGTGGCGAAGGTTCTTCGACGTCTCACAGTAGCGGTCTGCATTGATTGTTGTACTGGTAGGCAGAAATTTGCACAACAATAACCCCTTTCTGTCGCCATGATTTTTGAGCATTGCTTCTTCCACTTTTACAATGGTGTCGTCTGAAACCGATGGCCGTCCAGAATGCTGGTTGTCATGGACGTCTGTACATCCGTCTTTGAATTCTCTGCACCGTTTGTGTATGTGTTGTACGCTCATACACTGTTCTCAGTACACTTCACACAATTGGGGATGAATCTCCACCGACGCAGTGTTTGTTTCCGCACAGAAAAACGCATCACAAAGCATAATTCGCACCTGGCGGGAGAAGCGAATGGAAGCTCCATTTCTAACGGCTGCCAAGCCAAGACTGAGTGTGGCAGACAGCTCGCAGGGCAGGAGACTGGAAGAGGGAGAACCAACCTACACGTCAGTTTTGCCAGATCTTTCATAAGTGTTCCTCTTGATTAAAGGACTTTGGGAACCTTGTTTTATGGACAACCCTCATATTTTTTTTAATTTTCAGATGGAGTATGAATCTATTTTTTAGCCAGATATCTCTACTGTTCAGTGGTGATGTCTTTCAACTTGTCTTTTGTTTTAATTTGTCCACTATATGTGTGTTGAATCCATTCTGTATGGCTACTTTTGATTTATCTTCTGTATTTTATTCATTTTCTTGGAGTAGTAAGTTTACTAAACTGTAGATCAAACTGTGGAATATTGCATATTGGTGTGATTTTGCTGTGTATGTAGTTGTCTGCATGGATGAGTTCTATGAATTCCAAATTTAATTCTTTTATACTGTCTCATAATTTTGAAATCTAGAAAAGCTACCCATCTTTTCCTACTTCCAAGGTAAATTTTACAATTCAATTTTGCAAATTTAACAGTTTTGGAGCACCAACTGAACATTTCTTTTATGATTAATGTTTGTCTTCTATTATTTAGCCAAAAAGGGGTGCAGAGTATACAAAAACCTGTTACACAACTGCCATTCCACACAATAAAAATAGTTATATACTTACAATTTTAAGAAATTATTGCACAATATCACTCTAAATTTCAAAAGATAAAAGATGGGAATCTATCACAAATCAAAACATCCCTGGCTACCTACAAAAGTGCAGTTACAATCTTTAGACTATTCATAGACTATTATTGTCTAGCAAAGCATCTCCATAGGATTGGGGTTTATTCTTCACCACTTTGTCCGTTATGTGATCTTATGTTAAGATCATCTTCAATGCTGTCCAGCCATTATCAATGTAGCATCATTGAGTGAAAAATACTGGAGAGCAAGAGGATTAATGATTTCGCTGTCAGAAGTCCAGCATTAGTCAATAACAATATGATAGCAAAACTGTTATCCATATATCTCCCCCAGACTTTAAACACATGTGGAAAGGATATAATTAGATGGATCTTTTGGGGGCTCATTTATAAGTCTGCTAACAGTGATGAGAACAGGCTTCCCATTCAAAGACCTGATGTTTCTGGATAAAAATCTGATTGAACATGCTTTATAAAACTGATGAAAATAAAGTGTTTAAAACAGTGGAGCACATTGATAAATTGAAAAATAAGTTGATATTTCTAAACACATTCTGCTCCAACTTGTAGTTATGTTAATCACAGGGCTAGTTTCGGAGAGAGTTCTCTCCATCATTCGGCTGTTGATCGACTGGTTGAACATCAGGCAACTGCCTCCCCCTTCTCTCGTCTGGTATGCTGTTCTTCCTATTGGCTAGTTGTAAGACATCGTCTATGATTAGTATGTCGAAATATATAAGCCTATCTTGATCCTTAATGAAGTAAATATTTTCCCACACTGTGAACTCCCAATAATTCTTTCCTGGTTTTAAAAATTGGGTTGATATTATGATTGTAAGACCAAAAGTGGTGAGCTATGTTTCTTTATGTTTGATATTTCTGATGTGTTCTTTCTTTCTGGTTTCCAAATTTCTTTCTGTCTTACCAATATATATCTTATGGCAGTCTTCACAGTTGACACAGTAGATTCGTGACACTTTAATACTCGAGGTTGTGTTTTTTAGAGGGTGATTGAGTAAATTTCTAACGCTATACCTGTTTTGCAGAGTCAGTTTTATATTATAATCCTTAAAAATGTTGTTGAATTTGTTGAAACATTTTGGGTAATATTTAAATTTGCAATATCTTTCTTGGGTATCGCTAATTTTTAATTTGCTGACATCCTTGATAGTTTCTAATCTTCTATGTTTTTTTAATAATCTAGTTACAAAATTGGGTTTAAATCAATTCAAATTTGCAATAAGTTTTATATACTCAAGTTCTTCATTGTATTTTCTATTTGTTAGTGGGATATTGGCCAATCTGTGAATTAAGCTATTGAAGATTGCATGCTGATGTGCTTTTGGGTTGAAATTATTGTTTCTGATGTAGTTGTCTACATGTATTTGTTTCCTATATAACCCAAATTCCAGTCTGCCCATGTTTCTTATAGTTTTTAAGTCAAGGAGCGATAGCCATCCATCTTGTTCTATTTCAGCAGTAAATTTTATGCAATGGTCCTGTAGGTTCAATAATTTTAATGCATGTTGAGCTAATTTTTTTGGAACAATGAAAAAAATATCTACATATCTTAACCAAATTTTAAACATGTATGGAAGTGCCTTTGTGATGTGTACTTCTAAATTGCTCATAAGTCTGCCAATATTGGTGATAAGCAGCTGCCCATGGCCAAACCTGGTGCTTGTTGATAAAACTTAATAGTGAACATGACAGAATTTTGTGGTATACATAATTCCATGAGTTGAGTTTCAATTTATGAACATGTTTTGCTTGATGTATGTTTGTCAGTTTTATCATTTCCTCTATTTATGTTTTTGGCAGTTTTTATAATTGTAACCAATGTTTTAGCCATTTAAATAATGACTTTATAGATCATCTTCACTCCATACCATGTAGAAAAGGATATTTAGTGATTTTTTTATTGCAAATTTGATAATTCTTGCTCTTGTATGAAATACCATCTAAATAAAGCAAGTGCAATGTCACATTTGTGAGTGGAAGCAAGTTTTGCTGGCCTGTAATTTTTCAGATCACTGAGAAATAATATATTAATTATTTCTTGCCCAATTTTGCGACAATTAGTTTTGAATTTGTCTGAAAGAAAAATATGTTGCATTATGCTATTGATTATCCTTTGTCCGATATAAGAATATATCTACAAGTATAGTATATCTTAAATTACAGCTACCACTTTAAAATGTATGTTTGTTAGTTTTAAGTATATTTAAATGTCTTGTTTTGTTTCAGGTGTAAATTTTAAGTTCTTATATATATAAGGTGTTAGACTTGAGTGACACATACTTACTGGTTAAATTACTGCATACAACTTACTTTACACCATTTTAAAGAATAAATACCTAACAATTGTATGCTATGCATTACGTTTGTCTTGTTCAAAATTTGTGCATAACTTGAGATATTTTAAGTTAGTGTTAACCTCATCAGAACAGTCAGTCTTTATGATATCTAGGGAGTATACCATCCAAATAAGATGTATGTTGAATGAAAAATGGATGGTTACAATTTGTAGACCAGAACATTGCAAACAAAAAGAAGAATGACAAAGTAACCAGAAGTACATATATCAGAGTTTGTAAACAGTTTAATTTCCTTGTTAGGCTCATTTTTCCCCTGTCTTTATCAGAAAACTGTCATTTAAAGTGTTTGAGAAGTGAGAGATTTAAAATATTTTCCATCTAGAAACCAAAAGTTTGGATATATATTGACTCTATTGCAGGAGGCAAACACTTAGCATTCTTTTGCTCATAAATATTTGTAACTAGCATGAATGAGTGTTGTATATTGATTTGTATTTTCTATGCACTTAGTTAATGTCAGAGATTCTCAACCAATGTACATATATCTTAACATGAGTCAAAATATCACTTAATATCTTTGTTTTAAGCAAAACATCAAGAAAGCATATAGGAGTATTTTGGCAATACCAAGCAGCTATTGCAACACCTTCAAAATACCAAGTCATTTGTGAAATATTGGTCAAGAAGCAATTAATAACCTTGTTTTCAGCTCAGCAATATATCTATACTAATATTGTAAAATGTTTGTGCATGTACAGTTTGTTCACCAGCTCATGGTCTCTGACAGAAATGCAACGTGTCAGTCAATCAGTAAATAATTTTAGGTACACAGTGATATCTGAAGCTGGACTTGTGCTTTTGATCGCACATAATGTAAGTAATCCAGCTTCAGATATCACTGTGTACCTAAAATTATTTACTGATGTACTGACACGTTGCTTTTCTGCCAGGGACCATGAGCTGCTGAACAAACTGTACATACATGGACCAAAAAAAAAGTCATGTCTGGAACGCCAAATTTGTCTTAAATCCTACAGCACAGTGTCTTGTTTACGCCATCAGTGATACAGTTGTGTAGCAGCAATCAATCAAGGCTCTGTGCGTGTAGGACTAAGACAAATTTGTTGTCCAGACATAACTAATTTCTTTTTGTCCTTGGGTGTACATGCTTGTGGTAGTGTCAGAAACCATTCAGCTGATTCAGATAATTTCTTCACTTTTCTTCACTGTTCTTCCCAATGGACAAAGGCTTTAAGGCAATTTCTAATCTTAAATGATTAATAAAAAGAATTTGAAATGTCTGGATACTAAAAATACAAGTCATTAAAGAACATCCTTGCAAAGGCAACTTTGAATTTTCATTCTGAATGCCATGGGGTACAAAATAGTGAAAAATACTGGAGAGCAAGAGGATTAATGACTTCATTGTCAGAAATCCTGCATTAGCTAACAACAGCAACAACAAAATAGTTATTGTTATTCCACAGAACATGTGTAAAAATAAGACAAAAGCTCTGGATGTTTCATTCCAGATATTAAACATAGATGGCAACAATTTAGTAACTGAGAAAACAAGGACAGTTGGATCTGCTTATAATGTTAGGTTATGTATGTGATACTTGTTTCAAAAGCTTTTAATAACCGTTATGTAAGAAAGTTTTGTTGTATATCCTCTGTATGTTGCAATCAAATTCAGCAATCCTGCATAACATCAAAAACTACTTTATCAATATTTATAACTAACATCTGAGACGATACATTTTTCTCTAAGGCTAGAACTGTATACCATTACCAAAACGTTTAATTTGGTGAACTGACAGTGGGGAATTGTCATATTCACCAGTTTCATCTCTATTTCATTGTAGATTAATGTCAGGGGTTTTGGTGTTATATGAAAACTCTGTAATCTTCATATTATTAAATAACTACAGAACCAAAGAGAGAATACAAAAGTTTAAAATTTGATCTATCTTACCTATAGACTGTCCATTTCCAGAACTTGGAGGATTCTTGGGGGAAATTAAGGAAATCAGAAATACATGTGCCAATATTTCACATACATTTCTGTGAATATTACATACATTATTAGGAATATGACCAGAGTGTACAAAATTACAAATTATAAGAGGTAAAGGGGAAAATTAACCAAAAAATCTCTCATGCCATTGTACAATAATTTCATGAAAATATTAGATGAGGAGTGAAATCAATTAAAACATCAAGGTTTAAAAGTTATTCATGCAGCACTGGATAAAACCGCTATACATATAACTGTTATGAAAATTTTCTGGTTATTTTCAATTTTACATGAATAATTGATATAAATGTGCATTGTGGGCTACTTCAATCAGATGTGATGCACTGACACAACTTATCAGTGAGAAATTTGCATATATTATACTAATTGTACAAAACACGATTTTTCTGTCCTCATTAAATTACTCGTTATATAGTTTTGCTCAGAATTGTTCCAAATTAAGTAAGAAGGTTACTACCTAACAAAATGGCATTCAGATGTTAATTTGTGGTAATAGGTTCCTGCCCTAGAAAGAAAAGAAAAATGCTGGAAAAATGAAGACTTGCAAACTTTCAAGCGTGTCCATTATGTTACATTTAGGAAAGATCTAAACTCGCAATACGGAATATTTAAAAAATTGCTAATGCAACAAATATTTTTATGACACAAATTGTGTACACTTTAATAAGCTCTACATTTTTTGTGTAGTAAGCTTTTATCTATTTAATTATTAAATCTTCTAAACAGAAGCACTATTAACAGAAGTATTTTTCATGTTAGAGTTTGATTTTTTGAATTACTCTTTTACTCTTTCACTTATAAAATGTTGGAAAAACTGGAATGTTTTTGAGATCATTTGACCTCATCCTCAGCTGTTGGGTGACTGAAGCTCTCTTCCTTTTACTCCTCCCTACTGCTAGGTCTGTTGCCATCTGGTGTTAGGAGCATAAAGTTTCAACACTTTGTTCAATGCCAGGATTTCAAAATTTATGACGTTATCACTGTTTTTGATGATGTATATTTTTTACCAAATGTTCACTTTTATTGATAAAGTAAGTGATTTTAGCAATTAACAAGTGAATTTTTAACAGTCTTTTTTAAAAATTGCATTTATTTATTAAAATTTTCTTATTAAGTCAAAAATTCAAGGTGCACATTTTATTTCTCATGCACTACAATAAGCATGTGACATTTTGATGAAAATTCTAATAGCCATGTCTGAGAAAATAGTAAAGAAATTTTTCCATGTAAAGGTTGCCTTTGTGATGGTGGGGACAGAACTTTGAAAGTCTTTGTGTTACATCCTTTTAAGATGCTAAACTTAACCAAGTTTGGTATTTAGTTGACTTAATTTTCGAGTTATTCTAATTACATACTGGCACAAATGTGGACATTTTAAAAAGGTGTTCTTTAGTTGCTCAGGCAAGCTCAAAACATGTATATGTGGTGAAACTTGAGTGCAGTTCTATAAGTAGGTGCCAAAATGTATGTACATAAGTGGTTGAGGATCTCTATTGGTTTGCACCATTGCTTTAATTGCTGAGCATGTAGGATATTACAGCCCTTTTTCTTTAGTAGCTGTTTTTCCACTTACCACAGTGCAGTAGTTGCTTTGCATGGCAAAAGATTAAAAGATTTTTACTATGGTAATGGTTGGTAACTCTTAACCATTTCACTGATACTATAGTACCCCTCTACAGAAACAGCACAAATCTTAAGTTAATAAGATACTTTGTAAATGTTAGTAAATACTTCTGGTTTTATAACTATGCCACTGAACACATTTTATGTCCATATTTGGCAAATGCATCCCAAGAAATATTATTGAAATATTTCAGATAATTAGTGCACCTAATAGCACTTAATGAATAGCTGCACAATTGCACTTATGTAGTTTGAATTTTTCTATTTGTTGAGGAAAATTTGTCAGTACCTTCGTGGCAGTTTCTCAGAGATCCAGATAACTTCAAATTTGCAGCCAAAATTATTATTACCGTTATTTGTTTTCTACATCTCTCCTTTTATTCAGAGAAGTTAATGATTCTAAAATGTTATATTACAGTGTTGGCAACTTTTATTATCGAAAAATTCATGAATATCTGGTGTGAAAATAGTGTACCTCCATTGTATGGGGATAGCATCACATTCAAGAGGTCCCAAGTTCAAATCTTAGTTGGGCAAATCATTTTAACAAGGTTTCTTTGAGGCTTCTCCTCTTATCTTCGAGAGACAAATGTTGGGTTACTACAGACTCTGTGCTCACTTGAGCATCATTTTACGTCTTTGATTCATTCATTGTCCAATATTACAGATTAAGGCAATGCATCATGAAATTTGGGAGTAAATTTGATGTGTTACATTCACATAACTTTCTCTACCCACTACTCAAATGACCTTGCTGTTGACAGGCCCTTAAACTCCACTCTTCTACCCGCAAACACTTATTTTTATGCATATTTGTAAAACAAAAAAACTGTCAAAGAGAACCGCACTCCCGTCATTGGGTTGTAACCATTAGCAAATAAAGGTAACCCTCATAAAGTGGGTGAGAGGCAATGCAGCCAGTGTTCCGGTTTCTTTATACTTTTAAACCGCAAAGCTTGTAAACCCATTCTTCAAAGTAACACCAGCTTTGGCAGAGGAGTGGGGCAGAATTGTCATGTTTTGAAAAAAGCTATATATAGGATCTACAAAGTATTCTTATAAACACACATGTTTTTATCTACTTCATGTTTAATCAAGATAAACATTTGCAAAAAAGTTGCACTATAAGTTTTGTTGTACGTGCAAGTGGCATAGAGGAAAACAAACCAATAATCAGATGTTTGTAGGTGGGAAGCTAATAGTGGCCTGATAATTGTGTACTCCTTCCTGGACATCGCAAGAAACAAGTGAATAACGCCACACTTTACTAAGTGATTTGAAAAAGTACTTGAGTCGATTTATAGACACTTTTAGTTTCACTTAACTTTTTATCTGGATACGTTTCAAAGACCATTGCCTTTGTTATCAACAGTTTCTCGACTTCATTTGAAGTTTACATCCAGCAACCCAGATAGCAGCACCGTCATAACCACATCAGATTCTTCCTCTTCAAGCGCCAATCAAAAAACTGTTTATAATGAAGACGACGGTCTTTGAAATGCGTCAGGACAAAATGTAAGTTATAGGTTGACTCAAATACTTCTACAAATCATTTGAAAAGTTTCACTGTTTATATCACTTCGTGTATGTTAAGTGGAACATTACAAAGTACTGAAACAATTCAAACCGTAATAACAGATATCTCGGCAATGGCTGATAAAAAAATGTTATAAATAAACCGCATGCTTTAAAAAGATTATATCTTTTCTATAGCATGGTTGTGTTTATCTCAATGTTTAATAGTTATACAAAATTTCTTCCAAATTAAGAGCACTTCAGGGTCATTCACAGAAAATTCAAGATATATATTTGTTTGTCATTTAATATTCAGCTACACAATTTGCTCCGTATGACAATTTAGCCAAAGCACATGATAAACTTCAAGTCCATTTTCCTGCTCTGTTTACTCTCTTCAGCATTTTCCACTGTTCAAAGTGTTCTGCAAACCTCCTCCTTTTTCTTCTTAATCTTCATCTGATTACCCACCCCTTATGGAGGACTTACACCACCTAGAACTTATGAGCCAGTGCCTAGAGTCAGATGTCTGTTGGGGAGCAGACGAACCTATGGTCCGGACAGAGTGAAGACCTGGAAGTGGGTGGTCAGTATGAGAGTAAGGAAGAGGACATGAAATGCAGGCAAAATCCATGAATGGAAAGGTGATGATGGATCAGTTGGGGGAGTGAATGGTGGGGGGAACTGGAGAACATGGGCCTCGCAAAGGGGGGGGGGGCAAGAGGGGCTGCGGCCCCCTCTTGGAAGTTGGTGAACTTAATGTGCACTCAAATACTGACTATAAAACTATTATTTTAATTTTGATGTAAACAGCAATTTTTATTTAGCACAAGTTGATACGGTTATCTGCAAGAAATATTATAAATATTGACAGTAAAATAACGAATTATTATCATCTGAGTGATATCTTCCAACATGTGGCCCCCCCTGGAAAAAAGTCTGCCGACGCTCATGCTGGAGAACCCAGAGAAAACCTGTCCAGGCACCGCTTTGCCCACTGCAAATACCACTTGCAAGTCCCTGGGATCGAACTCAGGCTGCCTCGGAGGTAAGCAAGCTATCTAACCACTTGGCCATGGCGTTGCCTTCTACAATACCACAATTTTTAATTTAAATGCTCAAAACTTTTGGTAGAGCATCATATTATAAAAATTTAAAAGTTAACTATATTATATAATCAAGTATCATTGATTGGCCTTACAGTTGAAAACTATAATAACCTTAAAGCATGGGATTTAAGTACTTACGAATTGTGAGTCATCATTGAGGGTATGTGATCTCAAATTTGAGATTACCTTTGTAGTCTTCCGGGAAAGGCGAGTCAGTTGGGGAATTTAATGTTGTACCAGCATGTTGCCATGGTACCTCAGTGGTTAGGGTAGCCACGTGTGTAGCAGAAGATCTGTAGTTCAGATCCAGGCCATGCCATTGAAGTTTATAGTTCTAATTCTACCTTACATCTCAAAAATAGTTTAATATAAATTATCCATTGTGATTTATGTAAAAATCCCAAGCTAATTCGAAGTAAATTATGGAGTTTTATGTTTTCAATGTTTTCAAAGAGACATTCAAACAGTAATTCCTGAGTATCCTCGAAAAACAGCAGTTGCAACCTTCAGGTTGATTACAGGACATGATTGTCTGGCAAAACATTTAAACAGAATTGGGATATATTCTTCACCACTCTGTCCTCTATGTGATCTGCAAGAGGAAATGGATCGAGACCACCTTCAAATATGCCCGGCCACTTCTAATGCCCCATCCATCAGTGAAAAATATTGGAGAGCAAGAGGATTAATGACTTCATTGTCAGAAATCCAGCATTAGCTAACAACAACAACATGTTTTCAAAGATGCATTGCCTTATGATTAACGGTTTTATGAGCTGGGATATCTATTTTGGAAGATACAACTTCTCTGAAAGGATTTCATTGAACAAAATATTTAAATAGTAAAATGCACCTACATAGTAACACCATGTTTTTTATTTTAGAAAAGGGGCTGTGAAACCTGAATATTTAGGTAATTTGTCCTTGAACCACTTCCCATTTTCCTTGATATAATAGTTCCATAAATGGGCAGTAGTAATAGAATCCTTGAAATTGTGATGTTTTTGTAGTTATTACTGTGTTTATCTCATCACTGACATTGGCCCTGGGGACGTTGGAGGCAGCCAAACATCTCCATTCTGAGTTACTTAAGCGCACCCTTGGCAATCCAATGAGGTTTTTCGACACGACGCCTGTTGGCAGGATCATTAATCGCTTTGGTAAAGATGTCGACACGGTGGACAACATTATTCCAATAAACATTCGTTCTTGGCTCACCTGTCTACTCACGGTAATACACTCATTTTGTGTTAGGCCTCCAACAATCTGGAATATTGTGGAATTGTGTGGTTAAAATCAGACACACACACAATTGAAATGTTATGTAATTGAAAAAAAGTTTATAAGGAACTTCACCAAAAATTTATAATTATATGTGCAATTTAAGAAGAAATTTTCAAGTCCTCATAGCAGAACACAGCAAGATGTCAAGCCTAAAAATTATATAATTTTCTTTATTATTGAAATTTCTCCTATTAGAACTGCCATTGTAATGTATTTTAAAGTAATTGAATAGGAGGAGCTAAATAAATAGGTTCATATTATTATTGCAAGAAGTTAAACATGAAGGTAGGATTGCTGCATTGGTTTGTAATTTTTTATGGAGTGTTCGTAAACAATGGCAGACCAATGATGAAGCACTTAGCATGACCATTTGAGGAGCTGGGGAGGTGTGTAGTGTTTAACGCCCGCTTTTACTACTACGGCACCTCAGGCGGTGACACTGATGATACATGGAATGAAGATGGAGCACCAGTGGAATGAGATGGCGGGGGAAACCGGAGAACCCGGAGAAAACCTGCCCAGACGCCGCTTCGTCCACCACGAATACCACATGCGGGTCCCTGGGATCGAACCTGGGCCGCCTAGGTGGTAGGCGAGCGCGCTAACCGCTCGGCCACGGCGCTGCCTGAACTGGGGAGGTATAGCTTTTATCCACCTTAAGTGTGTTGAACATATTCATAGTTATCTACAATTTGGTTAATCGTAAGAGCTCTTTTGTTTTATGTTTATGCTTGTGAAAATGATTGCTATGTAGCAGCATTGAGCCTCTATCAATAAAATTAATATTAGTAAACAGGAAATCATGTCTTTGATGTGAACCTGATTTTAAAAGCTTTTATGTGACACATTCTCTACCATTAGCAAATTTACTTAACACTGAGGTGCGACAGCCCTTTGCAGGCCAGGGTCTGCCACCCAGCTGCTACGTTCTCCACCTCTGCACATCACAGGTGTCATGAGTGGGGTGCAGCACTGTTGGTGGGATGTCCCTCTCGGCTGGTTATGCAATCTTTGTAACCAGGGTCACTACTTCTTAATTAAATAGCTCCCCAATTGGCCCTTCAGTGACCTAATGAGGCTGAATGCACCCCCAACCAGGTCTCCCAGCTGGAGAAAATCCCCATGCCAGTACCGAGAATCGAACCTAGATCTCCCACTTGGTAAGCAGCAGTACTACCACTGTGCTAAGGAGATGACCAACAAATTTACCTATTAATGAAAAGGCTGAAGTATTGATAGTGAAGCAATATAAATCAACAAATATAATAAATATTTAGAGACGAAGCTTGACTTATCTTCACAATCGGAGATGCTGATATAACGTTGATACATGTAGTACAGTAAAAGAGCTGCAGCCCGCTTTTCCTAACCTCACAAAGCTTATTTTGGCAGTGCTTTCCTACTCCATAATTTCCTGCACATTGTTATTCTGTACCTAGTGCAGTACATTTTACAACATTGATTCTGCCACAAAATAAATGTTTCCAAAATATAATACCATGCACAAACAGTATTGTTTCCTATATAAACGCTAAAATATTAATGGCAGTATTAATTACATGGGATTGGAATATAAATATATCAGGCTTAAGATCCCTGAAGCAATGACTGGAAAAGCAAATATAACTGCTGTTGTAACATTGAAATTGTTGCAACATGTATTTAATCTAATTTGATACATGTTACTGTGACTGCTTCATAAGCATTAAATATGATGAAATTCTTAGTATCACATACAAGTGCAAGTGATTTATTTGCATAATAGCTGTCTTAGATCTGTTCCACAAATTCCAGATTGGTGCTGGTATGCACACATTCATGCAGATAAAATGGTTTTCCTAACAAGCTAGCTGATTAAAGAAGGTTATAGCTTGTGTAATGTAGGTGCTCATCTTCATGGATGATTGAAGAATTATATAATTTTTGTTAATTGTGACGTTAAAAGCCCTATTCACATTCCCAAGTAAATTTCCTCACTAGCTTTCTGTATAGTCCGTCATCATTTGTGTAGATATAGATGTATGTTGGGTTTGTGCTCGCCCTTACCATGTGACAATGTATTGCTTAAACCATTTGTTGTGCTTGTTTCTTGTAGTGTAGAAAACATGACTAATTTATTTTGTAGTGTTGTGATTAATTGGCACTAATTTATTTAGTCTTCTCTGTCCAGAATGCTCCAGGTCTGTTAGCATGCCTAAGGTAACTGGTGAACTATCGCATATATTTATCACATTCTTCTCCACTTCTGTCACTTAGTCATTATATTCAGAGTGACCATTTATTTTGACCACTTTCTGCATAATGATGATTGTAAAGCTTAGATACACAAATTGGAAAACTGAAATGGGGAAATAATACTGGTGAGATCAGCATTATGGTATTGTTTGTTAATAGAAAGAGTACTATTATTTATTTTCTTATTTAAATAACGCTATGTATTTATTGTTATGCTCATTAAGACCTGTTCGTAAATGCATCACAATGATTCACTGCAATAAAAAAGACAATTAAGGTTAAAGAAATAAAAGAGGAGCTAAGTAGAATACGTTCATGTAAGTCAAATTGGTATAGGTCATTATTAATGTTTTCACAGGCTAACAACAGAGTAAAAGAACATTCCTGCACCAAGCTTTTGGTCAATTTGTCTCCATGGCCTTCTATGAGATACTAAAATCATTTGATTGTTGTGCCAAAATGACCAATCATATGTGTAAAACCATTATGTGATTCATCGTTGGTGGATCATCATATGTCATACTTAGAAACAGTTTTTTGCTTTCTTTTTCTTTTGACATGCACTAGTGTGTATTTATGACTGAAAAAAGAAAAAGAAAAACTTTGCAGACAGAACACTGGTTGGTCACACAGTACCGTTCAGTGTGTGACCATGGCTAATGCCAGATTCTAGGCTTCACTGAATTAAGTCCTTTGTCTTTGTTAAAGTTTTTCTCATTTATCTGTTTTTCATAATTTCTTTAATTATACAGTCCCAGTTGTGATGGTCCAGTCCTTGGCGGAGGAATTTTTTTACATTCAGTTGTTAGCCCATGAAACCATCATTCATAATCAACACCAAGTTAAGTCTTTGGGATAATAGATAACTTAAAAAAGTGGTTAGTGTAATCATTGTATTCGCATGAACATAATTATAAATATTAACTTTATAATTAATTTTTTTGTAGTTTATCTGAAAAAAATTGTTTGCTAAATAAATGGCAAAAATTTTAGGTTCCCTTTTCTCAGGAACCAATAGGAGCAGAGAGCTGAAATTTTTACATATGAAGACTTTGTTACATACCACTGAACTACAGGAACTATGCTGCCAATAATATTTCTGGTTCTACATTTTTTTGTGTGTGAAGATGATGAAACAAAATTTACATCTAAATTTTAGAAGTAATATTCTCAATTTTTAAATACATATTACACTTAAAAAAAACTTTAGTTCATTGTATGTAATAGATTATCTTACTCTAGTGTACAAAATTTGAGCCTTGTAGCTTGTATAGTTTTTGAGAAAAAGGGATGTATATTTTGAAAAATGTATTTATGAGATAATCGCAGTTGATTAACTTTAAAGATGTTAGTGCATTCCAGTCATAATTAGCTGCATCCCATGTTGCCTCTTGATTTGCAGTTCTATGTCTTTTGACCTTGGACTCCTTAAGTAAACCTTGTGATACCCTTTCAACAGATAATTATCTTCAAATGTGCTCCAGATACTAATAGTTTCAGCAGAAATGAGCATGACACGCAAACATTTAAAGAGATGCAGTCAATTTAATTGTTCTTTTGAAAGGTTGAGTGTTTTAATTAACCAATAAACCATATACATATTATTTATTTATGCCAACAAACTTACTGTTGGTATATAATATATATATATATACATATATTCTGAATCAGAAAGAATCACACAATTTTTTCCGCTAAAAGCAAAAAATTCAAATTTTTGTTATTTTATACTACCCCGTCACCTCAATCCAGAGCACTCAGTAATTGGAGTTAAATGTGAAGAAAACATTAATGTGTGCAGTATGTATTACTGGAGACATATGGCAATGCGCATGGATTGATAGCAGTTATGCTTACATACGTACAGCCATGGAAATAAAATGATTGAGCACATTATATCTAAATCCTACATTGTGTTGCAGCACAGTTTACACAAGTCAATATTTCAAACATGCAGCCGGAGTTTATTGATAGTCTTTCCATATGTTATAGTCCATCGGTCACACAAATAGGCTGTGTCTTGAATCACCAATCACGTTTGTATACATACTCGCAAATACAAATGCGAGTAGTGATTCAAGACACAGCCTATTTGTGTGAGCGATGGACTATAACTTATGTGAAAGAGACCATCAATAAACTTAGCCATATGTTGGAAATATAGACTTTTGTAAACCGCGCTGCAACACTTAAGCAGAGCAGATGTAGTTCCTCTGTTGGCCACAAATAAATGCAATGCTATCTGTCCTGAGTAATACATAATTCTACATGAAATGTAACCACTCCAAACCATGTGGATCAGGTTGGGAATGCTGTAGATAATATTTCATGTTCAACCTGGTAGTGCCAGCGGACAATTTCTCTCCCAACACAAGCTGCAGTATTCAGGTATTCAGCTTCACTAAATAAAATATATAATACTCCATCCTGACAGCTTGTTTATAGGATATGTATTGCAAATTCCTATATATTTATCCATTATTTCAACATTGTTCCTAATTAAATTTTGTATACAGATAAACAACTAACGAACATAAACATTAGAATAAAATTAAATAGTGACTCATTAAATATTACCAATTTACTTAAGAACATGCTTAATACAAATATATTATTTCCCATACCAATAATTGTATATTAAATGTATACTTCTTTTAATAAAAAGATTTAAGGCTTAGGTTTATAAATTATAAAGTTTTGTATTAACCATTCAATATTTAAAATGGTTAAAATTAAATTAAATAAAGTAAAATAAAAAGACCATCTTTCAACACTTACCTAATAGCTCCATGTCTGCACTTTATAGTTTATGGAAGTATATACTTTTTTGAGGGGGGAGAACAAATTAAGAAACTTGGTGGTATTAATAATGGTTAATAATGGTTATTAAGTAATATTAGCAGTAATAACAGTAATATGAATAATAATAGTAGTAATGGTACTAGTAGTAATAGTAATAATTTGAGCTGGGATTTCTATGTAATTACATATTTTTCCATGCTATCTAGAACCTGGGAAAATCAATGTTTACAAAGCATTATGTTGGGATTAACATAACTGAATTTCATTTTACATATTTTTACATATTTGTGAGTATATTACATGTTTTTAGTGGTATAACATAAAATTACATTTTAGCATTTTCCTATTTGCATATATACCTGACAGCATCTTGAAACCATGTTTGATCTACTGAAAGAGCTGACTTTACAAATCACTCAACTGTTGTGAGATTTGTCAATGATGGATTAAACGTATGGACAACTGGAAGGTATTAGTTATATATTCAGATGCTGCAACATATGTGCACCTGCTTGGCTCATGGACTGCAACGTGTTGCCAAAGGTATTAGAGCTAAGTTCGTACAAGTGAATAGGATAATTTGAGCAACAAAAAAGGGTTTTCTAAAATCTCTACAAGTGTTCTCTTACAAGCAGCAATTACCAGAATACTGTCTCCAGAACCAATATTAACGAGGTGTGGATGGAAGCAGTTAATTTCTATAGTGAGCATCTAGATGATATCAAGACTGTTACAGATTCTTTTGATCCTGAAAGTGCTGCGTCTACTTGTAAATCCCAGGCTGCCTTTATTGACTGCCTACACCAGGAGCAATTTCAGCTGGCTTGCAGAAAGTATCAAACGTTTAGAAACGTCAGAACTGCCTGTGTAAGATTCTATTGCTGTCATAGAGGATGCTATTGAAAACCTAAGTGCCGTGAATGGAGAAATTGGTGCAAGTGTGTTAAGTAAATTGAAAAATGTGTTAAAGAGAAATCCTGGCTATTGAACTTTTCATAGTGTATGCAAAATTCTAAATGGAGATGATATTGATCTACCCAAGGACATTTCTCCCAGAAACAGTTTCTTTCCTAAAATTTGCCGCAGTTACATCATGTGAGTAGAAAGACATTTCTCTGTCTATAAGAATATTCTCAATGATAAACATCATTCAATGACCCCAGGAAACATTGAAAAATAGATAATTGTTGATTGTGCTAAAACACATAATGTATAAATATGATTTGAGTGTTGTAACTAAGAAAGTTGAAATTAAATATTTGATATTACATATTTTCCCCATTCTACATATTTTACTATATATTTTTGCTTCTCACTACATATTTTGCTAAATGATACTGCATAAAAATCCCAGCTCTAGTAATAATAGTAGTAATAGTAGTATTAATCATATTAATAATAGTAGTAGTAGTAGTAGTAGTAGTCCTAGTAGTAATAGTACTAATAGCAATAGTAGTAATAATAGTACTAATAGCAATAATAGTACTAATAGCAATAGTAGTAATAATAGTACTAATAGTAGTAGTAATAATAATAGTACTAATAGTGCTAGTAATAGTAATAATAGTACCAATAGCAATAGTAGTAGTAATAATAGTACTAATAACAATAGTAGTAGTAATAATAGTACTAATAGCAATAGTCGTAATAATGATAGTACTAATAGCAATAGTAGTAGTATTGATAGTACTAATAGCAACAGTAGTAGTATTGATAGTACTAATAGCAACAGTAGTAGTATTGATAGTACTAATAGCAACAGTAGTAGTATTGATAGTACTAATAGCAATAGTAATAGTAGTAATGATAGTACTAATAGCAACAGTAGTAGTATTGATAGTACTAATAGCAACAGTAGTAGTATTGATAGTACTAATAGCAACAGTAGTAGTATTGATAGTACTAATAGCAACAGTAGTAGTATTGATAGTACTAATAGCAATAGTAATAGTAGTAATGATAGTACTAATAGCAATAGTAGTAGTATTGATAGTACTAATAGCAACAGTAGTAGTATTGATAGTACTAATAGCAACAGTAGTAGTATTGATAGTACTAATAGCAATAGTAATAGTAGTAATGATAGTACTAATAGCAATAGTAGTAGTATTGATAGTACTAATAGCAACAGTAGTAGTATTGATAGTATAATAGCAACAGTAGTAGTATTGATAGTACTAATAGCAACAGTAGTAGTATTGATAGTACTAATAGCAATAGTAATAGTAGTAATGATAGTACTAATAGCAATAGTAGTAGTATTGATAGTACTAATAGCAACAGTAGTAGTATTGATAGTACTAATAGCAACAGTAGTAGTATTGATAGTACTAATAGTAATAGTAGTAATGATAGTACTAATAGCAATAGTAGTAGTATTGATAGTACTAATAGCAACAGTAGTAGTATTGATAGTACTAATAGCAACAGTAGTAGTATTGATAGTACTAATAGCAACAGTAGTATATTGATAGTACTAATAGCAATAGTAGTAGTAATGATAGTACTAATAGCAATAGTAATAGTAGTAATGATAGTACTAATAGCAATAGTAGTAACAATAATACTAATAGTAATAATACTACTAGTAATAATAGTAGTAACAGTAATAATAGTCCTAGTAATAATATTAGTAATAGTACTTATAGCAATAGTAGTAACAATAATACTACTAGTAATAATAGTAGTAACAGTAATAATAGTCCTAGTAATAATGTTAGTAATAGTAATAATAGTACTAATAGTTATAGTACAAGTAGTTATAGTTGTAACAATAATAGTAGTAATAGTAATAATTTGCTGTGAGAAAATATTAAGCTTCTCTTCTATAAAATGTGGAATTAGAATTTCACCATGAACCCCCTTAAATATGTAGTTGTTTTAACTGTGGTGTGTTACATGGTTCATGTATAGCAGGTTGCCTACCTTCAGCCAGTTAGTGAATAAGGGCAGTGAACACCTAGGCATGACATAATACCTTCCTGAACAGGTACTCGTGGAAATTAAACTATCATTTACTAAATGCATAGTGTTATCTAAAAAAAGTAAGTTAATAGTTAACTGAAAGGAATCAACATAATAATGCATTTGAATCACACTTTTACATTTCTTAGTACGTGTTTCATAGGCCATGCTGTGCAGCTGATGATTGGAGCAATGTAGAGAGTATAAAAGTGTGATTCATGCATTTTATAAATGTTGATACTTGTATTTTCATGATAAACAATGCTGAAAGTTTACATTCATATTATTTCATCCCCTTTTGAATAAACAGTTTATGGAATGAAATAGTTTTACAATCAATAATGCAAAGAAACCTCAAGATAAATGGAACTCCTTACGTTTTCTTTTCAACAGAAATTGCATCCACTTTTGTCAGCAGGTTTTTAACATAGAAACTGTGCTCACTTAGGGAACTGCTTTCAGACATTAACAAGAAAGTTCTAAATACAATAACACAAAGGGGATTCCTAGAAGCTAGCATGTAAGGTCAGAATATGGAAGTGTGCACTGTTAACGTGCTTACAGTGACATCTGTACTCCTCTCGTCCCTGTCAAATTTCATTGGAACGCTGAATGCATCAAAGTTGCTGCATGCCCTTGCTTTGGGCAACATACTGCGTATCCCTGTGGCATTCTTCGATGTCACCCCTGTAGGCAGGATCCTCAACCGCTTTTCAAAAGATGTTGACGTAATGGACAATGTCCTGCCATCAACGCTTAGAGGATGGGCATCATGCTTTTTTGCGGTATGTAGGCCAAGTTTTAATTTGTGTGCTGGGAAAAAATTTCTCCTGGTGCTTACACTCTTTATTACAAATGTAAGAATGTACAGAAGGGTTAATTGTTATTCTCCTTGTGTGTTTCTTTTGTCACATTTTAATGTTTTGTACGTGAACATTAATTCATTGATTTTTTTATTAATGTGGTGTTAAAATGTATGCTCCTATGGGTATATTTTATGAGAGGCTATCAAATGAAAGTGGCTCAAATACCAAAAAGTGTCATTGAACATTTATAGCCCTCAAAAATAGAAGTAGGAAAATATAACCACATGTAGTATATAACAACATATGTGTGCTACTTCCTCACAAGGCCTGGATGTCATTGGTAGATAATACAAACCAAAATCTCAAAAAAATCAACGGATGAATCATATGACGTTTTGTCAGCCACCAGTGACTATCAGATGAGCAACCAATAAGAGACAAAGAGGCAGTCTCTTCTCACTGTATATAATTCAGGTGCTCCAACAAGTGCCACTCAAGTCGTAAACTAGCCTGGGGTCACTTACTCTGAAGATGCCTGATGGAGTTACAAGTGAAATGCCAGGTGAATTCTGATTGATTGGATCATGGCCTGCAAGCTCAGAAACTAGATTCCACTGGTCTCTTTAACTGTACTTGAGTGTTATTTTGGAACCTAATACTTTTGGAATTGGAAACTTAAAACTATGAGTGAAAAATAACCATTTGTCTCTCCTTTACTCAATATACTAATTGCCATATGCTTTTCTCCATAAGCAGTGATCATTTTAATTCCTGTAAAAGATAAAAGATTTATGTTTTTGATTAACTTTCCTGGGCTGCTTCTTATTAAACCAAAGTACATGACTATTTTCATGTCATGTTTGCTAATTCAAAGCAATCAGTTGAAGAGGTACGAACAATTTCTGACAAAGTTCGTGTGATGCAACTTCCCAAATATTGACCTGGCAAGGAAAGACAAAGTCTGCTAAAATCCAGAGCTTTCACCGTGCACTTTTGTTACAAATAGAGGATTCAAAGATATTGGTTTGAAGTGGATGACAATCTGTGTGAGTTGTTGAGATTGTGGGTCACTTAGTGACCTAAAACATACTAGGAGAATAATACTGTCAGTCTTTTCTCTTTGCAAGGTAAAAGTATTGGCTGTTATGGATGTTAACTTTGAGGTAACAAGTGTTCAGTGACACATTTTGGCATCTGATTTGTTTTCAGATGATTACCTTCATAATGTTACTGAGTGAAATGTGGTTGTGGGAACTAATACCCCACATGATTGTGCTTTATTTTGCACTACTAATCTGAATGCACTATGCTGATTACTTTTTTTTTAGCGATAATTGGGATGTAAATGAGTTTTGTGTCAAGTGATTGATTGATGAATAATTTAAAGTTGGTGAAATTTGGTTGATACAATTTAATTTAGCCTGAGACTTTCTCAGAATAGCAGTAGCTGAAGTATCGGGCCGCAGTTTGAAACTTAATGGCCATCCACTCCACTTACACCATATTCTGAGACTTTCTCAGAATAGCAGTAGCTGAAGTATCGGGCCGCAGTTTGAAACTTAATGGCCATCCACTCCACTTACACCATATTATTGACATCCTTTAGGCAGGGTCATCTACCCCCACCCCCATACATCAACAGTACTGCATAATTTGTACAAGAATGAGAAAATGAATAAAATTATGGTTAAGTGACATTTAAGGGTCACAACTCAAATTACCAGATTTCAGAAGAGCTATAAGAGATACGTTTGCTCACTGTGTCAAATTTTTTGTTTATATAAACCTAAAAATGTAATGTAATAAAATGTGTGTTAGAAGCATGGTGATATCAAAGACATTTTTGGAAAAGATCATCATGCTTGCACATCTCCATGTTATGAAAGGTTTCATTTAACATCAGTTTCCTTCCAGTCGTTATCTTGGTTGTGAAAAACTTTCACTTTACCCCATAAGAAGTCTGGTGGTATGAAATCAGGTGACCTTGGTGACCAAAGTCTATTTCAAATGACTTGAATTTCAAGGAATGACTCAATTTGTTTCATGCAGATCTTGAAATTGTGACAGTTGGCACCATCAATCTATTCTTCACATCTTGCAACGTCCATCTTGACAGTTATAGACTCTTTCAAGTGTATTTACTGCACATTGAATAGAAGACTTTGCAGCCAGTTTTCGGACTCAAAACTGATAATTATCGCTGGCACTTGGTTGTCCAATATGTCATCACCACTGTAGAATAGGTAGCTAAAAGTCAACATTTGTCATCTTCTGAACTTAACACATTAGCATCTTGATTATTCACTTCAATTATACTGGTAAAAAGCAATAATTCTAGTTAAACCATTCCAAAATAACATCCCTCCAACTGTGCACCACCTGATCATTTGAGCATTTTTATAGCCAGTTACAAAAATTGACCGCCTCCATAGTGCAGTTGGTAGCACACTTGCCTCTGATGCGGAGAACCCAGGTTCCATCCCCGGTACCAGCATGGAGATTTTTTCCCTGCTGGGAGGTCTGGCAGAGGTGCACTCAGCCTCATTAGGTCCCAGGGGGACCAATTGAGAAGCTACTTGATGGAGAAGTAGCGACCCCAGGTCAAGAAGGCTGTATAACTGGCCGGGAGGGTTCGCTGCACTGGCCACGTCCCATCCTGCAGTGCTGCACCCCACCAATGATGCCTGTAGGGGGCAAAAGTGGGAGACAAGGCTGGGCGGCAAGCCTTGGCCCTTCATGGTCTGTTGCGCTGGAGTTTAGTTTTTAGTTACAAAAGTAATGTTCGGATTTAGAATGCCCTGTGTTACAGCATAACAGTTATAAGCATGTATATGATGGAACTGTCCTGATACCAAGTTCCAATATACGGGAACGTCCACTAGAGATCTTCCAGACATTCATATTTTATTACACTCTTGAACTTTTGCAATACATATGTAAAACGTGAGCATTTGAGAAGTCATTTTGAAATATACGAAGGTTGAAACTTTAGTAATGTCAATTATTTATTTACAACTGATACAAAATACACGTTACCAAACTTTACTATCCTTCAAAGTAGTCACCAGTATTGTATACAACCCTTTGCAAGTGATGTAGAAGTCGTAGGATACCCTTAGCAGCACTGGTTCTATTGATGGTTTGAATGGAGTAGTCTACTGCCTGACAAATCTCTGAAGCGAATGCCACAAAGTGGTTCCCTCATCTTCGGAGTGAGTCAAAGTCACAAGGACTTAAGTTCGGGGAGTATGTTGGATGGTGCAGTACTTATCAGCCCCATCGACTGAACAAATCAGCCACAGCTTGCACTGTATGCAGCCAAGCATTGTCGCGCAGAATGATGGGGGATTCTGCAAAACGTGTTGCCACTTCTAGATGAGGATGATGATGGATGTGAATTAGGTGGGAATAAGTAATTGGATGTAATGTTAACTGTGTATTAACAGTATGTTACAAGATCAGGTTAGGACCATGTTTTGGAGTGGAACGAATAATCACGATTTGATATGAAAGAACCTGAATCAGACAAATAACAGTGTAACAAGAGTAATTTTCTTTATGATTATATGTAAATGCTGGTAGGCACTTGACTGTTATTTTGGAAATGGTTATTTGAAAAATAGTACTTCTTTTAATTAAACTGGTTGGAACTGTTGCTGAAAAATAAATGTTTCTCTTATCTTTGTTTCATATAATACTAATTCTTAGCAGCAAGATTTTTGTATTTGTTTTTATCCTAGTGATCATTTCAGCTCAATTCCCACAAGATTGGTTTACTGCTTCCTGAGTGCATCAATCAAGGGCACCCCCTCTTGAGTTTGTTTATGTGACTGATGGGGCTGCGTGAGTTGTTTGTTTGTGTTTATTAAAGCTTTGACCCACTAAAAAACTGACGGCTGTCCAGAATCAAGAGGGCAACCAATGCATTCCGATGTCAGGCTATTTGATCCATGAAACAGCTAACAAATTGTTGCGTTTGCAGAGTCAAAATTATAAGAGTAGAAATAAACTTGCCAACACATTTCATATTTGGTTGAAATTACTACAAAATTAAGGATAGTTGACAGCACTTTCATAAGAGTAGGATTTGTAGGCAAAAACTAACATGAATTTCAAATTTTATGCATTTTGAGGGTTCCCAAAACATTTTTTAATACAGTTTGAACATAATAGCAATCAAATATATAATTCAATGGAAGATCCTTAAAAGAAGTGTAAAATTAAGGAAAGTATAAAATCAAGGAATGGTAGCAGAATAACATACAGAAAAAGTTTGTATTTTACTCTACTGGTGGGTGATTCTGTGGACAAAAGCAGTATATTGCAGAGTGTGCTAAAATATTTACACAGTTAACAAATATCAAAGTTTGATGTATCACAGTACACAAACATTTCCCTTTAACTTATGAGGGTTCCAAAGGCACTAAATCTCACAAAGAAAACACAAGATTTTAACCCTTTTCCCCTTCCCAACATAGTTGTCTTTCAACTCTGTACACTTGGACCAATGATGCACTATAACTTCTTTATCCCTTCAGTATATGATTTGTCCAATCCTGCAAAATAAGAGTTTGTGTGAATTATGATCTCCACACCTGAGGTAAATCTCAAGAGGAAAAAGTCACTGGGAGCCAAATCTAGTGAATATAGTGCATGTGATAGAAGTTCAAAGCATAAATATTGCAACCTTTGAGCACAATTGAAGTGTCTAGGTAAAAAAGAATTTTATTCTTTAACAAATATGGGTTTGGGACTTTACATCATCCTTCAACTGCTCCAGCAAAGCTGTGTAATGCTCCTCATTGATGTTTTGCTCTTTACCAGGTAGTCTGTCTACCAGCACAACATCACAATGTGTCTTCCTAGAAAACAGTGCCATTAGCTTCTTTGGACTGCTTCTTCATATCTGGCATGTGATGATGAATTCATGTTTCATTAGCAGTGATGTAATGTTGGCTCAGCTTTACAAACACTCCAGTGACATGCTTATTTGAATATGCTGAGTGGCAGTGAACAAATGCACCTCAAATTTTTTCAGATGCAGATGTTTGAAAAAACTTTGGGACAAGATCTAATGTCTTGACAATGTCATTTAATGTCTTACTGTGTTCAATTCTCAGTTCTCTTTTCAATTTGCTTTTGCTAAATTCTTGAATTGGGAATTTCTTGTATTTTAAAAGGTTTCACAGCAAGGATAGCTACATTATTGAAAATGTTTCTACGTAAGTTTGTCTGGAAGTCTTTATGTAAACAGAGACCTTAGATAATGCATTCAGGAGTGAGTATTTTTAGTGAAGTCTTTGTTGAAATGTAATTCAGGACCAAAACTAGTTACTTGATGCAAAAACAGAAAGCTTAGTCTTTTCTATATTGGCAGTGAACACCATATGTGGCGGTGGATCCAGGCTGTTAGTTCTTGAATCATCTGCAAGATTGCAGGCTATTTGTTCTCTCGGAAGTGTTGGCGTTCATTATCTGTTAATTTTGACTGTAATATGGGAAAGTCTTATATAGTTGAAAGCTTTAGGCAAACAACAAATGTAGGGGAAAACTTAATGTAAAAACAGAGACACATATATTTTATTTATAAGTGACCCTCATACTATTGCATTTATTCTTTCTGGTAGTTACAAGTTGAACATGTATTAAACATAAGAAAGCAGGTTGTAGTGCTAATCGTAATAGTGTATTTAGAAAATGTTGAATGCTTTCATATTGTTTGTACCCTTAATGCTTGTTATTAATTCCTGTAGCAGCACGCTAGATTTGTATTCTAACGATCAGGGTTACTTAATCATGCCCCTCTAAAACAAGCATTAATATATTTAATCTCAAATGTTAAAAGTATATATATAAAAGTTATAAATAACTCAACAAACATAACATTGAATATTTCATTAAATATAAAGAACTGTTCAACTGTAACCAACACTGATGTCAAATGATGAGAACAACATAGACTGTCCAACTATAATGTGAAATACAGTACATTTCATAAAAATCTGACTGCTCTGTTGAGAAAGGCGTGTTGTGTTTTCCATATGTTGTCAAACATCTAAGAATGATGATCTCGTTTTAGCCGCGGGTGTAGTTATATCTTCACTTACATCAAGCATAGGCACATTGAATGCGGCTGTAGTGCTCCACAAATCCCTCCTTACCAATGTGATGCGATTACCATTGACTACATTTTTTGATGTCACTCCTGTTGGGCGCATCTTGGCACGATTTTCAAGTGATGTGAATGCATTGGACATGACAATGCCCCATCTTTTGCGGCAGATGCTTCAAAGTCTGTTTCGGGTTAGTACGCATATACTTTTGTTTTATGTAGATCCTTTTGGTTTGTCCAGTTTTGGTAAGTTTACCAATTTGATTTTGTAGATCATACAGTCTTCAATATATTCTGCTGTACTTGGTTAACTACGAAAGTTTTGAGATGTGAGAAAATGAAAGTTGATGCAGGATGGGATAGCTCCATCTTTTGTGAGTAAACTGGTATCGGATAGTGACTCTACCACTCCAGGAATTCCAGCAGCACAAGGATGAACAACTCCCTGCAATGGAGCTTGGAAGAGAGCATTTTCACTCGATTTTCTATGATCTTAAAAATGGATTAAACAAGTGCCAAAGTCTTGAATGTTTGTCACAGGCTTTTGGGGACATTGCTCCTTTCTACGCCAGAGGTTTCTGGTAGTTTCAGGATTTTAAAAGGTGTTAAACATCTTTGAAAGATGAGAAAAGCAGACATCTAGCAACAGCAGTGACTAAGAAAAACATTGCAACATTGTGAAAAATGCTTCACGAAATTAACCATACAACATTTAAAGAAATTGAGGTGGCATTGCAGATTAGATCGCCAGTAATTTTGAAAATCCTTTGTTAATTCCTTCTTGTAAGGAGGGTAACAGCCCGATGAGTGCCTCACAGATCAAAAACACACCCATGTTGATGGTGTGAGAAAATGCGAAGGAGGTGACTCCAGATGGATTTCTGACATTCTCACAGATGATGAAATCCATATTTATTTGTTTGTTCTGCAGACCAAGCGGCAATCAGCTGTATGGATCTTTTGTGGTGACATTCCATAGACAAAAGTGAAGTGTCACCAAAGTGTCTACAAGAAAATGGTGGTCTCATTTTTCCTAAAGGGTGATCTTGTGGCAACCATTTCTCTGGAGGAGCAAAGCACAGTTACTGCTTATTGCTGCACCACAGTTTGCTTGCCCAAAGTTTTTGCCAAGCTTCAACAATGGCAGACATGCATGGGACTGCAAGGGATACTTCTCTATCACAACAACATGTCTGCACACACAGCCAACATTGCCATTCAGTTCCCGGAGTCTACAGAGGTCAAACTTATGATTCATCCTCTATACAGTCTCAACCTGGACCTGTGTGACTTCATTCTGTTCCTGATAATAAAAAATTGCATGCATGGAAAGAGCAAAAATGCTCACTTCCAAGGTCCTGACTACTTGCGCGCTGCAGGTTGTTCATCCCTGCACTGCTGGAATTCCTGGAGTGGGAGTCACTACCTGATACCAGTATACTTACCAAGGATGGGGCTAACCTATCCTGCATCCAATTTGAGTGGAACAACTTTCATTTTCTTACATCTCAAAACTTTCGTAGTGACCCACATACCTGTCATTACTTAATGCTCCCAGCTATTTCTGCAATGTCAGATATTTCCCATCTTAATGAAACCGTCACTCTTTTATCTTTATTGCAATGCTTTATGTAAAATGCTTGTTTGGGAGATTTCTGAAATAAGAACAAAGTTTTTTAGGGAATTTAAAGCTATAGGTAAATGAATAGGCAGGGGCTATGATGCATTGTTAAGATGTTGTGTATTGCATAATCTGGATAACAAACTATGGCATTATTACTGTCATATACTGCAGTCAAAGAAAAACTATTGCAAGGAATTCTAAGATAAATTAATATTGTGCCAAGTAGCACAACTTGTATGCACTATGCCTGCAAAATGTGATGGACCTCCAGATTATGTGTATTACAGCACCATAATTACACATCAGAGACCTCGGTTTCCTCTACAGTAAATTACAGTTCAAACCAACTTTATCACCCACTTATTTCAGAAACAGTGTGTAATAAACATGCTGTACAGCTTTTAGATCCTAACAAACTATACTGAGTATGAAAACAACATATGATCCCAAAGTAAGATCTGGCCATGTTCTAGTCTGTCGTAACCACTCTGACAAGCAAACGTTCTGAAGGTGCAGAAAAAATTTGTAATTGTTCTGTATGATGATGTTCACTATTTAAAAATAGGTGCTACTGCAAATTTGGGCCACTCAAACGCAATTGGTTTGTGAGAAAAATAAATTCATAGAAGGGAGGTGTGAAACACATTTTCTTTCTGAATAATATTAATAATGATAGGAGTAATTATTATTTATTTATGCCAACAAACTTACTGTTGGTGTTTTTAAACACACAAGCCGTGTGTGGGAGAAATACGAACTGGTTTGAGAATTTAATGCCATTCTGGCAGTTTGTCACAATAGCTCAGTGGTTAGAGCATCCGCCCGGCAAGCGGAAGGTCTGTGGTTCAAATCCCAGTTGTGGCATTGAATTTTTAAGTTCCAGTTCTACCTCTTAATGATAGGAGTAATAATTTTGACCTTAATTTACAGTAAGGTACATTGTTAGTCTTGAAAAAAATGCACCGCAGTGAGTGAGTAAAGGTGGTTAATATCACTCACTCACTCACTCACTCACTCACATCCTCCATGGTCTAGGCGTAACTAGCCTCTAGTTCTTAAGGTCATGGGTTCAAATTTGGCAGAGGACCATAAATTTTTTCGGCTATAAAATCCTTAGCACAACTTCCTTCGGAAGGGAAGTAAAGTTAGTGGTCCCATGTCATAAATTTATGACACATAAAAGAACCTGATAATAACCAAAAAATAAAATAGAAAATATTACCTAGAAATTTTTAGACCTATTTTTGAAATCTTCAAAATGTTAATGCCTTTTGAGTTAAGATTGTATTGAAAAACTACCTTAAAAATGTAGCACACTCAATAATAAATAAATAAATAATATTAATTTTATTGTTAAGTGTTTAGTTTATTTAATTGCTCAATCCAGAGCTAACTCTCAGCTCTGCACAGAATGAAATATATGTCACATTTTGAAGGGCGATCAGAAAGAATTTCAATAGCAAATTACATACATTTTAAAGTTTTAAAAAAGGAACGATCTGTTTGCACACAAAATTGACTTGTGAGGGAAATGGCCTCTCAACGGCATTTGCGACATCTCCCCCTCGGCATCGGTTGTTTTATCCGTACAAACCCAGACGTTGTTATCAGTGATGCAATGGCATATTCTATTTAAACATATTGGTAACAAAAGAAAAATACAGATGTGGAGGTTATTAGCTTTCTTCAGCAGTATATCAGCATGTATCATCATTATACATAAATCCCTGTTAAAATTTGAAGTTTTGCTTGTCATGGTGACAAAATTCCCTGGAACAGGAGCTGTTGACGGTTCTCTGATGTGACATTTCGAGCCAAGTTGTTTCTATGTCTTTGCTGCACTGCAGTGTTCTTAAACATTAAATTTCTTTTAGCTTCTATTTTAGTTTTGTACAACTTACAGAAATAGCGCCATCTGTACTGAAATCTCTTATCTCCAAACTCACTTGCAATTTTTTACTTATCAAACCATTCAAATTTGCGACATATTTAATGTGGTTCAGCATCCTCTGCCAGAGTTAACATGTAAGCAACCAGCAAGTCATGGGTATGGAACACTGACTACACATTCAGCTTACCTGCATCACAACAGATATTGAAATTGATGACCTTCAATACAAACACATTCCTTATATCTCTAAAAACAATTCTGGTTTACTGAAAATCCCCATCTTCATGAAGTTCTTGGTTTGCTGTCCAGTGGGTGCACATAGAATTATTGATCCCATATTTTACAACACAACAGTTGACTCACATCTTCATGTAAATTTTTTTTTAAATAATTATTTTCCCACAACTAATAAATGAAAGATAGTGTGGCTGGTTTCAGCAGATTCAGCTATAGCTCACACCACTGTGAATTCTATGCATGAATTGTAAAGTGTGTATGGTGACAGAATAATTAGTTAAGGATTGTGGTCACCTTGTTCCCCTGACCTATCCCCATGTGATTTTTATTTTTGGGGAATGCTAAAGAATAAAGTGTCCGTACACATTGCAGGAATTGAAGGACAAAATCACAAGAGAAATACAGGCAATTCGTCAACGTGAATTGTTTTCAGAGATATAGGGAATATAGGTTATCAATTTTGACATCTGTTGTAATGTAAGTTAGTGCAGTAGTTACTGTTCCGTACCGATGACTTGCAGGTTGTTTATGTGTAACTGGTGGAAGGCACCACTGACCGATGCCACCCCAGAACAGTCTGACTGATCTATGTATGCACTGTATAATGCATTGAACTGAATAACTTTGAAGTTGAGGTTTCATAATCATTTAGTGACTTCTTTGCTTTAATCTAGCTAGAATACATACTTGAAAGATGTCACTGCTACTGTAGAGGAACAAATCTAGCTTCAGATATCACTGTGTAATAGGAATTACTTGCAGCCAGAAACCATGAGCCGGTGAATAGATAGTACCTATAAAGACAGGTTCCCAATAATGAACAGAAACAGGAAAACAATTGACAAAATTAAAATTAATAATTAAATTGCATAAGCTTTCACAACTGGTGTCATTAAATAGAAAATGATTATCTGGCCTTGTGGGCTGTGGTCTAGTGGAAAATCTCCCTCCAGGTGTTTCATTTGAAACTGCGTCGAACGTCCTCAGTGGCGTGACCGTAGTACTCTACTAGTCTCAGCGACGACTGATACAGAGCTGTTTGGTTTCACAGGTTTTTTTTGCATGTGTGGGCGGTTGACGGTTGGTCCAGTCTTTGGTTTTTGGTTTGGCTGCTGCGTGGGCTGGCCTTCTGAGGTTGTTTACAGAATTCTGTGCTCGTGTGGCTCTGTATACAGTACAGGACTCAACGTTACAGTAAAGGCATGTATTACAGAACATGTAAGATGTTGCCGTTTGGGACAAACTAAAGTCTGCAGCCACAGAACACACATTACTAGTGCCAGGGAAACACATTATACAGTATTCAGACACATCTGTCCTGTCTTCTTCAATTTCCCTGTTCTACCACTATCATGGCATCAGGGTTTACCTTGGATTCCAAGGCTCACATTTTCCTTTTGAATCCGACTTTACTTAAGGTGGGGGATTAGCCTAATGCTGAAGGTCCGTGTTTTATACCCAGGGTACTCGGGTAAATCCTCAGTTCTTGAGCTAGGGATTGGACATTTCCTCCCAACCCTGGAAGGTTTTGGGAGGCTGTTTGCAGTGGTTTCCCACTGGGCAATGGGGTTGCCACCTCCCTACTCCATATTCTATCTTTCACAGTTCATTATTATGCCCGTTTAAGTCCAGAAACCTTAGAGATTTTCAGACATAAAGATAACTTCAATAGGAGGGAGGAACAAAGCGCTTAAATAAAGCTTGACATCCTGCATTATACAAAGCACACAAGAAACCTGACCGGAGACAAATTCAAGATCATACACCATCAACCGCCTCAGCGGTAAATGCCAGCCCATCGACAACAATCACAGGCAATGGAAGCAGCCCCCACTTTAGCCCAGCCCATGCAGCAGCAGAACCAATTAACAAATACTGGACCAACCTTCAACCGTCCACACATGTTTGGCATATAAAACCTGTGAAACCAAACAGCTCCGTATCAGTTGTCGCCAAGACTAGCAGGGTACCACTGAGGGTACTACACAGCTGAGGATGTTCGATGCAGCTTCGAATGAAACATTTGGAAGAATTTCCATTAGACCACAGCCTACAAGCCCAGATAATCATTTTATATTTAAAATTAATATATTATAATGTGAGCATTTCACTATCAACAGGAAGCTTTCTCAGATCCCAGGAACGGAAAAGAAGACTTGGTCAAATTTTAACTTTCTCATTCCTGTTCCCGAGGTTAGCAAATTAGATAGAAATTGTGCATGTTAAACTCTTCACTGCAGAAATTATTTAGGCACCCTTCATATGAAACAACTGCTGGCAAAATGAAACCAGAAGAAATTCTAGCAAATGTGCACTCTAACTCTCTCAGTGAAGGAAGTTAAGTATTGAGTTCCTGTAATTTGTTTATAAGTAACTTAGAACTAGCTGTTGCCTCAGAAATAGTAAAGAAACTTCAGAGAATGGAAAAACTAATAGAAATTAACAGAGAAAAACAATTTTAATACATACTATTGATAAAGGCATGAAAGCTTAGTATGACTAAAGGAGTGGAAATAGTAATAGCTCTATCTAGTCGTATCATAAGTACTGTCACAAATTACAAACATGGGCAGTACTACAAAGAATGTTGCTATCTAAAACATGTTTATACCATTTATTAACCTTATACAGTGAATACAGAGAACAGATAATTACTTAAAATGTCCATCTTTGGAGGCCACACAGACAGCATATCATCTATAGCAGCACATATGACATTTATGTCCAAATTCTGTACTTTTTGCTTCAAATCTCATTTTAGGGCCTCCAGATTGCTGTCATGTCAAGCAAACTTTACTCTTGATGATGTCCCGTATTTGTAATCCAGCAAATTCAGATCTGAACTTCCCAATGGCCAATCTCGGTCCACTATAAACTCCTTAAGCCACTGTTGCACATGTTTAGCCTTATGCTGCTACAGAATCGTATGATATGAGTCATATTATATGACAAATGACAAAATCCAGTCCAGTTGCTTTTCTATCACTTTAATGTCTTCTAAATTTTTATTACAAATGCAGTTTTCTTCTTGTCGTTAACACAGTTTACAGTCTTTTGGGCTATCACAACTCACAATTTTTACTTTTCGTAACCTTGCTCAGTCCTTTCAGTGTCATTTTTTGCTTTTTCTTTCTGTCATACACTTACCAAGTTGATGCAATCACTCAACACCAGTTAGAATCTTCTTCACAACAACTGATATATCTTTCACGACAACACATATACGCACAGCTGTCTTGCACTCACACTGACTGACTCAGGTCATAAACTCAACTCACTGCCGTTTCTTGGTCTCCGTATATAGCAGGAATGATGTCACATGAACCTTTCTCAACTTCTACAGACAGGCACCATCAATGATGCTGTCACATCCTTTTTGAAGATGCTGGAAAAAGCTCCTTTTGGTTCTGCCATTTCGATTGTTGTTAGTGACATACATATAGCAGTTACACGATGCAGTCTGACCTTGAATGCCTTTGCCTGCTTGCCGGCACAGCATGTGGTGTGACCTGTCTGTCCTTTGTTGTGCCAAGCCCGACGTTGCAATATTATATAACGCTTGGTTTCTAAACAAGACTTTGCACCAGTTCATAAGGTTAAACACATGCAATAGTGGCGTAAACAAATGTACCCAGGTTTATAGTGCACCAAGATTGGCCATCAAGAAGGCCAGATCAGAATTCACTAGATAACCAACTATGGGACATAATTGAGAGTAAAGTTTGCTCAATATGACATGGAATCCTGGAGGTCCTAAAGTGAGACTTGGAGCAAACAGTGGAGAATTTGGACATAAATTCATATGTGCTGCTACAGATGATTGGCTGCACCGTTTGAAAGCCTGCGTGGTCTCCAAAGGAGATCTTGAGTAACTATCTGTTCGTTGTATTCACTATACTGCAGTTAATAAATAGTATGAAAAATTTTGGATAGTGTCATTCTTTGTTGTGCTACCCACATTTATAGTAGTGACAAGATTTATGATATGACTAGGTACATTTAGAAAAAGGTTACTCTATTGAATTTTGACATCAGCTAACCTGCATTATATTGGCTACATTGGAAGCAGTTGAAAAAATATTAATCATTTACAAGTAAGACATCCTAATTCGAAAAGTTAAATTACCAGTTTGCTATAAATATGGCCATCAATAAGCACTGTTCTCATTCTTAGTTTATTGTAAACTAGTTTGAGCCTTTGGCCTTTGGTATTGCTGTTTAAACAAAATGGAGGATATCCTGCAACTAAGCACAGGTTCCTCTCCCTCACCCCAAGACTATGCAAATTTTAAATGTACATAGTGGTATAAATTATAGGAAAGCATTCATTTCCAAAATGAAAAATTAAATTTCTGCTTAAGTTATTTATTAGGTGAGAATAAATCACAAATGTTCAAACATTTTAATTAGTTTTTGCTAATATCTTCAATGCAGTAATGGAACATGTGTTTATCACTTTAGAATTTAGTATGTCTTGGCTTAGGCATGTACAACTCCTACATTTACAGTTGGAAATTTGTATCAAAGCACTTTGGCTTTGTTTTAAAATATGCATGTTTCTCCATAGCTGAATGCAAGGTTCTTGATTCAGTTGTTTCACATTTTTATTGTAACTTCTTTATCATTTAATTGTAAAGCATGTGGCTATTTTGCATAAATATTCTTAGGTTTTATACTTAAGTTTGTACTAAAGGATTAATAGTTAGGACTTTTAAACTAAAAATTAACAATTTTATTAGTATTAGAGGAATTGATTTTCCTATTAACATTGATTTAGTATGTCTGTAAAATAGATTTTCTGAATATTTGGCAAAATTTGGAACATTTAACAGTTAAATTCTATTATGATTACAAAGGAATTAAAGAGTCTGTTGTGAAGAACACAAGTTTAATTTGCTTAAAGTGACTTAAGTTATTCATCATATAATATGATAGTGTAAATATTTTTAACTTAACATAAGTGATATGCAACATTTATCAGCAATGGTGGTTCAATGTATACAGAACAAGTTTAAGTTTATTGGTCCTGTAGATCATATACATGATATAGGGCATATTAGGAATATAGAGTATACATCTTTGTTACAATTTCAGAAAATTATCTACACAATAGGATTTGTTTACAAGTTATTGACTTCATACAAACATTTATCTATAAGTTGGTTTATTCTTCTTGGTATCTGGGATCAAAGGATAAGCTGGTCAATTAAGCTATCTCATAAGTTCTTCAGATGTAATTTAGAAGTGTAGGTTTTGGAGACAGCTTTTCATTAAAGGTACCGTGTGTTCCTTGACTGGCCGGATCATCCTGCGGCGGCAAGGGAGAGGGCGAGGACCGACGTGCTCTCTGCCAGAGTTAGGCGTAAAGGACTGGCAAGTCATGGATACGGAACACTACCATAAAATTTACATTTGACTTACCTGCATCACGCCAGATATGGAAATTAATGACCTCCTACATGAACAGAGTCCCTATATCTCCGAAAATAATTCTGATTTCCTCGCAAAAGTTCATGTTGACTGATTGCCTGTATATCTCTCTCGTGATTTTGTCCTTCAGTTCTTTTAATGTATGCTTTTTTAATGCATACACTTTATTCTTTAACTTTCTTCATAAATAAAAATCGCTCAAACGTTTAGCACCAGAGGTTAACATTTCCAAGACTTCAGCTTTTGCGGCAATGAAACTTCTGAAACTTAAAAGTTCATGCTTTACAACCACAGCATCCTGTAAGTAGGATTAATTATTGCAGTTGGTTTTATCAGTCTGTTCATAATGGCGACATGGACCTACCTTTAACGTTCTTCACTGATGAAGCGTGGTTTTATCTTCAATTAAAGGTCACATTTCTACTCAGAACAATTGATACTGTGTTACCGAAAATCACCATGTTATTCATGAAGTTTCTCACCACCCGTAGAATTATCAGCCATGTTTACGACACAAAAGTTGATTCACACGTTTATGTAAATTCTATTTTAAAGAAGAAATAAAAGATTGTGTGACAGGTTTCAGCAGGATTCAACTATAGCACACACTGCTGGTAATTCTATGCATGAATTGTGAAATGTGTATGGTGACAGAATAATTAGTCCAGGATTCTGGCCCCCTCGTTCCCCTGATCTATCTCCAAGCGATTTTTATTCATAGGGAACTTTTAAGAATAAAACATACACATTAAACCCACACAAGTTACAGGAACTGAGGACAAAATCACGAGAGATATACAGGCAATCAGGCAACTTGAACTTTTGCGAGTAAACCAGAATTATTTTTGGAGATATAGGGAATGTGTTATGTTGGTCATCAATTTCAATATCTGACGTTATGCAGATAAGTCTAATGTAAGTTAATACAGTAGTTAGTGTTCTGTACCCATGACTTGCTGGTCCTTTACGTCTAACTCTGGCGGAGAGCGCGTCGGTCCTCGCTCACTCCCTTGCCACCGCGGGGCAGTCCAGCTGGTCAAGGAATGCACAGTAAAACATGTATGGTTCATTTAAAATAGTGTAGAATAAATCACTAGTTCATGCACTTTAATATAAATTTTATAGAATTAGCTGACTTCTACAAGATGTGTGTTGCATAAAAGTACAAAATTCTAGAAACTTGGACTACTCAGATGTAAACACATTTACTACATAATAATTATACACGTTCATAGAGTTTCAAAGTAAAGTAAGTAGCTAATATAGTGCAATACATATACATTTTTAATCTTGCTGTCACAGTTCAAATTGTTTCCAGAAGCGAAAAAGTTATTTAAAATGTTGCTTCTAACATGTATTGCATCTGTCAATACAAATAAGTGGTCCACTCACCCCTCTGCCAACTATTCTTACAAAAGCTTATTGTTCTGTTTATTTCTAGTTAATCAAGGTAAACTTTCACTACACATTGTTTATTTATGCCAACAAACTTACAGTTGGTGTTTAAAAACACCAACAGTAAGTTTGTTGGCATAAATAAATAAATAATAATTACCATCTGAAGGTTATTTAATCCTGGGACATAAAGTACTTGCAATAGTAAGTCACCATTGGGGTAGTTGTCTCTGATGTGAGACTGCCTTTGTGGTTTACCGGGAGAAATACGAACTGGTCCGAGCTGTAGCATTGAATTTTTAAGTTCCAGTTCTACCTCTCTTTCATTACACATTTTTGTATTTGTTGAAGATAAAAAAGAATACAGTAGGCTAAAGCGACAGTCAGATTTTAGAAAAAGGGGATCACTTTATTAGGGCTTTGAAATTCCATGCTTTTTGCATGACCACAAAAAAAATTGAATAATGACTTATTGCTTGAGAAAAGTATGTGTATGAAAATTTAGATAAATAGCAAAGAATATCTTGAAAATGGTTAACACCACATAGAATATTATCTGACATAAATTGTTTACTGTGATCTGCAGTTTCCGCATAGTGAGATGTTGCCCATCTCTGAAGGTTTGTCAGTTATAAAAAAGTAATTTTGAATAAGGAGAACAGGCTGTTCTCAGAAAATTCAATAAATAAATTTTATTTGTCATGCAAATATCTTAACCCTTTATGGACAGAATTATTTTGCTACATGTCCTGCTCTTCTGCTATTTATTAAACTGGTTTTCGTGTCCCTTTCGCAGGCACCACAAGCAAAGTGGTTTGAATGAACGTGATCGTTAAAGCAATATGCAGTGGACTGACCATCCATTCAAAACCTAACTTCATGATTTCGAATCCCAACAACTGCAGTCAAATGTGTATGTGGTAAAGGATGAGGAGGTCCCAAGTAAAATAAGCAGCGTAGTAGCACGCTTGGACACTGACAGGTTTACATTTGACTGCAGTGGCATGGATTTTTCTTCTTATGCTTAATTGTATATAGTTAAACATATAGTATTATACCTCAAAATGGTTAGATCCATTTTTGAGGAAATCAAAATCAAAGGAGCATTTTGGATTGGAGAGATTTTCTTGAAAATTTTCATGTCGCATTCCAAGGTGCCAAGCATAAATACTGTTAGTACTAAACTAATATTTTGTTTTTTAGTTATGCTGTTCTCTGTCTGTCTGTCATACATTTTCTAAACATGGTTTCTTTGGATTCAAGGGACATCAAAACATGTATTTCCATTGATATCTTGATATCAGACTTTTAGGTGATGTGTAATTCTTCTTTTGCTTACTATAGGTAAGTAGAGAAAGTATAAACATTTTTCTGGTAATTTTTTATTTGGGGTGGATAATTGATGTGTAACGCAGTTCATTGAAGCCAAAAATTGTATTTTAAAGGTTTTTATTTGTATATGTCTGTTTCCTTTTCACCCAAGAATAATTGGAAGGGTATACAAGAATATAATTATGCTCACATATGAGCTATTCTGGTCAAAATTTTCATGTAGAATATGAAAATAATATCAATAAGTAAAAACAATAACTAAATATAATTAATCAAATTGTGTAAGCTTTCACAGCCAGTGTCAAAATACAGAATGATTATCTGGGCTTGTGGGCCGTGGTCTAGTGGAAAATCTCCTTCCAAATGTTTTGTTTGAAGCTGTGTCGAACATCAAGGTGTGACGGTAGTACTCTGGTACTCTCTGCGACTGATATGCAGCCGTTTGGTTTCACAGGTTTTATACGCTTAGCATGTGTGGGCATATGACGGTTGGTCTCAAGGGTTGACATGTTTGTGTTCTTCTGTCTTGTGCTATATATTCTTCTAGTGCTTTTACAGATACTAGCTGGATCATATTTTCCAGTTGTACATAATCTTCTTGCATTTTTAAAACTTTCCATATATATTTTTCCTGAAGTTTCCTTCTTCCTTCAACTAATTCTTTATACTTATTGCACTCAAAGATAACACATTCAGATATATCTAACTAGTTGCACTTCTCACATACATCTGAGTTCTTTTTTCTTATCCTGTTTAGGTATACATTATATGGACCTGTAACATAGTGAAAAGGGGAAAAAAAAAAAAAAAACTTTTCTTGGTTTTATGTAATCTTGTCTTAATCGATGCCAAAGTATGGTTCATTGTCACAATTTTGGTTTTTGGAAATTGCTTTCACTAACATCAGGCAGCTGCTGCTGCCTGAGTGTGGGAAAATATCAGCATGCCAGTTAGGAATTGATGAGCTTCGAACTGGATCAACATGCAACCTTTTCCTCGATGTAGTGAGCACACTCGAGCTTACTGGGATTGAATTTGTCACTCTGTTTACCCCAGAAAATACACACCTGTCTTAGTTTATCATCGCTATCGAACTTGTGGTACAAACTCCAGACATTTTTGTTCCTATATTAAAGCATTGTGCTACAGTACAATTAACTTGGTTTCTCAAAAGATTACATATTTTAAGCACACAAACATATATACACCACACTTACAATTAGGTGACACACAATGAGTAGATCTTTTATAAATGTATACCAGAAGCAGTATTGTTTTGCAGTGGGTGTATGTTTATACAATTGTAACAGATTAAATACAGTCACAGTTTTAATATTAACTTCAAGAAATAAATACAGCTAAGCATTTTATGTGTGTGTGTGTGTGTGGGGGGGGGGGGGGGGGCTATTATTCTGTGGCGGGTATAAGTTTATCCACCTGTGAAGAAATGTATTGCATACACCTTTATAAAATTAAACCCACAGTTGCAGTTTTAACCTTAATTTCTAAGAAATAAAAGCAGCATAAGTATTTTATAGCTTACAGAGACAGTATTGTTCTGTGCTGTGCTTATGCATTTGTGAAAAACATATTGTATTCACCTTTACCAGATCTGCAGTTAACATTAACTTGAAATATTTTTTAAGAAAATGTGGAATGAGCTATCTTTATTGCTTAAGCAATTTGCTGCACAAACAATGTGCACCTATCTCTTTTAAAAAAATACATTTTTTTCCAAGGAACTTTTTTGTAGCATTAACAATTTCTGAGATATTCATTGTTAGTGGCTTTAATATTTTGATACTATGTCATTTTTGAAGTGCTGTACCATTCGTTATTACTCATGATGTCATAGAAAGAGTATGGAATTTTGATGTCAGTATCGCAAACCATTTTTTAAAGATTTGACTATTCCTTGAATGTGCTTTATCCCTCTTGTACCTACAACAAAATGTGTAATGAATCTAATTCTGTAAATATTTGAAGTAGATAGAAGAATAAGGTCTTGTAAGCATAGATTTTAGAAGAGAAACAGAAATAAATATAGAGAAAATCAAGTGAGTATAGCGCACCAGATTTTGTAACTTCTAACAATGTCACTGACATAGGATTAAATACGTAAATGATAAAATGTAAGGCATTAATATGGAAGATGAGTAAAACCATTGATAGAACATTTGATATTTCATTCCTTTGGCAGATTAAAGCCCATTTTCACTGCAATTTTGGATATTACAATAAAAATATTGTTCCACTAAATGCTTTTAAAATGTAATTTTGTAAACACCACACATGTAAATGCCAAAAAGTAAGTACAAGTTTCAAAATAGCAGAACACGTGTATAATTATTCTTTCTACGTCCTAAAAATGAGAAATTTCTCTTCATTAATTTGGCTTCCATGTAGAATGTTTTAAGTGCAGACAAATACTTTTGAGAATCACTGTAGCTTGTAGTATTAAAACTTCAATATCAATTAAAAACTTGAGTACTGTTTGTTTTACGCACATGGTTTGAAAGGTTTGTATCCTCAGGAAGGTCAGAAACATATTTTTCTTAAGGATTTACAACAAAAGCATTGTTCTGAAGTGATACTTGCACTGTAACAGTCATTTTGTGAGATTGTCCAGATGTAAATAGTGTCAGCTCTTGGTAGTAAGACAGTTATAGGTACTTGCTTACTAATACATGTCTAGTTGATTTCTGCATGCTTAGAAATGTTGGTGCTTAGTTAACTGCTGCAAACAGCTTCAGAAGTAGAAGGCAACTAATCTGGGCAGCCTTGGATTTGCTTAAATATGTAGCTTATATATTTGATATATATTTCAGCTATAGAAAACCTTGTCTCACAGCCTCAGAAACAGTAATCTTTAAATAAACATTTCCAGGTAACTTTCTTACCTCCCTTTCTTCATTCTTGGAGTTGCTACCTAGCAATTTTCTCAAAGGCCTAAAACTGAAGATGCTGATTGTTGAAGAATTGGCAAATTCCTTCTTCATTGGTTAATAAAAAGCTAATAGTCATTAGTATCTTTGAAATCTCTAATACTTTGAACATGTTTAGGCTGGTGGTAGAATAATTGTATATTTATAATCTATAACCATCATAACTGGCAGGTTGGCTACCCTTAACGACTAACCTAAAACTGACCTCTCCAGGCCTGACCCTCAGCACAGACGAGGTTCTTTTATGTGGAGTAAGTCTACAACACAGGACCACTGGCTTTACTTCCCTTCCAAAGTAAACCATGCTAAGGATTTTCACGCCTGAAAAAATCCATTATACTCCTGGTTTGAACATGCGAACTCAGGAACTAGAAACCGAACCTGTTATCCCTAGACAATGGAGGACGATGACATCATTTAGCGAGATGTACATTTTTGTATCATAGAAATGTGATCCATACATTGAGCTTGTGGTGACCTCACAGGTAGATCCTGCAATGTTGAAGTGAGTGACCCTGCACTCATGAGTACGAATACAGAATAAGAACTAAAAACTCTAAAATATAGGTTAGGGTTTGGCCTAAGCCAATACTGATCATTCTTAAATTTGCAAGTCTTCAAGTCAGAATGAAAAATAGTGTAACTTTCTAAGACTGCCTAATTCTCTACCCCTTAAAATACAAAGCTTGCTTGAGTACTATCATTGAGAAAATTTCAAAATTGAGTTTTAGGATTTACCGTGTGACAAAACACAGATTCTGTCTACATGGCAGCAGTTACTGCACATATGTGCAGTACAAGGTTATCCATTTGAAAAGACATAAAATAAAAATATAACTTAAGAATCATGTTTATTTTTCTTTAATTTGTACATATATTCAAGGATGAGAGTATTTTTGTTTCCTGCATCACATACCATGGCACCCAAAAATTTTATTTCATAAAACTTAACACATGCATTTTAAGGCCTCCTGAATCCCCAAAAAGCATTTTTAAAGTTAAAAAAGAGTATTTTGTTTGTTAACAATGCTGTCAATTACCAGGACCATATCAGCACCTCCGGTGTGGCAGAATTTCGTCCTGCGGTTCTTTTACGTGTCAGTAAATCTATTGACATGGGTCATTTTTAAGCACACTTAAAACCCAGTCTGCATCTGGTTTTGAGTCCACAACATTGGGATTAGTAGGTCAGCGTCTAACCAAACTGACTATTTTTAAAAGTGAGAGAATGCAAGTGCTCAAGAAAATATACATCAAACAGTATTATATATATTAACTGCAAAGTATAGGATTAGACCAACATAGACACACAACACAACTGAAATCAAATAGACACTAACATAATACCACTTCTGCTGTGGTGAGCCTAGCAAGGAAACAAATGCTTTTTGTCTGCTGTGTCCTGTCTGTATTTGATAGTCTATGTTCTTTGATTTTTGTCACAGGTTTTGGCATTATCTGTGCTTTGCCATTCTTCATGGAGTAAGATTTTTTGGCTTTAAATGTTCTCAATAAGAGCTTCTTCAAAGCCAGAATAATTACACAACTGCCTATTGCTTTAGAAGAAATAGAGCTTAAAAGCCAAGCAAAGTATTCTTGTGTAGAAAGTTGTGTATACTCGGCGCCAAACAAGAAGGGGATTGACAGTTGCTTACCACGTGGCGCGAAGGTCTAAATGAATGGGAGGGGATGGATACATCATTGCGGTCGCCGTAGCAACGAAAAGAAGAACCAATTAGAGCTAAGACCTTTCCATAGAACGGTAAACACTAAACCAGTGTTCTCAATATTTAACACGTGATTAGCATTTGCCCGACCTGCAATCCATCAGTAACAAACTGCATCTGTCTTCTGTTTTCACTGCAATATATACAATGTCTCCCTACACCTCCAGCTTGCAATGTTTGTTTCAGAGATTGTGTGTGTGCTGACAAGTTTGTTTTAATCATTCTATTTATGTGGTTATTTGCCTTGTATTTACGTGTGTCTGAATCTGTGTATCTGTGCGTAATTCTGAGCATTAGCAATGGTCTTACTCATTTAATGAATATTTATGTCCAAAATATTGACAAAGATGGCATAGCCAAACGAAAAACTTGAAACACTTGTGAAGAGAATATAAGTGTGTTTGGTACATATCCCAATCAAAAGATTATGCAGTCGATGGTATTGTTGAAGAACATGTTTGCAAGGTTTCCCCTTTTCCTGGTGTAATAGGATTTAATTAATTTGGGCCGAAGTAAAGCGTTACGTTGTGTGAAACAACAACAGGTTTCACTGTGTCATCTGTAATAAAACATCAATAAAAAGCTAAAAACTGATAAAGTGGTTACTGATACAAAGGGCGTAATAAGTGCAACATGGAAAAATGGAGTTTTAGAAGCAAGGGTAGAATGTGATTTTCGCAAGTAATTCCAGCAACAACGACAATGATACAAGCAAGTCGAATATCAGCGGCATTTTCCCATTAGAATATTTCCCATTTATGTTTCTTTTGTTAACGTAAATCTTTACAGTGACATGTACTTGCATGTTCTATCCTTTGCATGTAGGTTCACTTTTCACTATTGTCTTCAAATATGAATATAAATTATACTTGCTCTACATTTCAAACGCAATCCAATTGTTTTCTTACATATAATGCTAATGTGCTGTCCATGTGGTCGCGATAAGTGGCAACGTCGCCTTCTTTCACTGTTAACTGTCAATCCCTTTCTTGTTTGGCACTGGTGATAATATGAAATATCAGACTATATTTAGGAATGATGAATTATTTTAGCAATACTTGCTTAAGCTTGGTGTAGAACAGTGCATCTTAATGCTTTACAGCAAAATAAAGTGGCATCTCAGAGCACAGTATGTTAAAATGTTGAGTGCATATAATATTAATACCAACTTCTTAAACAACATAAAATACATACCAACTAACTTTTAGATCAGAAATATATTTGTATACTGGTATTCATCAGCCACCATGAGCATTCACAGGATGTCACCTCATTCCCTTAGAGTCTTTAAAACCTCAAAAATGCAGTTGTTATAAGTTCAATAATATTTGAAATGGAAGAAAAATGAAACCTTAGCTGAGGATCAGAGGATAGAAAAAGAAATGTCCTAAGAATTAAATGTTAAGAAAAACCAGGTTGATTAGTTAAATAAGAACTAATTAAAATAACTGAAAAGCTCTTTGAATGTTTCTAAAGTTTATTGTTAGAATAAATCACCACTTTTGTGAACATTTATTGTCATTTGGATTCCAATTTATCAGCAGAACCACAAACAGTGTGTATTTTAATTTGATTGCTCAGAGATGTAACATGACTTAAAATAGTTTGAAATTCTACATGAGTCTTCCGGGCTGATTTGCCGTGGTCTGCTGGAGTAACTCCAGCAGACCACGGCAAATCAGCCCGGAAGACTCATGTAGAATTTCAAACACCGGCCGTGAAAGCCTACGCCTACTTAAAATAGTTTATTCAAGAGCGTGGATGAGAATATATTTTATAGGTAACTTGTTTAAGGTTAGGTATATCAGAGATTCAAAATACAGCTTTGTTAATATTTATGGATTAACTTTCAGTTTTCCAGCCACATTGTTGACAATCATATCTAATCATTAACATCCTCTGTAGTGTAACATGCATTTATGAGGTTTAAATTTTAGTATTACAAACTCATTATTGGCAGCCATATATGGCATTTTTACCTTCCTTTTAATAAGTATTTAACTTTGCATTCAAACTTGTAACTTATCATTTGTTTAACTTACGATGCTTACTGATATGTATCCTAGTTTTTCCTCACTATAAGATTGTTCCTGTATTTAAATTCATCCTTGTCTTTTGTGACAAACTACATTTGCAGGAAATTGTTCTTTTGGAGGGAGGAACGGGGTAGGAGGGTTAATGTTGAAGTAAGACTAATGCAAAGATAATGGGGCAATCAAATTAAGCAGCATTTACTGTTCCTCTCCAAATTACATGGATAATGCCTGGTTTACTTCTATGCAAAACAAAGAAAGAAAGAAAAGTAAAGAAAAGATAACCTTCAATATTTATTCTGAATATTCCATGTTTTTCTTGTGTTTGCTTCTGATTGAAAGATAACTCATTCACTGCCCAGTTTTCATAATTTTGTGACATTCTTTGTCTTCCTCCTCCTGGTCCTTAGCAGTATTAATAAGCGTTTGATGTGGTTTTAAAAATACCAGTGTTTCAAAATGAATATAGGGGTTTTAAGGCTTTGTAGTATTTATTACATTTAACTTACAATTATAAATCATACATAAATTGAAAGAGCAACTCAAAACAGTTTTGTTGGGTACACTTGTGCACATGCTCATGCATGGTTTTCTCTGCCTTCCATTAGAAAGCACTGATAACAAAGATGGTGACTAATAAACAGAAGGCTTTTTGTGTTCTACAGTTTGCAATGACTAAATCTATAGTTACAGTGCAACGTGCATTCCGTATTGAGTACCATTGTAACCCTGCAAGTGATGATAACATCTGAAGATAGTATCATCAGTTTGAAGACACGGCTGTCTTTGTAAAGGTAAAGCACAGGACCACCAAGATTGACTGAACATGTTGAACAGTGAGTCTTTCACACATAGCCCCAAGAAATCAGTTCAGAAGGCTAGTCATGAATAAACATTAATTGTTCTGCCATACAAAAGCCATGTGTAGGAGAGGGTGACATCTGTGTGCCTCTCCTACCAGCTGACCTACCAACTTAAGAAACCAGATTTAAGCAGTTGTTGGAGCAATTGCTCCAGAGACACTGATCAAGGTTTGGGAAGAAGTCACCTATTGACTGGATACGTGCCATTGACAAATGGTGCTCACATTGAACACTTGTAGGAAAAACTGTTTTGAGTTGCTCTTTCATTTTATGTATGACTTCTAATTGTAAGTTAAATGTAATAAGTACTATAAAGCCTTAAAACCCCTGTATTCATTTTGAAACACCCTGTGTAATCTGCAACCCATAGAAAGCAACTTGCAAATAGTGTCGTGGAATATTGCTTTCTTATGCATACCTGTTTTTTTTTCCGGGTTGTGGATTAAAACTGAAATTTGCACTTTCTGTTAATTTAGTATGTATAATTTCTAATAAGTTAGCTCCAATGCACACTTTGCAATCAGTTCATGCCTAATGGGCATGCATTGGTTTGGTATCGATCTCCATCAGTCAGAGATGGTAACTCTGGTGTACAATGGCCTGGAAATGAGAACCAGAAAGGAAAAAAATCCATATTTTAAATCTGAGCATTCACAATCATGAGCCCAGGAATGCCAAGGAAAATTGGCCAAGTTAACCATTTCCTGTCCCTGATAGCATTACAAACTACATTAATATGCCTGTTTTGCCTGTCTTTGAAGATAGTCAAGGCGGCCATATTCCAAAATAGCTGCTAGAGCTCTCTTTAGTTGCAGGCTTGGAAAATCAAAATCGGGATAGCACTTGGCAGCTGCATATACTTATTCTCAGTTTTCTTTATACTGTCAATAGTATAATTTAGTAATTATCACAGACATAACAGTATCTCGTATTTTAAATTTGGTGATCCTGCGTCAGATAAAAAACAAGTCATTGGTTATTTCTAAACAAATGATATGTAAATGGAATCCATTAGTTATTGATATACTAATCAACATTTTTCCATTTCTTGTTGATGTCATTGTGATTGAAAGGTCTTAAATGATAAAGTCTTGAGCTCATCTTCTTCTGGATACTGTATTGATTTATTTTGCAGTAACGCTAGAAACTCGTGAATCATAACTATCAAATTGAGATTAGGATTGCAGCTCCCCATTTCTATCTCTTTTTTGGGCAATTGCACACAGGTTGACATGCTATCTGCTATGTATCTATAGTACATTTACTACAAAACTTGGCTGGCAGGCACATGAACCATCTCCCGGACACACATGCATGAACGTCAAGTCACATTAACAATAATCAGAATAAACACAAAATATGCCTTATCACAGAAGATGTTGGAAATGCCATCCATCTGCATCAATACATCTGCAATATCTTTTGAGGAAATTTTCATTCACACACATTAGTTCAGCTTCAGTTATAGCATTCATTTCTCTCCTGATATTTTGTTTTAATTTTGTCTTGTGCAACACGCTTGAGATTTTTGAGATAACCATTCTAACCTTTCTTCAATTTCGTCTGATTTCTGTTCTGTAAGCACTTACCTTTCTTTTCCTAACCTGAATTGATCCCGTCTCCCTGAATTTATTCACAAGCAAATGAACGATTTCTCTACTTAGAACAGGCACGCCAGGAAATTTAGTTTCAAATTGCTTTACAACTTCCCTACAAGAAGATATAAGCACACATGTATTGTGCATAAACACTCTTTGTTGTATACTGTAGTCAATTCATTTTGAAAACACTTCAAGCAAAACTGAACATTTCTAAACACTCCTAATGTTACTCACATGTGAACTGGACTAGAATAGCACGAAACACCTAACAGAAGTGAGACTTATGCATGTGTGATGATGAGCTTGCATGCACAGGGAAATTTAGTGAAGGTCACACGACCGTACACCTGCCAGCCAAGTTTTATAGTAAATGCACTGTAGTAATTCTGATGGATTCTGATTGGTCAAAAGTTTGTTGGAACATCTATAATGCACATGCTCAAACAGAGAACATTGTTGAAACAAGCCTATAGCATTCATCCTACCATTAGAACATATGCTTTTTATACTACTGGAATAATAAAAGAAAAAGGATTAGAAAACAAATCCCATTTTGCCTTAACACAACTTTTTACATATGTGTATCGCAAATGCTATAAAGTTTGTAACAATTTAAAAACAAGTTACTCCAAGAAGGTGCTGTTTGGATATGTTGAAAGTATTGTATTGGTTGCAGCAATCACATCGTATTTTGCTGACCTGAGCCCACAACTGGGCTGTTGGACAGCTGCGTGTGTCATGCACGTTGTCATGTTGCAAGGTGTTCTCCGAGCACCACTCATGTTCTTTGACACAACACCTGCAGGTCGAATACTTGGACGTTTTGCAAAAGACATTGATGTACTGGACACGGGCATGCCTCAACAAATTTCCGATTGCGTTTATTGCTTTTTGGAGGTAATGTTATTTGTTCTGTGATCAACTACCAAAATTTTAATTGTTCACTTCACTGCTCTGTTAATGCTCTAAGCTTGATTACCTTCCTGTTCACATATGAAACTCTGCTCTTTCACATGTTACTGGTTTATGTTCTTTACCAACTGTGGTGCCAACTACAATTTCATTATGTAACACAAGTCATCTCTTTCTTTCCCTTTTGATATCAAAGTCAGAATTAGCAACTGCACATATCAGTAATCCTTGGATGAATGGCTACTTTGTTCCTGGAAGTCAAAAAATGTGTAGAACAGGAAGTAAGCTTGAAAGATCACAACACTGAAAAGAGTTAATGGGTAAAAAGTTATCATTTTAAATATGTAGAAAGAACAAATAATATGTTAACCACAAAATTTAATGGTGGCTAATAGTTGACTGTTACTATTCTTTTTCCTGTTGTATATATAAATGACGGGCCCTAATGACCTAGTTGTCGATGGGCCCTTAAACCCAACTCACACACTCACTCATTATATATAAATGTTGTGAGTGCAAATGATATTTATATCACCGGCTGTACAGCCTGATTCCACAGTATATTTAACTACACAATATTGCAAGGCATGGCAAGTCTATGACTGGATTTTGTGTTGAGCTAGTCGCCATTAAATTTTGCGACAGCCATAGTTTACAGATTCTGGCATTTTTTTAGATTTTTCATTGTATTAGTTTTACAACTTTTGTACAAATTTTCTTTAACCTCTTTAATGTGTGATAATTTTGTAAACATTTAGTAGAGCAATTTTTTTGTAATACCTGACAATATCACTGAAGTTGATAATTCCTGACTTTAACTAGAACCCAGGGAAAAAAGAATTACAAATACCATACACAAAAAAGCTGAAAATCTATGCAATTTTTGAGAAATTATAAAACTTGAACAGAAGACCTAACTGCAGTATCATTTGTTCTTTCTTTATATAAAAATTAAAATTTTTGCTGAATTAATTTGGCTGTTAGTAATTTTAAAGTGGACACAAGTCTTTTCTGGAGTGTTTATACATGAAACAGTGTTTATAGAAGCTGTGTTGTTGAATACAAACATATATTAACAAAAGCTTTAATTTATTATTTATTACATCTGCCATCAGAAGTGAGAACAAATGGAGATGTTTGTGAGGCTTATGAGTGAAATGAGGAAGACGACTCGTGTTACATGATGATTTTGCTGATTTAAGATAATGTCTAAGTTTCTCTTTAAAAATGATCCATTAAACTTCAGAATGTGGATGTCTATTGTATACCGTAAATGGCTTTCACATTGGGAATTCCTACCTGAAAAATGGATTGTCCTGTTCTGGGTTTTTAGTGTAAAGTTGTAAACCCAGTAAGTCTTCATGTGCAAAGTTAGGGACATTCAAATGGTTGCAGTAGAAAGTTCTATGTAAATGCCATGTAAAGCATAAAGACTAAGAAATATTCAAGCATGAGAATAAGATTATGTAATAAGATAATGTATGCCTTATGTTGTTTTCATTCTTGGGGGGGAGTGACAATGCTAGGTAGTAGATAATTCCATCAGGCTGTTTTGCAAGGCCAAATTAGACATAAAGGTCTTAACTTTAAGAATGTGGCTTCATATGTTATTTGATGCTCAACAATTTTTCTTGGTGTTCAACATTACCATTGCTGGGAAACTTTTGTTAGAGAAATGTTTATACGTATCTAAACTCGGTAAACAAACTTTACATAAAGCATTGCATATAATTTTGGTAGTTATCAATCTATTGCTATATTTAAATACAGAAAGTATGATAAGGAAGTGTGTTTTGTAGATAAAATTGAATTTAATACATTTTATCTTTCATGTAGGAAATAGTCAGCAAATGTTGGCTGTAATCACAGAAATGGATTCGTTCTAGAGAAGAAATAACAAATACTGTTAATGGAAAGGTCTTTCTATATCTGTTTTTTCTTTCAGCATAACAGATTTTGTGCATAAAAATTGGACTGGTAATATTTGGAAATGGCAACAATACAATTCAAATATCAAACCATAGTTGCGTGCCTCTGAGGTGTGGTGGTAATATATCCGCCTTATATTCAAGAGTTCCAAGTTTGAATCTCGGATAGGGGTGAGTCACCCGGGTAGGGTTTTTTCCGGTGTTTTCCCTTATCCTGAAAAGACAAATATAAGGTAACTTTAAGCTCTATGAAACTGGGGCTCATTTGAGCATCATTTCACCCATTTCATTCATCGTCCAATATAACGTACCAGCTAAAGGACATCAAACTTTCAAAAAGAAAGGCATAGTTAATACTCCAACAGAAAATAGTAAATAGAAGTAGCTAACACCATAAAGGAACACGAATTTGTGCATTTTGTATGCTAAAACTTAATAATACAGGGCTTTCGAATTGGTTCTTCACCGCCGCACGGCCTTTTGCCTGTGCGAGTTTGAAGCTGCCGTGGCTGGGTTTGCCGCTACTAACAAGCTGCGCGTAAAACATGTATAAAAATCTTACCTTATAGAAAATTCTGGAAATGTCGTGAACGATGGTTTAATCGATCCACAGCTTCTGTTCTTTTCAGATGAGGCGTGGTTTCATCAAAATGGTCGCATGAACACTCATAACAGTCGGTATTGGGCATCTCAAAATTCACATCGCGTTCAAGAAATCCCTCATTATGATCGGAGATGTGGAGTTTGGTGTGCTGTTAACACGACACATAATTGGTCCAATATTTTACGACCAGACTAAATAAAGAGAGGTACCGAAATGACATTTTGACCCCATTTTTTCAGTCACGATCTGTACTTGCAGTAGCAGAATCTTGTTGAAACCACCCATATGATTTCTCTTCTTTTGTCAGTTTACAAAAAAATGGGGTCAAAATGTCATTTCGGTACCTCTCTTTATTTACAGTTTGGTCGTAAAATATTGGACCAATTATGCATCGCGCTAACAGCACACCAAACTCCAAATCTCCGATCATAATGAGGGATTTCTTGAATGCGATGTGAATTTTGAGATGCCCAATATCGACTGTTATGAGTGTTCACGCGACCATTTAGATGAAACCACACCTCATCTGAAAAGAACAGAAGCTGTGGATCGATTAAACCATCGTTCACGACATTTCCAGCATTTTCTATAAGGTAAGATTTTTATACATGTTTTACGTGCGGCTTGTTAGTAGTGGCAAACCCGGCCGCGGCAGCTTCAAACTCGCACAGGCAAAAGGCTGTGTGGCGGTGAAGAACCAATTCGAAAGCCCTGTATATGCTGTATGAGTTGCTATGTAAGTGAGGGACAAGCTATTAGCACCTGCAACCATATGGACTTACACATGTTTTGTAGCAGAAGTGAAAAAGTGGTATGTAACAGATGGCAGTGACAGAAACTGAGTTGGCAATACTCAAAAACTGTAACAATGTAATGCAAATAAGTCATGCATACTAATTGTGCTAAGAGTTTTGGTTTAGTTATCAATAATTCCAAATGGTAGATACAAATATTTTTAGTGTGGCAGCCTGGATTTTAAAGCTCATTTTGGTAAACCACTACTGACAAGGGGTAACTTGGTAAGGATACTCAGTACTGAATTCTTGACAAAATTTAAGGTAAATACTCAATGACAAAATCCATGAATGGTGTAGAATCAGGTTCCAACTGCAGTTTAACCCTTCTGGATACTTAATGTCCAAATGCAACACATGCAAGGGTGTGCAAATAGTATATTAAATTTAAAATTTTTTATTTTCTCGTAATCCTTTTCTCATACATTTTATCACTTTAAATTGTTCCCTTTGATATAATTTTTGTTTCTTTCAATTTTTCAGATATGTTCTTAGAAGGTGGATGAAGAGATTTAAAAAAAAAAGACGCTTTATTGATATAATTAAATTTTACAAAATTGATGTTTTACATGCTTAGCATTTTTTCCATGGAAAGTTTTAACATAAAAAGAATTTGATATGAATTAATGAATTTATTCATCAACTTTAGTTTACAAATATATATACATAACTTCTTTGGATTACAACATTTATGTAAACCTTTTTTACTAATAATGGAATATATTCTAAAGTAAGAACAAATTAGAAACTAAAAACTTCACTTATCTTAGTTTCTAATTTGTTCTTACTTTAGAATCTTGTTGCTTCACTGTTAATAGCTTCAATTTTTCCTTATTTAATGGAATATATATTTCCAAATTTATAAACCTGGATTTACAGAGTTGTGTTTATTTTGTATCCTGTTATAACTAACCCTAATTTGTGTACATAATGCAGACTTATATTATGTCCTACATCTTAAAAATGTTCATTTCCTAATATAACATTATTAACATTGTCATTTTCATTGATATCATCTACTTTCCAAAGCCATTTTGTCTTCCTTATCAACATACTTTCAAGTTCTTTTGTATTTGTGAAGGTTTTTAGTTGCTTTTATATATTCAGGTAGACAATCACTTACTTGTAGTTGTAGATAAACAGGAGCGCTTTCGTGGAGGTTACGTCCACATCCTCAGCCAGTAGCAACTGTTGTTTGAAGTCCGAGTTTGGTGCCTTGTACACTCTCCTTTGCTCTGGTGGTAGAACTTGCAAACACAATCAAATCTGGTGCAGAGGGAATTTCAAAATTGCAGACATGACTGGAGTTTAAGTGAATAAAATATTTCTCCCAAAGGTCCAAATCTAATGCAGAAGTGGCTGGTTTTAGCAGTTTGATGTTGTTTCCAATGTTGTGATTCTCGTTCCAAAAATGGTGTGCCACCGCAGATTTCTCACACTGTTTGTTGAGAATGTGTCTCCTGTGTTCTTTTAGTCTAATATTCAGGTTCCTTTTTGTTTTACCTATGTAGAACTTCTCACAATCGTCACAATCGATCTTGTAGATTCCTGATTTGGCGGTTTTTGAAAGCGTATTCTGAAGTGGGGAGTTGAGTAAGTTCCTGAGGTTGTATTTGTTGTAAGGTGCCAATTTTATGTTGTAGTCTTTGAAAATGGTAGTCAGTTTTCTAAACAGTTTGGGATGATATGTCATTTTGTTAAATTGCCCTTTAGTTTCATTTATTCTTTTTAATTTGGTTAAATCAGTAAGCTTTTTCTGTTTGATTGAGTGTTTGTTCATTTTATGTATAACATCAGAGTTGAAATTGTTCAAGTTTGCAATGTTGAGGATATTGTGGAATTCTAAATCATATTCCTCTTTTTCAAGTGGTATGGAGTTGAGTCTGTGTAGTAAGCTTCTGAAGACCGCCTATTGATGAGAGTAAGGGTTATTGTTGTTCTTCTTAATGTAATTGTTTACGTGAGTGTCTTTTCTATAGATACCAAACGTTATTTTTCCATTCTGCCTCATTAGTTTTAAATCCAAATATGGCAAACATCCCTTTTCTTCAACTTCCATGGTGAACTTGATATTTTTGTCTTGTGGATGAGGATGTGGACGTAACCTCCACGAAAGTGCTCCTGTTTATCTACAACTACAAGTAAGTGATTGTCTACCTGAATATATAAAAGCAACTAAAAACCTTCACAATGATCAGGACATCACTATATATAATGCTTCTCCCTTTAATCGTAATATGTTCTTTTGTATTTCTTTGATCTTAAATTTAAAATTGTTCTATCTCTGATTTGGTTAGTAAGTTTTCTCACCTTTGTACAAGAAATGCATCCCTCTAAAATTTAGTTTGTTTACATTCCAGACTGCAATGCCGAGTACTATCTGCTTCTTCACACATCAGATATTCTCCCTTAACATATCAATTCCTAATCTTAGTTAAAACTTAATATTTAATACTCAAGAATTACATTTGAGGGTAATGTGCAAAATTTAAATGTCTAATCTTTCCTTGTTTTCATTATATGAGACATTTTACACAAGACTCAACTTACATTGTTTTAAATTATTTTCTTGGAAAATTAGTCATACAGGCTTTGTGGAAATTGGTTTTATGCTATAATTACATTTAAAAAAATGAAAAGTTTAGCTAAATTGAAATGTTGATGGGCAGAGGCAGGACCAGCAGTCATTGTACCAAGAAAAACAAGGAAATGACCAAGCATCAGCAAGAAATATTGTAGAACAGATGACTACTCAGTAAATTGCAGCACGTGTGGTTTCAGTGACAAGTGCATCAAAGTCAAGATCAGGGGTGAGCAAAACACAAGGTTACGAAATGGTAGGAAAGAAACAGACAAAAGAGCCAAGGTGGGGGATGACAACACTGGACAGCAGGGAGCACAGAGAAGAAGCAATATCAGTGAGGGGGAAAAGAAGAACTAGGCAGGAGAAAAAGGAAGAAAGGGATATTTTGCAGAGTAACAAGGTTTAAAAACTGGTTGGGTAATCCATAAATGCGGAAGTAGAGGGTTTTTATACACAGTGAAAGTGAGGATATAGTGAAGTACTGAAATGAAAATTAATGAAGTGTTCAATGTAAACTGATGAATAAAAGTTATGAGTGAAGCTGATAAGAAAAGTTGAGAAAGAGGGAAAGGAATAGTGATGGGAGATGAAAGAAAAACAGAAATAAAAATTTAAGGGTGGAAGCAGGATAAGACTAGTGAAAAGGTAAACATGTGTAATGTGTATGTAAAAGGCAGTTGGGACCAGGGTCCAGCTCAGGGGTAGCCCAAGGTGTGTAAGATTTGGTACTCAATAAATATTCATTCTAATTGAAATATGGCAATATCAGTATCTTTACTCTTAGTGGGAAGAAGAGAAATGGTCATGGTGGAAAGTGTTGAAGATGAGAAGAGCCAGCATGACTAGATTGACAATGAAATCAATAAGATTTTGTGCTACCTAGTTGGTAGCACCACATTGAACACACTGCAAACTCAATAAGAGTTTCTTCTCATAACTGTGAACAAATTAAGAGAGATTTGGACAGATGGCTTTTGGGTGATGCTGGTTATGTTCCACATATTAGACAGTGGCACCATACTCGCCTCTGCAAAAATTATGAAGAGACACATTTGTCATATTAGATGTATGACAGCTACACTATCACTCAAATTTGTTTTGCAAGAAAAGAAAATAGGACATGGTTATACTGGGACTCCCCTCCTCCATACAAGACTTCTAGAATATGTCCTCACCGATTGCAAGGGCTTGGGGGTTGAATCTGCATAACTGGACTTGTTTGTTACCTTATAACAGATGCTGGAAATGCTATCCTTCCCTAACTAAACAAGCATTCCACAGGATAAACACATTATGGTCGACACAATTTATTTCAGCCAATATAATGCTATGTGGATGCACTTTCATTGCACCACTAAGAGCTCTAAACCAGTAGCAAATGGGTGCAAACATTCAGTAATGGATGACATGAATAGTGAAGTCAACTTCCTCAAATAAAATGTTTGTCTTAGTTTCATTCTCTGGCTAAGGGAAATGCTGTAACAAAACAGCAAAATCCAAGCTCCTGTTACTTTCCTATCATTTTATTGTCCTGTAAATTGTACTACAAATGCACAATTTATAGTCCTTTCTGCTATCACAGTTCTTCTGATAATCTTTCTCACTCTTTCAATGTCTTTCTCCAGCTTCTGTGTCCCTTATATCTTAACTATTACAATACAAGCACTCCACGACACATACATACTCACTGACAGGCTGGTCGACTCACTCTCGTAACTAAAAACTAACTGTACATGACTTAAACAACTAAACAACAACTCAACTCAAACTGACTCAAAACTAAACTGCTACTGACTACCCGCACTGTCTGTGTGGTCCTGTTTGTACTGGGACCAATTCCACGTGATCTTTTGAGATCTTTCCATGCACATGTTGCAATAACTCAGCGAGAATCAACAAGAAGCTTCTTGGTTCCTTTTGTTGTCCGTGAACACACACAACCATCCCAGGCCACCTGGACCCCTCTCGTCCGTATATTGATATATGACTAATGTCATAATACTTTCCCATTTTTTGTGGCAGTTTTTGTTTATAAAAAAACCCTAGCGCAACAGCCCATGAAGGGCCAAGGCTTGCCACCCAGCCGCTGTGTCCCCCACCTCTGCCCACTACAGGCGTCATAGTTTTTGTTTATAGTTTATATTAATATGGTCTAGAAAGTGGTGTTCTTAACTTTATTACATATTTATTGTGATACTAGGAAGAATTTCCATGTGTGTGACAGCAAGAAGCAGTACTATCAAGTCTTCAAGGATTCTTATAAATTAGAATTCTCATTTGTTTTATGTGTAACTTTTGTGCATTTGTTGCCCTAAACATTTTACACATTCTAAATTTCATGTTATTGTAAAATTGTTACGTTGTGCTGAATGAAGGAAAGTCTTTTGAGTTTCAGTTTCTTGAAGTTGGCTAGTATGCATATAAAATCATAAAAAGCGATACATTAGAAACAAGCCACTAGAATAAATATTCCAAACATACATTGGGAGCTTTTGCAGAAGAGGCATGGACTTGAACTTATCTTCAGCTCATAATGGGCTGTTGGGCATCAATTTCTTTATTGAATTTGCATGTAATAGAGTTTCTTTCTTACTGCCTTATATGTATTGATTTACACCATAAGTACATAAATTAGTGGAAGATGTAAATTAACTTTTTTCATCAATTTCTGCATTAGTTTGAAGCCAAATATTTTTCTCTGTTGTGTACATAAGATGCAAAAGTGTTTCCCAAGTAAACTAAAATGTTTTATAATTGTATTGTTTTATGGATATTTCTAAATGATGGTAGATTATTATGATGTTTAATATCTAAATTAGGTTTTGGAGACTTTTAGAGAATTTTACAAATTTGCACACACTAGAAGAAAGTACATTTATAGAATATTCAAAATATCCTTAGCTTTAAATATATATGAGGGACTATAATTTCAGTTATTTCAGACTTGATAAATGCAACAATCTGTGATGTTTTATCCTCTTTTTGGTTGGTCACATGGCATGTAGTTGGCCTCATTATAGCACTAATAATGACAAGCTACTCGAGAGTCTTCATTTGGGCACCTATCCATATTAAAGGAAATTGCCTTGATTTCCCTACCCTGCACTGTTTCTACCCAGTTCTGCTCCCTCCCTGTTTGCTGGCAAGTCAGACTACATTGTTAGATGGCATTTTCAGAGTTACAGTGTGTTAGCTGTTATAATGCCAAAAAGTCCTTTAGCACACAAAATTTTCGTACTTGATTCCGTTGTGACAACATGAGATAACAATTTGTAGACAGGTTCTCTGCTGTTCGTGCACCACACAGAGAAACAGCTCATATATAACAAAGTTATTTCGAGGCTGTTGTGCTGTGGTCCACTGGAGTTAGATGGTCCAGACATTTTGTCCATAACTGTGGTGGACATCTTCAGTGGCACGGTCAAAGTCTCCTCAGTGAGTGAGTGGTGTTTAAGGGTCCGTCGACAGCTAGGTCATTTGGGCCAAAGTCTCCTCAGAGAAGGATCTATTCTGTCTAAAGTGTTGACTGTCCATGCTGCTGTTTTTATAGCAAGGAACTAGTGGGAGGGTGAGGCCTAGCTTCATCTCTGATGTTGCTCGCTCCTAATTGACTTGCTATGTTTTCTCCTGTTTATGATATTCCTGGCTCTGATTACTGAATGCTAGTTGCTGTTGAGTTTTAGAGCTCCTGTTCTATTGAAATTGCTAGGATGCTTGTAGTAGCCAATTTCTTCATCAAAGCTTTTGAGTCTACAGCCCTAGATACAACTCTATTTAAACCAACAATTTGGTTCCACTATGTGGAGGACACCTCTGTCATATGGCTCTATGGAAAGGAAGCTCTCCAAGACTTCCTTCTACATCTCAACATCACTTCCTGCATCCAATTTACCATGGAGGAAGAAAAGGATAGACAGCTAACACTTCTGAACATCCTGGTCACAGGAAGGCAGACAGCACTCTTGAGCACATGTCTGCTGCAAGCCAGCTCACACAGTCCACTATTTGAACAAAGTCTCAGCCATTATCCCAGACAAAAACGGATCATGATCAGGATACTCACACATCTCATTTCTCGCATTTATGAACCACATTTGTTACAACAAGAACTCTTGTCACCTGGAACAAGCATTATTAACAAATGGATACTCAATCTGAGAAATAAAAACTCTTCCATCCTGCCAGACCCCAACCTGTTGTTCAAAAACTAGACCAACCCTGAAACAAAGGCATAGTTTTCCCTCCATATTTCAAGAATGTTGCCAATCGAATTGAACACATACTTCAGTGCCACAGTGTCAAGACTATTTTCAAGTTCACTAAATGATTGAACAATTTACTATGTTCATCTAAGATCCTGCACAGCGCAGCATTAACACCAGGCTTAACGAACTCAAAAGAAGTTGCTGCCTGGGTCAAACAGAAAAATCTGCAGTTGCCAAACATGCTATTGAAGCTAATAGCAAGCACATCATTAATTCCAGGACACAAGCATCCTTTCAACCATGGCACACTACCATGCCCAATTATAGTGCAAAACTATTGAAATTTATAAGCATCATAACAATTTCAATAGAAAAGGAGCTCTAAAACTCAGTAACAGCTGGTGTGCAGTAATCCGGGCTAGGAAACATCATATAACAGGAGAAAACATAGCAAGCCGATCAGGAGCAAACACCACCACAAATGAAGCCAGGCTCCACCCCTTCCCACCAGCCACCCGCACTATAAAAAGAATAACAAGAACAGTCAACACCTCAGATGCAACACAACCTACTCCAAGGAAATTTCAACCATGCCACTAAGGATGTCAACTGCAGTTGTGCACAAAATGTTTGGATCATTTATCTCCAGCAGACTATGGCACAACAGCTTGGAAATAACTTTCAGTTATATTGGCTTTGGCCATGAAAGCTTGCATTCTCTCAAAACAGTTCAAATATTGCGAATAGATTTAGGGAAATGTACCTATTCTTGATACAAAACTCAAGTAAGTCACTACATTCTTACAGAGAAAATCTTTGATGACATAGGAGAAAAGTTAGAATGAAGTTCAAATCTCTGAGAAAACTTGCACATGAATCTGGAATTTTGCAAACCTCTGTTTGGTGTGCCACTAATCTCTTAAAATTAAAACCCTGTAAGATAACTGTAGTTCAGGGATTGCAACCACATAATAATGTTAATAGAATGAATTCTGCAGTTGTGTATTGGATAATGTTGCTCATTGCTCAATTGACCTGCGTTTCTTTTTCTTTCTTTTTTTTTAATGAAGTGCAGTTTTATTTACATGGCATCAGGGTTGCCAATGTTTAAAATTAAAATTATTGTACCGGTCACTCAAAATTATAGATTTGGATTCAAAATTATTGTATATCATAAACCAAATGCTACAACAATAAATGTATCAGCATAACACTTATGAAAATGTAATAGTATTAATGTTTCTGGTATCCACTTACAAGATTGATTACCTCAATCAGTATTACAACTTTAGTACTTATGTTTCTCGCACTATTCATCTGAAAGTTCATCATCTTCATCAACTGTTGCAGCGTTATACAAATTTGTTGCTGAGATAAACTTTAACATTTTCTCGGTGACTTGGAGATTTTCAGACCCACCACATTCTTCCATAGTACAGTTCAAAAGTATTGGAAAGCACAAATGCTAATGGCTTCATTACCAGATGCAAGACACTAGAAAACAACAACAACAACATTCTTCCATAGTCTGAGATGACTGAATAAGTCCATTTACTGTATCTAATGTCAATCTGTTTCTAATTTTGGTTTTTATTAAACCCAGTTTAGAAAAAACTCTTTCTCAAGAAGTGTTTCTATGGGACAATGAAATCACTGGTAATGTAACCTTCGCCAGTTCTTTAAAATGAGTATTTCCATCAAGGTGACATGTGTTTAACAGACTCCAGAAACTGTCAGGTTCAGGCATATTCTTTATTTCATACAGAATATCACATATTCCGAGTTTTCTCCATTGATCATCAATTTTCTTTACAGTGCCTTCTTCATTGAGATTATGGGCACACTGGCAACAAGAGGATAAAAGTAGAAGGATTAGTAGGATATGAAATGGTGTCGCTATTTGTAATTAATTTCATTTCGCTGGTGTGACAAACCAGTGAAAATGATAATTTGCTGGTATTGAAATTATCGTAGACACCCATAATTATCATACTAGTTGATAACCATGAGTACAAACATTCAAATTATTGTATGCCCCCATTATCTTATGGGTTGGCAACCCTGCAAGGCATGAAGAATTAATGAGTGTTAATTCAAACTTTTTTCAAAGGTATGAAAGACATTTGGCAACACAAGAGCATAATTCCCAACATCTATGAAAAACGTATTGGTTATTGCAGTTATATTTGTTGAGAAATCTGTGTGCTTGATTTTAAGGGGCTAAAAGTAGCTGACACTACTGGCAAGCATATGCTCTCGGTGCCAAGAAAATTCTTGTCTGGTCTGAATGAAGACTCTGTATTAATTTGGTAAAATGATGTATTATTAGTCAAGAAAGTCTAGTTATGAAAAAATGCAAACTTTACATTGTGAGAAAGCCAATTCTGGTGCTTTCTGGATGCAGCATAGCAAACCGAGTACAAAATCACCTGCATCAGAATCACTGCGCTGTACCACTGTTCTTATCAAATCATTTATCAACATGCTCTTCATCAATGTCACATCTTGTGGCAAACAGGGAACAAATTTTAAGTCGCTTAAAATTAATAGAATTAGAAAAGAAAGTTTTGGTCAAGTGTCATCCAATAAACATGAATACTGAATATTCACTGTAAGTGCAACTGCAATAACTGGTGTATCAGGTTTGTGGTACAGGAACATTATCACGATGACTTGTTCTGTTTAATTACTTTGGACCAACATAATTGTTGAAATTGAGGGGGTCAGCGCAACAGTGGTCTAACCCTCCCTGATACACAATTTGCAATATCAACACCATCTATCAGGTTCTCATGTGGACTATCTTCCCAGTATATGGTTTGGATCAACACCCATTCCTTATATTAAATTGAAACTACTAATATTTTCCCTTAGATGAAAATCTATGTTATTTGAGTGCAACTGTGGTCTAACCACAAATAGCCAATGAGAACCCAGTAAAAAAGAAAGGATAAGCACATCCTGGATCTTAGCAATGTTAAGCTTGAACCAAAATATGTCAAACACAGGTCAATAAATACAAGCAAACTTAAGGATATTAATGATCTTTTAAAATAGACTCCATCACTTTATCATACATTTTACAGTAGTTTGATTTCTGAAAGTGTTACTCAAAACTGTGAAAATGAGATGGATGGTGAATTTTTTTGCATGCCTGATTATGTAAAATAGATGTGCAAAAGAAAACTGCAAACAACATACTTCCAAAAGCTTGAGTGAATATAACATATTTCATTACCCTTGAATATATCCTAACCATTTAGTAACAGCATGAATTTGAAAATTATTACAGCTTATGTTTGTAAAAATGAGATGGACAGTACAAAATAATTTTCCATATTTTGCTATACCTGAATGTTCAGCATTATAAATCAAACATGTTTAATGTCCTTTAATATGTCCTACCACTTAACAATAAGCACTTCAAAGCTTTTTAAAAAAATTGTATGGATAAAACATGTTTTATTTTATTAAAAAAGGTACCTATTTACAGCAAGTTTATTTTATTTATTTTTTGTTTCTTTCTCCCCTTGCTAAGACATAAGAAAAAGTGTCAGTGCAACAGTGGTCCAACCCAGAAAAAGATTTGCAGCACACCACAAAATCTGTTACACATCAAAAATATTTTAGCCCTGATCAGAGCATTCTTGTTTAATAAACTGAGAAAGTATCAGTGAACAATCAATGTGATTCAAATGAGCTTTTCCTTATCCTAAAAGACAACCATGTTTAAAAAATATGGGTTAGATCACTGTTGCACTTACCCCCTCAATTATCAAATGCATAGAAATAATATCCTCTTGGCAACAATAGTTTTATGGTTGTGGAAGAACATGACAACATTTTTACCTAGGGGAAGGGAGGTGACGTTTCCATTTCACTCATAAATTTTATATCAAATAAAAATTGTTTTGGTGCCAAGCACTGCTAGACAAGTGCATTTGTCAGATCCAGCAATTTTACTTTTCCTTGCTTCTCAGTCCTTATTTCTGTGATCTTAAGTCCAGATTTGTTGATGAAAGTGAATATGTATTTTATATTTCGGTCATGCATAAGTGGTGAGATGTCTCCCAAACATGGCATCAAAGAGAATCAAAATCCTGATTCTTAATATGTAAGGACTCCAACTTGTTATGTAATTCATTAAATATTGATACTTTTATTTCAAAACACAGGGGAAATAATTCTGATAAATACCTACTTGTGACATAGGAATGTGTCCAAAGTGCAAGCGTAGTGGCAGTAAAATAATAATAATAATAATAATAATAATAATAATAATAATAATAATAATAATAATAATAATAATAATAATAATAATAACAACAACAACAACAACAACAACAACAACAACAACAACAACAACAACAACAACAACAACAACAACAATAATAATAATAATAATAATAATAATAATAATAATAATAATAATAATAACAACAATAACAATAATAATAACAATAACAACAACAACATAATTGTATATGGTTGTCATATATTTATGTGACTTAAATGCTGGGGTTCATAGTTAACAATTGCTAAAATATAATCGCTTTTAAGTTATAGTAATTTATATTTGATGAAAAGAAACAATTAGAAATAACATTAATTAGAACAATAATCTTCATGTCACTTTACAGTAAAACCTTGTTTATCCGGATCAGATTTGTAGATTTTGTCTTTAATTTAATGCTCACATTAGATAATAAATTTAACTATAATAGCAAATATGTAACTATAAGTACACCAAATATTAACCTTTTAGTTTGATTCAATGTACAGTTCCTGCCTAAATTGTACAATATATTATGGTAATTTGTACTGTAGTGTAAAATACTAGCTGTTGAGTTTAAGAAAGATTTATTAGTGTGTCACACGGTGCTGATGCGTTATGTCTCACAGCTATAAATAGCATTTGTTTCAACTGGACTGTTTTTGTGTCTTATCAAAGTGTTTGGGAGTATAATTCAAACATCATTCAAATGCCACAAACATTTAAAGCAGAAGACTGTGTATCAGTTCTTTGTTAAGAAATGATGTGATTTTATGTGATTAACATTTTTATATTTTTTAATGTCTTACAAACAATACAGACTATGTACTGTACATAGTTTTTATGGCCATAAATGGCGAGTCTGCTAATTTAAGGATTTAAGAACTTTGTTTTGCTTATTATCCATGTGACCCGGATTATCCAAATTTTTTATTTTCCAGATTGCTTTTTGGTCCCAGTTAGTCCAGATAAACAATATTTTACTATAATTACTTTTACACAGTCACTTCCTACCCCGATTACTGCCAACAAGAAATGTCAAATTGTAGTGGGCACTGTTGTATAGCATCTGTTGAGATAGCAAGTTTAATGACATACTGATAACAGACACTTAATACAAAGGAAGTATGCAATTTATAACAGTTATGGAAAAATAACAGTTTGTTATGATCTAGTCAAGAAAGCACTGGAATTGTTAATATAGAAATAACAAAAATAGATACTATAAATGACAGACCAAGAGCTAAGTAAGATCCTGGTTTATAGTCTTAGAACGTTTCTTAATGTGAAGCTTTTGCCATTGTATGTGTTGTATAAAATATTGTCTCTGCATTGTTGGTTGTGAAATGTTTTGTGATTCGTCAGCAGTGTATCTATCCAAGTCCTACAACGACAACCAAAATTCAGAAAATGAAAAACTCTCAAGGACTATAGCCAATATTTTCAGTATTTTTAAGTGTTACATTTTTCTGCATTTTAGTAAGATATTCGATACTGATAAGTTGTGCAGTTGATTCTTGCTATACATAATGAAGTTCTTTATGTAAATGTTCTAGGTTATTGCCACGCTTGTGGTTATAAGCTACAGTACAACAGTGTTTATATCGGTGATCATTCCTATAGGAATTATATACTACTTCATACAGGTAAGTTTTGTTTTCTGCTAATGATTGTTATATTTAGCAAATTGCTAGAAAATTGATCAGTTAACAAAGAGTATACTGATGAGTCACTTAAAACTTCCATCACAAATATCTCTGAAACAAAAATAGGATTTGAAAAATTACTTTCATAAGCAATGACATAGGCCATTTTAAAGTATAAATCATGTAAATGGTAAATGGTAACCCCGTATTATTTTGATGCAATTGATAGCATAGAAAGTAACGTAAAGAATGCTGTTGGTTGTATTGAAGTAGGTGAATTACATCCTGAGAAATTGGAACATGAAGTTGACCTTGAAATAAAATGAAAGAGCTAAACCTTTACTCATTAACCTTTACTCGTCATATGGTGCCCTTTTGTGATAGTGATGTGCACTAATCATTTAAATTAAAAGAAAAACTTATAAGGATAAAAACTCAGCCAAACATTTAAAACATGATTGATCTCAATCACTCAGTATGTACTCAAAATTGATTTCAATGTCATCAACTTCCAGTAATCCGAAGGGATTTGAGCTTGCCTCTGTAATGTGATGGTAGCATGTCTGCATCACATCCAAGAGCTCCCGAGTTCAAATATCACCTGGGGTGAGTTATCCGGATAAGGTTTTTTCCAAGGTTTTCCCCTATCCTGAGAAGAAACATGTTGGGTAACTTAAAGCTCTATGGACCTCTGGCTCATTTCACCCATTTACCGTCCGAAATGACATTGCATTGGAGGACGTTTATAGATATATAGGGTGATTCACCATAATATCAGTATTTTTATTTCCTATGATTCACTCATGAACAATGCTACATGGTGGCTTTCAATTCTATTATGTACTGTGGTCCTTGCCCTGTCATATTTCAGCATAGGCACCAGCAGTCAAAATATGATTTGAAGCTTTCCTGGCGACAAACATATTCAAGATGTTCTTGGGCTTCGAGCCAGGTGTAGTGATGAAGAGCCATCAACGTTTCGGGAGTGTACAAGTCAGAGTTGGCGGAGCACTGCTTTGAAAAAGATCACAGAGCTAACTTCAAAGAAACAACCATTGTGGCAAAATGTAGCGGTTTCTGGGAATGGAGGGTTAAGGAGGCTCTGTCCATCTCCTACGAGAATAGCAAACTGAACCGGGATGCAGGATTGCAGTTTAGTCCCTCCTGAAAACCAGCCTTAAAGTTGGAAATCAACTGGCTCAGAAAACACAGATTCCAACTTAGCGGTGAACCACCTCCACATTAGACTGGGTGTTTTCTACTCAGTACGTACTAGTGGACAGTACATATACTGGTCCCTTCACTCTTGCTAGTCATTCATCATCCTGATGATGGGAGAGATGTACACTCCCGAAACGTCAATGGCTCATCACTACACCTGGCTCAAAGCCTGAGAACATCTTGAATACACCATTGCAGTCGGGGTGCAACGTTCCTGACAGACTGTTTCAACATATCGTTTGGTACCCACGCACATTCTTCCGATTGCTTCCAAAGTGTCCAAGTATCAGGTGGTTTTCTGGCATACTTCCTCCTAAAATATCCCCAGAGGAAAAAAATCCAATGGGGTCAAGTCTGCACTTCCTGGTGGTCACTCAACATTTCCACAACATCCAATAATGCTACCTGGAAAAGCATTGTCGAGCCATTCTCATGAAATCAATGCAAGATGGGGAGGTGCTCCTTTGTGCATAAAATGCACAGTCGACACCATCCTGGGTTAAAACAATGGGATAAACAAAAGTTTGTAGCATATGCCTCCGAGCATGGTCAGAAATGTGTAGTCTATGCGCCATCAACACTTAATTCATGATTAGAACTGCAACAAACAACAAATACATAATAACATAATGGCACGTAATGGTATAGAATAGAGTATAATATAATGGTAGAGTTACTGATTTTATATCGTTTGCTATAGAATAGCAGTAAAATAAAAATAGGGATACACTAGTGGATCACTCTTTATATATAAAAAATTGGTGGGATTTTGAAGTTGAAAATGTAGTTCTTGTTTTCCAAATATAAATTTTTATCCAAACTGCAAGCTCCATTTTCCCTTAATGTTTTCTTTAAATATTTTCTGATATCTGTTTACGGTTCCTACAAAAATCCCAAGTTACTCTTAGATTTTCTTCCTATTTTGCTTTTTGTTCCTCATGTTTTCTTTTGCTCTTGTTTTTATGTTTAAGTTTTCCCAACGTTGATGTTCTTGCACTCATTAGCAGCTAATTTGGGATATTCCTGACTTGTTCTCCTGTGGGATGTTGCCTTTGTCACTATTATTCAAATGGTGCAGATTTGTACATAAGGGATTGAAAGTGAAAGTTAATGGTAATCTTCTAAGTATTGCAAAATTTCAACCCCCTGAAACCACCCTTGTAAATGAAAAAAAAAAAATCACATTCAGAATTTTATGGAGTATACATGGAATGTACTGTAAACAAGTAAACTTTTCAAGTTTCAATTTCTGTTATAGTCTGTGCATTTTGGTCATTATAACATATAAACTTTAGAAATGTTTCATATTAATTATTTTTTATTGTCTTGCTTCAGAGATTTTACGTTGCAACGTCACGTCAGTTAAAGAGATTGGAGTCTGTTTCAAGGTCTCCTATATACTCCCACTTCGGTGAAACAATCACAGGTAAGATTCTTCAATGTAAAATAAAGCATCATGCACATTTGAAGTTCCACTAAATATCTTATTAATATCATATTGGTGCTGACTTTTTAATAATATTATGCTTTGAGTTGAGCTATGAGAGTCTTTTTCTATCCCATGAGCGAACACAGGATGTAACTAAATATATGGCTTTGAGAATGAGTTGGACACAGCTTGAAACCCAGGGTCAGCAAAAAATAACAGCGTTACTAAGATAAGTGAAGTTTTTAGTTTCTAATTTGTTCTTACTTTAGAACAGGATATAACTTTTACCATATCACTTTTATTTACACTTTTTCATTGAATATTACACTCGTTACAATTAAATTAACTTTTGTTGCACCTGAATATTTTTCTTTGATAGCCTTTTCACGTTATCAGTTATTTTAGACCGGTTTTAGCGTCTGTATCTATGCGTATCACAAAACGTGTCTTTCCTTTCCGGGCTCCAAGACGCTATTAAGAAAAAAGTTGGCACCTCTTTACATAATGCTTTTGTATTCCTACGCGTATGCGCTCATTCTCCCGCAAAGTACACTTTGAAACCCTCCTACATGCTAAATAGTTCCTGTAATGTTAGAGAAGCGATCTTTATCTATCCTCCCTACACTTTTAACATTAAATATACATGGTTCTTATATTTATACATATTAAATTTGAACATGTAACTTAACATTTATGACATTTTTAAACAATTACTTGTTTCTAAAGTAAGAACAAATTAGAAACTAAAAACTTCACTTATCTTAGTCAACTCGAAACTTTAGTCAGCTTTGCACCAAAGAACTTGCAATATTACTAAGATAAGTGAAGTTTTTAGTTTCTAATTTGTTCTTACTTTAGAATCTTGTTGCTTCACTGTTAATAGCTTCAATTTCCTTAATTACTTCTTTTGTTTTTAACATTTAAGACACTGGCAGTACATTTTCAGTACTCAACAAATCCTTATCAACATGAAAAATAAACTACAGGGGGAAAATAAATAAAATATTACAGTCTTATCTAGTAAATCGTAAACAATGTTGTGAACTAAATTGGCTGTATGGAAACCATTTCAAATCTGTTCAATCTAACATTCAAAATGTAAAATCTGGAGTACCTCAAGGATCCATCCTAGGGCCATTGCTCTTTATTTTGTATGTAAATAATTTGGGGGAGTCAACCTATTTGAAACTCATATCGTATGCTGACGATACTTCACTCATTTGTAAAGGAAAAAACTTGCTACAACTAGAAAACAAAATTTCTCAAAATTTGCTACAAATTTCAAATTATCTTAAAGATAACTCTCTTAAATTAAACATAAAAAAAAAACCAAACTGATACATTTTCAGCATCAGCAAAAAAGGGGGGAGGAACTAAACTACATAAATGTAAGACTTGAAAGTACTAAAGTAGAACAGGTATCTAATCAAAATTTTTTAGGAACATATCTTGACGAACGCTTAACATATGAAATGCATGTAAACGAAGTATGTAAGAAAATCACAAAAAACATATACCTACTAAAATACTTTGCAAAATACTTTAATGTAGAAGAGCTTAAAGCTATATATTACGGCATAATATACGTGCACTTGGAATATGGTATTGAAATTTGGGGAGGGTGTGGGTTAACAAAATTAAACAGGATACTATTGCTACAGAAGAGATGCATACGTCATATTTTTCAACTAAAGACTACAGACATGTGTAAGCCACTCTTTAAAAAGAATAAAATATTGACAATAGTTGCTATTTATGTATACAAAGTAATTATACTGATTCAAAACAAATCACCTACTAAAAACACAGATATACATACATATAACACCAGAGGGAATGAAAATTACCATAGAACGCACTTAACTAAGGCTTCACCAAAAAGGATCCGATTGTAATTTGAATGATATTATATAATGCCCTATCAAGAGGTATAAAAGGGCACTCAAGAAAAAACTCCTTTGCTAAAGAGTTAAAGAATTATCTAATTGAAAAGTGCCCATACAGGTCAGAAGAGATGTTAAATTAATGTGTACTGTTAATGTATTTTTGTATATTCAATATTCCATGTTTGTATTCCATAAGTCTAATTATGTGCCATGATGTACTTTTTATTCAGGTATTAGCATTTGACAATGCTCCATGCTTGTATTACAAGTTTTATGAGCAATAAATTTGAATTCTATACAAATATTTACATAAATGTCTTCTTTTCGGGGTCTAGCCGTATATTCTGTCTCAATATGTATATCGTGATACAAGTCTCTGAAGTGCATTATTACTGAATTTAGTAATAGTTTGAAAAGATGTGACAAAGTTGAGATTCTGTTATGCATTTCACACACATGTATTGAATACTATTGTTTTCACAAGCATATGTTTTATTACTTTGAATGAATTACAAATAAAAACAATTTCAAGTGATCTTATCCATTGTCACCTTGGATTTCTGGCAATGCAATGCTGCAAATTCAACAGCTATAATTAATATGATGGCTTTGTGTCAATTGTTTGTTGGCTGATGTCAAGACTCAAAGCAGGCTTTTTGGGTAATACTAGAAATTCAGTATTTCAAAAAGAATTTGTAGTCGGAGACATGGATTATGAAGATACAGTTATTAGATAGACATGGAAAATGTGGTTTTATTTTACTTTCTGCCCTAGTGCATGTTATTACAGCCACCAAATTGATGCTGGTAGGCATGGGTTTCCTTAGAAAGGGTTTCATGTGTTGAAATTCTAAATTTTGTTCTGGGTAAATATCAACAGGAAGACATAGAAAACACAATCATGCAAATACATATGGAAGGGATATAGATGCCTTCCTCTTAAAGATGATTCTATGCACAGAAATAAATGAAAAATTATAGGACCATTCTACTGCTTACGCTATTATTTCTTCTTCAATAGATTAATGTCTCTTAGGACTTACATGCCAAAGGATTTACAGGTCAAGGAGCAAGCAAATTTTAGATCATAGCATATCCAGGATCAGCCCAAAGCCTGGTATGGTGGTGAAGGAGAAGGAAATGAAGTATGGTGATGAAAGGGACAATAAGAAAATGTATGGATAAAATTATCCAACTTAGTGCTTGGCTAATGGCTAAAGAAAGCCAAGAAAAAGCTTTTGATCAAATTGGTTGGTGCCAGAGGACTTGAACCCAGGACTTCCTGAATGCAAATCGCACATTTACTGTGGCACCACCTCATTAGTGAGCTTTTACTTCAGCAGTCAGAAATAAGTTCTCTAGATTTTAATTCAAATACATAACAATTAGGCAAGTTTTATTTAAACGATAAAGAGAAGCTAATTCCCATTATTTGTTATCCTTATTTGCTTCATTAAGTAACTTGTTTCACCATAGTTTAGCATTTTGGTTTTCTGTAATACACAATTTCTGCTGATGTCTAAAGATGGCACTTTTCAAGCGGTAGTAGTCTCCATTCATATATTTTCCCAATCATTGGTAAAGAGAAATAAAGCTCTGCACTTTACAATGCTCCATCTTAAGCAGAATAAATAATGCAACTCCTCATGAGTAAATATTATACCTTAATTTGAGAGGTAGAACTGGAACTTAAAAATTCAATGTCACAGCTGGGATTTGACCCTCCGCTTCCTAGGGTCTTGCCTCTCAAACATTGCCCACACACGGTTTGTGTGTTTAAAAACACCAACAGTAAATAAGGAAAATTGAAGCTATTAACAGTGGAGACAACTTGAAACTCGAGTCAGTTTGTGCAAAAATAACTTGCAACATTACTAAGATAAGTGAAGTTTTTAGTGTCTAATTTGTTCTTACTTTAGCACCAACAGTAAGTTTTTTGGCATAAATAAATAATAATTATGCCATAAAATTGACATTTTACGTGAACTAACAACAATAGTGTGTATTATATCTGTCCTGCATTGCATAGATGGCTTTTTAAAACTTCAGTAAATGACAATCCCATTGCATTTACTCTCTGAACTCTTAATGAAATTATTACAAAATGATTTAGAGGATTTTAAGGTAGATCCTCGTCTTTACTCCATATAACAGCAATTTCGCAAAGTCCCTATAATATTCTAAAGTAAGAACAAATTAGAAACTAAAAACTTCACTTATCTTAGTAATGTTGCAAACAAATTTGTTTGTATAGCTTTGAGAATGAGTTGGAGTCAACTCGGAACTTGAGTCAGTTTTGCAAAAAGAATTTGCAACATTACTAAGATAAGTGAAGTTTTTAGTTTCTAATTTGTTCTAATCTGTATTGGAAAGCACGAATGCTAATGGCTTCATTGCCAGATGCAAGGCACTGGAAAACAACAACAACAACAACAATTTGTTCTTACTTTAGAATCTTGTTGCTTCACTGGTAATAGCTTCATTTTTCTTAATTTCCCTATAATATTCCCAATAACAAACAAAAGTCCACTAATATTCATGAAAATATGTAAAGACCAGACTTCTTTAAACTCCCCCCCACCAGTCTACCAAGTTGTGGAAATGTTTCAAAATAGTTGAGTAACTTCTAGACAATCGCAGTGTATGAAATTTGAAACTTCTGTGCCTTCTGTTGGTCCTTTAGTTATTTAATAAATAGTGTACACAGTTTTGACATAATACAGAAACCCCTGATGTAAATATACAACAAAATGGAGGTGATACTGGTGAACATGTTCTCTCAGGTGCTGGATCATGTCCATCTGTGTATATTGCTTGGAATGAAACATCTTTCTTGTTATTTTTACTCACATTTTCTATGGAACTACTATTTTTTATTCCATGTTGTTCTCAATGAGAAGTCAGACATTTTTGCAAATATATTCTTCTTATAACTCCATTGCCTCTTCTAAATTCAGCTCTGTTTATATACATTTACACACTCAATTGTTTCTAAAAGATATGCTGTGGCTCAGTTGCTCTCAGAACATATATTTCAAGTGGAATCTTGATGTTGAATTTTTGTATAAAATTCAGTACTTCCCTCCTTCTAGGTAGAGCATAAAGAGAAAAATTATTTTTTTTAAACCCAAACCACCATTTGTTGCCTTTAAAGTGTTTTGAAAAGCATAAAAGATGAAAATTAAAATTGCTGCATAAATTTGTTTTTGATAGGAGCATCGACAATTCGAGCATATGGTGTTCAGCAGAGATTTATACGTGAATCAGAAAACAAAGTGGACTTCAATCAAGTATGCTACTATCCCAGCATCATAGCTAACAGGTGAGTGAGTTTATCTAATGAAGATGAGTTCATAAATGTAGGTACTAGTTCCACTCACGACTTGACTAGGCCAGGATTGGGCTTCATTTAAAAACATTGTTTGTCAGACTTAGTCTTGAAAATGAATAGGGAAAAAACGAATTTATAGCATACAACATGTGCATTTTATTTGTGGTGTAAATATCTTTAAACTTTGGTATTTTAATCAAAATCATTAATGACATATTTTGGGAAGAAAAATAACCAAAACTTTTCCTGTAAAGAGCAAATAAGACAAAAAAATTAATTTATCACATGTTTTGGTCTGTAATGTTGAGATGCCTAAAATAGCAAAGTTATTGCAGCATGCACACTTCCAGGAATGATGGATGAATGATTTTTTGAGTACCTAATCTTACCCACTTTGGGCTACCCTAAGCTGAGCCCTGGCCCCTTTGCTGTTAGGGTAGCCCTTCAGTATAATTGCCTTTTACATATACATTACACATGTTTACCTTTTCACTGATCTTATTCTGCTCCCACCCTTTAATTTTTATTTGTTTTATTTCATTCCCCAATGCTATTCACTTTCCCTCTTTCTGAACTTTTCTTATCAGCTTCACTCTTATAACTTTTATTAATCAGTTTACATTGTACACTTCACTAATCTTCATTATCCCAATTACATACTTCACTATAACCTCACTTTCACCATTTATAAAGACCCTCTACTATCTCATTTATGGATTACCCAATCATTTTCTTAACCTTGTTACGCTCAGCAAAATCTCTCTCTCTGTTGCTTAGTTTTCCCCCTCACCCTCATTGATCACTTAATTATTTCATTTGACATTTTTTCTATAGCTATATTTGAATTCACACTTTTTTTCGCTTCCTCCCAACTATCCACTGTTATCATCTCTCACCTTTTCTCCTGTTTCTTTTGTACTCCCACCATATCCCCACCTTGCGTTTTGCTCACACTTGTTACTGGATGCTGAATAGTTATCCGTTGATAGTATTTCCTGCTAATGCTTGAACATTTCCCTGTGCACACTTCTATAGCATTAGTAGTAATAAATACTTGCTTCAGCTAATTGTGAATAATAAACTATAGCACAGTGCTGCCAATTCTTGTTCCAAATATGCACATCCAGGACAACCTGGATAGAGTGCAATAATAGTCATGACATGTGCTCAGTAAGGCACATGCACATTCTAGGACCTGAGCTGCCACCATTTCTGTACAGTGACGCCACAATTGGTCCCAAGGATACTTATGGTTCTTATACCAATAATACTTATACAGAAAGAGAGTTCATGGAACATTTTGGTTTTAGAAAAGAATCTCTTACATTCATTTTCAAACTGCATGGAGAGCACTTACAACAAGACTCGTACATGAATTTAGCCCTGTCACTCACACTGCAGTTGTGCATCCTAGGATTGTTTACGCTTCAGATAGTTTCAGGCCATCTTATAAACGTTCACCATATGCCTGCTGGTTGTATCTTTAATTACGTTATCAGAGTACTTTCGAGGTTAAGCACAAGGTACATAAATAAATACACACGGGTATTCAGAAAGTAAAAGGTAATTCTACACTTTTGCAAGTTTCCCACATATTGGTGCAATGGACTGCACACATGTTCCTGTTTTATACCTATCTGGTGATGATGGTGATTTTTTTTCTGAAATCGGAAAAGGTTTCTCCATCAACATGCACATGATCCATGATGCGAATATGAAGATTAGGAATATTGTTTCCAAAGAATTTAAAAATACTATTCAGTATGTTTCCAATTGATCGAAACATTAAACTTTCTGTCACGACTTCCCAGGCATTCCTCTTCCAGCATCTTTACATCATGTTTCTGTACTTGGTATTGTTTAAACAGATTTTCATTATCTCTAACAATAAATATTTATCTCTTTCACTGACGTTTGTCTCCCTTTACCTATCTCATATTACTTTATCCATAATCAGTTCAAATAAATAGCACAAACAAAAGAATGCTCCAAGATTAATGAGCTCTTACTTCTGTAGTAGTAATTAAAAACTAAATTGATAATGGAGGAAAGTTAACCTTCGAAATGCGTTCCGGAAAATTATGTTGTAAGTGTTGTTCAGTGTTATTAATTGACTCACCTTTTAAATTAAATTAATTACAACACTGTTTTTAAACTTCCATGAAAGGAAGATAATTTGAGAGCAATTTGGAATGAATCATGTTGATGTTTCAGATGGTTGGCTATACGGTTAGAATCAGTGGGCAACTTGATCATCTTCTTCTCTGCACTGTTTGCTGTTCTCAGTAGAGACACGCTGAGTCCTGGATTGGTTGGATTATCTGTCAGCTACGCATTACAGGTACCTACACCAGTAATTTTGGTTACTGTTAGCATACTTGCCAGTAAAACATACAGGATTTTGTCACAAAGTAGGCACATTTACACCTTTGTGGGCAGATTTTCACCATGCACGTGACAAAGTATGAACTACAGACATAGGTTCAGTATTATAAAACTCCCTGTTAGGTTTAAACGATAGTTTTAAATTTTATTTGGTAGTCTAAACATTAATCTTCAGTTGAACTTAGTTTAACTTCACTGATACTTGTCTTTAGTTGATCTACAGTTATATGCTATGTTGTAAGACGATAGTCCCCGCTGTACATATGTATATTGGGGAGGTATTTAAGAAATTATAAGTGATGATGAGTCATACATATAACTGAAAGACTTCTTAAATAGACCTGATGACTTTCAGATGTGGAATGACTGTGAATTTTTAAATACAGTAAAACTGCTTAAAACAGTGCAATCGTTGCAGTAATATTTTACCGTTTTCACAGGTTTCCGTCGTACAAAGGGTTGTACATATTTTAGTAAAACAAAGTACAAGAAATATAATTGTATAGAATTAAACTGAAGGAATAATTTAAAATAAAATTCTGTAAATAAAAGATAGGTTCAATTGCATGCTTCGCTTTGCTGTATTTTCAACTACATGTCATACATAATTGCAGTTTTCTTTTCCCCCACATATCCATCAAAGTGCACTGTCGCGACTTCTTCACAGGAGAACGCTCTTTGACCTCCTTAGCATCCTGCATCAGCTCCAGGAGTTCTGGAACATTGTTGGAAGCTGCAAATTCCTGAAGGTCACTCACAACAGATAATGCTTCTGTAAAAGTGTGTATTTTTGGCTCCCTTTTGTTGGCTTCGTCATCTATTCCTTTCATGACTTCACAACTGCTGTTTCCTGCAGCAGTATCTGCTGCATTTTGAATATCTTCAGTCATGGCAAATTCATTATAAAAGCATGTAACTGTGTATTAAGCATAATGAAAATCCGTCTTAGGTTATTTATGCAGACGGTTCTGGAAAAACTATTCCATTTCCGCATTAGTCAGTTTTCCAGTTTAGAGTGTTATTTAACATAGGAAATAGCTCCATTCCAAGATTTATTTTCCAGTTGTCCAGGTTTTTGTTATATAGGGGTTCTGGTTTAGTCAGGTTTTACTGTATATTCAGGCTTACAAAATAGATAGTCCTAACCATATTAGGTCAAATTCAAAACCAAATACAAAATTCAACAAGAAGATATAAATAAGAAAAATTGAAGCTATTAACAGTGAAGCAACAAGATTCTAAAGTAAGAACAAATTAGAAACTAAGATAACTGCAACATTACTAAGATAAGTGAAGTTTTTAGTTTCTAATTTGTTCTTACTTTAGAAGAAGATATAAACTGTGGGCGGCTCATCTCCCCGCACTGATGGAACTGGTCACCCTCCCTTGGAGAGATGCTGCATGGCTTATATCTAACCACGTGGTTTCCCATCTCTCTAACTATTCCGACCTACCTCCCCTGACGAAGCAATCTCCATGGTTTAAGAAATCCACTCTCAGTAGAGCTGCAATCTCTTTGATCTCAAAAATCGGACTTGGAGTTGCCGTTACACCGGCCTACTTATTTAAAATCCGCCAAAGAGCCTCCCCAAATTGTGATGTGGTGCCTACAGTGATATCGACCACATCCTTTTTAATTGCCCCTTACATACACTTTCTGTTATGCAATTTATCAGCACATTAGCCCAACGTTATGGCAATGGCCCATAGACCATCTCCTCTATGGTGCATAGTGCTGATACCCATTTGTCACGGCTACTACTTCGCCACCTCGTTAACTGCAAAATGAAACTGTGAACTGTGCTCCGATCCTCCTTTAGTGATGCATCATTTCTCTCAGTTCTCCTACTCTATTTCGATTCGACGCAGACATCGATTACTCCTGCCCGGAGTGTCATAGTGTATCCATAAACCCCAAACAACAAGATATAAACTGTAAAAACCATCATTTTATTAGTGGATTTCTATCAATCACTTCATGATCTTAATTATTTTCTGAAAAATGGTAAAAATACACCTTTTTTATTTCTTTACGTTTTGTAGTCACTGGTTATTACTTAGGTGTTATATGTAGGAATCAGACTAAAAACACGCAACAATATATAGAAACAACAATGGGTTTTAATACCTTTCTACTATCCCAAGTATTCTAGGGTTTATTACATTGTTGGTTATCCAGCAATGAGGAGGCAGATGCAGCTGCTAAGTCTGCATGCCGCCTGCCGGAATTCTCAACCTGTACTGTGCCTTATACAGATGTGCGACGGTACTTACATTGGCATCTCCTAGCTGTATGGCAGCAGTCATGGGAAAAGTTGACTGGCACTCAATTGCGGACAATTAAGGACAGCGTACGGACTTGGGGTACGTCCTGCAGGGATTCCAGGCGGGCAGAAGTTATTCTCATCCGCTTGAGGATAGGTCACACGCGAGCCACTCACGGACACCTCCTGCGTGGGGACTAAGAGCCTGTGTGTCCGAGGTGCAGAGTCCAACTTTCTGTGGCTCATGTCCTCGTAGATTGTCCGCAATACGATCGTGAGCACCAGTCCATTGGCCTAGGGCATACAATTGGTTCAATTTTGGGCAACGATCCAGATTCTGTCTCTAAGGCATTGCGTTTCATTGCCCATATTGGATTTTCCAAGCAAATCTGACTTGTATTCTCGTTTTAGGTAGCTTTTAGCTTTCTGAGATTTCTTTTACAGTATTTTAAACTACTTCATTTTTTATTAAGTCTGACTTGCTGATTTGTTTTAGTTTTAGAAGTGAGAGTTCTTTAGATCTAGCACGTTTTAGATTTTTCCGGCTCTCAGGTATTTTACCTTTCTTACCCTGGACATTGTTTTAATTGTCTAGCATTTTAGCCTTTATTTTAATATTCTGCGTTTGAACCTTTCACTTGAGTTTTAGTTTTTGTTTTACTACGGGCCCAAATGACCTTGTCGATGGGCCTTTAAATTTAACACTCCACTCCTCCACTCCACATTATTGTTTATTGTGTTAAAATATAAAGAAACGTGCTTTGTCTCTCATCCAGTAGCTCATCATCAAAATAGAGGCGGGAATACTGAGTGATATCATTATTAGGATCTACTGTAAAGTTCAGGCCAGAAGCTGACATGAATGGGTATGTTGGTGGAACTGGAGTAACATTGTCACCCATTAAGGAAAATGAAGCTATTAACAGTGAAGCAACAAGATTCTAAAGTAAGAACAAATTAGAAACTAAAAACTTCACTTATCTTAGTAATGTTGCAAGTTATTTTTGCAAAAACTGACTCGAGTTTCGAGTTGACTCCAACTCATTTTCAAAGCTATACAAAACCATTTCAATTGCACCCATTGTCTTGCTGCGCTTAGTTCTAAAGAATTACTTGAATCTGAATCAGAATCACTTTCAGTTAATACTTCTGAACTGTAGTTGGCAGATTCCTCAAGGGAAGTATTGTCATTCCAAATTATATTTACTTTTGGATTTCGATGCGTTGCAAGATTATAATCTTTATTGTTGGAGAATGTAAATATTTTTCCAATGCAGTCAACATACTAATTCTAGATATGGAGCACAAAGATAGTCATTCCATATAGCGGTGTGCGCTAAATTAAAGGTTTCTGAACCAGAATAATCAGAATAAAACCACAGAGAACTAAGATTGAAATGTATACCAGATAACTCGGGTTAGAAATTTTCTTAATTACGAGTATTCTCAGTATAATAGGTGAAGTGGTTAAAGTGACAGTACATACTTGAAATTTAAGTATAAACATAGAAGCTACAGACCACATAATGCAATTAATCCATGCTTCATATAAATATATGGTACAAGCTTTAATAAACATTAATTGCCAGGCACCTAGCCTTCTGTATACCTTACAAGAATAAATTCCACTGCGGCCATGATTAACTTGAAGTAGATAGTAAAATTGACCACCTCCGTAGTGCAATGGTAGGTGCCTGCCTCTAGCATCAGAACCCGGGTTCACTCCCCAGTACCAGTGTGGGGATTTTTCCACTGCTGGGAGGCCTAACATGGGGTGCACTCAGTCTTGTTAGGTCCCTGAGGGGCCAGCTGAGGAGCTACTTGATAAAGAAATAGCTAGCCCGGGTAGCAATGGCCACATAACTGGCAGGAAAGCTTGGAGCACTAACCACATCCCACCCTCCAATTCTGTATACTTCTCAAGATGCCTGTAGTAGGCAGAGGTGGGGGAGGCAGTGGCCAGGTAGTAAGCCTTGGCCCACAAAGAGCTGTTGTGCTAGAGGTTATTATTTTATAGATAAAAAAAATTGTTTTTATGAACGATTTATAAATTGTATTAGAAAATAAGTTATAATAAGTAGAATCAAGTGAATGTTCATCAGGTTTTATTTAGTACGAACAATATGCCAAGCAAAATGGATAATATATTTAAATTGCTACAAGTTTCAATACTGCAAATATTATTTTTCGTTGTGAATGGTAGGTTGTTGCAGTAATTTAGCACTAAAATGTTACACTTATTTTTATCATAAATGACCATTACTTCAGAGTATTAACCTTTTCTCTAAGCTGGTACGTCTACAAACAGCATTTAGATGCAGTTTAATAGGAAGAAGAAGATTTGTGATTGTCTTCTTTTCTCGGCCTTCTGGTACACCAGCACCTGCAATCAAACTTTTGGTTAGGTTTAATTAAACCTCCGGTCAAACCATGTTTATAAAACGGGCCTTAGCGGTATGCAGTGCTGTGATCTCTGTAACAAAAATAATTTTACCTGGTTTCCTTTGTCGAAGTTCTGCAATCACACATTGACGTTCCTGGTTGTAACAAATATCTTGCTACAGTTATGGTTGTAAGCTAGTAACATACTTTGTTGCAAGGGTTGGGTCACCTGTTTGTGCATTATTGGAGGGATGGTTTAAAGTTGATAGTACACTCCGTTCCTATACAATGCACTTGAAGTTCTTGTAGATAATCTTCCCAAGATAGTTATTATTTATTTATGTCAACAAACTTACTGTTGGTGTTTTTAAACACACAAGCCGTGTGTGGGCAAAGTTTGAGAGGTAGAACTGGAACTTAAAAATTCAATGCCACAACTGGGATTTGAACCACAGACCTTCCGCTTACCGTGTGGCTGGTCTACCACTGAGCTATTGTGACAAACTGCCAGAATGGCATTAAATTCTCAAACCAGTTCGTATTTCTCGTGGTAAACCACAAAGGCAGTCTCACATCAGAGACAAATTACCCCAATGGTGACTTACTATTGTAAGTACTTTATGTCCCAGGATTAAATAACCTTCAGATGGTAATTATTATTTATTTATGCCAACAAACTTACTGTTGGTGTTTTTAAACACACAAGCCGTGTGTGGGCAAACTTTGCAAGTATTACAGAAGATGACAACAGATACACTTTTTACAAAATTTACTGTCGGAATATGTTTACACTAGTGATGAGATATGCCAACCACTAGTCTTCTTAAAATACTAATTCTCTTGTATAAATATACACTGTGATAAACCTTTTGAGTTTATCCGTAGATATCAAATTTATATCACTTCCATTCACCCAAATTCTCGGACGAGCGATGCACGATACCCATCTGTCTCCTTAGACAAACAGATAGCTAGTGATGCTTCAGTAAGCGTCATGAAGCTTAATTTGAAAATGTCTGTTAGGCGCTAATCTCATTCCCAAACATACCTCCTCTCTCAATAGTTTTATCTTGTATTTACATTTATTAGCTATAACTCTTCTTCTTCTTCTTCTTTACAAATTATTTGTCTTAAATTGAATATGACTGCTGACATAAAATGAATCTCTACATAGACCACTGACATCAAATGAATTTCCGTATCATCTGTATGTCTGTACTTTATAAAACATAGTTCCTCTTCATTGGGTGCAACAAAATGTGGAGTGGATATCTGTGTATAACCTAGGAAATGGCATTCATTGATTTAATACCTATTTATTGTGGTACCAGGAAGAATTTCAGAAAGAAGCGATAGTACTGCATTTTTATGAAACAGAATTTTCATTTATTTTACATAAAATTTTTGTGCATTCATTGCACTGAAAATTTTATGCATTCAGAGTACTTATGTCATTGCTTAATTGTTAAGCTTTGCTGGACGAGGAAAGGTTTTTCAAGATTTAATACCAGGAAGTTGACAAATATGCATTACATCTGTACATTAATACATATTTGTATTATACATTTTGTTTGCTTTATTTTCATAATCACGGCTAGTTGTCGAATTTGCCAATAATAATAAATTGCTGTCTTTGAATGGTTTATGCTGTTCTTGTTTCACATTCATTAAGATAAGCATAGTCTACTGCATTTTCTTTTCTCTTAGATTACCCAAACACTGAACTGGCTTGTTAGAATGACTTCAGATGTGGAAACAAATATTGTGGCAGTGGAAAGAATCAAGGAATATGGTGAAACTGAACAGGTAAGATGACCCAACTCGTATATGAAAACTCTGATTTATGCATTCACGACTTTTTCTATTGTGTTAGCTCCTTCAACATTTAACAGATATAAAAATATGGTGCTCTCTAAAAAGCGGTTACTATTACTGCTATTGCTATCTTCAATATCATCAGTGAAAAATATTGGAGAGCAAGAGGATTAATGACTTCATTGTCAGAAATCCAGCATTAGCTAACAACATTTAACAAATTCATATAGATTTCATTTGTCACATAAATATCTTAAATATATGATATTCTAATCATAACTTTAAAGCCAGTTTTCAAATAATTGTGTTGTGGTTGCTAATGCTCTTTTAATTGTATTTTCTCCATTTTTCTATAGGCTTCCCAGTAATATTTACATAGTCTAACTGGAACACTGACATTAATAGTTTTTAAATTGTTGTAGGACTAAAAGTAGCACAGATTTAGAAAAATTAAAACTGTTTTCATATTTTGCAGTTAAAAACCAAATTTCAATTTTTTTAAAGATTGCTTTGTAATTTTTACCAATCCAGTCCCTTAAAATGTATGTATGAATTGTAATAATGAGTAATATGTCACTTTTTTAGGAAGCTCCATGGGATATTCCAACAAAGAGACCTCCAGCAGACTGGCCTTCTGAGGGTAAAGTGGAATTCAAGGACTATAAAGTACGATACAGGGAAGGTCTGGATTTAGTGCTAAAGGGCATCTCCTTCACAGTAAATGGAGGTGAAAAGGTAATGTCAGTTATCAAAGTGTTAAAATACTGATATTAAGTGTAAAAGGTGTTTGTGAATATAACATGACTGTTATTTTGATAGGTTGGCATTGTTGGAAGGACAGGAGCTGGAAAGTCTTCTCTTACACTTGGTCTGTTCCGCATCATCGAGGCAGCAGGCGGACAGATTCTTATTGATGGAATAGATATAGCACAGATAGGACTTCATGCACTTAGGTAAATACCTATATATCTAATGTCTGAAGACAAAAAATCTGATGTGTTGCATTCACATGACTTTCTGTACTCTCTTGTATTAACCATTCTTACAAACTCTTATTCCTATATCTTCTTAATGTTAGTTGAGATAATCATTTGAACAAATTATCTTATTGCTATTTCCTTGTAGGTACAAGGGGAATATAAGAATACAGTAGGCTTTGAGTGATAGTCAAATCTTTTAAAGCTTTCAAATTCCGTTCTCTTTGCACACTTAACATATAAAAAATTAACAACGATGTTCCATTTCACAAAAGTTTTAAGTTTTCCGAAACTCACACACATAACAAGGAATATCTCCGAAATGGTTCACCCTACAAGAAAATTTGTTTAGACATAAATTTTGTGTTTTAGTGAGATCTACATTTTTTGTATAGTAAGATTTTGTCTATCTCTTATGGTTTACGAGTTATTCAAAAGTCATCCAGAGTGAACAGGACTACATAGGCTATAGCCAGAAAATTCAAAATATATATTTCATTTGTCATACAAATATCTTAAACATATGGCATTTTAATCAAAATCATTGGAGCCATTTTGAAGAAAATCAAAGTTTTCCATGTAAAGGGTAGTTTAGGATGGGGCTATTTTCTTCAAAATCGTCATGTTGCATCCTTGGAAAACATTAAAATTAAATACCAAGTTTGATTTTTAACTGACTTCATTTTTGAGTTATTCTGTACACACACACCTTTTTCTAAAAATGCTTTTTTTGGATTCAGGGGGTCTCAAAACATATTTCGGGTGAAATTTAGACTTCGAATTTTTGGGTGGAATACAATACTTCCCCTACTTACCAGTAGAGAAAGTAAAAATACTGCTAGCAAGGGAGTCTGTTTTGGAAAACATCAGAAGTGTTCACTCTCACTGCAATCATAACACACAATGGTGGCCTATAATGACTCTAGGAAGTATTCATCTCCATTTTAAAAAAATTACTCAAAAATGGCTGTAATTATTTTAATTAAAATACCATATTCATAAATATGAAGTAAAATTAGAAACTAGCTTCACTTATCCTATCTAATTTAATTCATTTTTCATCCAATGTGACATTATTAGAGGATGTTAATATACAAAAAAATTACTATTGTTTATGATCATTACCATCATCTATTTATTTTGCTGCATGTTTACCATTCAGGTCACGACTGACAATCATTCCCCAGGATCCAGTTCTTTTCTCAGGAACATTAAGGATGAATCTGGATCCATTTGGTAATCATTCTGATGCTGAAGTGTGGCGTGCTCTGGAGCATGCCCATCTCAAATCATTTGTTAAAGCTCTTCCAGCTGGTCTGGAGCACCAAGTTACAGAAGGAGGTGAAAATCTTAGGTAAGTAACATATTAAACACTCAAAATTAATTTTTGATCACCCTAGCTTGATTTCGTTATCAAAAACTTATGATTTGGCTTAGTTTCATTGAGGGACATCACTGCCCTAAACTGCATCCTTTGCAGGTATGGTGCATATCCGCAGACATATCATCGGTACAGAAGTCTGATGTTCATAGTGAACTTAATCAAACTCGAACAATGATGGTTTAAACTTCCTCCACTTTATGAAAATGTATTCCCAAAACAAGGGCTCGTGGAGAACAAGTTTTGGGCAGCTGAACATCTGCCTGTTGACATAATCTACAGGCAGACCTCACTTGCTGTCTCATCTTGTGCAGGTGTCCTATGAGAACATTATGAGAGCTTTTGCTTGCTTAATTTTAGCAGTTGTTGTGTCCTGCTTCTCTAAAATCTCTGTACTAGAGCTTTGGAGTGCCCAAAACCTACAAAAGATTCAGACTTCTCTTGTTCTCTGATAGTCAGCTGAACCAGTCCTCATGACAGCTCCAGTACTCAGTACTTGTTCAGATTTTAGGTTGCTTTATGTTCTCTGCCCTGGCACCTGCATAGCCAGTGCAACCAAATGGTTATTGAGGACCTGCAGCCCCGCCTGACTATTGAAGAGTATACCAATCCATCTCTTTCTATTGCATCTTGTCACACTTCCAAGTATATATCTACTTAGTATAAACTGGGTGTCCCCAAAATACACAGAGATCGCTTAGTATTTTGTGCGGAATGGCAAATTGATGGGTTTTCAGGAAGGAATTCCTGTCTGGAGATGCATGGTTTGGATGCTGTAGCACATCAAAGTGTGAGATGGGTGTACATTTACATTTTGTCAATAAACCCGACATCGAGCTGTCTACATTACTGATGGGCTTCAAAGTGTACCTCTTACATCATTGTAGAGCCTATATTGGCGGTGGAAAGCCTCATGCACATGACCCTGTATGTGTGGTTGTCTTTAAAGATTTTCAATCACTCCGTGGACTCAAGCAATAAGGACCTCTCTGACATTGCAGGAGTGCCATACACTGTGCTATTCAACCAACACCACAGAAAATAGTGAAGAGGTGTCAGGTTTGGCAACTGTGCTGGCCATAGAACTGGTTCACCTCTCCCAGTCAATCGATTTGGATATGCGACATTAAAGTGATACTGCACATTTACATCCAAGCTCATGTCGATCATTTCCACAGCTGTCTACTGGTATGTGTTGCACTTCTATTAAAAAATGTTACTGTACTGGAAACTACATAAGTAACACTGTAGGATGCGCACCAAGGACTCAATGGAGGAATTTAGCATATGTGCAGGAATGTTATTAGGCTCAGGTCACTCATTCGCAGTACAAGGATGGCTAAAGGTTTACATACCTTCTGTATTAAGATACCAAAACAAACGTTAACATATTGTCACAACCGTTCATCCTCAAACTTTGATGCTCTCCAGCGCCCAAACCGTGCACTCCCAGAAAGGAGTTCCTTCTTGAAAACTGACCAATTTGCCATCCTGCACAACATACTAAACTTTTTTTTTTTTGGGGGGGGGGGGGGGGCACCTTGTTTAACCTGAGGGGCTATGGAATATTCACTCAAGCTAATTGATAGCTTGTTACCATTGTGTCAGTCTGGGTGGCTCAGTGGGTTAGATGCTGGTCTACTGATCCCAAGGTTGCTGGTTCAAATCTGGCTCAGTGTGCTTAAAAATGACAGCTCCATGTCAGTAGATTTACTGGCATGCAAAAGAACTCCTGTGGGACCAAATTCCAGCACACCTGTAATGGTGATGTGATCCTGGCAATTGACAGCATCATTAAACAACAAAATAATTTAATTTTAAATGTTACCATTGCCATAGAGTCCAGCCACTGATCCAGATATGGTTCCTAAGCCTTCAATATATCAGATTGGCCCTTCATTTTCTTTAGATTTAATCTGCTCTTTTCATTCACTGCAGTAAGGATAAGAGACCATGAAAGCATTGTCAAACAAAAATCTTGGTTTCAAAATGTCCTCATTTGAGTACCCTGAACAATTTTTGTCCCAAGATAGTTTAAAGGGATATCAAGAACTGTGGTCTCCTTTATCTGCCGGGACTCACTGCCACACTTCATGTGGCATTGTTTTTCAAATGGGAATTGAGCCTGTTCTCAAAGGACTTTTAAAAAAACCTAAGTATTATGTTGAAATAAGAAGAGTCACACTAATTTTTACAATTACTTCACTCACTTGTTTATTAAAAACTGGAACGTTTTCGAGAGATGTCTCTCTCATCTTCTGCAGATGGTGACTGAGGTTTGAAGTTGGATCCTACATCTACTAGGGTTGCATCTTGCTGCCGTCTATCGGTAGAGAGGCAAAGCTCCATCAGATGGTTTGTTGGCGGGATGTCAAAATTTATAATGTCGTCTGCGTTTTTGGTGATGTATATTTTTTCCCAGATGGAGAGTTCTAGTGGTGAAGAAACTGGTTTTAACAAATTTATGGCTTGACCGATGTTGTGGTTTTCTGACCAAAAATGGTGTGATACAGCAGATTTGTCTGTTTGTTTAAATTTAATGTTTCTCTGATGTTCCTTTAATCTAGTGATTAATTTTCTCTTAGTTTTGCCTATGTAGAATTTATTACAATCTTCACAATTAATTTGGTAAATTCCTGATTTTTGTGTGTCTGGGATTGTATTCCTGAGAGGTTTGTTTAGTAAATTGTTTAGGCTGTATCTGTTTTGGGGAGCTAATCTGATGTCCACCTTATTGAAAATTTTATCAAATTTTTTAAAAGCCCATGGATGAAAAGTGAACCTTTTGTATTTCCATTTTGTGTCCTTGATTGTCTGCAGGGTAGTTGTTTGGGCTATTTCTTTCAGTTTAGTGCCATGTTTTAGCATTTTATTTATCATTGCCGGATTGAAACCATTGGATGCTGCTATGTCCAGTATGTGTTGGCGTTCTTTTGAAAATTCCTCTCTACTTAGAGGGACATGGAGTAATCTATGGATCATACTTTTGAAAACTGCCAACTGGTGTGCAATTGGATTGCACACATTCTTCTTTATGTAATTGTCCACATGAGAAGGTTTTCGGTGGATTCCAAATGTGAATTGATCCTGGTCTCTGATAATTTTGAGGTCTAAAAAGGGTAATATGTTATTTTCTTCGGTTTCCATAGTGAATTTTATATGAACATCCTGTAGGTTAAGCAATTTTGGGGCATCTTCTTTGAATTTCTCAGGTATGATAGCAAAGACATCATCTACGTATCTGATCCAGAATTTGAAGATGTGGGGAAATGTATTGACCAAATGTATTTCTAAATGACTCATGTATAACTCTGCAAGGATAGGTGACAGTGGGCTTCCCATGGCTAAGCCTTGTGTTTGTTTGTAGAACTTATTGTTGAAAGTGAAAAAGTTTTGTTGGATGCAAATTTCAGTCAAGTTGATGATGTCTTCTAATTCTGCTGTGCTTGAAGTTAACGGAGTTAGCCATTTCTTTATAAGTGCAGGGATTTTCTCTATTGGAATGCTTTGTCAAATATTTAACCTAAGTATTAGTTACAACTGATGATCTGTGCACCAGAAATACTCTGCACCTGCAGATTTATAATCAGGATTAAAAATTAATTTTGCGTAAATAAATATTAATAAATATTACAACTAAAACTTCACTTATCTTTTGTAACTCTATATTAATTCATCCAAACATATTAGTCACTAATATTTGTTGATATTGCTTCACTGTCAATAGCTTAATTTTTTTCCGTGTAATTTTGAGTATTTTATGTCTTACAAAACTGTTTAAAAATAAAAAATTCAAAGTATGCTTAACTGTGGTTTTTGATTGTTCCATTTTGATAGTGTTGGCCAGCGACAGCTTATTTGTCTCGCAAGAGCACTTCTCAGAAAAACAAAGGTGTTAATTCTGGATGAAGCAACTGCAGCTGTAGATCTTGAAACTGATGATCTTATACAGGTTAGTATTTTTTCATGTTACTGATATCATCTTCTGCCCTGAACCTTTTTCCCATCCACAATTCCTTCTAGTGTAAAGCCATTTCTTCAGTAACATTAACAAGCATACTGATTCCAAATAACAGTTTCAAAATCACAGTAAAGTATGTCCAGAAGTATTTACACAAGCGATTATTTGTGCTGGTATTGTAGATAATGTGCTGCTCACTTTAACTCACATTGAAGAAATTCATGTGTATTATCTGTGGTGGTATTTTATAAGGCAGATAGTGATGGGCTTTTACCTCAGGGTCATATGAAGTGGGTAGCACTGTAGAATCATCTTGTATTGTTTTCCATGATTCTAATGATTATATGTTCCAAAATGGAATCTCAGGTAACTGCCTTTGCATGTGTGTCGCAAGAACTGATGCCACATTTTTCAAACTCTACACTCATTCGTATTGCTGCACAGTGGCATAGGCTCATTTCTCAGATAGTCAGGATCATTGGTGCCATCCCTTGCTCACATTTATTCCTAAGTTAGGGGGTGGATTACTGTCTCTATGCTGTCAGGACTTTAGCCATATTGCTAAAAACTGCACTGGCAAACCAGCGTGTGGTTTCTGTGGAGAAACTGACCATGCTAAAAAGGATTGTCAAGGCAAACAAGCTTGTGGTTTCTGTGGAGAAACTGACCATGATAAAAAGGATTGTCAAAAGAAGAACCAGATGGTCTGTATCCCATGACTAAGAAGAAACAAGCAATGTAGCGGAAGGCAAACATGCACTACCTACAAACTTTTTTGGGACAGAATAATCTCCAGAACAATTATGACTAACACGGCAGTATATAAACATCATTTCAACAGAAATTTAAAAATTGGTCAAATTAATGTGCAAAGTAGGTTAGTAATGTCCGAACTAAAGAACTTAATTGGAGAATTAAATTTAGACATTCTGTGTATTCAAGAGCCGTACTCCAGAAATGAGATTGTCATACATGCTCCAGTTATGGCAAGGACGATCAGCTTTGGCAATAATCCCATGGCAGCAGTCATGATTTTTAATCCTAACCTGCAAATTGTAAATATAACACAACTAAGTGATACATACACAAATTGTGTTGAAATTAGTTATGAACGTGGTAGTTTTATACTGGCTAATTTCTATTGTCAATACAGTCACACCATTGAGCCTTATATTGATAAAATTAGAGAAGTGAATCATTTATTTAGGCACCGTGAGATTTTATTCACTCTGGATGCTAATGCAAAATCACCCTGATGGTATAGCAATTTCAGAGATGACAAAGGAATACAAATGGAGGAAATAATATCTGAATTAAATCTAAATATTTTGAATAAACCGCTAAATCCACCAACATTTGAAAATAAGCATGGTGCTAAATCCAATATTGACCTAACTTTAGGAAATTCGAGAATATTACACAAAATCTTTAATTCAAAATTAGGGCAAGATTTCACCTCCAGTGACCATCGTTTTAGTTACTTTAATTACAAAATTGATACATGGCTCATGAAAGATTCAAAATTAATAATTAATAGAAGAAATTTCTCTCAAGCCAACTGGAAGAAACTGAAACAAATATTTGACAATACAATTACATACAATGGTATATCAGTAGATTCAGATGCAGAGAACTTAATACACACAATTACAAATGCAATGCATTTTTCAGTTCCAAAATTGCAGAACAAAAAATACACCGACCACAGTTGGACTGATAGCTTGGATTTATTACGAAGGAAGATAAGGAAATTAAGAAAAATTTATTAATGATGCAATATAGAAGAGTTAAGACAACACCACTTAACTAGATATAGACATGCCAAAGAGAAGTTTAAAAGACAATTGAATGAAACCAGAAATAAGTTGTGGCAGCATTTCATAGAAACTAACTTAAACACCAATATCTGGGGAATTCCTTACAAAATTGTAATGGAGAAGATTAGAAAACCCGAAATATTAAACACCATTATGAGGGACAATGGAATGATGACAACTGGAAAGATACGTCAGAATTGCTACTTCATACCCTGTTACCAGATGATAAAATGAAGTCTGGCAATGTTCAAAACAGAATTAAAAGAATTGAATCGATCAGACCATTTATGAATAATAATATATATTATCTTTCAATAAATCGGAAATTTGATTAGAAATCTACGTATCGCTAACATATTTGTAATAGTTCCAAAAAGACACATCAGTGATGCATTAAAACTTCTAAACATACAGGACAAAAGCATAAATTTCACAGTGGAAGTGGAAAAAGATGATAAATTACCATTTTTAGATCTAAAATTAATCAAAAACAAGGATAGAATAAATTTCGGTATTCACAGAAAACCAATGCAGACAACTACATAAAAGCTAATAGTTACAATCCAAGAAGCCACAAACAAGCAATTTTCAATAGTTTAACACATAGATTGGTGAACATCCCTCTTCCAGCAGAAGAATAAAAAACAGAATATTACAAAATAATTGACATAGCACAAAAAAATGGCTTCCCCAAAGAATTAGTAGATAAAAAAGTAAAACGAGCAGAAAAGAAAAAATTATTAAAAGAAACTAACACTCTCACAGCAGCAGAAACAAAAATGACATTCAAAAAATTCACATATCATCCATGGGCCTTTGATAAATTTAAAAATGTGTTCAAGGAATACAACATACTCCATAAAAAAACCTACTGCTTTCAAACATCAAAGATACTATTCCACCTAACAAAAAATCTGGCATATACCAAATTGAATGCAGTGATTGTAATGAAGTATACATAGGAAAAACCAAAAGAAATTTAGAAATTAGATCCAAGGAACACGTTAGGAACATCAAGAGTAAACAATTAGAAAAATCACCAGTTACCTTCCACTTTTGGACAAAAAGTCATGACATAAAGCCAGAACTGAAACTTCTCAAACTGTTGAGACCATATACATATAGAGTTGATAGTGGGTGGTTCTTTCCGGTGCTTTGTTCTAAAGTTTCGTCGCATGGTTGTGACAGATTTACTTGTATGAAACTCAAGAGCAGCAAACCCTTTTTCACTGTTGGTCGCTGTCTTACAACTGTTGGAGCTCGTGGCCGTACTAGGAGGCATAAGTCACAACTGCACTCTTGCAGTAGAAGGAAGAAGCATCATGACTGTTGCAAACGAAACTTGGAGAGAGAGCTATCTTACAACATCAAATACCATCACCATATATTTAATAATGTCACTATAAAAAAATCACGAAACCTCTCAAATCATTTGTGTGCACCCTATATATTGGATAGATAACATATTAAGTGTAAAATTAGCAACTATTGCTGCCATTAAGGCAAATGTGCTCAATTTCTGTGCAAATAATAAAATTGTAACCAACTTTTGCAGGTTGTATGGCATGTCAAATACAGTGCACACAGGCAGGTTTAACTAATCTATTATTTTGTGTCAGTTTTTATTTCAATTTTCATTTTGCTTTATTACAGAGAACAATTCGAAGTGAGTTCAAAGAATGTACAATTTTGACCATAGCACATCGTCTAAACACTATAATGGATTCTAATAGGTAAGTAACTAACGATAGCTGTTTAAAATATTTCAATGTAGAATATCATGTGAGAATATTTATAAGGCGGTGCCGTGGCCAAGCGGTTAGACCATTTGCCTACCATTTAGACAGCCCGGGTTCGATCCCAGGGACCTACATGTGGTATTTGGGGTGGACAAAGTGGCGTCTGGGCAGGTTTTCTCCAGTTTCCCCCACTACTCATTCCACCAATTGCTCCATCATCACCTTTCCATTCATCGATTTCACCTGTATTTCATGTCCTCTTCCTCACTCTCTCCGGTACATAGGTTCCTCTGCTCCCCAACAGGCATCTGGCCCTAGGCACAGGCTTGTAAGTCTTACATAAGGGGAGCGTAATCAGGCAAAGAAGAAGGAGACTATCAAAGCTTACATCAGTAAACATTTTTATAATTAGTAAATGCCAACATATTTTAGAGTCCTAATTTCTTAGTAGGCTCTTACCTTTTTTTTTAAAAAAAATGTGACTAGTTCTCCACACCAAAAGTACATTTTGATTCTCATGCTATTTTGTGGAGTGGGAGCCTCTCAAAATGCCACCAAAACAAGTTACATCCCCTAACAAATATGGTTAGTTTATTTAATTTAAAAGGTGAGTTAATTAATAACACTGAACAACACTTACAACATATTTTTCTGGGACACGTTTCGAAGGTAACTTTCCTCCATTATCAACCGGACAATAACTGGGTTTCCATGGTGCTTGATGGTGCAGATGGCGATGCTTCTTCTGGTGTTTCTTCTGGTGGCGGTTCAATGAAGAAACACCAGAAGAAGCATCGCCATCTGCACCATCAAGCACCATGGAAACCCACTTATTGTCCGGTTGATAATGGAGGAAAGTTACCTTTGAAATGCGTCCCGGAAAAATATGTTGTAAGTGTTGTTCAGTGTTATTAATTAACTCACCTTTTAAATTAAATTAATTACAACAACACTGTTTTCAAACTTCTATGAAAGGAAGATGGTTAGTTTAACTTCTTTTACTCTGAAACAGATTTATATACAACTCATTAATGAATTAGACATACCAAAATAAAAATGCAAAGCCATCAAAATCCAAAATCCTAGCCCCAGTAATTAGTGTTTGAACTTCAGGTTTTACCCTTAGGTATTTAACTGCTACTTTATGGTGTTGTTCTAAATTGTGCTATTTCTTGGGTTTTACAGAGTTATAGTACTTAGCCATGGAGAACTGGTTGAATTTGACACACCAGAAGTTCTGTTAGCAAACAAATCTTCAATATTCTATGGCATGGCGAAAGATGCAGGCCTGGTGTGAAGTGTTCACCACAGTATTGGTGAAAGGAGTAACCTCAAGTGAAATCCAGAGCAACAACTAGTTGGTTATTGTGATTTGATATTAGCTCTTCGGTACAGTAAATGTCATTCTTTGTAAATTCATGCTACATATTTTTTTAATAATTTAGCAAAACAGTGTTCAAAAAGTGGTCTATGTCAACATTTACAGTAATAGGTTGTACTGTCATATTTTACTTTGCTGCGTAACATACCCCAAAAAGCAATACATGACTTAACGTTTTATTACTTAGTTCCAGTTGACTTATTACAGGAAATATTTTGCGAAAAAAGACAAACAGATAAATAAAATGATCATTACTTGTCGGAAAATGCAGTGAGTTACTAAATTTTATTTTAGCTGCTTAAAAATATGCAGAGGTTGTCTTTATTTAATAATAATAGTAATAATAATAATAATAATAATAATAATAATAATAATAATAATAATAAAAATAATAATAAAAATAATAATAATAATAATAATAATAATAATAATAATAATAATAATAATAATAATAATAATAATAATAATAATAATAATAATAATAATAATAATAATAATAATTAATAATAAATAATAATCTGCATAAGAAGTTCTGTAATAGACACAGTTTAGGATGAGAGATGAGGAATCTCTTTTATTCAGCCATGTTAACATAATGTTATGTTTTGGATATTACATTAGCACAGAGTAGTATATAATCTCCAGAAATTACTGCAACATGTTAAATTTTTGTGTAATATTAATTGGCGTGTAATACAAAAATATATTCTGTTGATAATGAAATGTGCCACTTTACATCCTTAGGAGTGCACATGGCCAAGAGTCGATGTGTTTTTTGTTTTGCCAAGTTTAACGTTGAAGGTCATATCAGCGGCTTTTAACCTCTTGGAACAATTGCAATGGTGTTACTCGCTTAATGATTGTACTGAACATTGGATTTCTATTACTTTGGTTTTTTTTAATTACATTAAATTCACACATCCTTTCAGACTCGCATTCATACTTCCAGACTCTACAGAGGATGGGGAATAATCCAAGTGGAAGTAAAGCTCCCATCCTCCTTGCCGGGAATGAACCTGGGACCCCTTGCAGAGTAGGCAGGCACCATACCGACTAAGCTATGGGGCCAGTCTATTTATAAGTGTTGTATGAATTGCTCTCCCCCTCTCGTGTTTTCATTCTGAGTAGCTTAGTGTCACGTAATGTTTTGAAAACTAACAACAGTCTTTCTTTTTCTAGTGTTAAGAAAAATTAAAGTGCCATAAAATTATTATTTATTTATGCCAACAAACATAATGCTGGTGTTTTAAACACACAAACCTCTCAAATATTACCAGTAAAATGTTTAACAGTACACAAACCTGTGTTTCTCCATTATACTGCTTGTGATAACTGTACTGTATCATCATCATTATTATTAGTAACGTCCTCCAACGTAATGTCATATCAGATAGTGAAGTAATAAAACGGGTGAAATGATGCTCAAATGAACCCAAGATCCATGGAGATTTAAATTACCTGACATTCGTCTTCTCAGGATTAGGGAAAACCTCAGAAAAAACCATACCCGGATAACTTGGCATAAGCAAGATTCGAACTTGCGACCTCTTAAACGTGAGGCAGACACACTAACCATCATGCTACCGAGGCGGGCTATACTGTTTCATGGTAACCGGTTTACATACATGAATAATAGTAGTCTAGAATTATAACTTATTAAATAATCATACCATTCTTTCCTTAATCTCATAGTCCCAAGGTGGATTCCAGCACATCTGAGATTAGCTGGAAATTAATAGGCAAATGTTAGCAAAAAAGGCACAGAAATTAAATAATCAAAAATTAATAATTTATCTTTCCACTCAGCCAAATTACAAATTGATAATAAACTCAAGTCATCTCAATAAGAAAAGTTTAAAACTGCAAGTGCAGATAAAAAAATGGAATATCATCCTTGAAGATAAGAAATACATTCATGATTATCCACGAAGGACATCAGTGGCAGTATTCCGCTTAACTACCAGTCTTTGCTGTTTAGCTACAGAATAAATATATACAGTTCACCACAGTGCACTCTTTGCAAGCAAACAAAGACCATGATGGATAAAGAACAATTACTATGTGAAGCAGTTCTGAAAATAGAAGCGATATTCAAAATCAACTCCATCCTATTATTGGGACACCATACAGAGAATGGATGAAGTCTAAAATCCAGAGCATTAGCAAGCACACAGCAGTCATAGCATTAAAGTTTCATAAAAATCAGAATTTCTCTGTAATTCTATATTTTCTAAAAACTCTGTAATAAGCAAGATATCTCATGCCCCATTAAAATCCTCAGTCTCTTTAGCAAAAAGATTAAGAATCCGTAACAGTCAGTTTGGTCATTCTTGAAAGAAAAAGTAAACAAAAGCATGCACAGCTGTAGACTTTTTGCAATTTTTATTTATTTACTTCTTTATTCAGGGTCACGAAAAATGGAGGACTGTCTATTTTAAGTTTAATGAAAATACCATGAATAACTATCTGCCCCACACAAGATCAACATGTCCTCCGTGGTCTAGAGGTAACATGCTAGCCTGTGTTCGTAAGGTCACAGGTTCAAATCTGGCTAGCATGGCTTCCTTGGGAAGGGAAGTAAAGCTGGTGTTCTGTGACATAGATTTACGGCAAGCAAAAGAACCCCAAGCCTGACAAAGTGTCCTCTGAGCAAAATTAAGCTGTCTTCCATGCCTAATGTAGAATGGGATGCTGAGAACCATAGCAGTTAAAGAGCATCCATAAATAAATTTCAATTTTCAAGATCAATGTGACAGTAAAAAGCCAACATTTATTCTCAAGACTGTGTATGATATCGCTCATCATGTGCAAATCATTCAGGTTGCAAAGATGTTTGACTGTGCAGCTTAAGATGAGACTAACAGGTCTTTTTGGTCAAAATTTTGCCAATTTTGGTTTTACTGTCATAATAATATTTGAAGTTTTCTACAAATTTTGATGTATAATTTATTAGTATACCTTAATTCTAAGTGTTTAAAAATATTTTTTAATTACATGTTTGGCATTTAAAAATGGGATTGGTGCATCAATTTACAAAACAAAATACATAACTTTTGATCCAATAACACTAGAAAACTGGGACTTAGCTTATTTTTTAGAGGAAATTGAGCTTTAAAACATGGTACACATGGTGATGTTGGTAAAACTTTCAATATGAATGCTGCCTTTTGTTTACAATTGCTGGTTTTAGAAAGAATGTTGTGGAAGAAAGTGCATTGCCCCCTGTAAATAATTGAGTTCATCTACACCTCCAAGGAGTTGAAAATCGGTGAAGAAAATAATTATGCAAATGAGACAAGTACTAATATAATTATAGATTTAGAAATAGTATCTTCTGTTCTTCCAGATCACTTAGCTTGCAATATTTGTGGTGGTGAGTGGAGTGGAATTTTATTATAGTGTTTTTCATTTTAAATTGGCATTTCCTCCAAACTACATATTTTGCAGTAAATGCCCCATTATCTCAGAAACTATAAATGACAGATATGAAATTTTTACCACTTGTTTACAACAATATAGGGCTGGAGCAGACCCACACTGACTTGTATGTCTATTAAGTTGATAAAAAGTGTTTTCTATAGAGAATAAAATTTAATCAAGGTTACTTTTAAAAAATCATAACTTTTTTACAATTTGTATTTTTGTATTGAAAGTGGGTCAGTTGATTTAGAAATATACTGTCAATGACCTGTAAAAGTTCAAATTGATATCATATGTAGATTCTGAGGTAGTGGGTCATGTATTAAGATAATTTTACGTTGGCAATATAGGGCGGTTAATCTTCCCTTAAACATTGTCTATTAGAGAACTTCTACTGTAGAAAATATTTTGGGAGAATGAAAGAATTGTTGTTGACATAATTTGCTAGGTAAATTGAAAATAATGTGGTACAAACAAATTTAATGAAAGGTTTAATAAGTGGATTCATATTTGAATATATGAATGATTAGATCAGATTTTGAAAAACTCCTCTGGCGTCTATTCACATTTGATTTCATCACTCATTTGAAATCATGTTCAATATTTCCCACCGAAAAAGAAGAGCATTATACTCATTAAATGACAATCTTTATGACTTATTTCATGATGTGATAGAAAATTGAAGCTTGATATAAAAATTTACATAACCACCGTTAACTTGTGGTAGATAAGGGAAGAAAAGATTGCAAATAAGTAGTTCAGATCTGAACTTTGAAAATTTATAGAAAATAAACTAATTGACATAGACTTAATTTGTTTCATTTGATGATACATGTGAACACAGCTACTATAGAGACTATGCAAATGATAGGACCACCTCTAATGAAATGAGACATAAATACTATCAGGGACTTCAAGTTGCAGAGTGTTGGTTGTAATTTAATCTAATTAAATACAAGATGCTACCCAAAAGTTCTTGAATTGCCTCACTAGATGGTGTTACCTTAACCTTCTGCACCATCATCGCCTAGGAAATAGTCCCCATGTGAGTATATATGCCACTTCCCAAGCTTCTTCTATTGAATGCTATCTGCAAGTCCTTTATTGAGACCTTGTTTTGCACCTTCAGCAATTTTGCTTGAATTTGTTCAACCATTGCAAATCTTTGACATTTTAAATTGATTTTCTTCTTGGGGAACATACAGAAGTCACACAGAGCTAAATCTAGTAATATGGTTTATGAGAAACAGCTACCATTTTGTTTTTCCTTAGGTACTCTTGCACGTTGAAAGCTGTATGTGGCATTGCATTGCCATGATGATGAAACCAATTGCCCAAGTGCCACATTTTCAGACATTTTCTCCTGATGTTCTTCCTCAATAGCCTCAAAACATCATGATAGAACACTACACCCTGTCACATTAGGAGGAACAAGCCCCTTGTGGATAATCCTTCACAGCCCAAAACACGGCACCATTTTTGGGTGTAATGCCAATTAATGGCCATCTAGAAAGATCATTGTCATCAAGCAATGTTGGACCATTTTCAAATCACCTGAAGTACTCATAGGTTTTGGTATACTTGTCCCCAAATGCTTTAACATTTCATGCTTTTTGCAACATAAAGTTATTGTGAAATTGCAATGTTAGTAATATGTAACAAAGGAAAACAGCTTACTAAATGCATGCACTCAGATTAAAGCCACATGGTACACTGATTCACAAGGAATTGTGAGGCGTCATCTAATAGCACTTTCTCTTTTTACTCCTGTCAGGAACTTTTGGGTAGCACTTCATAAGAGCAATGGCAGCTATTATTGCCTTCAGTAAACCTCATGGTATTGCAAACCTTTTTAGGGTGCATACTTTAAATAAAGAAAAACAATAAGTATTGTCCTACTAGTGAAACAAAAGCCATCTGAGGAAACTTCAGGATTTTCTTTAATGGATACAAATATTAGTCAACTATCACAGCAAAAATAGTTCGTTTTAGGTTATTTTAAAATGTAATACTTTCTGGATAGTTTACATACCACTTGCATCAGACTTAAGAATCACCAAACATATGGAATATGACTCTTTGTTTACCCTTCTCTGATTGCAACACTGTTTATTTGTACAGTCCCTTTACATAATCAGGGAAAAGCAGTTCCTTTAGCACCTAACTTAAAACAGACCGCTTTTTGTTACTCAGGAGATAAAATGTATTGATCTCGAAGTTTTCTGTGTAGCAGCTTTTAGGATATCTAAGCATTTACTTAGTATTATCTAAAATCAGAGTTGGATTTGTTTCACCAAGAAAGCCTTATGCAGTGCCATTAATTCTGCACTGTGCCAACAATTGCAGATGTTGTATGTATATCCTAGGTAAAGAAAATAAGCAATATGCAGTAAAGAGAAAAATGCCTTACTTTTCTGTGAGATATTGCTTTTACTTACCTCACATAAATGATTTACCTCATTGCATTCTATTGCTACAATATATAAGTTCCCGTTGTTTGTGACAGCATTTGTTTATAGTTCATTTTATGCAGCATAAGATCTGGACTAGAAATCTGTGCATAGGTTTATTACCTGTTTACTGTGGTACCAGGAAAAATTCAAGCATATGTGGCAGAAAGAAGTAGTACTGCCAGGTTTACAAGGATCCTTATAAAACAATTTCTCATTTATTTTATATGTAATTCTTATGCATTTATTGCACTGAATATTTTACACATACTGAAATTCATGTCATTGCAAAATTGTTGGGGTTTTCTGGATGAAGAGAATTTGTACAGGTTTCATTTTTAGCAAGTTGGCAAGTATGTACATATATCATAGCATTTTAACAATACTAATACACTTAACAATTCCTTGTTCCTATAATCATCGGTGTAGTAAGCTGCAGTCAGAACTTACATTGTGATTTTGGAGTTGGTTCTCAGTGTGAACTTGTAGCAGTGGCACATTTCAACTATAATGGCACTGTGTAAAGAACATAATAATTTCGGGCATATTCTGTTTTATGCCGATAACAAAAATGCCAGGTTTTGAAAGAAAGTTTTAGTATTATAGGCTCAAACTGTAAATAATGTACACTTAGGTGAAAAAAGGGGATCTATTGCCCAATTTGCATTAATATTATTTCTTTCATAAAGTTCTCATATTAATTAAAACTTGACTATACCCAGTCCTTATCACTTCTAACGGATGATCCAAAGGATTGTGAACCGGCTCACTGTGTTTTGTCTCTACGGGTCCTCTGCACTCGTCGCCAACTGCCGCCATCGTAGAACAGTGCAGATGAAACCACACAGCATTTTTAAAACTACTTTTAAAGGCTTTACTGGCCAATTTAATTATAACAGATGCTGACACTGGCCACCGTCGTCTGTACATTTTTGGCACCTCTTTAGGAAATTATCCGTCACTCGCCGTAGTTCACGTTGAGAAATGCTGGCAATTTCCTGACAGATATTTTGTTTTAATTCTTCCAGGGTGTGTGGATTTGTCTTGTACACTTTATGTTTTAAGTTACCCCAGAGATAGAAATCGCAGGGGATTAGGTCAGGGGACCGAGGGGGCCACAAATTTCGACTAATAATTCTGTCCTGAAACACACACTTTCAGTTGTTCTCATCGAAAAATTGAAAAAAGGCAAAATCATGTTTCCTGTCCATTAATTCTCTAAAAAAAAGGGGGGGTGCAAAATTGTATATGTATGTACGGGCGACAACTGTTGACTCAAAAAAAATCATAATAAATACAGCTGTGCAGTAGAAAACAAATACTGAGCCATAATACACTTTGTGACTAAGTACAGGACTAAGTAATAAAGCACACTGGTAATAATGCAGCTGCATAATATCGCATCAACTCAATACTGATTGTGAGCAGAGCAGGGAAAAACAAGTGATGCTAGTGACCTTGTGTATATCAACTGCTGTTATCATATTCCCACGTTTGCAGTGGAAAAACACTTCATAGCAGTTCACATGTATTTGAATCTCTTTGTATTACTGGCTTGAAACAAAAATGAACTGATGAACAATGTTGTATACAATGGAAACAAAACTATGAGAAATAGGCTCTCTTTGAGCCTTTATTGTGATACCTGATAAATGCTTTGGTTAGGCATTAACTTGAAGTTAGTGCAATATATTATTCCTATTGTAGCAATGCTGAGAATGAAGCGCTGATACATTATGTATGTAATAAGAATATGAGCTGGAAGAGGAATTATGAAATATCAGGTTAACAGAAACTGTACCATAGTTTAATTTCTATCACACTTATGCTCTGTAATAATTATGAATTATGAAACAAGAGAGTAAAAGATGGCGCTTGAGGAGGGTGGAGCTATACATTTGAATACCAATGTAAACCGCATTGCTCCTCGATGGGCAATCTTTTTACACCTAAGTGTACAGAACAAAGTGTCAAATGTTGTTGCTATTATCTTGGTTTCATGGATAGCATTACCCTGAGAAGTATTTAGCATGCGCAGACATTTAAATATGAGCCAAATTTCTCTAATATAAATTATTACAAATTATTATTACTCCATTAAGTAAAAAAGGAAAAAATTATTTTTCTTTAAAAGTGGTCAAAACTTCACTCTTGTCTCACCTTAAATGAAAATACAGGCATGCAGTCATGCAGAGACATTTGGGAATAAAAAAACTGAAATGTTTTTCTTTTCTGAACAAACTTAAGAGGGTGCTGTGATTTTAATGAACAAAAGCTGTAGCCATTAATAAACAGATTATTTTGTGATAGAATATTTAAGTCTGATTCCTTTTCCCCTTCTACATTTGGCTTTCTGTTTTCATATTGAGCCAGTCACACAGATACTTTAGGTTATCTGTGTAAAGAAAAATAAGTTGTATTACAGCAAATGGATTAATAAATAACGTGTTGAGTTTCAAATTTTGAAAATATGATTACTTAACTGCTAAAGAAGTGACTGGAAGTTTTAGCACTTGAACTTAATGGCATAGATCCTTTTAAATGGCCATATAAAGTGTATTATATGTTACCAATATTAAGAAAGGCAAAAAATGAACATGTTACTAAAAGTAGTAAGTATAATTAAAATTAAATTTTGGTCATTTTTTGTCAACTTTAATGGACTGCCTTAAAACACTTACCTTGTGAGAGAACATTTTATTTGGATTTTTAACCAAGAGGACGGAGATTTCTGGGCAGCCGTTGAAGGATTTGGAAAGATCAATTCTAAGGAACTGCAATGGGACTTAAATCTTAAGGCATGAAGTAAACAAGGATGAATTAATATTTTTGTGTTATTGTGGAGTATTATCTTGCTGTAATCTGAAATATTGTAATATTCATTTTTTTCTGATTTATATTGATAAACATATTTTGTGGAAACAAAACTCCTTAATTGTAAAGTTCCAATTTCTTCAGTTTTCAGTGAAATAAAAGAAATCCTGTGTGTGCGTGTGTGTTTAGAAATAATTCATGGCACATTTTCTGTTAAGGTGACAAAACCAAGAGAGCATATGCATTTTTGGAGATTTAAAATGTTCATGTAATTTTTGGTAGTTATTTATGGGAAAGATAAAATGGTTTCAATTTAGAACACTAGAATGTTTTTTCAAAGCTTTTATGTGGTACTTACACTATAACGTTTCACTATATACTGATTCATTATATTGAAACTCCATGCATTTTGTAGGAATGTACAAGATACTTAAAGCATCACTTCTTATATATGTACTTGATTAACAAATGTTTTTGTTAAATTACGTGTTGTATATTTTCATTTTGTATTTTAGTGAAGATAAAATGGTATTATTAGAATTAGGCTATAATTCCAAAATGAGCTAACTTGTTTTCTTAAAATATTTGCTTTAAAAAGTTTAAATTTGGTAGTCTTCATTTGGAACTATCATTAAATAAAATGCTGAACTGATAAAATGAAAATGAAAGCACAATATAAAGGTTAATAATGTATTGATTTTGGAATGCATCTGAGACAAAGATAATTCTTTAGTTCAAATATATGTTTAGAGATCATCACCATGAAGAAGTTTGTTTTAGGCCATGTGGCCTGTAATGATAAACCTAGGGAAGATAGTCTTGGTCTTTCCACTGGTGTTTTGGCCTTCCTTGGTCCCTGTGACCACCAGTTGGAGCATACTGGAATGCCAATTTTAGGAGTCTAGTTCTTTCCATTCTCATCAAGTGATTTTTCCGTTCTCATTAGTATTTTTCTACCTTCTCAGTCAAACTTGGTACTCCAAGGTTTCCTCTGATGTCTATATTCCTTTGGTGGTTCAATCTAGTAAGTCCTAACAGTGATCATAAGAAACACATTTGTACCACTTCAAGTTTATGTGAATTTCTGTTATTTAAAATCCAAATTTCACTTCCATCTCTGAGAGCAGCTTTTGACGTGATATTATGTAGTCTTAGCTTTGCATTGATCGTCATCTGTTTGCCAAAATGCCTCCTTATTACCCCAATTTATTATATTTTTGTAATTTTGTATCCATATCACTTTTGCAATTTGCAAATACATTTCCTAGGTATGAGAAATCAGATACTTGTTCTATAATTTTCCCATCAATCTCGATTTTTATATGTGCATTTTTTCTACACATTGCCATTGTTTTAGATTTTGAAGTAGAAATTTTAATTTACTAGCAATTCTGAATAGTTGGTAAAAATATTCTTTACTTATCTTTATTAAGTTGTGAATATTTCAAGTGACAGACCAGTTTCACAAATCAGTTACTTACATCATCAGTATCACTTCGTTTGTTATGGTCATCATTGTTACAGATGCTAGGTCATATATTTTTTTCATGTCATATTACCAACTACTGAGAGAAAAACAGCTTCACTGTCAAGCTTCAGTTTTTTCATTGTACTGCTTTAGCTTTCTCAATGCTTACTGCACTCTTGTAGTCTTTTCCAAAAGAGGACCTCTGTCAGCTACATACCCAAACTCAATGCACCAGGTTGGCTCAATCGCTTTATTTGCAGCTGTCGTACTATGGGTCCTGCTTTGATTTCCAACTTTCGGGCGAGTCATGCCAATCCAGACTTTCGCCTTTATCTAGTTATATGAAGAATTCCCATGCACCAGGGTAGTGCATACTGAGGGAAATGATTCATAGTAATGTGTGAGGCTCACATTCAGGAAGTCCTGGGTTTGATTCCTACAGCCTGCCACATACTGGGCTGGTTTCTCTACTACTACAGATTTGGTTTTCTTAATTTCCTATAATTTTCTCCTTCACTTCATGGCATAGACAATCAAGTGCCTGTTCTGCCTTCAAACTCCTCCAGCCATTGTTTCCTGGGTCTTTCCACCGATATCCTACCTTTACGATATTTCATTATTTATTTAGAAAGTCTGATCTTTGGCATTCTTTCAACATGTTCCTTCCGTTTTTGTTTGAAATCTTAACCTTTCGTGTATATGAAACATTTTCTTTGAAGGTTTTTAGTAAGGACATTTCCCCATTATGAGTTACCAGCTCGTAGATGGGTAAGTCATGTGAAGGATTTGTCTTCTCACGGCTCATGACTTCCAGCAATTTTTAGTCAAGATGGTCTTCCTTTAGCCCAATACCTAACTACTAGACAGTAGTGTTGAAGATGTCTTCTCTCAGTCATTGAGATTCTAGATCATCATCTCCCTTTAGAGCCATTTGAAATCTTCTATTTCCTTTAATTTTGCTTCTCCTTTTATGTATTCTGGTTGGCAAAGTAAATGCTAGGATGTTTCTCTTCTACCACAAATTTCCTTATTTCCCATCATTTTCCTTATCCTTTCATGTTTCAGGTGGACTAAAGGGCTGTGAAGTGTGGATTGATGTTGGATGGATAGTAGAGATTCATGACAGATGGCAGCCTTTTCTGAGCCACCTTAGATGGGCTGTGTTCTCTTGGGTTCTGCTACAGGGTTGTCTAAGCAGCCCGCCAGTGAGATTGGGTCATTAAGAACCTCTGTATGTGTCTGTTGGTGGGCCTGACCTGCAGCCTATAGCCCCTACAGTTCCCTCACATCATCCGTTCCTTCTGGGGGTGGTAATTACAAAAGATGTGCATTGGTTTGAAGTGCAAGGAGTCCCTTCTCTTCATATTCAACATTATAGACCTCTTCATTTCCATCTCCATCCTCGTCACCCTGTTCATCCACTTGGAGGCAATAGAAACACCATTGTCAGGATGTCTCCAGCTAATACATGGGTACAGTCTCTCTTTGGAAAACCATGTAGGGAGCACTGAAAACAATATTGCATACTTTGTTCAGAGTGGAAGGTTGTATCTCCACCTTGATGCTGAACAAAGTAGAAATGAATATCTCAGTAACATAAATATAAATTAAAATGAAACTTTATACACATACTTATTTAATTCCTAGCAGTGTTTGCACAAACCAATAATGATTCTAACTTGAATAGTTTAGAAAATAAATTTTAGCCTTCAAACCTCTCCTTCCCCTTAATTGTGGCAATTCTTCTCCCTTACCCTGTTTTTTTTCTCTGTCGTAACATTTCAAAAACATCTATCCATTCAGAACTACAGTATTCAGCATTATAACTAGAAAATGAGAAGAGAAGGTCCTGAATGATAATAAAGCTACACAAATAATAGTCATCAAAAACTGGTATAACTTATTAAACATTTATCCACTTGAAAAAAGCTTGCCAGAAGCATTACCTTAACAGTTATGTAATATTTTTTACAACTCTTTAAAGATAAACATATCTAAATTGTTTGATTTTATGCGCCATTACAATCATTCCCCTTTGGGGCAACTAACTAAGCATATAATATATTCTTTAAGTAGGTCTTTAAGTTTGTTATATAACAAGTTTTGTGATTGTTTAACTATTTTTGCATGAAAAGGTAATGTATACATATAACAAACAAAAGTAAAAGTGCAACTTTTGCTTTCAGCATGGTTCATTATACATACATTTTAACCTTAGCTACTTATTCAAAATTTAAAATTACCATTAACATTTTCATTACAGTTTTATCACATCTACAGAGTTAGAGTTGTAGAAATTGTCTTAAACTAACAGACTTCAGCTTTTTCTAGAGCACAGTGAAGTAATTAGGATGGTATAAAACCTCTACATCACATCTCTATAAATTTCTTTCTCTGTTTTGATATTTCTTTTATTGTTTTCATTGCTTCAGAACCAAGAAATAGAAGTTTGGAAGTTTAAATGACTGTTTAGCTAGAGGCAGTTCAACCTTAACAAGGTAACATATCATATACAAGTATCAGTATTAGGCAGCAAATAAGTATATAAAGTCTTTCTTTCTTGTCAATTTTTATCAATGCACACCTATAAATAAACAAGAATGGTCCCATTTTATTAGGCATTGATCAAAGCATTTGGAGTATGTCACGGAAGATAATTACATATTTTAAATTATTGTTTCTCTTGCCTAACAGATGCTGAACTTTCATTTATCCACCAAGTGATTTGCATGTCCAATAAAAACATAAACATTATTTCTTGCATACTGCACATTTCAGAGAATAGAGCACTGGGGTAGCTCAGTGGTTTCATTTGCAGCTCTGTGGTTTGATTTTTGGCTCTTGGATGGCAATTTTAAATCAACCTTATGGAAGCCTTCACCACTTAACTAGCTTCAGCATGGTTTGGAGTCCATGGTGAAAGCTGTAGGTCCTGTCATTTATTGCTATTTCCCCTTTTATTACCTCATTATCATAGGTAGTAAATTCCGTCCATATATTACTTGGTGGAATGAAGTTTCTCCAGAGGTCATCGACAGTGTCAGGGTCATTATTTCAAAGAGTATGACTGCATCAAAGAAAGTAATAGCTGTACAACAATCATGAGTATTGTTTTATAATGTGATTTGTGATAATTTTCAAAACGATGAAAAGTATTATGTTTTGAATGAAATATTGCTATTCACTTCAAAGCAAACACCATAGTAGCTCAGTTGATCCAAGTCCAAAACCCAGATGTTTCATAAAATCAATTTTGCTTGTTATAGCAGCATAAGCAATGTTTTTGTTTACATTTGAATATAATAAAAGTTGAATAATTATTTAATTTTATTATTGAAACTTGTATTCTCCTTGTGTTTTTAGAATGTTAACATCAAAGCAGTTGGCTCATATTGGAAGGAATTTATAATCTACATGTTTTCTTTCTCATTCATGCACAGTAAAATGTTGGTTGTTTATATGTATGTACTTAGATTTTTGTACAACTTTGTAACATATTCTTATAACAGGAGTTAAAAGATGAAAGAAATATGGTGAAATAATAAAGAACTGGAAACTTACAGAGCAAGGTTTATGTATTTGAGTGAATGGAAGAAGATTGTGAAATGAATGTTTGAGTGTCCTGTTGTTTCAACTTTGGAAATAAAAACAAGTGCCTACTTGGAACTTGCCTGTCGCGCCAAGGTCGTGAATCTCAGGTTCTGTTGTGTGTTAATTTACAAGTTTCCAAACTGCCATTTTTTTATGTAAAGTGTTATCTTCTTGACTGTGTAATAATTAAACTGTGCTGAGTTACTGCAAAATAAAAGGTATAAAAATAGATTGTGTGTTTATCATTGACCAGTACCCATCTTAGGGTAAGTTATAGATAGAGCTAGGAATTTTAGGTGCAAAATTTTGATTAAAAAGGTGCAAAAAAGATGCTTTAATTTAGGTTTAAAAGGTGCAAAGTTTCACTCAACAACACAAAAACCAATTAGGCAATTAGATAAAATAACAAAGGACAAAAACACAAAATTTATAGTGACAAGTCCAGAAAACTATTGAAGCAGGTGCTGTTTAACAGCTCAATGTTTTTTTCAGTGAGGCTGCACTTTCGGTCACTAAGTAAGTATTTGTATGTTAAAAAGGAATGTTCAACGTCAATTCAATCTTGCCTAGATGCAAATGGCGGGCACCTCCAGCATCTGCTATATCTCCATTGGTATTTGAATTATTACAATTCATGTCGGGTTCAGTAGCAAGTGGGACACACTGTAGATCAGAATATGTTTTGGGCTCTGGAAATCTGTTGTCCCAAATGTGTAACACTATTGAATGGCTGGTTAAAAGGGTCCAATCATACATCTTTTGCACTTCCCATGATATAGTGGGAACCTAGGGATCATGTAACAGACTGCTATTTCTACTTGACAAATATATCTGGAATGAGGTGAAGTCCAAACATACCATTATATATCTATTTTTAGAATCAGCAATTCAACCAGTGTCTTAAGGATCAGGCCTTCTCATATCGACTCTATCAGATGACGGAATTGTAACTGAAGAACTGTTGTAACTATTGGTGAATTTCAAAAAGTTTGACGCAAATTTTCTGGAAGGAGTTATCATAAACTCAGGAGATTTAAATGAAGTGGTTCGTGATCTTGGTTATCTAAAAGTAAAGCAGAATTACTTGCTTCAAGAATGAAAGGCTAGCATCTGCTGCAGGTGGCACCAAAGTAAGTTCTTTCTGTCAATGCCAAAAGCAATTGGAGCATTTATTTTCTCTACATGAAGGCCTAGTTTTCTGTAATAATATTGATTCTTTAATGGAGTCCCTGGGTGTTCAACATAAAGCTGATGATTGGCATTTATTCAACTACTCAAAAACAAGCTTGAAAGAAGTCTTGCTACATAAAGGAAACTAGTTTCCACACATTCTTATATCCCGCACAGTTGGTGTGAAGGAGAGTTACGTGAACATCCATCTCTTGCTGTCCAGTATCCTGTATGATGATTATTCATGGTAGAGTGAGTGAGTGTTCAGCATTTAAGGGCTTGTCAACAACTAGGTCATTACGGCCCTTCATGGTAGATACATGCAGATTTTAAAGTGATAGCTGGAATTACAGCTTCGCGGTACAACATTTGACCTTATTCTTGTGCATGTGGTATAGTGGAGACAAAAGTAGTCACTGAATTAAAAAAAAAGCTGGCCAAAGAGCTACTATATTTCCATAGCAAATTTAATACGTATCGAGTTCTTTTTCTGGATTGAATACTGCATGGAAATGCAGATTCAACAATTTCATGGGATCATATCGAAATTGTGTTGCATGGAAACACCTATCGATTTGAATCTGCCAAATTTGCTAATTTCTACTGTACTCGTAATGTGCTGCACACTCGTCATTTTGTTTTCTTAGTGAAAGAGGCGTAATAAAAGAAAACAACAAAGCCATTTTTGTTGTCTCTATAATCTCACAATATATTCTTCTCAAAAACATTAACCTCAAAACCTTGTTAAAATATGCAGAAAACATATTTTTACAGGTTCCCCAACATAAACCAAGTGGCCAGGTAAAAGCTTGAATTATTTCTGTTTGAGCCTTGCATATCCAAAGTGATCTCATTTCCAGACTGAATTCAATATGGGAACACAGAAATGCTAATGAACTCAAATCGAGTTCTATTCTGCATGTAGTAAGAGTCATTCAATCCAGAACAGGCAAATGTTCAATAACCACTTGTAAGTGCCGACAAAACTTTATTACCTCCATTACACATCAAACTAGATTTGATTAAGAACTTTGTAAAAGCAATTGATTGTGATAAAAGTACATTTCTGTTCCTGAAAACTAAGTTTCCAAAGATCAGTAAAGCAAAACTAAAAGAGGGAATGTTTGCTTGCCCTCCAATTAGAGAACTTACGAAGGATTCATAGTTCGAAAGCCTGTTAAATTTGCAAGAACAAGCTGCATGATTCTTTTTCAAAAACATTGTCATAAGCCTTCTAGGAAACTACAGGTCTGAGCATTACAGAAACTTGTCAATGAGCTGATTGAGAACTACAAGGTCATGACATGTAATGTCTGAAAATACACATGCTGGACTGCCATCTTGTCCTCTTCCCTGAGAACCTCATCACTGTCAACTATGAACATGGTAAGCATTTCCATCAGGACATCATGAAACTATAAAACACTACCAGGGAAAATGGACTCCAGATATGTTGGCAGACTAGTGTTGGACATTCAAGAGAGATATTTTTCAAAGTATAATTGAAAATCTACTTCTACCTACCAGTATCACTGTGCTCTGTTTTTTTTTTTTTTTCTTTCTTTTTTTTTTCTAAGATAATGGAAGGAGTTTTATAGAACAGCTCTAAAGTTACTACAGTTAACATCACATAGACTGAGTACCAGTTTGGTTTTCATAAAAGAAATCTACAATATACGCAATAAGTAAAGGAAATTACATAATCATTGGAACACTAGATAGGAAACAGGTTGTGGTAGCAATTTTTCTGGTCTTATCAAAAGCATTTGACTGTGTCAATATTGGGACACTAATGGAACAATTAAAAATTGTGGGGTTAGGGTTATACTACTAGATTAGATTAGGTCATATTTATCAGAGAACAGTGTGTAGAAATAGTATATAATATAGAAGGAAATGTAAAATTCATTCCTCCTCCAAACATGTACTTCATGGTGTACCACAAGGTTCAAAATTGGGACCATTTTATTTAATTATATTATATATACATAGTCTGTTCAAAAAACTCCGGGAGTCAGGAGGATTAGCCATTGGATATGCAGATGACACTACAATAGTGGTAACTGGTAATACAGCAGATGTGCAAAGAAAGGCAAATACATTACTTACTAAAGACAGTCAACACACACCTGGCAGAACTAGTATGGCATTGAATACAAATAAAACCAAATGGATGCAGATTGCTATAGGTAACAAAATAAGAGCCAACTTCCTTTCAGAAATAAAAAATGAGCAAATTAGCAAAGTACTGTAAACAAACTTTTTAGGCCTAGTTATAGATTTTTTTACACTCTTTATTTACTGCATGTTCCATTACAAAATATAGTAATACTACAAGCATTGTTAAACATTATACATATTACACGTTCACAATCCATCTAAGTCTATTGGGTTAATATATGACATTAATTCCTGGGTATAATTATGTATTAGTGCCATTTTATTGAATGTCCATTTTCCATGTTTAATAATCATATTTTTTCTGAAAATGCATTATTCTTTTTCTAGTTTTGCACATTCAAATAGTAGGTGATCTATTGAACCTAGTTATATATAATAACTTAAGATGGAGTGGACATATAGAAAAATTATCAAAGAAGCTCCATAAGGATATACATATGTTCTAAAAAGGTTGCACAAATCATGGGTGAATGTTGCACAACTTAAATATACTATGCCCCCATACACTCGCATCTGAGGTTATAGGATTATCTTATGGGGATCAGGAGCAGAAAAAAGTCTTAAAAATATACAGTTTACAAGAAAAGGCATTAAGAAATGTAAAAAAAATTACTTGCAAAAATGCTTTTAAAAAACTTCATATACTCACATTACCAAGTCTATACATACACAAATGCCTTAAAAAGGTTATAAAAACCCATAAAGAAGACAAAAAACAGATATAAACATAATACCGTATTTTATCGCATAAGGCCCCCCCCCCCCCCCTCACATATTTCCCGTCCCTATGATTTTTCATCACTAAAAATTATTTACCTATTAAACATCACATAATTTTCTCTCCTGGTTCGTTCTTATTGGAGCGGCCTTCAAATGACTTGATAATGGACAACAATTGACACAGCGGTGCCTGTCACAGACAACAATGGACCCAGTGCTTGCCACAAAAATACTCGTATTGCTATTGTCACAACATATCATAAAATTGAAATGTGAAGTTGCAGACATGTTTCTAAGTCAGTTTGTTACAAGTCGTCATATTGTTGAGAAGAGTTTTAAAAAAAAAAACTGATATTTCTTGTGCCATTAATGGTTCTGACATGTTGTGGAATAGTGAACATGAAGATGTGTTATCTTAGCCAGATATAGATGAAAATAGTGATGATAGTGCCGAAAGTGAGACTGCAGAATAGTCAGAGAAAAGAAACAATGAAACAAAACATTGTAGGCCCAATGAAACCATGGTGTGTATCCAGTTCATTCACAAATTACTGTAATATACCTATATAACTTTTACATAATACTACATGGTTTCCCTTCCTTTCTGAATTCCTAGAAACACCACTCGCATAATTCCCTCCCCAGTGTTTTCAAGCAAATTTTTTGAGAAAAAGAGGAGAGAATTACGCGATAAAACATGGTATTAGCACAAGGGAAAACTACTTTAAAAATAGACTAAGAAGCTCCCTGAAAACTAAATGCTTTGAAAGCAATGCAAAGGATCTATACAATCACTTACCTTACTGCACTAAAGAAATAAAAAAGGAAACAACAACATTAAAAGGAATTAAATCCTATATGGCTAAAAATGCATTTTATGAAATTAAGGAATATAAAAGAGCAAATGTAGACAGTGACTAACATACAAGTTTGAGCTAAAACTGTACTCTAGTAACTCTCCAGGACAGAAGCAGTGCCAAAGTTAAGATTGTACATATAGAGGTACTTAGTACTAAAATTAAGACCTTTAACTGTAAATTTATGTAGTTTATTTCATATGATAAAGCCTTTTAAAAGTTTTACAACTAGTAAATAAATAATCTGGATTTAAAAAAATCACATTTAGTTTAGGTATGTAAAGGTATTCTAACTAAGGTGTTACACATATTAAAATGTATAATTACCACAAATGTTATTCATTCAATTACTCAAAAGCTATGGATCATGGAACAGTTCTATAAAGTGATTAAATGTCAGTACGCACGCGTCAGTAAGATTCACCCATTGTATTTATTTTAACACTAAAAAACTTAATGTTTGCGGACCAGTGTATAATACTATTGATTCCCATAATTTTATTATTTAAGATAACTAACTTAGACTACAGCTACTTAACACTTGCACATCATCTATACAGAGATTAAGGGACCATTTAAAATATTAGTACCATCGTTGATTTTTAACATGGTATTACTGAAATTTTAAGCCTATAACGTATCTGTGCCTATAACACTGCATGCCCCCGCCCCCCCCCCCCCCCCTTTTGTAAAGCTTGGTAAAGCTTGATGTTCTCGGAAGAATCGGCTGTATTCACTGATTATAAATATCAAGGGTAAAACATTCGGGTAACATGCTTGTTAAATGCATCACAGAGCACTAGGAACGATAAAACATACCTTAAGGAATACAATTTATACTACTTGAGATACCGACGTAATTTTAAACGTTTAAAATGACCGCTCTAACCAATCATGTGTGAGTGGTCGTAGCAGGTCGTAGGAACAGATACTATGTAATTCCTTGAAGTATAAAGTTAAAATGTTTCATTTCTTACTCTCAATGCAATGAACTTCATAAATATTCCACACAGTGTTAAATATTTTTCTGCATAATTTTCAGCAGTACAAGTATTAAGTAAACTATCATACTGTGTGGGCGTGTCTGGAATTCAGTACTTTTAGTCTTATCGATCTATCGACAGAAAGAATTTAGTGGAAGTACATTTCCGGTGAGGAGACAGAAATAACGTAGGGCAAGGTTTATGTTATTGTTGCATTTGAAAACAAATTATAATTGCCTTCGTGGTGATTGACCTTATTGAAATCGGACGTAGTCTGTATTAACGTTGGTTAGTAATTTATCCGAATATTAGTAAAGTACAGTAAGAGTGTAAGTTTTGTATTTCTTTTGGGGAAAAGCCTCTCAGTCATCTTAACAGACCACTGGAGCGTGGAATTTGAGAATGGGTTAAATATATCTTTACACACATTATGTAGGTTTTTGATAACATTGTGTGATACTGCCGTTTATTCTAGGTAAGAATGGCGGATACTGCGGCAGAAGGCATTGACAATCTGAACATTAACACACCAGAAGATGAAAATGAGACAAATTACAAACCGCCTCCAGAGAAGACAATCGAAGAAATATTGGAAGCCGACAAAGAAGATGAAAGTTTGCGTAAATATAAAGAAAAGCTATTAGGTGAAGCGAAAGCAGGGAAAATAATTGTCGGTAAGTATTTAACTTGCTTTTGTAAGCGATTTAGCCTAAATTACCCATGTCAGTGATACCCCCAGTGGAGGTTGATGTGTTCATTTTTAACCGCTGCCCCCTGCCCATTTAAAATGTATTCGGCTCTTTATGGCTATCGTAAAAAACGAATAAAAATATACCTAGCTTTATTTTATAGACAATAGGAAAGAAAAATTATAATACAGTGAATAAAATTGTAACTATTACAATGAAATCATGTGTAAATCAGTAGTGTATGGTGACAATGATGGTGTGGAAGCAATAATGTTGAGAAAAGTAGACATGACCAACAATGAATGTCCCAAAAGCACTCTTACTTCACAACCTGTTAGCCACTCTATGCCATAAATGCCTTTATTAAAATGTTGCTTGATTTTTTTCCAAGTTCTTTAATGCTGGAGTTTCCCTACCCTTTTGATGATTTCTTTCTTCTCTGCACAGGTAAATGAAGAGAAACCTTGATTCAAAATGACACATAAAACAGCACTCTTCCCCCTCTCATGTTTTATTGCCCCTGATCTATTGATGATCTTTCACAAGCAGTTTGCAGCTTCAAAATTGCTTCTAGTAAGTTCTATTACTAAATTATATGCAATTCTGTCTCTGGAAATGAAACTCCCTAAACTGACATTCCATTAGAAATATCTGCCACATATAATACTAAATTGCTGTTGCTGCTACTACTACTAGTGCTATTATTATTTATAAAGAAAACGTACATTTACTTAATTTTCTTTTCTAACCTGCATCAAATTTTGCTGTATGTTTCTATTCACAGATCATATCATACAGGGTACGATACTTAGAATAGTGTGTATATGATCAGGATGACAGGGTCCTGTACTATTGCAATTCAGCCCATGTTAGGTTACAACAACTTGGTTAGCATATGTGTATGAATAAGATGACAGGGTCCTTTGTTATCAAAGTTTAGCCCATGTTAGGTTATGGTGAATAGGTTGGTGTGTGTACATATATGAATAGCAATGATAGGGTCCTATGAAATCAGAAGCAATATCTACTCTTGCCATCAACAACCAAGTATTTATAGCACCATATCTCAACCCTTTTTTCACTTGATACAGGTAAAATAGCTTAGATCTCACCTCTAACAAGCAGTAGCTAGTGTCACCAACAGGGAAGAGAGAAGCAAGATATACCTTGCTTTCCACACAGGATTATATCAAGAGTGTATCTAAATTTAAGAAGTTGAATCAGAAACTGAAAAATTCAATGCCATAGCCGGGATTTGAACCACGGATCTTCCGCTTATCGAGCAGCTGCTTTAACCACTAAACTACCATGGCCAACTTGCCAGTATGACGCTAATTGGCATTGGCAATTGAATTTTTCAGTTTATGATTCAACCTCTTAAACATTGCCCACATACGGCTTGTGTGTTTAAAAACACCAGCAGTAAGCTTGTTGGCATAAATAAATAATAAGTGTATCTAAATATTGACCATCAGCAAACACTCCATGCCATCTATTGGGGCTCCAGAAAATTACTTGCAAAAGCGTCTCCTATGTATCGATTCTTGTGTGTTGTTTGAAAATGTATCGTTAAATTTCCTGCAAGGGTGACTATTGAAAATGTAGAAATTAACATATTACTAGCAATTAAAGCGGAAGCAAGGTTTTCCTTGCTTCCATGGAATACACACTCCTGGTGTGAATATACAACATTTTTTGCTACTTAGTGCAATGCTTCATTTCCAAGTTTTGTAACAGTTGGCACTTACTACCTCAAGCTGTATTTCAAATGCAAAGCTATGCAGCACTGACCAATATGGTCCTAAGCTGCAAAGCGTAGCCATGAGATGTTTTTATAAGAGGAGTGAAGTGTTTTAGCCTTGGCTGCAAGACCACAACTGCAAAGCAACAACAGGATCTGTGTAACTAAACTTCAATGATGCACAGATATAATCCAACAAATTTCCCTTCACATATAGGTTGGTATTCCCTATTGCACATACTTGATTCAGGAAGGTGGCCTTTTGCTATGAAACTAAACATCGTATAAAGGGCAGACGGGCAGTTTCTGGGCTCTAGAAGAGACATCAGCTCTAAGGTAACCAGATGCTTACTTTTCACCCTTACCACCATTTTTTTCACTGCAAGTCTGTAAATAAAATTGGAGTTTTTTGACAAAAATAATTAAAGCTTAGCTCATGCTAAACGGTTCTGGGGATACCTTTTTACACCTTTTGCAGCCCACTTATCTTTAAATAATGATTCCAAAAAATAGAGTTGTGAAACAAGGAGACCCTCTTATCACCGTTACTTACAAGCATGCTAGAACATCAATTCAGGAAAATAAAATGGAAATGCAAACGCGGAATAGATATAGATGGTCAGAAGCTGACACATCTCAGAATTGTGGATGACATAACTCTAATAGCAAGGTCAGCAAAAATTGCTAGAAGAAATGATCAGGGAGCTGGACAGAAGTAGGACTCACAATGAACCTCACAAAAACAAAATTAATGACCAATGATCACAGGACCCTTTCCAAATACATCACCCCTTGAGTATGTGCAGCAGTATGTGTACCTTGGACAAAGCATCTCCCTAAACAAAGACTTAAAGAGTGAAATCAAACAAATTTTGGTCATTTATTATAGTTTCACGGGCGATCAGCCGTGTGAGGTTTGAAAATATTGAGCTTTCGGCCATTCTAAACTCCATGGCCTTCGTCAGAATGAAATGACCGTTATTTTTCCGCTCCCCATATATATACAATGTTAGATGAGAGGGGGTTGCGTTGCCCTGGCCAATGAGCGGGTGACGATTTGTGATTGGGCCTGCTGTTTCGGGCTATGTTTGTCACCGGCCACAGTGTTTTCTTGAGGGTCAGTACTTGGACCAGAATCACTATAGTTGCTGTTGTGAATGTGTTTCATGGCTATTGTCCAGGCAGGGCTTAGCTGAAGTCCGTGGTCCCTGTTGTAATTGTTTGGATGTAGTTTGATTTGAATGGCTTCCTTAATGACTCTGTCCCAGTATTTATCCGTGTGCTCCAGAACTTTGATGTCTTCAAAGTTTATTTTGTGGACATACTCTATACAATGCTCGGCCACTGCTGACTTATCTGGTTGTAGGAGCCTGATATTGCGTTGATGTTCTTTACACCTTTCTTCTATTGTGAGTCCTGTTTGGCCTACATATACTTTACCTACATACAAGACAGTTCAGCAACACAACAAAACTCTCAAGGATTCCCTCACTTTTGGAGCTTATTTAGGAGCTAATCCCTGTGTAAACAGGAGGCCTTTGCCCTTACAGGATGCCTATGGGCTAAATCTATTATTTTTAAGTTTATATTTTCTTAGAGCATTATAATATGTAATTAGGTGAATGGTTTGGTAATTTGCTGCAGAAGAGTCCAAGGGCCACATAATGTCAGGCAGGCAACATGAAAAATAAAAGTAGTGTCAATTTTGACATGACTTGAATGACAGAATGTATAGTTGGGGTTACGTTTGCATGGTTTATGTACATGCAAAGAAGGCAGAAACCACTATTATACTAAATTTCTATATATAACCTTAAATAAGCATGAGTTCATAACCTCACTCATTCTACAACAGGTAGATAACCTTAAAATATGAATGTATGATCTAATAAATGTTTATTAAACAAATTAGGGTAATGTTGCTTCAGAGGTTGACCTGTCATGGCAGATACCATGCAGCATCAGTCATGGAGAAACAAACAGCGCTAAATAAGAAAAATTGAAGCTATTAACAGTGAAGCAACAAGATTCTAAAGTAAGAACAAATTAGAAACTAAAAACTTCACTTATCTTAGTAATGTTGCAGTTCTTTTTGCACAAAACTGCAACATTACTAAGATAAGTGAAGTTTTTAGTTTCTAATTTGTTCTTACTTTAGAAACAGCGCTAAGTTGTGTGAATGTACAGCTTTTGTCTTTTAAATATACAGAGTTGTTAACACCATTTGCAGTTACGTTGTTGTTGTTATTATTATTATTATTATTATTATTATTATTATTATTATTATTATTATTATTATTATTATTATTATTATTATTATTATTGTTGTTGTTGTTGTTGTTGTTGTTATTCACTAATGGTATTAAATTTGTTTACCGTATTATTTAATTGTATAACATTTTCTTGTTTCCACCTTATTAGTAATTATTCACTTGTATTAGATTTGTTTACTGCTTTGTGGTTATTACTTAGAGGCATTACATTTCCTTATTGTTTTGCACTTCACGTCTGTTATCCTACCGCAGCACATAAAATTTTGCAAACACCAACTGTTTCATTGTTTCCTATAACCACAGCAACTTCTATGTTCCACTATTAGTACCTGACATTGTGCATTAAATCATCTGCCATGACAAATTAACCTCTGAAACAACATTATCTAAATGTGTCCCAAATATATTCAAGATGCTCTCGGGCTTCGAGCCAGGTGTGGTGATGAAAAGACATCGACGTTAGTGTCCCAAATGTTAATATATATCCTAACAAAAGTTTATTAAACAAACTTATCTTACAGATCATTTTTTATACTTGTATCTGAAATAAAACTGCTAAAAGTAAAACAGAACCTGTAAAGAAAAGAAATGTGTATTGATGGTAATAAAGAAATATGTAATAGTCATACTCGTTCACATAAACTACAATTTGTGTAGATAATACCTGTATTTCCAAGTGTATAATTGGAGTTTAACTACACAAAGTATGGCTGTGCTCTTTGTCACTTTGGAGTTGCAGTGTTCTTATAAAATACATCCCTTGACTGTGCTTTGTAGCTTAGGACACTCAATCCGTCGGCTGCACTTTGTAGCTTAGGACACTCTATCCGGCAGCTGCACTTTGTAGCTTAGGACACTCAATCCGTCGGCTGCACTTTGTAGCTTAGGACACTCAATCCGTCGGCTGCACTTTGTAGCTTAGGACACTCAATCCGTCGGCTGCACTTTGTAGCTTAGGACACTCTATCCGGCAGCTGCACTTTGGTGCTTAGGACCCTGAATCTCTTGGCTACACTTTGGTGCTTAGGACCCTGAATCTCTTGGCTACACTTTGGTGCTTAGGACCCTGAATCTCTTGGCTACACTTTGGTGCTTAGGACCCTGAATCTCTTGGCTACACTTTGGTGCTTAGGACCCTGAATCTCTTGGCTACACTTTGGTGCTTAGGACCCTGAATCTCTTGGCTACACTTTGGTGCTTAGGACCCTGAATCTCTTGGCTACACTTTGGTGCTTAGGACCCTGAATCTTTTGGCTACACTTTGGTGCTTAGGACCCTGAATCTCTTGGCTACACTTTGGTGCTTAGGACCCTGAATCTCTTGGCTACACTTTGGTGCTTAGGACCCTGAATCTCTTGGCTACACTTTGCTGCTTAGGACCCTCAATCTCTTGGCTACACTTTGGTGCTTAGGACCCTGAATCTCTTGGCTACACTTTGGTGCTTAGGACCCTGAATCTCTTGGCTACACTTTGGTGCTTAGGACCCTGAATCTCTTGGCTACACTTTGGTGCTTAGGACCCTGAATCTCTTGGCTACACTTTGCTGCTTAGGACCCTCAATCTCTTGGCTACACTTTGCTGCTTAGGACCCTCAATCTCTTGGCTACACTTTGGTGCTTAGGACCCTCAATCTCTTGGAACTGAGGGAAACTGGGAAATCGCATTGCGTTAAATAAAAACAATTATTAAAATTTGTCCACAGAAACTTCCACTTTTGAGGCATAAATTACATTACCCATAATGAGAGCCCGTTTTACAATTTATTTGCATTCTCTCCCTAACCATGTGACTTCTTCCCACATGCAACTGTTTCTGTTTCACTTCTGTTTCCCCTTTAAACTTAGTAGCCCACTTGTCACATTAATCATCTTGAACGGTGATTCATACTTGAACTTCCTAGTGCATTTAGCAGATTTCATCCTAAAATGTTAGCAATCGTATCAACTTTTTATGAGGTTTATAACTACATTACAATTGTTAAATTCTTGTTAAATTAGCACAGACATAAGTGTTGTTTTAATTTTCGTATGGTGCACTTTGGGAGCATTACTGGTTTCATCACAGTAAACTGAAGGGAGCAATCTCAAAGATTCCTTTTGTCACTATGGTAGACCTGAGTGTAATAATAGTTATAATGTTCTGTTTACAATTACTGTCTTCTTTTTCAAATATATATGTTGGTAATATTGTACTACCATGTGTACCTTCTAGTTAATTTGGTAAAATAATAACTTAGTGAAAGAAAATAGTATAATATAATAGTATAATATAATAGACCTTCATTAATTCAAAATTGGATAAACCGAAAACTCGATTAGCCTATACTAGCTGTTCAGTCCCAGCTGAATTAGATTGAAAAGTCTACACCTTGAGCCCTGGAATCTAGTGCTATGAATACTCCGAGTCACAGAAGGCTTATGCTTTGTCTTAGTAACAGCTGAGCATCATTGTCCATACTCCAACATTGCCACATGTGCATTTTACTGCATCACGTTAGCTTTGTAGCTGTTCTCTTGCATTCTCATACCAATTTATTTTTGTTTCACCAACTGAAACAAGTAACTTAAAGTATAAGACTTAAAACTTAAATGTTATTAAATTTATTTCACCATGGAGGTGGAAAATAATGGTTCACTCCTCTTTTTGGATATGTTGGCTTGGGTCACTGTGTACAGGAAACCCACTCATACAAACTGGTACTTGGATGCAATGAGCTTCCATCACTTCACACAAAAGAAAACCATCATCTCCATCTTATTTGAAATAACGGATGAGGAACAGTTAAATCAAGAAATAGAACTTTTGCAAAGCACTCTGAAACAGAATGGCTACACAGACGACGATATCAAGGAGGCACACAGAAGAGTTATGCACAATAGATCGAAGCCACCACCTAACAGCAAAATAATGACAGTATCAAGGCCTTTGTACCTTTTTATAGCACCACAACCAACAATATTTAATACATCCTCTCCAGGCACAATATTGAAACATTCTTTACAGCCCCCAAGAAAAGCTGGCAATATTTAAGACCAGTAAAAGACCCTATGGGACTCAAGGTTCCGGAAGTTTACAGTGTACCATGTGAATGATGTGGAAAGGTATGCATTGGCCAAACCGGAAGGACCATTGAGGAGAGATGTGAGGAACATAAACGAAGCATCAGACTCCTGCAACCTGAAGAATCAGCTCTGGCACAGCACAATATTAAGGATGTACATAGAATAAAGTTTGTTGACACTAAAGTTCTTGACAGCTCCGACAAATACTTCAATTGACTCATTAAAGAATCCATAGAAATTAAATTACATTCATTGAATTTTAATGGAGACTCTGGACGCAAACTAAACGTGGCTTGGGTACCAGCCATCAAACATACCATCGTAGACAATTCAAGCAGATCAAGAGTGGCTGACTGCCAGTGCAGGAAAACCCAAACCAAGGAGGCCCACCCCATCTTAAGCAAGCGACCCAATCACTGCCCTTTGCGCTCATTGGCCAGGACCTGCCTGGCTCTGCCCATCTTCTTGGTATATATACCAGCATGTTTTTTATCCTGGCATTAGTTCCTGATGAAGGTCATGAAGTGTAAAATGGCCGAAAGCTCAAATTTTATAGATTTGACACACCTGATCACCCGAGAAGCAGTTATCAATAACTTAAGGTACTGAATGCCTGGAGCAGATCCAGCATAAACACCACAAATTCCTGTAAATAGTAAAAGAAGGAGCCATGTGTTTAGCCTTTTACTTTAGTTGTTAGCTATCCTGGAAAAAACAATTGCAGAAACTACAACTCACAGTCTTCTGCGATATAATTTAATGTATGACTGAAAAAAAAAAACCCTGGAAAGTCCTGTTGCTATGTTTGACAACAGTGCCATCAGAGAGCTCAAGGTGAAGTGTGCGAGTAGTACCTTTTTCTTCATTGAAGCCATGTATATATCTATGTTGTGCTGTGCACTCTTTATATTCTGCTGCTTATTTCACATAACTTTCTCAGTACATATGCCGTGTTGCACGTTTTACTTGATTGTCCCCGGTATACTAGAGAGTGCCAATCCCTTGGCGTGGGTTTGGCCCTGTGGTCACTTCTTGGTGACAAGATAAGGTGGTGTGGTTCGTCACCGAAATTGATATTGCGAAGCAAGTTTAATGTGTTTTATTATTCGGGGTGTGATTTTTACAGCTTTAACTTCTGAACTTTGATTTGTGTGGTTTTACCGTTTGTTTTTAGTATTTTAACTCTTTGCGGTTTTATCATTCACCATGTTTTTAATTGCTTTTTAATTACTTTTTAAATTAGGTTCTTTTCCATTTTCATCTTTTATTTTAGCCTTAATCTTTTAATCACATCAATTCATCATGTTTTAGCCTTTTAACATTTGACTTCTGGTCCAAATGTCCTAGCTGTTGATGGGCTCTTAACCTTTACTCATCCATCAGTACATATGCACTATACTGTAATTTCTTAACAATGGCCCGTTCACTTATTTGCTGCTTGTGTGTCACTTCCGCACTATAATATGCACGGGCATGGTAAGAGAGGGGTTGGTAAGCAGACTACGTTACGTATATGACACATGATTTGCAACAATTCAGGATGCTCTCTTGTCTCTGTTTGCATGTGAACAGTGAATGTTTGTTGTTTCTTTTCACTCCATCACTCAGAACATGGCACCAAAACAGAAATGTACTCTTATGTTTTTACTTAGAGGTTATTTAAACAGAACACCCTCATTAGGTGGTATCCATAGCAAGAAAAAAATTGAACTTTGTTGTATTTTACCATTTTGAATAAGGGAATAAGTACATATTTTTACAGAACCTCATTAATTCAAACTTTACTAAACCAAATTGGCTCTTTTTTGGCCCCTTGAAATTTGGTTAAATGAGGATCTACTGTACAATATATAAATGATATAAATAAGTGATGTGAATACTTTGGAAAGCTCTAGAACTTACCAACCAGCCCATTTTAATACTTTCTTAAATAGTAAAATAGTAAAATGTGACAACTTACTCCATTTTATTAATACTATGCATGGATTTAAGAAACTGCTGGCTAAACTGATGAATCCATCCCCTGCCCCTAAACAAAAATTGTAAGAAACAGCACGAATGCAATGAAAATACCTAAATTAGATGTTTAGGAGAAGACGTGAACACTGAAGCTGTAATGTATTCGTGTCCTGGTTATTAGATCGCCATTTGACGCTGAAGTCGTTGGTGATGTGACGTTGCCCTTCGATGTAGCTCGCCTCAGCTAGTTCTGCATAAGATCTCTTTATCTCGGGTTTGCGTAAGTGTAATGGACAACCCAAGAACAACTTTTCATATCCTTTATTTCCTATTTAAATATTTTCAGGAGTTATGCCGAAAATATTTGTATCTGTAGAGGCATCGCCCTTACATCCGCTCAGCGCGATCTCCCGTACTGGTCTCTCGTTGAGTACTGACTCGACGCTTCTCTCTTACCCACGCTAAGAAAACCGTTCGCTCCATTTGAATGTCATGACGTCATCCAAGAAAGCCTCGTATCCAAAATGCTATTTCCTTTTCCCGCAATTTAGAAATGTCCCTTTCTATTATAACATGTTCTTTTATGAATTTCAAATATATAATTACTTTTTTAGGATTAAACGATGTTTACTTTATATTTTATTAGATATCTCACGCGACTTTTAAGGTTTGTAGAACTAACTTTCGAACGTGGATTTAAACTATGTGGTATGACGTCATGACTCGTTAATTTCAAACCAATAATGCGTTTATTCTACAAATTTAACGACTATCATTTACTCATATCTTGCTCACCTTACAACACTTGCTACTCTATTATCTATGTATATTATTACTTAACACTTATCGCAAATCTTACATCCGGCAATTAAATTAAAACGTGTCTTTTTCAAAAGCCCATTCGATCGGAAATCTAAATTTCGGTATCAAATGCCCCCATTTATATTATTTTATTATTTCATAATAAAATAATGTAAATGTTTTGCCCGAAAAAATTAAAAAATTACTCCTGTATTTTGAATAATCGGCAACACTCCCATTATATACAATTTTCAATTACACTGTTTTGAAATTGGTGATTAACATATTTTCTCATTAATCTTTTTAACATGACAAACAATTGTACACTTGACTAAACATTAATCCTTAAATACTAATTACAATATGTTATGGTTTCTTCTGTGAAGCTTTTATATAAAGGTTAAATTTCAAGAGTCTTTCTTTATACTTCCTTCTTTCAGTTCATGTTTGCTCACTTCGCTATTACTATCACTTGCACTGTGATTTTTCTTTACTTTTGTTATTGTAACACATATTTGTACTATATCCTTTAAGCACTAAAATGTACATATATTTAGATAAATCCATTGCACTCTTTAGACAAGTTCTTTCTTTGTCTTTCTGTGATAACTATCTATACATCTAAATATTTTAACAAATGTTTACAAAGTAAATATTCTGTTTTCTCTCTATGCGGAGATGAACAATTTAACAATCTTTTTGAAGCTGTTATTGTGAGCTCTATACAATATATTTTTAAGCTCTTTGTAGTAGATAGCAATTCACATTCTGCATTTTTCATGAATATGTAAGTACCTGACCAATATATGATTTTCAAGTAAGCTAACATTTACATTTTATCTCAAAGCTGATTGGGCGCCAATAGACAAATGACACTTCCAATTTTTCTTTTACATTAAATCAAGGTTCCAAGGCACCACACGGTTTCTTGTATGGTCGAAGGAGTTGTTTATGCCATCTTCCTAGACATTTTTCATTTTTAACATCTTTTAATTCATAGGTATGATAACCAAATTTGGATATAATTTCTGCAGGACCTTTATATAACAATTCCATCCTTTTGTTCCTACCTCGCAATGCACTTGATAACTTATGGTCTTTAACTAGTACCCAATCGCCTATCTTAGCTTCCCATTTATGTTTTCTACTCTTTTTCTTTAATTTTCGCTTCTCTGCCTTTTTCTTGATTCGTTCAAAAGCAATTTTCGCTCTTTCTTCTTCACTTAACTGAATGTCATTAATTTTCAGTGTTTTTGGTACCCCGATCAATATTGGTTCTGGTTCAATTCCTAACATTAATTTTATTGGTGCAAACCCAGTAGTTACATTTATGGTGTGATTGATAATCTTTTCTATCAATGGACAATATTTCACCCAATCCTTGTGATTATGATGTGTAAGTACACGTAAATAAATTCCTATATCTCGGAGGACACGTTCTGTTGGATTCCCTGATGGAAAATATGATGAACAATAATTTAGTTTTCTCGCGTCTAATGTCACCTTAATCTTTCATTGGCCTTATTTACAATACATAGGGGATTCACAAATTCTGAATTCGAAATCTCAATAACCTCATCTTCTAACATTGACTTTATAACTGCATCTACCTCTTCTCTTATTGTACTAGGGATAGCTCTCGCTTTATGTGTAAAAGGTTTGATAGGTATCATCTCAAACGAATGAGTATAAATATTACATTTACCAGGTTTCTCAGAGAATACTTCTTTATTTCGGATTAATATTTCAAACAGTTTATCCCTCTGTTGTTCATTTAGTTGATCAGCCTGAGTTACCTTTTCCCTCAACAATTCTTCTAAGTCTTCACTACTCTCCCTATCATAGTACCTAGTTGCATCAGAAACCCTCAAATTGTCTATGAAATCATTTTTATCCCATTCTACATTTTCTTTATTATCGACACTGTACTCTTTGACATTTACTTCAGTTAATTCCATAGCTCCTACTTTAACATATTCTACAAAGAATGTATCCCCTTGGATTTCTTCTTCCTCTTTTTCTCGTACAATAGTTTCTGAACTACTATCTTCCACAAAAGGCACTATAATGGTCTCATCTTCAACTTTCATTTCTACAATCATGTTTTTAAAATTCACCACAGCTTCCCAGGCATAAAGACAATCACAACCTATTATAATATCTGTCACAAGTCTTCCTACAATCAGAAATAAAATTCCAAGTATTCTCCCATTTATTTCAATATTTATCATTGCTTGAAATTTTACTCTCTCTTTTCGTTTTCCCACAGCTAGCGAGCAATATATCCCATTAACTGGTAAAGACATTACTTTAAAGCCACTACTTTGTAAATTATCATAAAAATTTTGTGAGCATACTGTGCTATTTGATCCCGTATCTATAATTGCATTGTATTGTTTTCCATTTACTCCAATTTTGATTTTAGGTGGATCTCCTACTTTTTCGTTTTCGTCGTTTCTATTTTTCCATTCTCTTTTCTTTTGTATCATCATTTGCCTTCCAGGACTATTTATTTCCGAGTACTTATCACAATCATTACTAGGATACCCAGTTCTCACTGAAGGCGCGTTTGACCGGGTCTGGCGTTTCCCTGATTTTTATGTATTGCTCCTGTACTATTTCCCGAATTGTTACTTCTGTTTTCCTGCATTAAATCGGGGTTACTTCCTACCATGTTTTTGACCGTGTTAATGGCCTCGACCATTTCCGCATTTTCGGGGGAATTTCGTCCATTAGAATACCTTTCTTCCTGTCTTGGTGACCTCGGTCTAAACTCATTATCTCCGTTTGTCCAATACCCATCATTTGAATTTCTACTATGTCCAAAATAACGTCCCCGTCTACCTCGATCAAATCTATTTGTATTCATATAATTCACCCTTATATTTCTTCCCCTTAGATTACCATTTCTATTTTGGTGACGCCCTTCCTGGTTATATCTACCTTGATTTTCCCACCGGAATGATTCCATCCTTGGTACTGGTCCTTTATATCTTTCCCTAACCTCACTTCTATTCTGATAATACTGTGCCCCTTGCCCGAAAGAATTTACAGTTTCTTTTTCTTCATATTTATTTCCAAATGCGTGTTTTGGCTTATTGACTTCTAAGGCTGATAATAATTCGATCATAGCTGCAATGCTATCGGGTCGGGCTATGATTAGGTAGTGTTGAAGTGTTTCCGGAAAATGTGGAGTAACTATATTTATTAGATCTTTTTCATCTAAGGGAGGATCCAACATCTTCGATTTTCTCGCTATTCTCATAAAATAGTTTACCATCGATTCCTCCGATCTAGGATTAAACTTTCCATTGCTTAATTCGACTCTAATATTAGCCTGCCTACTAGCTCCCCAATATCTGGTTAAAAAGATGTTCCTAAAGGTCCTGTAATCATTATTGTTACCCATAGAAAGGCCTAGCCAATTAGCAGCATTACCCTTTAGGCATTTTCTTACTATCACCATCTTGTACTCCTCTGGTATACGTTTCACCGTGAAGTACTCTTGTAACCCTTCTAAAAAGGCTTTAGGATCATCTGAATCTTCATTTTCAAAAACTGGAGGTGTCATTTCATTTAAGACATGGTTAGGCCAATGTAAATTTGAATTGTCACCTATCCCTGAGCTATTTCCGAGATCAGAATGGGAATTACTGTTACCCCTATTTTGCATCGAAATGTCAGCTGATACACCTGGTATTGCCTCGTTTCTTGCAACTTCATTACTAAGATTGTTGTGATTACATGCATTTTCATTTAATTTCAAATTTTCTAAGGCCTCTTTTACCTGAGTAATTTCTGTTACTACTCCTTTTATTTGGTCTGTAACATCCTCCAAATTTCTAGCCTGCCTTTCACTTTCTACATCAGATCTTTCTATTCTAACTTTACACCCCTGTAACTCTTCTCTAATTTCTTCCCTTTGTTTGTCTAATCTATATGTTACTTTTTCCCTTTCTTTATCTAATTTTTCACTCACTTGTTGACCTAATTTCTTTTCAGAATTCTTTACTTCTTGCCTTATTGTCTCTAATTCTCCCTTAACCTGTTCTCTATTTTCTTTTACTTCACTACTGACTTTATTAATTTCCTCCCTAACTTCTTCCCTAAAGGTTTCGAAAGCTCTCTTCTGATTTTCCAATTGCATTCCCAATTCCTGTTGTCCCTTCTCTAATTTCTTTCCTAACTCTGTTCTTAATTCTTTACTAGTTTCATCTATCTTTTCCATTATCTTTTGAAACATATTCTCTATTCCTGACATAATCGCTGGCCTTTCTGAATTACTAAACATTTCTGAGCTACCTCTAGGTGTTTCTCTAACGTTCTGATCTTCTAATTCTTGGCATATTCTGCTACCAATTACATTCCGATTAAATTCTTCCATCCTACTTACACTTTTCTGAATTTCCGGACTATCGAAACCTAAAAATTCAGTGTCACTGTCTTCCATTTCTAAGCTATTTACATGTGTTTTTCTACTCACCAAAATTTTCAATATTTTCACTATTTCACTTTAACTGCACTTAAACTTGTTCACTACACGTTTCACAGATGTTGACACGCTGGGCACCTTCTTGTCTGCTGGTTCGATGCTGATCTGGTCGTCTTGGGGGTTTGGTCCATTCTTTCGGCGCCACACGTTGGGAAGCCAATTTGAAGCTGTAATATATTCGTGTCCTGGTTATTAGATCGCCATTTGACGCTGAAGTCGTTGGTGATGTGACGTTGCCCTTCGATGTAGCTCGCCTCAGCTAGTTCTGCATAAGATCTCTTTATCTCGGGTTTGCGTAAGTGTAATGGACAACCCAAGAACAACTTTTCATATCCTTTATTTCCTATTTAAATATTTTCAGGAGTTATGCCGAAAATATTTGTATCTGTAGAGGCATCGCCCTTACATCCGCTCAGCGCGATCTCCCGTACTGGTCTCTCGTTGAGTACTGACTCGACGCTTCTCTCTTACCCACGCTAAGAAAACCGTTCGCTCCATTTGAATGTCATGACGTCATCCAAGAAAGCCTCGTATCCAAAATGCTATTTCCTTTTCCCGCAATTTAGAAATGTCCCTTTCTATTATAACATGTTCTTTTATGAATTTCAAATATATAATTACTTTTTTAGGATTAAACGATGTTTACTTTATATTTTATTAGATATCTCACGCGACTTTTAAGGTTTGTAGAACTAACTTTCGAACGTGGATTTAAACTATGTGGTATGACGTCATGACTCGTTAATTTCAAACCAATAATGCGTTTATTCTACAAATTTAACGACTATCATTTACTCATATCTTGCTCACCTTACAACACTTGCTACTCTATTATCTATGTATATTATTACTTAACACTTATCGCAAATCTTACATCCGGCAATTAAATTAAAACGTGTCTTTTTCAAAAGCCCATTCGATCGGAAATCTAAATTTCGGTATCAACACCCATAAAGCCTGAAACCCTCTCCTACCCATTTTAATATGCTTTCAAAATACTGCAACAAAATGACAAAAATCCAGTCCGGCCACCCTTTCATCACCCCACTCTCCTCCAAAACTTTATCACAAACACACGGCTCTCTTCCCCTCGCCAAAACAGTCCTCAGTCCCTTGTGCTATCACAACTCACAACCTTGCTCAGTTCCCCCACTGCCCCCCTCCTCCCAGTTTCCCACACTCCAGCTATGGCGCTACAATCACCCGACGCTTGTTGAATTCTGTCCACGACACACACCCCAGCTGACTTGCACTCACTGACGCACCAGCTGAATCATGTCAGTAACTGTTGGTTCAATCCTCTGTTGTTCTCACCTCCTTTATATAGAGGCGATGACGCCGTATGGACCTCTCTCGACCTCCACATACATGCCAGCAATCACCTGGCCAGATTTTTCTCGAATGTTCCAGAGAAAGTACCCTCCATGTAGCCACCCCCACTGCTGCTAGTCATGTACACACAAAGGTTGCACGAGGCTGCCCGACCTCACCACCCCTGCCTGCCCGCTTGCTGGCTTGGCATGTGCCGTGAAGCAGCCTGCCCCCTACATTCTCCCGTTTTGTGTCACATTCTGTGTCGCAATATTTACAGTAAAATCGGCAAAGAATGTCAACAAAGGACTCCATCTTGTTGCTATAATCTGGCTGGAAATAAAATATTGTTTCTTAACAACACTGTCAAATGCCAGGAGTGTATCAGCATCACAGGTGTGCTGGAATTTTGCCCTGCAGGAGTTGTTTCACATGCCAGCAAATCTTCTAACGTGGAGCTGTTGCTTTTAAGCATACTTAAAAACCATTGGCCTGGCCTGGGCTGGGTTTGAGTTCATGACCTTGGGATCAGATGCTCAACACCTAACCAACTAAGCCAGCCAGAGCAGCCTTTTAACCTGAGAATGGGTCCTAATATGTACAATTCACTTAGTATCATACAGTTTTTGCTTCATGTATGTGGTATTACTTCCTCTTTCCCCTGAACAGCTGCTCTGCTGTTTGCTTTTAGAAGCTCAAGAACTGTTTTTAAATAAATTTATTGATTGCATGCTCCATTACACAAGTTGTATGTAATACTATATGCATTAAATTAGCTTAAGTATATATACATAGAGGTTGGTAGGTACTGCTTCAACCATACATTAACCAGGGATTCTACATGATGAGTGTAACCATATATACAGTATAATTATTGTCAATAAAGAGTTGTTTTGCCGGAAAAAAAATAATTTGTGTAAGATATTTGGAGCCATCTGGTTTCTTGGCAAATGGATATAAACTGTTCATTATTTCAATAACTGTCTTGCAAACATTGTGCAAACAATGCTGTAATGCATTTTTGCCTTAGTTTGAATGAATTTAGTTGCAACTTAATCTTAAGATGTCACGCAAAAGTTTAATTTCTAAGAGAGATTTGGCAATGCCATGTTTACATTAAGTTGTGACTAAATTCATTTGAATTGAAATAAAAAAATCTGTGTTGCATTTGACTTTCTCTACTCTTGTACTAACCATTCTTACAAACTCTTATTCCTCTATCTTCTTCGTGTTAAGGTAAACATTTGTACAAATTATCTTATTGCTTATTTCCTTGTAGGTGCAAGGAGAATATTAGAATACAGTAGGCTTTGTGGGATAGTCAAATGTTTTAAAGCTTTGAGATTCTGTTGTTTTTGTACACTTAACATATAAAAAAATGAACGATGATCCATTTCACGAAAGTTATGTTTTCCGAAACTTGAGCACATAACAAGGAATATCTCCGAAATGGTTCACCTTACAAGAAAATTTATTCAGACATAAATTGTGTATTTTAGCAAGGTCTACATTTTTTGTAGACAGGTGTGGTCCTCCAGACATTCTGGGGGTTGTGAGAGAGCGATGTGACTGCCAAAACATAAAAATATGGTGCCCTCTAAAAAGCGGTTACTATGTATTACTGCTATTGCTCTCTTCAATATCATCAGTGAAAAATATTGGAGAGCAAGAGGATTAATGACTTCATTGTAAGAAATCCAGCATTAGCTAACAACAACATTTTTTGTATAGTATGATTTGGTCTATCTCTAATGGTTTACCAGTTATGCAAAAGTCATCCAGAGTAAATACGACTGCACGGGCTATAGCCAGAAAATTCAAGATATACATTTCATTTGTCATAAGAATATCTCAAACATATGACATTTTAATCAAAATCAGTGGAGCCATGTTCAAGAAAATCAAAATTTTCGAAAAATGTTCCAGGTACATAGTTTAGGGTGGGGCTATTTTCTTCAAAATCTTCGTGTCACATCCTTGAAAGACATTAAACTTAAATGTCAACTTTGGTTTTTAACTGACTATTCGTTTTTGAGTTATGCTGTCTACTGACACACACAGGGACCTTTTTCTAAAAATGGGTTTTTTTTTGTTTTTTTTTTTTTCAGGGGGTCTCAAAACATATTACCGGTGAAATCTCGACTTTGAATTTTTGGGTGAAATACAACACTTCCCCTACTTACCAGTAGAGAAAGTAAAAACATTACAGCATTGTTCACACAATGTTTGTGTGACAGTGAAATAATAAACCATTTATATCCATTCGTCAAGAAGCTAGATGGCTCCAAAAGTTTGACACAAATCTTTTTTCAGCTAAATAGTTAATTGACAGTAATTGTATATTTGTTACACTTATCATGTAGTATCCTGGTTAACGTATGGCCAAAGCAGTACCTTCCACCCTACATATATTCATTCCATACATTCCTTATCTTCGTATCTGTTCCATATGTTGATCATGTGTTTGTAATCTATCAAATTTAACATTAGTAACAAATTTAAAAAATTCTTTTTTGTATGTTTTTATCAGTTCACTGTTTATTGGCCTTTACCCACCTGTTCTTATTACACTTTTCCAGAGAACTTCTCTGTCTGTTTTTGGTTTTATACACTCCTTCAGCATATATTGCACTGCCTGAATATTTTCACTACGCACACGTGCGCGCGCACACACACACACCTGAAGAATCTTCTACAGTCTTGCATCTGTGCACATATTCTGCAAATTTACCATCTCCTGTGAGGATAGCAATTAAGCTATGGCCTAGTTAATTAAGGAAATTGAAGCTATTAACAGTGAAGCAACAAGATTCTAAAGTAAGAACAAATTAGAAACTAAAAACTTCACTTATCTTAGTAATGTAGCAAGTTCTTGTTGAAAAACTGACTCAATTTTCGAGTTGACTCCAACTCATTCTCAAAGCTATACAAACAAATTTGTTACCAAAGCTACAGATCCTGAAAACAAAACACATAGATACTGATGCTCATTTTAATTACCAATCTCTGAAAACAAAATTTTATAAATACAATCTATAGAAGGTGTTTCGAAATTAATAACATGGTTCCTGTTTTTTAAAATAAATTTTTTTTCCCAAACCATTAAATCTATAGGTCCACTTAATTGTTTTAATAATTTAACTTCTGGATTAATTTCATGATTAAATGACCAAAAGTGATCTGCCACAGCTGATTTATCAGTTTGTTTATATTTAATATTTCTAAAATGCTCTTTTATTCTGATTTCTAAATGACATTTAGTTTTACCTTATGACAATCCAAACAGCTAAATTAATAAATGCCAGATTTTTTATAATTTGGTATTTTATATTTTTTAGAAAAATTTAGTAAATTTTGTATATTAAATTTATTTCGAGGGACCAAATTTATTCCATATTCTTTAAAAATCTTTGTACATTTTTTATTGGTCCATGGATGGAAAGTAAACTGTTTAAAAATACAATTATCTTTTATTTTTTTGAGGGTAGAAACTTCTTTAACAGCTTTTTGATACTTAAATTGTTTTATCTTTTTATGTATAAAATCTGTATTAAAACCATTAATTACTGCAGTGTTAATAATATGTTTATATTCTGTGTCAAATTCTTCTTTATTAAGGGGTATATTTATTAACCTATAAATTAAACTGTTGAAAACAGCAAATTTATGTGCAAAAGGATTAAAACTTTTATGTAATTATCAGTGTGAGTAGATTTTTCTATAAATACCAAAATTCAATTTATTGTTATGTCCTTTAATTTTTAAGTACAGTAACGGAAGGCATCCATTATTTTTGGTTTCCAAAGTGAATTGTATAGCTTTAATCTTGTAAATTTAAAAGTTTTAAAGCATCATTTATCTGTTTTTTAGGGACAACAGCAAAAATGTCATCCACATATCTATACCATATTTTAAAAATTAGAGGGAATGATTTTATAATTTGAGTTTCAAAAAAGCTTAGTGTTAATTTTGTTACTGTTATGAAATGTTATGTGGTTCTTCCCTTTTTTGTTGTCTCCCATTCCGCTTCCCATAGTTGTTTACTAATTTCTCTTAGTTGTCTTCTAACTGTAGTTTTTTGTACTTTGGTGTAGTCTTGGAGATTTTGGCTGTTTTGCTGTGGCTTTGGCCAGATGATCTGCTGTGTCATTTCCTGTATTATTGGAGTATGCCTTAACCAGAAGCTATGAAGATGACTAAAGGCCAAAATAAATCCTGCTAAAATCACTGTCACAATTAAGATGCCAAATTGCTAAGGGAGGGGAAAGTCCTAATTGAAGCTGATGGCAGATAAGAAATAGAAAAACTTAGTGAAACTATTAACACAAACTGGACAGACTGTGGAACCTAAGGTCTCAAAACTGAGGAAACCAAGCTTAATAATTTACAACATCCTGAGGAAATTGATAAAGAAAATGCAAAGGAAATAATTAGACAGCAAAAGTCTAAACCAGATCTCCAGAAAGGAGATATCAAGCCAAAATTTATATACAAAAATTACAAGATAGTGGAGGCAGAAGACCAAGTCAGGAAAAAAGCTCTTGAAGAGCAAGGTGAGAATGGGTTGGGTGATTGTAAGATGTTTCAACTGCAAACGGCACAACCACCGTCATGTGTATTGTGAAAAAGAAGCAACATGCCCTCTATGCACAGGGAAACATAAGTGCAAAGAATGCAGAGCAGAACAGAAGGATTGTAAATGTGTAAACTGTCAGAATTATAACAAATGCAATTGGGGGGGAATATATATGAAAATATTCCATAAAAACTGTTCCAGTCTCCAAATTATGATTAGGAAATATATAGAAAGTGCTGAAAATTAACAGACCCTCTAGCCAACAAAACCAAGTTCATTTTTAAAAAAAGAACTTAAATTATGGAGAAATGTACACTCAAGTTTGAGCATTAGTTTAATTTCACATTTCAGTGTTTGCTATGGTCTGTAATTATACTGGTTCTTTTCGTGCATGTTTGTCGCACAATATACACTTGCAGTCTTCGTCTGGCTCATGGAACTTCTTGTTTACACATATCTTATGGTGAAATCTGTGTGTGGAGAGTCCTGTTGTGACATGACACTGCATGTTGCACTCTCTGGTCCATCTGTCATTGCTGGTGAGGTATAGAAGTCGAGGTTGATTTCACTTTTCTTCCTTTCCCTGGTGTTTACTAATGCCTTGCTTGCTTCTGTTGACTGTAGGTAGAATTGTGATCGTATGTCTTCTATGAAGTACGTCTCCCTCATCATTTCGTATACCATCTGGGATGGCACTGTTTTTCCAACTTACGTAATCCTCTTCATGAAGATTACTTTTATTCTTTCTATTCTCATCAGGTCTCTGATCTTCAGCTTTTCCCACACTATCTCAATTCCATGTGTTATCACTGGTGCTACTGTCGTCCTGAAATGTCTCATCACCGTGCAAGTTGGTAGGTTTGCTATGTTTGGGATATTATACGAGGTCCTGATAGCTGCTGCTGCTCTTTCTTGAATATGTATACCAAAGGATGCTGCTGTTGTCTGTAGTGTTATTCCCAGATACTTGTAATTTCCTACTTTTTGTAGTGGCTTCTTGTGTAATGTTATGTTGTCTTTGGGCGTTGACTTCGTCCCATTTCTAAAGGTCATTTGTACTGTCTTTTCTTCATTTATCTGTAGGCTGTTTTCCTCTGCCCAGGTCTCCAGTCTGTGGACTGCTCTTTGCATATCCTCCTCTGCCGCTCCGATCACCATGTCGTTTGCATATAGGATCACCTCTGCTTTCATTCCTTCTTCTACTATGCAGTTCACATCTGCTGCGTATTTCTTTTTATTTTCCCCGAAAAAACCTTAAGTACATGCAGAAGAACTTGCAACTTTTAAAAGCAGCTACCCATAACACAATTTGCCTCCTTTCAGAACTTCAAATAGATATAGCATTCCTACAAGAGCCACTTCTACTTGATAACAGAATTCCAATAAAGCACCGAAGAATCAATTCGGGAACAGAAATGTAGAGCAGCAATTATAATAGTAAATAAATCAATAGACATGATGAATATAAACCAAATTTCAGATCCAGATAGTATGGCTATAGAAATAAGATATGGGTCATTAAATATACAAGGGTGAATCAATATGTAATGCCCCATATTTTTTTAAAACCCATTACATATAAACGTAGGTGCTTCACACTTGATGTGCATGCGTGTGAAGTTTTGAAGCATTTCAGCATATTGTAGAGCCATAGTACAGTGTCAAAATGGCATCTACATATGACTCTTGTTACAAGCAATGTGCTGTTATTGAATTCTTGTGTGCAGAAAAAAACTGTGGTGGACGCCCATAAAAATTTGTGTGCAGTATATGGTAATGATGTAGTTGATAGGAGTACAGTTGGTGATGGGTAAGGAAAGTTAAGCGTCAGGAAATGTAGAAACAGAACTCCATGATCAACCACGGTCGGGGCATCCTGTCACAGCCACTGCTCCAGACATGCTGAATTGTACAAATATTCATACGGATCTGCTCATCACAACTCGACAATTGGCTCAACAGTTATCGGTCAGCATTGGAAGTGCGTGTGCTATAATTGAGGCTCTTGGCTATTCAAAGACATGGTGATGATGGGTTTCACGAATGCTCACCGCAAACCACATGATTCAAAGAAAGGACATTTCATCTGGATTGTTTGTTTGGACTGCTTAAGATTCTCTACAGGGGACGCACTTTGAAGTTGTCAAGAGTATAATTCATGGCAACACGTACAGGACAACAGCTTTTACTGGCAGAGAATGCATGCTCTTACACAACATTGGCATAAGGCCATAGAATGTGATGGATACTACATAGAAAAGTAGGACATGGACAAGAAGTGTCACATATATTGTCACCCTATTCTGACTGTTAAGAATAAATATGTTCAGAGAAAAAAAAATGTGGGGCATTATACATTGAGTGACCCTCATGGTTGCGACAAATATCTATTTGAACAGTAAAGAAAACCTTAAGACAGAATAAATTAAAGCAAGAGAATTATAGATTACACCAAAGGAAAAGAAATCCTAATATCCATGAACAGAAATTTGAGATCCAGACTGTGGCACATTGTGATAACAAATAGCAAAGGAAGATTATTTCTTTTAATGGCAACAATGACTTTCTAGCTTTTGAGATTATATATTATAGGAAACAAATTCATTGCCACAGAAGATAACAGTAAGCTTTATAAGGACATATATTGCATTGATATTGCTTCACTGTTAATAGCTTCAGGTGTGTATACTATATAAGGACACAATTAGAAACAGTGTAATTTGCAAAGTTTTATTCAAATGGTGCAGATGAGTAATTTGCAGATTGCTAATGGAAGATACTGATGACCATAGAAAACAAGTTTGAACTCATCCTTGAAAATGCCAGTTGCAACATTCAGATCAAGCAAGGCAAGATCATGTACCCACAAAAACGTCAGTGCCCTTAGTGGACAACTGAATTGACACTGCCTAGGAAAGGACTAAATGCACTGAGAAGATGTCAGAGAACAAGCAGTGTCAACTGCAGGTAAATGGGAAATATCAGTATCAAACAGTTAAAAGACAATACCAAACACAAATCTGAAGTGAAAAGATAAAATCATGGAAGGTGTAATGCAGTATAACAACTAGTACTTGGAGTGCAGTATATAAAGTGGGTTTGGGAAAACATTAGACACTAAACAAAATGGATGGCATATACACCAGGGATCTATCAGATACAATGAACTACATAAGACACTTCTCTCCTGAAGATGATGAAAAAAATGAAAATCGTTACCGTAAGCAGATAAGGAAAGAGATGGAAGTACCCTTTAACACTCCGATGACCTACCATTCACAGAAGAAATATAAAGAATCCTGGTTACTGTAAACCATAAAAAAAGCATCAGAAATAGATGGAATTATCAGCCTCATAATACGTCTAACAATCAGTCAAACCCCAAAGTATATTACAATAACAAATTTCTGACAACAGGAGCATTCAGGAAGACATGGAAAATAACAAGGATATTGCCAGTTGTAAAGCCAGGAGAAGACAAGTAGAAGTAACAAAGTAGTGACCTATCAGTGTACTAAACGTTGCAGGGAAAGTACCAGAAAAAAATCTTAATCAGCAGAATGATGTACCACTTCAATTCCAAGGACTTGCTGAACAAAAATCAGTATGGATTTGAATCACAAACAAGCACACCAAAGCAGTAAGGAATTTCATAGAAGAAAACCTCAGAAATGACCAACATGTGCTGTGATAAGTTTAGATGTCAAAAGGACATTTGACACAGCCTGGTAGTGTAGTGTTTTAAAGCCACTAAAATACTTTCAGTGCCCAGGCAATGTGTATCAGCTGACCAGATTTAACCTTGAAGTAGCCAATAGACTTTATGGTAGACACCATTCTTTCAAATTGACTAGTTGTGCACTGTTGTACTTTACATACCAAGTAACACTCTTGATAACTCCAGGTGGAATGGGGTGACATCCCACTTCTCCATTTACCAGCTCACCAAGGCTGAGCTTGGATAGGGTCAACTTAAAATCACCATCCCAGATCTGGGAATCAAACCATGGATCTTCAGCACAAGAACCGTTAATTAAATCACCGAGCTGTGGCACCCAGAAACTTAAATGTACATACAGGTATCCTTTCATCGTAATTCAAGCATTAAGAATGTCGGCATGGAGAGCCAAAGATCCAGTCTGATGAGCTATTCAATTCACCTTTGATATGTTATTTCTTATGTCATACAAAGAATATGGAATTTCAGTTGCTTCAGTTTCCTATAGCTCTTTTGTATGAAATGTGTAATGAAACTATTCCTGGCAAAATTTATTTTAAGTAGACATGGGTAGAGGAAGTCATGTGAACGAACATGCCACTTTTTCTTTTCAGGGACATTTCCAGTAAAATGAAATCTCAATGTCTAATACAATATCTCCTCCTTAATCTAGGTAAATGGCAGAGAAAGTAAATTATTGATTGCACCTGGTTTGATTTTTGAGAGTAAAGACTGTGCACTTTGACTACATGTTATTAAACAAACTGTATATATTGTTAATATAGGAGAAAGTAAATTATTGATTGCACCTGGTTTGATTTTTGAGAGTAAAGACTGTGCACTTTGACTACATGTTATTAAACAAACTGTATATATTATATATACTGTATATATTGTTAATATAAACTTTATTTATTTGCAGATCCAAATGATCCTCGCAAAGTAATAGTAAAGAAGTTAGCATTATGTGTACCTGAAAGACCAGATGTTGAACTGGATCTTACAGGAGATATATCTCAGTTAAAAAAGCAGGTAAGAACTTCACAAACAATGCTACAAATGTAGATTAAAGAACTCTTAAAATATAATTAGCAGGGCTAGGATTTTGATGACTTTGCATATTTATTTTGGTAAGTCTAATTCATCATGCTGATGAATGTGTGATGGATACTACATAGAAAAGTAGGACATGGACAAGAAGTGTCACATATATTGTCACCCTATTCTGACTGTTAAGAATAAATATGTTCAGAGAAAAAAAAATGTGGGGCATTATACATTGAGTGACCCTCATGGTTGCGACAAATATCTATTTGAACAGTAAAGAAAACCTTAAGACAGAATAAATTAAAGCAAGAGAATTATAGATTACACCAAAGGAAAAGAAATCCTAATATCCATGAACAGAAATTTGAGATCCAGACTGTGGCACATTGTGATAACAAATAGCAAAGGAAGATTATTTCTTTTAATGGCAACAATGACTTTCTAGCTTTTGAGATTATATATTATAGGAAACAAATTCATTGCCACAGAAGATAACAGTAAGCTTTATAAGGACATATATTGCATTGATATTGCTTCACTGTTAATAGCTTCAGGTGTGTATACTATATAAGGACACAATTAGAAACAGTGTAATTTGCAAAGTTTTATTCAAATGGTGCAGATGAGTAATTTGCAGATTGCTAATTCTTCAGAGTCCAAATCCTGAATTGATGTAACAATTAAGTTAATATATAGCTTGAAATTATCAAATTGTACTGTTAAACAATGAGCTAACTGGCACAAAGAGATCTGAAACAGAGGCTAGAAAATGTGTGCATTCATAAATAATGGATACTCTAAGTGTTAACTAAAGTGCTGTTACCGTTTCTAAACCATGTAATCAAAAAGGTGACCATATCATATACATTACTGAACGTATCTTGGTCTGAGAGAATAGATAAAAAAAAAAGCTAGACACTACGTGGAGAACATAGATAATGACAAAGTGGAAGGTGTGTGCCATTTTACTCCATAGTCTATTTATATTCAGACTTCTGCGAGCAAAAGTTTGAAATAGTGATGCCAATAGAATGAGCTTCAAATATGTTTGCAAGGATACTAATCACATAGTTTCGCCACTGCTTGTCCACTTCAGCCCTAGTAGCAAGGAGAAAAGTTATCAATGTCTTAGTACAACTACTCCTTTTTTATCACTCACAATGTATATCCTGTTGTACTACACTGACATTAAAAGATGGCTCACAATAACCAGACATGGCTGGGCAGGGCTTTGGTGCACAGTTGCCTGGTCGTCTACCTGCCAGGGCAGTCCAGATTGGGCCATTCTCTTGATGGACAATAGCCAAGTGAGACAATGACCATTGTGTGGCAGTATTGCAACTCAAGAGAATTCCTCAAGAAGACTGGCTTTGCCCAGACAAAATATAAAGGAATAGCTCATGCTAAGAGGATAGTTGAAGAGTTAAAAGTTTATGAAGCATTGATTGGACAACAAAAGATTTGATTGCCTGCGACAAATGTGAAAAAATGGTATTCCTCATGTCATAGGAATGACATGAAATAGATGCAAATAAAATATGTTCTATTAAAGTTCCTTTGAATATGCATATTGTGCTTAGAATAACTACTGTCAGAATGTTTTACTGTTAAACCTATTAGTTGTGCTTTAATGTTTACTATTGCTGACTTTTAAAGTATTGCAACACTTAATATTGCACAAAAAAGGAAGGAGAGATTATAACTAGGAGTTACTTCAGGGCTGTTATGCCATGGTCTGCTGGAGTTTGAGTACACAGACGTATTGTTGACAGCTGCAGCAGACATCTTCAGTGGCATGGTCATAGTCTCCTCGGTGAAGTTAACATGGCGTCTGAGCTGTTGTATTTATCCCTCGAGTGGCCTCCGCTGATTGGTCCGGCTGCCGGACAGCAGGATTGAGGGGGTGGGCTTCACCCAAGGTGTTGTTTCCTCCTGATTGGTTAACTTCAATTTCTCCTGTTTTGTGCCGTTTCTTGCCTTCAGTGACAGGATACCAGTTGCTGTTAAGTTTCAAAGCTGCTTCTTATTGAGATTGTGGGGATGTTTATAAATTTCAATAGCTTCATGTTGTAGCCAGGCACAGTAGTGTCTTGTGGATGATAGAATGCTCGTGTCCTGGAACTTACTTGTGTGCTCGCCCTCCGCTTCAATGGCATATTGGGGAACTGTGGACTTATCCGTTTGACCCAGGCAGCAGCTTCTTTTGTGTTCGGTGAGTCTGGTGTTGATGCTGCACTGTGTAGTTCCAATGTAAACAGAACTGCAGGAACAGGGAATATGGTATACACTGGCTGATGGCAAGGGCTCCTAAGGATCTTTAGCTGAGCGTAGTAGATTATTGAGTTGTTTTGTGGGCTTGAAGACAGTCTTGACACTGTGTCGTTGCAGTATGTGCTGGATATGATCAGTGATATTCTGGAAGTATGGCAGGAAAACTATGCCGTTATGCTCAGGCTTGTCTGTTTTTGTGAGGCAGGATGGCAGAAGAAGTTAAAAGAGCCTGTCATCCTGCCAGGCCTAAACCTGCCTCACAAAAAACAGACAAGCTCAAACATAACAGCATAGCTTTCCTGCCTTATTCCAGAATGTCACCGATCGTATTCAGCACATACTGCAACGACACAGTGTCAAGACTGTCTTCAAGCCCACAAAACAACTTAACAATCTACTACGCTCAGCTAAAGATCCTTAGGAGCCGTTGTCATCAGCCGGTGTATACCATATTCCCTGTTCCTGTGGTTCGGTTTACATCAGAACTACACAGCGCAGCATCAACACCAGACTCACCAAACACAAAAGAAGCTGCCACCTGAGCCAAAAGGATAAGTCCGCAATTGCCCAACATGCCATTGAAGCGGAGGGCAAAATTAAGTTCCAGGACACAAGCATTCTATCATCCACAACACACTACCATCCCTGGCTACAATGTGAAGCTATTGAAATATATAAACATCGCCACAATTTCAGTAAGAAACAAGAAGTTTTGAAACTTAAACAGCAACTGGTATCCTGTCATTGAAGGCAAGAAATGGCACAAAACAGGAGAAATTGAAGTTAACCAATCAGGAGGAAACAACACCTTGGGTAAATCCCATCCCCTCCCTCCTGCCGTCCGCCATCTGGACCAATCAGCGGAGGCCACTCGAGGGATAAATACAACAGCTCAGACCGTCCACACCACAGACGCCACATTAACTTCTCCGAGAAGACTATGACCGCGCCACTGAAGATGTCTGCTGCAGCTGTGGACGAAATATCTGGGTACTCAAACTCCAGCAGACCACGGCATAACAGCCCAGAAATAACTCCTAGTTATATTGACTCTGGCGGTGGAAGCCTACACTCTCTCATGAAGGAGAGATTGTAAGTGGGTATGCAGTAATACACATAGATCAATTATAAATAAGTGGTTTTTTCATTAGAGGTTATTTTATTAGTTTTAGCTCATGGTGGAAACCTTGTAGAGATACTAACACAATACATTTTCCTATTAACAGGTATTTATTATCAAGGAAGGTGTTTCCTATAGAATTCGGATTGATTTCATTGTTCAGCGTGAGATCGTTCACGGATTGAAGTACATTCAGAAAACATATAGAATGGGAGTGCCAGGTAAGGTTCTGTTTTATTCTAGCTGTGTGTTTGTTTTGTTTTCAGTTACTATGAATTGCATGAGAGCATGCTTATTTACAGCAAGTGACATGAAATGTTTTTTGGAGAGTAAGAGATATGATTATAAAAGTCATAAATGTAGCCAGATACTTTTTGTTAAATCTCTGATATTGATGAATTTTTTACTGCCTCAGCAACATACGTAAGATAGGCATGTCTTCCAGTATGTTGTCATCCATGGATAAGGTATCATCACAAGGTAGATGATGCACTTCTTACAAATATTTGGAATTTTGTAGATCATACTCCTGTTTGTGAGATGTAATAACATACTACTTTCAGTGGCAAAGCAATGTTTCGCACTAATGAGGAAAAACTAATGTCAGCGATATGTAACAAGTGGTTGACCTGTGCTACACGTAACTGCTGATAGTTATTCTTGCAGCTACAGAAATAAACAGATAAGGTTGTTGCTGCAGCAAACATTCGAGTAAAGTGTAATGCTAGATGTCCTAGTCAGGCAATTGCATAGGTGAATTTGTTTGCAGACTACGACATTTTAACAAATGACAGTAGAATGTGATGTATGTGTTGATCAGAGTATTCTATAAATTGCTACAGATGAAGAAACCTCACATTCTCTTTGGTTACAAATAATACATACTTTTTGTAATGAACACAAACATCATAAAGTTCACCATGTCTACTAGATAGTTGTCACCAAATAAAATGCAGTTTTTTATATTACAAACTATATTATAACTTGTATGGCATTTCTCACTTAAATAGATGATTCTAATGGTAGAAATCTCCTACAGTGGAGCACCGGCTCTTGAATGTTATAGGTACAGCCCAGATGTTAGGAAAAATGAATTTTTATTCGGTGGTAGTAAACTAAAAATTCTTTGATATTGTCATGTTATGAAGTGTTTGGAAGTGATAGCACCAGTTTTTATTTTGCCTTTTTAAAGTTTAGTATCTATTTGAATTGTAAATGTGTTTCAGTTTTGAAAATCATCTTAAACTTTTTCAATTTTTCTATTACAACACCGAGCTGGACTTCCTTTATGTTGGAATGTGACTATCTTTTGTATTACAATGTTTAGTGCTGCTAAGAGTTCAGAATTTCTCTCCCAGTAATAGAAAGTATTGCAAGAAAAACATTTTGATGAATACTGATAGTTACTGTGTGCCCAGGACAGAAGGCAAGTCTTAGGAATGTGTTGCGTAATCATTTTGTGCTTCCCGCACAGTGTTTATGCCTAGTTTCCGAGTATGACAAGGATGCTAGGCTCGTTTAAAATACACAATGTTGTCACATAACTCACCTATAGCTAGAAATATGCAGTCTCATACACTCATTTCCTAGTAAGCAGGTCCGCTACCAGATTAGATACACAGTTCAAGCTCCCTCTGCCCTTCATTCCCCTCTAGCCTTCTTGTCGTGGGCATACAGCACTGTTACAAAAGGGCAAGAGTAAAACTTTGCTTGTCTTTTATAATTGTGTATTTTTCTACTGGATTAGTTTCACAAATCAATCATTTGCATCAAGTTTGTTGACTGTTTCATTGTTAGCATTACTGCCACTAGATGAGATTATTTATTGTATTGCCAACTTCTCTAAGAAAACAAATTTATTGATGGAATCAATTGGCAGTCATTTTGAACTAATTAATTGATAGTGATTATCCACCAAGGTTGTTGACCTCAAAATCAATGATTTGCAATTCATGTTTAGCTGCTGAATGAATTAAATGAATGCAATTACAAGTAAATATTAATAAAATAAAAAGTTAATCCAGACCCAAGTAACATTTAAATGATAAAATGCAGCTATCAGATATGATTATATTTCATGTCTGCTATAAATACAGGGTGTCCATAAAGTCCCAATACATTATCATGTTTCTAGTCTGCCTGTGATCTTTGGAAGGACAGAAAGAGAAAAGAACACACAGACACAAAATTCCTTTAGGTCCTTATACAGTATTTTTCATGTAGAATACATGAAGCTAAATGAAATTAATTAAATCTTCAATTGAGATTCAAAAAGCCATCCATACAGTGTTGGATATGTCAGCTAGTTAAATAAATATTAAAAACAAAATAAAATATTGTAATTTCTGGCAACATTCTTGGTTAACAATTTCTGTAATCCTGTTCATGTAACACTTGTAGTAGAAATTTTTATTTGTAGCATTATGTAAATATGGTAACCTTAAATTGAGATTAACAAAAAATAATTGCAGTAATTTTTGTATAATAATGGCATGTGTAGTTGAAATATAAAGAAGTAGCAAGTGAATGCTTTTGCATATAACGTTTGTAAAAATAACGCTCATTGATTCTGCTTCTCTTTTTGTATATGCTTACATTTGCAATATCAGGAACCGTTGGTGAGTAAATGCTATTTATAAAAGTACTACATAGTTTTTGTTTTTGAAACTTGTGCTTTAAAGGATCATTTTTTTCCTTTGCTTCTAATTTGCCAGCTAGCACACTCCCCATAGTATAAAACAAAAACTAAATTATTAAATGCAGCCAACCTTCAATAAACATTCTTCTAAGCATAAATATAAACACAACAAAAGTGTAAACTAAGAGATTAAATTATTGCTTACCTGAGTTGGGGACATGGTAATTTAAGTAGCTTTTGCACCTGTAGGAAGCTTAGAACATTGTCTGGTACATATCTCACCAAGAGTGCCAAAACTGGTAGCCAGCTACTTCATTTATTAGTGCTAAGAAATTACCGTATTTTATCACGTAATTACCCCCCCCCCCTTTTTTTTTTCACAAAAAATTTGCTTGAAAACATTGGGGAGGGAATTATGCATGTGGTGCTTCTAGGAATTCAGAAAGGAAGGAAAACCATGTAGTATTATGTAAAAGTTATATAGGTATACAGTAATTTGTGAATGAACTGGATACATACCACGGTTTCATTGGGCCTACAATGTATTGTTTCATTGATTCTTTTCTCTGACTATTTTGTGGTCTCACTTTCGTCACTATCATCACTATTTTCATATTCATTTATTTCATCTTTCAGATCATGTATACATGATATAGAATCGTCAGTAAGTTACAATAGGAATATAACAATAAAATAAAAGGTCACACACACACCCATACCCATACAGTATTTAAGGTCACCACACATACACATACACATACCCATACAGCCTTAATTAGTCAGACTTCACAAAGTTATCTATTTATATATTCCATAACCAAATAAAATGCATTCTCATTTATATCTGGCTCAGATAACACATCTTCATGTTCATTATTCCACAACATGTCGTCAGAACCATTAATGGCACAAGAAATACCAGTTTTTTTTTAAAACTCTGCTCAACAATATGTTGTTAGCTAATGCTGGATTTCTGACAATGAAGTCATTAATCCTCTTGCTCTCCAACATTTGATATTGAAGAGAGCAATAGCAGTAATGGTAGCCGTTTTTTAGAGAGCACCATATTTTTATGTTTTGGCGGTCACATCGCTCTCTCACAACCCCCAGAATGTCTGGAGGACCACACCTGTCGTTGGTTTACTGGTCTCACCAACCTGATCGGGAGAATTATCAAAATAAATTCACCGACCATATCCTCTGATCACCAATCAGAGGACGTATTACATGCCATGACAGGTCAGCATGTTAGGGGTTAAGATTTTATAGAGAAATGGAGAGGTTGGAAAAATAAAGACTCCCTAGCCCTCGGGAACCCTAATAGCATCGGGGTCAGAAAAGAACAAGAGATGACCAAGGTAAGGTCAGATAGAAAAGTTACAGTGAGGAGCAAAACACCAGTAAGTGGAAGTAATGTTCTGCTCAGCTTGGGTACCTTGTGGTCGCTATTCACATATCCCTTAGACGGAGACCCCTGAGTCAACAATATGATGACTTGTAACAAACTGACTTAAAAACATGTCTGCAACTTCACATTTCAATTTTACGATACGTTGTGACAATGGCAATACGAGTATTTTTGTGGCAAACACTGCATCCCTTGTTGTCCGTGACAGGCACCACTGCGTCGATTGTTGTCCATTATCAAGTTATTTGAAGGCCGCTTCAATAAGAACGAACCAGGAGAGGGAATTATGCGATGTTTAATAGGTAAATAATTTTTAGGGATGAAAAATCATAGGGAAGGGAAATATGTGAGGAGGGAGGGGGGCTTATGCGATAAAATATGGTATGTTATGGATATAACTAGGCATTCAGCCCAGGCTCTTTGCCAATCATATCCAGTTACATGCTACTTATAACAATTTCATAACAATAACAATATTTATTACATGGCAGACAGTACTATCCACAACTATTATTAATAACCCAATCATCATTCCTAATGCCCTTCTCTTGTACATCTAAGCAATCTTTCAAAATATGACCCTGTGGTAACTGATTAATTCTAAACCAATATTTTAGCACTCTTTCCATAATCATTACTTTGCCTAATTCTAATACAGTACCTTCCTCTGCTCAGTTACATGGAGCTCCATTTTACAAAACATTTTCAGTGAAGTATCCATCTTTTCCCAGACTTGCCCTGCCCCCCAGATCTCTACACCATACATGTATCTTGACTCCACTAAAGATTTATAGATCCACTCCAACCATGTCACATTCATCCTTGGCGCTATGTGCAAACATTGGCTAACTATTTTCACTGCTAATTTTCCTACTGATCCTTCCCCCATCCTCCTGTGCTATTATTATACCCAAACAAATAAAATCCTTCACCGTTTGAATTTCATCTTATATATTTAATATATATTAATATATTCTGCACAACTTGGAAACGACTCTTAACAATTTCGATCAAATTTTGTATTCAGATAAGGTTTTGGTTTTTAAGTTTATATAGGTGTCATTCCTGAAAAAATAAGATTTTACATAAAAAGTTAACATTTTTAATTCCCGCTTCCACAGAGCAATTGAACCACATTTTGTATTTTTATTCTCTTCTAAGGGACCGATTTCAACAAATGAAGTAGCGTTTTAAAGTCCTCTTCCAGGGCTATTAGAATACAGTAAGAAAGTTGACCTAGCTATATTAGTCTATGTGTAGCAGTCACAATTAGTCAAAACCTTATTTCGGCCATAATTTCTCTGTTAATGGGCCAATTTCAACAAACAAGCCAGGATATTAAAGGCCTCGTCATGGAAACGGCTCTAACAATTAGGATGAAAATTATGTTTAGTTAACATTTTGCTTTTCAAGTTTATCTAAATAAGTATCTTCTCCTGAAAAAAAAAAACAAAAAAGAAAAGAAAAGCCGATCGAAGTTCGGTCACCCAGGTACTTACCTTTAAATAACCACCGCTCATCTTCTCTTAATTTGCTACCTTGTTCAAATACAATAATCTTAGTTTTATCAATGTTAACTTTAAGTCCCCACTTGTCTCGTCATACTTTTCAATTTCCTTTACTGAGTTTCTTAAACCTATCAGTGTATATGAACTTATCAGCAGATCATCTGCATATAACAGTCCTGGGATCTCTTTATTTTTAATTGTTGTTATATGATTATTAACTGCCTTCCATCTCTCTAAAACATCATCTACAAATAAATTAAACTTATAGGGCATGATTCATATAGAAGGAAAAACTTAACCCTTTAATTGGTAGGGTGACCTATAAGCAACATAAGTTTTGAGATATTTTATTGGCTTTCTTTCTTTCTAATTTGTTTTTATGGTAACCTAAATAGAATTCAAGTATTTGCAGCTGTCTTATATTCTAAAAAAAATCTGATGTGTTGCACTCATATGACTTTCTCTACTCTCGTACTAACCATTCGTACAAACTCTTATTCCTATATCATCTTCTTGTTGGCCCAAATGAGCGGCCGTTAAACCCTACACATTCACTCACTCACCTTCGTGTTAGTTGAAATAAACATTTGTACAAATTATCTTATTGCTTATTTCCTTGTTGGTGCAAGGGGAATATGAGAATACAGTAGGCTTTGTGCAATAGTCAAATCTTTTAAAGCTTTGAGATTCTGTTCTCTTTGCACACTAACATATAAAAAAATGAACGATGTTCCATTTCCCGAAAGTTTTAAGTTTTCAGAAACTCATACACATAACAAGGAATATCTCCGAAATGGTTCACCCTACAGGAAAATTTATTGAGACATAAATTGTGTATTTTAGCAAGGTCTACATTTTTTGTATTATACGATTTGGTCTATCTCTAGCAATTTACCAGTTATGCAGAAGTCGTTCAGAGTAAATATGACTACAAGGGCTATAGCCAGAAAATTCAAGATACACATTTCATTTGTCATAAAAATATCTCAAACATATGACATTTTAATCAAAATAGGTAGAGCCATGTTCAAGAAAATCAAAATTTTTGAAAAATGTTCCAGGTAGTTTAGGGTGGGGCTAGTTTCTTCAAAATCTTCGTTTCGTATCCTTGAAAGACATTAAACTTTGGAATGGATATTTGAATTATTTATATGCAGGAGCAGGGGCTGGTGGGAGAGAGTTCCACTATATCCTAACATGACGAGTCCTTAAATATTGTTTCATTCTCATAGCACCATTTTGTAGCTATGAGACTCAAAGTAATTTTTATCAACTTTCTCGATGTCGTTTCGTATCCTTGAAAGACATTAAACTTTGGAATGGATATTTGAATTATTTATATGCAGGAGCAGGGGCTGGTGGGAGAGAGTTCCACTATATCCTAACATGACGAGTCCTTAAATATTGTTTCATTCTCATAGCACCATTTTGTAGCTATGAGACTCAAAGTAATTTTTATCAACTTTCTCGATGTATCTCAGGGCGTGGTACAGGTCAATGCCTTGCAACGATGATTAAATTTCGTTTCCTTTTTAAATGCCTATTTATATTTCCTTTATATCACAAATAATAACACAAATATTCTGGATTGGCATCTTTTTTCTCATCCACTGCGGGGTTCATACTACACGAACACGAACTTCACGATTTGCACATGACGCCAATCCAAACTGTTGAACAAGCAGACAGTTGAATATCAGCCTTTGCCGACTATAATAGCTATTTACAACTTCAGGAGGCCTTTCCGCTGCCCCTATAATTCTATAATTTTGCATTCAATCAGTTCAGGGGGCTTATGCAAAAAAGTATTGCCTCAACTTAAATACCATCTTTGGTTTTTAACCGACTTTTTGTTTTTTAGTTATGCTGTACGCACGCACACACACACACACACACACACACACACACACACACACACACACACACACACACACACACACACACACACACACACACACAGACAGACAGACAGACAGACAGACACACACAGACAGACAGACACACACAGACAGACAGACACAGACAGACACACACACAGACACACAGAGACACAGTAGAGAAAGTAAAAATGTGAAATTTTTTCAATAAATAGTGTTTTTTAAAGTTTGAAGCAAAATCCATGCAACCGCAGTCAAATTAACCATGTCAGTTTCCAAGTGTGCCATTACACGATTACTTGAACCCTCCCATTTCTTTACCACAGGCACATTTCAGTGCAGTTGCTGGATTTGAATTTGCAATGTTTGGCTTTGAATGGATAGCCAGTCCATTGTGTATTGCTCTAACAATCACGGTTGTTCAAATCGCTTTTTAGCTTATGTAGCAAAATAACTTGCCAATTAAAGCATTAATAACTAGAAAACTATATGGACAAAAACTTACCCCCAGAAAACATATGAAGTTCTTTAAGATGTACAATTTATATCAATTTTATCATAGTGTTAGACATTTTCAAAATATTCCATGTGGCAATTTTGGATCTTTCTAAAATGTCAGTAAATCAGCTAATAGACATGCTTGAAACTTTGTGACCCTTTTCTAAAAGCTTATTCTTGCTTTCCATTACAACAGCTTATTACCTCAAATAAACATTTGAATGCTGTTTCTGCATGTTATATGTAACTAAGAACTTATTGCTTAATTTGAAATCATTCCTAGGTAAAAATATATTTTAAATAATGTAATGAATAGAAGAATATACCTGGTTAGTTACCTAAATATCTGGAAACAAAAATAGAAATAGAAACGACTGAAGGTAAGGCATGAAGTAGATGTAAGCAAATATGAGTTTCAATATAAACTTCCGTGTTTTTAAACAGAAACCCCATTAAGAAACATTATGAATGGCATTTGTTGCATTGCAATAGGTGAGTTACATGCTGAGAAATTGTGACATAAAGTTGAGCTTGAGATACAATGAAATGCACTTCAGTTGCACATTACGGTGCTGTTTTTTAATTAGTACTCGTCAATCCCTGAGTTGCTTTCTTTAAATAAAGAGATGTGTGTAAGATTTCAGGTTCACTGAACAGTAGCCCTCACGCAGGACATGCAAGTCTGCAATGTATAGAGGTTACAGCTTATTGGGTACCCCAAAAAACAGCTGACTTCCCCCCCCTAATTATGCTGTGGTCTGGTTATATTTGGTGATATTCCATCTGTTAGGTTGCATTAGTACTGCCAACTGTTTGTAAAATATAACCATGGTAAAGCTACAGCCATAGTTGGTGTTATTGCATCTGTTATGTTGCCACAGAAGCCCTTGTTTATGAACCCATTGCAGTGAAGCCAACGGATAAATTTTAAAACAAGATTCTGTTTAGATACCATATTAATTAATATGTGGATGCCATTGTATTGCTCGTGTTTGCGTGATTTTGTCTTGAATTGTTTTAGAGCAGTATATGCAGTTATAGTTACTTCTGTTATTTTTTGTGTTTGTAACACAGTAGTACATTAAATATTATATATATATATATATATATATATATATATATATATATATATATATATATATATATATATATATATATATATATATATATTACGATATTTGGTGTTCAGAAATGATTTTATCCAAAAGTGTTGTTGCACAACAAAATTTGCCGAAGATGAGTAGGTTCATCATGTGTTGTGTGGTAACAATATTCAAGCATATCATTTGAAAGCATGTTACTTTAACCCTGTGATATTTGAGGTTAGAAATAATGCTTTTATTATGTACATTGGCAGTACTGCTTTTTGGTGTAATTTTGTCTGCAGTTCAGTATAATGTCAGCCATATTGAATTTTTGGGAAGGGCCAATAAGCTGTTTCCCCTATACTGCTGTCAAGTCATTCTCGTGCATTGCCGAGTGCCATTGTTATAGTTGCTTTTCTCATACTTAAATACAGATGCATAGAGCCATAAATATTCATCTGTGTTACATATGCATATATGCAACATATAAGAGGGTATTGAACAACAAAATTCATGAAAATATTTAATTGGAAATGACACTAACCAAATTATTGGTAGTTAATTGCTATTAAATCAACAGGTATTATATGTACTGTTCTTGAAAGGGCATTTAGAAATGATTTACAATAAAAGCCTTTCATACTTTATTTATGTAAATGGGATGTCTCAGTATACTCCTCACCAATGTCAGTACACTGCTGGCACCTTCCCAGAAATGTCATTATTGCGATACAGAACCATTGTTTGGGGGTACTACACACCCACTGGTGGACAGCTACCTGCAATTCCTTATTGTTGCCAAAATGTTACCTTGTCTTGTCTTTCATGTTAGCGAACAAAGACTTTTTTCTCAGGTGTGATTCGTCGCCAGTTTCTGGATCTTGATTCTCCACTTTCGATAGTCGACAACTCTGCTCTCCTGGGCCTGTGTCAAGTCCCAATGTGCACACGCCTTTTTCACACCTTCTTTGACTTCTTCCTTCCACTAAAACCATCTTTGTCTGTGATAGTTACCATCCATCTTGTCGTTGGCTTTCTCTACTTAACAACAAACAAGTGCTGTTCTTTTATTATACACTCTCTTCGTAACTACCATCTAGTGTTTGTGTGGAGTGCTAGCATCAGCTCATCATCCTACGAGAGGACGTGCCTGTAAATGAAGCAGTATTTTTTTAAACAGTGCTATTGTAAATCATTTCTGAATGCCCCTCTATAATACCAGAAAAGTGAAATTAAATTGCAAAAAAAGTACAGGACTGACAACAAATGAAGCTATAGTCTTTTGGCATAAGACATGCATACCTACAAGATCTTCAACATTGCATTATAAAATTAGAATTATTATATTCGAATGGAAACATTTGCAGCAAAATGGCAACAGGAAATCACAACTACAGTGACAGAAAGAAGCTTTCATCTCTAAACTTGATTTCTTTGATATCGGACACACTATTGCTTTACTGATTGTTGACATAGAGAAGAACAACAGTTTTGCTTTCACAGAGACATAAGGGAGAATGGGCTTTGTGGCATTGACTATAGTTGACATCCTTTAGACATCCATGAAGAAAAGGATTGTCGGAGTATTCATTATCCCAAAACTTGAAGTAGCATTGGATAGATGTGCACCTTCTGTTGAACACTGCTAAAGCTTTAGGCTATGATATGAGTGAATGCGCTAATAATTAAGAGATCATCTATCAAAATTGTATGCGTTTTTGAAAAGCTTATGCTGAAAATTTGCAAACTCAGTTTCTTGTGTCCGCATTAAATATTGCTGCTGTTCATTGAGACAGGAAAATGCTTCTGTATGGACTGTAAAAAATAAGTTGACTGGCTACCCATGATGGCAATGCTTCTTCTGATGTTTCTTCTGGTAACATCAGAAGAAGCATCACCATCCGCACCATGGAAACCCAGTTATTGTTCGGTTGATAATGGAGGAAAGTTAACCTCTGAAACGCATGCCGGAAAATTATAAATGTAAGTGTTGTTTAGTGTTATTAATTGACTCAACTTTTAAATTAAATTGATTATAACAACACTGTTTTCAAACTTCTAAGAAAGGAAGACTGAATTAATTAATTTATGCACAAATAAAGCATTACTAATATCAATCAGTATTCATAATAATTTATATTTGTATACAAATGTTTATCAACTTTTGCAATTTAAGAAGAGTGATTCAGCATTATCAAGTACACTATCACAGTAATATGGTAATTAGGGACATAGGAAATGGTTTTAAGTATATTTTAACATTAAGAGACTGTGACAAGCTGAGGGGTTACATCAACTTGTGCCATTTAAGAGGGGCGATTCAGCACTGTCAAGTATACTATTACAGTAATGGCATAATTAAGGACATACAAAATCATTTTAGATATAAATATTTTAACACCGTGTTAAGAGACTGAGAAGTCAAGAGTGTAAGGTGTAGGAAAATGCTTTCAAAGCATCAAAGTTTAGTTTTACAGCCTTTTCCTAGCTGCATAGTTATTGACACTGTGAGGATTTCAAGCGATTGTTTCATTAGTTTGTAATTCACCATTACCGTAGAGAAAGAGACAGAAAACTTAGATACAATAGTAAGGGAAAGTTCTAGATCCATATTGAAAGTCTGACCAATCAGATTTAAGAATATAGATATGTGATAATGAGACTGCCTCTGTAGTGCACTTGCCTCTGGCAGAGAGGACCCGGTTTTGATCGCCAGTACTGGCATGGGCATTTTTTCCCTGCTGGGAGGTCTGGCACGGGGTGCACTCAGCCTCATTAGGTCCCTGAGGGATCAATTGAGGAGCTACTTTATAAAGGATTAGTTACCCCAGTTTGATGGCTGCATAACTGGCTGGGAGGGCTTAGGGCACTGAGCACATCTCACCTCTAGTACTGCACCCCTTTCATGATGCCTGTAGTAGGCAGAGGTGAAGGACACAGCGGCCAGACAGTAAGCCTTGGCCCATGAAAGGCTGTTGCGCTAGGAATTAGAAGTGTAACAATGAGCCATGTATGACTCAAAAAGTTACCAATGAAAAATTACTGAGTTACTGGATCAAGCAACTATAAATATAGAGGCACAAGCCTAAATAAGGAGGCTGGTCCAAAACCACAGGCAGGTAAACATGCTGCCTGGTGAGTAAATTGGCATGCAAAAAATTGCAGTGTTAAAGTACGTCTATGTATAAGAGTTTGGGCAAAATTACAGATCCCATCTTTAAGTAGAACTACCCTCAGTGATGATGGTACTTTTAACTGCGGTAGTCTTTTTTTTTTTTTTTTTTTTTTCTTTTTTTTTTTGTGAACTATCAGAAGTCAACATATCTAAACAGAAGCAAATAGCAGAGACAAAATAAAACTGCAGAGAATCTGAGGGCAAAGAGAGATTAACACTTGAAAATTCTAATCACTGGTGTAGGTGGCTCAATAAGGTAAGCCACAGATATGGGGGGGACCAGGAACTCCTGCCACAAAATGTCACCAATCACTTGAGCATGATATTTGGTATATCATTGTTATTCTTGGCACTTTACCGTCCAGTAGATTGTATTTGGCTTTAAAGTATTGGTCTTGTATAAATATTGTTTAAAGGTGTTTGTTGGACAGCTAATAGAGTGTGGAGAAGGCTGTTAAAAGGTCCACAAATACAAAATTGTGGTCAGTGAAGTTAGGTTGACAACTTTGCTGAGAACCTGTTTAAACTATTTTTTTAGGGTTACCCAGTACTGGTCATGCACAGTAAGTTCTGGTAAGGGTAGGGGGGAGTAGCGTTTAGTGATCCCATTGTCCTAAACTTATTAATCAGACATCTGACAGTATTTCTGTGTGGAACTGCAATATCAGGAAAGCTTTCCGAACTTTGTCTACACTGTCTAAGTGATCCAATATTTATGTATCTTACATAAAAGTTCTTTATTCAAGCATGCATGTTTCATTAGGAATTTCAATGGATAATAAGACAGCGGCAGCAGCAGCAATAGCAATACCGTAGAGTAATTCACACAAATGTTTGAATAAGCTTTCATTTTCAAGATGCGCAATAAACAAACTCTTATTTTTACAGCATGCACTAAAGGCAGAAACTGACAGTTGACATTCACAGCCAGTAAAGTGTAGCCTTGACCAGGTCATTCATTGAAGTGAGCTACCAAAACATACTGCAGTCACTGCTGTGCAAGTAATGGCCTTGCCATAAAGTGATAGATCTGTAATCCAGCAATTTGAGACACGTGCTTTAAAATCTGAAAGTCACATCCACAACGAATACATTAAAATGCGAAACAGTTTTGAAAAAACGAATTAGCAAAAATTTTTGCTGTTCTAAATTCCTGGATGTCCAATTTCTTCATAGCTATTATAGCAGGCCATAATGGTTCTGCTGTCATCCTCCGCAGTCTAGGGATAACATGTTAGTCTCTAGTTCCCAAGGTTATGAGTTCAAACCCACAGAGGGCAATGGAATATTTTCAGGTGTAAAAATCCTTAGCATAACTAAGGGAAACAAAGCCAGTTATCCATTGTCTTAGATTTATGGCATGTAAAAGAACCTCAAGTCTGATAAAGAGAGGCCTCTGAGTAAAATTAAGAGTCTTTTGCATCCTCTATAGAATGGGACAGTGAGAACCAAAGTATTCATGAAAAGAATCAAATGTCATGTAAAAAAACAACTGAAAGCTGTTCCGTGGGTGCCAGTTGAATGATTTGTACCCACTATAACTTGAGAAGCAACCTGGTATGTAACTATTCAAAGTAGTGCATCAGTGTTGCAAATTTACCTGTTGATTGAAACACAGCACAGCAAGCTGCATTTTTATATCTGTCTCCTAGAATATAGGACATACAGAATTTTGTGGAAATCTCCCTTTAACATTGGAGAAGCCTACTACAAAGTGTGAGCCTAACCATAGAACTGATGAAGTTAATTGAGTTCTATGTGTTGAAGTGTTTTATTCCTGTAACATTGCAAATTAACACAGAAAATTGCATGAATAAACTTAACATTGATATTACAGTGTTCTGCATTTCTTAGGTATTTTATTACATTGTATTAAGATTATATTCAGTTCACAACATCATTTATCATAAATGTGTTTTGTGTATATCATGACACCTCCCCCAAACGTGTTTAAACCTCTTCCCGATATCACAGTTTATAACATTCTACCTGAGTCTCCAGCCTGTTGCATGTTATGATTGTGTTTCTATTTTCCTGATTTGTATCTCATTAAAGTGTGTAATGTAAGGTAAATGAAGTATTGTACTTTACCCAGAAATTTCTTATCAAATACACATTTGGGGCCAAGAAGGCATTTTTAGGGAAAAGGCATGTGAGAGGAGGGAGAGAGAGAGAGAGATTGAATTCTTTAATATGTAAAAACTGAAGATATTGACAATGATGCAACACAATACAGTATGATAAATACTTTGTAAACACAACTTCACTTCTGTGCCAACAAACTTACTGTTGGTGTTGTTTAAGCAAACAAGCCGTGTGTGGGCAATGTTTGAGAGGTAGAATTGGAACTGAAAAATTCAATGCCACAGCTGGGATTTGAACCACAGGCTCTCTGCATACCAGGCAGATGTTCTAACTGTTAAGCTACTGTGACAACCTGTTAGAATGACATTGAATCCTCCGACCGACTCGTATTCCTCCCTGTAAACCACAAAGTGGGTTATTTAATCCTGGTACATAAACCACTTAGGATAGTAAGTCACTATTGGGGTAATTGTCTGATGTGAGACTGCCTTTGTGGTTTACAAGGAGAAATACGAGTCTGTTTGAGAATTCAATGTCAGTCTGACAGGTTGTCACAGTAGCTTAATGGTTAGAGCACCCACCTGGTAAACGGAGGGCCTGTGCTTCAAATCCCAGCTGTGGTATTGAATTTTTCAGTTCCGATTCTACCTCCACAGCACATGTTTCATGATTTGTCAATTGCATCATCTGCTTTGATGACATAAGTGAAGGAGATTTTAATATGCAGGAATATGATACAGTGAAGCAGAAAATTAATATAATTTAATACTCATTGCTCCATTTATTGCCATTATTTACCCACAACATGTTTTGTTTGGTCCCTCCTAATATGATCAGCCTATGTCGTCTGTTGAATACTGGTTAAGGAAAATCTCTAGTGATGATCGAGGTACCTCTCTCATTGACCTGATGAACTTGAAGTTTGGGTTCTTGTCAAATGTGATGTTGAAATTGGCAATTTTTCCTTCATATTTCTTTAAGAAATAAATGAATTTCCTGTCCTATACCATGGTTCTCCTTCCAGAAATGGTATGCTGCTGCAGATTTGTCTATATCTTTGTTTCTGATGCTCTAGGTAAATACTAGCAATAAGTGGAGCATTGAGTATTAGTTTGACCAAATTATACTAAGTGAAGGTGTGTTACTAAGTGTTTATTATATTGTAATATTGGATTCTTTGGTTGACAAAGAGGAACAGCTCCTTGGAACATGATCCCAATTAATAGAAGTCAGGTATTGTTTGTTTTCAATCAACTCTGTGCTTCCACCAAACCTTAGTACCTTAAATTCAGCATCTTTCAAATATACAAGATATTGAAAGCTAGAATCAGAACTAAAAAATTGAATGCCATGACTGGGTTTTGAGTCACAGCTCTCCCGCTCTATGTGTGGCTGCTCTGAACACTGAGCTACCATGGCAATATGCTGGTATAACATCAAATTCACATTTGACTGTCATTTTCCTTGTAGACCACAAACATATCTCGAATTCGAGATCGCTTACTCAATGGTAGTCCTGGGCTTTAATTGGCCTTAAAAAATGGATGCAAGACTATTTTTAAAAAATCCTCCCGCCACAAGCTAGTGTTTACATGGAAAACTTGTATATTATTTTTTTTTATTATTTTTTATTTTGTATGGCATTTGTATGGTACTAATAATTTTAATTATGTTTGTTCAAGATATGTGTCAAATTTTATGTAGCACTAACTGTTTTTTAAACATAAAAGTTTAGACTTTTCCTAAGTATTATCTAATACGAATATGTTTAATAGATTGCAATAAAATTCTTGCTTTTTTCTCCACTTCCCTCCATTGAAACTACCCTTTGCATGGAACAATTTTTTTTTTAAAATTTTATTTTCTAAAACATGGCTAATGATTTTAATCAAAATACCTTATGTTTAAGATATTTATGTGATGAATGGAATCTATACCTCAAATATTCTGTGAATAACCTGTGAAGCTCTCATTGGAATAACTAACCATTTCCAAGATATTCCTTGTAAAGGTTTGAATTTTCAAATGCTATAATTTTTCTCAACTGGGAAGTCACTATTTGCTCTTTCTCATGATGGTGCAAAGAGCCTGGAATTTCAAAGCCATCACATAGTGATCCACTTTTTAAAAAACTGAATAATGCTTAAGCCTGCTGCATCATTATAACTTTAAGAAATGTCTTAATGTGTGATTAAATATTATCTCAACAGAAATAAAAGAATAAACTTTTGTAAGAATAGTTTGTAAAAGAGAAATGAAAATGTTCTTTAGCTGTGTAGAGGAAAAGATGGAATCGTATTGTAACTGTCCCAGGATTGTGTTATGCATTCACTCATATAAGATTGTGTGTGTTAGCCAGTGAGACAGTATTTAATTGAATGGGAGGATGTGGAATGATTCCAAGAGGATGCTGTGTCTGCCAAATAAACCCACATGATGAACATTAATTCTAACCTTGTGTAATCTACAAATCACTGTGTGATGTTATGTGGTGATTGTTAATTATGTTCATAAATAATAAACGAAGTAATGCCTATTGAAGTATCACTATCAGAATTAAGCATATATATTTAGCAGTCTTGATAATTGTTCTTTCACATTGGCAATGTGGAAGCTGGGGAGGTACCCTAAACTTAGGCCTGGAAAGTTTCCTTTTCAAATTATTATTTAATTTATGGTCCTCAGTGTTCAATAACTGTGGTGCTGTATGTATTAAGAATGGGTAGTAACATTACAAAATAAAACAAATGTTTTGAATATTGCAGTATGTAACTTTTTGAGGTACTGTCATGCAGTTGTTTCTCGCAATGTTATGCAAAGAATATGAAGTTTCAAAGCCAGCATGTTGCTGCTTTGTCCACTTTAATGTGATCTAAAGTAATTCTTGTGTTTTCACTTTTATTTGTGACATAGCAGCGTAAGGAAATATACACAAAGCAGCCTCTTCTGCCTTTCCTTTACTTGCTGGGGGATCAAGTGCAAGACTTTTAATCTCTTTGGTAGGAGCACTATACACTCATAGTCATGTCTGGAATGCCAGGCTATCTTATCACTAGAGAACAACTCCACGAATACCAAATAACACACAGTTTTCAGCAAGTAGGCATGTCTATCTGTCATGTCTGAGTGTATGTATGCGTTCCAGACATGATTTTTTTTATTATTATTTTTTTATTTTGTCCAGGAGGGTACATCACAACTATGATCATAACCTTGCTTGGAAAATGCATTTATGATGCATTAGACTCATGAGTCACTTGTTTATATAGCTGCTGGAATTTTCAGAGTTCTAAAATACAGTAGAAGGCCGAAATAGCATGGTACGAAATACTGTGGATTCAGATTTAATGCAGGGGAAAGTATGTCCCCCATAAATATTCACACTTTTTATTTATTTATTCATTTATGTTTTATTTTTGAAAGTTGAGTTTAAAATTTTCTTCAAAGAGCAGTACTGGACCTCAGTCACTGTGCCACTGCATTCCTAGCGTTGACCTTGGCTACTGCACTGCCAAGAATTTCCAGAAGTAACAAGACATGCACATAGACAAGGAAGGAGATATTGTGCATGTTAGTGAAGTGATAGGTATCATAAACAAGATGATTCTGTGTAAATGAATCAAACAGTATTCATATCCATCTTGCTAAAATCAAACAATATGTGCGACAAAGAAAAAGAGAATTATGTTGCAAAAGAAAACTTACTGATTTCTTTAAGACAATGCAAAATTAGGTTAGTGTAAAATGGGTACAGTGTAGTTGCATGTGATGTATAAATTAGTATCGGTTACAGGACTGGAATACACCTCTAGCATAACTGGCGTGTGTAATTGCATTTAAAAGTGGTGTACTTTACCGTATATTACATATTTTACAATGTACTGTAATGTATTACTGCACAAATGTTTCCCAGCACCTCCACGGGATCAATTTTTGTCGCACCTAAGCTCACATTTCGATATACCGCGGAATCGTTATAACATGGGGCTAAGCAATGTCTTCCAAGAACCATGTTATTTTGAGTGTCTACTGTATTTGGAAGGTGGGGAGAAGGGAAATTTCCAGAAGATTGTGGTTATCTCTCAACACAGCTTCTGGTGTTTACACTGGACAAGAACGCTTGTCTCGCCATATCTCTTCAAATGGCCAGATGTTCAGTGCTGTCCAATTAATAGCTGCAACAAGTTGACTATTGCTTCAACCTCTATCTCTCTTGTACCTATAATAATAACAATAATAATAACAATGTTTATTCACCACTTACATCAATAGGCTTCGTCAAAAGAACAATTTCTATAAGATTTACTGAACTTATTTTACAATATTACAAATAAATTGTCAAATATTCACTTATTAAATAAAGATTTACAGAATAATGATATCATGTTTAAAAGTTACAATATCAAATATTCACTTACTGAATAAAAAGTATGTTGTAGTAGAAAGGATTTGACTTCTTTGTTGAATTTTTTTATATTAGTTATTTCTTTGATATATGCTGGTAGTTTATTATATAATTTAATGCCTAAGTTTGTTAGGTTATTTTTTTTAATATTTGTTCTGCTTAACTGAACATGAAGGTAATTTTTCCCTCTAGGTTATGAGAATGGGTGTCCATATTTGTATCTAGTTCTCAGCTATAACTTCAGCTGTAAAGATACACGCTAGCGGTAGGATGTTGTTTCCTAAAATAAGATCTATAGGATGCACTATTGTCTGTTCCACTTAAGATTCTTAGAGCTCTCTTTTGGATTATAAATATTCTTTCGCATTTTTCCCCCCAAAATTTTATCCCATATTTTAGTTGACTATGAAACTGTGAAACTGGGTAAATATACATTTTTCAGTCCAGCAAGATTTATTGTACATAATAGATATTTGAACATATAGCACACAGAACTAAGTTTACTTGCTAATTTGTGAGTGTGGCTATCCTGTTTTAGGTTTTCATTCATGCATATACCTAAGAATTGTGTTTCTTTCTTGTAATCAATATTATTTCCTTCAAAAGAATTTTGAGGTCTGAAACTGTTTTTATGAAATGACAATGCAGTAGTTTTCTGTTTGTTTATAATTAGTGTATTTATCTTAAACAAGTTGCTGAGGTTAGTCATTACTGTGTTAACTTTGTTTTGCAATATAGTTTCATTTTCGCCATGTACAAGAATGTTTATCATCTGCGAAGAGGACTACCTCAGCTTGATGAATATTGCTTGGTAAATCATTTATGTACATTAGATACAGCAGAGGCCCTACCACTGAGACCTGAGGAACCCCTCTCGTAATTTCTTTAGTGGTAGATCGGTAATTACTGATGCTTGATAGCTCATTGTGTTTCACACCACTACTTGCTTCCTATTGGTAAGATAGGATTTAATCCACGTATTCATGCTTCCTCTAATTCCATATTTGTTTAGCTTGGATAATAAAATGTTGTGATCTAAAACATCATACGCTTTTGAGAGGTCTAAAAATATTCCTATCGTCTGTAGCTTTGTATCCACTGAATGTTAAATTTGACCTAGTAGTTTAGTTATGGCTGTTTCTGTAGACCTATTTTCTCTAAAGCCGTGCTGCACATCAGAAAGGATGTTATATTTTTCTAAGAAAGATATTAGTCTATTGTACACTAATTTTTAAAAATTTTTAGAAAATATCAACAGTATGCTTATCGGTCTGTAATTTTCCTTTGTCTTTTCTCTCCTAGCAAAGTGTGTAATTTCTGCAAACATTTATCTTGATGAACATAAAGTAGATAGCAAAATAAGCTGTTGTAAGACTAATTGTAGAAGATGCACAGTTATAAATAATAGTGACTAGAAAAAGAAATAGGAATATAATGCTTTAGATGCTTAGAACTAGAAAACATAAACATACAGTTGGATGAATATCAGACTTGGTATTTAAGTTTAGTACCTTCCCAAGATGCCACACAGATTTTCAACAGCATCTCCCCATGTCAAACTACCCTTTACATGGAAAATTTTTCCTTATATCTTATTTTGGCAAAAATGGATCTTACGATTTTGATTAAATACCACATACTCAAGATGTTTCAGAATCAGATTTATTCACCATGACAAATAAAAATGTATATTTTGAATTTTCTGGGAATATCTTGTGAAGCCCTTTTCCTTTTACCTTATTTTTGTATAATTGGTAAACCAGAACAGGTATACTAAAACCTAGAAGGAAATTATAACGTTCATTCAAAATACACAATTTGTCACTTTTTCCCCCTGGCATTAACCATTTCTTAAATATTTGTTATTGGTTTGAATTTTCCAAATACTTGAGAATTTTTTGAAGTGCTAAGTAACCATTATTTTCTATTATTTTGTTTGACTTTTCCGGTGTAGGCCATGTCATGTAGGCATTGGTTGCTGACGTTTCGCAGGTTGTGTGGTCTGCTTCTTCTCGGGCTATGTGTGAAGGAAAATAGTGGTACATCCTAATTTATACTTTCTTAGCTCTCCACACCAGTATTTCTATTGGTGGTGGGAAGGCCAGTGATGTCAGTTAAAAAATAGGGTGTCAGAACCTGTGGCTCTTCTGTTGTCAGGATTCAAATTGTTTTAGTGCTTTAAACTTCCTATACTTTCACATTATTCTGTCAGAATAATTGTCACAAATAGCCAAAACTTTCATTCCATTGAAGTCAGTGTGATGACAGGTGTCGATAGCAGTTCTGTTAATGCAGATTTTTCAGGTTGATTAAGTTTAAAACTTTGAATTGGTTCATAAACATTATTTTGCTTTTCATGATGTTAGGTAAGGAGTATGGGATTTCAAAACCATCATATGACACACTTTTTTTAAGAACTGACTATTGCTTCAATCCATTTTGTGCGTACAATAAAATGTGTAATGAAATAATGTATAAATATTTATCTATAGTAACATAACGTAGATAGAAAAGTAAGGTCTGTAAGAATAGTTTGTAGTACAGTAGATAAAGCAGGGCTGACAAACGTTACTCTGCAGCCCCCCCCCCCCCCCCCCCCCAAGTCACACAGATGACTTGTTTTTCTCTGCTCTTAAAGTGAGCTGACACTATCATGTGGTTGAGTTATTACCAGTGTGCTTTATTATTTTGTCCTGTACTTAGTCACAAAGTGTATTATGGCTCAGCATTTGTTTTCTACTGCACAAGGTGTGTTTATTTGTGATCTGTATGTGTTAAATCAGTCATCTCGCCAAGTGAAAGTGCTATTTTCAGAAAGATTTCCAATTAATTTATATTTCTGGGGTAACATAGAGCATAAAGTGTAAAAGACAAACCCACACACCCTGGAAGAATTAAAACAAAATATCTGCCAAGAAATTGCCATTATTTCTCAACATGAACTAGGGTGAGTGATAGATTTAAGGAAAATTGAAGCTATTAACAGTGAAGCAACAGAATGTATAGCTGGTTTGCATAGCTTTGAAAATGAGTTGGATGCAACTTGAAACTAGTCAGATTTGAAGAACTTGCAATATTACTAAGATGAGTGAAGCTTTTAGAGTCTAATTTGTTCTTAATTTAGAGTGATGGATAGTTTCCTAAAGAGGTGCCAAAAATGTATGGACAACCACGGTGACCAGTTTCAGCATCTCCTTTAATAACATTGGTAAGCAAAGCCTATAAAAGTAATTTTAAAAATGCATGGCTTCATCCGCACTGTTCTGTGACAGCGATGGCCGACAACGAGCACCAAGGATGCATAGGCAAAACACAGTGCAGCAGGTTCTGAGTCTTTTGCATTACCCATTACAATAGCATGGTTTAGCTAGACTGGTTTTCGCTTTGTTTTTCCTACTTTTCCGTTTTCGTGGTCTCACAGAGCGGAAGTAGGGCATGTGTTCACACCTGCTGAGTAATGTTTGTCAGCCCTGAGATATAGAATGTTATTTGAATATAACATGTTTTTGTTTTGTCTGAATTGTAGTGGACAAGATGTCGCATATGGTAGGAAGCTACCCACCTAAGATGGAGATACAGTCATACACGACTCCCTCAGAAGATGCACCTGCAGGCATGATGGCGAGGGGCAACTACTCGGTAGTTTCGCTTTTCACAGATGATGACAAGAATGAGCATCTCAAGTGGGAGTGGAGCTTTGAGATCAAGAAGGACTGGAAAGAGTGAAGTCATTGGCATTTAAACTTTTGGCATCGGTCATCACATTTACTCAAATGCAAGTCTTAGATCTGTGAGAGCGAATTAAAGCATATTTTACTTACTAGTTTTCTGATCTGCTCAACCATATGTGATAAAGAAAGAGAGAGAGATAAACATCAGACTTGTCTTACCAGTATTTTAGCCACAAAATGAAGTAAGAAAATTCTCATCAGGGTATATCTCAAGATGAATAATCTTGTAAGGTATTTGATCCACACGTGTGTTTATGGAGCAACAGTTGATTCAACTATTGGCACAGTATTTTGAAAAGGAGCAAAACATAAATGCTGGGAGTGCCCAAAAATCAGAGATAATTATTACTTGTTTGTTTGTCTGGATACGGTGGTGAAATTCTTTATGCTTACATTGGAGTTGGGGCTTGACAAAAGTACTTTTGGTGACTTGTTCCTGACTTGTGTTTGAGTAAATGTTGTTTAAAAAAAAGAGAAACAAAAAAGAAAGGTGAGGAAGAAAGATGGATTGTATCCTGAAGTAGTCATTTTTTTACACAAAAGTTAATTTTGTATTAATTCACCATCCTTTGTAAGTTCTTTCTAGTTATTGTACAAATTGGAAAATTGGTTTTCTCCTGTAGAACTAAAGAAAGCAAATGGAAACAAAAGATCATCTGTAGCTTGTCAGAATATACCCAAGTGCAATTTGATTGTTAATTCAATAATTCCAAAGACTTACGTATGTATGTGTTTGTTTTATATACTGTTTTCTAATGTGTCAGCTCCTTGGTATAATGAGAGACTGATTGCACACAAAGCTTGTTTCCTCCTATTGTGTGAAAGGAAAGTGCCATCACAATTATTAGTAATCAGAGAATACTAACATGGCTAATATTTTGTAATACTCTCTGCACCACAGCATAACATAAGGTTCACAGCAATGTCATCAGTTATTCTCTGATAACTAAATGAAGTAACTCTTCATTACATAATATTATATAGTAAGATAGATGGTGACAGGCATATAGCTATTATATTCTTTATTCACTTTACTTGCATGCTGGACTTGCAATAATTAACCTTGATGATAGTGAGAAGAAAAAAAAATAAAAGGTATTTTCCTCGTTCCCGTGAAAGAAATGGTGTACATATACCTTTTCACTCTACTGTTTTTGTGCCATCTAAAGACATATTTCATATTTTGTGAATGTTGGAGAGGAAATATTTTTAAAGTGTATAAAAAAGTGCATATTCTTGGAGCCCCTGTACTCCAGTAATGAAAATGTTTGCATGTTGTTAAAAGGTCATTCCATCAGAAATGAAACCCCAACAGTAAACAAAACTTGATTAATCTTCCTTCACACAGATATAGATACTTATGCACCCATCCTTAAAATGCATGAAGAATGTTCAAGATAGATAAGTGTGTTTCTCTCCTAGCAAGGAACAGCTTGAGTCATATTCATAGATCTTTTTAAGTCACTTCTGGTACTTGTAACAATAATGTTGTCAAGTATTGATAGGTTATACCAAGTGGGTGGGGTTCACTGGGAAAGCTAATTACAACTCTGGTTCTAGCTTTCATAGATTTGTAGAAAAGAACAAAACACCTTTCAAAAAAGGAGTCATCTGGCACTGTCACATTTCGCATTATATGTGAGTGAGAATTCACATTGTAAGGGGAGGTCACATTTACCTCTCAACAGAAGCTACGGCCAGATTCTGTTTACTCTCTGAAAGTGATTATAAATAGTGAAATTTTGAGTGTATTGGTGACACGTTAGTTTTCACTCAGAACATGTTTCGAAGACGTTCATCTCCATCAACTGTATGTTCACTCGGCGAGTTTTCACTCATTACATGGTTTGAAGGCGTTTGTTTCTATTGTACAGCTGACAATGGAGATGAATGTCTTTGATACATGTTTAAGTGAAACCTTGGTAAAATTGTGTGTGTGTGTGTATTTTTCAAAAGGCTTGTTTTTTCCTGAAACAAGAGTTCAAAAATTAAAATGGTATTAACATCTTTGATTCATCTGCACACAGGAGGATGAGAAGCATCTCCTTCCACTTGGTATATCTGTCTTATTTTGTGGTAACCATTTGCGACTAAGTGCATAGTTAGATCAGACTTACGTGATGTCTATGAATACAATTCCTTGATTGAATTAAAATTCCTTTTCAGAGAAGCAACTCACGTCTTGTTGCTTGCTTGACGTATATAAAGATAATGAAAGCTTGCTAATAAACTGTTGATGCCAATTTATCTTGAACAGTGCTTTGTGAAGAGTAAATGTTGCAACTAAGGACCAAATTGTATTTCTGTACTTAGAGCTGGCTCTTTGTGATAAAGAAGTGAATCACACAATGGTCTCTCATTATATACCCTTTAAGATGGTGCTTGCTATCGGCAAGAAAACATTTATTATAGTAATATTAGCTTTATTAACAGAGACTGTTAATGTATTGAATACATTAGTATCAAATTAACATAAAATGTTGGATTAAAACCACTTGCCATTGCTGCTGCATCTTTTATAATAAAAAAGGTAAATTTGTGTTATATTTCTCTAGATTAAAAGAATTTCTGATTGATTTATTGTCGTTAAATGTTTCTTTTGTTTTATGAGTCAAACAAGAATCTTGCTATCAGAAGGTTTTTATGTTGTACTAGATCCAGAAACACTGTTAATACAGATTATTGCTATTACATCTAATAAAAAATAATATTAAGTGGTTTGTTTTAATAATGATGGCTACACTTTCACCTTTATGTGTAACCAACTTTATATGTACTTACAGTTATTTTCCTCGCACCTGCCTCCTAATAAGTCTCAGTATTCACACTTCATGTAAGAAAGGTTGTAGAAAGAGTATGAATGAAATGATTTTGAAATAAAATTTATATTGAAGGCATATTAAAATAATGACTTTAATTTGATACCCACTAATATTGGGCTTAACTTATATGGTATGCAAGTTATAAAGTCAAAAATCGATAGTTGAGGTGAGCTGCACCAGCCCTGATTTCACTTTTATAATTGAACCACGCCATGCTGAAAGAACTTTGGTTGATAATATTGTAACAAAACGGCAAATATCTGACCAGTTACTTTTCTATCACTTTATTGTCCTGTAAAATTCTACTTCAGACAGTTTTCTTCTCGTAACAGAGTCTACAGTCTTTCCTGCTGTCACAACTCACAGCTGTTCTTTTCATAACCTTGCTCTGCCCTTTCAGAGTCTTTCTCTGTTTCATATACACTTAACTATGGCGTTATGATCACTTGTGATGACCAAAGTATCTTCTGGGGCGACACACACACACACACATGCCGACACACTGACCAACTTATTCCCACAGCTCTACTCTCAAACTCACTCACATTGACTAAAACTAAGCTAACTGAACACTGACTCCTCTCTTGCTCACTGATCTCCTTTTACACCAGGGATGACCTCACATGACCTTTTGATAAACTCTCCACACACACACACACACCACCGTGACTAGAAGCTAGAAGCCTCGCAAACATTCTCAACCCCCTTTGTTTCTGCCACCCATTGTTTACAGTCTCATACACACACAGGCACAAGAGGCAGCCTGACCTTGACCTTTTGTTTGCTCACCAACCCTGCATGTGGCATGAAGCAGCTTAGTATTGACAGTCCTTTGTTTCGTGCTTCCTACCCCAACGTCACAAATCTTTCAGCTTATGAAAACTAACAGGGAGCATTCCAGTCATTGAAAACTTGAACATCATTTACGTTCCTAGGGTAGCCAAGAGAGATGGTTCTCAAGTGTTAAAGTTTGAGCATTCAGCCTTATGCTTGTCACTTGAGAAAACCAGCAAGTGGCAGCAAGACTGAAGAAACGGCAAAGCTAAGCATTCTGTGAGTGGTTCGATGTGCTAAGCAAAAGGCAACAGATCTAAACTTCAGTGCTTGAAAGTAGTCCTACAGGTACATCAATTTCTGAGTAGGTATTACAACAGTCAACAAGCCATAAAATGCAAATGAAATCCCAGTTTCTAGTACATGGAATGTTCCTTATAAGCATCATAGTCTGAAGAACTTTTCCCCTTCCCTGTTTGTAAACTTAAACTTCTACAGCAATATTGGCTACTTTGACTTAAACAACTTTTTTAAACTTCGCTTCATTGAATTGTTAAATGAAACACGTTCATACTTCTAAGAGACTACAGGGAGTAAGAAACACTTTTTCTTAAAGAAAGGCGAGTAACAAATCCAATACCTATGGATTGAGATGCCATAACCCTGACTGCTCGACCATAGAGGCAGGAATGGTTCTGTTATGGTTTTGTTAATGTGCATGCAGATAAGAATGGAAAATTATATTGCATATTTCAGGAAGACCGAAAGAATTCCTTTGTTGTTTTTGCTAATCATAATTTTATGGTTAAATACAATCCTAGATCAAATACAAACCAAAATAACTGTAGTGGTGCAAGCAATGAGCAGAATAATTTATGGCCTTAAACAGGGAATATTGGGAATGTCAAGTCATTCTTCTGGTAGTCAGCAAGTACACAGGAGCACACTTACCCATTGCCCAATGCATCTCATCCCACATTTGGAGAAGGTCCCAGGCATGTTTTCAGGAAGAAATACTTTATAAAATGTATTTGAACAACACAAAATACTTTCAGTTAAATGAGAGACAGACTAGGAGAATTAAAAGAAGAAAGCTTACTACTGTTCTATGGAAATACAAGAATGATGTTAAATTTTTCATGAATGAGGAACACACTCCCCTTTAGTTTCTGTTCCTTGTTGCCTCACTCCCCTCTCCAAAAATAAAAGAAAAAAAGATGGGTGCATGGTATTCCAGTATTCATACAACATAATTTCCTTTTGATCTTGTTAAATGTAGGTAAATTTCAGGGAATATGCTTTTTGTGTAACCCGAACAAAGCTTGTAAAATTACACTATACAAGGTGGTATCCAAAATATTTGAGACAAGTGCTGCCATCCGGTCAAAAATTTTAGGTCTAATGACAGTCATCATCTTCAAAGTAGTCTCCTACATGTACACACACTCAGCTTTCCTGCTGATTTCTAAATACATCCTGGAAGTCATGTTTTTTTTATTTTTTTTTTTTATGGTATCCAGCACCGTCAGAGTTTTTCTTGGATATGTTTGTATTGAACCGATGCTCTTTCAACTTGATTTTCAGTTGGGGAAATTAGAGCAAAGTTGTAGGGTAACAAATCTGCCAAGTAGGGTGGACGTGGGATAACAGTGATGTGGCCAAAAAGTTCCTGGTGAACAAGAGAATGTAACACAATGCAATTGTCATCATGCAATGGCCAGTTCCCTTGTCATCAAAGTCCAGATTGACATCTTCACACATTTTCATGGAGCCATCTCAGAAGATTAGAGTAGTGCTTGGAAGGGACTGTTTGGTTTGTTTGGATGAATTCTTTGTGCACACCCCCCACAGTACTAGAGAAAGCAAGGAGCATTTGGTCTTGACTTTCTCCTCACTTGTATTATCTTAATTGATCTTTGTGAGGATGGACTCTTCCACTATGAGGATTGTTTTTTGTTGTGGGTTGTGTTCATAAATCCAGGCTTCATTGTCTGTGATGAAGTTGGACAAGGAAATTGGATCAAGTACCACCTGATGAAGCTCCCTGCAAACTTCAGCATGTTATGCCTTCTGATCAGCAGACAGGATCCTTGGCAGCAATATGATGTATGCCTAATTCATCAGTCAAAATTCTTGGCATGTCACTGAAATGTATGGTTCATGGTTGTTCTGCAAACACTTGTTTAATCCTGCCAGTGTCTCTGTAGCACATTTCCCGAGATTGAAGAACACTTGCTGTTCTATTCATGGATCCATCGTGAAATTGCCACACATAGACCATGTATCATAAAATGTCACGTATTCACCCAGTTGCATGAAACTATGTTCCCTAACTCGTCTGATATGCTAGTGCTAGCTGCAACTACTGTCAAGATGCCAACATCAATTCTGAATATTTTGAGTACTACCTCATAGAAGCCAATGAAACTTACACCCATCTAAAATTGGCTACCTTAAAAATTTTAGAAGCTACATAGAGTATGTCATACTTACACCTTGACTTGATAAGTTTGGATTTTTAGTGTAATCCAAATAAAATGTGTATAATGATTGTACAAGACCAGTGAAAATTGCTGACTACCATATAGGTTAAACATCCTCATAGATGAAAATTAGCCAGTTAACTGTCTGTACAGTTCTATCTAAATTTGATTGCTTTTGCAAAATACTAACACATGGCATGACGTCTGAGGTCTGTTTCAAGTGGGGAAACCTTTCTGTCACAATGTGTCTTGGCTTGTTAAGCTTGGATTTTTAAAATCTGTCCTCAGAAAACGTAATTAGAGGCTTTTGTTCGAGTGGTAATGAGGGTCAACTTTTTGAAGGTTGTGCCCAAATTCTGTATCTGTTATGACAGCAAAGTCAAATAACATTAACGATCTGCACACAGCTGATTTCAAATCATACAGCCTAGATGGCAGCACCAGTAATGTTTATTCTCGGAACAGCTGACCCATGTTATAATTCTAGAGTATTTGGTAAAACTTCAGCATATTGAGAGTAGAGAGACAGGAAAGCTACTAATGTTTCACTGCAAATAAATTACCACTACATAGAGAAAAACTATTGAATGCTTAAACTAGGGCTTCTTTTTGATACTTTCTCTGTGCTTGAAATTTGCTGATGTTAAGGTTTAACCTGTATTATGTTCCTTAGTACATTGTGATTAACAAGCATTGAGCTATGACACAAAGCAGTAGTAATCTGGTTTTATTATGGACAAATGAATGATGTAAAAATTGAGTTCCTATCTAAAGAGATAGAATATGTTAGCTTTATAGTGTCTTAGGCTCTTGTTCCCTGTTCTCTGTAGTTTTATCACCTATGTTACAAAGATACCCCCCACAAGCAAATAAATGATACCTAGGTATGTATGTATTGCAACTGTCACAGTGGAATTAGGGCTATTCCACACAAACAGCAATTTTTATTAAAAATTGAAGCAATGTAAAGTTGCTTAAAATGAAAATATACACTCAAATACACGGAAATATGGCAGCAATAAAAGATTGGTTTATGAAATGTTAAAATACCTTTGCTCTGCCTAATCCTAAATCCATCTCTGGTTCAAGTAAATCCCTAATGTTGGCAGTCTATGCAAGCCATTTACACTGGTGAGTAGGGACACGATTTTATGCTGAATAAAAATTGTGAATGTCAGTATAAAAATCATATCTCATATGATGCCCCAACACTAAATTTCATTCAGATACTTGCTATTCTATGCAGTTAATCCTCACACAAGAAATATTGTACTGTTACAGCAAGTGTTAACTGCTTGCACATGCATTTAGTTAGTGAGTGTGGTTCATTTATGTTTAAAATATCAGCAGAAAGAAAGCAGTTGTGATAAGCGTTGAACAGAATTGCAAGCTGTTGGCAATAGTGACAGCAGGCGAGGGACTCAATGCATTAGAGGTAAGAAAGACCACAAATTCATAATTAATTCTTAACAGGAAATATTGAATTATGGCACTATCAATAACAAAACTTTTTATTTGTAGGCTTGCTTGCATTATGTGGAACAAAGCAGTGAATATCAACAGGTGTAATTCTCAAACAGTGATGTGATATAGCTGCTTGCAAGTGTGGTCTGAGTATAGTTTTTGTAAATACTGTAAAGCATATTTTAATATTGTATACATTAGTAGTTTATTAAGATCGCCTCTGTAGTGCAGTTGGTAGTGCGCTTGCCTCTAGCGCAGAGGACTCAGGTTCGATCCCCAGTACCAGCTTGGGGATTTTATCCTCTCTGGGAGATCTGGCACGGGGTGCACTCAGCCTCGTTGGGTCCCGGGGGGACCAATTGAGGAGCTACTTGATGGAGAAGTAGCAGCCCCAGGTCGAGAAGGCCGTATATCTGGCTGGGAGGGCTCAGGGCACTGACCACGTCCCACCCTCCAGTACTGCAGCCCACCAATGATGCCTGTAGTGGTCAGAGGTGGGGGATGCAGTTGCTGGGTGGCAAGGCTTGGCTCTTCATGGGCTCTTTCGCTAGGGGTTTAGTTTTTAGTAGTTTATTAAGCATTATTACATGCATTTGGAACACTATGTCTTCCTTTCATGGCTTAAAATCATCATTAATTATCAAAAAAAAAGTTTATCTGACACTGCAGTAACATATAAGTTCAGTTCTACTGTTCTTCAGAATAAGGGGAACATTTAAAATATTGATATGACCAAAAAAAAAGTACAACATTTTTACCAAAATCATCGGTTAGTCTCCCCTTAAGTCTTACTCTTTGGAATAGTGCATTAATACAAAGGAGCATCTTCCTGTCATTACTCCTCTGTTTTCATTTTACACACAGAAATGATCTTTGCTCATAGATGGAGATGTAGACAGAACTTTTTTTTTTTTTTGGGGGGGGGGTGTACCAGGAAATAATCAGGATAAATGATTAAGTTTAAGCACTCATTCTCAGTGCCACAATGAGAAAAACAAGTAAGGATGGGTATGGTAACCATGGTTATATGTTGATTGTGTCTGTTTGCGCTTCAAGCTTGCAGTTATTTGTGAGGAATGACATGTTGTATACACAATTTGGTATTATCTGTGAGAGTCCAACTCTAAAGTTAGCGCTAGTACAGAGTACATTGGCAGCCAAAGGGAACTTCCTGCCATAGTGGAATATGCATAGGCCCTTAAATTCAAGTGCATACAACTTATAATTACAATAATTGCATAGCATTGTCATAGAAGATGAAAAAAATATTCTTGTGCCGTCACATATCTTGTACCTTTTAACAAAATTTGTATCAATAGAATGGTAATTTAACATTATCCAACATCCAATTGCAAAAATGAACTTTTCTCACATTATAGCTGAGGTATGTAAATTTGTGATATCTGTGCAAGCTTTCTCTGGGATTTCTATGGACTTCATTCTAACTTTTCTCCTATGTCATCAAGATTTCCTCTGTGAGAACACAGTTTCTTAAGAAGGATACCTACACCCCATCTCCTTAAATGTTTTCACAAGATTATGAACCATTTCTCTGTAAGGTGCATGAACAGCAGGGAATCTGTCTCACTTCTCTACAAAAGTTTATTGTCACATAGGGGTCATACATAAACATTCTGTGTGCTAAAATATACAAGTATTTTGCATTGTAAGAGCACTAGCATATAATACTAAACATGTAGTCTCACGTGTGCTAATCTCTATACAGCATGGGCTTTGTTTCAACTGTTTAATTGCACACAGAAAGGGGACAGAACTGATAGAAATAGCATGGTGCAGGTAGAATTTCCTGTAAAAGACATGCATCTGTATAATATTGCAAACAGAAAAGGCTATAGCATGAGCTCAAGCTTTGTCAACTACAAATTTGTAGTATTTGAGTGCAAGTCTGCATAGTGTGCTGCAAGCAAATCATCCATTGATGAGAGTAAGATTAAATAACACTGGTATTACTCTAACAATTAAGTTTCTAATTAATTTTATTATGTGTTTGATGAATTAGCCACCCAGTCTCATTACACCCTTGTTCCTATTGTGCAGGAATTTACCTCAAACAGTAAGAAGCTGTAATGGACACCTAATTAAAACACTGCTATAGGAAATAAGATGCATCAAGAAGTTTCCGTGTACTTGAGTTTGTTCTTCCCTTTGTCCAAAATATGTAAATTTTCTCTCAGAATATATGTCACCTTTTATGTGTCTAATTGGTCTTTTGCTGCTTTTTTTTTTCTTTCTTTATCAAGACACAAATAGCAGGGGATAACCAAACATAAGTACAAATATGGTGATGTTTACATGTTGTATTAACGTTGCTTTGCATGTTGCTAATCACACTAATGTATCCCTCATAAAATATTAGCAATAATATCGTGTGTCCCTTGTGCACCAAACTTATAACATACTATTGTGTTGAATATGTGTTAAATTAATCGCTGTAAGCTCAAGTTTTATCAATTCAGTCCTGAAGATATGTAGTCAATAAGGAACATTTGTATGTCTAACAAGGTGTCTACCCATCTATGATTTCATAGTCCAATGTTGGCTATGTCCATGGATACAGCACCCAAATCTAAGATCTTACATGTGTTGTGGCTCTACTGTACTGCAGTACATCCTCAAGCCTTGGAAGTTAAGTCGAGTACCACCTCATTGTCTTCACTGTATTATTTAAATTGCATTTTGTATGCAAAAAGTCCAAAGCTTCATAATTTTTATGCTTGTATTTAAACCTGTTCAACACAGAAGTGGCACAACTCAAAATTTGTTTCTGTTTTGGCAAGGTTTCTGAATTATTCAAATACTTCACAAGTTTTATCCTCTGCTTGGTCTTAAGATTAATTGCACACAGCTTACTATATATGTTGTTTTATATTTACTGCATAATCCAGCATATATTATGTATGTTGCATACATTGTTTTGGTCTTTGTGTTCTCTAGAGTTACGTTTTGTCACATTTGAACTGTAGCATTTGTTTTTTCCACACATTTCTTTTTCCTTAATTCAATAATTTTCACTTTATCCTTAACTGAAAATGCCACATTTTTACACGAATCCTTTATTACAAAATACACTGCTTTTCTCACAATACACTGTTCCAAGCAACAAACAATACTGAAGGAAAAATACACAATTGCAATATAACCCCTTTCTTTCTTCTCAATGCTGGTTCTTATCAGGTATGTATGTTTACAAAGAAATCTCATTTGCCTTAATTACCTGAATTTGTAGCTTCCTTGAAAACACAGCATATTCCAAAACAAATGCATTTTAATACTCTGTATTTCTGGTTTAAGCAGTAGCAGATAGTTTCCTAATATTCAGGAAAAATTACTCAAAGTATATGATTTTCACTGGGACCAAAACCTTTTCTGAAAAAGGATACCAGCTTATTCAGTTATTGATTTGAACAGCTTTCACCGTAGTAAGTTTTGGCAATATCATTAAATATATGGTATTTATCATGGCAGTATGGGCTGATTAACATATTGCTGATGAAGTTATGTACATTAGAATTTGTGGTTTGGCTTTAGGAGAGTTACTCTTAAAAGTTTTGGAATAAACCAGAGAAATTAAGCCTTAAATCTTGCATAATGTACATACCGTCTACTTAAACTACTGTGAATGCTGAATGCCATATTTCTTTGGCAATTATATTCCATGAGTAGTCTGTGCATCTTTGGACAATTTGACAATCACAAAGTTTTCATTTTAGTTTTAGAAATAGAATAATTCACTTAGATAACATTTGTATTATATGGAAATGAAAACAAAAAGTAGTCCATGACTTCAGCAGGATCTCAGTTATTTTCTAATTGCTGTGTTGTAAAATTCCAGCCTTTGTTTGGACAGTCCAATACCGCAAATAAGTTTAAGATAATTTAAGTTCATACCTAAATGTTGTGATTGAAAATGACTAAACACAAAGTATATGTATATCTTAGCTCTCTTTTCCATGTGACCATTAATGCTGTGAGTAATTGAGGGATTTAATTATGGTAAATTTAAAAGCATTGGCTCTGCATTTGTCCTGTTTGCAGACAGCTGACTGAATGCAAAGCCAACTGTATCCAAATTCAAAACCTGGTCATTGTGAAGGTTTTTAGTTGCTTTTATATATTCAGTAAAATATATATTGTAAGTGATTGTCTACCTGAATATATAAAAGCAACTAAAAACCTTCACAATGATCAGGACATCACTATATATAATGCTTCTCCTTTTAATCTTAATATCAAAACCTGGTGTTACAAAGTTAATAATCTTTGTATAAGAGGTATATTCAACCCTTGAAAATTGTACATGGGGAAAAAGGAAAAGGTAAAATAAATTGGAGAGAACAACAAATTAAAGAAAATATAACATAGAGTGCCTGGAATTAAGTGTGCAACGTTAATTAAATTGAGACAGTCTGATGTATGATGCTATTTCAGCTATAGCTTAATAGGGTTTGCAGAAGTGGAAACCAATGGGGAAAACTAAAATAACCTAACTGAACCAAAAGCACCTAACTCCTGGCAGGTGTTCTTTTTGCTGATAATACTATAGGGTTATCAAGAAGTCACTCCACAGCCTCGTGTAACCAAAATTCCCCTAGAGATGGGAATTCTGGTGGCAGCACTAGCTGCCATGAGCTTATGGTTATCCATAATGTTCCACGAAATAAAGTATATGATAGATTCACGTATGTAATTCATGAAAAGTAATGTAGATGAACAGGATACCAAGTTATCCTGAGTGGTACGCATGGCACAGTGTGGAAGAACTTGTTGATAACCCTTTATAAAGGTAAATAATGCTATCACTTTCTTACATTTACTATCTAGATCTGCAACTAAACGTAACCTCGCAGCACAACAGCCCTTACTGGGCCAAGGCCTACTGCCTGAACTACTGTGTTCCCTGCCTCTGCCCACCACAGGTGTCACGAGTGGGATGTGGTCATCAGCCCGATACCTCCCAGCCGGTTATGCAGTCTTCTCAACCAGGGGCCACTACTTTTCAATCAAGTATCTCCTCAATTGGCCCCCCTCAGGGATCTAATGAGGCTGAGTGCATCCTGTGCCAGACCTTCCAGCGGGCATAAAATCCCCATGCCAATACCAAATATCGAACCCGGGTCCTCCGCGTCAGAGGCAGGCATGCTACCACTGCGCTATGATGGTGGTCAGATCTGCAAGTAATTCCATTAAATTGGAATATCTCAAAATAAAATTTGTTCATTTTAATTCAGTAAGAACACATTATTTATTAATGTAAAAACAGTGTAAATACATTTAGTGAGTGAAAAATAACAGCAATTTTCCAGGGTTGAAATAATAATGATAATTTACAACTTAATAATGTAAAATGAAAATAAGATGTGTATATTTACGTATGTTGCCAGTCTGTTCCCAAAAGCTGAAGTAAAAGGGAAGTGAATATTAACAAGCACAGGAATAACGTATTTGTTCATACACTATGCTTAGTGGTGATATTTGCTTCGTTTGCACATGACACATATTTAGCTTATTGGAAGAGTAATAGTGTATACAACTAGTGATATCAACATTTGTTGAAATGAAGGAAAACTTGGGAGATGGTACCTACTTGTATTAACAACCCTAATCTCCAAGCAGTTTTAAAAAAAATTGAAAGTCCTATAAGGTCTGTAAATGTCAAGAACAAATAAGTGGTTCAGTACATGTGTCTGGATTCAAATCCAGCCACAACACATGCATAACCAAACAGATGGTATTATAGATATGGAACTATTTCTAATGTAATGTTATTAGTTTTCATTATAAGCTGTACTGCTTGCAGCATATGTTCATCTCTTGTAAGGGTCATTGCTACGGAATTTTCAGCAAACAGTTGTCATATCGGTTTTCAAATAGGAACCCGTGTCTGGAAATGCATGCATTGGACGCTGGAGAACGTCAAAGTTTGATAATGAATGGTTGTGACAATTTGTTAACATTCGTGTTGGTATCTTAATGCGAAAGGTATGCAATCCTTTTGCCATCTACATACTGAGATGAACAACCTGAGCATAACATTCCTGTGCATGCACTAGATTCCTCCATAGAGTCCTTGGTACACATCCTAATGCGTTACTTGTATAATTTCCAGTGCAGTAACATTTTTAACAGCAGTGCAATACATACCAGCACACAACTGCTGAAATTACTGACATGAGCTCCAGCACACTTTGATGTAAATGTGTGGAATGATCTCAATGTCCCATATCCAAATGGGTGGATTGATAGAGGTGGATCAGTTCCATCGCCAGCACAGTCGCCAATTCTGACACTTTTGATTATTTTCTGTGGACTTCTATGAAGAGTATGGGGTATGGCACTGCTGTAACGTCAGCAGAGGATTTTATGGCTCAATTGAAAATGTTCAAAGACAACTGCACACATTTGGTCATGTGCATGAGGCTCTCCACTGCCGATATAGCTCTGCAATGAAGTAGGAGCAGCTGTCTCCATAGCGCATTTGGTAGCGCACTTGCCTCTGGTGTGGAGGACCTGGGTTCGATCCCCAGTACCAGCATGAGGATTTTATCCCCTCTGGGAGGTCTAGCACGGGGTGCACTCAACCTCATTAGTTCCGGGGGATCAATTGAGGAGCAGCCCCAGGTCGTCAAGACCACATAACTGGCCGGGAGGGATCGGGACGCTGACCACGTACCACCCTCCAGTACTGCACCCTACCAATGATGCCTGTAGTGGACCGAGGTGGGAGGTGCAGCGGCTGGGCGGTGAGGCTTGGCTCTTTATGGGCTGTTGTGTCGAGGCTTAGCTTTTAATGACATAGGAGGTACACAGTTCGAAGCCCGTTTGTAATGTAGACAGCTCAATGTTGGATTTATTGATGAAATGTGAATGTACACCAATCTCACACTTCGATGCTCTACACCATCCAAACCGTGCATTTCCAGACAGGGGTTCCTATTTGAAAATCGATCAATTTACCGTCCCACACAACATACTAAGTGTTGTCAGTGGTTTTTTTTTTTGGGACATCCTGTATAATACGAGGGCTGTTCAATAAAGAATGATCATAATCTTTTTTTGGCAACATATCTTTACTCAGCCTCATAATTTTGATGGCCCTTCTCAAAATAGTCTCCCGTGAATGTGATATACTTGTCCCAGTCTTCAAAGACATGCTGGAAACCATTTTTTGAGAGGTCCTTCAAAATCGTCTCTGCAGCCTTCACCACTGCTTCTGACAATGGATAATGCCTCCCACTTCTTCAAGTTAGGAAATAGGAAAAAGTCTCATGGGGCTAAATCAGGACTATAGGGAGGGTGAGGGATGCACTTCATGTTGATTTTTGCAAGATATTCAGCAACCACATTGGCAATATGCGGCTGTGCATTATCATGATGCAGCATCCAGCCTCCTTCATGTAAATGTGGTCTTTTGCACCTGATATGGACTTGCAATATTTTCAGGACGTCCCTGTAGTATTGTCCAGTTACTGATGTATGTGCAGTTACAACATGCTGATAAACCATTCCACGAATATCAAAGGATGAGATGACCATAACTTTCCCAGCAGAAGCAACCACTTTTGCTTTTTGGGGTGTTGGTGATGGAGATTTCCACACTGAACTTTGCTGTTTGAAAGAAACTCCGAATCTTCCTCTAACATCAACTTTAACTGCATGCAGACCTGCACGTGAATGTCCTTTAGTTGAAGAATCAATAGTCTTAGAACCCATGGCACACAAACACGTCTCATGTGTAATGTTTCTGTCACCAAGGTGTGGGTGGCACCCAATGAAATGTTCAGTGTTTCAGAAAGTGATCTTAAGGTAATTCGTCGATCCTCTCTCACAATGTCAGCAGCAGTGTTGATGTTTTCTTTTGTAAGAGCAGTAACTGGAGCACCGGGTCCACCTTCCTTTGAAATTGTCTCCCCTGTTTAAACATTTTAAACCACCTTCAAGCTGTGCTGTAGGGAAGAACATTCTCCATAGGCCTCCTGTAACATTGTATAGGCCTCAGCTCAAGATTTGTTGAGACAAAAGCAGAATTTCAAAGCCACATATTGTTCCTCGCACATTACCTCCATTGCAGCTCTAGGCGATACTGGACATGTCTGATCTTGCCTGCTTCTCACAGGCGGGAACCGGAAGTTCCAACAATGAAACTACTATGGCATGTTTGTTTCACATTAAGTTAACAGAATATCGTAAGATTGAATTTTAGTGTGAAAAATTATGACTGTAAAAAATTATGATCATTCTTTATGGAACAGCCCTCATATATACACACTTGTCTCTACCATTGCCTATGGTAGGCAGAGGAAGTATTGTATTCCAAACAGAATTCACTAGGAATAAACATTTTGAGATCTCTGAAGCAAAAAAGGTAAAAGTATACTTAGAAAATTGTGGGTGCATATGTATGTGTGTGAGTGGTCAATCAGAGTCATTAATCCTGGTATACAGGGTACACCAGATCAACTATAAGGTCATTTATGTCAGAAAATACAGCATTAAAATCTTTGAGACAAAAACGTTTATATGTGAACTTTAGCTTGACTTCATCAATCAGCCATGATCAGAAGTGGGTCAGTAGGAGAGAGGGGTCAAATAGGGCACCATTAGATAGACCTCTTTGAAGCAAACAACTTTTCTAGGAAACATTTTTATTAATTCATACTCTTTCAATAAGAAAAACTTGGCTGTAGTTGTTAGAGAGCAAGATGTGTGACAACCACCCACATGTGCTCAGCAGTTATATATGTGCCATCAAGCTGTAGTTGGTTAGGTTACTTGCCTACTGTTTCCAAGGTCGCAGGTTCAAACTCAGTCCCGTGTCAGCTGGTTTACTGGCATGTAAAAGAATTCCTGCACCTGCGGGATGCAATTCTGACACACAGCAGTGCTGATATGACCCTGGCGACTGACATCATTGTTAACAAACAAAATATTTTATTTATTTTATCAACATGTAAAGCCATCTTTTTCTTGTTTTCCTCTCCCTTATGCCCTTTCGAGCATCAGGTTTCCTCAGCCAGCCATGATCCATTTCCTGTATTTTGTCCTATCCCTAGCTAGTTGTTTAGCTTCCCTCAAAGTCTTTCCTTTCTTATTCACTATTTTCTCCACATAATCGTTCCATTCTATTCTTGGTCACCCTCTCCCTCTTCTCCCTTCCCCTCTGGTCTCTCGTATCTGTTTCGGTTTCCTGCTCTCATCTATCCTATTTATATGACCAAACCATCTTAAAACATTCGTCTCTATCTTTTTTATTATTGGTTCTTGATTAAGAATATTCCCTATTTGACAGTTTCTTATTCTGCCCCATCTGGCTTTCTGTATACATTTCCATAAATCATGTAAAGCGATCATTACTTGTATTTGTAATCACTAGTAACTTTTAGGCTTATTTCACTAGCCACAAAATACTTGATTGCCAAGGCCGTCTGAGCTTCCTTTGCCAACATTAACTTTAAAAACGTGTTGTACAGCAGAATTGAGCACATGGGAGATCTTCATTTTAAAACATACACTACAGCTAATGAATTTTGATTTGCCATCCCCTCTGGAAGTACATTTCACCATCACAAGATGCCACCACAACAGAAACTCCAACAATACAGGTCAGTTGGCAACCTGATAACGGGAACAACTTACATGTCATGTAAGTAAACCATAAGTATTATCAGAGTTACTAATTCCTACTCAACATTAAGTAAATTAATTTTAATATTCTTTTTGTGACATTTCTCATTATAAATGGCATTTCTGCAAATCCAGGATTCACGTGTTCTGTCTTTTCTTTTTGAAAGAATATGAAATGAACAAAAGTTGTTTCTTTTGAAGAGCTCTATCTAATGATATCTCATTTGATCCCCATTCCAATTTGAAATTGAAATGTCAAAGTATACACCACTGACCTCACTGCCAATTATGGTTGATTGATGAAATCACACTCAACTGAAAGTTGAACATATTTTTGTCTCTAAAAGTTGCACATTTTCAGAAATATGTGACTGTTATAAGTGGCCTACTTCATTCTGTTTAACATACTTGAGCTCCAGTTAGAGAACAGGTCATTTGGAATATTAACTATTTTATATAATTCAGTTCCATAGCCTGAATTTGAGCCATGTCTTGGGCATACCATGCTGTCACTCTAACCAACTGAACTAACTTGAACATTACCTTTTTGAGGAATCAAACATTTTGGAAAGTGTTCCTTGTAAAGGGTAATATTGGGAGGAGGATTTTCCTGTAAGTTTTCATATTGCATATATGGAAGATGCTGAACTTAAAACACCTTTTTCTAAAAATGACATTTTTTATTCAGGGGATTTCAAAACATGTATTTCTGGTGAAATCTCAACATAGATAATTAGATACCTCCTCTGACTACTAGGTTTATGGTAGAGAACATAAAATTGAACTTAAAGATATTCTGCAGTTAGCTAACAATATAGAAAAATGGTTTGATATCTCTGGCATTTAAAATGGAAAAAAGAGAAATACATTTATTCAAAGTATAATTAAGTTAAGTAGAGTACACTAAGATTAAGTTTTGAGAAATGTCTGCTTCATAAATTTATCGTGTTGGTATTACTGTAAGACTATTTGTTCCACTTTCACTATTAATCAAACTGTGCTTCCATGATAACTTTAATCAAATGCTATGATGGCTGTTTAAATATTATATTTTAATATGTACTGTATGATTATTATAGCATATTCTCTCTTTGTTAGATTAGAATGATATCACACATGTCCATATTTTAAGTTTTTAAGCTGAATCTTGTTATTATCCATGGTTCTCAAAACAAGGGGCTTAACACTCAGAGGGAGGTGTAAAATTTGGAAGTGGAGGAATAAATATATCAAGTTTCAAAATAATTATCCCTCCTCTCTTTTTACATTATGTATAAAATATATATGCCATTCATTCTTTTTCCTTTTTTTGAAGGGAGATTGTTGATTTTAATATAAGTGTTGAGGCTTTCACGGCCGGCATTATCAACTATGTTAAGTAGATTTTCCGGGTTTGTGGGCCGTGGCCGAGTTGGATTACCTTCCTCCAACGTTTCGTTGGAAACTGCGTCCAGCATCTTCAGGGTCAACCTCTGTTATTAGCGGCTGCACATAAATTAAAGTTCACTGCAAACTTTCATATTCATCTTTGTTTGTTATTAGTGTCCATTGGAGATTAATTTATGTGCAGCCGCTAATAACAGAGGTTGACCCTGAAGATGCTGGACGCAGTTTCCAGCGAAACGTCGGAGGAAGGTAATCCAGCTCGACCACGGCCCACAAACCCGGAAAATCTACTTAACATTGTTGATTTTGTTCTCAAAATGAGACCCACCCCTGGCACTGAATTTTGAATTTTTGAAATACAGTATCTTTCAAAAATAAGTTAAAATGTATCATAAATACTCATAATATTTGAAAAAGGAAAAAAAAATTAAACTTCACTTTCTTTGACAAACAGCAGGATTTTGTTTTTACATTGCATAATTACTAGAATTAGCATTTTGTTGAATAAATGATTGAGTTGACATCCCTGGCTGTATTACTTGAACACACTTGGTACAATGCTATTATGAAAATAATAGAAGTCTTTCTCAAGATTGGAGAAAATTTATAATTTAACAGTTTAAGTGCAGATTCACATTCAATTTATAATTTAGGAAATTGAGTAGACAGTTTCCAACAATATGCCTGGCTTTTGGTTGTGGGATTACCTTTAAAGCATGGGTTTTTCTGGCACAATCAACCACCATCACTTAATCTCAACCAAATGATTCAATCTCGCAAGAAATAGCCAAAAATATCTGCAAAATGTGCTAGAAAGAATTGTATATGTTGAACAAGAGAACAGTGGACATCAGTCCAAATCTTTTTATAAAAACCAAACCCCTTTGTTTGTCCAAATAGTGATGTTTTTATTTATTTAAGTTACAACCATTAACAGTACATTTTATTTGAAGCCTGATTCAATTCATTTCCTAGCTGTCAATATATTTGTACAAGTTTCTGACATTGTAAATAAATTGCAGTGTTTTCTACACAGTGGTGTGTTTGATATCAAGTTCCCTGTTTATTCTTCTGGTTGATGCTGAGGGGCTGCGTATAATCGCCTCCTGAATCCTTTGCACAGTTTCATCTGCTACAGCCATGGGCATCGCAAAGGGGGAGCCACGGCCTCCCCTTGGAAGTTGGCGAATTTAATGTGCAATCAATTACTGACTATGAAACTATTATTTTAATTTTGATGTAAAGAACAATTTTTATTTAGCACAAATTAATACGGTTATCTGCAACAAATATAAATTTTGACAATAAAATAATGAATTAATATTATCTGATAGCAAACTTCCACATGTGCCCCCTCCCCGCTGGAAAAAAGTCTGCTGACACTCATGGCTACAGCCAGTCTCCCAGTTTGCTGTTCTTGAGTAACACTACCAGTTTGCCTGAATTTGTTCACCATGATCTTAATGGCATGTCTGCTAGGACTGGTTTGTGAAATTTGCATGTGAAACTGTCCAACACTTCATTATGTCATTCCACACAGTCAGTAACAAACAACAGCTACTCTTTCCTCTTTGTGTACATTGTCTTAGACTGTATGGAAAAAATCAAAACTTGCAGTGCTAAAAAAGAAATGGTAAGTGACTTTATAAACACCCTGAATTAGGAACAAAGGGTAGCAAATGAAAGGCTAAGAACCAATATCATATAAGCAGGATTTAATTAGTTTAAGATATGTAACTCTTAAATTGAAAAGAAAACAAGAGAGATTATTTATGCAGCTATCTTTTTGAATCCATGATCAGCCTCACACCAAGGCACAGACTCCATGATAGGTAACTGTGGTGGTCTTCTCCCCTTCCCAAATTTGTCAGTATTTCACATAAAGGATGAATATTTCTCTGATAGTGTCACTCTCTGTGGTGCAAGGGAATGTATTTTTTATTCTAAGTTCAAGCATGAGATTTTTCTCAGTTTTGAGGTCAGAAATGGGATTCACTGAGCCCCATAATGTTCTTAGGACTAGTTGAGACTGTTGATTGAGACATATAGTGACTTCTGGTCTGCCTGGTCTGCAGTGATGGACTCAGTGTGCACACAGTCTGTCCATGACGCCCTGTGTGGATGAAGGCGTATTAAAGCCCAGACCTGTGCAATATCAGTATCATATCAGAGATTAGTAATGTGAAAATGGTGCACTTGTAATATGGTAAAGTACATATTCGCTTTTCAGTATTTCATTTATTTAGTCACCTTCTGTGATCTCATCAGCTGGTTTGGCTATGGAAACAAACCTTGTGCCTGTTTTCTCATTTTTAGTTTCTCTACTATTTACCTAGTGGTCTCCTTAGCATGGTGGTAGCACTGCTGTATACGAGCGGGGGACCCAGTTTCGATTCCTGGTACTGATATGGGGACTTTCTCCCGCTGGGAGACCTGGTCCGGGGTGCACTCAGCCTTGTTAGCTCTCTGAGGGGACAATTGAGGAGCTACCTGATTGAAAAGTAGCAGCCCCTGGTTGAGAAGACCACATAACCACCCGGGAGGGACTGGGTCACTAACCACATCCCACCTCCAGTACTGCACCCTACTCATGTCTGTGGTGGGCAGAGGTGGGGGATGCAGCGGTCGGGTGGTAGACCTTGGCCCGGATGGGCAGTTGTATCACAAGGTTACTATTTACCTACAGTAACTAGAGGAAATATTGCATTCCACTCAAAAATTCAATACTGAGATTTCAGTGGAAATACATGCTTTTAGACTCCCTGAATCCAAAAATGCATTTCTAGAGAAAGATTTGTATGTATGTATGCATAAGCGAATGAACAGCATAACTCAAAAACGAAAAGTCTGTCACTATTTAGTTTTTTCGCTGATATCATGGGAAAAGTATGAAATTTAGTCAGCATATACTGACTAGCTTTTAAACATCCTGATATTGATTCAGTTTCTCCTATGTCACCTTGTACAGGAAGCGAATTTAGTAAAATTCACTGTTTGGGAGCATCTCTCAGTTTCTTATCGTCTTACGGGATTTAGGGGGGGGGGGGGTGAGAGGTAACTACTGACCAATGAACTGCTGACAGTTGTAATACGGGACTAGAGGCATGGCACCGCAATGAAGACAAGGAACGGTGGCCTCGTAGAAAGGCCATGTTGTTATTTTCTTTCGATTTACCTCCAAATTCTTAATGTCTGTTATGGAAAAGGTTGCAAATGTTGCTTGAAAATAGCAGCATTTATTCATTTAAACAATTCTGTGTTATAAGAAAAGCTCCAACTTTGTCCTTAGAATCACAAAAACATGTAAAGCTTTACAGTAAACATAATGCAATATTATTTGAAAAATCTGATGCGTTGCACTCACATGACTTTCTCTCCTCTTGCACTAACCATTCTTACAAACTCTTATTCATGTTAGTTGAGATAAATACTTGTACAAATTATCTTATTGCTTATCTCCTTGTAGGTACAAGGGGAATATTAGAACGGTAGACTTTGAGCAACAGTCAAATCTTTTAAAGCTTTGAGATTCTGTTCTCATTGCATGCTTAACATATAAAAAAAAGAACAACAATGTTCCATTTCACGAAAGTTTTAAGTTTTCCGAAACTGACACAAATAAGGAATGCCTCTGAAATGGTTCACTCTACAAAAAAAATGTATTTAGACACAAATTGTGTGTTTTAGTGAGATCTACATTTTTTGTGTATTAAGATTTTGTCAATCTCTTATGGTTTACAAGTTATTCAAAAGTCATCAAGAGTAAACCAGACTACATAGGCTATAGCCAGAAAATTAAAAATATACATTTCATTTGTCATATAAATATCTCTATCATCTCTGTCATATAAATATCATTACATATAGCATTTTAATGAAAATCGTTAGAGCCATTTTCAAGAAAATCAACATTTTTGAAAAATTTTCCATGTAGAGGGTAGTTTAGGGTGGGGTTATTTTCTTCAAAATCTGCGTGTCACAACCTTGAAAGACATTAAACTTCAATACCAACTTTGGTTTTTGATCAACTTTTCGTTTTTGAGTTATGCTGTCCACAGACACACACACACACACACACACACACACACACACACACACACACACACACACACACACACACACACACACACGTGTGCAGGGACCTTTTTCTAGAAATGCTTTTTCTTTTGTTCAGGGGGTCTCAAAACATAAATTTTTGGTGAAATCTTGACATCAAATTTTTGGAATACAATACTTACCAGTAGAGAAAGTTGTTGTTGTTGTTGTTGTTTTCTAGTGCCTTGCATCTGGCAATGAAGCCATTAGCATTCGTGCTTTCCAATACTTTTGAACTGTAGTTTCTTCTGATCTTAATGCTTCACAGGTCTTCAAGTGTTCTTCATTCATTTCTGCTGGATCGTTACACAGGACACATATTGGTGAGGCTGAGATACCAATTCTGTAGAGATGACTTACTAAGCAGTAGAGAAAGTAAAAATATAAAAATGTTTAATCCTTCTTCAGATTCTCTCTATATTTATACTGGAATTAAAATTTGTATCAAAATAGCTCTAAACATTCTTGTCTATTACTTATAATTGGTTTTTGCTTTCAAATGGATGGTTTTCTTCTAATACCCATGCAATAAAGTGCCTTTCTTGGGTGGCATTAAAATTTAATTACATTTCTGTGAATTTGCACAGTTTCTAAAATTTGTTGAACTGTGTATTTAGCGTGACATAGACCAATAATTTGGCCATACATTGTTTCTGATGTGTATGGCATGGTGTGAAACAAGCAACAGTTGTACCTTAATGAATAACGATTTAGTGAGCCATCTGATGTAATCAGTACTGGCCAACATGTCTTGATTATAACTATGAGCATGAATACTGCTCAGTCATTAAAGAGAGGGAAAGAAGGGGAAGCTAAGAAGTCCTAATTAAATAGTGATGTTACCCTTGCAGTTTACTGAATTCGCTTTCTGTGTCTATAATGACATGTAATGAAACTACTTCTGAAATGTTTATTTTGATTAACATGAAGCAAATAGAAAAGTATGCTTTCGTAAAAATAATCTGTAGAAGCTATATAAAAATAAACAATAGTGGGTAGAGAAAGTTATGTGAATGCATGGTTACATACATGCGTACATGGGTGAATACATATGTAAACCAGTTACCATGAGAAACAGTGTAGCTCCAATTACATAACAAGCATATGGAATAATAAACAATGCACATAAGTGCTAGTAAATTAATTAAACTGGAATTTAAAAAATTATTTTATTGTTTGACGATGCTGTCAATTGCCAGGATCATATCAGTATCGCTAGTGTGCCAGAATTTTGTCCTGCAGGAGTTCTTTTACATGCCAGAAAATCTACTGATGTGGACTGTTGTTTTTAAGCACACTTAAAAACAATCAGTCTGGGCCAGATTTGAACCTGCGACCTTGGAATCCATAAGCCAGCATCTAACCAACTGAGCCACCCAGACTGACAAAAAAAAATAAACTGGGGGATCCTTGTTGGAGATACCCATGGATAAGTGATGTGCATAAAGTGACGGAATTGCTGTATTCTATTTCCGATGTTGAGCTTGGCATTTCACCATCTCTGCAAAACCCTAAATGAAAGGAAAACCTCTCCTCTCCAGACTAAAATCATACCCAGGATACCTTATTTTTTATTCTAGTGGAGTCAACATTATATTGCCCAGAATTATTATGTAATTTTAGTGAATTACATTTCTGGAGGGTCTTCACTGTGTACAGTCCATAGATTTGTCTGCTTTCCAACAGGCATCTGACTCTAGGCACAGGCTTGTAAGTCCTAGGGGGTGTTAGTCCTACATATGGGGAGGGTAATCAGATAAAGTATTTCTGGAGTCTACCTTATGTCTGATGAGCTTATATTGCAGGGCTTCAACAAAAGCAGCTACACAAATGATATAGCTACCGCCTTTTGTATTTAAAACCAAGTAGCCCTTTCGCTTTGTCTCTTGGCCCCTCAAAAGGATGGGAATTTTATAAATATTTTTTATTGTAATGTAGGCTAAGGGACAAAATGTTTGAGAACCACTGTCACAGTTTCTAAAATATAATTGTTTTACTTGTGGTTCAATGTATCATAGCTTATATGACAGTAAATGTTCCTGGAGACAAAGATTTTGGTACTTACATATGATATTGCTTTTAATGTAGTTCTTTTTCAATATATAACTATGGTTTTCTAGGAATTCAAGTCCCAGAAAGCCATGTCAGTAATTTTATGGCTAGTTTCTTGCAGTTTGTAGTAAGTAATTGTCTATCTGAAGACTAAAACACAGATGTTTTAATACTTTGAACAGCCCAAAACGTTCACTCTTTTGTAGTCATGATTTCCACCAATGTCCAAAATTGTACACTGAACATTTAAACTTGTTTGGTTATGGGTAAATAGATTTAGGAAAAAGAAATGTGATCACACTTCAATGAATTCACAGCAATAACCTCATCAAATATTATCTACATAGCCAGCAATAGTACAATTTAGATATAGGTATCTAAATCTCAGGATCCAGATATTCAGACTCCCATATTTATTAATTTATGTGATATTTGGTGTTTGAAAATATTGTGTACTTAAAACTTTTATGTGCATTATTGTATTTACCTAATTATTTGTATCCAGAAAAAAAAAGAAATATGTTTCTTGATTTGAAGTGTAAAGAAATACATTTTTTATGGTGACTTAAATGTTTACTTTTATTTATTTATAACCATTCCTTTGGCTTCCTTATTAATCCTTTCATTTTCCTGCCCATTCATAAACCTATGAACCATTTGGTTGGAAAATAAAATATGGCTGCAAGAAATTGAACAACTATCATTACTGCTTTATATTCAGTAATTAATTATTTAATGGGTATTAATTAGAGCTTCTCAGGCTACCAGCCGTGTAATATCTATAAAATTGTCTGGGCTTTCGGCCATGCTAAACTCCATGGCCATCATCAGGAAATGAATAATTAATAAATAAATGACTGTCTTAAGTTCATGACCTTCATTGGAAACTGCATAAGAAATAAACAGCCATCTCAAAATCATGGCCCTCTTTTAAGTATTGCTGTCCAAGCTGTGCTCAGTCATAGGTCATTGTCCCTATTAAAATTATTTGGCTCTAGTTTAATTTAATTTGCCTATTTTACGAGTCTGTCATAATAATGGTTACTGCAGTGCAAAACCGCGGCCTCATCAAAAAAAAAATTTTGTGATCATTGTCAAGACTATGCTGTGCTATTTCTGATTTTTCTGGTTGTAGTACTTGTAAATTGTGTTTGTGTTCCTTACATCTCTCTTAAATCATATGATCTTGTCTGTCCTATATACGTCTTGTCACATTGACAAGGAATTTTGAAATTACCAGGTGTTTTAAAACAAAGATTGTCCTTAACCGGTCTCATATACTATCTCTGCTTTTTTGGTGGTAGGAATATCATTTTAATGTTTTTTTTTTTTTTTTTTTTTTGAGTATCTGTTTAATCTTACTAGAGACTGTACTGTAGAAGGGGATAAACACCTTTTTTCTAGATTTTCCATCTTCCTCTGTGTTGTCTGTGAAGCGGTTTCTGTTGTTTTTAGCTCTCTAGTGTGCTTGATTAATGTCGATGTTTGTGTAACCGTTCTTTTTAATATTGTGTACTTTAAAGATATTTATCAATAATTTATTTTGTGGGATAAGTGGTCTTTGCAATTTCATAAGCTTGATGAAACAAAGTAGTAAGAATGGTTTTCTTCTGGATGAGATGGTGATACCTATAAGCATCAAGATAGCATTCTGTATGTGTAACTTTTCTGTAGACATTGTGCTTTTTTTAAAGTCAGATGTCCAAAAATGGAAGAGTACCTAGATTTTTAATTTCCATCGTGAACAGAATGTTTTAATGAATACTACTGATGTGTGAGAGGAAGGCTTGTAGAGCTTCTTTCCCATGCTGCCAAATCACAAATGTGTCATCCACATACCAGTAGAATGCTTTGGGTCTGAGTGGTGCAGAAATTGTGTGCAGTTACATGAATTTCTCTTCTCACTCTTGGAGAAACTTTTCTTACAAACACTTATTCTTCCAACTACTTCATGCTAATCAAGATAAAGGTTTGTAGAATTGGTTTTATTACATATTTGCTTATAGATAAAATGGGAATAAGAGAATATAATGGGTGATCCAAAAGACTCTGAACTGGCTGTGCTGCCTCTATGTGTCCTTTGCACTCGTTGCCGACTGCGGCTGTCATAGAACAGCATGGATGAAAACATACAACATTTTTAAAACTACTTTTAAACACTTTACTCAACAATGTTATTAAAGGAGATGCTGAAACTGGCCACTGTCATTGTCCATATATTTTTGGCACCTCTTTAGGAAACTATCCATCATTTGCCATAGTTCACATTGAGAAATGCTGGCAATTTCCTGGCAGATATTTTGTTTTAATTTTTCCAGGCTGTGTGGGTTTGTCTTGTACACTTTATGCTTTAAGTTACCCCAGAAATATAAATCAATTGGAAATCTTTCTGAAAATATCACTTTCACTTGGCGAGATGACTGATTTAACACATACAAATCACAAATAAACACACCTTGTGCAATAGAAAACAAATGCTGAGCCATAATATACTTTGTGACTAAGTACAGGACAAAATAATAAAGCACACTGGTAATAACCCAATCACACATTATCACGTCAGCTCAATACTGCAAATGAACCACTTGACCGTGTGTACAGCAGCTGTGTTATTGTGTTTCTGTGTGGGTAGTGGAAAAACACAGTGCAGAGGTTCTAAGTTTTTGGATCTCTCTGTAGTAGGTTTAAGCAATAGTCAAATCTTTTAAGAGCTGGTTACTATGTGATGGCTTTAACATTCCACCTCTTTGCATGGCCATGACACAAAATAACAAATAATGGCTTCCCATTTGAGAAAAGTATGTATTGGAAAACCCAGACAAATAGCAAGGAATATCTTGGAAATAGTTCATTATACAAAAAAGGCCTATTTCACATAATCGACAAGCTCCCTGAAATTCTTCAAATTCAACATGGTGGGACGATGTACATCATATACCTGATATCCGACCTTCCCTCTTACTTTCTTTGTAAAATTGAGTGACATTTATAATCTTCGCAAAAGTTAAAAGTATATGGAGGTGGGCCATACTGCAGACTTCAGTGAATCCTAAGCTTGCCCCTCCTACCAGCGCTGCCGAATGTGGTACACGCATCTCACGTGCCTGAATTGCTCTTATGTACAGAACCTCTGCCGGTATGCGTCCTATGCTTGGCAACAGCGCTTCGCTTGAGCATTGGCCAACATTCACATGCCTTTAACTTTTGTGAGCAGTATAGTTCTTTTTTTTTTAATATTTATTTTGATCGACCAGCTAAAAAGCTATACAGGCCACTTATAATCAAATATATAACTACAAATAACATTGATGTGGGTCATATGACTCCATGAACATATGTACAATATTGTATGAAAAAGAAGTAAAGAAATTAAAGGACATGCAAGGCTAAATTGAATTCAAATAGAGTAAATGACATATAGAACACAGGTGTGGTCCTCCAGACATTCTGGGGGTTGTGAGAGAGTGATGTGACCGCCAAAACATAAAAATATGGTGCTCTCTAAAAATCGGTTACTATACTGCTATTGCTCTATCAATATATTAAATATTGGAGAGCAAGAGGATTAATGACTCCATTGTCAGAAATCCAGCATTAGCTAACAACAGATATGAAATTAACAATATTAATGTACAAGTTTTTAATATGGGAATTAGAAACAAATGAAGTTACACAATACTATTAAGTAATAACAGGTTAAAGTATGAAGAGCTATAACATGTACAATTTAAGTTTAATTGATATTACTCTTCTTCACTTTCAGTGTCTGATAATAGGATTTCTTGAGGTAGTTTTCTCTTTAGTCTTGACCTTTAGCGGCTTCTTTGTGCCAGGTTATACACTAAAGCTCCTTGAACATTAGATAATTTGGAATAGAAGGATTTTGAAATAGATTTCATATAGTTTTTAATGAGCAGGATTCCAAACTCTTAATGTACATTATTGTTTTTGCAAGAACCAAGGAGAATTTGTTGCCACTCGAGAGATTTATTCTGCATAACTTAAATTTGTGAATATATATTTTGCTAGCTGAGACCCAAATGGGAGATGCCTATGTGAGGAGAGGTCAAACCAGAGATTTATGCTGAAGTATGGAACAGTCATAACCAATTTTGGAGCACCTGTTTATTAGATGATATAACTTGGTAGTTCTGGAATTAGCAAGCCTCACAATGCGTTCTACATTGTGTTACATGTTAATCTGGTGACTAGTAACACACCAAGATACTTAATAGGTGTATGTGATGGTAGCCATGACAGTTGTTCATTCATAAGGCTTTATGGTGACATGGAATTAAAGTGTCTTAATGAGAAAATTTTAACTTCAGTCTTGCGGATGTTCAGAGCAATGCACCAAGTTGAGAACCATTCTGTCAATGTAGACAGAGAATCCTGAAGAGAGATGATGGCGGCAGTTAGTTTGGAATTTGAATTAAAACAGCATCATCAGCATATATAGCCATGCAGCTAGGGTGTAATACAGGCATATTGTACATGAACATATTAGATATATGGTGCAAGTATCGGTCCTTGTGGGACTCCAGCGGAGATTACTCTGGGCGCTGATGCAGTGGCGGCTCGTGACTTGTCGTAGTGGGTGTGCAATATATTACATCCTCTCCACCTTTACTCCCTTTCTTTCTCTGACACACATCACACAATTCTAATTCGCATTTCATAAGGACAATTGAGCTCTTATGTTTTGCTATTTTGTTTTGTTTTAAATGACCAATATCCAAGAACTATTATTTGTCCAGATGCCATTTCTCTCACTTGCAAACAATAAGCACAGAAAACAGCTTCTCTTCTAAGAATAAACCCGAAAGATTTATCTCCTTCAGTTTCGCTGTGTTATTCATTTCCGAACTTTCATAGATTCAAATTTCCCGCTATGTCCAGACACAACTGCATGCAATTTGCTGCCAGAAACATAAACATAACAAACAGTAATAAAGACTGTAACAAAATAACTATTTGTAACTGAAGTATTGGCCTTAGTAAATTACGACATGATGAGTAATTATATGCATTTATAGTCGCTTAATAAGATTAAATGTAATTGTGTTTATAACATTAATATGATATAGAATATGGCTACATTATATTTAGAACCGTCACGTTGGCTGCCTAGTAGGTTCTGCTAAACAATGGGAGGGAAATGCTTGTAACAAGGAAAACGGAGGGACTTGCATACGAACGTAGTACGCCTGCGCGATAAGAATTGCATGTGTTGGCCTTGTCGATTATGCTGCCTTAACTTGCCATACTCTTAAATGCAAGCTTTGCACCTCTCCCCGCATACCCCTCGCCTAAAAGCTACCTTTGCCAGTCGCAAAATCAGGTTTATGCGTTTCAACTTGTTGACTGAATGCGGTGACATTTGGTAAAGACGGCGCAGGAAAATAAAAATAGAAAAATTTAAGTATCAAAAAGCTGTTAAAGAAGTTTCTACCCTCAAAAAAATAAAAGATAATTGTATTTTTAAAAAGTTTACTTACCATCTATGGGCCAATAAAAAATTTACAAAGATTTTTAAAGAATATCGAATAAATTTGGTTCCTCAAAATAAATTTAATATACAAAATTTACTAAATTTTTCTAAAAAAGATAAAATACCAAATTATAAAAAATCTGGCATTTATCAATTTAGCTGTTTGGATTGTGATAAGATTTATATTTGTAAAACTAAACGTCATTTAGAAACCAGAATAAAAGAGCATTTTAGAAATATTAAATATAAACAAACTGAGAAATCAGCTGTGGCAGATCATTTTTGGTCATTTAATCATGAAATTAATCCAGAAGTTAAATTGTTAAAACAATTAAGTGGACCTATAGATTTAATGGTTTGGGAAAAAATATTTATTTTAAAAAACAGGAACCATGTTATGAACTTTGAATTACCTCCTATAGATTGTATTTATAGATTTTTGTTTTCAGAGATTGGTAATTAAAATGAGCATCAGTATCTATTTTAATTTAAAAGGTGAGTTAATTAATAACACTGAACAACACTTACAACATATTTTTCCGGGACGCGTTTCGAAGGTAACTTTCCCCCATTATCAACCGGACAATAACTCTGTGTGGGCAAAGTTTAAGATGGCTTGTGTGTTTAAAAACACCAACAGTAAAGTTTAAGAGGTAAGAACTGGAACTTAAAAATTCAATGCCATTCTGGCAGTTTGTCACAATAGCTCAGTGGTTAGAGCGTCCGCCCGGCAAGCGGAAGGTCTGTGGTTCAAATCCCAGTTGTGGCATTGAATTTTTAAGTTCCAGTTCTACCTCTTAAACTTTGCCCACACACGGCTTGTGTGTTTAAAAACACCAACAGTAAGTTTGTTGGCATAAATAAATAATAATTACCAACAGTAAGTTTGTTGGCATAAATAAATAATAATTACCATGTGAAGGTTATTTAATCCTGGGATATAAAGTACTTACAATAGTAAGTCACCATTGGGGTAATTGTTTCTGATGTGAGACTGCCTTTGTGGTTTACCAGGAGAAATACGAACTGGCTTGAGAATTTAATGCCATTCTGGCAGTTTGTCACAATAGCTCAGTGGTTAGAGCATCCGCCTGGCAAGCGGAAGGTCTGTGGTTTAAATCCCAGTTGTGGCATTGAATTTTTAAGTTCCAGTTCTACCTCTTAAACTTTGCCCACACACGGCTTGTGTGTTTAAAAACACCAACAATAAGTTTGTTGGCATAAATACATATTAATCTATCATATTACCCTTCATATTGTTGGGAGATTTCAACAGTCACAACAATTTATGGGGAAGTGGTTATACTGACAGAAGAGGAAAGGTAATAGAACAGTGATATTTCTAAAGGACTTTGATTTGATTCTGCTCAATTCCAGAGACTTAACCTGCTGTGACTTAGCTCATGGAGCATTGAGGGGTATCGATTTAACTGTCTGCACACCCAAAATTTAAGAACTAGGTAGTTAGTTGGTGTGTCTATTCAAGCTTGTTGAGTAGTGGTCACTCAACAATAATCATTTCTTTAAATAATTTCATAAGCTCATACACCTTCATACCAAGTGGAAATTTCTAAAAGCTAATTGGCCACTGTACCAAAACCTTATCAGAGAAAGTATCTGGAGAATTCCTCTACTTGCTATTCGTTCCATCAATGAAAATGATACTATTATTGCTGAAAAATTACAACATTAATTGTTACATCTGCAGAAGCTTGTTTACTGCAAATCTAACACTGTCTACCATGGTGACACTTATCTTATAAAATTGCTCTTATGCATACGCATAGAGCATTTCAAAAATATAAGAGACACTCATCTTTGGGAAATAAAATAAATTTTCTAAAGCTTAGATCAAAAGCATGCAGAACTGTAGAGGAAACCCAAAAACTAAGCTGATCAATCTTTTTGTCTTGTCTAAGCCATAGTACACCCTCCTCAGTTGTTTAAGATAGAATTAAAATAATTTGATGTGTTGCACTCACTGACATTCTCTACTCTTACACTAACCATTCTTACAAACTCATATTCCTATATCAAAAACTATCTTATTGCTTATTTCCTTGTAGGTACAAGGGGAATATGAGAATACAGTAGGCTTTGAGCGATAGTCAAATCTTTTAAAGCTTTGAGATTCTGTTCTAGTTGCACCGTTAATCTATAAAAAATGAATAGTGACAGTGGTGTAGCTAAGGTTTTGGGGCCCCCCTGCAAAGAAATGTTGGGGGCCCTACATAATAATGAAGCTTAAAAATGGAAAGATAAAAATGTTACATATTTACTCACATAGAATAGCATGAAAGTGAAATAAACTCACCTAACGATGAACTGTTTTTGGAACAAACAACCCAGCAAATTGTTAAAATCCCTGATTACCAACACTAATGGCATTTTTCCTAAATAAACAATATATACTCGCTAAATGCATAATGCCCATATGTTGAACATCATTGTTATGTACATACATTACATACATTTACAAATGCCAAAGATAAAAAATGGATTACACTACTTTCCAACCCAGATATAATCCCCCAGAGACCAAGGAAAACAGCGGTTGCAGCCTTCCGACTACTGATAAATCACGACTGCTTAGCAAGTCATCTCTACAGAATAGGTATCTCAGCTTCACCAATATGTGTCCTGTGTAATGATCCAGTAGAAATGAACGAAGATCACTTGAAGACCTGTGAAGCATTAAGATCAGAAGAAACTATAGTTCAAAAGTATTGGAAAGCACGAATGCTAATGGCTTCATTGCCAAATGCAAGGCACTAGAAAACAACAACAACAACATTTATTTTGCATTCCGTAGATCCTACACAACAGGATGTTGTTGTTAGCTAATGCTGGATTTCTGACAATGAAGTCATTAATCCTCTTGCTCTCCAATATTTTTCACTGATGGATGGGGTGCTAGAAGTGGCCGGGCATATTTGAAGGTGGTCTGGGTCCATTTCCTCTTGCAGATCACATAGACGGCAGAGTGGTGAAGAATATATCCCAATTCTCTTTAAATATTTTTCCAGACAATCATGTCTTTTAATCTACCTGAAGGTTGCAACTGCCGTTTTTCGAGGAAACTCAGTAATTACTGTTTGAATGTTTGGTAGTTCCCATCTTTTATGCTTTGATTTTTCATAGTAATATTTTGCAATAATTTTTTTGAATTCAGAGATGACTAATCTTTTAGCTGCATAAAATGGTAGATTAACTATAGATTTCTGTACATTGCTGGTACCCTTTTTTGCAAGAAAATCAGCTTTCTCATTACCATTCAGTCCACAGTGAGCTGGTATTCATTGGAAGACTAGGTGTTTTTGAAATGCAGTTAGATGGGTAAGGATTTTCCAACATTCTATAATTGTTTGGTTTTTTTGGTGACAACTTGGAAGTAATTGCTATAATTGCCGCCCTGGAATCTGAGAGAATAACTGCTTGCTGAAAATGTGAAATTCTATACAAAAGATTTTGTAGGGCCATTTGAATTGCTTCAATTTCTCCATCAAAGTTTGTAGTTCCATAACTTAAAGATTTGTAATAGGAAAAGAGGTGACACGTGACTCCAGCCGCTGCTCCATCTCGGTTTGATATCAAAGATCCATCAGTATGAATGTGGAGCCATTCGAGTTCTGGAAATCTAGTATGGATTGTCTCTAATGCCAATAATTTTAGAACACTAGTTGGAGTATCACTTTTCTTAACTTCCTCTGTCAGGTGTAAATAATATGTGATGTCTAATGTTTGTGTCGGATTGACTTTACATATGAAGTTTTCCTTTGAATTAGGAAGGTCTACATTCTTGTTGATTTCTTGAATTTTAGAAAGAAAGCTCTCCTGGGTCTTTAGTGTATGTGTAAAATTTCTCTTGTGCCATGTATTAAATGGGAGTCTGATCAACTTTTTGTGTTGAATAAGAGCCGCCTTTTCTATTTCATATTCAATGGGGTATTGGTTGGTTAGTATTTCCATAGCTGCTGTTGGTGTGGTTTTGTAATTAGTCTCAGACTTTGGTTTTGAAAGATTTGAATTTTTTTTGTATTTGCTGTTACGAGGACTTCGCTGCAGTAAGTAAATAATGGCTTTATATATACATTGTATGTTCTGTTAAGAGTTGCTCTGAAACATCCCCACTTCATTCCTGTTAGACGCTTTAACAGTGAAAGGTGCCTCTCTACTCTTTGTATTACATTTTCTATTTGTTTGCTCCATGTAAGTTTCGTATCAAATGTAACTCCTAAATACTTTGCTTCCTTTGTTTCTGGTAATTGTTGACCCTCAAAATTTAGTTTTATTTTTAGTGGCTTTTTTCTTAGTGAAAAGATTTGGTAGGATGTGGAACAGGTCAGTATGTTATACAATATTTACAATATAATTACATAGCACATAGATAATCTAATGATTACATTGGATGTTGTTTAATTCAATAATGCTGTAGCACGAATGCTTAAGAAGATATTCCTTTAGCTTAATTTTGAGTACCTTATCATTACAGATCCTGAACTCATTAGGTAGCATAGGTGCTAAATGTTTTTATGCATTGGTAATGCACTCCATTTTGGACACATGTGAGGGTAGTTGATGGCATATAGAGTTCAGATCTAAATCTTGTATTGATATTGTGGATGTCAGAATTACTAGTGAAGTAATACCAATATTCTGGGCAACCCAAGTAAACTTCTATTTGTGTTACCTCAGATATCATTCAGAAGCAATAACTCTGAACAACTGGTTCGAACAACAACACATTCATTTATATTTATATCTCATTATCAAATTCTAAAGTAATCCAATTTATTGGCCCATTGACTACATTTTCAAATAGGTACTAGTATGTACTATGTAGTTTGTTCGGCTTTTATAACAACCATATTGGATAAAATACCATGCTTTAATGAATTTCTCTATATGATTGTGAATACTTTTGAGAACATATGCACTTAGAGGTAAGCTTGTTTCATACTTTTAAGCAAGAAAGGGTAGGAAATGTTTGCATGGTTCACTGTTCACAGGACTACATAGGTTATAGTCAGAAAATTCAAAATAGACATTTTCATTTCATTTATCATAAAAAGAGCTCAAACATATGGAATTTTACTCAAAATTGTGAGAGCCACTTTCAGGAAAATCAAAATTTTCAAAAAATTTCCATGTAAAGAGTAGTTTAGGGTGGAGCAAATTTCTTCAAAATTTTCATGTCACATCCTTGAAACACATCAAACTTAAATACCAGCTTTAGTTTTTAACCGACTTTAGTTTTTGAGTTATGTTGTCCACAGACTGACAGACACACACACGGATATTTTTATGAAAATGCTTTTTTTTTTTAATTCAGGGGGCTTCAAAACAAGTATTTCTGGTGAAATCTCGAAATTTCTTTTTGGGTGGAATACAATACTTCTTCTACTTTACTATACGCAGTAGAGAAAGTTGTTAGCTAATCCTGGACCCCCCCTCAGGGGTCGCCGTCTAGGGGATATGTGGATGGTGACCACAAGTTACCCAAGCTGAGCAGAACTTTACTCCCACTTACTGGTGTTTTGCTCCTCACTGTAGCTTTTCTATCTGACCTTATGACCTTACCTTGGTCATCTCTTGTTCTCTTCCAACCCCAATGCTATTAGGGTTCCTGAGGGCTAGGGAGTCTTTATTTTTCCAACCTTTCCGTTTCTCTAATTTCTCTATAACCTCTTAATCCCTAACATGCTGACCTGTCATGTCATGTTATATGTACTCTGATTGGTAATCAGAGGATAAGGTCGGTGAATTTATTTTGATAACTCTCCTGGTCAGGTCAGTGAGACCCATAAACCAACAACAGGTGTGGCCCTCCAGACATTCTGGGGGTTGTGAGAGAGCGATGTAACCACCTAAACATAAAAATATGGTGCTTTCTAAAAAGCTGTTACTATTACTGCTAGTTCTCTTCAATTCTCTACAGTAGAGAAAGAGAAATAAGTGGTTGTACAGATCTGCTCTTATAAGTAATCTCCCCTTCTAAAATGGCCTTTAAATGGAAACATTTTTGAAAATTTTGACTTTCTCAAAAATGGCTTTAAGAACTTTGATTAAAATACCATATGTTTTAAGATATTATCATGAAAAATAAAATATATGTCTTCAGTGAAGTCCTCTTGCTTCTGGATGACTTTTGCATAACTGATAAATAAGAGACAAAATCTTGGTACACCAAAAAATGTAGAGCTTGTTAACTGAATAAGACAATTTATATTAATTTTTTTATGTGGAGATGAATTTTCCTTGATAGGTTTGAATGCTCAAATATTTACTTCTATTTCTTTCAATTATACCCTGGTCATGCAAAGAATATGGAGTATTTGAATTTCTCATAGTAACCAGTTCATAAAAGTTTTAACTATCACTTAAGGCTACTGTATTCCCATTTTATCTAAAAGGAAATATACAATAAAACCATTTCCAAAACATTTATCTTGATTAACGAGAAGTATATAGATGAATAAGGGTATTTAACAATGGTACCTACAAGAGTGAGTAGAAAAAGGCATGTGTATTATACACATATACTTTCTTCAAACTTTAATAAACCATTTAACTTTCAGGCAACTGAAAGCACCTCTATTATTATACATTATGATTAACTACATTTACTTTATTAATTGCACCAAATAGTTTATTAATACCCAACAACAGGCGTCTCACCCTAGGCACTGACTTGTAAGTCCTAGGGGGTGTAAGTTCTACATAAGGAGAGAGGAATCAACTAATCAGGTAAAGAAAGAAAGAAAGTTATTGCAGAATCCTGACCTGCTACCAAATGTATAACAAGTTAGGGTCTATGCATTGATTGTTAAATATATAATGTTAAAATGCAGAGTGGAATTTATTCATTCTTTAGTTTAATTGTAAAATAGTGTGTAGTGAAGTTCTCAGAATGTGCAGATATGTTACACTCAACGGTTTATCAAAGTTAAGGGACACGTAAGGAAGCTTAGGGAGGTGCATTTAAGGTACTACATAAAGTTTGGGGAGCATGAGGTTATAGAAATCCCAAGGTTTTTCATTGTTTCTTTCATTCGTTTTTCCCACGTGTATGACGTCATGAGGGATGATAGAATGACAAGAGCAGCTTTGCGCGCATGAAATTTGTATCTTTTTGCAGCTGGATGCCATCACCTGCTCACTCCTGAGCTGCAATTGGCGAGTTTGTAAACGTTCATGTTATCGTATTGGAGGATGAGAGGACTTATTTCTATTGGCTGGCAAGGAGGTGGCTTCGTTATTTCCCGCGCACGGAAACAGACGCTGACGGCCACCCTTGTGATAGCAGCTCTGTATATGAAAGCAAGGAGTTGTAATAGGCTGGAAGTTTGTTGATTTGTTGGAATTATTCAATTGTTAACGTGTCTGTTTTGTTTTTTCGTAGTCTGTGTATAAAATATGTCTGGAAGAGGCAAAGGAGGTAAGTTTTTAGCGTTTATTGTGAAGTATTATTACATAATTTCAGAGTTTTGTGTTCAAACTGCATGCCCAGTGATGCATTTGATAAAATATGTCAGATTCACCGTTTCCTTTGTTCAGGGAAAGCAAAGGGGAAGGCAAAGTCACGTTCAAGTCGTGCCGGTCTTCAGTTTCCCGTTGGGAGAATTCATAGATTGCTGAGAAAAGGAAACTATGCCGAACGTGTTGGAGCTGGTGCACCAGTGTATCTTGCAGCTGTTATGGAATATCTGGCAGCCGAAGTTCTGGAGTTGGCAGGAAATGCCGCAAGAGACAACAAAAAGACAAGGTAAAGTTTAAATATAGGGATTTCGTTTGCAGTTTGAAAGGAATATTTGCCGAGCTCATGTTTTCATTTGTTATGCATTCATGGCGTTAGTATCAAGAACGGCTTATGGTGAAAGAAAGGGAATTGTTAATCTACGTGATTTCCGATAGAAGGGTAGTGGTGCTTTTGGGCACTCTTCATTGGCCTGTTCAATCTGATGTGATTATGCTAGTCGTAGACGTTACGGCTGCCAACATGACCACCATCCGTACACAAATAGCAAGCGATTCAGGACTCGAACGCAATAAGTAGCCGTGAACTTGAGGGCCCTAAGCCGCAAAGCGAATCTAAAACATAAGTGGAGTAAAATCGCAATGATCCAGAACAGTGGGAAGGAAAAGGTAAAAGCATGGTTATCCTGTAGAATAGCGGCGTCACGTGGTCAACATGCAGCTGTGTTGTGACCTCAAGTTGTGACTGAAGACTGGTGTTATCAGCTACCTGTCCTTCAACGCGTTGGTGAAATCTGCGGAAGCATGTGAATTTTGATCTTATTCTTAGAGTTATTATTGTTTTGTAATTAAGTGATGTGACAGAAGTTCTTGTGTGGTGCGGTTGAGGTTTTAATCTTTATTCTACATACCGTTGAACATGAAAAATTGGACTGAGGAAGAGATATTGTCGCCTTTTAGCGAGTTGTACAGTGTCAGGATGGCAAGAGATATTTGTGTGTTGCAGTGCTATGTTCTTCCGCTGTATGTCTGTGACAGACTACAACTGTCAGTGAAGCACATGATGCCACTCATCTACAGTTTTACCAAAATGATTAATGGGAGGGCAATTTGGATCCAATCACACTTAACCTGACTTATTCGCTTTCTGTTTGACAAAGTTGGTTCCCCCACCAGAGTGCTTGCATTCTGTTAGTGCCCCATGCACTGCAGACTGGGAAAGGAAGTAAAGGAAGGGGTTATGCACAATAGTGACTAGAGTGTGCCCTAGGCAGCTCGAACAGAGAAACATGTGTGCTGAAAGTACCAACTCTGCATAACTAAAGTGGTGATGCACAAATGCATGATAAAACATGTAGTAGTTGTAATAGGTTACTGATGTGGTAACTTGGGTACCAGTCATTCCATATTTTGAGTTTCTTTTCTATAGGAGTTTTCACGTTATGAAGGCACAGTGGCTCTTATGGAGAATCAGCACTGCATTACAACGTATTGTTTGTGCACTTTGTTAGTAACCTTAATTTGTACATTTAACTCTGCCACCGGGTAATACCCATTCGCAGAAAATACATGCATACATGTTGCTTGGCTGCGAGTACTGCGGTTTTGCTAGTTTGTTCCTGAACCACTGTTCAAATCTATCGCTGTCCATTTCATGATAATCAGCAGAACCTTTTTTCGCTGAGAAAATAAGTTCTGCGCCCTGTACAAATTGTATCATCAGCATGCAATATTACAAATCGTGGTTGGCGAGCAGATTTAAGACCAGTGGATTACCCAGCCAAAAGTGCATCTTTAGGAGTTTTTATAGTCCTATCCTTCCAAACTCTTGATACAGTGTGTCCATTTACCCAACTTTCATCAAGGTACACGATTTTCCTTCCCTCTTTGCCGAATTGTTGTTGCCACACTATCATTTCTCTCAATCAAAAGCGATTTATGAGCATTTTCTCTCTTTTAAAAATCAAATCCAATTTCCTTCCCTCAGCAATAAAAGGTTGAATATTTAAAATTTGGCAAGTCCTCATCATTTTTCAACATGGTAAGAATTGTAGGGGAATACTTTGAAATACCAATCTACCATTTTATTCAGCTAAAAGATTAGTCAACTCTGAATTCAACTAATCTTTTGGCTGCCAAAAAATCGGTATTTCAAAGTATTCCCCCTACAATTCTACCAATATATCCACCAATATATTGTAGATCTACCAATCTACCATTTTATGCAGCTAAAAGATTGGTCAACTCTGAATTAAAAAAAATTATTGCAAAATATTACTATGAAAAATCAAGAAATAAAAGATGGGAACTACCAAACATTCAAACAATAATTCCTGAGTGTGCTTGAAAAACAGCAGTTGCAACCTTCAGGTTGATTACAGGACATGATTGTCTGGCAAAACATTTAAACAGAGTTGGGATATATTCTTCACCACTCTGTCCTCTATGTGATCTGCAAGAGGAAATGGATTGAGACCACCTTCAAATATGCCCGGCCACTTCTAGTGCCCCATCCATCAGTGAAAAATATTGGAGAGCAAGAGGATTAATGACTTCATTGTCAGAAATCCAGCATTAGCAAACAACATACTTTGAAATAGAAATTCATGAAATTTGTGCCACATTTGCATTCAAAATCATTATATTTTATCTTCCTGCTGGTTTTGTATGTATGCAACAGTGTAGTTATGGGACCCTGTTTACATTCTTTAATTAATCTAAAAAATGTACACCTGCTTACACCAGTCACCTTATGAAGTTCACTAACAATAAACGAGTCACTGTGTTCTTTTTCTTTAAATAATCATACACTCTAAGAATTGTTTTTCTCTTGCCACTTTTAATAATTTTGCCCTTTTTTCTGTGATCCATTGCATACTGATCACTTAACTGCAATGCATAACATCCTACCTCTAGTGTGTATCTTTATAGTTGAACTTTCAAATTATATTAAGAGAAATCAAGGAGAACTAGACACAAATGCGGATATCCATTCTGATAACACTAGAGGGAAAAATTACCTTCATGTTCAGTTATGCAGAACAAATATTAAAAAAAATAATCTGACAAACTTGGGCATTAAATTATATAATAAACTACCAGCAAACATCAAAGAAATGACTAATATAAAAAATTTAACAAAAGAAATCCTTTCTACTACAACATACCTTTTATTCAGTAAGTGAATATTTGATGTAACTTTTAAACATATCATTATTCTGTAAATCTTTATTTAATAGGTGAATATTTGACATTTTATTTGTAATGGTGCTGTCTTTTTATTGTGTTTTGTATGCATTGAGCTATGAGATTCTTTTACTACCCCAGGTCACGGTATGGGTGAAATGAACACAGGATGTAACTGTTATTTATTTATGCCAACAAACTTACTGTTGGTGTTTTTAAACACACAAGCCGTGTTTGGGCAATGTTTGAGAGGTAGAACTGGAACTTAAAAATTCAATGCCACAGCTGGGATTTGAACCACAGACCCTCTGCTTATTAGGCGGGTGCTCCAACCATTAAGCTACTGTGGCAAACTGCCAGAATGACATTGAATTCTCAAACCAGTTCGTATTTCTCCTGGTAAACCACAAAGGCAGTTTCACATCAGAGACAATTACCCCAATGGTGACTTACTATTGCAAGTACTTTGTCCCAGGATTAATTAACCTTCAGATGGTAATTATTATTTATTTATGCCAACAGACTTACTGTTGGTGTTTTTAAACACAAAAGCCGTGTGTGGGCAATGTTTGAGAGGTAGAACTGGAACTTAAAAATTCAATGCCACAGCTGGGATTTGAACCACAGACCCTCCGCTTACTAGGCGGGTGCTCCAACCATTAATTAATCCTGGGACATAAAGTACTTGCAATAGTAATTCACCATTGGCATAATTGTCTCTGATGTGAGACTGCCTTTGTGGTTTACCAGGAGAAATATGAACTGGTTTGAGAATTCAATGTCATTCTAGCAGGTTGTCACAGTAACTTAAACAAGATGTTTCTAAACTTTCCTATCTTGGCATCCAATTTTGGTACTATTTCTGGTGCCTTGTCGAATAGCCTCTTCAATTCAGGGTCTTCTTGCTGTAGCTTCGCCATGTTTTTGAAGTCCTGCAAAATTTTGTTGTTTTCCTTGCTATTTATTTGCATAATTTTAATTTCATGGTGAGGGTTAGATATTGTTTCGAGTATGTGACTTTCTGATTTTAGCCTGGATAATAAGTCACTAAAGATGTTTTCCTTGCCTTGAATATATCTGACCTCTATGTTACGTTATTTCATGTATGTACCTCAAGATCTTGGAGTTGGTTAACTTACGTTTCTGGATGGACAGGCTTACATGGTCGGTAAAAATGATTATTTTGTAGTGGTAGATATGTTGTCTGAACTTTTGCACCTATTTCTAACTCTGTTACGCATGCATTGGCTTCTATCTTGGTTAGAAATCTAGAAGCTGTGGCAATCACATGCTTCTTGTCATGTGCATCTTGTGCCAATATTGCCCCATACGAGTGCACACTAGCATTGGTATGAATTAGAAAAGGTGAATTCGGATCTGGTCGTTCCAGGAGAATACTGTGTTTAAAGAGTTCTTTGATTTTCTCAAAGGCTACCTGGTGTTCGGCATCCCATTTCCACTTGGTGTCCTTTCTCAATAATTCCCTAAGGGGTACCAATTCCTTAGCGTTGTTAATCACAAACTTTGATTGGTACTGTAGAATGCCCAGAAACCTTCTTAGCTGTTTCAAGTTTAGTGGAGGTGGTATACATTCTATGGCATTGACTCTCTGGATTAGGTTGTATGCCATCAGGTGTAATGATGTGGCCCAGAAATTCAGCCTCATTAACGAAGAACTCACATTTCTCCAAGTTCAGAGTCATGTTGCTTCCCTGGAACTTGGCTAGCACATAATCTATGTGACGCAAGTATGACTCAGGATCCTTGCTGCATACTAGAAAGTCGTTCACATATTTGTCACAAAGTCTCGATTGTAACTTTGTCGAGAGCCCTCAGTAGTGCACTGCTACTGGTCGATAAACCAAAGGTGCACTTTAGAAATTGATATACTTTTCCTTTGTGTAGGAAACAGGTATATTTCCTGACATTTGAGTGAAGAGGAATTTGCCAGAATGATGCAGTCAGGTCTAGGCTGGTAAAATGTTGCCCTCCCTTTAGCTTAGATATCTGTTGGTCTACCCCCTCAGGCCTGTAATGATTCTGGCAAGATATGTGCATTTATTTTCTTTGCATTGATGGTCATCCTTAACCTCTTGAGCGATGGCCATTTAAAACGTCCGCGAGCCGAGAACTGCTAGCATTTAAATTGTTAAATGCGCTAAAAGTGCTTCGTATATACACAGCTGTATTTTGTGTAAATATTAAGTTATTTTAATGAAACAAAAACTGGTATAAAACTCGTTATATGCAGTATAAATGTACGTCATCAGCAAAGTTGAGTTGTATTTACAAAACGTTGAAATGGCACAATTTTGTTTCACTGTGGTGAAAAGTCAACTTTGCTCTGTCGAACGCATCTAATATAAGTTCTCGGAAAGAAACACCCATTGTATGTGTGGCTTATGCGTCAGCATACTGTGTAATACAGCACTACTGTATGCGTGGTCTCTTGAGTCATCAGAATAGATCAACATTGCAACTTTTGCTTACGCGAGTTTCGTAACTTAGTAGAGTCCGTGTCTTTCTTTGTTGAAATACATACATATTCTTTCCTGCTTGTAGCTGAAGGGAGAAGTGGTATAAAAAGATATTTTTGCACCAACTGGATATAACCATATACAATTGTTTGGTAATTTGGAGAGCTCTAAACCCACACAGGACAATGACCGACCTTGACTTCCGACTATAAATAGCTCGGAGCCTAATTGAACAATACCACGTTGGGGGTTGAAAATCCAAAACCCCTGCACCCCTCAGACTTCAAGGAAAACATTATCCTAAAGGGATACCACCAACAGCAAAGAAGTCCCGCCCATCTCCAAAGTGTTTCGTGTGCCGCAAGAAGGGAATTCGCGAATGTGGAGATGTACATACCCTTGTGTGTTTATCCCAGGTATGCATGTACTTGTTGCATGTACCTGGCTTTTTATTAAAAACTTTGTTTTTAATTAATATCTTCTTAAGCTGGTTCCTTTCCACTTTGGTGATGCCATGTGCTCCCCGGACTTTCTCACTAATTAGCCGTGACATCAGTTCCTCTTCATCTGTTGGTAGTACTTGAGGTTGGTAGGTGTTCGAGGTGGCATATTTGTCGTCTTCTGTGCAGATCCAATGGCTGCAAACATTGGTACTTTCCTTGCTCGTCCAACCTGTCTTCTTCTCACCTTAGCTCAGGTCTACCAACCTATTTTCGTGGATATTGACGTTCTCCACAAAAAACTGCTCGTCCGGGTGGATCTCTGTCTGGTCTGGTTCCTCATGGCATGTTTTCTCCTCCAGAAACTTTGTGGTGCACTCTGAGGTTCCCTCCTTCATGAACTCATGTAGGTCATAATCAATTACCGACCTCCAAAGATTAAGCAAGTCGCTGCCAATGATTGGAGTAGCTGTTAGTCTCGGTATTACCAAAGTAACAAAATCGAACTTCCAGCTTTTAATCTCTATTACCAGCCTTACTTGGTATTTAATGTGTTCCTTTTTCTTGCCTATCTCTGTGCTGCAATAAACTCCGCACATGGGTAAGAATTCGGCATTTCTCTTCGTTATTAGTTCCTGGAGCAGGTGTTCGTCACATACTGACGTGCTGGCTCCTGTATCGATCATTGCTGGTAATTTGATTCCCCATACTTTTAGCTTAATCATTGGTGGATTAGTCATTTCCTTCCTATCGCTTGCCTGTTTACTCAAGGTACATACATGATTTTGGTTAATATTGCCCCTACTGCCACACAGGTCAACCCCCGGTACGCAAAGTTGACTTATAATTAGTTTTCCTGGGTGTTGGTGATTGTTGTTTCTGTATTCTGTGCAGCATCCACCCTATTTGGCACGTTTTCATCTACTTCCCGCTGTCTTACGTTGTCAGTGTTCTATTGGTTTCTGCCCTTTGGTGTGAACCCCTGTTGTATGATGATCTTTGGCTGTTCAAGTATTCTCGACAGCGTCGTATGTGATTTACTTGTTGGGTGCAGTCTCCTGGTCTCCCACAATCATATGTATATGTTTGGTGTCTCGATTCACCCCTTGGTATTGTGTTGTGATACCGCTGTCTCATGTTCTCCATTCTTTCGCCACGATTGTGTGGTTGTGGGAAATGGTGTGGCTCTCTTCCCCTGTCATGGGTGTTCCTAGTGTTTCTATCTTCCCTCTCACTCTGGTTGTTTGTGGTCGTGCTTCTGTTTAAGATCGGTGAGTTTGGGTGGCCGTTTCTATGTCTTTGCTCATTAGGCCGACCATTTTGTGTTTTGAAGGCTGTTAGCAGTTCTATCATGTCAGCAAAATCTACTGGCCTCACAACAATTAACCCTGTTCTCACTGTGTCTGGGAAGCGTCTTGTTATGCTAGTGATTGACCCTTTCAGTCCCATATTATTTTTGTACTTATGCCGTTCTTCCTCTAATTTGAAACCGATTTAGATTAGGCAGTGTGGGACACCTTCAGCCTGCTGGCTTGAATAGCCATGATCGTTAAGGCAACATGTAGTGCACTGGTCATGCACTCAAAGCCTGAAGTTGTGAGTTCGAGTCTTGGCAACCACAGTCAAATGTGCCTGTGGTAAAGGATGGGGAGGGCCCACTAAAATAATCAGTGTGACGGCACGCGTGGATGATGACGGGGTATCATTTGACTGCGGTTGCATGGATTTTGCTTCTTTTCTTATAAAAAAAACCACTACAATGTAAATTGTAAAAAAAAAATAATGTTCTACAATTCAGAACATCTCAAATACATATGTTTAATTGGTGATGAACATATAACAAGAATATAGCAGAAAAAACAGTTAAAAGTATTACAAATAGGCAAAAAAGCCTGTGTCTTATAATACACACTGGGACTGAACGGGTTAACTCTGCTTCTGATAGGTTAGGGTCTAATAGCTTCCCTTTGTTGGCTACTTTCATAAAATAGTCTACTAGTGATAACCCTTTGGCTGGATCGTATCTTCCTGTCGCTAACTCTATCCTTGTCTGGTTCTGCTTAGCTGGGCCCCAATACCTTGATAGGAATAGATTCCTAAATGAGCTGTACGATTCGTGACCAGCTAGTGTTAACCTTAGCCATTCTAATGCTTTGTTTTTTTAACATTTTCTTGACTAGCATCATCCTAAGCTCATTTGGTATCCTTTTCCCTTTAAAATACTCTTCCATCTATTTAACAAATAATTTTGGATCGTCTCCCTTCTCGTCAAATGTGGGTGGTGTAATTTCGTGTGGTATGCTTGTAGTGCATTCACATCATTTACATTAGACAAACTTTCGTTTCCTCTTCTCATTTCTTCACAAATTGATTTTAAATCATTCTTTATTTCTAAATGACTTTATTTTATATTATTCATGGCATCTTGTTGTGATTGTACTACATCAGCCACAGTCTTAATTTTAGGAATAACAATTTGTTCTACAGTTTCACTTATAATTCCTTTCTTCACTACTTCAATTTCTTTCCTTAATTCCTCAGTTGTTTCTACTTTTACATTTGTAATCTTACAGTCTACACTTGTCTTACACACTTATTTTATCCCCACATCTACCAATTTCTCCCTCTAATACAATCTTGTTTTGTTTTCTTTCATTTCCATTTCTAATTTTCTCATCCTATCTCCTATGATTTCTATCCTAGCTTCTAAAGCTTCCTTTGTTTCATTTATGTTTTTATGTACTAATTTTAAATTACTTTCCATTGCTTTCATGTTTTCTTTACATTCCTGCCTTCCTAATTCTATTTTCTGCTCTAAGTTCTGTCTCACCTGCTCCATTTTCTGACCTATATCTTTTTTATTCTGTTCTAATTTCTGACCTAAGCTTAGTTCTAATTTCTCAAACATGATCATCAGTAATCTTTGGTCTTTTCCTATTACTACTACTTCTTCCTCACTTTCTGTTTCTATCTAATAACTAGGCTTATCTGCCCCTTCCCCTATTCCTATTTCTTTTCCTTTTGTGAATTTTCGTTTTTTCATTCGGTTTAGTTGGGCTTAAAAGTCCTACTTTCCTACCACTTATTAGTGACATGTAAAAATAAAGTAAATTTTAAATACAATTTTTTGGTCCTACTTTTTTCCGTTAGTTTTCATTTCATTACATCTGTTCCCTCGGCGGTAGGTTTCGCAAGGCGTCCCTTGATGTTTCCCATGTTGCCGAATAAGCGTTCCTCGGCACTTCCCGTGTTGATTTCAGCTTAATAACGTCTCTTGTCCTCAACTCCGATGGGTTGTTTAATGGCGCCTTCATTTTCCCGTGTAGATTGGCGTCGCTTGGTATTTCGTGTAAGTTCATTTTCCCTCGTCCTTTATTTCACCCTCTATTCATGCCACGCGTTTGGGCAAGCCATTTGGTGCTGTTTTTTTATTGTTATGTTTTGTATGCGTTGAGCTATGAGATTCTTTTACTACCCCAGGTTGCGGTACGGGTGAAATGAACACAGGATGTAACTTTACTATATCACTTTTATTTGCACCTTTCTCGTTGAATATTACATTCGTTACATTTAAATCAACTTTCGTTGCACATTAATATAGTTCCTTGATAATCTTTTCATGTTATTAGTTATTTTAGATCACTTTTAGCGTCCACATCTACGCGTGTCACAAAACATGTCTTCACTTTTTGGAGACTAGGACGCTAATAAGAAAAAAGTTGGCGACTCTTTACATAATACATTTGTATTCATACGGGTGTGCGTTCATTTCCCACAAAGCACACTTTGAAACCCTCCTACATGCTAAATAGTTCGTATAATGTTAGGGAAGCGATCTTTATCTACACTTTTAACATTAAATATTGTGACTTTGGTGGCTTGAAAAGTAAAGGAGACAGATGTAGTCGAGATAAAGAAACATTTTTATTTCCGTAAACAGTCACTTTGTACACTCGTTGCAACAGCAAGAAAGTCTTTTCCGATTCACCAACAGCACAGCTCCGAATTCGTGACACAAAGAACTGTCCCTTCTCACACTTTACCGCTATTTATATCTCCCAAGCACTATTCTGGAAACTTCGGGAAAGCTCAGTTATTGCGGTGAAATACAAAGCAGAAGATTTTCGAAGTGTCTATCCTTTTCTCTCTTTCGGCAAGCGCCCCAACAATGCGGCCATTCTCTGTCTCTTTCCTTCGACTCCTTTGCGGTGGTGCCGACAATAATGCGCTGGGCGACACTATATATGGTTCTTATATTTATACATATTAAATTTGAACAATTGAGACAATGGCAATACATTTTCAGTACTCAACAAATCCTTACCAACATGAAAAATAAACTGTATTTACAACAAATATTTACATAAATGCTTTGTTTTCGGGGTCTAACCATATATTCTGTCTCAGTAATATTGTAAAATTAATTCTGCAAATCTTATAGAAGTTGTTCTTTTGACGAAGCCCGTATCATGTAACATGATTGACTCCACCTCATTCTCAAAGCTATATGGACAAATTAGTTACCATAGATACTGATGCTCATTTTAATCACCAATCTCTGAAAACAAAACCTCTAAATACAGTCTATTGGAGGGATTTCAAAATTCATAACATGCTTTCTGTTTTTTAAAATAAATATCTTTTCCCAAACCATTAAATCTATAGGTCCACTTAATTGTTTTAATAATTTAACCTCTGGATTAATTTCATGAATAAATGACCAAAAATAATCTGCCACAGCTGATTTATCAGTTTGTTTATATTTAATATTTCTAAAATGTTCTTTTATTCTGGTTTCTAAATGACGTTCAGTTTTACCAATATAAACCTTATCACAATCTAAACAGCTAAATTGATAAATGCCAGATTTTTTATAATTTGGAATTTTATCTTCTTTAGAAAAATGCAGGAAATTTTGTATATTAAACTTATTTTGAGGGACCAAATGTATTCCATATTCTTTAAAAAAATTGTAAATTTTTTATTGGCCCGCAGATGGTAAGTAAACTTTTTAAAAATACAATTGTTTTATTTTTTTTTTAGGGTAGAAACCTCTTTAACAGCCTTTTAATACTTAAATTTTTCTATCTTTATATGTATAAAATCTGTATTAAAACCATTAATTACCGCAGTGTTAATGTGTTTATATTCTGTGTCAAATTCTTCTTTATTAAGGGGTATATTTATTAACCTATAAATTAAACTATTGAAAACAGCAAATTTATGTGCAAAAGGATTAAAACTTCTATTTTTAATGTAATTATCCGTATGAGTAGATTTTCTATAAATACCAAAATTCATTTTATTATGTCTTTTAATTTTTAAGTCCAGGAACGGATGGCAGCCTTACTTTCGGTTTCCAAAGTGAATTGTATAGCTTTATCCTGTAAATTTAAAAGTTTTAAAGCATAATTTATCTGTTTTTTAGGGACAACAGCAAAAATGTCATCCATATATCTATACCATATTTTAAAAATTAGAGGGAATGATTTTATAATTTGAGTTTTAAAAAAGCTCATGAAAAGATTAGCAAGACATGGCCAATGTGGACTACCCATTGCCAAGCCAGAAGTTTGTTGAAAAAATTACCATTAAAACTAAAGAAATTGTGATCTAAACAAAGATTTGTAAGTTTTACATAATCATCTATTGATTTTTTATTTAATTCTAAAGAATTTTAACAATTTTTTTAAAAAAAATCAAGCTTTTTTCTAGGAATACTACGAAATAAAGCATTTACATTAAAAAAAACGAGTTTATCATTATTATCACACAATACTGTATTGCTAATCTTTTCTACTAATTCAAATGAATTTTTAATACCTCAAGTTTCAAACTGATCAAAGATACTGAATTTTTTATTTAACCATTTCGCTAAATTATACGTTGGTGAATTTATATAATTTATAATTGCTCTCATTCCTGGTTTGTGAATTTTAGGAAGTGCATACAATCTGGGTAAAACTGGATTATTAACTTTTAAAATACTTTTTTCTTTGTTAGGTATCATTTTCACTTTGTTAGAATTTTATTAAAAGTTGAAATGCATGATTTTAAAGGATCATTATGAATTTTTAAAAAAATCTTCATTTTTAAGATGTTCTACTTTATTAATATCATCAGATCGGTCTAAAATTACAATTTTGTTGCCTTTGTCAGCTTAGTATAAATTACGTCCTTTTCATTCAATGACTTAATAATCTGATTATTATGATTATTTTTAGGATGATTTTTATTTATATCTTTCAAAATTTTAGTGTTTTTATTTTAACCAAAGATTTATGAATTTCATTTAAATCTTGACTGGCAAATTCAATATCTGCAAAAAAAATCATCTGTTTTTTTGAAAAGTTTATGCCAGTTTTCATACCTCTATTTGGGAAATTTATTTCTTTGTCATTAAAGATACAATTTGACTAATTATATTATTCGTTTGATTATTTGATTTCTTTATATTCAATTTCTGTTGTTTTTGGCATAATCTATTTAGCTTGTTTTTTAACCTCTTTGTTTTTCTTTTCATGCTAAAATTTAAATACTCAAATAATTTAGATTCCAAATTAACCCAAATTAAGTTACCTAAAATGCATATTAATTTTAATGTAAGTCATATATCCAAAATTGTAAATATACACATTTGTTCTATAATATGCTGTGGATGATGTCAGTTTAGGGAATGGCAAAGCCCTCTGTAAATCGAATTTAGTACATACAATTTACTATAGTGCTGCCGAAATAAGAAAGCCACTTGCGGTACACAAACGCTTGCAGTGACTGTAAGCATATGACTGCAGTGAATGCTCTGATTGGCTCCTGACCGAAGGTCTCTGGGGAAAACTAAATAGATCCACTTCTTAATTTTACTGCTGTTTTTTGACATTAGTGGTGATAGTGAAAATGATTTTGTTGTTTAACGATGCTGTCAATTACTAGGATCACATCAGCATCGCCAGTGTGCCAGAATTTTGTCCCCCAGGAGCTCTTTCACATGCCAGTAAATATACTGACATGGAGCTGTCATTTTTAAGCACACTTAAAAACCATCAGTCTGGGCCAGATATGAACCCGTGACGTTGGGATCGGTAGGCCAGCGTCTAACCAATTGAGCCAACTAGACCGACTTACATTAGTGGTGTTGATATTCAGTAGCTTTCTTAGGCTGGGTTTATTATAGATGCGTTTTCTTTATTAGACTTCATACAAGTCTACATTTCTGAGCTCTGGCTAAGTGCAGATCTTTTTATAGTTTAATTGCTGCTTTCTGTTTCATCCCTTTCATTTGAGAGCTTGAGCTGTAGTTCATACATTTGGCAAGTATTATTCTAAGGTGGCTTGGAAGTGTAAATTAAATTTTGTACTGAAGACTTGGTAGTAACATTCCTCTTCTAAATGGGTTTTATTTTCCTCTTGAGGTTTCTCCAAATATGAATTGTGTATGATGATATCTGCATTGAAATTTTTTTCTGTTGGGATTATCCTTACATGAATAATTACCTTGACAAGTAGGGAACAATAGGATATGATTAACATGTGAATCATTACTATACTGGTTTCAGTTAAAGAATTGGTCATGATGTAAACAATGCCTAAAATGTATCCTTCCGCTTTCTCGCTCTAATTGGAGCAGTAACTGCACTACTTTCATAACCACGTGGAGCCTGGAACTGTCGTTGCCTACCTTCGACCCAGCATTCCTTCATGTGATAGTTAAAACACGCTACTGATTAGATAATCGAGGGTAGCACTGAACTAAAAACATAATAACAAATATAAATTTAAAATCCTAGAAAAGAAAGCTTTAACATAATCTGAATCTGAAAGAGGTATTCCATCTAGATTGGAGTTCTCCTCACCTCTCCCTTTATCTGTGGTATACCCAGTGGCTGCTAATTAGCCCAAAATTATAAATAAAACAGACGCTAACTTAAACTCCATTGAATCAAATATGTAAGCTTGTACAAATAGCGGATTATAAACATATAACGAATGCACGCTCAAGTGGTCTGGTGTGAGCAGTGGTAAACTCAGAATCTTTACGGCTACAGACCTTTGATAGCTAAGGTGGGATATTTCTTGCATAGTTTGTGAAACACATTGAGAACTATAACTTTTTCACCACTTGTTAGAGGCTTCCCTCTGCAATGTTTTATAAACTGCACTTGTTCGACCATGATAGTTCACTAACACTCACCTTCGTGCTTCCAAAGTTGGACCAGAAGGCAGTCTGTGCACATTCTTCGCTCATTTTCTGATTAAGTGCAATTACTTTAGATTAATTTTGTTGCAGTTCTGCATGGTATAGTAATGCATTAAACACACCATTGTTAAATAGTACAGGGATGATCCAGTAGTTTTTGCTACTATTGAGCAAACTACTTTGTAGCAGATATACCTTGTAATATGCAGCATCAGCCAATGAACGTACACTTTAATTCTATTTGTACATGTGCTTCTGTTTACATCACGACTACTTTAGTTGAAACCAGTTGAAGGAATTTCCCAATATTTTCTGACACTACCCATACTTCTGGTTTTGATAGACCCCTATAAAGTGTTCCCCACTGATTTGAAAAGTAGCCAGAAAACAACTTAAACATTTATACTTTCATCAGGCAGTCTGAGAAAATATCTGAACATGTTTGTTCTTTGACTTCCAGTATTGTCAGGTGAATGCCTTCTCTGGCTCTTGACAGCTTGTGCAGGCCACAAAAGACGCACGTTTTGCCTACAGCAATGTCTGAGTTTCCAAAATGATGTAAAGCATTCCCTATGATGATTCACATTGATTTTCTCCTTACATTTTCATAAACAGTGACGGTGAATTTCTGTAACATTATTGCCTTTCTTGTTTTTATACTCTGACCAGTGTTATGCAGTGCTTTCCTGAAGTTCCACTCTTTAGCTTTATTTGTGGTCCTTTTCCTTCCACGTTTTGCATTATCCATCTTATTTTTCCCACCCGTTATTTAAGCATTTTACTGCAGGCTTAGGTACAGTAGCTGTAGTAGGACTACAATTCTTCATTATTTGTAGGTAATAAAATATTGCACAATTTATTAAGCCACTGATAATATTGCACTAGTTTTACTAGAAGAAAAAAAGTAAATTGAGTACGACTATGAACACAAGTTTTTGTTAGATCACAATTGCACAAAATATGTTAATATGCAATAAAAGGGTTTCAGAATCAATTCTATTGCGATTGTCCACACAATAACAAATGTTTAATTTTGCGATTAAACACAAATTTTAATGCAACTCATGAAATGAATGTTTAAGATTTACCATGAAATTAATAATTTATTGCAATATTTACATGTGAAATGAACGTTTATTTACAATTTAACATGAAATTCAACTTTCATTGGCAATGTTTATGAAAATTGACATTAAAAGATTTATTCCAGGAACAAAACTGGGTTAATTATCTCAGGTGTAAGATTACCTAGTGGTCTACCAGGAAAATACAAATCTGTTGGGGAATTAAATGTCATAGTGGCAATTTGGCCATGGTAGCTCAGTGGTTAGGGCAGCTGTGCGTGAAGTGGGAGATCCGTGGTTCAAATCCTGGCTATGGTATTGAATTTTTCAGTACTGATTCTACCTCAGTCAGTAGTGTTAGTTATGTTAGCTCTTTCAAAGGTGGGGCAAAAATTCGCCCCCTCAAACTCTTTCCATTAAACGTTTCTCCATAAGTTTTGTTTCATTGGAAATGTATTCAATTTACTCATGACTAATTACAGATATCTAAGAGCTAACAGTTATTTTCTTGTGTTTTTCATGTTAAGTGAGCAATTTCAAAGCCAGCATATATTGACCTATCTTGACTATTTGGTTTCCTTGTTCTCTTATAGGTAAAGGAAATGTGTAATGAAACTTATATTTGGGTTACATGAAATGTTTGAAAACAAAAGGCTTTTATGTGAATAGTTTGTTCTAAGCCCCTTTTGTACCTAGACCCTTGCAAATTTGTATGAATATTATTATTTATTTATGCCAACAAACTTACTGTTGGTGTTTTTAAACACACAAGCCGTGTGTGGGCAAAGTTTAAGAGGTAGAACTGGAACTTAAAAATTCAATGCCACAACTGGGATTTGAACCACAGACCTTGTATGAATATGTTTCAGGATAATACCAAGACATCTTCAGCTTGCCATAAGGAATGACGAGGAGTTGAACAAATTGTTGTCTGGTGTGACGATTGCACAGGGAGGTGTGTTACCAAATATTCAAGCTGTTCTGCTGCCAAAGAAAACGGGCCAGGGACCTGTTCCAAGCAAGGGAGGAAAAACCAAAACTGCATCTCAGGAATATTAATTATGTGACTCAGTATTCAATGGAGTCTGTGTTTTTATAATAAAATAATTTTGTTTCTCAAAGTGTTAAGTATTTGAAGATGCCTGCCACAATGTTCCACGATCCTTGACCTCTTGTATTGAGCTTAAACTGGACCAGAATTGAAGAGTGGTTTGATGAAAGATTCAAGGGGCCTAGCTAGATTTTTACAGAAGGGATCACATTGTCTAAGCACTTCTCATTGTTAGTTACTACTAGTCTGCTGTTAAAATTAATTTCATATTACAGTGTGTGCAAAACTTCAGAATTGTGACCTTGACCAAATTTAGGTGCCAAGCCTAGGAATTGCATGTGTTTAGCATATTCAGAATAAGCGATATTACACCTTTGCTTGCTCACAGGCACCCAATACATACAGTCTGTATCAAAAGTATTCTGTTGTTTCAAAGGGACTAATAAATAATGTTTATTTTATGTTTGTAATATTTATAACTATTGCTGCTACCTTTTCAAAGTTAAGGTACTACAAAGGTAGAAATAATTGCAAATATCTGTCACTGATGAAGCAAGAGAGATGGTGTGATGCAGTGTCATTGTCCCATACACCTTCCAACATGTAGTCATGTGACCAGTCACCTGGTGTAGTAACTCGCTTCATAGCTGCCATGATGATTTTCACATGATCTTATGTAATTCTCCAGATTAATTGTACAATATTAACTTAATCTATAACTATACTATTATAAGCTTCACTTATCTTAGCATTTGCTGCAAGTATTTGAAATCAGACTATAATTTCTTGAATTGTCATTTGCATCGCCATGTTTGTTTATATTGGTCGCTATTGTAATCAATGCAAAATCACTTAATATTTCTGTGTTACCAACCCCTGAAAACAAATTTCAGAATCAATCTGTGGTATTTCGAAATTCATTATGCTGTGCTTATTTTCCAAAATGAATATCTTTTCCCAAACCATTAAAACAAGTGTGATACTGATGATGCGAATGATAATTTCAGAAACTGCAATCTGCCTTTGATATCAAGAATTTACAGCAAATACTGAGTGAAATTTACAATTTCTAAGATATTATATTTATAAATTTACATTGCTTCACTGTTAATAGCTTCAGTTTTTTTCGTTATATTAACTCGTTAACTTTAGGATTTCTCCATATATTAAGGTTGCAGACTGAGAAATTTGATCAAAAGAGGGCGTAATCCTTTACTAATACCTAAGGCCCAGATTTTTAGATGAAATGAACCATTTTAGATTTCTTGTATACTTAAAATACTTTTATTATTTCTTGGATCAGTACATGCATCAATAATTTTTAAGTTTTTCTTAGTTTTGTTGAACATTTTTCACAAAAGCTTACGTTATCAAAGATGTCCATCAAGAATACAGGGAGAATAGATTTTACATTTTCTTTTGTAGATTTTCTTGGCACTGCAGTTAAGCAATCAAATTTTTTGGTATAAAAGATTTCCTATTATCACGTAACTCATTTCTGTGTGAAGAAAATTTTGTTTCAATGGAGCAAAGCATAAGCGTGTAATATATAGTAGAGCTGCAGTTATGAGCCCCCATTAACCAAGGTCCCATTTTATGAAGTGTGTCACAGAAAATAAAAAAACATGGCCAAAGAGCATAAGGGTCAATCCACGTCAAATCGCACACCTGTAAAACACGACTTTTTTGTAGGAGGTTCAATTTTCTTTTATGAATAATAGGAATCAAATAAGGAGACCCGTATTTTTAAATTACTTGCTTAGTTATGGCTATTATAAATTATCTGCGCGCACTGTAATATAAACTCACTTGTTACTCTAAGGCCAAGGCTAAGAGTTGAGAGTTAGGGTTTGGCACACTGGAAAGGTTAAATACAACACTTATAAGAACTTTTGACCAATCATTATTACACAAAAATTTTGGACTGTTTTTTTGATAGCATATTTTGTAAAACCAAAAACAATTTAAATCGATGGGTTAAAAATCTATAAAAAATACACACATATTCCCTGACATTTTATCTATAAAATAAGATGTTAGAAACTATGGAGTGTGTACAAGTGCATTTGCTACAATTTTTTTTTTCTGGAGGCCCAGCAAGTGCTCACAGATGACATGTAGTAGAGATCCATTTTACGGCTGGAGTCGCTGTTCTTTGCCCCTGGAGGAAGTAAATGTAAAGCTTGAAAGTGAGTACCAAGCCAGGTGACTGCAGATAGCATGCGAATTAGTGCATCACCTTCATATGCTACTCACATAACTTTTTACTAAGGCAGTACAGTCCATGCAGAAAAATGTCTCCACAATGTACCTTCTATCTGATGTGCACTTTTGAGCTTTTTGAAAAAATCTAATGTAAGCAGTTCTTTGCCTTTAGCTTCTTTCATGTATGCCCATAGATTTGAAACAATTTCTCTACTCTGTGTAATGTTTTGGTCCCTAATTTAGAATGTACAGGTGGTATAATTGATTTACCTATGATCAATGTCTCACAAATGCACTTTATTCACTTCTTATTGCAAAGATCTATGTCTTCAACTGCAAGCTGCACTAAAAAGCACCTGTGAATTAGCAAGGACTGTCTCAGATCATGCAGACATCATTACCTTCCCCCTTGCTTCCCATGTTGTGCATGGTTTCGTTCACAGAATTATACAATATGAGCTGATGAAAGAGAAAAGCTATGAGTTCACCTACAGGACTTCCATTAAGGTCAGGGGCCAAGAATGATGGATCCAGCTATGCTTTAAAATTACACTCCTTCATTCCTTTGTCAAAAACTGAAGCTTTAGTGAAACAATTTTCTTTCGAAGGAGGTAGATGAGTAGAAATTTAAAGTTTTGCGTTCTATGGAAATAGTTTAAAATGCATATTTTAAAAACATCTTAAAGGTGCTAATAGTGTACATATCATAGTGTCAGCTAGCAGTGTTCTCCTTACTGTACTGTTGTAACGTTCATGGAACCTCGAGCAGTGAACAGTTGCCATAATGGAAGGTGCCAATAATTGTGTGAGGTTACGTTAGCCGTCACCACTGCCACACGAGTCCGCTGCACTGATTTTTAAGTACAACTGGACTATTAGACTCCATTCTGATTTTTTTCTGAGAATATTGAATAAACTTCAGTGTATTTTTAGTTTTTTTTCTTCAGATTTTTAAATGGTTGAGTTTGTTTTATTTAACTTTAAAAATTTAACTGTGTAAAATATATTAATTAATAAAATTTTTAATAAATACCTTACGAAATACTGTGATTTATCTTTAATTTGAGCCAAAGATCAAGTAATTTGCTTGATTACAATCAGAGGTATGATTGATCGAAGGTTGGTAGGATTGGTTGCGATTTTTGGGACACTTCAAAAATTATCTGCCAAAATACATTTTTTTGTATAAAACGAAACAGTGGTCAAGTTTATTTTGTTCCAAAACACCAAAAAATTTTCAGGGAAATCTGAGATATTAAGGTCAATTTTTGCCTTATGTTGTGTGATTTGACGTGGAATGACTCAACTTCAGCCTTGCACAGCTAGCTCGAAGATTGGCAGATGAAACAATCACTGAAAGCAATGTAGACAAATCGATCAACGCAGATGAATTGGAAATAACTGATAAAATGATTAGTAGAGGCTGAAGAAAGTGATGAATACATTGAAATAGAGAATGAGATAATCAGCCATAGTAAAGGATGCAAAGCGATAGAAAATACCATCAAGTACATAGAACAACAGTCCGAGACAACTTTAACAGACCTACTCCTACGATGATTGCATGAAATGGCTGCAAAAAAGTGAGAGAGAGCTCCGTTAAACAAAAAACACTTAACTTCTTGAAATAAATTTTTTAACTGGAACATGAACATACTGTATGTATGCTCTGTAGGCATTTCTTTTATTCATTTTGCATTTTTATCTAGGTCTTCTTTTCATTTGATAATGTGGTAGATAGCTTTTCTTGCCATCTTCGATAAGGTTTTCATTCATTTCACCAGTTTACCCTCTTGAGTTTTGACAATTATCTGAGGTACTGTCAGTCCAATTTATCTCGGATAATCGAGGCTCTACTGTAAATGCTAATATACCGGATTCTAGGAATCATTTTCTTGCATACTTTTTTCTCCCTGTAATACTAAAAAGAATTGTGATTCAGAATATGTATGGCTTACTGGTCATTTAAAACACTTATAAAAAGCATTAAATTAACAATATACCTCTCAACCTTTGAGTGCTGTGTCCGTTTTTGCTGAAACTTTTAATCTCGAGCATTTTTTAACATCATTGTCAGCCGAAAGGGCATTACAAGTTTAATCTAAGGAGTCCCATGTTAAAAGACAGAACTTCAAATCAGGGGACAACACAATATGCAGCTAATGATGACTGGAATGCACTGAGTCATCTTTTAAGTAAATTTACAACTTTATATCTTAAAAATACATTTTCGAAGCATACATTCCTTTTTCTCAAAAACTATACAAGGCTCAAATTTTGCACAGTGTGCAATAATCTACTACGTATCTGGGACTAGTTATGTTTTTCAGTAATACATTTTTAAACATTTAGAATATTGCTTCCAAATTTGAGCTGTAAATTGTTTCATCTCCCTTACAGACAAAAAGTGTAGGACCAGAATTCCTTAACCTTTTAAAAATATTTGTGGTTTTGTAAATAATTTTTACCTGGATGTACTCCTGCCTGTATGGGGTATTTCTTTAGTTCAGTATGTTGCTTTTAAAGAAAGCTGTAACGTCTTTTAGTAGCTTGCAGCTCTCGGTTTACGTTTTGTTTAGCATTGTTTTTAGAGTTGTTGTTCACTAACAATACCATTGAACAAACCCTTAGTGCATTTAGCATAGTGATTTACTTTTATTAAGCACTATTAGTGACACAGTGATTCTATTTCTCATCAGGTAAGTCATCCCAGAAAACGCGTGCAGAAAAACCAATGGAAAATGCATGTGGCCAGGGAGAGAAATACGGTCTTACAAAGTCACTATATTCACTCCTTATCGCAAAGGAGCTGCATGCTGCACTAAAAAGCACCTGTGAATTGGCAAGGACTGTCTAAGATCATGCAGACACCATTACCTTCCCTCTCCCTCCCCATGTTGTGCATGGTTTCATTTGCAGAATTATACAATATGAGCTGATGAAACAGACAAAAGCTATGGGTTTGCCTACAGGACTTCCAGTCAAGGTCAGGGGCCAAGAACAATGGTTCCAGCTACAATTTTGATGAAAAACTAACCAGTCACAAATTTAATTTCAGTGGGAGGTCATGTCATTAAAGCTTGTGGTATAAATTTACATGAGTGACAGTGAACATTGCATAAGATATGACAAATGTTTAAATCCTTTTAATCTTCCTAAGCACTCTTTTAATAAGACCAATCTAAGATGCTTAAGTCGTGATTTATTGACAAAACTAAATTTAATGGAGTCTCCGGATGTGCGAATATGTAGTTCGTGCCGCATAAAAGTGAATAAACTTCATTCTACGTCAAATGAATCGTTATCAGAAGCCTCTGGTTCTTGTGATAAACTTACATCAAGTGAATGTGATGCAAACTAAGGAAGAGAAAATTCCTTCTTCTTCAGGTAGTTTTGTGACTGTGCAAGATGATGATAATATAGAGGATATTAATAAGAGTTTAGTTTCAATAGGCAAATTACCTATCACAAAAAGAAAATGAATACAAAAGTGATATCCCCGAGAAAAGCTTCAGAATGTGACTAGTTCCCTAGCAAAGAGTTTTTCATGTTCAGGATAATGCAGCAACGTCCACTGAAAAATCAAACAATGATATTACAAAATTAATTTAACCCTTCCGCACAACAAATGATAAAACATTGAAAGTTAAAATTTTAACAATTTGTGAAGATTGGTTGTACGATAAAATTAAACATCGTTTTGAAGCGTCAGATCATATGATAGGAGTGGCCAAGAGACTAGCTAAAGAAAACTGAATTTTATCCGCTCCTGGTATTAAAATCGGTAAATCTTTAGAACAGTCAATAGTAACAAGGTGTTGGAATTCTACAAATTGGACAAAATTAGTAAGGTAATGTGGAAAAAAATAATTTTGTTAGTGTGAAAGAGAGAGGCCAAAGAGTTCATAAATAGAAAAGATAAATTTTGTGTAACCTTATGGAAACCTACAGGTACTTCAAGGACAAATATTCAGTAGTAAAAGTAAGTTTTTCCAAATTAGCAGAGCTGAGACCAAAAGAATGCATTCTGCCAGGGGCTAATGGAACACAATGTGTTTGTGCCCATCATGAAAATGTAAAATTACTTGTATACGGTGCAGACATCCCACTTTTAACATCAAATTCAAACAGTTATCAAGAACTATAAAGATGCATTATCACCTATTATCTGTAATCCACCCACACATCATTGTTATCTTAAACAGTGCTCAAGTTGTCCAGGACCTGACAACATAATTAAACACATTCAACAACAGTTTGATGCTGAGGCAGCAGATGTAACATACAAACAATGGATCGCACCAATTTGGAAACGCTCCAGTCATCAACTGATGAGTTTTTAGAGAAATTGTCAAACAAACTTATTTCATTATTGCCACACGTTTTCATAGTTCGGCAACAAAGTCAGTTTTTGGTGGAATGCAAAGATAATTTACAACCTGGAAATTATATTGTTATAACAGATTATTCTGAAAATTTTACTCTTTCAGTATACAAGATTTGGTACAGGGTGTGCATTGGAATAACTGCCAAGCCACAATACATCCATTTTCAGTGTATTTTAAAGAAAACTCAGAAATTTGTCATAAAAATATTGTTGCTATCTCTGAAAATTTGCATGACACATCTTTTTCAATCCGAAGCAGTCGGTCTCTTAAAGCAGAAATTCAGAAATATAAAGAAAATTATCTACCTTTCCAATGGCTCTAGTGCACAATATAAAAAAAAAAATTCAAAAACATTTGGTTACATAAAGATGATTATAAAATAACTGCTGAATGGCACTTCTTTGCAACATCACATGGTAAAAGTCCTTATATGGCATAGGAGGAACTCTTAAAAGACTTGCTACTAGAGCCAGCCTACAACCTGGTCAACATCCTATAACACTGGAAGAACTGTTTGATTGGGCTCAAAAAATATTTCCAATATATTTTTATTTTGTTGTTTGAACAAGCATAAAATGCACTCTGAAAATTTGCAGTCCCAATATCAGAATCTTAAACCAGTAACTGGTACCTTAAAATTACACTACTTCATTCCTTTGTGAAAAACTGAAGCTTTAGTGAAACAATTTTCTTTCGAAGGAGGTAGACGAGTAGAAATTTAAAGTTTGGTGTTGTATGGAAACAGTTTAAAATGCATATTTTAAAACCATTTTGAAGATGCTAATAGTGTACATATAATGGTATAAGCTAGCAGTGTTCTTACTGTACTGTTGCAATGTTCATGGTACCTTAAGCAGTCAACAGTTGCCGGAATGGAAGGTGCCAATTGTGCAAGGTTACGGTACGGTCATTGCTGCCACATGAGTCCACTGCACTGATTTGGAAGTTAATTACAACTGAACTATTAGAGATTCTACATCACATAAAATATATTAATAAAGTGTTCTAATAAATACCTCATAAAATACTGCTATTTATCTTTAATTTAAGCCAATGATCAAGTAATTTGCTTGATTACAATCAGAGGTATGATTGATCGAAGGGTGAGGAGTGTGCGATTTTTGGCACATTTCAAAACTTAATATCTGCCAAAATAAGTTTTTTTTAAAAAAAATGAAGAAACGTGGGTCAAATATATTTTGTTCCAAATCACCTAAAAAAATTAAGAAAATCTGAGATTTTAAGGTCAATTTTTAGCATATTTAGTGTGATTTGACATGGAATGACTCATATGTAACACAATTGGCAATTGATCTCTGCTGGAGATTACTTTTGCACATGCAAAAATCAGATGACTCTACAAACCTCACAGTTGGTGGGAGACAATATCTGAGCAGCCATTTTCTCCTATCGCAGCAAGGTAACTACTGCCACCAGACTGAAACTTTGCTAAATTATTCCCACATACTTCTCCCCTACTCCTGCGCATTTCTATCAGATTGGTGGTGCCATCTCTGGTCATGATCGGAGCTTAGCTTCTGGATGCACCTTTATTTTCTCAAATTTTTCTTCAGCTGTTGAAATCTCCACTGGGATACTTTGACCTCACCACCACTGGAGATGTCTGCCGCAGTCGCAGGCGAAATCCTCATGTAAAAATGTATATCTCATTCAAACACATAATTTACACCAAATAAACATTTTTATTGCCTTAATGATTTCCCGATCTTGTTATTGGTTTGAATTCCCTGAGGAAAATTACTGTTTATTTTTTTCTCTTGGTCATGCAGAGAGAATGGAATTTCAAAGCTATCACATAGCAATCCACTCTTAAAATATGTGATGATATTTAAGCTTACTGCATTTCCTCTAATCCCCCTGTACCTATAAAGAAATATACCACATGACAATTTCTCCAAATGTTTATTTCAAGTGAGAGTAGGTAGATAGAACAATGAGTGTGTTAACAGTTTGTTGATTAATGGTCTGAGAAAGACACATGAATATAATGATTTCTCTTAGTGTTAGTACAATTTATAACACTAGAGTAATCTCTTCATCCCATGTTATTATTAATCAACATTTCACGTATCTTTTTCTCTCAAACAACAAATCAACACAGCTGTTTAGTTGGTAGTAATGCTGTAATCACACCAACTGTATCACAGTAGACTTGGATGTACTTTTTCACTGGAAAGGATGGGAACAAGGAGACAACAAAACTGCAAAGTCAAAGCAGAGTTTTAATCCCTTAAACTTTGTACATATATATAATATATACACTCACACATAAACAGCTCAATTTGCCAATATAGATTTGTTGGAGAAATAAGAGCAATAAAATCAGAATTGCAATAAGGCAGTAAAAATATCTCCATATTTTAACTACTGTTGACAATCCTAGAATTTGAATAACGCAGCCAATATCGATGCTACAGCTGCCCTCCTCCCCATACTCATATAATGTGCTCAATCATTCACTAAGGCCCTTTAAAAAAATTTAGAACTCTTATTATTTATTCTTTTCAAACTGAAAATTGAGGCACCACTTACATGATATTCCCTGAAATAATTACCATCCATTGCTAATATGCTGATGGCACCCATCTAAATATATATATATTTATTTTCTTGAGAAATAAGTAGGACATTTCAAGATATGTTTGCCCTGATTTTGAACTGAACACAATACATGTATCACATTTCACCCTCCTGAAATAATCTAGGGAAAACCAATGTTTATACAAAATATGGCTTATATATATATGTGTATATATTTGTTGGAGAATGTGGCAGGCAGAACTGGACTCATCTGGTACAGACAATACATGGTTAAGTCACCAAACATAACATTCAGCTCTTGTAACACATAAAACACTGATGATCCATAAAAAATTCATAAATGATTTCTTGGAACATGTATCTTTACAACCACCCTCAAAAATTATACTTGCCCACTCACCAGTGACGAGTAAATTAAAGTTGAGTAAACAGATGCTCAGCCCAACATGGATTTTAAAACTACTGTACTACGGATTAAAAGACAGACATTTTAATCCCACATTAAGGTGATAGGTGGATGGTTTGTGAAAAACTCCAAGACAGTATTTTAATGTAATGCCCAAAAGTTAGCTTCCCAAAACACTTCTCGGTCACAAGTTCATATTGTGCATCTGCTGACAATTCAAAGAAGATAAACAGTCCCACTGCAATTTGGCTGTCTCAAGGTAAAAATCAGTATTCCATCACTAGAGCCCCTGCTTTGTGGCAAATTACACTTTAAACCCACCTAAAGCTGTGGTTATATTGCAATAAAAATATGTACCAGTGGCAACTTATAGTTGGAGTAAGTGTTGTATTCCACACAGTTACCAAAAATAGAGGTCCACTGATGCCAGAAAAATGTTCTTTTATCATACTAACCATGTGTAGGGCAAGAGGAAAGGTAGAAACAGACTGAAAGATTCAATGCATGGCCAGGATTTAAACCATGGATCTTCTGGTTAATTCTAGAAGAAACTTCCTGGCTGATTTGTCGTGGTCTGCTGAAGTAACTGGGTCCAGACATTTTGTCCACAACTGCACAACATCATTGGTGGCTTGGACAGTGTCTTTTCGGTGAAGGTTCAGTTGCATCTAAAGCATTAACCCTCCCTACATAATTACTGCATCCCCAATGGTTTAACACTTTAGACACAAATGAACCTTCATCAAGGAGACTTCGTCTGTGCCACTGATGATTTCCGCTACAATTGTGGACGAAACGTCTGGACCCAGTTACTCTAGCAGACCATGGCAAATCAGCCCGGAAGTTTCTTCTACAATTATCAACTCTGGCCATGAAAGCCTACACTTACTCATGATTTTCTAGTTGCTCTAACCAACAGAGCTATCATGGCAACTGGGTCACATTTTTCCCGGTAAACCACAAGATTTCAAATTCATTTTGAGGCAACATACTCCAAATGTCCTAAAAGTCTGGGGTTTCATAGTGTAAACAACTAACATCAATAGACGCAAATGAATTATTCTTTCACACTAGCCATGTGTAGGTGAAGACAGGAAAGTTAGAGCCAGATTTCCAGCACTGAGAAAGTTTTGATAGTTTTTATTTTCTCAAAAAGGGCTACAAATTTTGATTAAACTATGGGACAATGTGATGAATTGAATTTTCCATGAAATCCTCTTCATTTTGGTTGATTTTTGTATCAATGAAAAATTGGATGGGATAGACAATTATTCTCAATACCTAACATACACAAACTACTAGCAAGACAAAGAATGCAACTCAAGGCTATGTCTGGCAAGTGGGCAATACTTCTCAAAGGTTGTTTATGCTATAATGCAAATGAGTTAGAAGAAAGGAGGAAAAGGCATCAAGATTATCATCACAGTATGTGTGAAAGATACAGATACAGTTCTTCTCACCAATAAATCATTTATGTTCCAATTAAGCACAAATACACCTGTTGCAAAAGTATGAATTGTAAAATTGTCACTATGTGCAGGTTAATGATGCTTTTAGAACTGCAATGGCACCTTACAGACATTACTGTACAGGGCAATGTTCAGTAACCTTCTTAGTTTCTCTTTCATTGACTCACCGTATTTGAATACATAGGCCAAAGTATTAGCTTTAAGCAGCGACATATTAGATGATGACAAAAAAAAAAAAAAAAAATTGTCTTTTTTAAAATTCTTCCCTTGTGTACTATAAACATAATATAAACCAGATAGACATAAATACTGAACAATTCACATTTTAAGTTCTTTCTCTTTCTGTCAATTAAATGTTCCTGTATTTGCAAATGGTGCAACTAAAAAATGAAAAGTCCGATTAAGTACCAACCTTAGTATTTAAGTTCAGCAACTTCCAAGGATGTGAAATTAGGACTGTCAAGGAAATCCCTCCACCTAAACCACATTTATATGGAAAGATTGTAATATTTTAGATTTTCTCAAAAATGACTCATGGTTTTGATTAAAAAGCCACATATTTAAGATATCTGTGATGCAAATAAAATGCATATCTCGAATTTTCTGGGAGTAAAGTCCTCTTCATTTGAAGGAATTTCATACAATGGACAAACCATTGGAGATACATAAAAACATACATGAAAAATGTACTTCTCTTAAAAACAGTTTACTTAGCATAACCATTTTGGATGGCATCAATCATCTCCAAAATATCTATTGTTATTACAGTAGAATTCGCTAATCCAAATTAATTGAGGTATGGCCTGTTTGAATTCGGAAATGCTCAGATTATCCAAAAAACGAAAGGAAAAGTGTATAAATTCAGCTATAGGATCGTCTACAGCTACAAAGTAACATAGCGTAGCAATGTGAGGAACTGACTGTGATTACCACACACAACATAATGACAACGTATTCTCCTGACCTGTGGACACAGCTGATCACAGGGCCTGGATGTTCATGAAATGTTAGTTTTTCTTTCTGGGTTTTTTCCATGGAAAATATAAGTGAAGCATGATTTTGTCTATGGTGATTAAAATTATACAATTCTGATGGGTCATATAGTCATATTTTGGCTTTTTTTTAATGTTTTTTGTTGTAATTTTTAATATTATAGTCATATTTTCTCTGAAGGAAGATATGTAGTGAACGTTGTTGAGATGTCATTTTCCCTTACAAGTTGTGTGCAAATGAAAGGTCGTTCCTTTATGAAAACTTTAAAATATCTGTAATTTGCTACTGTAGTTCTGATTGCCCTTCAAAATGTGACATTTCATTTTGTGCAGAGCTGAGGGCTGAATTGAGCAATTAAATAAAAATATAACAACAAAATATTAATTATTTATTGAGTGTGCTAGATTTTTAAAGCAGATTTTCAATATAACATTAGTTCAAACAGCATGAAGATAGAGGATTTCTCAAATATGTCCAAAAATGTTAAGTAATTTATTGTCATATTTCCTAATTTTTTCAGTTATAAATGTTTGCATATTTCTAACATTTTTAGGTCATAAACATCCGGGTCCTGCTGATCACATACGATAGTGACGGTATATACAAGGCAGTTGAGTTTTCGCTATTGTTGGTGATCATTCTACTGTAATTTATGCTTTTTGCTCATAAATTATACAGAACAAGTTGTTTGTTATACTGTGTACTATGATGACAACCAAATTATATTTTTTTAAATTATGGATTTTGTGTTCAGACTCTCCAGTATTTTGGATTTGTGGGATTTGGGTTAGAACCTGTAATTTGAATATTTCATACTTCATTTTTTAAATGTGCTGTCACTAATCAGTTGTCCCTTGCAATATCAGAAGAGTAGGAATTTCAAGCTTAGTATGTACTGTCCCACTTTTAAACATCTGAACTGATTCGATTTCCTTTATCCCTCTTTGCCTCTTGTACCACAACGAAGTGTATAATCAAACTATTTTTGCAAATGTTTATCTGGAATAACATGAAGTAGTTAGAAAAATAAGCTTTTGTAGAAGCTACATAAAAATTAACCAAGTTGGTAGAGGAAGTCCTGTAATTGTAATGCATTACATTTTTTTAATGGCTTTTTTTGTAGTGTTAACACCTTCTTTTACTACATACGGCACCACAAGCGGTGACACTGATGACACATGGAATGAAGATGGAGCACCGGAGGAATGAGATGGTGGGGGAAACCAGCCTGCCCCAGCGCCGCTTCGTGCACCACAAATCCCACATGCGGTCGCCTGGGATCGAACCTGGACTGCTTTAGTGACAAGCAAATGGTCTAACAACTCGGCTACAGTGCAGCCTTTTTAATGGCATCAACCATTTGAGATATTTGTTTAAATTTTCCAATGTCTTTCAAAGAGTATGTCACTTTACAGACAACATATTGCCAACCACTTTTTAAACATTTGACCATCACTTCTGTCATCTGTATTGCCCTTACTTTTTAACGAAATGTGTAATGAAATCATTTCTGCAAACGTTTATCTTGATTAAAAATTACAACTTTTGTAAGAATGGTAAAAGGAAAAAACAGCAAACAGTATTCATGAGAAGATTTTGTCCCCATTGGGAACTGCCAGAAAGAATTTATAGGCACAGCATATGAATGCAGTAATGCTTGGTTCGAATGGATGGAAATAAAATTATAAATGCTTCCCCATTCCCCTGATATTGCTCTCTTATACTAAAACTATACAACTTACATGAAACACATTCTGAGGGTCTTAAAGTAACCCACTTCATGCTAAAAGTAGACCTTGTTTGGAGAGGCACATTAAACTTGTTCTCTTTAATACTAAACCATACTCGTACTAGTTTCCTATTCCATACAGCTCATTCAAAATGAGCAATAAGAATAACTTCACTTGTCGCTTTCACCAGTAAAAAATATAAGATAAAAAATTATGAACGAGTATGCTGTTATCCATGAATTAGAAGGCATTGATATAAGCATGCATTGAGATTAATTGTAGTCCGTTATCTGCAGTGCTCTAACACTTGTTTATGAAACATGAGCATGTGCTGTATTAAAGTTCAAGTGATTAAGAATGCCATGCTTCATCAAGTTCTATATTTAAAACAATTTGTCCTCATGTGTTCAAAGGAACCAAACATTCCATGACTAAGTTCAATACTGTATTTCTTCACATAATGGTCGCACCTTGATATACAGACAACCAGTCGGGACTAAAGTACTTCACTGCATAATAGCTGCATTAATATTCCAGTTGATCACTATCAAGAAATATTGAAAAATAACAAGCTCCCACTGCAGGCTTCTAGATTTACGAGAGTGCAGGGTATGCAGTGCATTACAACATACCCCATTGTCGAAGCCATCAGTTTGCTGATTGCCGAGATGGTGTGTAAACATCAATGAATCTGATTGGTTCAAGTAATAAAGCGTGGGAATTAGCAGACTAAGTGATAAATTAATGGAATTGTAAGGGATCTGAGCCATTTGGTTAGTGTGCACCAAGTGACTAACCAGCTTATTCAACTTGTGCTGTTTGTTTCTATAGTTATTCTTACCAATGCTTAGTTTGTCAAACACCAGGAATACAGAAGTTATACAGCAGGTTTTACACGATGAGTGATTGTACTCACATGGCAATCTAGCTGCAGGAAGGGAGATTTCAGTGACCAAAAACTTGCTATTCAAGGTGTTCTTTTTGTGGCCCTAAATATCAACTCCAATTGAAATGTACATGCAATTTAATGTACATAATAGGTGAGCATTAATTCAATGAGTGCAAAATCACATTTTTCTTTCTTATTTACTGGAGTAGATGTTTGCATTGTGGTCTCAGTGTCACTTTTAATCCTCTCCTTTCTTTTCAACATAACATAACATGACAATGCTTAAACTTCATTCTTACTCTGTTACTGCATATCAGTCTGTGAAAGCTAACTCAGCAGTCTCAAACAATTTATTCTTCACATAAGTTACCCTGTGTATTTTTACTTTATGAAGAAAGCATAAAAAGTGCAATGATCATGAAGTGAAGTATGGTTTTCTTTACAACTTGTATACAGAAGTTAGAAATTAAGATTTGAATAGCCATGATTGTTAGGCAACATGCAATAGACTGGTCATCCACTCAAAGAAACATGTTGAGTTGCTGTGGTGAAGGATGGGAAGGGCCCACATAAAATAAGTGGTGATAGCACACATAGATGTCAGGGTTACATTTGACTGCAGTTGCATGAATTTTGCTTTTTGTTATTCCCAGAAAATACTATAAGAAGACTGAAGTAAATAAATATATGCATGCTACATAGCTACAAATGCATAAATTTTATTGTTAAAGGCCAGTATAATATGAAAACAACAACACTTCAAACACTCTAAAAATAGCCTCTTGATATAAGCTTTGCACATCTGCAAAACAGTGCATTTTAAAGGTTTAACATGATTATCATATTACTGTTATGAAATTACAAATTGAGAAATAGCTTTCCATAAAACTAGGACTGTAACAGAAGAGTAATGCATATAATAGTATCAGCAAATATGAAACTTGCATAAAAATAGTTATAAAAAAGTGAAGCTTGAATTTTGATACTTGGAAAAACCAAATAAATACATAAAATTTTGAGGCAACTGGTATACTGATTACTAAGGAGCAGATTTGCATGTAAATTCATATTTTATTTTTCTTATAGATAAACTATAACTAAGACAAATTACTGAAACAGCACACTTTAATAGTATACAAAATCCCACTTCATATAAAAGCACATATCTTTGTAATATTTTTATGTAAATAGATATTTTAAATAATTTAGATAAAAATGCATAATTTGTCACTTTATTTTGTTATACTTTTTAAATTTAACAAAAAAATCCTCATGCATTATATTATTAAAGCTAGCTGAACTTGAAATTTGCCAGAGGAAGTGGGGAAGGCTGGGACATACACTTCGCTGACCTCCACATGAGCTCATCAGGAAGGCACTGGATTGGAATCTGCAGGGCAGTAGAGGAATTGGCACACCCGAGACAACATGGAATGAATGGTACTCAAGAGGCAAAAAAAAAAAGGGGGGGGGGGGAGTCTGATGGCAAAGTTCTCCGAGAGCCCTATGTTCTATCTTGGAATGATGGAATTATTGATTGTCGTATTACTGAATTACATTATCTTTTCTGAGTTGCAGTCGTAGCACTAAAAGCATCAACAGAATTCTAATTATAAGATTAAAGGAACATCTAAGAGCAGCTGAATATCAACAGACAGACAAATCTGCCATTATTATTTATTTATGCCAACAAACTCACTGTTGGTGTTTTTAAACACACAAGCCGTGTGTGGGCAATGTTTGAGAGGTAGAACTGGAACTTAAAAATTCAATGAAATACGAACTGGTTTGAGAATTCAATGCCATTCTGGCAGATTGTCACAGTAGCTCAATGGTTAGAGCACCCGCCTGGTAAGCGGAAGGTCTGTGGTTCAAGTCCCAGCTGTGGCATTGAATTTTTAAGTTACAGTTCTACCTCTCAAATCTCCCATTGTTTGCCACTTCCAGTGAACCAACCATGAAATAACACAACAGATAATCCTTGTAAAGGCTGACTGATATGCAACAGAATTAGACAGAAGATACAGTTTTGAAGAACCAAGACAACAATATGCTGCCATGGAAATTCTTAACACGAGCACTAACCTCTTCCAAAACCACCAGGAGATATAGCTCACCAGTTCGAGAATGTTAGCAAGGTGAGCAACCCTCAAAACATGCTCATGTAAAACTTGCCTTTTAGTGATGTGTTAAGCGTTACAATTCAAACTCAAAAAAGAAATCTCAATATTCTTTCTTAATACTACGTCAGCTGGTTATCTGTTGGTCCCCATTCTCCATGTGCTAGGGACCCACACGGTGCAAACAGCTTAACCACTCAGAGAGCAAGAAACCCTGAGGAACATTTCTTGTTTATTCGCTGGCTCATGGCCTTAGGGGAATGAAGGGGAGAAGAGAGACATTCCAGTAGTGTACCCTGAGTTCTGTAAAGCTGCTCACAAATGTAGCTGCTGGTTATGTTGCCAACTTCTAACATTATTCGTACTATGTCCACTCGTTGCTAATTTCTCTTAAATTTAGCTGTAAAATCGTACGCGTCACTAGCGTTATGTCGGAAGAAAAGAAAATGATAAAAGGAGTGTAAAATATATAAACCCCCACTTTGTGATATTGTGGTTGCAGAACAGAGAGGTTCAGAGTGACAGTTCTATGTGTAAAACAGCTCTTTATAGGATGGTTGAAAAAAAGAAAGCCAAAGAGATTTTTAAAGCAGGCGTATTTTTGGTTTCATTGGGCTACATTGTTGTTTACTTGCCCCCATACATGTGTGATCTCAATCCCATAGGACTATCTTGGGCCAAGGTAAAATGAACAGTTAAACATATGTAACAGGTGATTATCCTTACAGGAATTGCACATGTAATGTTTGAGGGTATATCACTTGTGACCAAAACAGACTAGGAGGGTTTTTGAAAAATATAGAAAACGTACAAAATGATCTTTGGGAGAAAGACTAAGTAGTTGAAAACATTTTTGTTTTATAAGCCATATTGTATAAAATGAAAATAACATTTAAGTTCCACTATTTTGAGCCACTTCGTTGCTTTATCTAGCGTGAATACATATTCCAAGTTTGGCACTACTTTAGTAAGTGGAACCAGAAGCATAACTCACGCATCTGTGTACCTGGAATTGTTTACTGATGTACTGAGTCGCTGCATTCCTGCCAGGGATCATGGGCTCATGAATAAACTGTATATGTGATGTACAGTGCACATTATACCTCCAGATTGCATGTTTATGTTCAACTAGCCACAATGTGATATGTGTACCATGACATTCTTGAGCACCTGCCTTTTACTTGAATATTAATGATGCTTCCTTGCTCCTAACACAACGTGTACAATTAGGTTCAAGGTGTATATACCTTATGAGTGAGGTTATTTCCTAATTCATAGATAAAATGTTAACCTTTGAAGTTTTATCAGCCTAAAATATTTACGATAGTAATGGTAAGTACAGTTGTCACTATCTTCCTTTCATAGTTGTCACTGTTGCAAATTAAGGATCCAGGGTCAGGTATCCCAATTAAAAGAAACACCTATCGCTAAAATAAAAACCAATTTTGAGACTCAAAGCTTTACTTATCTTAGCAACTGAAGTTCTTGAATTAATATGCAATTATTCATACTGATAGTTACATAAAAAACAAGTTTTAATCCTTTTTCACACAAATTTGCTGTTTTCAATAGTTTAATTTATAGGTTAATAAATATACCCCTTAATAAGAAAGAATTTAACACAATATAAAAACATTAACACTGCAGTAATTAATGGTTATAATACAGATTTTATATATAATAGACAAATTTAAAATCAAAAGGCTGTTAAAGAAGTTTTTACCCTCATGAAAATAAAAGACAATTGTATTTTTAAAAAGTTTACTTACCATCCTTGGGCTAATAAGAAATTTACAAAAAAATTTTAAGGAACATGGAATACCTTTGGTCTTTCAAGATAGATTTAATATACAAAATTTACTAAATTTTTCTAAAAAGAATAAAATTCCAAATTATAAAAAATCTGGCATTTATCAATTTAGCTGTTTGGATTGTGACAGGGTTTACGTTGGTAAAACTAAACATCATTTAGAAACCAGAATAGAGCATTTTAGAAATATTAAACATAAATCAGCTGTTGTTGTAGTGTTTAACGCCCGCTTTTACTACTACGGCACCGCAGGCGGTGACACTGATGACACATGGAATGAAGATGGAGCACCAGTGGAATGAGATGGCGGGGGAAACCGGAGGACCCGGAGAAAACCCGCCCTGACGCCGCTTCGCCCACCACGAATACCACATGCGGGTCCCTGGGATCGAACCCGGGTCGCCTAGGTGGTAGGCGAGCATGCTAACCGCTTGGCCACGGCACCGCCAAAATCAGCTGTGGCAGATAATATTTGATCATTTTATCATTAGATAAATCCACAGGTTAAATTATTAAATGGACCTATAAATTTAATGGTTTGGGAAAAAGATATTTGTTTTAAACAACAGGGACCTCGTTATAAGTTTTGAAATACCACAGATAAATTGTATTTATAGGTTTGTTTTGTTTTCAGAAGTTGGTGGCACAGATATGTAATTGAGCATCTGTAACTAAAGTAACTGCTTTAAATAGAACTTTGAAAATGTGATGTAGGATTCATGAAACATGTTTTATAGGAGCATATTAATTCAAGAACTTGCTGCAATTACTAAGATAAGTGAAGCTTTTAGTCTCTAAATTTGTTTTTATTTTAGATTCCGTTGCTTCACTGCTAATAGCTTCAGTTTTGTCGTTGAATGCCCACAGCTATTAAATGAAGAGCCAAAGTGTTCTAATACCTGAGGCAATTATAAAGAATGCTACCTGACGTTAATGAAAACTTACCTGATATATTATATCTTGACATATTTATTGTCTACTTATGTTCCATACTTAGTAGGATTACCATGCTTCCTTATTTGTTATTAAGTATATTTATATTGCAGTCTGCACATGTTTGGAATAATGAGAAAAAATATTAAAATAACCAAACTTTAAAATATTTTAACAAGCAAAAATTTTACCTTTTCTCTACAACCATAGAAAAATGATCAAGAATAGTAATGTAAGACATAAAGCTTTCACAATGAACATTAGTCATTATTAACAAATTGCCTAGGAAATTTACATAGATGAAAATCTCTGTGAAGGAAGGAAGCCAAATGATGGTGGTCTCTGGTGAAGGTAATATGAACTTGCTAAGCTTTGTTTGTTGGCAGGAAATTGAACTTCTTGATTTTAGTAATGTGGATACTTCCCACACTGCGAGTTCAATTAGGTATCTTGCTGTCCTGAGAAACTTGGCTTCTTGAATAATGCCATGATGAATTGAATTGACATACAATGACAAAGTTCATCCAATTCTTTTTATGAATCACAATATGAAATATTACTACATGTGTGTTACCAAGTTCATTGGATCCAAAGCTTCTAAGCAAGAACCAAAAATGTTTCAAAAACTTTCAACATGTATAGCTCTAAATGTAAGAACTGGTATACTCAGTTGACGCATAATGCCATCCAATTATAAAACTAAATTTGGAATACTTTAAATAAAAACTCAAATTTAAGAGGAAATCATTTATTTGACAATTGCTCTCCCTGCTCCACTGCTGAGATCTCATCACTCTGATACAAACGTATCTTCAGAACCCATTTTACAGCACTATAGAAATGATACCAGGATTTGAACCCAGCACATCAAAATGAAACTGAAAAACCATGCATACTTAAGAGTTGCAATTTTAATCTTGGAGATATCAACATTAGCACAATTTGTAGCACAGAGATATGGTTGATATCTTGTAACGCAAGAAAGATTGCCCGATTATTTCCATTCCTGGAGTGCCGATAGATTTGATGGAAGCAAAGACATTTAACAATGATTATTATTTATTTATGTCAACAAATTTACTGGTGGTAAGAGGTAGAACTGGAACTGAAAAATTCAATGCCACAGCTGGGATTTGAACTACAGACATTCCACTACACCAGCAGCTGCTCTAACCACTGGGCTACTGTGACAACTTAACGGTATGACATTGAATTCTCCAACTGATTTTTATTTTTCCTGGCAGACCACAAAGGGAATCTCACATCAGAGATAAATATCCCAATGGCGACTTACAATTGTAAGTACTTTATGCCCCTGGGTTAAATAACCTTTAGATGGTAATTATTATTTATTTATGCCAACAAACTAACTGGTTGCTAAAGGTTATTTAACCCTGGGGCAATAAGCACTTACAATCATAAGTCGTCCTTGAGGTATTTAATCTCTAATGTGAGATTCTTTTTGTGGTCTACCGGGAGAAATACAAATCGGCTGGAGAATTCAATGTCATACTGGCAAGCTGTCATAGTAGCTCAGTGGTTAGAACAGCTGTGCATGAAGCGGAAGGTCTGTGGTTCAAATCCTGGCATAGAATTTTTCAGTTCCAATTCTACCTCTCAAACATTTAACAAGAAAGAAGTAATGAAGTGGTGAAGTGGTTTTACATGCCTTAACTGTACAATATCTCAAGGATGTTGTAGTTACCAGAAGTAGATATAAACTAATTCACATCATTCACGTGGTTTTCAAATACATGAACATGTTCTCACCATCACTTGTTAACCTACTAACCATGGGAAAGGTCTTTTGGAAAAAATGTTGCAAGTACTTAAAAGCCAACTACAGAGTTTGAATTAGGTCCTATCTACTACTAGATAACTATTAACTTAGTACCTTCATTATTCAATTGAAATAATCATTTGTAATTCTTTTACTGGTGTTTTAAGCAAGTCATTCTGTATTTTGCTTAAGTAAACCTAGCCGATATATGAAGTGCTACAGGTAAAGTGCTCTTGCATTCTAAAGGCATCATTTACAGATGGCAAAGTTCCAGGATGGCACTGATACAATACTATTCTCCAGTACCAAAACAATAACAATAATAACATTAGAAGAACAATCTAAATAAATAATTTGAACTGAAAATATTACAGTAATTAAGGCTGGTCCACAATAAACTGGGCATGGGAACTAGAACAAAAATGAAATGCAAATATTTTAGGGCTTTGATTCACATAAGAATGGGGATATACATCATGACACGAAAAATCGATTTTGGGCAACACAATAAAACAAACTTCAAAATTCAATGCAATGTATATTGCTTTTGAAAATTATGCAACAATTGAACTAAATGTCACGATAAAAATACAATGGAGGATGGAAGACATGCATTTACCAGGAATCATTCAGGTTTTGTTTCCAACTGCAGAATTAGGAGCGAGCTTTAACAATAGCTCGTCCAATAAGTTTCACTTTGAAGACAGGTGGACACACTATGCTGTGCCTGGGTAAAGGAATGGTACAATTGACGCCTCCTCATGTCTCACATCCCTGCTCCCTGACTCATGTAAGTTTTAAGGATAACCTTCTCTTAGTCCCATTCCCAACAATTATGGACTAGCCCTTGTAAGTAAAACTGAGAATAATTCACACCTGACTAATATCAGTCTTAAATTGTGACAAATAAAAAAATACTAAATATTAATATTTCATTTTTTAAATAAATTTGCTATGAACATCATTTTTCAAATGATTGCATTAATCTTAAAAATTTCAATCGCAGTCTTGTTTAATGATTTCATCTTTAGAGATGTTCTGGTTCATTTTATCGTTTTCAAATTCAACAAAGTCATCAAACAAACTTGGCCATGCTTCAGTGTCGTCATATGAGCTTAGATCATCACCAACAGCCTCAGAAAAGTTGAGAAACATGTTCCATGTGTCACGAGGGATTCCTCGCACATGAGGATGACTTTCTAGAAAATACAACCAGCGCGAGAGAATTGGTGGTTCCCTGACAGAGAACACAAGTCTCCACAGAGAAACAGCCATATCAGACGGCAAAATGCGTTGCCCTGATTCGACATCTAAACCAAACCTGAAAGTGAACCGATAGAGATCTTTAAAGAGCTCTGGATCCTTGGTTACTTCCGTAACCAAGTCAGGCAATCTAGTCTGTATACCTCGTAAAGAGTCCACGCGCATAGCTCGACAGCCACTCACAAATTCTACTCTTGTAAAGCGACACATCTGCTCAGCATTCAGCCGCCATGCCAGAACCAGTACCTTGAACTCGTCTGGGGACAATGACAGATCTGAACATAATCGCTCAATGCCATCTGCTAACATGGCATCCTCATTGCTATCTTTATACTGTTCAAACAATGTGTTAAGCTTTGCTTCGGAAGGTTCCTTGCCTTTAGCATCTGTTGCACCAGCTGTAGACCGGCCCAGTGGCGGTATGCGAGGGTAAAACGTCCGTGAAGTTTTATCACGATGCAGGCTTCCAAAATTATCACTCCCAACCACAACATATCCACCTTTGCTGTTTCCATTAGCCTGAGTTTCCACAGCAGTCAAGGGCAGCCGATGGGGTTCTTGCGAGGACTGTAGGATTCCGCGCAACTCGACAATCTCTGTAACATAACATGTACATATTTCAACTATTCTCTTTAGGGAAAACAGTAAGTTTTCACTTACGTGTAGTATTGCATTACACCCAACAATTCAATACCAGATTTCACTGTAAGATAAGATGGTTTATTGTCACATATGCTTACAAATTTTTGAGCAAAAGCTGAGTAAACTGGTGACTTGTCAAGTAGGAGTATTAACAATATTTACATAAACAAAATTACAATAGTGTACAACATATGTCTACACTATTTTCCTTAGATAAGTTAGTATAATATGAACAACTATAAATTGTCCCAAGTTAAGTTACAAAAAGGCATTATGGGAACTAAGGCTCTAGCTCATCATTCATATATTCCTCTACTGAGTAGTAGGCCTTGTCAATTAATACACTTGCCTTTAGTTGCTCTGATATTGCTGGGTAATTTATTGTACACTTTCGGGCCCTAATGACCTAGTTGTCGATGGGCCCTTAAACCCAAATCACTCACTCACTTGTACACTTTCATTCTAGCATATAGTGGGCTTTTCTCATACAGTGTCAACCTATGCATGATAGGTTTCAACTTGTTTTTACTTCTTGTTCTGTGACAGTGATAATTTTGTGAATTATATACAAGGGCAAATCAAAAAGTAACTTGCACTTTTCAAGTTATGGCCATTTATTAAACCACATACACATAGGCAACACAGCTATGGCAACATACAATGTAAGTTCACTTTTCCACATAGTCCCCAAGAGACTGTAAACATTTATTGGATCAGGCAACCAACTTTTTGATTCCGGATGTGTAGAGATCACCTCCAGTGCTGTGTAATCACCTGCTGGATGCAACTGCTTGCACCTCCTCATCATTTCAGAATTGTTGTCCACTAAGATCCTTTTTCATCTTACTAAACACATAGTAATTGCATGGCGCTAAGTCTGAACTGTATAGGGAATGTTATCTTACTTCCCACTTGAATCACTGTAGCAGGTCCGACATTTGGTAGGCTGTGTGAGGTGTTGCGGTGAAAAATTGCATGCTCACAATAAAGAGCAGTGATTTCACAATGAATGTCCATGTAACTGAGCTGTTTAGCTCACAGAAATCTGATTGTTGCACACACCTCCAATTTGGAGTGAATATCCAGTTGGAATGCCATTGAGCCAGACCTGCTCTGCTCACACAACACCACACCACCCTACCTATCGGATGTGTCCACAGTTACTATAGGTTGCTACACATTGGCCACCGTCACGACACACAGCGTGTTCTTGTGGCGAGCAAGTGCAACTTACTTTTTGATTCACCCTCGTACCTAGTGTTTCAAAGTTTGTGTGTATATATTTAATTTATATAGATATTGTGATGATAGGGTTAGTATTTTTAGGTTTTTGAACATATTTCTACAAGATTCTATAGGTTTAGTTTGTGTCATTATTTTCTTCTGTCTTTCAAAGATGGTTTCCCAGCCCGTGGCATTTTCCTTAAGTATAAGAGAGATAAAATATATATCTTGTTAAAAGACACAATTTGCATCAAATTTATTGTGGTATTAACCATTTCAAAGGAGAAATAATCAATTGCAGCTCACTTCTAGAACTGAAATCGTGAAACTGAACTGGAGGGTGAAATACTAAAAGAAGCAATAAAACCACTGGAATTGATAGTAAGGAAAGAAATCTTTATTTTCAAGAATCAAAGTCAGATAGTGAACTTTAATGTCCCCCCTCCCCCACCCAGACTACCATTACAGGTTCACAGATTCACCCAGAAGATGGCAATACCAGCAACAGTTCCGGCCGACTGTCAGTCTCCAGCTGAGAATGGGAGCAAATGCTCCTGAAACAACTTCTGGCAAATATAAAATAAGTGAACAAAATGCATATATAACTCACTTCTATTAGGTAAAAGTTACCTTTCCATATCTTCTGTTTATTCAACACAAGTCAATGCTTATGACCAATTTCAGAAACTCTGGTGGAGCAAGTATGACAGTTTTAAAGAGTAAATCTGTTACTGAAGGACATTTAGAAGACAGCTGATGGAGTCATCTGTATGTAAGAACGTGAATCAGGATTTATCTCAGCTCTAATTAATCAAGATATTTATATAGATAGTAGCACCATTGGCCCAATGCTCACTGTTGACTGAAAGTCTTAACATGGCTCTTGACTTACATCAGTGACACGCTTTATCAATTACACAACTAAACACACAACAGATAAAATTGTCTAACATTAAAGTCTAATATTAGTGAATCAATATTCTTTGAAAAACCACTAAAAATAAATTTTGAGGGTCAACAATTACCAGAAACAAAGGAAGCAAAGTATTTAGGAGTTACATTTGATACCAAACTTACATGGACCAAACAAATAGAAAATGTAATACAAAGAGCAGAGAGGCGCCTTTCACTGTTAAAACGTCTAACAGAAATGAAGTGGGGATGTTCCAGAGCAACGCTTAACACAACATACAATGTATATATAAAACCATTATTTACTTACTGCAGCGAAGTTCTTGTAACAGCAAACACAAAAAAAATTCAAATCTTTCAAAACCAAAGTCTGAGATTAATTACAGGTGCTATCAAAACCACACCAATAGCAGCTATGGAAATACTAACCAACCAATATCCCATTGAATATGAAATAGAAAAAGCGGCTCTTATTCAACACGAAAAGTTGATCAGACTCCCATTCAATACATGGCACAAGAGAAATTTTACACATACACTAAAGACTAAGGAGAGCTTTCTTTCCAAAATTCAAGACATCAAGAAGGATGTACACCTTCCTAATTCAAAGGAAAACTTCATATCTAAAGTCAATCCAACACATACATTAGACATCACATATTATTTACACCTGACAGAAGAAGTTAAAAAAAGTGATACTCCAACTAGTGTTCTAAAATTATTGGCATTAGAGACAATCCATACTAGATTTCCAGAACATGAGTGGCTCCATATTTATACTGATGGATCATTGATATCAAACCAAGATGGAGCAGGTGCTGGAGTCACATGTCACCTCTTTTCCTATTACAAATCTTTAAGTTATGGAACTACTAACTTTGAATTTCACATTTTCATCAAGCAGTTATTCTCTCAGATTCCAGGGCAGCAATTATAGCAATTACTTCCAAGTTGTCACCAAAAAACCAAACTATTATAGAATGTTGGAAGATGCTTAGCCATCTAACAGCACTTCAAAAACACCTAGTCTTCCAATGGACACCGGCTCACTGTGGACTGAGTGGTAATGAGAAAGCTGATTTTCTTGCAAAAAAGGGTACCAGCGGTGTACAAAAATCTATAGTTAATTTACCATTTTATGCAGCTAAAAGATTAGTCAACTCTGAATTCAAAAAAATTATTGCAAAATATTACTATGAAAAATCAAAGAATAAAAGATGGGAACTACCAAACATTCAAACAGTGATTCCTGAGTATCCTCGAAAAACAGCAGTTGCAACCTTCAGGTTGATTACAGGACATGATTGTCTGACAAAACATTTAAACAGAATTGGGATATATTCTTCACCACTCTGTCCTCTATGTGATCTGCAAGAGGAAATGGATCGAGACCACCTTCAAATATGCCCGGCCACTTCTAGTGCCCCATCCATCAGTGAAAAATATTGGAGAGCAAGAGGATTAATGACTTCATTGTCAGAAGTCCAGCATTAGCTAACAACATATTCTTTGTTTACTGACTGGAGACTTGAAATCAACAAATCCCAGTTGTGGCATTGAATTTTTAAGTTCCAGTTCTACCTCTCAAATCTTCCTTTATTAAGTCCAGAAATTAAAACTTCCAAACATTAATGAAAAATTATAAACATGAGTCAGCCCCAGAGACCTATCTGATATTGAACATTCTCAAAGTTAACAGATGAATTTAAAACATTTGAAACCTCTGCATATGTTTTGAAACAAATGTCACTAGAAATAATACATATGAAATATCCTACTTCAGACTGGCTGAAGTACTTTGATATAATTTATACTAGTTAAAATACTTCTGAAGGAAAGATTGTTTTATTTATCTTATTTGAAATTCTTTCTGTGTATGGTAAAATATATATGGATCTTGACACTCAAATGGCACTGGATTCAGAACCATCAGGGTGAATTCTATTGGAAGTAACCCAAATGTTAAATTACATTACATACTCCCTCCCTAAGTGACACTGAAGTCTCCAAGAAATGCATTGGGAAATGAACTTTGAGTCCAGATCTGGTGAACTTCTGTTCAGCCATATCTCTATGGATTTGCTGTTGCATGTTAGTGACAGTCAGGAAGGTTGATTTCACATGATCCATGGAAATGCTTTTTATCAATCCCCTGACATTGATATAGAAGAATTTGTCAGTTCTATTCTTTCCTGGGTAGACGCTATCATACATAAGTTGGAGCAAGGATAATGGAGGTCCGTGATGTATCAAAATATGAGCAGTCAGCAAGATGACTGGACACAAATACAGTTCTTCTGCCATGGGTTGATAGTGTAGACCAGGGGAAGATGTCCACTTAACGTTTGGAGGATCAAAGGGTAGCTTAAACTTTAGAGTTTAGGTTCAGCATTAAACTAGTGTTCACTGAGACACCTCTTCTACATAGAGGCCAGTTAGCGCTCCCCTAGCATTAGTAATTATGTGTTTGGAACTTTTTTTAGAAACAATGTTGTTTAGGCATCCCATCCCAATGGCAATTCTATTAGAAGGAGATTTAAGTGCCAGTTTAGCCAAATATATAGTACAAAAAGCAAATTTAATATAATTATAAAGAATAAAACAAAATGAACGCATAATTGTACATAATAAACAAATGGAACTTTTTGAGAGGTAGAACTGGAACTTTAAAATTCAATGCCACAGCTGGGATTAGAACCACAGACCCTCCACTTACTAGACGAGTGCTCTAACCATTAAGCTACTGTGACAACCTGCGAGAATGACAGTTCTACCTCTCAAACATTGCCCACACAAGGTTTGTGTGTTTAAAAACACCAACAGTAAGTTTCTTGGCATAAATAAATAAATGAAACTTTGTTTCCACAAAACCAAAGTTGTTTCATACAGTTAATGGACACAAAGAATAAAACAAAGTAAATATATAAATGTACATAAATATAAACAAATGAAATGTTTACTTCCATGAAATCAAGTTCTTTTACACTGTTGCACACGTTTTCTTCCTCCATGCAGATTTCATGTAACCATTTATTGCAAATGACGTGTTGAATCCACTCTATGGTCCATTTCTACTTTCTGAACTACGTACAATTAAGAGGGTATGTGAGAATGCCAGTCACTTGTGTTAAAATCTTTTACTCAATCGAACTTACAAAGGTGTCATACTTAGTTTGGTTGTGGATGACCTTCAAGCTGAATAAACCATATTCTTGGGTCTGGCTTCCAAATGGGCAGAACTTTGATAGATACTTGGGCACTACAGACTATTTTCTTGTTTTATTTACTTTACTTGAAATCCTTTTTGTGTACATCAAAAAATATATAGACCTTGATAACCATAAACAAAACAGAAGTAAGTATTCAGAGCACTCAGGGTGAAGTCTACTATTATGTTAGTTTCTTTTGGAAGTAACCCAAATGTCAGGTTACAGTACAAGAACATCCATTATAACAGTGCTACTGCAGGCTGATTGAGCAGAGATCTTCAACAAAGCACATTTCTGCTGTGCTGTTTATTTCAGTCATGCCAACTTGACAAGCAATAACACTCCTGAGGAAAGCAGCGATGTTTTAGCTTCCTAAATTAGAATAAAATATCCTAACGATGCACACCAATATTTACACACCTGATTAACTTAACCCTCCAAGAGAATGAATACTACAGGGAATATCAACATATTCTAGTAGTTAGCACACGCACAGTGGGCAAATTAATACCAAAATACAAACGATAAGGAACCTGAATATCATCAATCTCAACAGGAGAGATGTCGCATTATAAACATACAGCAAATTCTCATTCCACCCAAAAATTTAGAATTTAAATTCAAAAGCTTGTTTCTAGAACATATCATAAAATTGACTCCTTACAGTGAACACAACCTCGGAAACATACTTCATTACCTCTAAAGAACAGTACCAAGGGATTTACCAAATCCATTGTAAGAATTGCCATAAAACATACTTAGGAAAAGTCAAGAGAAACCTTCCAACCACACTAAACAAACACCTAGAAAACTTCGGCAAATACATAAATCTGCAGTAGCTCACCACTTTTGGTCAACAGAACACAAGTACTAAATGGGGAAATATGGTTTTAAAACATGTCAAACATTTATTATTGTTCAATGCAGAAAGATCTGCTTGCTTGATCCAATTATGGCACACTGCAGTTAATAATCTTTAAATAAGTTTTTTTTTTCATTAAAATATGCCTACAAGTTAGGAAATACAAACACTGTCTACAAAGCACAGCATAAAGTTGGACAATTTAAATGGCCATTGGACAAATCAAGTAAAAACCATTTTCTGCACGTTTTTCACTGGTTGCAGCGTACGTTCAACCATATGGTGGCTTCAACGATAAGTGCATGAAATGTGTAATTATCTCATTCTTGAATTAATGCATGCTCAGTGAAAACTGGGATGATTTATTTCACTGCATATAAGCACCTTAACCATGAGTAGTATAAATAATAACAGACATAAAGACATGTATAACATAACTTTCTATTGTAATGTTGCAATACGTTATTGTTAATAGTGCTCTGTAGCATGAAATGTTTCTTTGCTGAGCATCGCTCGCAGTAGTACACAAGTATGGGAAATTAATCGTTTCCCTGCATGTTGATACAATATTCAACCCTTATGTTTATGATATCAGCACCCTATTTACACTTCCTTTGCTCTGCTGTCTTAGTATCTTCAATATTAAGGGTGCCTGCAGTTGTATTACCGCATTCTCTTTTACTTTCTTGATAAGGGTGCCAAAGAGCATGCTTACCTTCCTTGTCCTTCTCCATGGGAGCGTTTGTGGACGGGTCAGGTGGCGGAGGGACCTTGAAACAAGAGAAACAGTTTCCCATTGGTCACCGTTTGCAGGTCCAGTGTCAAGCAAGCTCCGGGTGTTACTCATGTAGAAGCTGTGGTACTTCTGTGGTACTGCAATCAGCTCTCTGCCACTTTAGGAATCTGTAACCACAAAGGTTTTAAAATCTCATTTCAACGCAATCCCTTTAAACGTGAACGTACATATATTAACCCAAAAAAGTTAAGCATAATACTGTTTACCTCGTTATTGTAAATAATTGACTTCATACGTTGGACCTTAAAACAACCCATTTTCTTCCTTTCCAAATAAGTAAAGAAATGGGGCCTTTACTCCGCAGTGTTGCAAATGTATTTACTACTTCCTGGTCATTTTGCAAAATCAGAATGAACATCACGTTTAACTTGTTTGAACTTGTTCCTATCTTCGGCACATCTTGCAGTAATAAAATATGAGAGACACAGTAATAAAGACTCAATCATACCTTATCTAAATAAAAATTGCCTGAATAATGAAAGCCCGATTACTTTAAAACATCTACCTATATATTGCACGAAATATGTCCATTGGGAGTGATCACCTACCTGAATGTCAATCCCTTCGGTTTCATTCGGAAATGATCGGAAGCTCTCGAAAATAATCGACTCTCAATCGTGTACGCTCGTTTAAACTGTGCATTTGTTTACGTTGCTATGGGTACCAATGTAAACAAAACGTGAATGTGAATAACAACCATACGAAATGCAATGAACAATATATTATGCGGATTCAACTACAGTATTAGCGTTTACTATTAGCACGCCGAAAAAAAAATTATTGCAGGTTTCTCGTTTAAGGATCATTAAAATGTCTGATTCAGACAAACAGCAAGTAAATGAGCCAGTTGACGCAAACATAAAAATGTCTGATTCAGACAAACAGCAAGTTGATGAGCCAGTTGACGAAAACATTAAAATGTCTGATTCAGACAAACAGCAAGTTAATGAGCCAGTTGACGCAATGTGTCCACCAGGATCTGTTAAAGATATCGCGAAACTTAAACATGATGAAGAGTTAAAGAGGGCCTGTAAGCCATCAGGAGATGCGCCTGAAGTTCTTGAACCCGACCATCCATTAATGAAGCGTTTCCAGGATTCACTCAGAACACATTTAGAACGTCAACTAAGTCGCCTAGACACTGAAGTGTTTGATTTGGTATTGGTTATTTCCTTACGTTTAGCTTATTTCTTAAGTAAAGTGCACAATTTGGGTAAAAGTTCTGTATGAAGTGCGAATCACTATGTAATGCACATACTATATATTTCATTCCGTTATTGCACAAGATATACACATAATTAACTAAAACTATAGTGAAATACGGTCATCTCCTTAGCGCAATAGTAGCGCTGCTGCTTACCAAGCGGGAGACCCGGGTTCGATTCCTGTAACAGACCTGGTTCGGGGTACAGTCAGTCTCGTTAGGTCCCTGAGGGGCCAATTGAGGAGCTACTTGTTTGTAAAGTAGCGGCTCCTGTTTAAGAAGACCACATAACCAGCCAGGAGGGACTGGGATACTGACCACGTTTCACCTCCAGTGTTGCACTGCACTCATGACATCTTCTGTGCTAGGCCTTGGCCCAAATGGTACTGTTTGCCACAGGGTGATAGCGAAATATACTGAAGACCATAAATAAGCTAATATATAAATTAGGATGGGTAGCTGTTTTTCTTCACATATAGCCCAAGAAGAAGCAGGCCACATGACCTGAAACATTGCCTACATGACAAGACCTAGACCTGAAAACCAAAGAAAACCAAAGAAAATTAATTATTCATTAATTGATTGACCTTATAAATGTTTACCAAACCAAGTTTTTTATTTAAATGATACTGACACACAAATGGAGGCAGGAATATGCAAATTTAATAATTCTGTGATAGAAAAATGATTTTGTTTAACGATGCTGTCAATTGCCAGGATCATATCAGTGTCACCGGTGTGCTAGAATTTCGTCCTGCAGGAGTTCTTTTACATGCCAGCAAATCTACTGACATGGAGCTGTCGTTTTAAGCACACTTAAAAACCACCGGTCTGGGGCAGGTTTGAACCTGTGATCTTGGGGATCAGTATGCCAGCGTCTAACCCACTGAGCTACTCAGACTGGCAAACTAATTCTATGATGGGTAGCCATTAGTTAATATCAGAAAAATGTTTCCCCTTTCACCTTTTGGCTGTTATTCGGAGCCATATTAGTGCCATTTCAAAACTTTTGACAGATTAAAGATTATTGTAATTGTAATTTATTTACTGCCCATAGACTCTTTCCAAGTATCGAGCATTGTCAATTTATATACAACATATTTACATAGCTTACAATTTATTTAGATAGCTTACAATTAACTTAGAAATTCATTAATATTATATACAAGGTTATTCAATATATATTTTTTAACATATTCTTTAAATTTAACAGTATTGTTTTCACTTTTGATATATGCTGGGAGTCGATTGTACAAGTGTAGACCTATTATATAAGGATCTTTGTTTACAGCTTTTACATTATAGTTAGTATAATGCAGGTCATATTTACATCGAGTATCATGATTGTGTACTTCACTATTTAATTTTGGTTTATTCTTACTTACTAAGGAAATTACTTTATATATGTACAGAGACATGATAGTGAACATCCTTTCTCTTCTAAAAACCTCCCTGCACGATTCTCGCATCCCCAAGCAACACATAAAGAACCCAAAATTGTGATATTAACGTGTCCACCACAGAATTCTGTTATGAACAGATCAAAGGAAGTATTCTTGTAAAATGTATTCTAATTGTAATAAAGAGGGAGAAATTCTTGAAATATTCAAAAATTGTTTTCCCTTTAATGAGCTTACTAAAGTTCATTAAAAAATAGATAAACATTTTTAAATAAACAAAGGCTTTCACGGCCGGAGTCATAATTAAAATATGCTTCCGGGCTAAGAGGCCATGGTCCACTGGGCTCCTTCATTCCTCTCCCAGACGTTTTGCTTGCAGCTACAGCAAGCATCATCAGTGGCGATGCCCACAGCCAAACCCGTGGACCACTCATAGGAGATCACAGGAAACAGGTGGACCAATCAGGTTATGGGAGGGAGGTACCTACCAGCACATATAAACCCGTTCTTTCTGCTGGCAACTCAGTAGCAACTGAGAGACCTATAATTGCTCCAACCTTACATCCGCACTTAGTGTAAACACAAACTGTCAACAACTAACCCGTGATACGCCGAAACCAAAGCACACCATAAAATGTAGTACCCTAAATATGGGCGATTATCTGTGAGTTTTCAAGATGTATAACCCTCTTAAAGACTACTTGAATGTAACGCGATAGCAGCAATATTCCTAAAAACTCCTGAGTAAATTTCGTTCTGTTCCAACATAAACACGAGGCATGAATCCACATGGTGTTTATTTTGTTTTGTATTAGTCGCACGTTATTGCGGAGGGATACAAGGGGCGGATCTAAGGCTGGATGGAGTATAGGAGAGTTATACATCGCCACTGATGATGCTTGCCGTAGCTGCAAGCGAAATGTTGGGAGAGGAATGAAGGAGCCCAGTGAACCACAGCCTCTTAGCCTGGAAGCTTATTCTTCTAATTAGATAAATATTTTGTTTGTTAACAACAATGTCAATTGGTAGGATCATATCAGCATCACCGGTGTGCCAGAATTTTGTCTTGCAGGAGTTCTTTTGCACACCAGTAAATCTACTGATATGGGGTATTTGTGTTATCCCTCTAGCTATTGATTTGATCCTTCATACTACCAATAATTACTAACAGAAAGGTAAACAATATCTCTTAGATCAACCTGGCAGTGTATTGCTTTTAAGGGTCTAATAGTTTTTTTGTTATAATTAATTTCTGTTTTTCTTATTTGTGCAGGCTACACAGTTGAAGAAGAAGGAACTTCAACATGAAGAAATTGGTGTGAATGTTTATGATGCACAGCAAGAGGCAGAAAAACTACAGAAAATGATTGACAGCTTCCATGACAATCTTATGTCCCTCATGAGTATGAGAGAAGAAGTACAAACACAAGTAGAGGAAATCAAGAAAGAGTATAGAGAAGAAACAGAAAAATTAAATAAAGCAAAAAGAAAAGGTGAGTGCTTTTCCTTTTACACCTAACTGAGAATAGGTGCTTTATGTGTCTAAACTTTAAAAAGAACCCTTTTAGTAAATCTTGGCTATAACTGAATTGCTGAAAAAATACAATAGCCAAATGTACACAATGTAGAAAAAATATTTCAAGTATAAAGAAGAAATTCCATTAAGTATGTTAAATTGATTGGAAAGATTATAAGAAGTGTACAGTTTGGGCTAGCTTGGCCCTGTTAAATTAAATAATTTAATACAAAATCAACAGGTGATAATTATTCCTTTCAGCACTCTGTGACCAATTTGTTTTAACTATGCTTAATGCATACTAAATAATACTCTAATGCTATTTTGGGCTATCATTTTTGAGGTAACAAACAATATTATATGTGGTTGATCAAGGTTTACTCTCAAATTCTGAAGACAGCTTACAAATGGCAGTGTATCAACTATTCAAAATTGTCAGCAAATATATGAAAATTTCTACTTCAAAATCTAAAACAATGACAATTGTGGAAAAACGTGTGAAAATTGAGATTGATGGAACAATTATAGAAGAAGCATCTGATTTCTCATACCTAAGAAGTGTATTTGCAGATCAGAAACTGATACAAAATTACAAAAATATAATAAATTGAATGGGGTGATAAGGAGACATTTTGGCAAACAGATGACGACCGATACAAAACTAAGACTACATAATATCACAACAAAAACTGCTCTCAGACACAGAAGTAAAATTTGGATCTTAAATAACAGAAATTCACATAAATTTGAAATAGTCCAAATGTGTTTCTTGCAATCACTGTGAGACAGAATATTAGAAGACCCCAAAAGAAAATCGTTTATGTGAACATTTGTTAAAAGTGTAATTTGTTTTTTGATGTTGGTATGAATTGGTTAAATGACGAAAATGTGTTGCAAATGTTCATTGTTACGAACAACTAAGTTAGTTTAAAGACGTCATAAATATTTCCATGTTTGATTTTAATATATATGTATAAATATTAGAATTATATGTGTTCCATAATAAAAGTAAGGGAGGATGGTTAGGGATTGCTTCCCTAACAAGAAAGAACTATTTGATGGACGCATACGTGGATGTATACGAAAAAGGCGGTGTCACGTGAGGTGATGCCATAATCTTCCCACTAGCGTGTGTATATCGAAGGTGAAAGGACATGTTTAGGTAGTGTGAACATCATAGAACATTTACCAGTCTTTCATCAAGCTTTTGTTCCACTTTAAATAAAAAAGTGAAAAGATTTAAACTATTTAGAACAGTGCTAAGAGGAATTATTTAATGTAGAATATCGAAAAAGTGTTAATAAAATAATACATTGTGGTGAAGAAACATCGTGTGATTTTTCATTCCATCCGTTACCACGCCCTGAGATCACAAAGATTTCAAAGGCTCAAAGACCCAACGAAGCGTAATAATTATAAAAAACCGCACCAAATGGCTTGCCCAACGTGGAACACGAATTTGGATGGAATAGAAATTACGGGAAATGAACTTACGCGAAATACCAAGTGACGCCATATCTTCGTGCCAAAAAGAAAGAAGACGCCATTAGACCATCATTTGAGATCTACATCAGAACACCGATGAACGGATACTCAACGCGGGAAAACACCAGAGATCGTCTAGTGAAGCCAACAGCCCAGGAGATGCACGTAACTGGATAAAACAACGAGAAAAAAAGTAGGACCAAAAATTTTTATTTTTACATCCAGTTTATTTTTATTTTTATGTTACTGCGAAGCGGCAAAATAGTGGTACCTTTAAGCCAAAGTGAACTGAATAAAGAAACTAAAATGTCGCGAAAAGAGAGAGATCTAGTAACAGGAGTAGGGGAACGGGCAGATAGGCCTAGTTATGAAATAGGAACAGAAAGTGAGGAAGAGCAAGCAGTAGGAAAAGACCAAAGGTTACTAATGATAATGTTTGAAAGACTAGAACAAAGTTTAGGTCAGAAAATGGAACAAAATAAGGTAGAATTAAAACAGGACATAGAACAAAGTTTAGGTCAGAAAATGGAACAAAATAAGGTAGAATTAAAACAGGACATAGAACAAAGTTTAGGTCGGAGTATAGGACAGAAACTAGAACAGAATAAGGAAGAGATAGGTCAGAAAATGGAAGAAGTGAGAAAAGACTTAGAACAGAAAATAGAATTAGGAAGACAGGAGTGTAAAGAAAATATGAAAGTAATGGAAACTAATTTGAAATTAGTACATAAAAACATAAATGAGACAAAGGAAGCTTTAGAAGCTAGGATAGAAATCATAGGAGATAGGATGGGAAAAATTGAGTCGGAAATGAGAGAAAATAAGATTGTATTAGAAGAAGAAATTGGTAGATGTAGAGATGAAATAACAGAATGTAATGCAAGTGTAGACTGTAAGATTACAAATGTAAAAGCAGAAATAACTGAGGAATTAAGAAAAGAGATTGAGGTAGTAAAGAAAGACATTATTAATGAAACTGTAGAACAAATTGTAGCTCCTAAAATTAAGACTATGACTGATGTGGTACATTCGCAACAGGATGCTATAAATGATATGAAACAAAGTCACTTAGAAATAAAGAATGATTTAAAATCAATTTGTGAAGAAATGAAAAAAGGAAAAGAAAGTTTGGCTAATGTAAATGATGTTGTGAATGCACTACAAAGGCAAGATGATTTAGATGTAAGTAATGTACAAGATGAGAGTTATTTGAATAATGTACAAAATGTTGACCCACCATACAGAGAAAGAGGTTCACAACCAAACAATGACACAACACATAACACATGTTACACCAACAGCATACTACATGAAATCACACCACCTACATTTGACGAGGAGAAGGGAGATGATCCAAAACTCTTTGTTAAAGAGATGGAAGAGTATTTTAAAGTGAAAATGATACCAAATGAGCTTAGGATGATGATAGTTAAGAAAATCTTAAAAAACAAGGCATTGAAATGGCTTAGGTTAACACTAGCTGGTCATGAATCATATATCTCATTCAGAAATCTATTCCTATCAAGGCATTGGGGCCCAGCTAAGCAAAACCAAACTAGAGTAGAGCTAGCGACAGGTAGATATGATCCAACCAAAGGGTTATCGCTAGTCGATTATTTTATGAAAGTAGCCAACAAAGGAAAGCTATTAGACCCTAACCTGTCGGAAGCAGAGTTAATTACCAGCATAACAAGACATTTCCCAGACACAGTGAGAACAGGTTTAATTGTTGCGAGGCCAGTAGATTTTGCAGACATGATAGAATTACTGACAGCCTTCGAAACACAAAATGGTCAGCCTAATGAGCATAGACATAGGAACGGTCACCCAAACTCACCTATCTTAAACCGGAGCACAGCTACGAACAACCAGAATGAGGGAGAAGATAGAAATATTAGGAGCACCCATGACAGGGGGAGAGGGGCACACCATTTCCCACAACCACGCAATCATGGTGAAAGGATGGAGAACACAAGACGGCGGTACCACGACACGATACCCAGGGGGTGAATCGAGACACCAAACATATACATATGATCGTGGAAGACCAGGAGACCGTACCCATCAAGTGAACCACATACGATTCTGTAGGGAATACTTCAACAACCAAAGACCGTCATACAACAGGGGTTCACACCAAAGGGGCAGGAACCAATGGAACACCGGCAACATAAGACAACAAGAACAGGATGAAAATGTGCCAAATAGGGCAGATGTTGCACAGAATACAGAAACAGCAACCACCACTAACACTCAGGGAAATTACCACGACTAAGTTCGTCCCAACTGGCTGGATGACCAACAACACAAACCCTAAGCAACTGACAATTGACATTGACACTACGATGGCTGCTCAAAGGGAATTGACAGAGAAGGAAAAATGTCAATTGGCATTCAGAAGGTTACAGCAAAAGGCAGAAAAAGGGAGAAACAAGGTAAAAAGATTTATCAGGAAATGGTCCCTACAAATTGGAGAAAAGGTGCTCTTAAAAAGCCACAAAGCATCCAAGGCATCTGAGAAAAGATCTGGAAAGATGGAACTACTGTACACTGGACCACTGGTCATAACAAAACAGCTGGGTGACCATACGTATGAGCTACAGAATACAAATGGCAAGTTGGTAGGAAGATACCATAAAAACAAATTGAAACCATACAAAGAAAGGACCAAATAGTCTTTGCCAACAAACATGTAAGGCAGGAATAGTAGAGATGATGGAAAATAATAATTTTTAATGGGTTACTTATAGAAGATTATGTTCAGATTGGAAAATACAACAAGAAAGAAAATCAACATAGTCATTGGCTATATTGACCACTAAGAGCATTGTCAACAAAGACAGATGAGGACACTGATTGTCATTAACCCTAGAGCAGGCACGCTGGTGTATTTTATACACCACATTTGCATTTTGCGCTCTAACGGATAAATACCTTAACGTATCAGTACGTTGTTGTCAGTACCTTTCAAGTCATTGTTTAGCTTCCATTTAGTTGTGTCAGAGCGATTGTAGCGTCAACAACTCAAAGGCAACGATAAGTTATTCTTGGAACTGCACCAGCGGCATATTTTATACACCGCGCGCCCGGTCATGTAAGTACTATTTCAATTGTCAACCTAATCTGTTGTACTTTTACACAAACAGCTGCATAACAAATTATGTGTTTTAGAGAGGGCCATTATTGTAGTGTATTATTAGCCACCAATATTTCGTGTTTCTAATTTTAGGGCCAAAACATATTTGACAGAAGAAGAATCAGAACGGTACCTTTTAGAGGTGCTCGCTGAAGAAGATGACTGTGGGGATATTGATGATTTGTTTTCTGACGGAGAGGATGAAGTAATATTATCGAGTGATCATGATACAAACTCTGAAATTGAAAATGATGAAGAGCTGTATTCCTTTGATAGTAATGATGGTGTTTTCATTGGTAGGGATGAAAGAACGAAATGGATGAAAAGTGAGACGCATAGAAAAACATCCCGAGTACCAGCAAAAAATATTGTCAAGATCTTTCCAGGCCCTAAAATGGTTGCACAAAGTATTTTAGAGGAAATTGAATCATTCCATAAAATAATCAATATTGATATGATAGATGAAATTGTGCGTTTTACAAATTTATTCATTCAAAGAAAGAGGCTAGAAGAAAGTTATTCTAGGGAAAGAGATGCTAAGCTGACAGACAGAAATGAAATTTGTTCAGTGTTAGGTATTCTGTATTTGATTGGCCTCAAAGGTGGAAACCACACAAATGCATTGGAACTTTGGTCAAAAGATGGAACAGGAATGATTATTTTGAGATCTTGCATGAGTTACAAGAGATTTCTATTTCTTCTTAGATGTATCAGATTTGACGATAAAGATACAAGGGATATAAGATGCTGCAAAACAGATAGGTTAGCAGCAATTAGGAGCTTTCTGGATACATTTGTAAAAAACTGCATGGGTAGTTACAGTCTTGGGTAACTTGTTACCATTGACGAGAAACTAGAAGCATTCAGAGGACGTTGTAGCTTCATAAATATATTCGCAACAAACCAGCAAAATATGGCATCAAAATATTTGCCTAAGTCATTCTACACTGCTTCGTTGGAAGTGTATTGTGGCAAACAGCCTGAAGGACCATTTAGTGTTTCTAATAAGCCATTTTATATTTTGTGTAGACTAACAGAGCCAATAAAGGGAACAAATAGAAATTTGACAGTAGATAATTGGTATAGTAGCTATCCACTGGCTCTCCATCTGCTGCAAAATAAAATCACTTGTATAGGAACCATGAAAAAGAATAAAAGAGAAATCCCGGTTGAGTTTTTGCCCAGCAAGTACAGAGAAACCGGCTCGGCAATTTTTGGATTCCAGAAAGATATTACCATGGTATCATATGTACCTAAGCAGAACAAAGCTGTTATATTCATCTCCACGATGCACACTGACGGAACAGTAGATGAAGACAAAGAAACCTCACATTATATTAGATTATAAATGCTAATGGCTTCATTGCCAGATGCAAGGCACTAGGAAACAACATATTAGATTATAATATGACAAAAGGTGGGGTTGATACTGTTGATCAAATGTGCAATAAATATTCAGTAACACGAATGACAAGAAGATGGACCATGGCTTTATGGTACGCATTGCTGAACGTGGCTGGCATCAATGCACAAGTGCTGTTTCAAGCAAATGACAAGAATGAGAAACATCCTCGTCGAGTTTTTCTGAACAACCTTGCTTTCCAACTAATTAAACCACATCTTATAGAAAGATCTGGCATACCAAGTTTGCCAGCTGATGTTAGCATGTATCTGTGTTGCTACAAAGTTCAAGAGACATACGCGGAAGAGCCATCAAAGAAGAAAAAAGGTAGATGTGGAATTTGTGGAAGGGCAAAGAATAGCTCCACAACAATAAGATGTACATCATGTAACCATTTTGTTTGCAAAAATCATTCCCAAACTGCAGTTCTCTGTGAAAAATGCAGTATGCGTTCACCCGAAGTAGAAGATGATTAATTTGCTATACCTAGTTATACGAATGCAATATAACCAATTAGTGTGTATTAACATGTTTGGAACTGATGTTAGGCATTAGATAACATATTACTTACAATCAATGTAATTATGTAATGTTAATTAGCACAATAAACAGTAAAGGAATAGCAACAAATGGAATGTAGTGTACTGTGTACAAAATACACTGCGCGCCTGCTCCTGTATCATAAATGAGCGCACCTGCTCTAGGGTTAAAGAAGTGAATTATAGCGACGGAAAATAATGTGTTTTTGACATAAGGATGTCAGGGACAAAAATAAAAAGGAATCAATTGTGATGACAAAGATAAAATATTTTTGACACAAAGGTGTCGAGGGTGAATTGGGAAGAAAAATAATACAATTGCAGAATAATTATAAGTATAGAAGTTTTCTCTTATAGGGATAAGAGACAAAGAGGTGACAATTAGTGAAGTGAGGAAAACCATAGTCAGAAAAGCAATGCCCATGAATTAAGATGGATATAGCCAATGCTAAGCTTGAAGAAATGTTGAACTAAACAATAATGAATAAGAACCCAATTTAAAAAAAATGGTACCATTAGTAACATCGGAGTTTAAGAATTGACTCAACGACCTGCCTATACATAATAAGCTTACAAGACAAAGAAGGCAAAGAACTGAATAAAATATTGCCATAAATATGATCATAATCATTAGCTCAAGATTTGTATCCTGTTTTTCTCTCCTCATAACAAAGAACATAAGTCAAAAGCCACACAATAAACCATGATACACTTAAATTATATTTGTGTCAATGTCAAATGTAAAATCTTAGGAATATGTGTTGTATAATAACTGAATATGTGTTGTATAATAACTGAACATATGTTGTATAATAACTGGATATGTTGTATAATAACTGAATGTGTTGTACAATAACTGAATATGTATTGTATAATAACTGAATAAGTGATGTATAATAACTGAACATGTATTGTGTAGTAACTGAATATGTGAAATTTATAAAGACATGCTGTGTCATGCCAAAACAAAAGACAAAAACAAACAGCGAAGAAGACTGTAAAGAAAAAATAAAAAAGTATTGTACAAAGTGATTGTATCAGAGGAGTAGGGAGAAGTATTGTATTGTGTTTCAAGATTGTAAATATAGGTGACAACTTCAAAAACAAAACAAGGGGCATGTGAGACAGAATATTAGAAGACCCCAAAAGAAAATTGTTTATGTGAATATTTGTTAAAAGTGTAATTTGTTTTTTGATGTTGGTATGAATTGGTTAAATGACGAAAACGTGTTGCAAATGTTCATTGTTATGAACAACTAAGTTAGTTTAAAGACGTCATAAATATTTCCATATTTGATTTTAATATATATGTATAAATATTAGAATTATATGTGTTCCATAATAAAAGTAAGGGAGGATGGTTAGGGATCGCTTCCCTAACAAGAAAGAACTGTTTGATGGACGCATACGCGGATGTATACGAAAAAGGCGGTGTCACGTGAGGTGACGCCATAATCTTCCCACTAGCGTGTGTATATCGAAGGTAAAAGGACATGTTTAGGTAGTGTGAACATCGTGGAACATTTACCAGTCTTTCATCAAGCTTTTGTTCCACTTTAAATAAAAAAGTGAAAAGATTTAAACTATTTAGAACAGTGCTAAGAGGAATTATTTAATGTAGAATATCGAAAAAGTGTTAATAAAATAATACATTGTGGTGAAGAAACATCGTGTGATTTTTCATTCCATCCGTTACCATGCCCTGAGATCACAAAGATTTCAAAGGCTCAAAGACACAACGAAGCATAATAATTATAAAAACTGCACCAACTGTTAGGAGTTACTAGATTGGACCACCAAATGAATACAGACATTAGAGAAAACCTTGGGGTATCAAGTTTGACTGAGGAGATAGAAAAATACCAATAAGAATGGAAAAATCATTTGACAAGAATAGAAAGAACTGGACTCCCAAAATAGACATTGCAGTATACTCCAACTGGTCACAGGGACCAAGGAAGGCCAAAACAGTGGTGGAAAGACCAAGACCATCTTCCCTTCATCATTACAGGCCACATGGCCTAAAACAAATAGACATTGCAGTATACTCCAACTGGTCACAGGGACCAAGGAAGGCCAAAACAGTGGTGGAAAGACCAAGACCATCTTCCCTTCATCATTACAGGCCACATGGCCTAAAACAAATAGACATTGCAGTATACTCCAACTGGTCACAGGGACCAAGGAAGGCCAAAACAGTGGTGGAAAGACCAAGACCATCTTCCCTTCATCATTACAGGCCACATGGCCTAAAACAAATTTGTTCAAGATGATGATGATTTTTGGAGCAAATGCTTAGTTTTGGAAATAAAGAAAGATGAAAACATTTTATTACAACCATCTTGCTCCTTGCATCTCATTACAGCTTCATACTCTTTTCCTCCTGTAAGGGAATATATACCCAGCAGTACTGTAATATTTACTGAGTGAAGCAAGTTGGTAACACTGACTTGGTGTTCTGTGCCCGATTCTCACAGCTGCTTGGAGGCAGCCAAGGTATGAGTGAGGTTGAGCTTTCAGGAGGACAGACAGAAATTTGTGCATGGGATTAAAAACAGCATGTGTTGTTTAATAATAATAATAATAGATTAATAATAGATTTTATTGTCATTAGGCCTGTTACAGCAATAGACAACGTCAGTGTAGTTTACATGTTATATATAACAAATAAATTCTAGCAAAATTATATATACATACATATTTACAAATATCAGTTATAAAAATAATGCTACCGATATTCACTATGACCTACTATATATTACTTTTAGTACAATCAGTTGTTTATAGAGCCAAGTATGGAGCGTATATGGATATATCCATTTGTTGAATGGCAATGTACATTTCAAAGATAAGTTACAATAACAGTGGTATTTACAGCTGAGTTGAATTTTCAAAATATTCTTGTAGAGAGTAGTACGGATTGTTTAATAATCTGTCATAAAGTCTACGTTCAAATCTATTATATGTCAGTTGAGTTACCTCATTTGATAGTGCGTTATACATTTTTATACCTAATGCTTCAAAGCTATTTTGTGATTTTGACAGTCTATTATAAGCTGTATCAATTTGGTTTGTATTTCTTGTGTTATAGTTATGGATATCCTTAGGTTTATCAACCTAATAAATAGTCTTAGTTAACAAAAGAAAACTAAAAGTTTTTATAAAAAGGTGTCAGAAAGAAGAAACATGTTTGCTAACTACTTCGTAAGGATCCACTATACGATCAGTTTAACAGTTTAATCTAAAAGGTGAGTCAATTAATAACACTAAACAACACTTACATTTATAATTTTCTGGAACTCGTTTTGGAGGCTAACTTTCCTCCATTATCAACCAGACAATGACTGGATTTCCATGGTGTAGATGGCAATGCTTCTTCTGATATTTCCTCTGGTGATGGTTCAAGGAACTTGCTGCAAATATCTTTCTGGGGAATGTCAAAATTAAATACTTGGTTTCTATTTTTTAAAATGAAGATTTGTTCCCATGTGGACAGCTCTTGTTTTCTGGTTATGTGTTTAAGGAGTAGATGACATATTTGCAATAGTTCAAAAAATACACATCAGTGATGCATTAAAATTTCTAAACATCCAGGACAAAAGCATAAATTTCACAGTGGAAGTGGAAAAAGATGATCAATTACCATTTTTAGATCTAAAAATAATCAAAAACAAGGATAGAATAAACTTCGGCATTCACAGAAAACCAACACAGATGGACAACTACATAAAAGCTAATAGTTACAATCCAAAAGGTCACAAACAAGCAATCTTCAATAGTTTAACACATAGATTGGTGAACATTCCTCTTCCAGCAGAATACAAAACAGAATATTACAAAATAATTGAAATAGCACAAAAAAACGGCTTCCCCAAGGAATTAGTAGATAAAAAAGTAAAACAAGCAGAAAAGAAAAAATTACTAAAAGAAACTACAACACTCACAGCAGCAGAAACAAAAATGACATTCAAAAAATTCACATATCATCCATGGGCCTTTGACAAATTCAAAAAAGTGTTCAAGGAACACAATATTCAGCTAGCACCAGTAAACCATTACTCCATAAAAAACCTGCTGCTTTCAAACATCAAAGATGCTAATCTTGTTGCTTCACTGTTAATTGCTTCAATTTTCCTTAATCAAAGATGGTATTACACCTAACAAAAATCCGGGATATACCAAACTGAATGCAGAGATTGTAATGAAGTGTACATAGGAAAAACCAAAAGAAATTTAGAAATTAGATCCAAGGAACATGTTAGGAACATCAAGAGCAAACACTTGGAAAAATTAGCAGTTGCCTTTCACTTTTGGAAAAAAATCACAACATAAAGCCAGAACCAAAACTCCTCAAACACATAACTGGAAAACAAGAGCTGTCCACATGGGAACAAATCTTCATTTTAAAAAATAGAAACAAAGTATTTAATTTTGACATTCCCCAGAAAGATATTTTCAGCAAGTTCCTTGAACCGTTACCAGAGGAAACATCAGAAGAAGCATTGCCATCTGCACCATGGAATCGCAGTCATTATCTGGTTGATAATGGAGGAAAGTTAGCTTCTGAAACACATTCCAGAAAGTTATAAATGTAAGTGTTGTTTAGTGTTATTAATTGACTCACCTTTTAAAGTAAATTGATTATAACAACACTGTTTTCAAACTTCTAAGAAAGGAAGACAATTTAACAGTATTTGCTTCTTGTTAATTGCCTTCACACACAGAAGATCCTGGAATAGTTAAGAGTTAGGTAGCTGCCTAGGATTCATTTCAGCTCTGCCGAGAACAGCCAAGAACATCAATTTCAGGAAACCTGAAGAGATACATTGACGAGGCAAACTGAACCAGCCTTTCTGATTATAATAGTTTTGGAAATAGAAAAAGATAAAAAAAATTATTATAGCCATCTTGCTTCTTGCATCTCATTACAGCTTCATCCCCATTTCTTCCCATTTACTTCTCTCTTTCCTTGAACACCTTACAATTCTCATCCTGATATTTACACCTTAGCTTTGTCCTCTTAAAGTCATTTTTGTATCATCAGGAGGGTAACAAAGATCATTGTTGATTCCTCCTTTACTGATCTTGGTCATTTTGCCAAGTTGTGGTCCTGTGCTTCCAATAGGATTATGGAAGTTTATCTTGGCAGTTTAAATCTTACTATGAAATCATTTTTTTGGTGCAGGTTGCATAGTTTTTAAAAGAAATTATAAAGAAGTAAGATTATCTTCTATATTTAAACAAGCAATTCTTGTATATATATTCGACCCAACTTGGAAACGGCTGTAATGATTTCGATCAAAGTTTGTATTCAGACAGGGTTTTGCTTATTAAGTTTATCTATATAGGTGTCATTCCTAAAAAAACTGATTTTACGTGCAACTTTCACAATTACTCTAAACCTTATTTTGGCCATAATTTCTCTGTTAATGGGCCAATTTAAACAAACAATCCAGTATATTAAAGGTCTCATCAAGAGCTTTCAGAAAACCTAAAGAAAGTTGACTTAGATATCTTAGTCTATGCGTAACAGTCACAATCTTATACATCTAAACGAGCAATATATATATATATATATATATATATATATATATATATATATATATATATATACACACACACAGCACCAAACAACTTGGAATATTATTAAGATAAGTGAAGCTTTTAGTTTCTAATTTGTTTTTACTTTAGAGTTGGACAGTATTACATCTACCACATAGCCTTGACTTACACTTACCCTCAGACTTACACTTGTTTGGGCCATTAAAAGATCCTATCCAGGAAGACATTTTGTGGATGATGTGGAGATGATTCACGCAGTGAAAAAAATGGCTTCATGACCAGAACAACAGGGTACAACAGGGCATACCTTGCTGGGGGAAGGCCATTGAACTGCAAGGAGATTAGGTGGAAACAAGGAGTGCAGAAGAATTATCTTTCTTGTGTGCAATAAATCTGTGATGAATAAAAACATGTGGTGCATTACTTTCTGGGTGCCCTCATATTAATGTAACCAGATTGATAACTGGGTCATGTTACTACCCGCAATGTTACAAGAGTCACATGTAAAAATATGCTGTATGTGAATCAGTGTCTCATCCTAACTTTGTATATATTTCTGAACAGAAGCCGAGCTGCAAGGTGAGTTGAAAAGTCTAATATTGCTGGAGCAACAATTTATCAAATGGGAAAAAGACATGGGAGATGAATTAGCACTGTCCCAGAGAATTTCTGAGAAAACGAAACAAGCAAAAAGAGAGCTCATTGAAGAAAAGAAAAAGCAGGTAAGGAAAAAAAGAAGCATAACCAAGGCCCCTTAAATTTACTGTATTGCTTTTTGTCCAATTTATTTAAAATTTATTTTTTTGATTCCTCTAGCATTTACACACATTAATCAGCAGTTTTACAATCATGCAATTAAATGAAATTTTGTAAATAAAAGTTATCTAATATTTTGTGTGTCATTTTGCCAAATTGCCATTTATATACAAAATATTAGGAATAGTTATTATTTATTTATGCCAACAAACTTACTGTTGGTGTTTTTAAATACACAAGCCATGTGTGGGCAATGTTTGAGAGGCAGAACTGGAACTTAAAAATTCAATGCCACAGCTGGGATTTGAACCACAGACCCTCCACTTACTAGGTGGGTACTTACTTGCAATAGTAAGTCAACATTGGGGTAATTGTGTCTGATGTGAGACTGTCTTTGTGGTTTACTGGGAGATATACGAACTGGTTTGAGAATTCAATATCATTCTGGCTGGTTGTCACAGTAGCTTAATGATTAGAGCACCCACCTAGTAAGCGGAGGGTCTGTGGTTCAAATCCCAGCTGTGGCATTGAATTTTTAAGTTCCAGTTCTACCTCTCAAATATTAGGCATAGTTTGAGAGGTAGAATCAGGACTGAAAAATTCAATGTCATAGCTGGGATTTGAATCACAGATCTTGTGCTTCATGTGCTTTAACCGTGAGCTACCCTAGCAACTTTCCAGTATGACATTAAATTTCCCGATCAATTTATATTTTGCTGATAGACCACAAGGGAATCTCATATCAGAGAGAAATACCCCATGGGCAACTTAAAGTTATAAGTACTTTGTGTCCCAGGTTTAATTAACCTTTAGATGGTATTGTTATTTCATGCCAACCAACTTACTGTTGGTGTTTTTAAACACAAGAGCTGTGTGTGGCCAATGTTTGAGAGGTAGAATCAGAACTGAAAAATTCAATGCCACAGCCTCAATTGAAGTTGGCATCTTCTCAGTGCCTTGGACATTTTCAGACCTACCATGTTCTTTCACAAATCCATATCTAGTGCTTGTCTATGCCAAATTTTAGTTTTTATGAAACCCACCTTAGAAAAAACTTGTTCACAAGAAGCATTTCTATGGTTCAATGAAATCACTGTCAGGGAAATTTTGCTATTTCTTTGAAATCACTAGTTCCATCAAGATTACATATGTACATATTTAATTGCACTGCAGAGACTACCAGATTTGGACATGTTCCTTATTTCACAGGAAATATAAAGAATTAATATAAGCTAGAGTACTATTATTTTCTCTAAAATAACAAACTTGTTCCTTTTGGATTCTGTTTCTTTTTTATGTTCTTAAAATACTCCTACACACTTTACCCTTAAAATCAAGGAAGTCAATCAATGGCAATTAATTGATCTTTCACACATCTTTCTGTTCAGTTGCTTTTATTTTCCTTGTTATATCGCTATGTTCGGTGATTTTATTTCCACTCAGAATGTTCAAAATAAATATAAAATAAATTAATATTACCAATACTACCACTCTCTCAAAATATAATGCTGTGTGCTGTTTGTTTTAGGATATATTTGTTCTCAAGCTGATGACAGAAGTTACCAATTTGGAAGCCAAGATGAACTTACTTGATGCACAATTTGAAGTGAAAGATGCCGAACGACAGAGACTGGGACAGATTGTGGCTGATGCAAATGCAGATCTTGAAGGCTTGCAGAGAGAACATCATAAATTGATGCAAGCCTGGAATGCTCTGGTTGTCAATATGCAACATGGAGATAAAACTCATACCAAGGTTGCAGGAGATTATAGGTAAGTGCTGAAGCAAACAAATATAGCTAAGAGTTCAGGTGCAAGATTTGAACTGGTTCACAACAACCAGGAAGTGAATGCAGAATGAGAACAAGAAAGTTAAAATATAACTTGAAGTTTTCCTGGTGATGATATGAAAATAACTTATCTTGGGTATCAGTCAGGTGAACTCTGGAAGAAAGCTCTTGAAACCTTAAAAATCTTTCCAGTGTTCACCTGGTTGATATCCTGACAGGTTATTTTCAAAATAAAAATACATGTACGAGAGGCGTTCGGAAAAGATTTACAATAATAGCTTTTTATACCTTATTTATTAATAAAAATGATTCAATGTACATGGGGTGTTTCAATATACTCCCCACTAACGCCAATACACTGCTGCCACCTCCATAATTGCATCACAGAACCATTGTTTGGGGGTACTACACACCCACTGGTGGACAGCTGCCTGCAGTTCCTTATTGTTGCTGAAATTTTACCTTGCAGCACTTCCTTCATGTTATCGAACAAAGGCTTTTTTTTTCAGGTGTATAGTAGTGATTTGTCACCAGTTTCTCCAAATATTCTGGATATCATTCTCCATTTCCAGTAGTCGACAACAGACTTCTACTCTGTTCTCCTTCTGGGGCTGTGTTACAGGAGGATAGTTTATTCAGTTTATTTACCATTTGTAAAAGTTTTACAAGCTATTGTCAGGGTGATGATTAATCTGGGTGGATATTTACAAGGAATGATGGTGTAGTATGGTACATAAATTGATCTTACATATTTGATTACATGCACTTTTAAATTCTATTGAGTAAAATACATTGTCCATTAGATATGACTTTGTTTCTTTTAGTTTTTTATTATCTTCCAAACATTTGATTCCATAAGGCAGGTGGCTGTACAGATCCTTTGCACAACTTTCTATACTTCTATTGTATAGTGAACCTCTTAATTTAATGGTACAGTAATTGGTTCTACTTCTGGTGTTGTATGCGTGTATATCTAAATTTTTTTCTTCTGTATGGTTTTTTACTACATATTTGGTACATTCATATATACACTGGATGTCCCAAAACACACTGACAACACTTAGTATGTTGTGTGGGATGGCACATTGATTGTTTTCAAATAGGAATCCCTGTCCAGAAATGCACAGTTTGGACACTGGAGAGTGTCAAAGTTTGAAAACGAATGGTTGTGGCAATTTGTTAAGATTCGTTTTGGTATCTTAATATGGAAGGTGTGCAATCCTTTAGCTATCTGTGTACTGGGAGGAATGACCTGAGCATAGTAACACTCCTGCACATGTGCTAAATTCCTCCATTGATGGGTTGGTAGAAGTGGACCAGTTCCATGGTCAGCCTGGTTGCCATATCTGACACCTCTCGACTATTTTCTGTGGAGTTGTGTGGCACTCCTGTAACGTCAGCACAGGAGCTTGTGGCTCAACTCTACAGAGGGATTGAAAATGCTCAAAGACAACCACACGTATTGAGTCATGTGCATAAGGCTCACTACTGCCAATATAGGCTCTGCAATGATGTAGGAAGTACACAGTTTGAAGCCTGCTTGTAATGTAGACTGCTTGATGTTGGGTTTATTAATAAAATATGAATGCATACTCTTCTCACTTTTCATTGTGCTACAGCATCCAAACCATGAATTTTCGGACAAGGGTTCCTATTCGAAAACCAATCAGTTTGCCTCCCTGCACAACATACTGGTGCAGTTCTTTTTGATAAAACGATGGTGATGGTGATGGTGCTGAGTTTTTGACTCTGTTGTTATCTCAGGTCGTGGTACAGAGTGAAATAACGTGGACACAGAATAAAGCTTTTTCACAATCTTTTATTTATACCTTTTTCACTGGTAATTACACGCGTGTTATTTTGGTAAACATTCTATGTACGCAGATGGTAATCATACTTAGTCATTTTAAATTATACTTTTAGCGTCCTAACCCACACATCTCAAAAACACGTCTTGACGCTTGACGCACGACTAACACAGTAACAAAAAACAAGCTTAAACAAAAAACCTTTAAAATACTGCATCAGAATATTCAAGGGGTTGAGCAAAATGTACTAACTATGCAGCTGGACGTTATCATTTTCTCCGAACATGGCATTAAATCTGAAGAAATAAAGGTGAATAATTACGAAAATTATACTCTAGGGCCCAGCTTTTGTAGGGAAAAACATAAAAGTGGAGGAGTGGTAATATATGTTAAAAATGGGCTAAAGTACAAAGAAATTGATTGTAAAAAGTATAGTTTAGAAATGTGTTGTGAATTAGCTGCAATAGAGGTTACTTTTGAAAAGAAAAACCTCATAATATTAGGGGTATATAGTCCTCCAATGGCAAACAAAAAAGAATTCCTTAAAATATTTGAAGACTGTTTACATAGCATAATAAAATATAAACACATAATCGTGATGGGGGACTTCAACATAGATGTAATTGGAGAAAATAGAAAGAAAAAATTGCTACTAGAAGTACTAGAGAGAAACAACTTAACCTTAACAAAAACAGGACCCACAAGGGTAACAAACTACTCCTCTACCTGCGTCGATCACATGTACACAAACTTAAAACTAGAGAACTGGAGTAGCAAAATCGTAAAAATGGGAATTAGCGATCATTTTGGGCAACAAATTGAAACTAAAACCTTAGGTAAACAAAAAAATAATACTGATAATATAACAGAAATTAAAAGGCTTGTAAATAAAAATACAATAGAAGCATTAAGACAACATCTTCAAGTAATAAATTGGGCAGATATACATAAAGAAAATGAAATAAATGATAAATTTGATTGCCTAGATATAATCTTAGGAAAATGTTTGGATGCAACCGTGCCGTTACGTAAAGTAAAATTAAAAATACCGAAAGGTAATAATTGGGTCACTAAAGGCATAGATATCTCCAAAAAGCGTATGCAGTTTTTAAATAGTTTAAAACACCCTAATCTTGACGACAAATCTTATGATTATATAGAAAAATATAATAAAATCTTAAATAATGTAATAAAAGAAGCAAAGAAGTTACATAATACACAACAGATAACAAATGCAGAAAATAAAATTAAAGCTACATGGAGCATCATAAACTCAATACATAAGGAAAACAAACAAAAATGGCAAGAAAATATGTCCATTGAAATTAACAGTCAAGTGATACAAGACCCTATAAAGATAGCTGACCATTTCAGTGAACACTATGTAAACATTGTAACAAAATTAGGAATAAAACAAATCCAGTATGTGCCGATAAATGAAAAAAATGTATGTAACTCTATGGTGCTTAGGCAAATTTATGAGGATGAAGTTCTTGCACAGATAAATTCATTAAAAAACAAAGATCCAGTGGGTTGGATGAATTTACAAATGAGATAATCAAATACTGCAAATATGAAATTACAGAAATACTAACTCACTCAATTAATCAGTCTTTCAATTCGGGAATATTTCCCAATAATTTAAAACAAGTTGTAGTTAGACCAATTTACAAGAAAAAAAACTCTGAACTAGAAATGGAAAATTATAGACCTGTATCTTTATGCTTAACCTTCTCTAAAATAGTAGAGGGATTATTTCTCGTACAGTGATACCGAAATTTAGATTTCCGATCGAATGGGCTTTTGAAAAAGATACGTTTTAATTTAATTGCCGGATCTGAGATTTGCGATAAATATTGAGTAATAACATAAATAGATAATAGAGTAGCAAGTGTTGTAAGGTGAGCAAGATATGAGTAAATGATAGTCGTTAAATTTGTAGTATAAACGCATTATTGGTTTGAAATTAACGAGTCATGACGTCATACCACATAGTTTAAAATACACGTTCGAAAGTCAGTTCTACCAACCTTAAAAGTCGCGCGATATATTTAATAAAATATAAAGTAAACATCGTTTAATCCTAAAAAGGTAATTATATATTCAAAATTCATAAAAGAACATGTTATAATAGAAAGGGACATTTCTAAATTGCGGGAAAAGGAAATAACATTTTGGATACGAGGCTTTCTTGGATGACGTCATGACATTCAAATTGGAAGCGAACGGTCTTCTTGGCGTGGGTAAGAGAGAAGCGTCTAGTCAGTACTCAACCAGAGAGCAGTACGGGAGTTCGTGCAGTTCGTGCCGCGCAGATGTGATTGCGATGCTTCTACAGATACACATATAGAATCGGCATAACTCCCGAAAATATTTAAAGATACAATAAATGATATGAAAAGTTGTTCTTGGGTTGTCCTTTACACTCACGCAAACCCGAGATAAAGAGATTATGCTCAGCTAGCCGGAGACAACACACCAAACCACATCAACGTGACCAACAACATCACGTCACCAACGACTGCAGCTTCAAATGGCGAGGTAATAACTAGGAAGCAATAATACAGCTTCAACAGCTACAAAGTTTCTGCAATAGGTTTCAAATTTTATCAGAATGCCAGTTTGGGTTTCAAAAGAAAAAGTCTACAATAGAAGCAATTTGTAAAGGAAATGACATTATTATAAATGCTCTAAATAGAAGGGAATATGTAATCGCAATATTCCTTGATCTCTATAAGGCCTTAGATTGCGTTAACATAGAAACATTGATGACAAAGTTAGAAAACTATGGAATTAGAGGCACACCATTAAAGTGGCTTGGCTCTTACTTACAAAATAGAGAACAATGCGTTGAAATAATACACAATGTAAGTGGAAAGCTAACAAAAATCGATCACAATTCAAAAAAGTAAAACATGGAGTACCACAAGGCTCAAAATTAGGACCGTATCTATTCTTACTCTACATAAACAGTTTATTTAAAATAATTCAAGAAGCTAGGGGAATAGCGATAGGTTATGCAGATGACACTACGATTGTAGTTACAGGAAAAACAGAAATAGAGCTACAAATTAGGGCAAATACTCTACTAGAAAAAGTCAGTCAACATCTAGAAAATTTAGGTATGGTATTAAACGCAAACAAAACAGAGTGGATGCAAATTAGTCTCAGTAACAAAAAACAAACAAATACAAATATAAAGATAAAAATACAAAACAGAGAAATTCAACAAGTAAATAAAACAAATTTTCTAGGATTAATAATAGACAGTAACTTGAAATGGAATATGCATGCTGGAAAAGTCATAATCAAGATTAATTCAGGTTTATATGTACTAAAACAAATAACACAAATAATAGATAAAAGAAGTGTCAAGCAAGTATACTATGCCTTCATTCACTCGCACCTAAACTATGGAGTGGTATTATGGGGCACAACACATAAAACATTACTTCTAAGGGTATTTAGGCTGCAAAAGAGAGCAGTACGCTTAATTGCAGGAATAGAAAAAAGAGATTCATGTAGAAATGTGTTTAAAAAACTAAATATTCTAACGTTGCCTTCTTTGTATATATATGAATGTACTAAACTCACATTAAAAAGTTATAATCAAAACAAAAACAGTAATATCCATAAATATAACACTAGAACAAAAGAAAATTATTTTAGAAATAGACTTGTAGGTGGTCTAAATAATAAGTGCATAGCAAATAGTAGCAAAGATCTGTACAACCATCTACCATCTAGAATTAAACAGATAACAAATGAAAAAATCAAACTAAAGAGTATTAAATCTTATCTATTAGAAAAGGCATTTTACTCTGTAGAAGAGTACAAAAATTGATAAAATATGGTATATTGCACTTCCCAATATTCTAACTAGTCTCATATTTATGTAAATATACTTGTATTGTATGTACATAGAATTTGACGATCCTTGTAAATGTTTTACAATTTGAGAAATAAAGAATACAGAATACAGTTAATGGGACACTAATACGTTGAATCTAGCACATTCCTTAACAATGCATCTGTATTCATATGCGTATGCATATACTTTTTTATGGCATCCCCTATGATGTCATCTTACATGTTAAATAGTTCCCGAAATGTTGAGGAAGCGATCTCAATCCATCCTCTCAACACTCCTAATATTAAATCTAAAATAATTCTTATAATTATACATATTAAATTTGAACCTATTACTAAACATTAATGACGTTATTAAGCTAATAATATTCTTAACAATGAAACAATGGTGTGACTCAGTACTTGACAAATCCTTACCAACATGAAAAATAAACTATATTTACAATAAATATTTACATAAATACCTTCTTTTCGGGGTCTGATCATATATTCTGTCTCAATACTAAGCATTGTCTGGTTTTTTGGGACACTATATATATATATAAACAAGGGACAGTATGTATGTTTAGTTTCTTAAATGCAATTCTGTAGCTTTCTACGATGTGTATTCTTTCAATTATTCTTATTTTTCTGAAGCCTAAACAATTTTGTAATTAAGGTTTTTTGAGAATAATACTGTATATTAGATGTGAGTGACCGCCTCCATAGTGCAGTTGGTAGCGCACCTGCCTCTGGCGCAGAGGACCTGGGTTCGATCCCCGGTACCAGCATGGGAATTTTATCCCCTCTGGGAGTTCTAGCATGGGGTGCACTCAGCCTCGTTAGTGCTGGGAGGTCCAATTGAGGAGCTACTTGATGGAAAAGTAGTGGCCCCAGGTCGTGAAGACCGCATAACTGGCTGGGAGGGATCGGGACACTGACCACACCACCCTCCAGTACTGCACCCCACCGATGACGCCTGTGGTGGGCCGAGGTGGGGGACATAGGGGCTGGGCCATAAGGCTTGGCTCTTCATGGGCTGTAGTGCCGGGGCTTAGCTTAGCAGGTGTGAGTGAATAAAGGCAAAACACACTTGCATAATGCTGCCCTCATCCATCACCTGCCTACTTTGTCTCAAAACATAGATTCCACTTGATAGGTAGAATTGGAACTGAAAAATTCAATGCCATAGCTGGGATTTGAACCACAGACCCTCCACTTAAATTATCAGGCAGGCGTTCTAACCATTAAGCTACTGTGACAACCTGCCAGAATCACATTGAATTCTCCAACCAATTTGTATTTCTCCCAGTAAACCACAAAGGCAGTCTCACATCAGAGACAATAACCCCAATGGTGACTTACTATTGTAAATACTTAATGTCCTGGGATTAAATAACCTTCAGATGGTTGCTGATGATAATGTGACTAGAGACAGAGGTAGAACTGGAACTTAAAAGTTCAATGCCACAGCTGGGATTTGAACCACAGACACTCCACTTACCAGGTGGGTGCTCTAACCATTAAGCTACTGTGACAACCTGCCAGAATGACATTGAATTCTCAAACCAGTTCATATTTCTCCTGGTAAACCACAAAGGCAGTCTCACATCAGAGACAAATTACCCCAATGGTGACTTACTATTGTAAGTACTTTATATCCCAGGATTAAATAACCTTCAGATGGTAATTATTATTTTATTTATGCCAACAAACTTACTGTTGGTGTTTTTAAACACACAAGCCGTGTGTGGGCAACATGGGCGTCACGAATGGAGGGCAAGAGGGGGCCGCACCCCCCCCCCCCCACCCCCCGGAAGTTGGTCAGCTTAATGTGCAATCAATTACTATTAAACTACTATTTTAAAAGAGCAATTTTTATTTAGCACAAATTAATGTGGTTATATGGAGCAAATATAAATTTTGACAATAAAATAATTAATATTATCTGATTGCAAACTTCAAAATGTGGCCATCCCCCCTGGAAAAATGTCTGCCGACGCTCATGGTGGGCAATGTTTTAGAGATAGAACTGGAACTTACCTCTCAAACATTGCCCACACACGGTTTGTGTGTTTAAAAACACCAACAGTAAGTTTGTTGGTATAAATAAAATAATAATTACCATCTGAAGGTTATTTAATCCCACGACATAAAGTACTATCAATAGTAAGTCACCATTGGGGTAATTGTCTCTGATGTGAGACTGCATTTGTGGTTTTCCGGGAGATATACAAACTGGTTTGAGAATTCAATGTCATTCTGGCAGGTTGTCATAGTAGCTTAATGGTTAGAGCACCTGCCTAGTAACCGGAGGGTTTGTGGTTCAAATCCCAGCTGTGGCATTGAATTTTTAAGTTCCAGTTCTACCTCTCAAACATTGCCCACAAACGGCTTGTGTGTTTAGAAACACCAACAGTAAGTTTGTTGGCATAAATAAAATAATGACTAGAGACTATTGACAGAATAGCTGCTTTGGAGTCTGACAATATGACTACATTTTTAAATTTATTGATGTGGCATAGGAGAGTCCTCAGACTTTCACTTTATTGCAATAATTTCTCCGTCAAAACTTGTTATTCCATATCCAAGAGATGTATAAAGTGAGAAGAGACGCACGTGACACTGCACCTTGTTCTCTAGAGATGAACGATCCATCAGTAGGTATACATATATGCGAAGCCAGCTTGTAGGGGATATCTAGTATTAATAGTATCCAAAGACAACAGTTTCATTATTTCAGTGTTTATTTCTGATTTCAGTATTTCTTCTACTAAATTTAGATTATACTCTGTTAAGGTTAGTGGATTGGGTGTGAATTGTAAGTTTTCTATTAAATTTGGTATATTGATTCTCTGTTTTAATTCTTGTATCATGGATATAAAACATTTTTGAGTTTTAATCTACAAATGTGGCTGTATGAGTGCCAAGTTTGAAGTTGTATAAGCGGACATATGATGATATTGTTCCTACTTCCATTTGTGGAAAAAAGTGAGTTTGTCACATTATATTCATATTTTTATCTGTGTGTGCATAAATAAGGGGTACCAGAGTTCCTTCATACAATTAATATATCTGTTGTTTCTGTGCACTCTAGAAATGTTAATCTCTTTCAGCACCCTTAAGGAGAACTTTAATACTTTAATGAATGAAATAGAGAATATAAAAAAATCTACAGATAAAGAGATTGCAAAAAACGAACAACTGACAGTATTTCTGCAGCAAGTGCAATATGATATGTCAAACACGGAGCGCCTGATGGGTCATGAAGAGGATAAGAGAGGTGCCCTGGAGGTTCAGATGTGTGCTGTCAATGGCATGGTTGAACAAAATGAGAAGGACATTCAACAAGCTTTGTCTGTATGTTGTAAGTTATGAAGTAGTAAAGGCAGTTTGTAAATTGTAGTTTGTTTTTGAAAAAATATCACTTCCACCTTTGGTAGCACAAGTGGCTAGTTTGTTAAGCTCCTTATCCACCTATCATCATTATTACAGTCCAGCCGCTGTGATTCTTAGGTGGGTATAAACATGCCATTGTCACAATTTTATGATGGTTTTGCCCACCTTCAGTGCATCACAAACTCTATCTACTACTCTTGTCAAAGGAGGAAAACATCACCTGATCACCTGTAGTCTCACTGCTCCTCAAAGTGCTCACAAAATTTGAGTACAAATTAATAGCTTTGGGTTCAGTACGACCTTATTTTTTTCCTCTTTGATTTTGATGAACCTCTAGCCATATTGCTTTAAATATAACAATAAAAACATGGTAAATACTACGGACACAAAAGAAACCAACTTCACGCAGACTAAGGCAAACAGCTACTTATGCCATATGCGCCATTTATAAGAGAGTAGGCCTCAGAGCCCACAATATAGTGACAATGGCCGTCGCCAGACCCATTTCCGGGGGAGGGGGGGGGGGCCACATGTTGGAAGTTTGCAATCAAACAACATTAATTCATTATTTTGTTGTCAAAAGTTACAGTATTTGTTGTGGATAACCATATTAATTTGTGCTAAATAAAAATTGTTCTTTACATCAAGATTAAAATAATAGTCTAATAGTCAGTAATCGACTGCACATTGAGTGTACTAGCTTCCAAGGGGCAGGGGGGGGGCTTTGCGTCGCCCATGACAGTGACACATGAGAGAAAGTCTGTGACTGGTGCTAGTAGACAACTGTCACTCTTTGCCGTGAAGTTATCACCAGCACTTTAAACCATGTCTTATTTCGGTTTCTTATCTGTTGCTTTTTTGATGTAGCAAAGCTCTAAGCAACAGAAGTAAACTATATTTATTTAACCACATTATGTTATTTTCTAGTGCCTTGCATCTGGCAATGAAGCCATTAGCATTCGTGCTTTCCAATACTTTTGAACTGTAGTTCCTTCTGATCTTAATGCTTCACAGGTCTTCAAGTGGTCTTCGTTCATTTCTGCTGGATCGTTACACAGGACACATATTGGTGAGGCTGAGATACCTATTCTGTAGAGATGACTTGCTAAGCAGTCGTGATTTGTCAATAGTCGGAAGGCTGCAACCGCTGTTTTCCTTGGTCTCTGGGGGATTATATCTGGGTTGGAAAGTAGTTTAATCCATTTTTTATCTTTGGCATTTGTTTCTATTTCTTGTAGGTATGAATGAGAAAATTTTTTAATGATCAAGCGTTTTATTGAGGAATATGAGAAATTGAATTTAGACTTTTGTTTTATTGTTGTGCCTTTCTTTGCAAGTGAGTCTGCAGCTTCGTTCCCCATGACTCCACAGTGTGCTGGAATCCATTGGTGATGAACAGTCTTATTAACTTTTTGGAGTTGTGTTAACATTTTGTAGCATTCTCTAATTTTTGTTGACTTCTTTGTAGTATTTGAACATATTCCCTGAATTGCAGCTTTAGAATCTGAAAGAATTACTGCCTTGTTAAATTTATTTAAGGGAAGATTTAATAATTGTCGGAGAACAATGTGTATAGCCTCTATTTCCCCATCATAATTTGTTGTGTCTCTGCCAACAGAATGATAAAAGGAAAAATGTGAACACGTAACTCCAGCTCCAGTAAGGTTTTCCTTGGAGGATCCATCAGTATATATGTGCAGCCATTCTTCTGTGGGATACCTAGTACTGATTGTTTCCAGAGCTAGAAGTTTTTGTATTTCTTTTGGTGTGTCTGATTTACTTATTTCCGCTATTAATTCCAAATTGAAAGTAGGTTGCAATAATTCCAATGGATTTTCTCTTATAAGTAGATTTTCTCTGGTGTTAGGAATGTTCAATTTGGATTTAATCTGTGTTACCTTTTCTAGGAAAGTACTATGAGTTTTAAGGATTGAAGGGGGGAGGTTCTATTCTGTCCATTTAGAGTTTGGCAGTCGTAACATTTTCTCGTGTTGGAGCAATGCTTGTTCTTCTATTTTTGTTGTTATTGATAGGGTCCGTGTTAAGGCAAGCATGGCATCAATAGGTGTGGATTTAACTGCTCCAGTGATTAGGCGAAGAGCCTGATTTTGTATTTGTTCAATTTTATTGATGTTAGCATTTGCTGCTGTTATTAAAGCTTCAGAACAGTACAAGTGGTTTGGTTTAACATACATTTTGTATGTTGTGTTAAGGACTCTCCTTGAGCAGCCCCATTTAGCACCAGCTAACCTTTTCAGGATTTGCAGTTTCTTTTCAACCTTTTCTGAGATGTTTGTTAAATGTTTTTTCCAAGTTAGCTTTCTGTCGAAAGTGATGCCTAAGTATTTGGCATCATCAACTGCTTTGAGTATTTTACTATTATAATTTATGTTAATATTAACTGGTTTGTATTTTAGTGTAAATAATTCATAATTCGTTTTTTCCGCATTGATAGTCATGAGGTTTTTGGAGCTCCATTCATGCACTTTGTTTAGGGCTGTTTCTATTCTGTCTTTAATTAATTCAGGTTTTTTTGGAGAGCCTGAAGTCCAAATGACTACATTGTCAGCAAATAAAGCAATTTTGGTTTCTAAAGTTTTTATTATTGATGGAAGGTCATTTATATATATGTTAAAGAGTGTTGCGCTCAGAACAGCACCTTGTGGAAGTCCTCGGTGTGTTTGTTTATATTTGGAAATGTATGTATTATATTTTGTGGCACAAAATCTTTGTGAAATAAACTGAGTTATCCATTTAAGCATGTTACTTTTCACACCTACTGATTGCAACTTCCCAACTAATTTGTTTCTCCAGACTGAGTCATATGCTGATTTAAAATCAATGAATACTGCTAAGGTATCCTCCTTTCTATTGAAAGCTTCCTTGATGTCTTGGCTTAGTAGGAGTACATTTTCACTTGTACTATGATTCTGTCTGAAGCCGGTCTGTGAACTATTAATTAAGTTGTAATATTCTAGGAACCAGTTAAGTCTAGCTGCCACCATTCTTTCCATCACTTTTGCAATAACACTGGTCAAAGATATTGACCTGAAACTATTAATATTGTTTGAAGGTTTGTCTTTCTTTAAAATCGGGATGATAATGGTTTTTTTCCAGTCCGAAGGTACAGTCATTCTCCAACACATGTTATACAGTTTAAGTAGGAGTTCTTTTCCTTTCCTGCCAAGGTGTTTAATAAACTCTGGGTGGTTCTTGTCAGGTCCTGGAGATTTTTTGTTCTGTAATTGTTCTATTGCTAAATCCAGTTCTGTTTCGTTAAAATCCTGAATAAAAATATCATTTCCTATACCTTTTGGCTTATTAGTTTCTCTGATAGTTTTTTGGATAGTCTTATCTTGTTTTTTATACGCTTGGGGTATTCTTTGTGACTGAGCATAAAACTTGTTAAGGGATTCTGCTATTTCCCTATCTGTAGTTAAGCTTTTGTTATTATGTATTAATGGTTCAGTTGTATTTTTTGATAATTTTGTTTTATTAAGGAATTTGTATATTTTATTTCCATCTTCCCTATAGTCCATATGTTCTACAAAATTTGTGAAACTGGCCCTCTTTGCTGTAATTAATTCTTTCTTAACCCTAGAGCAGGCGCGCTCAGTTATGATACAGGAGCAGGCGCGCTGTGTATTTTGTACACAGTACACTACACTCCATTTGTTGCTATTCATTTACTGTTTATTGCGCTAATTAACATTACATAATTAAACTGATTGTAAGTAATATGTTATCTAATGCCTAACATCAGTTTCATACATGTGAATACACACATACTTTTATTCTTTTTCATGGTTCCTATACAAGTGATTTTATTTTGCAGCAGATGGAGAGCCAGTGGATAGGTACTATACCAATTATCTACTGTCAAATTTCTATTTGTTCCCTTTATTGGCTCCGTTAGTCTACACACAATATCAAATGGCTTATTAGAAACACTAAATGGTCCTTCAGGCTGTTTGCCACAATACACTTCCACGAAGCAGTGTAGAATGACTTAGCATCACACAAGGCAAATATTTTGATGCCATATTTTGCTAGTTTGTTGGGAGTATATTGTATGAAGCTACAACGTCCTCTGAATGCTTCTAGTTTCTTGTCAATGGTAACAAATTCCCCAAGACTGTAACTACCCATGCAGTTTTTTTTTTACAAATGTATCCAGAAAGCTCCTAATTGCTGCTAACCTATCTGTTTTGCATCTTATATCCCTTGTATCTTTATCATCAAATCTGATACATCTAAGAAGGAATAGAAATCTCTTGTAACTCATGCAAGATCTCAAAATAATCATTCCTGTTCCATCTTTTGACCAATGTTCCAATGCATTTGTGTGGTTTCCACCTTTGAGGCCAATCAAATACAGAATACCTAACACTGAACAAATTTCATTTCTGTCTGTCAGCTTAGCATCTCTTTCCCTAGAATAACTTTCTTCTAGCCTCTTTCTTTGAATGAATAAATTTGTAAAACGCACAATTTCATGTATCATATCAATATTGATTATTTTATGGAATGATTCAATTTCCTCTACAATCCCTTGTGCTACCATTTTAGGGCCTGGAAAGACCTTGACAATATTTTTTGCTGGTACACGGGATGTTTTTCTATGCACCTCAGTTTTCATCCATTTTGTTTTTTTGTCCCTACCAATGAAAACACCAGCTTTACTATCAAAGGAATACAGCTCTGCAATTTCAGAGTTAGTATCATGATCACTCGATAATATTACTTCATCCTCTCCGTCAGAAAACAGATCATCAATATCCCCAGTCATCTTCTTCAGCGAGCTCCTCTAAAATGTACCGTTCTGATTCTTCTTCTGTCAAATATGTTTTGGCCCTAAAATTAGAAACACAAAATATTGGTGGCTAATAATGCACTATAATAATGGCCATCTCTAAAACACATAATTTGTTATGCAGCCGCTTTGTGTAAAAGTACAACAGATTAGGTTGACAATTGAAATAGTACTTACATGACTGGGCGCGCTGTGTATAAAATACACCGCTGGTGCAGTTCCAAGAATAACTTGTCGTTGCCTTTGAGTTGTTGATGCTACAATCGCTCTGACACAACTAAACGGAAGCTAAACAATGACATGAAAGGTACTGACAACAATGTACTGATACGTTAAGGTATTTATCCGTTAGAGCGCAAAATGCAAATGTGGTGTACAAAATACACCAGCGTGCCTGCTCTAGGGTTAAAAATGGCTGCTTTTCTTCTCCAGTTTTGTACATCTTCTGGACACTTGCTTCTTTCGGCTTTGACTCGTGCTATATTTCTTTCGTGTTTTAACTTAGATAAAGATGGAGACCAAAAGTAGCTATATTTCTTTAACTTTCCTTTGGGGATATGTGTTTTGGCTGCTGTCAATAATATTTCACAAATTTTTTTATTCATTTCATCTGTTGACTTGAACTCTGATTCTAACAGTATATTACACTTCCCTTCTATCTCATTTTGGAAACTGGACCAATCTTCTTTTTTAAAATTCCAAGAAGTTTTAATTTTTGGTTTGTTGCTTTTAATGTATTAGACCTCTTATGGAGTTTATGGTGATTCTGTGGCCTGAACCTGGGTCTTCTATTATTTCTCTTTTTGTATTGTCAATTATGTCAGATGACACCATCAGAAGATCAGAATTTGTACCTGAACCTTTATAATGAAGGTAAGTGGGTGGATCATTTGGATTAAATATTAATTCCATTGTTGAAGAGTTTAATAGGTCTTCTATGACTCTTCCTGCTGAATTTATATCTCTCCAGCCCCACCTAGGGGAGTGTGCATTAAAATCACCTATTAAAATACTTTTGGGTTCTATGGGAATAGAATTTAGATCTAGTGTATTGTCTGGAGGATTGTAGATACTGTAAATTCTATAGTGGTAGTTATTTTTCCATACTTCATATTTAACTATTTCTGATTTATCTTGTTCTTCCATTGTTTTTTGGATTTGGATAGTAGCTTTCATATTTCTTTTAATTCCTGTAAGAATATCACTTGTTATTTGACGAGGGAAGGGCACTAGAAGTGGCCGGGCATATTTAAAGGTGGTCTTTGTCCATTTCCTCTTGCAGATCACATAGAAGACAGAGAGTAAGCAAAAGTATCACATTGCAAGTAAGCTGGCAAGCCCTTCAAGACAGTAAAATGCATGTTACTGTTGCTGCTGCTGCTTCTATGTTTTATGTATATAACACACCAATGCTACTACCAGTGATATTACTACCATTATTGCCATAAATATAATACAAACTTAAGTTTCCCCCTATACCTCGTCAGAAAGTTTGATTCAAACACTGTGTACCTTAACAAAACTTAGTCACATAAAATAAATGAATATATAAATACATTGTAACTGTTGGTTAGATGAACCTATAACAGGTTTAGCAAACACTTCATGAATATTGACAATGCTTGAGTAAGTTTATGGAAAAATATTTGCATGATATATTCTTGGTTTTTCAGACTTTTAACCAAGTTTCTCAACAAGAGAGAGCCTTACAAAAGGAAGTACAAAAGCTAACAAATGAGAAAAGAACATTGGAGGACACTGTTCTAAAAAACCTAGAGGAGCAGATAACAGATGATAAAGCAGTAAAGTATTTGAACAAGGTGCTTCGTAAACGCAGGAATGCAAGTCGAAATCAGGTAAATATATGTTGGAAAACATTTGTGGGAGACATTAAGGATCGAAATTCTTAAGGCTGTTCTTAAATGTTTGCTGCTTTTTACTTTCTTTATGGCTTAACATATGGTAGGTTAAGTATTATATTGCACTATTTATATAAAATTCAAGATGAGATTTCAATGGAAACACAAAAAGGCATTTTTAGGGAGGGAAAAAGAGAGAGAGACTTAAAAGCGTTAATTTGATAAAGCACCAAACTCGGTTTTAATTTTATTTTAATTTTAAACTATAAATGAGTTTATATAGAAACTTAAAACAGTTACATCATTGTAAACAAACAGTTCATTATCTTCCAGAATGTCACACAGTTTTCAAGAAAAATCCCCCATTGTGATAGAAAAGCTTTGTTTATTTTTTTATTTTCTCAAAAATTGCTTTTAAATGATTTTGATTAAAATACCATATAAAATATTTCATTGGAAGTAAAATATATATCTTGAATTTTCTACAAATAGCCTGTAAAATCTTCTTCATTGTGAACAACTTTTGTATAATTGAGAAAGCATACAAATAGAAGAAAATTTAATACACAAAAAATGCAAATCTTGTAACACAACTTTTATTTGAAATAATGCTTTTTGTGGCATCAACTATTTCCACATAGTATTTGTTATTGATTTGAATTTTCAAATAATGTATTTTATCGGCTAATTCCCCCCCCCCCCCCCCCCCCCCCCCCCGCTTTTTTTTTTCTAAAAAAATTTGCTTGAAGACACTGGAGAGGGAATTATGCGAGTGGTGCTTCTAGGAATTCAGAAAGGAAGGGAATCATGTAGTATTATGTAAAAGTTATATAGCTATACAGTAATTTGTGAATGAACTGGATACACACCATGGTTTCATTGGGCCTACAATGTATTGTTTAGTTGTTTCTTTTCTCTGACTGTTCTGCGGTCTCACTTTCGTCACTATCATCACTATTTTCATTTATATCTGGCTCAGATAACACATCTTCATGTTCACTATTCTACAACATGTCAGAACCATTAATGGCACAAAAAATACCAGTTTTTTTTTTTTTTTAACTTTTCTTAACAATTTGATGACTTGTAACAAACTGACTTAGAAACAAGTCTGCAACTTCACATTTCAATTTTACAATACGTTGTGACAATGGCAATATGAGTATTTTTGTGGCCAGCACTGCGTTCATTGTTGTCTGTGACAGGCACCGCTGTGTCAATTGTTGTCCATTATCAAGTCTTTTGAAGGCCGCTCCAATACGAATGAACCAGGAGAGGGAATTATGCGATGTTTAATAGGTAAATAATTATTTATGTCAACAAACTTACTGTTGGTGTTTTTAAACACACAAGCCGTGTGTAAATAATTTTTAGTGATGAAAAATCATAGGGGAGGAAAATATGCGAGAGGGGGCTTTATGCGATAAAATACGGTACTTACACTTTTTCAAGTGGTAAGTTGCTGGTTTTTTTAGGGGGAGGGGGGATAAGGTTTACCAATCTTACAAAATTTAGTCCATATATAGAGGGTTTTGCAGGCTATTTACAGAAACTTCAAATTATAGATTTTGTTTGTTGTGTAAGTGTTTTAAAAACACTTTTAAACAAGATCACTAGAGCCATTCTTGAGAAAATTAAAAAATAATTAAAATTTTTCTTGTATAATGTGATTTAAAGGAGGGGGATTTTCCTTTGGTGAAGTGGCAAATGACCTCTGTGGACGAATGACCAGTGAGGTTTCAGGATTGATTCCTAGCTGGGGCGTGGAAATTTGTTTCGGAGCATGAATGTTTGTTTCTTGATATAGCTGGTGTACATTTACTGTTCATAATTTTGAGTTTTTAAATTGTGTCTGCTTGTTATGATGTTCCAGGAGCTAACTCTGGTTTCTGTTGAAAATGATGTGTCCAAAGCAATGCTGGAGATTGAACAGCAGAAAGCAATAAACCAACACAATAAACTGCTCTTGGACGAACTGGAGAAAGAACTGGCAGCTCAGGAGAAGGAACTCAATGAGCTGGAAACAGAGTTGACTAATGTAACTGCCACAATTGGCAGGAAACAAAATGTTATTGATTCACTAAAAAGAAAACTGGAATTTGAGCTTCATAAATGTGGGGTAAGTTGTTTAAAGAGTGTTTCATTTAGATATAACAAAATCTTGTACCAAAATCTAAACTAGTAACTAAGAGAAAATTGTTTATGCACTTGAAGGTAGCTTGTATTGCTTTTTGATGACATCAACATTGAACTGTCATGGCATGTAATACGTCCTCTGATTGGTAATCAGAGGATATGGTCGGTGAATTTATTTTGATAATTCAGGTCAGTGAGACCCGTAAACCAATGACAGGTGTGGTCCTCCAGACATTCTGGGGGTTGTGAGAGAGAGATGTAACCGCCAAAACATAAAAATATGGTGCTCTCTAAAAAGCGATTACTATTACTGCTACTTTCTCTTCAATATCACATTATGAAATATGACTTGAGGGGTAAAATGTTCCGGAGATAAAATAGTCCCCCTTTCGGATCTCTGGGTGGGGACTACTTCTTGAGAACCAGAACATTTGCTAATAGAAGATCTATCATAAGAATTCTTCAATGGAACACAGGTGGTCTCGCACAAACAACAAGAATAGAGAGGTAGAACTGGAACTTAAAAATTCAATGCCAAGCTGGGATTTGAACCACAGACACTCCACTTACTAGGTAGGTGCTCTAACCATTAAGCTACTGTGACAACCTGCCAGAATGACATTGAATTCTCAAATCAGTTCATATTTCTCCTGGTAAACCACAAAGACAGTCTCACATCAGAGAGAATTACCCCAATGGTGACTTACTATTGCAAGTACTTTATGTCCTGGGAATAATTAACCTTCAGATAGTAATTATTATTTATTTATGCCAACAAACTTACTGTTGGTGTTTTTAAACACACAAACTGTGTGTGGGCAATGTTCGCTTACTAGGCAGAGAATTCAATGTCATTGTGGGAGGTTGTCACAGTATCTTAATGGTTAGAGCACCTGCCTAGTAAGCGGAGGATCTATGTTAAATCCCAGCTGTGGCATTGAATTTTTAAGTTCCAGTTCTACCTCTCAAACATTGCCCACACACGGTTTGTGTGTTTAAAAACACCAACAGTAAGTTTGTTGGCATAAATAAATAATAAAAAGAATAGAGCTCAATAAAAGTGTATTTGACAATAACATAGATATATTTTTCATTCAAGAAGCAAACCTCACAAATGATCAATTTAAATACTTCAATTTTACTTGATTTTTACTACACCTACTACCCAAAAATAGACAGATAAGTAGTGGAACATTAGTTGGAGTCAAAAAGGACATTAAATCCTCCTTTTAAATTGTTAAAGAAATGGATAACACAGATAAAGCTGAATTAATAAAGCTAAATTTTTGGGATAACAAAACACATCTACATTTCTACAGTATTTACAATCCTCCCAGTAATGAACCAGAACCCTCACTTATTGACAAATTAAATAAAACAATCATAATTGGGGACTTCAATGCCCATTCCAAAAGATGGGGTTATGAAAAAGTTGATTCTACAGGAAAGATGGTGGAAGAATGAATACCACAACCTTTGAACTGATTTATAATAAAGATCCCACAACCTTCATACATTACTTTGGACCAGGTAGTAAGCCAGACCTCTTGTTAGTTACAACAGATATTGTTTCAAAGATTAAAAACCAAGTTATAGAAGACCCAAGTTCTGGTCACAGAGCAGTAATTCCCGATATAAAACTAGATAATACAAATGTCAGTCAACATCACACGTATTTGTATTGGAACTTCAAAAAAGCAGATTGTAAAACTGAACTGGAAAATACATTTAAAGGACAATCAAACTCACAGAATGACCAACCAGATCATATGAACAAAAATGTCTGTAAAGTCATCCTAGAAACCACAAAAATACACATTCCTTGTGGAAGAATAAACAATTTTAGAACCTTTTGGAATCCCCAGTTAGAAGAACTGAAAAAGTAGAAGGATATAGCTAGAAATACAGTTGAACAAAGAACATATCAGATACACAAATATGGATTTCTGAGATAATCTACAATTTTAATGTATTGTAAGAAATGTTAGTTAAATTCATTTGTTTTATATTTGTTCGCTTCTTGGCCAGGAAGCCAACCTTTTCATTGTTGCGTTCCTGTTTGACCCCTTTGGCAATTAATGAGATGGCTGACCACAAGGAACTAAGAGTGTGTATGAAATTCTGTTTCCTGTTAGGCAAAACTGCAGCTAAGACTGCTAGGATGATTTGGCAAGCCTTTAATAATGATGTTTAGGGGAAAACACAAGTCAATGAGTGGTTTGCCTGTTTGAAATCTGGCAACATGTCAAGTGAAGACAAGCCACACCCTGGGTGTCCTTTGACAGGAGAAAATGAAAACATTATGAAAATCAAACGTACAATTGATGAAGATTGTCAAAAGACCATTGACCAAGTTTTCTGAGGAAATGAACGTATCATGGAGCATGGTCCAAAGATTTGTACATGAGATGGGTTTCTGCAAAATTTGTTTCTTGCTTGCTCGCAGATGACTGAAGAGAAAACTACGTGAATGTTTGCTGCAATTTGAAGAGCGAAGTGCAGACTCATCCAAATTTTGTTAAAAGAATTGTGACTGGGGATTAGTGTTGGTGCAGTTTTTCCTACAGACTCTTTGTTCCTTGTGGTCAGCTATCTCATTAATCGCCAAAGGGTTCAAACAGGAACGCAAACAACAAGGCACCAAAAACAAACCACTTAACTCAGACTGATGCCCGCCTACTAATGGACGTGGGAGACCCCAAACTAACACCACCTAGCAGCATAACTCGTAACTACAAAGTATGCATGTGCAACAGTTTGGTTCCAGTTATTTATGGGTCCCCCGTCGTATGTATAATTTTCTGTTTCTGTAATATTTTTTACATTAAAGAGAAGTGAAAAACATGGTTTGGATTGACGAATGAAAATTTGGAAGTTTATTTTTGACATAATTACAGACATTTCATTCTGCATACACCATTCAGAAAGTTCTTGCATGGATGTTGATAAATTATTTATTTTCCTATTACTTGCAGGAATCCACATGACTAAGTCATTGGCATAAAATGCAGCTTGCGACTGTTCATCTGTGTAGGTAAATAATTTATGAAAGTCTTAAATAAATAATACTTGGAACTGGGCCTTGGGGCAATTCTGTATGAGTTTGTTTAAATTTTGATAATTTGTTTTCATGCTATATATTATATTATATCATATATCATATATTATATTATCAGAGCAAGTCACTGGTTTTAAATATTTAAGAATATATGTCAGCTATAAATCTGAAAATGATTTTAAAAATAAATGACTTATGTTCCAACAAATATGTGGTACAATAAATAGAACCCTTAAAACAAAAACCAGGAAAGAAACACGAATGAAGTTTTATAAAGTAATGCCCATGCCTACTTTTCTTTCTTTTTTTTTAAATTAACGTCCTCCAACATTGTGTCATTTCGGACGATGAATGAATGAAATGGGTGAAATAATGCCCAAATAAGTCTGAGGTCCATGGAGTTTTAAGTTACCCGACATTTGTCTTCTCAGAATAAGGGAAAACCTCGGAAAAACCTTACCCGGATAACTTACCCTAAGCGAGATTCGAACTTGCGATCTCTTGAACGTGAAGCAGACACGCTAACCATCATGCTATCGAGGCGGGCTACTTTTCTTATGGATCCGAAACATAGACAAAAGCTGACACAAACAAGATACAGGCTGCTGAAATGAGATTCTTAAGAAAAGTAAAAGGACGCACACTTTTAGATAAAATTCCAAATGAAAAAATAAGGGAAGAGCTAGAAATAAGTCCTTTGGCAGACAAAATTATCAATTACAGGAAGGAATGGAGAGAGCATATTAATAGAATGTCTAGAGAAAGGATGCCAAGGAAAGTGTTAAACTATATGCCTATTGGAAAAAGACATCGGGAAAGACCAAGAAAACGATGGTTAGAAATGTTTTGAAGCTGGAACAGGCAGCATTGCCTAATCCTTGGAGTGAAGATGAAGGTGGTTTTGATGTATGTTTGTTAAATCTCTAAGATAACAAGTTATGAAACCATTTCAACATGTTATTATTAATTCCCAATTTGCCATTTTATGGAGTAGTTTTAAATGAGGGACTGATTTGTAAGCACTTTTGAGATCCATGAAGACTGCTAGGAACTGATTCTTTTTACTTTCTCTACTGGTAAGTAGGGGAAGTGTTGTATTCCACCCAAAAATTCCATGTCGAGATTTCATCGGAAACATAGTCTCAAAACAGACCTCCCGAACCCAAAAAAAGCATTTTTAGAAAAAGGTCTGTGTGTGTGTCTGTGTGTCAGTCTGTGGACAGCATAGCTCAAAAACGAAAATTCAGTTAAAAACCAAAATTGGTATTTAAGTTTAATGTCTTTCTAGGATGCGACACGAAGATTTTGAAGAAAAGAGCCCCACCCTAAACTACCCTTTACATGGAAAATTTTTCGAAAATTTTGATTTTTTTGAAAATGGCTCTAACGATTTTGATTAAAATGTCATATGTTTGAGATATTTGTATGACAAATGAAATGTATATATTGAATTTTCTGGCTATAGTCTCTGTAGTCCTGTTTGCTCTGGATGACTTTTGAATAACTGGTAAACCGTTAGAGATACACCAAATTATACTATACAAAAAATGTTGTTGTAGCTAATGCTGGATTTCTGACAATGAAGTCTTAATCCTCTTGCTCTCCAATATTTTTCACTGATGGATGGGGCACTAGAAGTGGCCGGGCATTTTCATAAACATAGAAGGGACTTAGCAGTAAATGTAACCGCTTTTTAGAGAGCACCATATTTTTATGTTTTGGTGGTCACATCGCTCTCTCACAACCCCCTAGAATGTCTGGAAGACCACACCTGTCGTTGGTTTACAGGTCTCACCAACCTGACCGGGAGAGTTATCAAAATAAATTCACCAACCATATCCTCTGATTACCAATCAGAGGATGTATTACATGCCATGACAGGTCAGCATGTTAGGGGTTAAGGTTTTATAGAGAAATGAGAGAAATGGAGAGGTTGGAAAAATAAAGACTCCCTAGCCCTCAGGAACCCTAATAGCATCAGGGTCGGAAGAGAACAAGAGATGACCAAGGTAAGGTCAGATAGAAAAGTTACAGTGAGGAGCAAAACACCAGTAAGTGGAAGTAATGTTCTGCTCAGCTTGGGTACCTTGTGGTTGCCATTCACATATCCCCTAGATGGAGACCCCTGAGTAGTGACAAAATAAACTTACTTACTAAATTAAAACTTCATTAAAACAGTGCCAGTAACTGCAGAACATGTAACTAAAACAGGAGTGTAGCCTTGCCTTAAGTACCAAGTATTCAGGGAACAAACCAAAACTAAGATGGAGAGACAGGTCTCGAAAATAAATCTGATTTTAACTGCAATTAGAACTTGCAATAACAAATATAATATAAACAATCTCAGATTACCCCAAGGAGCTGTTCTTAGTACTACTTTATTTAATATCTATATAAACGATCTTCCAGAATAGATACAACAGACTGCCATTAAAACTGCATTATATGCTGATTTAGTAATCTGGAATTCTCACAATTCACAAGAAACTGAAGGTCTAATTTCATCACTTCAAAAATTCTTATTCAAACTCAAATATTGGTGCAAGTTAATACTATAAAAGCAACTTTTAATTCTTTTTATTAAGAAATAAATCAATATCTCTTTATCATATAGTAAACCATGTTACCTAGAATTAAAAATGCACGATATCTTGGTATACTTTTTGGCAAAAAACTAACATGGAAGTGTATGTATTTTGAAAATATTCAATAAGTAATAGGGCTTGGGCATACATATTAAATTCAGCTTCAAAATACACTGATTGACTGGTTCTATTCAGACATTGGAGTATGCTGTTGAAATGTACATTTTGCTAAAATACACAATTTATGTCTCAATAAATTTTCTTGCGGGGTGAACCATTTCGGAGATGTTCCTTGTTATGTGGGTGAGTTTCGGAAAACTTAACTTTCGTGAAATGGAACATCGTTGTTCATTTTTTTATACGTTAATTCTGCAAAGAGAATGGAATCTCAAACATTTGACTATCGCACAAAACCTACTATATTCTAACATTCCCTTTACACCTACAAGGAAAAAGCAATAAGATAATTTGTACAAATGTTTATCTCCAGTAAGACGAAGAAGATATAGGAATAAGAGTTTGTAAGAATGGTTAGTACAAGAGTAGTGAAAGTCATGTGAGTGCAACACATCAGATTTTTTCCCTAAAGCCTCTTCAATATCCTAAGTTAAAGTATTTGTTGTGTTGTTGAGTGATAGTTTTGAAATCCAGCTTGAGAGAAAACACTTCTTGATTCAAGATACCATGAAAGTGACTGCAGATCATGTGTTCCATAAACTTTGCGAAAGTGCTAGTAAGGGAAATTGGTCTATAACTTTCAAGTTGTCCTGCCAGTTTATTTGACTTGAGTATTGCAATTATAATAGCTTTTCTCTAGGTTGTCGGTATAGTTGAATTCCATATCAAATTCTTCTTCTTCCGCTTCTCTGATTACCCTCCCCCTTATGTAGGATTTAAACCCCCTAGGACTTACAAGTCAGTGCCTAGGGTCAGATGCCTGTCGGGGAGCAGAGGAACCTATGGACCAGACGGAGTGAAGAGCTGGTAGTGGGCAGTCAGTCTAGCACCAGGTATGAGAGTGAGGAAGAGGATGATATGAAAGAAGGCAAAAATGGATGAATGGAAAGGTGATGATGGAGGAATTGGTGGAATGAGTGGCAGGGAAACCACAGAACCTGGGTAAAACTCACCCTGATGCCGCTTTGCCCACCATGAATACCATAGTGGGTCCCTGGGATCGAACCCAGGCAGCCTAGGTAGTAGGCGATTGCTCTAACTGCTCACCCACTCTGTCATCTTTTCCATATCAAATTAAAAACCTTTAATAATATATTCTGTACTTTTGGTCCAAACTGTTTAATCATTTCTCCTGTGATTTTGACAGATCCTGCACTTTTATGTAATTTAAGCTGTGAAATAGCTGTTTGGAGCTCTTGTATTTCAAAAGTTAAATTAAAAATTTCATATGCATGGTCTGCTTCTTTTTTTTCCCTTTGTTTATGGTTTCAGCCTTTTTCTTTTCTTTGGTAGCAGGTATTCTATCTTATTATATATTTAAACGAGCAATTCTTGTATATATATATATATATATATTCCGCACAACTTGGAAACGGCTCAAACGATTTTGATCAAATTTTGTATTCAAATGGAGTTTTGCCTTTTAAGTTCATCTATATAGGTGTAATTCCCGAAAAAACACTATTTTACATAAAAAATAACATTTTTTTATTCCTGCTTCTACAGTGCAATTCTTGTATATATATTCCCCGTATTTCAGAAACGACTAAAGATTTGGTTAAATTTTTGTATACATGCATATTACATTCAGTGTTCTCTCTACTCACTTTTGGGTAACACATTCACATCTCTTTCTCTACTCAGTCTTCTAAAAACAATTTTCCATAAAAAAACATGATTTTGCACCAAAAACATTTTATCCCCACTTTTAAAATAAGTCATACCATGTTCTGTTTGTTTGACACAGATGTACTATTACATTCACACTGTTTTCTCCTCTCACTTTTGGGTAACACATTCACATCTCTGTCTCTACTCACTCTTCTGTAAACAATTTTCCATAAAAAGTGTGATTTTGCACCGAAAAACACTTTTATCCCCACTTTTAAAATAAGTCAAACCATGTTCTGTATGTTTGAAACAGAAGTGCTATTACATTCACACTGTTTTCTCCTCTCACTATTAGGTGATACATTCACATCTCTGTTTCTACTCACTCTTCTACAAATAAGTCATGCAATTTTCTGTATGTTTGAAATAGAGATGTTGCATATTACTTTCACAGCGGTTTCTCTACTCACTTTTAGGTGGCACATTCACATCTCTTTCTCTACTCAGTCTTCTGTAAACAATTTTCCATAAAAAATACGATTTTGCACCAAAATCACTTTGATCCCCACTTTTAAAATAAGTCATACCATGTTCTGTATGTTTGAAACAGATGTGCTATTACATTCACACTGTTTTCTCCTCTCACTTTTGGGTAACACATTCACATCTCTGTCTCTACTCACTCTTCTGTAAACAATTTTCCATAAAAAGTGTGATTTTGCACCGAAAAACACTTTTATCCCTACTTTTAAAATAAGTCAAACCATGTTCTGTATGGTTGAAACAGAAGTGCTATTACATTCACACTGTTTTCTCCTCTCACCATTAGGTGATACATTCACACCTCTTTCTCTACTCACTGTTCTACAAATAAGTAATGCAATTTTCTGTATGTTTGAAATGGAGATGCTGCATATTACATTCACAGTGGTTTTTCTACTTACTTTTAGGTATCACATTTACATATCATTCTCTACTCACCCTTCTATAAACAATTTTCCATAAAAAACATGATTTTCCACCAATAAAACACTTTTATCCCCCTTTTTAAAATTAGTCATGCCATGTTCTGTATATTTTAAATAGAAATGCTATTACATTCACACTATTTTCTCCTTTCACTATTAGGTATCACGTTCACATCTCTTTCTATGTTCTTCTATAAAGAAATCATGCAATTTTCTGTATGTTTGAAATAGAAATGCTACATGTTATATTCATACTGTTTTCTCTATTCACTCTTAGGTAGCACATTCACATCTCTCTCTACTCACTCTTCTACAAATAAGTCACACAATTTCGTGCATGTTTGAAATAGAAATGCTATGTATTACATTCATACTATTTTCTCTACTTGCTTTTGGTTAACACACTCATAACTGTTTCTCTACTTACTCTTCTAGAAATAAGTCATACAGTTTTGTGCATGTTTGATATAGAAATGCTGTATGTGACATTCACAGTGTTTACTCTACTCACTTCTAGGTAACACCTTCACATGTCTTTCTCCACTCACTCTTCTACAAACAATTCATATCATCTATACAACTTGAATGTTTGTATATATCTAACTGTTAATCTCGAGAACCGCTTAACCGATCACCACGAAATTCGGCACGTATATGTATTTTTTTCATTGAGAGTTTTTATGGTAACAATTTTACTACACAATATATTACTTTCAAATGGTTTTCTGCTCGCTTTTCTTTTACGTAGCGCATTCATGTATCCTCTGTTTGCCCTGCAACATACAATTCATATAATATTCTAGGATTGAAATATAAATGCAGCGTATTGCATTCACACGATTTCCTCTACTAATTCTTCCTTTACGAGACACAATCAGTCTCTTTCGCTCTTCGCCCTTCAACATGTAATTCATACAATTTGCTATATGTTTGAAACAAATACAACGTATTACATTCATACTACTTTCTCTACTCACTTTTGTTTTACGTAACAATTCACATGTTATTCCCTATGGTTTATCAACTTCATACATACCAAGGCCTATACATATCTTATGTTGAAGAGTGATTAAATTCCAAAACAGGTTGACCGATCGCCATGAAAAGTGACATATCTAATTTTTTTCATGGCGAAGGTTTTTATGCAATCCATTTTACCACGCAATGTATTACGTTCACATGGTTTTCTCTACTCCCTGTTCTTTTACCTAACATACTACTCCTTCTTCTGCAAACAATCCATACATTTTTCCATACACTTGAAATATAAGTGCAACGTACAACATTCACACGGTTTTTCTACTCATTTTTCTTTAGTAAAACACAATCACATTTCTTTCACTACTCCCGCTTCGACAAACAATTACGAACAATTCATACACTTTTCTATATGTTTGAAACATAAATGTGTAGTACATTCACATGGCTTTATCAACCACCTTTTCTTTCTGTAGTATTTGATATTCTTCAACATTGCTTTTGCTTAGTGTCGCTACTGTGTTTTAATAAAAAATAAAGAAATAGTTAAAAAAAGTAAAGTAATCACAATTGGTGTCCGGAGTGCAACGAAAAGCACGATATGGAACAGTTGATGAAACAAATGTTAGCCAAGATGGACATAATGGGAAATGAAATGAATTCCGGATGCAGCAGAGGAAACAAATATGAGAACCGGATTGGAAAAATGTAAACTACGAATAGAAAATATGGGAACAAAAATGGAAGGCAAATTGAAAATGTAAACTCCGAAACGGAAAAGATGAAGACGGGAATTCCAACATGAAGACAGGTCTATCGAAGAATACTAACGAGCGACTGGCCGGGGTTAAGGAAGCCATGGAAGTATGAAGGACCTTGGCCAACATGTTAACGTCCTGGAGTCAATCACAGCAGCAAAGAACTGAACTCCATAATGGAACAAATGCTCGACGAAAACCTCAAACTGGGTGGATATCTATGGGGGAGGCCTGCTTTCAGCAGTACACGTTTTACAGCTGAAATGATGGTGTTTATGCAATATTTTTATGTATTTCTATATCTCTTGTATCTCGGACATTACTCTTAACAATTGCGACAAGTAGTTTTATTTAGTTAACGTTTTGCCTTTCAGGTTTGTCTAAATAAGTATCTTCTCCCACAAAAAATAAGATTTCACAAAAACAGAGGCGAAAAATGCAGAGCGAAGCTCGGTCACCCAGGTACTATGTGTATATTTGATTAAAGGATTGTGATATTTTCTTATCATCTGTGAGTATTTTGTTTTTGGATATGATAGGTTCTTTCTTTTTTGTAGAGATTTTATTATTTAAAATTATAAATTATGGCATTTCTTAAATAGCCATTGTCATTTTGTTGTTTTGGTAATTTAAATCTGTAACTGTAGACAGGGTTTAAAGATTTCAGCAGTCACCGTTACACTAATTTTGATTCATGTTTTTTAGGATGAAGAGAAAAGTCCTCAGGAACTAAAAGTCATGGCACTTGAGAAACAGATTGCAGAGGAAATTGAGAAATGTGAAGATATACAGCAACAATGGATGAGAAAGCAAGCTATAATAGTACAGATGTACAGTCAAAGGAAGAATCAACTCCAGGATGTAAGCTTTCTTCGAAAGCGTAAGTAGATGTGATGAATTTTAACACATGGCTTCACCAGAACATGTTTCAAAGGGTCTTCTCTTTAATGTCAGCTGGGTCCTACTGCCATGAGTTATATTTTCTTTTTCAGGCAGTGCATTTATGTATTTTAGATTAAGTTTTTTTTTCTTTTTCTCCCCCAGTAAGCACAACAAATGTGTATATGTTAGTTCAAGTACTAAGTTATTACAAAATTAGTCTTTTTGTCTTGGTTTCATCTCTGGCCCTTTCCCAAGTTAGGGGACTCTACCTTAAGAACAAAGATTAACACCAGACAGTAGTACATGAATTAATACAACATTCCAGCTTATTACTAAGTGTTAGTCACAAAACTTTGACTGGAACTGTATGTTTATTTATACAGTATAACTCTGTTTATACACATCAGTTGTGATGAATGTTTTGGAGCTTGGGCACAAATTTTGCAGTCACTTTGCGCATTTTCAAATCACGCAAAATTGCATGTGCGGAATCTTTACTGATCCTGTCTTTGGCAATCTCTAGTATGGTCAAACATGATCTCTTAGTATCAGATCTCTCACTTTCTCAACAATAGCAACACTTCAAGCATTTTGTGGCCTCTCAGGACGCTCATCACTCTCCACCTAAAGTGCGTCCATTTTTGAATTGGTTGAATCACTCTTTAATTTGTGTTACTCTATAGCATCATCTCCAAATGCCTGCTGAATTTTACAAGTTTTTGGCAAAATTTGATCGGTATCTTTGATCAATTCATTCAATCATCTTGCAAGAAAACTAAATCCGATGAGCACTTATAACAGAACCTCACTTGGTGACCTGCAGCCATCAACTGACACATACGAATGCGGTGAGAAAATTCAAGCATGCGCATTAAGGTTACTCCTGCCACCATGTACAGTGGTGCTGCCATTGCATCACTACTTTGCATGGCAAAAGTTAAGGCTGGATACCTCTTAGACAGGCCTCGTATATACGTCATACCCAGTTAAAGGGGTTAATCTGAAATAATTTGTAAACAAATTACATTGTGAATAATATAACAAGAAGAATCACTTTTGATATGAATACTTCTTCTGCTTTACCTGATCATCCTCCCCTTATGTAGGACTTACACCCCCTAGGACTTACAAGAGCCAGTGTCTAGGGTCTCACGCCTGTCGGGGAGCAGAGGAATCTATGGACTAGACTGAGTGAACACCTGGAAGTGGGTGGTCAGCCCAGCATCAGGTATGATAGTGAGGAAGAGGATGATAGAAATGTAGGTGAAATGGATGAATGGAAAGCTGATGATGGAGCAATTGGTGGAATGAGCAATGGGGGAAACTGGAGAACCTGGAGAAAACCCACCCAGATGCCGCTTCGTCCACCTCGAATACCACATGCAGGTCCCTGGGATCGAACTGGGACTGCCTAGGTGGTAGACGAATGCTCTAACCGCTCAGCCATGGTGCCGCTGATATGAACACTATAATAAATATTATATGTTGTTATTTATTTATGCCAACAAACTTACTGTTGGTGTTTTTAAACACACAAGTCGTGTGTGGGCAATGTTTGAGAGGTAGAACTGAAACTTAAAAATTCAATGCCACAGCTGGGATTTGAACCACAGACCCTCCGCTTACTAGGTGGGTGCTCTAACATTAAGCTACTGTGACAACCTGCCATAATGACATTTAATTCTCAAACCAGTTAGTATTTCTCCCCGTAAACCACAAAGGCAGTCTCACATCAGAAACAATTACCCAACGGTGACTTACTATATAAGTACTTAATGTCCCGGGAGTAAGTAACCTTCAGATGGTAATTATTATTTATTTATATTATTATTATTATTATTATTATTATTATTATTATTATTATTATTATTATTATTATTATTATTATTATTATTATTATTATTATTATTATTATTATTATTATTATTTATAAATAAGCGGAGGGTCTGTGGTTCAAATCCCAGCTGTGGCATTGAATTTTTAAGTTCCATTTCTACCTCTCATTATATATATATATATATATATATATATATATATATATATATATATATATATATATATATATATATCTTTTCAGTTTTCACAGTCATTTTACTAATGTGATTAATTCAATTTTCAGTCACTTTTCCTTGCATCTAGTGGTATGATGAAACAGATGCAAAGCAAACTCTTCACCCTTCCACTTCGCTCACTGGGGTGTAGAGCACAATACCTCTCTCAGCACTCACTGTACACCACAATCTCACTCGTAGAATATACTGAGCATTCAGCACTATGTCACATCAAGAATAACTCATTCTCACCCTTGCTTGTCTCGCCTACCACCTAGGCGGCCCGGGTTCGATCCCAGGGACCCGCATGTGGTATTCGTGGTGGACGAAGCGGCGTCAGGGCGGGTTTTCTCCGCCATTTCATTCCACCGGTGCTCCATCTTCATGTATCATCAGTGTCACCGCCTGCGGTGCCGTAGTAGTAAAAGCGGGCGTTAAACACTACAACAACCCTTGCTTGTGAATGTTCTCGATTATATGCAACTACAAGGTTTTCTCAAGGCTTCCAGAATAATATGTTGCATTGCACTTCTGGAGCATATGTTGGGGGAGAGGGCCCCTTATCTCTCCAATCAGCCAGTTGGGTGATGCTGAAGCACACAGTCATTATCATGATCACCTCGTCTCATAGCTGCATCACAATGTGAATTTGTCAATGCTAGAGAAAGTAATTTGAATGTATTGCATCATATTTTATGTGCTATGTATACCATTTGTATGTTGCAGAATTGCTGATTATGGAGCAGAAGAACTTGAAGATTGGACATGAGTTAGAAAATTTAAAGAAACAAGAACAGCAAATTAATCGCTCTGTATCTACACTGAGCAACAAACTTGTTTCACTAAATCTGCAGCTGAGCAGACGTCGTGAATACAAGGACAGTCTGGATAAAGACAACGTGTATATTCAATCTCAGTATGTGGATGTTCTTAAGGTAATTTTTATATCACAGCTTTCAGTACTAGTGAAGGAGGAACTTAGGATATTGTGCTGTAGTTACTTATACTGCTATAAAGAATATAACCAAAAGATTTTCATAATTCTTTCACCAATGGAAAGCACTGTTGTTGCCAGAGGACATAGACTACAAAAAACTTTGATTTCAATTCTAAAGTAAGAACAAATTAGAAACTAAAAACTTCAAAGCTTTGAGAATGAATTGGAGTCAACTCGAAACTTAAGTCAGAATACTACATACAGCAGTTACTTAAATGTGGAACATATCTGAGAATGCATTCCTTCTATCCTCAGCCTGGGTCTGACTGGCAACACTGAAGACATAATTACATGTGGTGTTTGCAGAAGTGGCATCATCTGGTGTTCTTGTGAAATACTGAAAGATACTGCAATCAACGCAGGATACTCTATGATTCTTAGGTTCCGCTCTCAGAATCCAGTGATGTCCCATGATGAATTTGTTGAAAGGCTAGGAGGGCGCTTCTTCTCCTCAGGGTCTGCTTGTACATTGGTTGCTGGGGTTTGAATATAATGTAGATAATTTTATGGGGAAGGACCATGGAATGAGATTTTCTATAAGGTTCACCTGGTTTAGAAATTATCACACAAAATTACAATGCTAACAGCACTCTCATCACCGTCAAATTCTGCAACTTCCACTATTCTAATGTATAAGCTCTGTTATTTTTGTGTTACACAATTTAGGTTTTCTAATCTCCACTTCATATGACTACTTGCATCCACTTATGCACATCTATTTTTGACCCCAACGTATTACATGTTCATCCTAAAAATGATTAGTTAAACTCCTCTTTAAACATCCCAAAAGTTAGCTTATATAGCTTTTTGACCAGCTGAGTAATTTTATCCCTCCCAAAAAATTTTCCAATCTTGTGATTGGGTCTCTCAGAAAGACTAATTTTTATTGGCTGTGGAATAAAATTTTTAAACCTTAATGGTAACAAATTAATTGTTGTAAATAGTGTCATATGCCCACCATGACGCGACATCTGAAAGATCAAAAGATGTTTTTACTAATCATTTTTTGTTGAATCTTGCAAATTTTCCTGCATAACTGTGCTGTTATTTTATTCGTAAATATTTGTGAAAATAAAAACAAATACATATTTTCTTGAGGGCTTTTAAATTACATGAATTTCAAATAGATTGAACCAAAACTGTAAATAACTTTCAATTTGTAGAATAATTAACTGCGAATAACTTGTTGCTTAGTACTTTGTAAACGTTACCTTTCATGTGGGCAAAGCAGACAGAAATAACGCTGCAGGCTTCATTTGATGTGAGCTCTCTTTTCCCCAACGTACCTACACAGAAACCCTTGACACTCTTAAGACAGTGGTTAATGGACATGAGAATTAATAGAAAGAAGATTCCGTGCCCTTACAGGTTTGTGCATCCAACAAAATTGTTTTCACTTTAACAAGTTCCACAAACATATTACCTAGCAATGGGAAGTTCTCAGTTCCCATTTCTTGCATAACTTCTAATGAGTAATTTTGAAACACACAGCACAGAATCCTTTCCACTGATCTTCAAAACGTGGTTTAGATAAGTTGATCATATTTTCACAGTCATACCTACAAAAACTTATAGATGACGCCCTTAAACTACTAAATCTGCAGGAAAAATCCATTCTCCTCACAACTGAACTAGAGCATGATGGGTCTCTTCCATATTTGGCTCTTAAAATTACTAGGAAACAGCACACCTTCGGCTTCTATTGCAACTGTGAAAATTGTAATCTGGTGTATGTAGACAAAACAAGAAGAAACATCAAAACCAGAAGGAAAGAACACTGTAGCTGTATTTCCAATAAACAAATACAAAAATCACCTGTAGCAAATCATTTTTGGACTGCAAACCAGATGATGCCACTTCTGCAACCACCATCTGCTATTCTGTCTCCAGTGTTGCTAGTCATACCCAGGCTGAGGATAGAAGCAATAGCTTCTGAAACATATTCTGCATTTAAATTTGTGGCAGTAATTAAATATCAAATCCCCAAATTTGGTGGTTTTGCCATATTCGGTTTGTTAATTTATTGGTTTTGTGAATATGTGATTTGCTTTCATGCACTTTTTTGCCTACAGAATGCTTATGTGTTGTTTATTCATTTGCATATGTTTCTATTTATGATTTAGTGTTGTAGAAGTGTTACATTTCTGTAAGGTAATACAGCTCTTTCTCTCTCTGAAATTATAAACACAACATGTAAGTGCATATCACTTGTTGCTTCTCTAGGCGACACTTTGTTATGAAGAATAAGAGTTAAAGAATGTTTCCTCCTCAGTATACAAACATTTCAGAATTTCGACTTGTTGAATAATGATGTGTAGATAAGGCATTAATTATACAGAGAGAATTTTACTATCCCAACACTGTGTGTTATTGCAGCTGTTTGTTCAGTTAAATTGTAAAGGTGGTGCCTAAAAGCACGGTATTTTATTATACAACATTCTACGATTGTATGAGGAAGAAATTGCAGAAAATACATCATTCTGCAGTAACATCAGCATATTGGATTTTCATTTAAGTATTAAACAATTCATTCCTTTGCTCCCACATGCCATGAGATACGCAAGAATAAAAATAAGGACTCAAGGTTACTAGCTGAGTGGCAAGAGACTACAATCGCCTCAAGTTTAAGCACGTGAAGTTAGTGTCAAAAATCCAGCTCAGTAATCTTTGAAGTTATACAAATTCATTACCAGCATATGTTAAATAACTATACAAGGAGAGATAGAAGCACTATTAACGGTGTAGTGTTCTTCATGTTTGAGTTTGATTTTTGGAGAAAGAAAAAAAGAAATGCAGAGAATTATTTTCCTAGCTTCTGTTCCAAGAGCTGCATTTAATCAAATATATCATGTCTTATACACACACATACAACTTTTTTCTATCATTATAAAGTTGGCTCTAACAAACACCAATCAAATCTAAATTACAATGATAATCAAATGAACACGTAATTGATTTACAGGTACTTTTTCCACCCAAAAAATGATGTAGAGGTTTCACCAGAAATACATGTTTTGAGACCCCCTGAGTAAAAAGAAAGCATTTTTAGAAAAATATCTGTGTGTGTGCGCGCATGTGCGTGCGCATGTGTGTCTGTCTGTCTGTGGACAGCAGAACTCAAAAACGAAAAGTTGGTTAAAAACCAAAGTTGGTAACTAATTTTAATGTCTTTCAAAGATGCGACACAAATATTTTGAAGAAAATAGCACCACCCTAAACTACCCTTTACACGGAAAATTTTGATTTTCTTGAAAATGGCTCTAACAATTTTGATTAAAATGCCATATGTTTGAGATATTTTTATGATAAATGAAATATATATCTTGAATTTTCTGGCTATAGCCCATGTAGTCCTGTTTACTCTGGATGACTTTTGAATAACTCATAAACCCTAAGAGATAGACAAAATCTTACTACAAAAAATGTAGACCTTGTCAAAACACACAATTTATGTCTAAATATATTTTTTTGTAGAGTGAAGCATTTTGGAGATATTGCTTGTTATTTGTGTCAGAAAACTTTTGTGAAATGGAATATCGTTCATTTTCGTATATATGTTAAGTGCACAAAGAGAATGGGATCTGAAAGCTTTAAAAGAGTTGACTATCGCTCAAAGCCTACTATATTTCCATATTGCCCTTGTGCATACAAGCAAATAAGCAATAAGATAATTTGTACAATGTTTATCTCAACTAACACAAAGAAGATACAGGAATAAGAGTTTGTAAGAATGGTTAGTACAAGAGTAGAGAAAGTCATGTGAGTGCAACACATCAGATTTTTAATAAAGCAATTCAAGTGTTCATTGCATTCACATTGTAATTTAGTAATGTACTTTTACCATTTCCAGTTTTTTGTTGTAACAACTAATAAAATTTGTTGTGTACTTTTAGGATGCTGAAATGGAGTGCATTCAGCTGCAAGCAAGTATTCAAAATCTAGAAGAAGAAAAGATTCAGCTTGCAGAAGTATTTCATCAAGCTCAGAGAGACCAGCTGGCATGGGAAAAGAAGTTGCAATTAGCTCTAGAGACAAAACAACAAGCACACCATGACAAGAGTTCTTCTGGAGAAGTTGGGGCAATGAAAAGTGAAATACAACGCATGAGGGTAAGGCCAAGTGACATGATATTAACATTTCCTTGTTTCTGTATCACCTGGTACTTTAGGTATTTCAACAGCACATATCAGGCACATAGTTTAGACTGCTTTTTCATACAAGCAAAAATGTAAACAATGAAGCAATGACACAGTCTGTAAAAGCCAAGTAACATGATTTTGTACATTATAACAACTATGTAAGTGTCAATGCACTAGAAGTATTATCTTCATCTCGTACTTTAACAGCAAAACTTGAAACCTATACATGTTTTGCATGTTTTTTATGCATTTAATTGTAAATGCTTTTGACATGTTCTATGCTCAAGGTCTGACTGGCCATCATTGAACCTACAGAACGCAATCTAATCTAGTCTAATCTAGTTATATTTTAACTGCTAATTTTTACTTCCTCTAATGTTTACATGGTCAATTATTTGTACATTTTTTATTTTCTCAAAAATAGTATATGTTTAATATATCTGCATGATAAATGAAATGTATATCTTTAATTTTCTGAGAATAGCTTACGAAGACCTTTTTATAGTTTTGCATAACAGGAAAAATTAATAAATAGACAAAAAAAACAGAACTCATTAAAACATACAATTTGTGTGAAACACTTTTCGTTTTCTCCATCACTAACCTTTAGAAGGTAAAGGAAAGTATTTTTTCCAAGCAAAACTTTGATATTGAATTTTCACTGGGAATGCACATTTTCAGATCCTCTGAGCTCCCCCTTCACAAAAAAGGTTAGAAACATGTTGGTGAGAGAAGAGAGGGGAAGAGAGAGAGAGCACAATATGGCTTTACCATAAATTGTTTGTACCATTCCCTGAATCTTTCAAGGAATCTACAAATCTCTGCTGTGCCACTCCATTACTTGTCACAATATGAATGGTGCTGTGATTGAACTTTAAGATTTGATGTGCATTAATCTCTAGATACACTTAATGATGATGACGATGACAATGATGATGATGATTATTATTGTTGTTATAAACAACAACAACAACAAATCTTTGTGTTGCATCCTTAAAAGATGTTAAACATAAGTACCAACTTTGGTTCTTAACCAACTTTTCATTTTTGAGTTATGCTGTCCACAGACTGACAGACAGACAGACAGACACACATACGCAGACCTTTTGCTAAAAATGCTTCTTTTGGATTCAGGGGATCTGAAAACATATTTTGCAGTGAAATTTCAGCATCAAATTTTTGGGTTGAATACAATACTTCCTCTACTTATTATATGCAGTAGAGACTGTAAATATTGGCTCGTTGGAAAGAGATTCACATCATGGCAGAAACAGACTTGTATTTTGCAGACTTTCAAAAATCATATCTTTTGGAAGGGCTTTAAACAGAATTGGGATATATACTTCACCACTCTATCCTCTATGTGATCTGCAAGAGGAAATGGATCGAGACCACCTTCAAATATGCCCGGCCACTTCTAGTGAAAAATATTGGAGAGCAAGAGGATTAATGACTTCATTGTCAGAAATCCAGCATTAGCTAACAACAATCTTTTGGAAGGGTTAAAAGAAATTGGAGAAATGTTGGGCAAGATGCATTGAGTTGAAAGGAGACTATGTTGAGAAATAAAGTTGACTTTTTGAAAAACTATATTTCCTTTAGAAAGTCATGGACTTAGAAAACTGTACTCATAACAACAAGAACAATAACAGCACCATAACTATGTTTCTGTAACTTGTGGTCTTAAAATACTTCTTTTTGAATATACTTTTCATCCTGAGCTTTAGTGTACTACTCACACACTTTATTTTGAGCCCTGGGATCTAGTGCTATGAGGGCTCCAATTCAAGAATACCTTTGCTTTGCGAAGTGAGACCAGAGGCTTGTCAGAGAGTGGAGCCAGCAAAACCCAGAGATGCACAGAAGTTCCTAACAGTTATAGATATTGACACCTGGCGCACAACCGAAGTGGTTGCTCTACCCAGGGAGAGGACAATGAGGTGACCCTTGTGGCCTGGGCAGCAACTTCCAGGGAAGAGGTTCCAGAGCAAAAGCACCTGTGCCATCTGTCCGCATTTGCCAGAACGTACCATAATACCAACCAAGCCTGAAAGATGACAAGGGAGGGAAATGAGAAATGAAGGGAAAGGAATCTGTGGAGAAGAGATTAATGCACCCCAGTATTCACCTAAGTGACAAAGAGAAACCATGGAAAAGCCCATGTCAGAGTGTGTGAGCATGGGGGTCGAACCCACGACCTCGCAAATGCAAGCCAAACATTACCGCCTGAGCCATCGCGCTCAATATCATACCGGTTTACCTCTGTATTTTATTTTTAAATGTAACCAACTCAAACAGTAATTTTAACCTCTTGAGGGATATTGACGTGAAATCACGTCCATTTAAAATAGCGGATGATCCTGTGCGTTTAAGCATTTAACCCTTATTTATCCCTTATCCAACTCAACTTATTATAATTTTCCCTTTATGAAACATTTTAGTAAGGTCTATATACTTTATTGGCTTACCTTAATATGTTCGTTCTGCAGTGATTTGCCTCAAAACAGGGATAAACACACAGGGGTACGTACATCTCCACATTCGCGAATTCCCTTCTTGCGGCACACGAAACACTTTCGAAATGGGCGGGACTTCTTTGCTGTTGGTGGTATCCTTTTAGGATAATGTTTTCCTTGAAGTCTGAGGGGTGCAGGAGTTTTGGACTTTAAACCCCCAACGTGGTATTGTTCAATTAGGCTGCGAGTTATTTATAGTCGGTAGTCACGGGACCTTAAACCCTAATCACTCACTCACTCACTCACTAGTCGGTAGTCAAGGTCGGTTATTGTCCTGTGTGGGTTTAGAGAGCTGTCCAAATCCCCAAACAATTGTATATGGTTATCTCTAGTTGGTGCAAAAACACCTTTTTATGCCACTTCTCCCTTCAGCTACAAGCACGAAAGAATACGTATGTATTTCAACAAAGAAAGACACGGACTCTACTCAGTTACGAAACTCGTGTAAGCAAAAGTTGTAATGTTGATCTATTCTGATGACTCAAGAGACCACGCATGCAGTAGTGCTTTATTACACAGTATGCTGACGCATTAGCCATACATACAATGGGTGTTTCTTTACTGAATCTTTCCGAGAACTTATATTAGATGTGTTTGACAGAGCAAAGTTGACTTTTCACCACAGTGAAACAAAATTGTGCCATTTCAACGTTTTGTAAATACAACTCAACTTTGCTGATGACGTACATTTATACTGCAAATAACGAGTTTCCTCCAGTTTTTGTTTCATTAAAATAACTTAATGTTTACACAAAATACAGCTGTGTATTTACGAAGCGCATTTAACAATTTAAATGCTAGCTGTTCTCGGCTCACGGACGTTTAAATGGCTATCGCTCAAGAGGTTAAGAACTAGATGCCTGACGCAGATGCAGTATCAACAGTGCAAACTCCTGTAAATAGCAAAATAAAGAGTTGCTTGTTCAGTCTTTAACTTTAGCTATTAGTTAATCTTAAAAAAAATTGTGAACATTTTAGATAAAGTGTACAAGTAGTGCCTACATAACTTTTTCATAGCCTATGCAATAAATATATGTGAATTTTTCATTGGTAGACTAAGTTGTATTAATCTATCATGTCAGATATTTTTTAGCATTATCCATTTTAAGTAAAAATATAGTTTTAACAATAACATGGATATAAGAATTACTTTTTAAAGATTACTATGACATATATCTGGCATCTTTTATGGGTATAAAATATACTATTAACTCAGCTATATGTTAAATAGTGAAAAACTGAAGCTATTAACAGTGAAGCAAACAAAAAGATAAATGGCGCTTATAGCCTCTAAAATACCAGTTATATATTATTATTTATTTATGCCAACAAACTTACTGTTTGTGTTTTTAAACACACAAGCCGTGTGTGGGCAAAGTTTAAGAGGTAGAACTGGAACTTAAAAATTCAATGCCACAACTGGGATTTGAACCACAGACCTTCCGCTTGCCAGGCGGACGCTCTAACCACTGAGCTATTGTGACAAACTGCCAGAATGGCTCAGTGCTTAGAGCGTCCGCCCGGCAAGCGGAAGGTCTGTGGTTCAAATCCCAGTTGTGGCATTGAATTTTTAAGTTCCAGTTCTACCTCTTATACCAGTTATATATGTTTTAATATCTACCATTATTCAGAAAAGCAAGTTTGTTGCTTGTTTTGCAAACAATAATTGAACAAATAAGAAAGAGAGATTTCACCACTCAACTGGTAATTGGGAGCAAAGCTGTAGAACTTGTATTAAATAATTTCTAAAGAGCTTCAGAGATACAGGAATGGAATTTTTGAATTTTTTGCTGCTTGTCTTGGTTTTCGCTTTGTAATGGTTTTTTAATTTTTTTATTTTTGAGTTTTTTGCCCTTCAACCTGGTAGGTTATATTGAATGATGAATGAGTGAAATGGGTGAAATTATGCTCAAATGAGCCTGGGCCCATAGAGCTTTAAGTTATCCAACATTCATCTTCTCAGGGATAAGAGAAAACCTAGGAAAAAAAATTATCCAGAGAACTCACCCTGAGATTTGAACTCAGGATCTTTTGACGGTGAGGCAGGCACACTACCCCCACACCATGTAATAACTTTATTCTAGAGTTAATTTATCTTTGAAGCTGTTACTTCTTTTATCACTAATACAGAATGTTTCTGAATTTTCCTTCTAGGTTCGTCATTCACAATTAAGCAAAGTTCAAGAAAAGCTGCTAGGAGATCTAGAAAATTGCATTTCAAGAAGAGAAACCTTCATGGATCTAGCAGAAGCTCGAGAACACAGATCTAGGACAGGAGCAACAAACGTTCGCAGAAATTTTCAAAAGAAATTGGAAGATCAACGGAACAGAAACAAAAGAACAAAAGCAGTATGTATAACATATCTCTTTGATTAAGGAAATAATGAAGCTATTAACAGTGAAGCAACAAGAAGCTAAAGTAAAAATAAATTAGAAACTAAAAGCTTCTAGTAATATTGTGCACCAAAGAACTTGCAATATTCCTAAGATAAGTGAAGCTTTTAGTTTTTAATTTGTTTTTACTTTAGATATCTCTTTGATATTGTAAAGGCTGGTTTACAATAATCTGAGAGTAGGAAAAGCTAAAGGACGTTATTATTTGAGAGGTACAAATGGAACTGAAAAATTCAATGCCACAACTGGGATTTGAACCACAGACCCTCTGCTTAGCAGGCGGGTACTCTAACCACTAAGCTACTGTGACAACGAGCCAGAATGACATTGAATTCTCCAACCAAATTGTATTTCTCCTGGTAAACTACAAAGGCAGTCTCACATCAGAGACAATTACCCCAATGGTGACTTACTATTGTAAGCACTTTATGTCCTCGGATTATGTTATATATTCCTTCACAATACACTGGGAACAAGAATGGGAATGTATATTAATGACTAGGGCTTGGATGTTTAGATACTAAAAACTTGGGAAACATTGATTTTTTTGTGTGTTGAAAATATCGAAAATATGTGCCAAGACATAAAATATTTTTTTAAGATCTGAATGACTGAGCTAATATGAATTTATGTGGTACTCACTAGACATTATTCATGGGAGGGATCACTAAGTACTTTCTTGTATACAATCACATGCTTCCTTAAATTTTCTATTCTGAAAGATTGACAATGTCACGAAGAATTGGCATCAAATTTCAAATGTATGTTACTACTTAAATGTAGGACAATACAGGATCTTCCAACTCCTAGTGTTACTAGTGTTTGTTCTTCTGATGTCAGCATGTACATCATCAATCCATCTCTTCTTTGGTCTTCCAACTTTCCTTCTACCATCTATTTTAGCCTCCGTAACAGTTCTAGGCATTCACTCTTCGTCCATTCTGATAACACAGCCCAGCCACTGTAATCTTTTTATTTTAATATCAGAGACAATATCTGTATCTTTATATAAGTTTTGCAGCTCTGAATTTGTTCTTATTCTCCAATACCCATTTTCCTTAGTTGGTCCATAAATCTTTCTGAGCAATTTTAACAGATGTGTACAGTAAACTGAAATGACTGAAGTACTATGATAAACAGTGACCGCCTCCATAGTGCAATTGGTAGCGCACTTGCCTCTAGCATGGAGGACCTGGGAGGTCTGGCACGGGGCGCACTCAGCCTCATTAGGTCCCAGGGGGACTAGTTGAGGAGCTACTTGATGGAGGAGTAGTGGCCCCAGGTCAAGAAGGCCACATAACTGGCCGGGACGGCTCACGGTGTGACCACATCCCACCCTCCAGTACTGCACCCCACCAATGATGCCTGTAGTGGACAGAGGTGGGGGACACAGTGGCTGGGTGGCAAGCCTTGGCCCTACGTGGGCTGTTGCGCTGGGCTTTAGATTTTTTTAGTTTTTACTATGATAAATAGTAGATACGACACTGAAATATTAATTGCAATATTAAGATTTACTGTTTTTTGTTAAATTCTGTCACTTTGCTTTCAGGAGATAAAACATACAGAACAGGAAATTGAAGATACAGAAAAAAGAATAGGAGCTTTGGAAAACCAAATTAAAGAGAAACAAAATCAACTGCATCAGTTAGAAGTTACCATTGACAACATGAACACTCAGCTAGAGGAAGGGAAACTAGAGAAACAAAAGGTAAGTGTCCATTTTGCACATTTAGATGGCATTGCTTATAACTGAACAGTTATATTTTCTAACCACCTTGTAATTCAGCCAACATAATGCAACATGTCACCGTCACATGTTTTCTAGCCAATCAGGCATAGTCTGTTTTAGAATGCATGTGAGAGTACTTGCCTACAGTTTATCAGTGAAATTAAATAATTCTGAGCAATAAGTCCACTCCATTGTGTGATAGTACGTTCGTTAAAGAATTCTGATGATGGCAGAAGCAAAAAAAAAAAAAAAAAATGCACATTATTCACATGGAGCCAGAGAAATGGTATATAATGTGTACAAATACTACAAACAGTTGCTACACAGCACTTCCCCTATTACCCTTACAGGAGTGTATATTTACCGCCATTGTTCCTGATGGCTATTCTAATTAATATCAAAATTGGTAGAGTAAACATTTTTCTAAATCAGATTAATTACTATTTCCCATTCCTCTAGTTGTATTAGGCCACCTCACAGGCAGACAGTGCCTACCTCTGTGACGCAAACGCCCCTCTCCGTCGAAGACGTCTCCTTTAAGATCTATGAGATCTCGTGTTTGGTGTCCGTACTAGCTCTAGCAAGAGGTCTTAATCTGCAGGGTGTGCGCGAGTTATGGTAGGAATGGAACCAAACAAGAATTAACCAACATATCACTTTATTTGTAAATTTTCAGATTTGTAGAGAACTGCCGACGATATTTAAATAGAATGTAACTTTGTAATTTCAACGACAACGTTATAACACTTTAACTTTGTCACCCTTTAGCGACCGCTGAATTATGTTTATGCGCTAGCTTACGTACAGTTCCCAAGTTGCACGTGTACTCTCAGCTCGATTCAAGACGAGTGTGTCTTGCGTTGCATTTTGTTTTTGCACGGGCAACAACAACAATAAGGAAGCGATTTCCATTGGCTAACTTTAGAGCACGTCATGGTAAGATAGGAATCAGCCCACCAAATCGTTACACGTGTTTGTTTCTCGTGCGCGTCAACAAAGCCTTATCACTCTTTTAAATCTGCCTAGGCTTCCATTCTTGAGACTTTAACATATTAGCTTTATTACGTCTTCCCCTTCACTATTGACTAGAATCTCCTTTTGTTTCTTTCCATTATCAAATATATATATTGACATTATAATTTCGGTTTCATCTGGCATGGAGGAACCAGTTTCGATTACTGGTCTGGCGTGGGAATTTTTCCCCACCAGGAGGTCTGGCACAGGGTGCACTCAGCCTTATTAGGTCCCGGAGGGGCCAATTGAGGAGCTACTTGATAAAGAAATAGTGATCCAGGTTGTAAAGGCCATATAACCAGTTGGGAGGACTAGGGACACTGACCACATCCCACCCTTCAGTACTGCATCCTACTCATGATGCCTGTGGTGGGCACAGGTGGAGGACACAGATTAATTACTATTTCCCATTCCTCTAGTTCTATGAGACCACTCCATAGCACAGTGGTAACGTGCTTGCTAGCACTGAGGACCCGGGTTCAATCTCCAGTACCAGTGTGGGGATTTTTCCTCGCTGGGAGGTCCAACACGGTGTGCACTCAGCCTCTTTAGTTCCAGGAAGGGCCAATTGAGGAGCTACTTGATAAAGAAGTAGTGACCCCAGGTTGCGAAGGCTGCATAACCGGCTGGGAGGCCTCTGGCTACTGACCATGCCCCACCCTCCAGTACTGCACCCCACTCGCAAGAGTATTACTCTAGTTTAGACATGGTACTGAATATTAAAAAAAACCTCTATAATCAATTTTGAACTGAAAAAGAGCTCAACCAGTAGTAATAAAATAGAAATAAATGGAGAAATTGTATCAGAAACAGACTATAGTAATTTTGTAGGACTGATTGTTGACAAACAACTAAACTGGAAATCATACATTAAACATATCTCTAAAAAAAAATAAATAAAGGTATATATGTAATGAAACAGGCTAGAAACATGATGGATAAAGAAACTGTCAAGCAGATTTACTTTGCTTACATTTATTCCGACATAAAATATGGAATTACTCTTCGGGGAAATATCACGAAAACAGACATGAAAAAGGTTTTCACGTTGCAAAAAACGGCACTCATAATAATGGAGAGAGTGGGTAAGCAGCACTCGTATAGACAAATTTTAAAAAACCATAAGATATTAACTGTTCCCTGCATTAACATATTGGACAAAGAGGAGCAAAAAAAATAACAATGTTCATAAGTATGGATTAAGAAATGATAATGAATATTTTAGATCTATATTAAGGGGTACTTTAAATAATCGAAATGTAAGAAGTATGGGGAAACAATTATTTAATAAGCTACCTAAAGAAATACAAATCATTGAAAATAAGAAATGTACATTAAAAATGATAAAAAAAATATTTAATAGAAAATGCTTTTTATAGTCTAAAAGAATATATATCAATTAAGGCAAAGAAAATCAAGGTGTAAAATAAAGATGTATGTATACTTTCTGACGTGTCCTTTAATTCATGTACTTAAAGGATGAATAAAATGAGTTATGAGGTAAAACTGTAGGAGTGCAGTGTCACATGGTTCACTGACAGTTCTACTATGTCACGGACCTACAACGGAAGAAGATGGTGCTGCAAGGCAGAAATATCTGTTGCCAACTTAACATCACAAAATAGCCAATACAATGAACTACTATTAATTATTGTTGGTGTTGTTAATACTGCGTAATCTGTAATAACATTACTGTATTATACAACCTCAATATTATTAATTACTTCATTATTATTGATTATTATCATTATTATTGTTGTACTATTCCGTAATACTGTGTAATCTGTAATAAAATTATTGTATTATACAACCTCAACACTATTATTATTGTTGTTGTTAATACTGCGTAATCTGTTATAAAATTACTCTATTATACAACCTCAATATTAGTATTATGAATTAGTTGATTATTATTTTTTATTATTATCATTATTATTGTTGTAATATTGCGTAATCTGCAATAAAATTACTGTATTATACAACCTCAAATAAGGATTTTCGTACCTTTGATCAGTGTAGTCATCTGCAAAAATGCGCATCAAGTTCAAGTTTATTTGTTCGAGTATTGTCCTGGTGCCGGTACATAGGGCCCGACTTACAGGTTAGAATTTACATTATATTATAGTTGACATATATACATTTTGCGGGTTTGGCAAAAATCCATACAGTGACCAGCTTTAGGTCGCCATGGTGCGACTATTATGAATTAGTTGATTATTATTTTTTATTATTATCATTATTATTGTTGTAATATTGCGTAATCTGCAATAAAATTACTGTATTATACAACCTCAAATAAGGATTTTCGTACCTTTGATCAGTGTAGTCATCTGCAAAAATGCGCATCAAGTTCAAGTTTATTTGTTCGAGTATTGTCCTGGTGCCGGTACATAGGGCCCGACTTACAGGTTAGAATTTACATTATATTATAGTTGACATATATACATTTTGCGGGTTTGGCAAAAATCCATACAGTGACCAGCTTTAGGTCGCCATGGTGCCTGTTGTGGTAATTTTCACTTTTTGGATTGTACTAAAACTCGAAGCGTTCATATGCTTTGATGAGCCACAATATCTCTTCCTCGGTACAATTTTTCATTTTCAAACTATGTAGAATACAGATTAAAACCACAACCGCACCGCACAAGAACTTACGTCACATCACTTAATTACAAAACAATAATAACTCTAAATAAGAACAAGAAATAATGTTAACAAGTTGGTTGGCAACTTTGGGATGCTTCCGCAGATTTCAATCTTCCAGCGTTGGCAACACATACGTCACCAAAGAGTTTCACTCTTCAGTCACAACATAGCTGCCTATCGACCATGTGACGTCGCACTCCTACAGGATAACTGAGTTATGAGTTATACTGTAACAAATGAGAACACTGGTTACTGCTTATCATGCTTTGTCTTCTAAGTAGTTAGCATAGCACGAAGGTTACACTTTCATTGTTGCACAAGTTCAGAATGACATAGTTTATCTGCCAAATTGAATCACAACTGAATTGTCACTACTGGATCAAAAGTCACACTGAACTGCACTTGACGTGGTTCACAGATGCTGTTCACTGAATGCTTCATTAAATAGATCCCGCACACAATGAGAAAGTTTCTGGAAAATGAAACTTCAGTAATATTGCCAAATATGGGTTTAAGGACTGCGTAATGCAGGGCACCAATGCATAAGAAATGAAAGCAGCCAGCAGTAGTAGCATATAAGTTGCACACCGTTGGAATTGTGTAGTTGGGAATGTGTATACAATCAACTTCCAGCAGTATGTGTACATAGTTGACCACAAAGGCGGACAAATACAAAGTTTTATAAGAGTTACATGTGGCAGATGATTGACAAACATTGCTTTAAACAGTGTATTTTACTGGAAATTATTGTTGAAAATGACTGGTGATTTCACCGTGTATGAAATGCAGATTTCCATTAACAATTAACAGCTAAAGGGAATGCCACTTCGTAATACTTTTTACTAGTGGTGTTACATCTTGTTTATTTACATTATTCCACTATTTAGTTCACACTTCTATTCCATTGTTTCAGTTTAAAATCGTACTTCTGTTCCATTGCTGTGTTTCTCCCTGGTTTGTAGTTGTCAACCTCTTTGTCCATTAGTTTATTTATTCATGTCAAGTTGGCATGGTTTAGTGACATTGTGCATCAAGACGCCCATATTTGGCAACATTACCCAAACTTCTGGAAAGAGAGCATTCTCAAGTGCCAGGAAACAAAGGATCTGGATCCCAGAATGGCACACAATAGCAGTTGTTTACATACAGCTTATTGTCCTGTCATTTATGCAGGTATGTGCTCAGGTCTATACCTGGTGTCGGTAATTAGCTGTGGGTGCAGTGAGAAACTAACACTCAATGAATCTGAGGGAGTCAGTATTTGCTACAATTTCTTCCAGTTTTATTTTCCCGGCTTGCAAACTAGAGAAAGATCTAGTGGCTGTTTCATGTCATGGGTGCCTAGAATAATTTCCACAGAGAAGTATCTCATGTGCACAATATGTCGTCCTCATGAACAAGAACAAGAATCAAGTCTTCTTTCCAATCCCTGGAAGTTGGGAAAGCTTCCCATTAATTGTGAAAATTCTCATTATAATACATGTGTTTTAACTTTGTTGTTATCATTCTGTTTATCATTTTTGGTTATTGTGAACCATTCTTTACACTTGTAAATTATTAGGGCTCTTTTCTCCTAGGTGATGTGACAGAAATTGTCCCCTTGAGTGAATCAATAAGAAAATTCAGACTAACATTTACCATGTCAGTTTATATCCATTGAATACATATATATTTCCTACTATGTGAATATTGTGACCATATTTATAAGCGTTATTACCGAATCCAAAGCTATTCAGCAAAAGGCAGCATGACCAACATCAATCGTAAGAGAAGGTTATGATAAAAGATGAAAGAGAAACAATCAATGGCTACATACCTAGGCAGAGTAAATACCAGACCCTCTACATTAGTAATTCATGCATCATATGGTAAAGACTAAATTTCAGCAAGTGCACATATAACTATTGGGCTATGTATCAGTGATCCACAATCAAGCACTGGATTACCAAAAGATCCCAATAAATATCACACAAGAGAATTTTCAGAACACAGTTATATCCATAGCACTGCCTATTATTTAGTGAGCAAAACGATAAAGCATAAAGATTGAGAGATGCCATTTTGTTTGGCACACAAAATAATCATAAAAGAAAAAGATATCAATTAAACCAAATTTGTTGCAATCATATTTGTAAAGAGTGACATAATTTATCATATGATTTCTTCATTACAATTAAGTTGATTTTGGCGGAAACTGAATTTTAATCAAAAATATACTAGCCTTTGCCAACTTTATCCGCTACCCACTACGACCCTGAAGTAAAGAGCCCTTTGCTACCAGCCACTTATAAAAAACTGCCACAGTGGTATAAAGGCTGGTTTACAATAACCAGGAACAAGAAGCAGAAGTAGAATAACAGGTACCATCTGTTACAGTCCCACAAGCCTTTATAGGCAAGAATGACTAGCATGGATTTTTCTGGAAATTCATCTTTTCTTGGCACTTCCACAAACAAGTCAGCATTCAAAGCTTCCAGAACATAACTCTTTTTTCTGCTGCACTCATTGTTGGGTGTTTACTTGCCACGAGTGGTGTGAGCTAGCATTGCAAATTTAATACATAATAGAAGGAAAGTTTTAAAATTAAAACACAGATTTACTGTACTTGAAAGTACACTGATTCAGATTTCTCCCAAATGATATACACATAGCCATGAATTTTGATATACCGCAAGCAGACGACATAATGAAGTTTAGCAGCACAGTCACTATTACAACAAATGTTTCCTGTTTAACCACCAGTTGAGAAACCGTTGAGAATGAAGACGCTGGTCTTCGAAATGTATCCAGACAAACATAAGTGTAACTGAAACTATAAGTGTCTATAGGTCAACTCATTTACTTCTAAAACATTTAAAAAGTTTCACTGTCTATATCACTTTGTATATATTAAGTGGAGCTTTATTTTGTAACTGTGATTTCAAAATTTGTTTTTCTGTAAATTCACAACCTCAGTTTGTAATTGTGGTTGTGAATGTCTGAAAGGATTAAGCTGAAAATCATGGCTCATTGCTTTGAGATCATAAAACCTTTCGTGTTTGAACTCTTTCTTTAACTTTGCTAACATACCTACATAAATATGTAACAAGGTTTCTTTGCATTTTCGTGGTTTCAAAATGACAGCCATGTCATGTCGATGTTGTTTACACTGCCTGTTTGTGTACTTTGAATGCATGTTGTTTGAAGGAGGAGATTGAAGATGATCGAGTTATGCTTTGCCCCTTACTATGGTATTACATATCATCAGCATTTGTAATCTGTCAGTAGTGTGAAGGCTGCAACTGCTGTCTTCCGAGGTCTTTGGGAGATTATATTTGGGTTTGAAAGTAATGCAATCCACCTTTTATCCTTAGCAGTTTTTTCTATTTCTTGTAGGTAATATTTTTGCTAATTTTATTCTACTAAAAATAGATAAATCTTTTTTAATTTGCCCAAATACAGTGTATAGACTCCCTTTTAGGGCAGAAGGTTACAGAAACAGTTTGAAATCACATTTTTACACAAGGTTAATTTATTGTGCATACTTTGTTTTACAGAATCTTGAATTGCTGGTGAAACGCCAACGTAAGATGAAAATGCTGGGAGAGGCACAGAGATTACGACATCGCCTTCTGCATCGAAGTGAGCATGCCATGGAAGTTGAACTGCAGCGGCAGAAAACAACCAATGCAGACCTTATCTCCACTATAGAATCCTTGGTGCTGGACTTCCCAGTTCACAAATTTCAGTTAACCAGAGCTCTTAATACTCTACGTTTACCAAGCTGAGTCTATTAAACACATTCTTTATCTTTCTTAATTTTTCTTTTTATTTCACTTTGCCCATTTTACTATGAAGTAATTCCTTTTACCTGGAAAAAGAAGAGATTATGTCAATTTATTGCTCCTTGTAACTGCTTTAAATGAAATGAAATATCAATCCCAGCTTATACAGGCTAATTTGTGGTTTGATTATTCTTTCACACATGCTGTCCTGCATAGGTCAGTGTAAAAATATAAACCCTAACATAGTTAACTATAAACATTGGAAATGTTTGCATGTATTTGAATAAGCTAGTAACTGTAACACTTAACATCGCTTATGTACTTGTCTTTCACCTGTTTCACTCCACTGCCAAATGTCAACTCAAACCACCACACATCAGACAGCATCCACAAGAGCTTCTGATGGAGAGGAGTAAATAGCTCTTGAAACTGATCAAGATAAATACATGTAAGTGATGTTAAGTGTTTCAACATGACTCAATTTTACAAGAATCAGAAATGTTACGTATTTGCAGCATTCAAGTCACCTTTGAGGTATATCTCTAGTATTTGAGATCACCTAGAACAGGGGTGGCAAGGAAGGCACTCAAGGTGTGAATTTACCCTCCCTCTTGTATCCACTACTTTCTTTCAATAGCCAGGTAGAGCTACCAAACCAGTTCATTCTGACTGTAGTCACGTGGCAGTGTTATCAGTGTACTGGCAGCTTGCATTTGCAATTGAGTGAAAGATGATTTAATTGAGAATGGGAGAACAAGTATTTGTTCATTTTCCCTTGCGATAGGCAAAACCACTGATATTAAAGAACTATTTACATACGATCCTTTGGTGGCCCAAGATTAACTGCAACTGGAATTAATTAAGCTTCAAAGCAACATACCATTGCACAGTTCAGGAAAACTTGGTTTGGATTTGTATACATCACTGCCAAAAACACCTCTCAAGCTGCACCTTTTTGCAAGAAAATTACTGGCCATGTTTGGTACTACTCATCAATGTCGGCAACTGTTTAGCATATTGAGAATTAGACAACAGCCCGCTATGCAGCAGCATTTCAGGTGAACATCTTCAATGTGTTCTATGTTTAAGTTCATCTAGTTTGTAGCTGGACATTGAAATGCTAATATTTAAAAAGAAACCAGCAAGGAATCATCATGTCTATGCCAATATCTAATAATGTACAATGTAAAAAATGTCAATACACTATAATTTATTATTTATTTATGCCAACAGGCTTACTGCTGGTGTTTTTAAACACATGTCATGTGTGGGCAATGTCTAAGAGGTAGAATTAGAACTGAAAAATTCAATGCCACAGCTGGGATTTGAACCACAGACACTCCACTTACCAGGTGGGTGCTCTAACCATTAAGCTACTGTGACAACCTTCCAGAATGACATTGAATTCTCCAACCAATTTGTATTTCTCCTGGTAAACCACAAAGGCAGTCTCACATCAGAGACAATTACCCCAATGGTGACTTACTATTGTAAGTACTTTGTGTCCCGGGAATAAATAACCTTCAGATGGTAATTATTACTTATTAATGCTAACATGTTATAAAATGTGTTTTAAAGCTGTATAATATTTATTTTCATTTTCATGTGAGCTAGCAGCAATCGTTTTTATCAAGGACACAATTTTTTATGATACGGTGAACCCTTCATCCTTTTCCAACCTTTATTAAAGCATCAAGGAGTGTGTCCCTCAGATCTATTTGGGAGGTTCAATTTCTTAACCACTGGCTTTTTCCCCACATATGTCAACTGTGAGTCAATTATTGTTCTGTGGCAGGTGCAGAACAGTTAAAAGATATATAGAAAGTAGAAGGGGTGAAATGATCCCCTAGGCCTCAAGTACTCAAATACCATTGGAGTTGAAGACAAGAGGTTAGTCAAGGAAGACTAGATGGGAATCTGGTAAGGAAAAGGAAGAATACCAGATTCAGTCATTAAACTCATCATGCTGAGCAGCCTTTCCCTTTAGTTGAACAAGCATAAGCATGCATCACAGGACGTTAGGTAATTGTCCCGATTGGTTCCTGTAATCTCTATTATAGAGCAATTAAAAGCTCTCTCTTCTGTTAAAAACAGAAGTAAGTTGCAGCCAGCTGATTGTTTGAAATATAAGCTGCATTGCTATCTTTGTCATTTTATGTGTAGTGGAGATACATTGATATCTTCCCATGATCATTGGATTCAAACCCTTCATTTTTTATTTCACGTGAAAGAGGTCACATCCCAATCCATGTTCACATCCAACAACCACCTGCTTCTCCCTGGTAGGTACAGATCATTCAAATCCACTATTGTTGTTTTTTGTGTAATTTTAAAATAGCCATTACATCCTCTCTCTTGGATATCAGCAATTTATAAAGATACTCTGTGAGAGTACTAAATTTATTGTTGTTGTTAACTAATGCTGGATTTCTGACAATGAAGTTATTAATCCTCTTGCTCTCCAATATTTCATAAATATTGTAATTTATTATAAACCAAGCAACTTACCGACACGTATTACTGTAATGTTGCTAGGTAATATATGCACGCCTGGTGACAAAACTTCATCTATTTTAGTAACACGTTGGTGATTAATGTAGAATCCTCCAGCAGGTATTATCCGGAAGGCCTCTCCTGCAAGCACACAAGTTGATATACGAGTAGGATTACCAGATTACTTTATAGAAATGTAGGACACAATGGTAAAAAAATCTGATGTGTTACACTCACATGCCTTTCTCTACTCTTGTACTAACCATTCTTACAAACTTTTATTCCTATATCTTCTTCGTGTTAGCTAAGATAAACATTTTTGTACAAATTATCTTATTGCTTACTTCCTTGTAGATGCAAGGGGTATGTTAGAATACAGTAGCCTTTGTGCGATAGTCAAATGTTTTACAGCTTTGAGTTTCTATTGTCTTTGCACACATAACATATAAAAAAATGAACACCGATGATCCTTTTCGCGAAAGTTGTTAGTTTTCTGAAACTCACACACATAACAAAGAATATCTCTGAAAATGCTTTTTTTTTTTTTTTATTCAGGGAGTCTCAAAGCATATATTTCTGGTGAAATCTAGACATCTAATTTTTGGGTGGAATACAATACTTCCCGTACTTACCAGTAGAGAAAGTAAAAAATCTGGTGTGTTACATTCACATGACTTTCTCTACTCTTGTACTAACCATTCTTACAAACTCTTATTCCTAATCTTCTTCGTCTTACTGGAGATAAACATTTGTACAAATTATCTTATTGCTTATTTCCTTGTAGGTACAAGGGGAATATTAGAATACAGTAGACTTTGAGCAATAGTCAAATCTTTTAAAGCTTTGAGATTCCGTTCTCTTTGCACACTTAACATATAAAATGAACAACGATAGTTTTAAGTTTTCTGAAACTGATACAAATAACAAGGAATATCTCCGAAATGGTTCACTCTACAAAAAAATTTATTCAGACATAAATGTGTGTTTTAGGAAGATCTACAATTTTTGTACAGTGGGATTTTGTCTATCTCTTACGGTTTATGAGTTATTCAAAAGCCATCCAGAGTAAACAGGATTACACAGGCTATAGACAGAAATATACATTTCATTTGTCATAAAAATATCTTAAACATATGCCATTTTAATCAAAATCGTGAGAGCCATTTTCTAGAAAATCAAAAGTTTTGAAAAATTTTCCCTGTAAAGTGTAGTTTAGGGTTGGGCTATTTTCATCCAAATCTTTACGCACGCACGCACGCACGCACGCACGCACGCACGCACGCACGCACGCACGCACGCACGCACGCGCACACACACACACACACACACACACACACACAAGCCCATGTATATAAAATATAACGTATATAAAATGTAAATTGTATGTAAATAAATAAATGCAAGCATATGGTATTCCTACGGAATGAGGCATGCAATTTTATTTTAAAAAAAAAAACATACACTGTAAACTAAGATTTATACAAGTTTACAATTCAGTCTTATTTTGTTCATAAAATTTTTTTTGTTAAAATTTATTATTTGAAGTCGCTTCAACATAAAAGTCATATCGCGACTAAACATTGAGGAAAAAAAGGAGGAAACATATCATGAAGTTTACAATGAATTTAAATATTAACTTTGCATGCTTTGATGAACTTGATGATTTTCTTGTGATATTGTTGATCACCCAAAGCTAGCTGAAGGTTCTCAGGAACTCCATACTGAAGTTGCTGGTGAGTGTATCTTGGGCAAACAGTGAGCAGATGCTGAACGGTAAGAGTAGAATCACACAGAGTACATTTAGGAGGAAGTTCACGGGACAGAATGTAGGAGTGAGTAAGCGCAGTGTGGCCAATGCATAATCGGGTTATTAGCACCTGGTCTCGCCGGGTTAGTGTTCTAATTGTTGTGGACAGGTTAGGTATTGGACAGATATCATGCAGTTTGCTGTTGGATGTAGTTGTCCAATCTGTCTTCCGTCGGTGTAGGATAGTTCTTTTAAGATGCCGTAAATAGTCTTCATGTGGTAGCTTAAGATCTGGTAAGCTTGGAGGATGCTTGGTAGCTTCTTTTGCGGCAGTGTCAGCAAGATCATTTCCTGGTATGTTACAGTGAGATGGTATCCATGCCAATATTATTTGTTTACCTGATGAAATAAGCTCACTGTGTAATTCATATTTCTTGTTTCTTGTGGGAGAGCATTGAAAAGCTTTATTCCTGTTACTTTATATTATGTAGATGTTTTCTGTAATCTATGATATGGCATATCAATTCTATTCCTATTTCTTGTGTCATGTTCATGTACTGAATTCCTTAAGTTAAAATTATGCAAATTTTCTTTAATACTGATCAAAATGTCATAGATATATACATTTACTACTGTTGTAATTTCCAATACAACAAAGAATGATTTACAATGTTCTACATTGTTTGAGTTTGTCAATATTCTAATAATCTTTTTTTGAATTTTTTAAATATCAGCTATCCTTGGATTACTAACCCATAGTACAAGTCCAAATCCAAAAACACTGTGAAAAAAGAAATGATCATAAACACACAGTTATACCTATCTGAAGAAGTAATCTTGTGCAAAACATGTAGCTTGTTTGGAACATAATCAAGAAATTCCATGCAACTGAAGTTTTTAAAATTGTACTTCACTAAACCAATAGCTCTAACTGAATCAATAGATAATCTGTTCCTTTCATCTGTCCACTGTGCTCTTATTGTTGAAAATACTTTTTCAACATTAGCATTGTGTTGCTTTGCCTCCACAGAATACCAATCTTTTGTCTCAGAGTGCAAATACTGCATTGCCAATCTCTCGTTCAATGTTACTATGCATGAGTTTACTCTTTGACTGTAACCGATGCAACTGTTGCCATAGCAAGTTGCATTTGTGACTAATAAACAATTATTCATTTCTAGTTTCGCAGTTGCCAATTCATTTTCTAATGATCACTGTTTGTTTTTGAAAATGTAGGACATTAAGAAACTTTTCAAAAATTCTCCCAGACGCTGGACAAATGGTTAAAATGTAGGGCATGTCCAGGAATTTCCGGACATCTAGTAATCCTATATATGGGGCACAATTACATTCGTATTTAACTAACAACTTTAGATAGAGTCTATACTATAATATTTATATGACTTTCTCTAGCTATTAGCATTTATTTTTGTATTTCTTCAAGAAACTATTCCAATGAAAGGTTTTTTGCTCTCTCCACTAATTACCTATAGTAAAATTTGTAACATTTTCCATGTCAAGTGTAGTTTAGAGTGGGGGGATTTTCTTAAACATCTTTTTTCATCCTTAGGAGATCCAAGTTTGGTATTTTAGAACAGTACATTTCACGCCTATGGTATTCACACATGTACACACCTACATTTTCTAATTTTTTACTTTCTCTACTGGTAAGTAGGGGAAGTATTGTATTCCACCCAAAAATTCGAAGTCGAGATTTCACCGGAAATACATGTTTTGAGGCCCTCTGAATCCAAAAAAAGCATTTTTAGAAAAAGGTCCGTGTGTGTGTCTGTGTGTCTGTCAGTCTGTCAGTCTGTGGGCAGCATAACTCAAAAACGAAAAGTCGGTTAAAAACCAAAGTTGGTATTTAAGTTTAATGTCGTTCAAGGATGTGACATGAAGATTTTGAAGAAAATAGCCTCACCCTAAACTACCCTTTACATGGAAAATGTTTCGAAAATTTTTATTTTCTTGAAAATGGCTCTAACGATTTTGATTAAAATGTCATATGTTTGAGATATTTTTATGACAAATGAAATGTATATCTTGAATTTTCTGGCTATAGCCCCTGTAGTCGTATTTACTCTGGACGACTTTTGCCACGTTCAAAAGTATTGGAAAGCACGAATGCTAATGGCTTCATTGCCAGATGCAAGGCACTAGAAAACAACAACAACAACAACAACAACTTTTGCATAACTGGTAAACCGTTAAGAGATAGACCAAATTATACTATACAAAAAATGTAGATCTTGCTAAACTACACAATTTATGTCTCAATAAATTTTCTTGTAGGGTGAACCATTTCGGAGATATACCTTGTTATGTGTGTGAGTTTCGGAAAACTTGGAACTTTCGTGAAATGGATCATCGTTGTTCATTTTTTTATATGTTACATGTACAAAGAGAACGGAATCTCAAAGCTTTAAAAGATTTGACAATCGCACAAAGCCTATTGTATTCCAATATTCCCCTTGCACCTACAAGGAAATAAGCAATAAGATACTTTGTACAAATGTTTATTTTAACTAACACGAAGAAGATAAAGGAATAAGAGTTTGTAAGAATGGTTAGTACAAGAGTAGAGAAAGTCATGTGAGTGCAACACATCAGATTTTTTTGTTTTGTTTTTTCTTAATTCAGGGCCTCAGAACATTGTATAACCAGTGATATTTAAATATTAGGTTCCTAGCTGGAATCCAATACTTCCTCTCACCAATTATTGGTGAGAAATTATCTTGTAATTGATGTTCATGCTCCCACATGGATGTCTCAGTACGATGTTGCCTTATTTACTCACTGTACGTTACCATCCATTAGATATACAAAACAGGAAAGTCCTGAATAAAATATATCATTTAGAATGATTAAGTCCTTATGGAATCATTGTGTGAAATGGTTGCAAACAAAGAATCAGATCAGTAAGTGTATGTGAAAATGCCACTGAACCTGTAGCCGTTGCAATACCAATGAGGTTATGCCTCTGATGGTAATGCATTCTTATTACCAGACTGGTCAGCGATCTGACAAGCCTACCTTCCAGCTGATACATATGCACAAGTCTCAAACACAAGGTAATTTCTCACCAACTACATTAATGGTAACTGGCAGAGAGTACTAGAATCAAAAATACTTTGTCTCAGGACAGAGAAAAAAATTTTAAACACCACAATTTAAATCTATAATTGTACATTTATAGATTTACATTGCTTCACAGCTAATAACTTCAGTTTTTTTCATTATTACAACTTAATACTTTATTTCTACCTGAAACAGAAACGATTGCATCCACAGCGTGCTTGCCTCTGGTGCGGAGGACCCAGGTTCGATCACTGGAACCAGTATGGGGATTTTTTCCCCACTTGGAGGTCTGGCACAGGGTGCACTTAGCCTTGTTAGGTCCCTGAGGGGCCAATTGAGGAGCTATTTGATAGAGGAGTAGCAGCCCCTGGTCTAGAAGACTGCATAACCGGGTGGGAGGGAACATGGCACTGACCAGTACTGCACCCCACTCATGACACCTGTGGTGCGCAGAAGTGGGGTTGCAGCGGTCAGGAACTAATCGTTGGCCCAGATGGGCTGTTGTGCCAGGGGTGGGGGTAAAGCTTCATTAAAACCAAATCTGCAATTCCATACAGAAATCTATAGTTAATCTACCATTTCATTATCTTCCTTTCATAGAAGTTTGAAAACAGTGATGTTGTAATTAATTTAATTTAAAAGGTGAGTTAATTAATAACACTGAACAATACTTACAACATATTTTTCCGGGACGCGTTTCGAAGGTTAACTTTCCTCCATTATCAACCGGACAATAACTGGGTTTCCATGGTCCCGGAAAAATATGTTGTAACTGTTGTTCAGTGTTATTAATTAACTCACCTTTTAAATTAAACTACCATGTCATACTTGAATTCAAAAACATTATTGCAAAATATTACTACGAAAAATAAAAAAATAAAAGATGGGAACTACCAAACGTTCAAACAGTATTTCCTGAGTATCCTCGAAAAACAGCAGTTGCAACCTTCAGGTTGAATATGGGACATGATTGTCTGGCAAAACATTTGAACAGAATTGGGATATATTCTTCACCACTCTGTTGTCTATGTGATCTGCAAAAGAAAATGGACCAAGACCACCTTCAAATATGCCCAGCCACTTCTAGTGCCCCATCCATCATTGAAAAATATTGGAGAGCAAGAGGATTAATGTCTTCATTGTCAGAAACCCAGCATTAACCAAAAATTCCACACAAATTTTTGGTTAAGACATTTGGGCATGAATTTCACCTCCTGACATTCCTTCCTCTGTCACAAGATACAACCAAAGCTTGTTGTTGTTCTTTTACAGCCTCCATAGAGAGGTTGACGTGCACAGACTTAGTGACCTCAGTTCGAGCACATCTAACAGACAAATGGCACAGTGCTATTCTGTTAATTCCCAATAGGGGACACTTATATACACACACCTAAAGCATTAACTTTTGCGCCATACTTGTTATATCATCTCTCGTTTTCATTTAACTTTCCCTCTTGTTTGTTAATTTTAATATCTTTATAATAAGATAGTTGTGAAATAATATGGTGATCATTTGTTCATTACAAGATATTTGCAGTGGTAGTTGTATTTTGGTCAATGGCCAATCACATTCTTTCTATATCACATGCATTTATTTACATCCAGAGGGCAAGTTATAATGGAATACAGAATAGATAACTAAATTTCAATGACACAGAAAAAATTGGTGGAATTTGTTTGTACTTACTTTCATTTGTAAAACATCCAGCCTTCATTGCCAGGTCCAGAACTGTAGTGCCAGGTTGCAGCAACATTTCACTGGTCTTAGCTCCACGAAAGATATAATCTATTTCTGTATCTTTCAGTTCTGACAGAGTCTCAATGTTCTGGTTGTAAAGTGCAGATGTGGCTTTTAGTGCAGTCTCCAGACCAGCCTCTGAAATATTATGGAATAAAAATGTTTACAAAAAAAATCTGATGTGTTGAATTCACACAACTTTCTCTATTCAATCTTCTACAGCCTCTTCTTCCAAAAGCTTATACTTCTGTCTACTTTTTGTTAATACAGGTAAACATTCATTACTTATTTACTCATTTCAATGTAGACAGAAGAATACAATAAGGTAATCCAATGGACAACTCTTTAAACTCTCTACAAAATCAGTCACTATGTAATGGCTTTGAATTCTGTTCTCTTTACATTAACACAAAATAGTAAACAAGAAATAAAAAACAGCAATCTGCAGCTGATAAAAGCATAAAGATTTGAAACGAATAACAAAGGATATCTTGTAAAAATGTTAATGCCATGAAAATTTTGTGAGAATGTAAAGGACTTTAAAGGCTATTCCGAGAGGATTCAAGACACACACACGCACGTGCACACACACACACACACACAGCTTAAACATGTTCTTTGATAAAAATTGTTAATTCCATTTTTGAGAAAATAAAAAGTCCCATTTAAAGCGTACTTGAGAACGGGGGTATACTCTCAAAATATTTGTGCTGCATCCTTGTATGGTCCAGAACTTAAATACGAAGTTTCATTTTTAACCAAAAATGCTTTCTTTGGTTTCAGGGGGCCTCAAAACATATATTTTCATTAAATGTCACATAAAATTGTATGGAATACAATACTTCCTTTACCTATTTTAACTATGTAGTAAAGGAATGTTGCAACTTCTTCTACTCAATATCATGTATTAATTTCTCTACTAATTGACTATTGATTAATTGATTATATATTGAAGGGGATTCTGCACTTATCACACAGATTCAAATTTTTTACATCATACCCAGAATGGACACAATGAGATGGTAGTGCCCAACAGGCGGCTGTTGAACCACTAGGGGACACCCACTGAGGAAGGGTCACTAAAGGTATAGCAGTTCATCTCGATAGGAGGTTTGCATGCTGTGCCTGCCATCCAGGTTTTGACTTGCAGTCTCCCTGGGACAGTGACCACAGCGACACCTTGCCACTGAGAGGTGCCATCCTCACAATGCAGCTGGCAGACAACCCCGAAAAGTCAGATGGAAATGATATGAAATGAAACGAAAGGACAGGAAATTCAGGGGATATGTAAATATCCTTTACAGCATTCACCTGGTAAACCAGGAGAACCTGAAAAAATCCATGGGCCAGGAAGGGTGGCCATGGGAATCAAACCCACGACCTCCTGAATGCCAGCTTCACATGATACTGTGAACCCATCTTGCTAGGTACCTATTTGACTCATTGGAACATCATAAAAAATTGTGAGTCCTTATGGCCTTTGAAACTCTTAACATCAAAATAATGGGAAGCAAGAAGGAGAATGATTTCATTATTAATTCCTAAGCATTAGATTACATGCACACACGCATGCATGCACTAATTGACGATGGTAAAAAGAGGGGTAAAGGGTGTATAAGGAGGGGAACACCTTATGTATCTCGACCTATGCAGATGTATTGCGGCTAACCCCCTCAGGAGGTAGGGATGAAATGAGGGAACCACAGGGTGTCACAGGGTTGCAATCAGAAGGGCCACAAAGACGTGTGGAAGTCTCTAACAAGCGCTGAGATCTCTTCATCCCAGCACCAGGCTCTGCCAAGCAGCCACCACTGTGGGTCCGGTGTCACACAAGCCCCTTCTCCGCCCTGAAGGAGGACAGCGGCCACCCAAACACCACCCAGTGCCGAGAACAGCAGTTACCATGTGCAGGCATTCGTGCCATCTGTCCAGCATCACCATACAACACGAGTCTGAAAGCACACCTGAAAGGTGAAGAAATGGAATAAAGGGAAATGATGGAAAGGTATGAAACTAAGTACAAGTGACAAGTGACAAAGGAAACCACGGAAAAATCCAAGTCACAGTGCATGGTTTCCAGTGATCAAACCTGAGACCTCCCAAATGTGAGTCGTACTCATTGCCGGAGTGCCACCTTGCTCGGTTTTGACTCTGTTAAGTAGAGGAAATATTGTATTCCAACACCCAAAAAATTCCCTGGAAATATACATTTTGATATCCCCAGAAACCAAGAAAACAAGAGTATTAAAAAAAGAAATTTGTGTGTATCCATGTATGTCTGTCCATGTGTCCATAAACACCATAATTAAGAAAAAAAGTCTTAAATACAAAACTTGATATTTAAATTCAGCATATTCCAAAGCTGTGACAAAAATTGTACAGAAAAATGCCCCATACCACCGTTTACATACAAAATTTTTGATTTCCTAGAGACTGGCTCTAATGATTTGAATTAAAATACCACATATTCAAGTTATTCTACATGACAAAAACAAATACCTATCTTGAATTGCCTCTAAAGTTATCTTTATTTTAATGAATTTTATATAACTGGTAAATCATACACAATAAACAAAAATTTCTACAAAAAAAAAAAACCAATCTCATTAAAACAAAATTCATATCAGAGTTAATTGTGGCATTAACCATTTCCAAAAAATCCCTTGTTGGTTTGAATTTACAAGTACTTCTTTAGTTCTTTCAGCACTAGCTTGCTATTAAGTTATACTTTCTCTACTGGTAAGTAGGAGAAGTATTTTATTCCATCCAAAAATTCTAGGTTGAGATTTCACCGGAAATATGTTTTGAGACCCCCTGAATTCAAAAAAGCATTTTTAGAAAAAGGTCCATGTCTGTCTGTGTGTCTGTCAGTCAGTCTGTGGACAGCATAACTCAAAAACGAAAAGTAGGTTAAAAACGAAAGTTGATACTTAAGTTTAATGTCTTTCAAGGTTGCAACACAAAGATTTCGAAGAAAATAGCCCACCCTAAACTGCCCTTTATGTGGAAAATTTTTTGAAAATTCTGATTTTCTTGAAACTATTTTTTATTAAAATGTCATATGTTTGAGATATTTTTATGACAAATGTAATGTATATTTTGAATTTTCTGGCTATAGCCTATGTAGTCCTATTTACTCTGGATGACTTTTGAATAACTCGTAAACCCTAAGAGATAGACAAAATCTTAATGCACAATAAATGTAGATCTCGCTAAAACATACAATTATTTATGTCCAGATAAATTTTTTTTGTAGAGTGAAACATTTTGGAGATATTCCTTGTTATTTGTCATTTCAGAAAACTTAAAACTTTGGAGAAATGGAACATTGTTGTTAATTTTATTATATGTTAAGCACGCAAAGAGAGCAGGATCTCAAAGCTTTAAAATATTTGACTATCGCTAAAAGCCTACTGTATTCTAATATTCCTCTTACACCTATAAGGAAATAAGCAATAAGATAATTTGTACAAATATTTATCTCAAGTAACACAAAGAAGATATAGGAATTAGAGTTTTTAAGAATGGTTAGTACAAGAATAGAGAAAGTTATGTGAGTGCAACACATCAGATTTTTTGTTTTGGTCATGCAAAGAGCATACAATTTCAAAGGCATCACTTGCAGACCCTCTTTTAAAAGATTCAGCAACTGCTTCAGACTAATGTATCCCTATTATGCTTTCAACAAAATGTGCAGAAGCATTTCTGCAAATGCCTAACATTAACTACATAGAAGAAGCTTTTGTAACAACATTTTGCGGAAGAGTGTATACAGAAAATCTAGTGAATGTACTCAGATCTTTTCATGTCTTCAACAAATTGTTCTTACAAAAGCTTATTTTGTTGTCTACTTCATGTTAATAGATAAATGTTTATATAAATGGTTTCATTATATATTTCGTAGTGGGTGCAAGAATGATACAGGAGGTTGAGGTGACAGTGAAATCTTTAAAAAGCAAGATGCTATTTGCTGGTTTTGTAATTCCAAGTTCTACATCACATCAGAAGAAATAAAGGAACAGTGACCCAGCACTTGAGAAATGTATAATAAAATATTGGAGAATTCAAACCAATAACAATGAGTATGCTGCTACAAAAATATTTGTTTGTTATAAATTTTATATTTTAACAAGATCTATATTTTATGTGCAGTAAGATTTTGTCTATGTCTTACGGTTTACCAATTACACAAAATTCATTCATAATGAAGTTGCAGTCTATTCCCAGAAATTCACAATTCATGAAATACAGTAGAAACCTGCTAATCTGAATTAATTGTGGTTGTGATCTGTTCTGATTCAGAAATGTTCAGATTATCTGACAAATGAAGGGGAAAAAATGTTTGTAAATTCAGCTATAGGAATAGCAGCTACAAGGTAACATAGCTTAGAAAACTCATGGAAGAAACTGTGGCCAAGTCTTGTGTTTGAAGAAACTCCATCCATTCTGGCATCAAACAAGGATATTGTTCACTTGTTCAAGAACTCCCAAGGTGTGAAAATGATGGGGAAAATTGCTTTCTTGAATGGATATCAGTCGATAGTAATGGTCATCAAGACATCAGTGATGAGCCAATTGTCTCTATGGTCCAGAATCAACCCAATAACAACTCTGAAGATGACTTTCTTAACAATATTGTGCCACGTCCTGACACTGCAGATGCCCTTGAATTGGATTATGCTACATAACACAGCATGCTGCTGCCACACCAAATGACATCATGTTCATGCGATGCTGCTCTAACATTGCATCTTCAAGCAGGTTTAGTTCTTTATGGCAGATGAAGATTACTGACTTTGCAAGTTAAGTGAAAATGACTGCTTCATATACATGTGATACTTACCTATGGTACCTAAGTAAATGTGAAAATGTTTAATGGTGACTAAATGCATTATGTACAGGCATATTGCCTATAGCAAAGTTCAGCAAAACACATAACACAAATAAGCTTTTCATTGTTTTTGTTTTTATTTATGGATTTTGTGTTCGGATTATCTGGATTTGCGGGGTTCAGATTTGCAGGGTTCTACTGTATCTTAAACATTCAATATTTTAAAAATCATTGCTTTTGGGTAAATAAAAAGGATTAATGTTTTAGCAAATAAAGGCACGGAAGCACACATGCATACTTTTTCTACAAATGCTTTCTTTTGAGTTCAAGAGATCTCAAAACATGGGTTCCCGTTGAAATGTCAATGTCAAATTTTTAAGGCGGAATACAATACTTCCCCTATCGACCACAGGTATGCGGAAAAGAAATAAAAAGAATAAGTGAAGTACATTACATTTGTAGTAACTGACTTACTTATTAATTGCCTTACCTTTTAAATTAAAATGACTTACTTTATTTTATATTAAGATTAAGGTCAACCACCCCCATAGCCTCTGGGATGGGGGACTTGAGTTCGATCCCTGTACCAGTATGGGGATTTTTCCCGCTGATAGGTCTGGTCTATGGTGTTAAGATGTAAATTGGCTAGTTAACCTGATGGAAAGGTAGGTCAAGCAGTCGCATTATGATTGGGGAACTTGCAGCACTAACCCCCACCATCCCCACTCTGAATTCCTGGCCTTGGCTGTAGCTAGAGGACATAGTGACTAGGTGATAAAAATGCCCCCTGTATAGTAGAGATGCCCAAGGGACTATATAATGATACATACCTCCATGAATAAGTAGAGTAACTTGTTCTGCCAGTCTCTTTTGAGCCTTTCGTTCTTCTGGACATTTCTGTAAAATTCATTATATAATCATATTATAATTACACTCTAGAGAATCTGGGTGGATGAGTAGCATCAGAAAAAAAACTGGAAGCGAATGGGATGGAATACTGGAGGAGAGGGGACAATAATCATAATAAATTTTGGAAAATAATAAGAAAGAGATTTGAAGATATAGAGGTCCAAAACCTTTTTGGTGGGATAATGGAAAAAAGATTTTTAGTAAATTATATGTATATCAGTGAAGGAAATATGGGAAAGGGAGACATGTTGATGAAGCAGTTAATGAGGCAATAGCATGGCTAAGAACTGAAGTCTGGAGGCTGAACATCCCACAGAGTCAGTGTTCCATTTGTGGAAGGAAGATTTGAAGCATAGAGTTTTTGAATGCCAAAAAACAGATTTTTGGAGGAAAGAATTTTTGGAGCAGAAATGGGGTAAAGTGGATGAGAGAACAGCATTAAGGGTGATTTTTAGAAAGGAGGGAAGGAGCTCAGGCCAGTTTTAAGTAAAATTTAAACAAAAATGGGATTTTGTTGTTCAAAGGGAATTAGAATGTACATTTTTTATTAGTTAGTAATGCCTTAGATAGCTATAGAGAAGTATTAAATGTGTGTAGAAGTAATTGTGCGTAAATACTAGTTGGTTTCCAATTAGAAACACCTGCTGGCATCCAATAGCTGAGATAGTTTCTAGAAAATATTGTTAGATTTAGTAGGTTAAGATTGTATGCAATTATGTTGGGTGGGCAGTTAGAGCATTCGCCTAACATCTAGGTGGCCCAGGTTCAATCCCTGGGACCTGCATATGGTATTCGTGGTGGACGAAGTGGTATCTGGATGGGTTTTCTCCAGGTTCTCCGGTTTCCCCACCACTCATTCCACCAGCTGCTCCATAATCACCCTTCCATTCATCGATTTTGCCTGCATTTCATATCATCCTCTTCCTCACTATTCATACCTGGTGCTTGGCTGACCACCCGCTTCCATGTCTTCACTCTGCCCGGTCCATAGGTTCCTGTGCTCCTTGCCAGGTGTCTGATCCTAGGCATCGACATGTAAGTCCTAGGGGGTGTAAGTCCTACATAAAGGGGATAAAATGTTAAACTTTATATATATATATATATATATATATATTTTCTCTTCCATATATTTTACAGCTCATATGTTTTGTGGCAGAACAATGCATGTTTGGAAGTTAAGACTTTAAAAAATGATAGATCAGCTTTTACTTTTGTGCACAAAGACACTTGAAAAGAAGAAGAAGAAGAAGAAGCAGTAATAGTACTATTCTTGTTTTGCTTTGTAACTTGGTTTAGTATGCTCTTAGCCTAGTTAGTGTGTGATTGCATTTGAGTGTTTCTTTCACCAATTCAGGCTATGCAGCAGTAGAAGTTCATATGTGCAGTGATTCACTTTCTGTGGGCAGCTGGAATTCATCGTGAGATTACTGCAGTGTTCGGGAACATTATGAATAAGAGTATTGTTTGATTTGGTGCCTTTAGTTGCAAGATGAATGCACTTTTTGCCTTTTTTCAACAAGACTCTACAACAGCACATACAGCCAGTTTTTCAATGAAAACAATTGAAAGTATGTTTCAGGACAGAATTATAAGTAGAGATTTTTAGTCCCCCAACCTGACACCCTGCAATTTCTATCTCTGGGTTAACTTAGAACATCAAGTGTACAAGATAAACCCACATACCCTGGAAGAATTAAAATAAAATATCTACCAGCATTTCTCAAAGTGAACTAAGGCGAGTGATGGATGGATAGTTTCCTAAACAGGAGCCAAAAATGTATGGACAACGACGGTGACCAGTTTCAATCTCTTTTTGTAAAGTTGGTGAGTAAAGCCTTTAAAAGTATTTTTAAAAATGTTGCATGGTTTCATCCACGCCTTTCTATGATAGTGGCCAATGCCCATGAGCGCTGACAAAGTGGACAGGCAAAACACTGCACAACCCGTTCTGAGGGTTTTTGCTCTCCCCATACTTATGCTTACCAAATATATAAATAATTTGTACCACTGACCTGGTGACTTTTCATAAGATCTTGAATGTTACCAATGGAATCAAAGGTAAATAACTTGAGATATTTTTCAACTTCTGAATCTCTGCATCGAACAAAGAACTGATACAGTTCAAATGGTGAAGTTTTTTCTTCAGTGAGCCAAATAGCATTGCCTGCAGTTTTTCCAAATTTGTTGCCGCTCTCTGTTGTTACAATTGGTAACGTTAAACCTAGAACAAAAATAAGTCATCGATCAAGGTGTTCAATGATGCATATCAAACAGTAATGTTACAATGCCAATTTCTGCAGTTCTGTAGATAAAACATTTCAAAGAATTCACCTGATGCCATATTTCTACACGTTCCTTAGCATATCATTTTCTGTTCCTTGTTACTATTAAGCAAGCTTGTTCCAAATTATTTTTACTTTCTCTACTACAACTGCAATAAGAAGTATTGCATTCCTGCAAAAATTTGATATCGAATTTCATCACAAATATACATTTTTAAAGGCTCTTTGAATAAAAAAAGCAGAAAAGGAAGAGTGTGTGTGTGTGTGTGTGTGTGTGTGTGTGTGTGTGTGTGTGTGTGTGTGTGTGTGTGTGTGTGTGTGTGTGTGTGCGTGTGTGCGTGCGTGTGTGAACAGCATAATTCAAAAATGAAAAGTTGATTAAATATCAAAATTGCTATTTAAGCTCAGAAAAATATTGGCATGACAAATAAAATGCATATCATGATTTTCTTTGGAATAATCTGTCATCTTCTTTATTCTGAATGACTTTTGCATAACAAATATTTCCCAATACATAACAAATATTGCACAGCTTAAATCATGTGCAAGAAATTCTTTCTTAATGATGAGTTTTTAAATACTTACACTTTTTTACTTTCTCTACTGTAAGTAGGGGAAGTATTGTATTCCAACCAAAAATTTGATGTCGAGATTCCACTGGAAATATATGTTTTAAGACTCCTTGAATAAAAAAAAAAACATTTTTAGAAAAAGTTAAAAACCGAAGTTGCTATTTATTAATGTCTTTCAAGGATTTGACACGATGATTTTGAAGAAAACAGCCCCACCCTAAACTACCCTTTACATGGAAAACTTTTCGAAAATTTTGATTTCCTTGAAAATGGCTCAAACGATTTTGATTAAAATGTCATGTTTAAGATATTGTATGACAAACAAAATGTATATTTTGAATTTTCTGGCTATAGCTTATGTAGTCCTGTTTACTCTGGATGACTTTTATATAACTTGTAAACCGTAAGAGATAGACAAAATCTTACTATACAAAAAATGTAGGTCTCGCTAAAACACACAATTTATGTGCAAATACATGTTTTTGTAGAGTGAACCCTTTCAGAGATATTCCTTGTTATTTGTGTCAGTTTCAGAAAACACTTTCGTGAAATGGAACATCGTTCATTTTTACTTTCTCTACTGGTAAGTAGGGAAAGTATTGTCTTCCACCCAAAAATTCGATGTCGAGATTTCACCGGAAATATATGTTTTGAGACCCCCTGAATCCAAAAAAAGCATTTTTAGAAAAAGGTCCGTGTGTATGTCTGTCTGTGTGTCTGTGGACAGCATAACTCAAAAACGAAAAGTCAGTTAAAAACCAAAGTTGGTATTTAAGTTGGTATTCAATGCCATAGCTGGGATTTGAACCACAATTATGAGAAGCCGCATGTGAAGTGGAAGATCCTTGGTTCAAATTCTGTACATGGCATTGAGTTTCTCAGTCCTGATTCTACCTCTCAAATATTGCCCATACATAGCTTGTGTGTTTAAAACCATCAACAGTAAGTTGGTTGGCATAAAAAAATAATAATTATCCTTAGTGGAGCTCAACTTCCTGGTGACTACTCAGTCTGGTATCTACAGCATGGCTCTGGAAATGAGATTATATCCTGATACAAACAACTGGATTGTAAGTCAACTAAATCAGAGCAAACTTACCGCAAACACCTTTATCTACAGCTCTGGAAATGAGGTTATGCCCTGATACAAAGAACTGGATTGTAAGTCAACTAAATCAGAGCAAACTTACCATAAACACCTTTATCTACTGCTCTGGAAATGAGGTTATGTCCTGATACAAACAACTGGATTGTAAGTCAACTAAATCAGAGCAAACTTACCATAAACACCTTTATCTACTGCTCTGGAAATGAGGTTATGCCCTGATACAAAGAACTGGACTGTAACAGTGGCAGCTCGCAGTCGAAATTTTAGGGTAGGCAAAGTTTAACAGTAACAACAACAACAATAACAATAATAATAACAACAACAACAATAATAACAACAACAACAACAACAATAATAATAATAATAATAATAATAATAATAATAATAATAATAATAATAATAATAATAATAATAATAATAATAATAAGAAGAAGAAGAAGAAGAAGAAGAAGAAGAAGAAGAAGAAACCCCGTTTATCCAAAATAGAGGGGGCGAAGTCATTGCGGATAACGCAAACAATATATTGTTTGGTTGTTTAATAAGAGCAGAGTGAATGAGTGTGACTTACGGACGAATTACCGCCAAAACTAAAATCACGAGTGTCGGCAGACTTTTTTCCAGGGGGGGGGCACATGTTGGAAATTTGCAATCATATAATATTAAATCATTATTTTACTGTCAAAATTTATAGTATTTGTTGCAGTTAATTGTGCTAAACAAAAATTGTTCTTTACATCAAAATTAAAATAATAGTTTAAAAGTCAGTAACTGACTGCACATTAAGTTCAACTTCCAAGGGGGGGCCGTGGCCCCCCTTGCCCCCGTTTCGCGACGCCCATGACTAAAATAGATTAAGAAATTGAAAAATTGTCTGACTGCAGCTTTGTGTTAAATAGCTAAAACACTCCTCTTTTCATTGTCAGTGCGCCACGAAAGCGAAATTTGTAATAGTTCACTAATTAAGTCGGTCATACTGGTATTACACAGAGATAACGACAGATTCAGATCTCCGAGATCTTCGTTCGTGGAGTATGGCTGTTCGGAAAATGTCGCATAAATTCGGATTTGGGCCGGCAAGTGTTCGGACTGCTGGCAGATGCGTCTACGCATGCTCGGAGTGCATATACAGACCGAATGTTTCTTTATCCCTGTTCAAGGGCCTCGTACTGAGGAAATGGGGCCGGGCAGGCAGAGGTTAAGCTAGCCTGCTCTCCACTACCCAGGTTCCATGCGTATCATTTCTGCCGCGCGTTTCAAACACGCAGCGCAGTTTTGATGAATCGGAATTGAGATTAAAGGATTTGACCATGCGCTGGTCATTATAACCAAGAAAACTTTTCTTGAACTGCAATTTAGGGGAAAATGACGGTTCAAATGATAAAATGCAGAATCATAGTTAAACATTATTTGTTGATGTATTACGATAGGGTAGGCAATGCCTACCCTGCCTACCCTGAGGAGCCGCGCCTGGACTGTAAGTCAACTAAATCAGAGCAAACTTACCATAAACACCTTTATCTACGGCTCTGGAAATGAGGTTATGCCCTGATACAAAGAACTGGACTATAGTCAACTAAATCAGAGCAAACTTACCATAAACACTTTTATCTACCGCTCTGGAAATGAGGTTATGCCCTGATACAAAGAACTGGACTATAGTCAACTAAATCAGAGCAAACTTACCATAAACACCTTTATCTACTGCTCTGGAAATGAGGTTATGCCCTGATACAAAGAACTGGACTGTAAGTCAACTAAATCAGAGCAAACTTACCATAAACACTTTTATCTACTGCTCTGGAAATGAGGTTATGTCCTGATACAATATTTCCCATCTGATCACTGCCACCAACTTGAAACTTGCAGTCATACTTCTGCAACAGATGTAGCCAGTCATATGCCTGGAACACCTGATAACAGAACTCCGTAAAACTCATGCCTTCTTCTGATGCCATTCGTGTCTGCACACTTTCTCTTGATAACATGGTACCCAGACGGAAGTACCGCCCAAATTTGCTCACAAAATCTACCACGTTAAGCTCCAGGTACCAGTCTAAATTATTGACAATCCTAGAAAAAAATATTAAAAGTGCATTAATCATCAATTAGTGACATGGATTTTCAAGTAACAACTTTTGAAGATGTCTTTATGATTGTGGTAAGTTAACCAAGTTTCTGAATAAACATCCTTATTGAAGTCTCCGAACTAAGAATATTTTCAGTTGCAATGGGTGGTATAAATAGAACTAAATATTGGCTCATATCTCACTTATTCCAAGCACTTGCTTGATTTCATATAAATAACAATTTTCTATTTATGCCAACAAACTTACTGTTGGTGTTTTTAAACACACAAGCCGTGTGTGGAAGGTCTGTGGTTCAAATCCCAGTTGTGGCATTGAATTTTTAAGTTCCAGTTCTACCTCTTAAACAATTTTCTCCTTAACTACCTTGCGAGCAAATGCTTGCTGACCTTGAATGTGAAAAATTGCTCATCATATGACATAAAAAGAAAGCTCTACTTGCTTTAGTAAGGTATTACTTGCAATTTTTTGAGCTACCTGATACCAAATAAGGAAGTGTTGATTTAACATAAAGCCAGGAACCATGAAAATACCACATGACCACCAATATGATGCAAATAAGGAGTGACGACGATGGAAGGTGGTGATGACGCCACTTGTAGAAAAGATGCTGTTACTTTACTCCCTTTTGTATCCTTTCTATGACCACTCTGGTAGTCACATGGATTACTGCTTTCTCAGGGTATGCGTCGGAAAATATTAAAAAAACTGACACAGACTTGCACATTTTACATTGGTTTATTCAATAAAATCATCGTAACTTGGAGAGGTGCTAATTGTGGTTAACGATAGAAACTGCACCCTACTCGTTAGCATCAGCTAATGGCCGACAAACACCCATCCACTTACTTGGAGCTCTCACTAGCATCTGTCTTACCCACTATACAACTAGCATCTCTTCATTTTAATTTATTCGCTGATCACGTAGCATCATCATGCTAATCTCGTGGTGAGCACGTGATCATTGTCAACGTCGATTGAATTTCTGCCTCATACCTCTATAGGTAGCTCAACTTGCTCAACAGCACCCTCAAGTTGTCAATGGGCCCTTAAACACAATAACAACTCAACAGCACCTTAGTATCATGAAGATGTTCATGATTGTAGTTCCTAAGCAAAAATTAAAAAAAAAAAAAAAGGAAAGAAACGTTATACAAGATGCGAATACTCAAATGTCAGCACAGATATACATGATTATATTGTTTTAAAAGAGAAAATGTAGGCTGTCTTGTGCAATACTTCCTTCTGCAAACAAATGAAACATGGGGTGAAGCTCTCCTTTTATTCCTAGATGGAACATAGGTCGGCAGTAAAGTTCCTCTAGTGCACTCTGTTTACTTCCTCCCAGCTTTTCCTGCATCCCTCTGCCTCCTTTTCTGTTGATCATTTCCATGTTCTCCTGGGTTGTCCTCTTCTTACTCCTTGAGGGTTACAGTCAAGTGCAGTCTTTTTGATAGCCTCATCTGGCTTTCTCAGCATATGGCCAAACCAGTTCCACTTCCTTTGTTTTATTTGGTAACATTTTATTTATTTACTTATTTATTTTACTCCATGTGGTGACTAAGGTTAAAGAATAATCCCAACGTAGTCTGTGCATGTTGTAGAGGGTGACTAAAATGGATACCCAGTAACTATTATTTATTTATTTGTGCCAACAAACTTATTGCTGGTCCTGGTTCCACTTCTTAAACTTGGATACCCAGTGTTTGGGGGTATAGCTAGACCACTCTGACTCTGGGGATATAAATAGTTGTCCTGGTCCTTCAGATTGGGGGTTACCTAGGCTAACAACTAGCTCCAGAAAAAAATACTTGTTAAAAAAACCTCAAATAAGCCTCAGAATGGAAGGATCATAGGTAATCGACCCAATGCAAAGAAATGGAAATTATTTTTGCAACATGGAATATGAGAACCCTCCTTAAAGCAGGAGCACTTGCCAGAATATTAAGATGGGCAGGACATGTTCAAAGGGTGGAAGATAAGCAAATCCCCAAAAAAGTTTTAAATGGTAAATTCTACAACACAAGACCTAAAGGGAGACCAAAAAAATCAATGGATTAACTATAAGAAGAGATGCCCTACAGATACTGGGAGTTAGAATGTGGAGGCAGAAAGCAGAAAACAGAAAACAGAGAAGAATGGAGGCAAAAATTGAGGGATGCACAGGTCCAAAAGAGGCTGCAAAAGCCAGTTTAGTGGTGTGTGTGTATATATATATAATTTATTTATGCATGTATTTATTTATAAGGGCTAAGTCCATACATTATTATGGTCTGACTGTAACCCTAATCAGTTGGCCATAATCATAACTGACTCAGTATACATAAAGTACAATAATACATATGTTGGAAAAGTAGAATCAGACTGAAAAATGTAACACCATAGACTGGATTTTAACCACAGATCTTCCAGTCTCTGCTCTCTGGCAGCACAATATTAAATGCTCCAACTGACTCACATTTTTCCGAGTAAACTACAAGATCTCAGATTCATATAAAATACCTAATGGCAGCTTACAATGGTAAAAGTACAGCCAGAACTGGTTTTAGCGACATTGCTTTTAATGAGATATTGGCTATAACAGTGAAATCTAACAGTTCCGTCTATATTTAAAAAATGGCTTAGTATGACATCGCATATTGTGAGTTATCATATAAAACAGCATATTTTTTATTACATTTTCAGAGAAATATATTGGCTATAATGTCCAACGTTCATTTTTGTTTGTTACATATTTGAGGATTGTTTACAACAATGTAATGCTTATTTTTAAACTCTTCTTTTCTGTAGATTTCAAATTAGTATGTGCGTTAAACAGTCAGTGCAAGCATCGACTTAAAGATCTCACAAAAAAAAAGAGGAAAGTATTTAATATTGGAGAAACGTTACACATAAGATGGTGATTAAAAAATGGAGAAACAAATGTCAGCATCATTAAGGAATTGGATGTCTCAGACTCATTGATTTCTGCAGTTTGGAAGGACAGAGAGGGAAAAAAGTCTCTTTTCGAACACAATTCTTTGAAAATCTGAGCACAAAGATATTAAAGAAGCTTTACTTACAGATTTAAGCAGCAAAGATCAAATAATGTGCCAATCAGTGGACCTATTCTTCAAACAAAAGCTTTGGAATTTGTGCATCTGCTGGGAAAGCCAAACTTCAGTTGTTGTTCATCTTGGATATAATGTTTCTGAGCTCGCCACAATAATTTGTGTTGAAGCTGCTGGTGTACCTGATGGCATAATAGAGGAATGGCTATCTAGGAAGTGCAAAGGCTACAAGTTCAGATGAAACTGGCTTGTTCTGCAACATGACCCCACATAGGACACTGACATTTAAGCTGAACAGTATTTGGGTGGAAAGTCCACAGCTATGATTGCTGAAAATATTACAGGATCATGTAAAGCAGGCATGAGCAAAATCAGGTCAAATGGGTCACTCCACGTGCCATCCCTCCCCTAACTTACTCTTCAGGTTCCGATATGCCTCATTCAGTGGCAAGTATGGCTGTTTCATGGAGGGTTTAGAGAGAATTTGTTGTAAGCTACAACGACAGGAAAGTTTGCTGTTTAATATGCAGATTTCAATTTGCAAATATAGTGTTACAATATCAAATGCCACTTTGATCAAAAACATAAATCAAACTTTGGTGATCTTACAGGTGTTTATTTACAATTTCGAAAGGTACTTTATGAATACTCATATTTGTAAATATATAAAAGGGACAGTATGATTCCACTTTTTAGTGGTTTAGTTTCTTATTAATTTATTTAATCTGAACGATTCTATTTTGTGTTCCCAAGTTTGAACATAATATTCAGTTTAAAACAAAAGAATTTATTATGATAATCATATAGTTTTAAAATATTTTTAAGGCTAAATAGCAATGGAACTTTACTGCTTTATTTATTGCGAAAGAGAAACAATTTAGTATCTTAATCATAAGGCAGTGTAAGGATATCACATGCATAAGATAAAGGAATGTTATAAACTTGAAGATAATGTAATTTGCCTAACCACAGTAGGTACTTATAATAATTATTGTATGCAAAATATGTTTACTATAAACAAAATAGTTAATAACAGCGTAGAAATTATTACTACTGCACAAGTGAAATGAACCCACCACTGCATGTGTTGTATCCAAACAACCTTTGTCACTCAGTATGAGAATGAGTGGGTTAGGCAAGTTCAATCGCTACCTCTCCTCTTGTGCCCATGCCTGATGTAAAGAAAAGCTTTTGGTGATCGAAAAATTTAAAAACATTCCCTCGTACCTGTATTTCATGCAAACAATGCAAAATCTTGGATGACATTGTACATTTTTGAAAAGCGAGTGAGCAAGTGAGTGAGTGGATAAGTGAGTAAGTGAATAGGATTTAAGACATTTTTGAAAAGGGTTGCATAACTGGGATTCTCAGCTGAAATCAAACAAATGAAAAATTCCTCTCTTAGTGGATAACTGCCTGCTCATTCAGTAGTAAACAATCTGCAGTGGACAAAGCTTGTGCCATGACGAAGGTCACCAAGCAACTTGGTTGGCTGATAGCGATATCTCAGGGAAGTTGCAATGAGCACCTGCTTGTTTTTATTTATATAATTTAACAGTCCTCAACTATTATTGCCATCAATTATCCCATATAATCTGCTTTTAATTTTCCATCAAAAAACCAAAAGTAATAATCGTTAAATAATAAGTTTAAGCATAACTCTTCAGTTTTTCATTATTTGGCTTATTAACTAAGAAAGCTGTGAATCTATAAAAAAAGAATAAAAGGATATTCTTTAGATTGGGTGATGCGAGCACTTGGTCAGAATTTTTAATAAGTCCAACTCGGCAGTGTGTACGAATTCCAACGAAAGTTGCTGAAGTTGCTGCGTTATTGCAGTGTTAATTCAGCGCTGCCAACAGCACTACTTCCCCATGAATTTGTTGCCAATTGTAAGTTTGAATGTTATAGCGGGACCCGTGAGTATGCTAGTGACCTTGTTCGAAGCAAGTTGTGAGAGTGCCATGACTCGCTTCATTAGCATAGTAGGTTTAGTGCCTCTGTGCTATAATGAGGAGGAATGCATGCAATTTCTTTACGACGAGGGCCTGCTGAGAACTCAAATGCTATATAATATAAAATCCCAGCACATGGGGCTCCGTAAATGGATTTTTCTCCACTCGAAAATAGAATAAAAAAAATTTAAATAAATAGAAAAAGGACGATAAATAATAAAAATAATATAAAAATAATAATAATTAATAATAATAATAACCTATAATAATAATAATAATAATAATAATAATAATAATAATAATAATAATAATAGTAATAATAAATATAATAATATTAAATATAATAAATATAATATATATATAATAAAATTAAAATAAAATAAATAAATAAAAAAGGAATGAGCCAGCGTTTTGTGGACCCAGTAACAAGGCCATACCGGTAATGTACACAATAATTTTCACAACAATAGTATGGAGTCGCGCTGGTGGTAACGATGCACGAGTGCATCTGTGTTTAATATGTTGGCAACCAAAAGTAGTGTAGTTGAAAAAGCAATGTTGGCAGATGTAAAAATCGTCTGCTAGTGACAAAAAAATAAAATAAAATAAAATAATATCTGCCAGCTATGTCCAGATACCTAATTTCTTATATCTGGACGTAGTGTGCGGATATTTTCATTTATTTAAACTTATTTATTACAATTTTTTCACAATAGAATGTGCAGAAAACTAAATTAAACTACAACTAAATTAAACTAAATAACAATAAGGAAAATTGGTGATATTGTCAAGTTGTCCCTAGTCTCTGGTAGGCTGTCCAAGTCTCATCAGGCTGTCGTTTTGGCCTCGTTCTTCTCCTTTCTGCTTACAGTTGGTTTGACAATCTTAACGATCGACGGGATGGTGCTACAACAGTTGCTGGAGGTGTATAAAAATTTCTTAGATTTCTTTCTTGTTCAGTTTGTCTTAAAGATCTTTCTGCTATACTGATTTGAGTCGCTAACTCATTTAAAGCATTTAGATTTTCCTTATTCCTGACCATTTCCGATAAAGTGAGGTACATGAGCTTTTCCCTGTTAGATTGTCCTATTTCACTGTATTTCTGGCAGTTAAACATTACATGCTCAGGAGTATCTTCTGTATTGCATCTGGTGCACATTTCAGAGTTGATGATACTAAAACGTTTTAAGTAAGTGCCATATGGCCCATGGCCCGTAATATAGTGTAATGCAGCTTGTAAGGGATTTAGGTGCTTTAGTTGTAACCTTTCTCGTATATTAGGGTAAAACATATAGGTGCATCTCCCAGTTTGCAGGTTATCCCATTCTGACTGCCATAAGGATATTAACTCAGCCCTTATTTGTCTTTTCATATAGCATCGTTTTCCTATTATATCTTCTATCTTTTGTTGATTGCTTTTCTTTAGCCAATAGTAAGCACCATATAGGCGAACCTGTAGATCTATTGGCCAGGTACCAGTGGCCACAAGAAGAGCCATAGTAGAGGTCGTTCTTGCTGCTCCAGTAAAACGGAGAAGAATTTTCCTCTGGCATTTTCTGAGATCTGCAACGAGGTTTAATTTTTGCATACACTGTGCCCACGCTCCTGCTCCATATGTAATGATGCTAGTGACAGCTAGCGCATGCAGCAGAATCTAGTGGCGATCCTGATAACCACTGTCGGCGCATGTGCAGTTAGTAACTTCGGACTTAAAATCTGGCCGGGAAGTGCTAAGTCACCTATTCTAAAGAAGAGCTTAATAAAAAAGCTTAAAAATGAATCATATAAGTATATTATTCAATATCTTACTTTATGGGCTGAAGTATTCCTTCTTTTCCTTGTTTCTTCCAAAATAGAGTTTCATGATTTTCAAATATCTGTAGAATATTTCTACTGATTGATTTGACATTATCATTGACAAATACTGATTGTAGCTGTGGCCTCTCTGTGCTATGTCCACTTGGGTCCCCTATTCTGCCTGTGGCACCACCTACCTGTAAACACAGAAGGACTTATCCTGCTACTCTGTACTCATTCCAGAGATAAAGTAATACAGCAATCTGTTTGGAAGATATCATGTGAAACTTTCACACAACTTTCTCTACCCACTCTTCTAAAAATATTATTTAAAAATCTGTTGTGTTGCACTCACATTACTTTCTCTACTCTTATACTAACCATTCTTACAAACTCTTATTCCTCTATCTTCTCTGTGTTAGTTGAGATAAACATATGTACAACTTATCTTATTGCTTATTTCCTTGTAGGTACAAGGGGAATGTTAGAATACAGTAGGCTTTGAGCGATTGTCAATTCTTTTAAACCTTTGAGTTTCCGTTCTCTTTGCATACTTAACATATAAAAAAATGAACAATGTTCCATTTCACGAAAGTTTTAAGTTTTCTGAAACTGACACAAATAACAAGGAATATCTCTGAAATGGCTCACTCTACAAAAAACTTTATTTGGATACAGATTGTGTTTTAGTGAGATCTACATTGTTTGTATAGTAAGATATAAATAATAATAAGATATAAATCAAAATAAATAAATAATAATTACCATGTGAAGGTTATTTAATCCTGGGATATAAAGTACTTACAATAGTAAGTCACCATTGGGGTAATTTGTCTCTGATGTGAGACTGCCTTTGTGGTTTACCAGGAGAAATACGAACTGGTTTGAGAATTTAATGCCATTCTGGCAGTTTGTCACAATAGCTCAATGGTTAGAGCAGCCGCCTGGTAAGCGGAAGGTCTGCTGTGGTTCAAATCCCAGTTGTGGCATTGAATTTTTAAGTTCCAGTTCTACCTCTCAAACTTTGCCCACACACGGTTTGTGTGTTTAAAAACACCAACAGTAAGTTTGTTGGCATAAATAAATAATAATTACTTTCATAAATTGTTTATGTTCCTTTTTATTATTTCCTGTTACTTTATGTGAATTAGCATAATAGTTATTGAATGTTTCGGCTATGACTGCATCATTTGTTAATATTTTATTGTTGTGTATGATAGGTGTGCTATTTTTTTCTTTCCTGTCCTTGACATTTTTTTATGAACTTATGGGCTTTGTTACCATCTGTCTTATAATCCATTTTTTCTAAGAAATTATTAAAGAGATTCTTTTTAGTTATATTAATTTCTTTTTTTTTAGTGAGGCACATTTATTTCGCCACATTTGTGTATCCGATATGTTTTTTAGTTCTTCTAACTGGGGATTCCAAAAGAGTGTAAAATTTGTTTATTCTCCCATGAGGGATATGTATTTTTGCAGTTTCTAGGACGACTTTACAGAAAGTTTTGTTCATATGATCTGGTTGGTCATGCAGCTGTGAGTTTAGGCGGCGCCGTGTCCGAGCGGTTAGCGCGCTCGCCTACCACCTAGGCGGCCCGGGTTCGATCCCAGGGACCCGCATGTGGTATTCGTGGTGGACGAAGCGGCGTCAGGGCGGGTTTTCTCCGGGTACTCCGGTTTCCCCCGCCATCTCATTCCACCGGTGCTCCATCTTCATGTATCATCAGTGTCACCGCCTGCGGTGCCGTAGTAGTAAAAGCGGGCGTTAAACACTACAACAACAAAGCTGTGAGTTTATGTTCCAGTTCAGTTTTATATTTGTTCCAATCTGCTTTTTTGAAGTTCCAATACAGATTTGGGTGATTTTGACTGTTATTTGTATTATCAAGCTTTATATCAGCGATTACTGCTTGTGACCAGAATTTGGGTCTTCTATAACTTGTTTTTTAATTTTTGACACAACATCTGTTGTAACTAACAAGAGGTCTGGGTTACTGCCTGCTCCAGAGTAATGTATGAAGGTTATGGGATATTCTTATTATAAATTGGTTCAAAGGTTGTGGTATTCAAAAATTCTTCTACTATCTGCCCTGTAGAATCCACATTTTCATAACCCCATCTTTTGGAATGGGCATTGAAATCCCCAATTATGATTGTTTTATTTAATTGGTCAACAAGCGAGAGATCTGGTTCATTCCTGGGAGGATTCTAAATACTGTATAAATGTAAATGTGTTTTGTTATCCCAAAAATTTAGCTTTATTAATTCAGCTTTATCTGTGTCATCCATTTCTTTAACAATTTAAAAGGAGGATTTAATATCCTTTTTGACTCCAACTAATATTCCACTACTTATCTGTCTATTTTTGGGTAGTAGCTGTAGTAAAAATCCAGTAAAATGGAAGTATTTAAGTTGATCATTTGTTAGATTTGCTTCTTGTATGACAAATATATCTATATTATAGTAAAATACAATTTTATTCAGTTCTGTTCTTTTTGTTTGGGTGAGACCACCCGCGTTCCATTGTAGAATTTCGATGTTAGATCTTCTATTAATATAAGTTTTGGTTCTTGAGAAGTAGTCCCTGCCCAGAGATCCAAATGGGGGACTATTTTAACTCCGGAACATTTTACCCCTCGAGTCATATTTCATAAATATTGATGACACTTAGCAGTAATAGTAACCACTTTTTAGAGGGCACCATATTTTTATGTTTTGGCGGTCACATCGCTCTCTCACAACCCCCAGAATGTCTGGAGGACCACACCTGTCGTTGGTTTACGGGTCTCACCGACCTGACTGGGAGAGTTATCAAAATAAATTCACCGACCATATCCTCTGATTACCAATCAGAGAACGTATTACATGCCATGACAGGTCAGCATGTTAGGGGTTAAGATTTTATAGCGAAATAAGAGAAATGGAGAGGTTGGAAAAATAGACTCCCTAGCCCTCAGGAACCCTAATAGAATCTGGGTCGGAAGAGAGCAAGAGATGACCAAGGTAACGTCAGGCAGAAAAACTACAGTGAGAGCAAAACACCAGTAAGTGGAAGTAATGTTCTGCTCAGCTTGGGTACCTTGTGGTCGCCATTCACATATCCCCTAGAAGGAGACCCCTGAGTAAAAATTTAATGTATATTATTATATTAATTATTTTAGATTTAATATTAAAAGTGTAGGGAGGATAGATAGAGATTGCTTCCTCAACATTTTAGTAACTATTTAACATGTAAGATGACGTCATAGGAGCTGCCATAAAAAGTATACACATACACATGAATACAGGTGCGTTGTTAAGGAATGTGCTAGATTCAATGTCTTAGCGTCCCATTAACTGAAGAGTCAAGACGTGTTTTTGAGATGTGTGAGTTAAGACGCTAAAAGTATAATTTAAAATGACAAGCAGTACGAAGAAACAGTTGAGGAAGTCGGTCTGCGTGCATAGAATATTCACCTAAATAACACGTGTAATTCCCAGTGAAAAAGGTGCGAATCAAAGATGGTGAAAAAGTTTTATTCAGTGTCCACGTTATTTCACCCTTTACCACGACCCGAGATAATGAAAGAGTAAAAAGGCTCAGCACCATCACCATAGCTTTATTGAAAAACTGCACCAAATCCAAAATAAAATGTGGGCAATAGTGACAGGCAATTTGGTGATGTTGATTGATGGGCAAAGGCCCTGATGTCTGATGTAGTGATTCATGTCATGATAATAATAAAATAAATGTTTCAATTTGGAAAAATTTTTAACAATGTTACAGTAACCTTTTAATTTTAGTAATGTCTATGTGTATTAATTTTACCCGAAAATTTGTGCGAAATGCAAATTTTTAGTATAATATTCAACAGAATACCTGCTAGCCTAAATTATTAATGCAAATTTTTGAAATAATCACCATAAAAAAATCTTGGCTTTGATGACGCTCTTTCGCACAATATTTTTTGTGCCGGGAAAGAAAGGGAAAATTGCTAATGTAAAGACATCAGCAGGTGAGTACTGTTTTCATTGTGCGACTGTACATTCCCAGTATTGCCTTTCCCTTGCTCCGCGCAGATCACTAGACTTAAGGCAGTAAACAAACCTGTGGCGGCCTTCAAGTGCATTCACATCCTGGCCAAGTAGTAGGGTTGATGCACTTCTATTGTTTGTGCCTAGCTTGTGTATCTTTGGAATACATTAGATTCTAGCTAGTGTTGGATTATTCACTTTAATTTTATGTTGCTCCTTTTTTAACCACAAAAGTGCATTTAGATTATTTTAATATAAACAATGGTTGAGCGAACTGAACTGTTTTAAAATATAAGGATTAAAAAAAGGGGGGCACAGTAAAAAAAATTACAAATTAACAGTTTTCCATTCTTTCTATAGTTCTTTTTCCTCCATAAATGACTTACTTGGGGATAGCTTATATTGCTTTGGGTGCTATCAGCACTTTCTGACAAGCACGATATCCTCATTGTCATTGCTGGTTTGGGTCTCAGTGCAGTATGCTGAAGCATTTCCTTTTTAAGGGCAATGACAAAGATCTGTAGTTCAACAATACTGAACCAATTCATTCTAAGCTGTACAAAACTGCATTATACTTAGAATACTTTGAACAAAACTTTCCATTTGTGGTGCAATGTTACGCTATACTAACTCAAAAATATAATGCTGAGTAAATACCAAACTTGGTATATAAGGTCAGTACCTTCAACAGATGTGATGCAGAGATTTCCAGAAAAGCACTTCACTCCAACTGCCCTCTATTAAAAACTCCATATTTAATACATTTACATGAAATAATTCTTTCTTACTTTACCTGATTACCCTCCCCTTATGCAGGACTTACACGCCAGTGCCTAGGGTCAGATGCCTGTCGGGGAGCACAGGAACTTATGGACTGGACAGAGTGAAGACCTGGAAGTGGGTGGTCAATACGAGAGTGAGGAAGAGGGTGATATGAAATGCAGGCAAAATCAATAATTGGGAAGGTGATAATGGAGCAATTGGTGGAATGAGTGGCTAGGGAAACTGGAGAAAATCCGCCCTGAGGCCACTGTCCACCAGAAATAGCACATGCGGGTCCCTAGGATGGAACCCGGGCCACCTAGGTGGTAGGCGAATGGTCTAACCATTTGGCCACAGCGCTACCCTACATTAATAAAATGTTGAATTTTCCAGGAAAAGCCTTTTGAAGTCTTCTTCATTCAGAAAGAACTTTGTATAACTTTAAACCATGAGAGGTGAAGGAAAACTTACTACATACAAATGTAGATCTCTCTGAATCTGAGATATCTATTACTATTGATTTGAATTTTTCAATACCTTTTCATTGAAAGAGTATGAACTTCAAAGTTAGCATATAGTGAACCAATTTTAAACATTTTACTAATGCTTCTCTCCACACTAAATGATTTACAAGAAACATTTTTTTATTTCCTCAAAAACATATCTGACAATTTTTATTAAAATGTGATATGTTTTCAGGTATTCATATAAATACTTCTTTAACTGATAATTTGGAAATTTTATACAATTTCATGGCCTCGTCTAATGTAACATATTGCTATTTTATATACATAATTGTAGATAACATTCTGTTATCATTAACATATCATAACATTAGATTGTAGATTGTAGAGAAGCTGCAAAGAGATTGCAAAAGAAAAGCTTCCTACATGAAAAATTTAGAGCTCACTAAAATATGCAATTGTATCAATCAACTTTTTTGTAACATTAACATTACAGGTTTGAATTTTGCTAACATTTTGAGATGTTGCCTCTTTCTTTTGTCTCATCAGACTATGCAATGAGAGCCTATACAATATCAAGGCTTACATACTGAACCCATTCTAACAGTAAATGCACACTAATGCTGAGACGACTGTCTGCCTGTTAGATATCAAAATAATGATATCTGACTGGGTTTGTTTTTACTTTAATACACACTGAATACGAGTCCTAGCTAAGAATTAAGTTTCTATGTTTGCCCTTTATTTGCACAAATACTTAAACAGTTGTTTGTTCATTATGCTGACTTGTCAAATCCTTTACTTAATCAATATAGCTTATTTTTGGTGCTGCAGGATACAATTTTCACCTTTGCTCCATTTTGGTCCAGGTTTACTACCCTTTGCAGATGAGACGGGTTTCCTGGGGTTGATTTTGGATAGAAAGCTTAGCTGGTCATCGCATATAGCACAGCTAAAAGCATGATGTGACCGTTCCCTGAATGTCTTGCGGATACTAAATGGCAAATCGTGGGGAGTGGATCGGACAGTTTTGCTGTGAAAGTATTGCACATTGGTGCGATCCAAACTAGACTATGGGTGTATCCTTTATTCTTCAGCATGACTATCTGTACTGAGAAGATTAGACACAGTCCATAATCGGGGCATTTGCATGGCAATAGGAGCTTTTCCAACAAGTCCAGTTGTGAGCCTTTACGGTGAATTGGCTGAACCTCCTCTGCAATACTGGTGTGACGTCCTCTTAGGAAATTATGGTTGTGCGCTTAGATGTATACCTAAGCATGCAATATTCGCTTCATTATTCAACACCATGCTAAGCAAACAATATAAGAGGAGCACCCTTAGTCCTAAACCAGTGGGTTATGCTTCCAGGAGCTTCTTAAGAAGCTCTCTATTAAAATGCCTAACATGTTTCCCAAGGGGGCAAGGCTCTACCCCCCACATAGATCTTGGGATGACCGTATATCTGAAGTCCACGATGTCTATCTCTAGTATCGCACTTATTTTTTAGAATTTTTGTTGGGTTACACTGATCAATGTCTGATTTACACCGATGGATCAAACAGCACCAGCGGTGTTGGGAGTGCTTATGTTTATGGAACCGACCCACATACATTCGGTTTTCATAATAGCACTTCCATTTATACTGCAGAGCTGTATGCAATATACCAAGCAGTTTTATATGTGCGCTCTTATAAATTAGGTAACTGCCTGATTTTGAATGATTCCCTTAGTGCGCTCCAGAGTGCTTGTGAACTGTACGGCTTCCATCCTATTGTACAACGTATCCAGGATACCCTCCATGTTTTACATGCTTCTGGCATTAACGTGGTGTGTGCATGGATTCCTGGTCACGTAGGTTTGCCTGGGAATGAAATGGCAGATTTGGCAACAAAGGCGGCAACCACAGAATCCAATATTACCATCTCTTGTGCCACTTCAGAAGACTTTAGACTTTAAGTGCGGAGAGCAGTGCTATCATACTGGTATGAAGAGAGGTCAGCTCTCCACAGTAATAAGTTTAGAGAAGTGAAAGAACTTCCAATAAACTGGGTAACTGCTTCTCGCATATCTTGTTGTGGGGAGGTTAACTTGGCACAGTTGCACATTGGTCACTGCAATTTTTCACATGGTTATTTTTTTAAATGGGACCCTGCTCCTCTTTGTCTCCTTTGCGACAACCTTTTGTCAGTCCGTCACTGCTACAATGTTTTTCCCAAGCGCACCTTCAAACTCTCTGCAGCTGCCTGTCAGTCTTGCAGAGGTCCTGGCAGACAATAAACAAGTGGTAGAAAGATTTTTGAAGTTTTTAGTAGAGATAAACATGAACTTGAAAATTTAAAACTTTAGATATCAAATGTTTATACCCTTTAAAGTCTTTGTAACTCTGCTTTAATTCTGACTTTTGCCTCTCTCTTTTGTATATTGATTTTCATCTATATTAGTAATTATATTTTATATTGAAGTTTATATCTGGCTTTTAAGGGTGCTGATGACCATGAAGTTGAACGCCCTTAAACTTACATCTCTTTCTCTCTCTATCCTATTTAATGATCCAGCTTATCCCCTTTATTTGTATATATCACTAAACATGAGTACAAAGTGATGGTTTCAACTATTCCTGTTTCAGCCTCCTGTCCTCAAGTGCATTCTGCAATATGTAAATAACACTGTCAATCCAGTGTCTTTCAAACACAATATTTTTGTTTAAATGTTGTTGAGCTGATGCTGCACTTCTACAATTAGTAAACCATAATAGCACATAGCCCATTGTAAACAGTTTGTTTATTGTTGGCCTTACTAAGCAACTTCTAATGCTATTGCTCTCAACATTATGATAACTCCGGAAACACTTACCAAAGCTATGACCTTATGCCCAGCTCTTTGCCAATGTAATAAATTTACAAGCACTAGCAGATTTCCAATGTGCAAACTGTCTGCAGTGGGGTCAAACCCTGCATAAACACACTGAGGTCTTCCATTCAACAGATCTATTATTTGTCCACTGTAACAGAAATTGGAAATTATTTATATCACAAATGTGTAGGCTTTGGCATTACAGAATATTACATTAATATTAAGAAAGTGAAACCATGAATTACTGCTTTTATTTAGAACAATTTTAATTTCACAAAATGTTTTGCTTTGAAAATAAAATACTAAATATCCATCTAATATTACTAGAGTAACTAGAACTGAGAAATGTAGTTTTGTACTTTGCAAATGTATTACAAACTTTTAAGAGTGCTTTGCGAGAGGGTTTCAACCTCTTTAGTAACATTAAAGGTAATATTAAAGTAATGATACAAAAATATGGACCAAACATACGGTTCTTCATACTTGCCTTGACTTTTCTGGAAATACATCCTCAAACATTCCTCTTTCACTCAGTCTCAAGATATTTCTGTTGCTATACCATCTTTGAACAAAGATATTACATTGCTTTTTAAACAAGTACTGGTATATCCGTAAGACGAATACCTTTGACATTTTATTTTCATCAATAAACTGCCTCTTTTGTGCAAACTCTATGTAATCCCTTTTGGTAATACTTCATCACCTTTATATATTAATGCAGTTCATTATTTTGTACATTAGAATTACTAGGTTATGTTTACACATAAGCACAATTGAGGGGAACACACATGTTTCTCTATTTTGCTTTATTTTTTTCTGGATGATGTTGGTATTAGTTATGGCGTTTCAATAGAACCAACATACACAAGCTAAGAAGTTTCTTTCCATTGATCTATGATAGGAATTTTTAATCTTACTGTAGTAAACATTTTGTAATTTTTTATCTCACGAAGATTTTAAGGCTTTATTGTCGTTCAAATAACAGTTTAATTTCTCCATAAAGACGTTTTGATGCTGTACATAAATCAAAGCTTGAAAGGTGATAATAGTGTACGTTGGTCACAGCAGGGTGATCACCGCCAAATTTGAAAATGTTCAACCTGCTCTACAGTTTACTCTTGAGCACAGCTTTAAAGTCAGTTTTACAGGTGGAATTTTGCTATTTTACGTAATTTTGCAAGTTTGGGCAGCAACAGGAGTATGAAATGCAATAATTTCTGATATTAACCAGATGTACAAACATGTGAAAGAAGTGATAAACTTAACCTTCAGGATATGCGCTTTATACGTTAAATAAACAGTTAGGGTGTTTATACAATACTATTTTCTGTTATAAATGCAATATTAACCATAATGAAGAAAGTAAAGACAACGCAATCTGAGTCCCAGAGCAAAAGAAGGATCACCTTTTCTCGTCTCGAAGTTTTTAGTCGAGGAAGACGCTCATCATCAACTCAACAGCATATTTCTTCGATTGTGGGGAGTGCTGTTCAAGGAGAAAAGAGTATAGATCGGGTTGAAAAATTACATAAAGAAAATACTTCTAAATCGCCAGAAGAAGTATCTCAGAGTATTGTGTTCCCACAATTTCCATCCAAGTTTATGAACTGTACTTTTGAGGACTTTGCATTACCGGAAGAATACATTAGGGGTCAAAAAAATGAAACCAGTTATCCTGAATTAACATCACTTTCACCCAAACCAGAAGTAAACATACAATTTGGAAAACAGAATGTTAATAACAGTGACGTAGCGGATACAATTCCAGTAGAGGACATTCCTTCATCCTTACTGAAAATGAGCTCAGAGAAAAAGGATAAGGATCTACCAGACACAAAAATAGTTTCTCCCATTTTACTCTGCAAGTCTGTAACAGGAAGGTCCCTTTTACATACAAGAAGAATGAAGGGCTTAAATTCATCTGTACGATCGAAAAGACCTATTCCAAAGCAAGTACCGCTTGTATTAGATCATGAAGTTATGACAAAGATAAACGAAAATTTGCCAGAACTGTCACAAATTGACAGTAATGCAGATTGGAGGAAGAAACAAGAAGATTCAGTTTCATTGCTAAATGAAACTGGTACAGGCAACGATTTCTGTCATTTAGAGAAAATATCACAGTTGTCAGAGTTTGAATACCACACTTTAAAAACAAATAATGGACGGGTTCTTGCACTGTTTTGTGAATATGAAGTTGTAATAGTGGTCCAAGATTTTTTAATAACATTTCTTTCAATAAATGAGCAGAATAACAGTGGAGAAGTGGTTCGCAGTGAAATTCAGTCATCAGTAAAAAGGATATTCACTTCTAATGTTTCTACTAATGAATCGCTATGTGCATGTATAGAAATGGTGTTAGTGAGCCAAAGCTCTGAAGAGGAACAACAACTGATGGTTCTGATGTACATATTCAACCCAGTTACAGGAATCAGCCACACATGCAGTGCTAATCTTCTCAAACTGCCAATGTAAGTATTTAAAATGTTGTAGGATTACCATGTGAATAAATTGTGCAACTTACCAACTTACCAACTTTATGAAAGGAGATGCTGAAACTGGCCGCTGTTGCTTATTGGAGCTCTGAGAAACCTTTCTCTGCTAATGGCGCACCATACACCAATGTTTTCGTCATGAAGAGGTACTTCATGAACAATTTTTGGTTCTGAGTTATAGGGCCAATTTTTTTCAACTAAACAATTGACATCCGCACATATGTGAATATAAGTTTGCCCCTTTTTCTAGAGAATCAACCAACAAAGAGTGTGATTTTGCCTTTTTTCAATAACACGCTGCAATAGTTCCCACAGCCAATCTTTCAATGAGAACAATTGAAAGTGTGTTTCAGCATAGAATTATTAGTAGAGATTTTGGCCCCCTCAATCCCCTGACCTAACCCCCTGCGATTTTTACTTCCGGGGAAGAATTAAAATAAAATATCCACCAGGAAATTGCCAGCATTGCTCAACGTGAACTATGGCGTGTGATAGATAGTTTCCTAAAGAGGTACCAAAAACGTATGGACAATGACAGTGGCCAGTTTCAGCATCTCCTTTCATAAAGTTGATAAGTAAAGCCTTTAAATTTAAAGGTAGTTTTAAAAATGTTGTATGGTTTCATCTGTGCCTTTCTATGATAGCGGAGACAGCAATGAGTGCCAAGGATGCAGACAGGCAAAACACAGCACAGCTGGTTTGTTAGCTGTTTATTCTTCCTTTATTTATATATACAGTCGCCGCAATGGAAATCTTTACAAGGTAATAAAAACAACAAATACTGACTTTAAATGATTTTATTTTTAACTTCTGCTTACAATTAGCACTTGGTCATATTTCCCTTAACTTTTATCACTTTCAGGAGTCTCCTAGGCATTGAGTCTGCTAGATATTCAAAATATTTTTTGTCCATTTCCACCCACAACTTCTTCAACACTTCCTGTAGCTCCCTAATACTTGATGGTTGCAGCTCTTTTGTTTTATTTTTCATTTGATTCCAAACATTTTCTATGGGTTTTAGGTCACGAGAGTTACCAGGCCATTGAAGTACAGGTATATTCCGCATAACACAAGGCAAAATATGGACTTTCATAGAATAACAGTGAATAAAAAGAAAATAAATACTGATCCATATATTATAGGCAGTATACTGTATAATAAACTACCTGCTAAAATTAAATCCTGTACAAAAAATTGTTTTAAAAATAAACTAAAGCAGTATCTTATTCATAAATGTTTGTATAAAGTGGATGAACTGTAATTTGAATTGTTATAAGCTATGTATGAATTTTTATTGTTAGAAACTATGTATATACTGTGATACAATTATTATTATTATTATTATTATTATTATTATTATTATTATTATTATTATTATTATTATTATTATTATTAATATTATTGTTATTGTTATTGTCATTGTCATTGTCATTGTCATTGTCATTGTCATTGTCATTGTCATTGTCATTGTCATTGTCATTGTCATTGTCATTGTCATTGTCATTGTCATTGTCATTGTCATTGTCATTGTCATTGTCAATGTCAATGTCAATGTCATTGTCATTGTCATTGTCATTGTCATTGTCATTGTCATTGTCATTGTCATTGTCATTGTCATTGTCATTGTCATTGTCATTGTCATTGTCATTGTCATTGTCATTGTCATTGTCATTGTCATTGTCATTGTCATTGTCATTGTCATTGTCATTGTCATTGTCATTGTCATTGTCATTGTCATTGTCATTGTCATTGTCATTGTCATTGTCATTGTCATTGTCATTGTCATTGTCATTGTCATTGTCATTGTCATTGTCATTGTCATTGTCATTGTCATTGTCATTGTCATTGTCATTGTCATTGTCATTGTCATTGTCATTGTCATTGTCATTGTCATTGTCATTGTCATTGTCATTGTCATTGTCATTGTCATTGTCATTGTCATTGTCATTGTCATTGTCATTGTCATTGTCATTGTCATTGTCATTGTCATTGTCATTGTCATTGTCATTGTCATTGTCATTGTCATTGTCATTGTCATTGTCATTGTCATTGTCATTGTCATTGTCATTGTCATTGTCATTGTCATTGTCATTGTCATTGTCATTGTCATTGTCATTGTCATTGTCATTGTCATTGTCATTGTCATTGTCATTGTCATTGTCATTGTCATTGTCATTGTCATTGTCATTGTCATTGTCATTGTCATTGTCATTGTCATTGTCATTGTCATTGTCATTGTCATTGTCATTGTCATTGTCATTGTCATTGTCATTGTCATTGTCATTGTCATTGTCATTGTCATTGTCATTGTCATTGTCATTGTCATTGTCATTGTCATTGTCATTGTCATTGTCATTGTCATTGTCATTGTCATTGTCATTGTCATTGTCATTGTCATTGTCATTGTCATTGTCATTGTCATTGTCATTGTCATTGTCATTGTCATTGTCATTGTCATTGTCATTGTCATTGTCATTGTCATTGTCATTGTCATTGTCATTGTCATTGTCATTGTCATTGTCATTGTCATTGTCATTGTCATTGTCATTGTCATTGTCATTGTCATTGTCATTGTCATTGTCATTGTCATTGTCATTGTCATTGTCATTGTCATTGTCATTGTCATTGTCATTGTCATTGTCATTGTCATTGTCATTGTCATTGTCATTGTCATTGTCATTGTCATTGTCATTGTCATTGTCATTGTCATTGTCATTGTCATTGTCATTGTCATTGTCATTGTCATTGTCATTGTCATTGTCATTGTCATTGTCATTGTCATTGTCATTGTCATTGTCATTGTCATTGTCATTGTCATTGTCATTGTCATTGTCATTGTCATTGTCATTGTCATTGTCATTGTCATTGTCATTGTCATTGTCATTGTCATTGTCATTGTCATTGTCATTGTCATTGTCATTGTCATTGTCATTGTCATTGTCATTGTCATTGTCATTGTCATTGTCATTGTCATTGTCATTGTCATTGTCATTGTCATTGTCATTGTCATTATTATAATAAATCTTTTGTATAAAATAATTTTTGATATGTGTAAACTTTGTAAATACTGTAAACAGGTATGACAATGTCAGACACTCTGTATGAGTTAATTGACAGTAATAAACTAATAAACTATTATCTTTCAGGAACTTCTGAACCATCTTTGTCCTATGTACAGGGGCACCATCATGCATGAAGTACTGACACTGGTGAATCGGCCAAAATGTGACCAAATGCTGTTGTAACACTTCTAAATAGTTACTTCCCTTCATTGTGATATTCTTTGGGAGAAAGTACAAGCCACCTCTACAATAATTGCCACTAAAAGCACCCCATACCATCACACTTTCTGGATGTGTTTTGACAGTAAACTTTGGATCATATTGACACATTTTTTGGCCTCCTCACCATTTTGGATTTTCTTCTGACCAGTTTGAAAGTGCTTTCATCAGAAAACATAACTTAACGTCAGTCCTCTGATGTCCAGTGCTGATACGTCTTGCAAAAATGTATCCTTTTCTTCTTCATAGCTTCAGTGAGAAGAGGCTTCTTGGCTGCACACCAACTTGGTAAACCTAAGTCTTTTTCAAGCTGATGCTGAATGGTCCTTATTGCAACATTGTTGAGAAGATTTGGTGTTTCTTCTTTAACCCTGCCGCTGTAATCCATGCATAAGCCATCACTTCACGTTTTAGCAGGTATCAGTTCTTGTTGAAGTCTTTCTTTTACCACCTGAGCCCATTTTTCGTCTTGGTGTGGCGCCAGGTGGAAAAGATGCTGCTGCTGTTTTTAGGTCATAAACAGCTCGTCTTGAAACCTTTAGATCGGCAGCTACACAAATCACAGAGGTACCTACTTGCAATAGAGTTAAAGCACGAGTCTTCTCCTCAGAAGTGAGCTTCTTGCGTCCCATCATTTTTATTATAATGAGAAATACACAGCTTTAAAAATGGCACTCAGGTTAAAAATTTAATAACGACGACAAACTGGAAACAGAACACTCTGTACAAATACCAGAGACTGACTGAGACCTGGCCTGCTAATAGAAGCAAGCTGCTACTGTGCACTCAAGAATCATGTGATTTGCAGCTCCGCCTTCTCCTTTGTATAGTGCTGGGAGAAGAACAAACTGAGGACATTGCCTACGTAAAGATTTTCCTTGCACTAACAATGTAAAGATTTCAATTGCGGCGACTGTATATATATGTTGTGTTATTTTATGTGCATTTTTAATCATGTATTTTTAAGCTGAAAGTGCAAAAATAAAATTTTGTTTAGAAACTGTTTCCCTTTAATACTATATTTAGAAGGTATTCAGGGGTTGTCCTAACTCTAAAGTAAGAACAAATTAGAAACTAAAAACTTCACTTATCTTAGTCCTAACTGTTTGTATTACAAATGGACATCATATTAAATGGATCTTAGTTTACAACAGTTTCAATGCTTTATCCATTGGGCATAGTTACTTATACACAGTTTTCTGCAATTTCCATTTTCAGTATAAAAACTTGTGGCACTGTAGACTGGTGATGGGTGGCAGGCCTGTGGCTCTCTACAGCCAACTTCAGGAATACGAGTAGATCGGCTCATGGCTCTAAAAGGGTTAATATATGAGATCACCAGTGTACTGGCATCTTTATCCAGAGATTTCTGTTTGTGACTGAAGAAGCGTTTTTTACTCAGAATTCTCTGGATTACACAGATGAAGGCCAGGTACAAGAGCCCTACTCTTAGGAATTATTCCTTACACTCCACAGTATCAGGAAATGTGAATGTGACAGTGCTTTATAACAAGAACACCTAAAAATCAATGTTCAAAACTAATAGCTCAAGTTACAAACACTTGTTTTTCTAGTTAAACTCATACTTAAACAAACACACAAATACCCATGCCTGAGGTGGGGTTCAAATCCACAACACCCTGCATGGTGGAGAACAAAAGACATGCTCCAGCACCACGGCTATGAGTGCTGGTATACTTTTAAAAATCTGATATGTTACAAGCCACTGTTTTATTTTTATATAGCTTCAACAAAAGTTTCTTAAAAGCATTACTTTTCTAACTACTTCATGTTAAGTGAGATAACATTTACACATATAGTTTCTACAGGTGGCACTGTGACTGAGCAGTTAGACCATTTGCCTATCACCAAAGCAGTCCGGGTTTGATCCCAGGGACCATATATGGTATTTGTAGTGGACAAAGCAGCATCTGGATGGGTTTTCTCTGGATTCTTTGGTTTCCCCTGCCACTCATTCCATCAACTGCTCCAGCATCACCTTTCCAATCATCCAGTTAGCCTGTATTTCATATCATCTTCCTCACTCTCATACTTGGTGCTGGGCTGACCATCCGTTTCCAGGTCTTCAATTTCTCTGGTCCATAGGTTCCTGTGCTCCCCAACAGGTGTCTGACCCTAGGTACTGGCTTGTAAGTCCTAGGGGGTGTAAGTCCTACATAAGGAGAGGGTAGTCAGATAAAGAAGAAGAAGTTTCATTACACATTTCACTGTAGATACAAGGGACTGAAGTGATAGTCAAATGTTTAAAAAGCTGGTTGCCATAATGGTGGTTTTATAGTAAGTTAATAAGAACATGAGAGATGTCATTCTGGCAAGTTGTCACAGTAGCTTAATGGATAGAGCAACCACACAGTAAGGGAAAGGTCTGTGGTTCAAATCCTGGCAGTCACATTGAATTTTTCAGTTCCGAATCTACCTCTCAAACACTTTCTTACCTTTCTGAACATCTTAAGCATCTCTATGCGTAGTAAAAGCTACAGTGGGCCATTCAAAATTGACAGACAAAAGATTTTGCGAATATTCTAGTGAGGATATTGATGTTTTAATTGTAGGGGCAAAATAAAAAAATCTGATGTGTTGTACTCACATGACCATCTCTACCCTTGTACTAACCATTCTTACAAACTCTTATTCTTGTATCTTCTTCGTGTTGAGATAAACATTTGTACAAATTATCTTATTGCTTATCTTCTTGTAGGTACATGAAGAATGTGGGAATACAGTAGGGCTTGGCCAATCGTCAAATCAAATTCCATTCTCTTTACACAGTTAAAATATAAAAAATGAATAACGATGATCCATTTGACAGAAGCATAAGTTCTCCAAAACTCACACAAATAACAAGGAATATCTCCGAAATGGTTCACTCTACAAAAAAAATTTATTTAGACGTAAACTGTGTATTTTAGCAAGGTCCACATTTTTTTGTTTTGAAGACCTGTGAAGCATTAAGATCAGAAGAAACTACAGTTCAAAAGTATTGGAAAGCACGAATGCTAATGGCTTCATTGCCAGATGCAAGGCACTAGAAAACAACAACAACAACAACAACATTTTTTTGTATAGTAAGATTTGGTCTATCTCTTACAGTTTGCCAGTTATGCAAAAGTCATCCATAGTAAATACGGCTGCAGGGGTTATAGCCAAAAAATTCAAGATATGCAGTTCATTTGTAATAAAAATATCTCAAACATTTTGGTATTTTAGTCAAAATCTTCAGAGCCATTTACAAGAAAATCAAAATTTTTTAAAAATTTTCCATGTAAAGGGTAGTTTAGGGTGAAGCAACTTTCTTCAAAATCTTTGTGTCGCATCCTTGAAAGACATTAAACTTAAATACCAATTTTGAGTTTTAACTGACTTTTTGGTTTTGAGTTATGCTGTCCACAGACTGACACACACACACACACACACACGCATGCACGCGCACACACACACACACACACACACACACACACACCTTTTTCTAAAAATGTTTGTTTTGGATTCATGGAGTCTCAAAACATATTTTCGGTGAAATCTCAACATATAATGACATATATAACATACATCATAACATATAATGAATATAAGGTCATAAAGTTTAAATTTCTAAATGCCTCTTTACAGGATTCTTTTTGTTTTAAACCCTGGATCAACCTTACTGCTCTTTTTAGTAACACAAAAACTCGGTTTGTATTCTTCCTTCTACTGCCATAGGATATATATATATATATATATATGGATTTGTAAGATTTAAAACTTTCACGGCGCATGTTATTTATTACAGTTTCACGGGCGATCAGCCGTGACGAAGGCCATGGAGTTTAGAATGGCCGTAAGCTCAATATTTTCAAACCTCACACGGCTGATCGCCCTTGAAACTGTAATAAATATATGGATTTGTCCATAATATATTGTTCTTAGCAGGTCTTTATTGCCTAAAGCTACAAATCTTTCCACAATGAACAGACCTGTACAAATTTTATTGCATGTTTTATCTATATGTCGATCCCATTTAAGATTTTTGTCAATCATTACTCCTAAAAAGCTGCTGTATTCTACCTCTTCAATTTTATCTTTTCCAATGAAGATCTCTAAAGTTTTTATGTTCTTATTTTGTGGGGTGTGAAAATGTATACATTTTGTTTTGTTTATATTATCTTGTATATAGGTTATTTGATTGCAAGTGCTGGATTAGCAATGTAGTATTTCGTAATGTTGTTTCAAAATTGTTTGCTTCATTGCCTATATTAATAATTGATGTGTCATCTGCGTACATTCTTATTTTGCTACCATATAAGTTTGACATGTCATTTATATATATATATATATATATATATATAAAATAAACAGTAGGGGACCGAGAACAGACCCTTGTGGTACTCCATATTTTACTTCAAGACTTTTTGAGTAATAATCTTTTATGTGATTCTCAGCCTATGTTATATAAATGGAAACTTATATTGACATTTCTAAGAAACAAGTAGAATCATTTGCTAAATTTAGAAGACTAACTCCTTAAAAATAAATATTTAACTTGCATTTCAATGCTATGATTTGTTTTTAGGCATGTTAGTAACTTAAAAATATGTCCAGTGCAAGATTGTGGTTTTGTAGCATGCTGGTCCAAGGGCAATAACATGTCTACTCAAATTATGAAGTATACCATGGACAACCGCTTTGAGGCTGTATTAAAATCAACAGAACTGAACTCTGTGAATGGATGTGTTAATTCACTGCATACTCTGAGAGGTAAGGAGTATCATTCTATAATTATCTATCTTATAGTATAATACAATATAAAGCTACGTAGGCTTTCACGGCTGACGTCTAAATTGTAGAAAGAAATATCTTCCAGGCTGTTATGCCGTGGTCTGCTGGAGATCTGTCTTCCAGACGTTTCGTCTACAACTGCGGTAGACATCCTCAGTGGCATTGTCGAAGTCTCCTCGTGGAAGGTATCACTGCGACTGATGCATCGACTGTCTGTGGGGCTCCATTTCTACCATGTGCAACGTGCACTGATTGGTCCAGGGCGTCCAGAGGCGTGGTGGCTGGTGGAGGGGGTTCTATCTCTCTTATGCTGCTGGTCTCTTCTGATTGGCTTACCTTGCTATCCTGCTTCTTATGATGTTCTATGACCGGATGCCAGTTGCTGTTTAATCTTAAGGCCTCTTCCTTCTTATTAAAGTTGTTAGGGTGCTTGTAAATTTCAATAGCCTCTTGCTGTAGTCGGGCATGGTAATGTATGGTAGATGCAAGGATGCGCGTATCCTGGAACTTAATACTGTGTTCACTGACTGCATTAATGGCATGTTCAGCGACCGCAGACTTATCAGTTTGGCCCAGGCGGCAGCTTCTTTTGTGTTCCGTGAGTCTGGTCTTAACACTGCGCTGAGTAGTTCCAATGTATACTGAGCCACAACCACAAGGAATACTATATACTCCAGCCGATGACAAAGCTTCTCGGGGATCCTTGGGTGATCGTACTAAACTGCTTAACTGTCTGATGGGTTTGAAGATCGTCTTGACGTTATGTCGCTGTAATATGCGATCATTTCGGTCGGTGACATTTTTTAAATATGGTAGGAACACAATGCCCTTACTTTTGGGCTGATCTGGATTCCGGATGACAGGTTGAGTCTTAGGAGGCCGGCAAGCTCTTCTTACTTCTTGGATTGAATAGCCATTGGAAAGTAATGCTTGTTCTAAGTGGCCAAGCTCTTGTTTTAAGAAGTGCGGCTCACAGATGCGGGAAGCACGGGTTGCAAGCGTCTTGATCAAGACTTTTCTTCTCCAGTTTTGTACATCTTCTGGACACTTGCTTCTTTCGGCTTTGACTCTTGCTATATTTCTTTTGTGTTTTAACTTAGATAAAGATGGAGACCAAAAGTAGCTATATTTCTTTAACTTTCCTTTGGGGATATGTGTTTTGGCTGCTGTCAATAATATTTCACAAATTTTTTTATTCATTTCATCTGTTGACTTGAACTTCCCTTCTATCTCATTTTGGAAAAATCCGCCTGGTAAGTGGAAGGTCTGTGGTTCAAATCCCAGTTGTGGTATTGAATTTTTAAGTTCCAGTTCTACCTCTCAAACTTCGCCCACACACGGCTTGTGTGTTTAACAACACCAACAGTAAGTTTGTTGGCATAAATAAATAAATAATAATTACTCATAGTAGTTTCCTAGAAAAGGTAACACAGATTAAATCCAAATTGAACATTCCTAACACCAGAGAAAATCTACTTATAAGAGAAAATCCATTGGAATTATTGCAACCTACCTTCAGTTTGGAATTAATAGAGGAAATAAGTAAATCAGACACACCAAAAGAAATACAAAAACTTCTAGCTCTGGAAACAATCAATACTAGGTATCCCACAGAAGAATGGCTGCACATATATACTGATGGATCCTCCAAGGAAAACCTTACTTAAGCTGGAGTTACATGTTCACATTTTTCCTTTTATCATTCTGTTGGCAGAGACACAACAAATTATGATGGAGAAATAGAGGCTATACACATTGCTCTCCGACAACTATTAAATCTTCCCTTAAATAAATTTAACAAGGCAGTCATTCTTTCGGATTCTAAAGGTGCAATTCAGTAGTTCAAATACTACAAAGAAGTCAACAAAAATGAGAGAATGCTACAAAATGTTAACACAACTCCAAAAAGTTAATAAGACTGTTCATCTCCAATGGATTCCAGCACACTGTGGAGTCATGGGGAATGAAGGTGCAGACTCACTTGCAAAGAAAGGCACAACAATAAAACAAAAATCTAAATTCAATTTCTCATATTCCTCAATAAAACGCTTGATCATTAAAAATTTTTCTCATTCATACCTACAAGAAATAGAAACAAATGCCAAAGATAAAAAATGGATTACACTACTTTCCAACCCAGATATAATCCCCCAGAGACCAAGGAAAACAGTGGTTGCAGCCTTCTGACTATTGACAAATCATGACTGCTTAGCAAGTCATCTCTACAGAATAGGTATCTCATCCTCACCGATATGTGTCCTGTGTAACGATCCAGCAGAAATGAACGAAGACCACTTGAAGACCTGTGAAGCATTAAGATCAGAAGAAACTACAGTTCAAAAGTATTGGAAAGCACGAATGCTAATGGCTTCATTGCCAGATGCAAGGCACTAGAAAACAACAACAACAACAATAGGTGCTGGAAGTTGACAGTGTTATTGGAATCACATTAAAATAGGATTTGAGTCAATTAATAACACAATGAGTGAGTGTTGTTTAGTGTTATTAATGGACTCAAATCTTATTTTAAAGCTGTGATTTTAATCTGATGAACTATTGACTATGTTTAAGGTGATTTTGTTAAAGTTGATGATTTATAATTAAACAATACATTTCAGGGTGCCAGAAGGTGATTCTTGGAGCAACTGCTTCAGGTGTAATAATATGGGATCTTCATTCTGGACATGTGTTGAAAACAGTGGACTTTGAAGGACTGGAGTGGAGTTCATACTTGTGGTGCAATGAAGACAGAGTAAGCAACAGATATACACTTTAAAAATAAAGTAATGGACCACTTGAAATGTTTACAAGTTGCTATTACAAATGTTGCAAATCTCAAATGAGTACGATTATAACATATTCTATCATATGTTATATATGTTACATATTCTGTAACTTTTCTATCTGACCTTACCTTGGTCATCTCTTGTTCTCTTCCGACCCCGATGCTATTAGGGTTACCGAGGGCTTAGGGAGTCTTTATTTTTCCAACCTCTCCAATTCTCTAATTTCTCTATAAACTCTTAACCCCTAACATGCTGACCTGTCATGGCATGTAATACGTCCTCTGATTGGTAATCAGAGGATATGGTCGGTGAATTTATTTTGTTAATTCTCCCGGTCAGGTCGGTGAGACCCGTAAACCAATGACAGGTGTGGTCCTCCAGACATTCTGGGGGTTGTGAGAGAGCGATGTGACCGCCAAAACATAAAAATATGGTGCTCTCTAAAAATCGGTTACTATACTGCTATTGCTCTATCAATATATTAAATATTGGAGAGCAAGAGGATTAATGGCTTCATTGTCAGAAATCCAGCATTAGCTAACAACAACATAACATATTCTAAAGATACAGTTCAAAAGTATTGGAAAGCACGAATGCTAATGGCTTCATTGCCAGATGCAAGACACTAGAAAACAACAACATATTCTAAAGAAATTGAGTGCATCTAGTCAGCGAGAACTGTTGTTTCTTAGTGCTCTGGATCTTACAAGCAGACATTCTGATGGGGCAGTAGAAAACTGCAATTGTTCTATTTGATGATGTTCGCTATTTAAAAATAATTGCTTCTACAAATTTTGGCCACATGAATGCAATTGGTTTGTGAGAAAAATGAGTTCATAGAAGGGAGGCATGAAACATGTTTTCTTCCTGAATGTTAACAATAATATTAATAATACTAATAATAATAAGAAGAATAAGAATAATCATTTCTGACCTTTATGATGAGGGACATTGTTAGTCTTGAATAAATGTACTGCAATAATAATAGTCATTAAAAAGTGCAATGAAATATAACTTTTCTATACACCAACCACATTTGATAACGACTGTTCTTTCACATTTATTACAGCATCCTTTCAAATTTCTGAAAAAATAATCAGTTATGTTCACAATGTCTTTCAGCTAACCTTGCCAGTACACATCTGTATTGGTGTGTACGCTGGAATCTCAGAGAGAGGAACTGTTGATATGCCAAGGACTGTAGTTTGAGGATATTGTGTCTCAGTCAGAATGCCAAAGTTATTTGTAATTCTTCAAGACCCATCTAGCATTAGTAAGAAAGTGGAACAAAAAATGTTCAAGGCAGACAGTCTAATTGTAAAATGGAATTCCTTGGGAAAAATGACAAAACTGTTGTTCATTGTATTTTTAAAGAACCATTCCTTCCATATGCAAGTGCAGGAAACCTCCTGCTTCTGGATTCTTATGGTGTTCATAGTGATATAGAACACAATCAGCGACTCTTGGAAGAAGAACATCATGACCCTGAAAAGCTGATGGTAAACATCATACCAGCCAACACAATGTACGAATTGCAGCCTCTTGATCTATATTTCTTCTGCATGTACAAATGTATGATACATGAACTAACTCATGGCATTGAATTTGATTACCTGGTTGTTAGGTTGCAGTTGTGGGACAATATCCTCAAACTACAGTCCTTGGCATGTCAACAGTTCCTCCCTCCAAGATTCCAGCGTGCACATCAATATGGATGGGCACTGGTGGGATCAGCTGAAAGACATTGTGAGCATTTTTCGAACACAACTTACTATTGTTGTACAAATTTGAAGTGACACTGTGATAAATGTTAAAGAACAGTTGTTATCAAATGTGGTTGATGTCCAGAAAAGTTATGTTTTACACACTTTTTTAATGACTCCCATTACTGCAGTACATTTGTTGGTGACTAACAATGTACCTTATCGTAAATTAAGGTCAGAAATAATTATCCATGTTATCTTTATTAGTATTTTTAATATTATTAACATTCAGGAAGAAAATATGTTGCACACCTCCCTTGTATGAACTCATTTTTCTCACAAACCAATTACGTTTGAGTGGCCAAAATTTGCAGAACCACTTATTATTAAATAGGGAACACCGCCAAATAGAACAATTACAGCTTTCTTTTTTTTTTTTTTTTTTTTTTTTTTTTTTTTGCCCCATCAGAACATTTGCTTGTTAGACTTCATCCATTATCTGGTGTCCCAATAACACTAGCCAACAATGAATTTGTTACATAAACAATTTTGGGTGCTATTAAATCTTATTTATTACAAAAGGTATTTTACTGTTTGAAAGAATATAAAAAAGGTTAGATAAAATATGGTAGTTATGCACTTCTCAGCATTTAGTAAATATTACTGTATTAATTTTATGTATGTACAATTTGACAATCCTTGTAAAATGTTTTACAGTTGGAGATAATGAAGTATCAAGTAAGTAATGATATGGTAATATCGTCTTGTTAGCTGTTTCTCATTGTATACCAGTACTCATTAGTTGTGACAGTACATACATATCTGTGGTGTGAATTACAATTCATTTTGATGTTTCATAACATCAGGTTTCAATTGTGTTCATGCAGCAGTCCCATTATTATATCTCAGAATACTAAGCATAAAGGGACAGAGCCATGAAGAAAAGAGTGTGTACATGGGAAATAGTTTAAATTAGATGAAAATGTAACTTTAATTAAACTCCTTAGTAAAGATACAAGCAAGAAGTAACTATGTAAAGTTAAAAGTAAATGTAATCTGATAATAAATGAATTAAATCAAATATTACCCTAAGATTCTTAAAATAGAATGTTTAGATATTAACAAAATATTGTGTGTGAGTATGCCAGGCTAAGAGCCTAGGCTGAGTGCTTAGCCATTTCCTATTATATTTTATTTAGTACCAATAACCAAGTAGTCTGTTACTGGCTTTCTACTCTACAATTTTGTGTCTACTTTTTTGCACGGTATTTTAGAGTAAGACGAAGTTTAATAAAAGTCTACAAGAGTGGAGTAGTAATAGTTACATTTTATTTTACCGAGCAGGAATGGTGCAGGCAGTAGTGCGTGTGACTTCCATTCAGAAGGTTGTGGGTTCATTCCCTGCAGCCAGCCTGTCTGACTCTTGGAATTTTTCAGCGGGTTTTTCAACTCCTGAGGTGAATGATAGGTAGTATACTTTCATCCCATGAATTTCCTCTCCCTCTATTTCACTTCACTAACCATTTCATTCATCCTTTCATCTGCTTGGTCAATTTCAGGGTAGAGAGTGTCAGCAGGAGTTTATTGCAGCATAGTGGGGATGATGCTGTGAGTAACTGCCCTCTGTCACGAAAGTCAGGCTCTGAATCATGTCCTCAGTAATGAGGACTTGGAGCTTCTGAGGAGCCCTTGCAGATGGTGCTCTGTGCAGACTGGCTGGTGTCGAATGTAGGGACCCTATCCCCTGTTGTGTCTGTGCTCCAGTGGTCTGTCCACCCTCTGTCTCATGTCGCCTCACCCCTACCCCTAGTTCTGGGACACAGGTATAATGGATCTCTGAGGTCAACGTGCCAGTCCGCCTTTGCATCTGTTCTACTTCTACTCCTACTCCGACTACCACACTTTATTTTAATGGATTAAACAGTGTATTGAAACAACCAACTGCATTCTTCTTCTGCTCCTCCTCCTCCTCCTCCTTTATCTGATTACCCTCCCTTAATGTAGGACTTACAATCCAGTGCCTAGAGTCAGACATCTGTCGGGGAGCACAGGAAACTATGGACCGGGCAGAGTGAAGACCTGGAAGTGGGTGGCCAGCCAAGCACCAGGTATGATAGTGAGCAAGAGGATGTGATATGAAATGCAGGTGAAATGGATGATTGGAAAGATGATGATGGAGCAATTGGTGGAATGAGTGGCAGGGAAAAGCGGAGAACCCAGAGAAAATCCACTCAGATGCCACTTCATCCACCTGAATACCACATGCGGGTCCCTGGGATTGAACCCGGGCCATCTAGGTGGTAGGAGGAACACTCTAACCACTTGGTCACAGTGCCGCTGCATTATTATTCATGGGGAAAAAAAAGAACACTAGCAAGATAGAAATCTTAACCAACTGACTTACAAATGAATGCCAAACGCTTTAATCATTCAGTTATTAAGTTAAGATTAACATTAGCACATGTAGCTATAGCTGGTGAGGCAAGACTAGCAATTTCCCTAGCTGCGCATTGATGACTCTCCACCTGAAGGACCTGATGGGGGGGGGGGGGGGGGAGAAGTTGCGCAATCATGTATGTGCAGAAGCCCTAACGTTTCTGTCCACAAAGGGCTGAAGTTTGCTAGCATAGCTTTAGTGCATATTGATAATGACATATATGTATAAAAGCTAGCTTTACAACAAACAAAGCCATTTTGCTATAATTATGGCTATATGTCAACAATTGCTTTCATGTGAACTGCCACATGATTTGCCACAAGCTAGCCCGTGTATTGCCCCCTCTTAGCCATTACAGAGAGGGAGGAAAGGAATGTAGCTTCCCCTATGTGCAAGAGTTGCTCATGTTTCACCTCACAATCTAGATCTTAACATGCTCTACACAAGAGAATAGAGTGGTATTGCGTGTAACATGCAATGAAAACAGTCGTCCAATTGCTTTATTATTGTGGTATATTTGTATGAAAGTATCCACCTGTAGCACATGATTTATAAAACATTTAATCAAACTCATGTAAATCTATTGTTACTTACAGGGATTTCTGTTTTCTGCATTGGGGATTGGTAAGAGTATTCAAATTACTGCAACTAACCTCACAACTGGGAAATTCAAGGTGCTCCGACAGTATTCTGTACCAGAGTCATTTTCTCAGTGAGTATTGAGATATGATCAGTTTCTGACAAATCCATCCAACAATGGCAATACAGGTTTTATTGTGTTTATTGTTATCAGCTGTAGAAATTACAACGTAATTCATAGTGTCAGAATACATATGGTTATACATAATTACATATAAAGAACTTTTATAAACATAGTTATTTATATACATCCATACTAATATATACATCTACAACTAACATGTTTTTATAATCTTACAGCTATGGCTTATGCCCTATATAGAAAATTCTTCTGTTGAGTAAAAACTCCCATCTGTGCAATACTTTTTCAATTCTACTTCAAATTTAGGTATACATTTTATTTCTTTTATATTTTGTGATAGTTTCTTATATAGCAAACATGCAGCTACTGATGGTTTGGGTTTTGTAAATTTCTAATCTATGGGAATTTATGTGAAAATCTGTGTTACTCCTAGTGTTGTATTCATAAATCTGGTTGTTTGTTTTACTGCTGTTTTCTGTTCTATTTGCTAGCAAAATTATCTCAACTTTATACAATGAATATGTCAAAATGTTCAGTTTCTTAAAGTATTCTTTACATGATTCCTGTCTATTTAATCTTAAAATTATTTGTATAGCTCTTTTTTGTAATATAGTCTTTTTATGTGTACTGTTGCACTTTGTCCCCATACTGTGATACGTAAGCAATATGTGGGTATATTAACCCATAATAAAGTTTTCCTTGTACATCTTCATCAACGAGTTTTGCCATTTGTTTTAGAACGAACAGGCTAGAGGAGATTTTGTTACAGATTTTACTAATGTGTTTTTCCCAGCTTAAATTGTCTAACACTACCTCTAGAAAACTGCTCCATTCTTTTAATGTCTTGATTTTCAATTTTTACATGAAGCATGATATTGTGTTTGCTCTGTGCTGTCTGTATGCTCATATATGCTGTTTTTTGTATGTTTATGCATAAATTATTTGATGTTAAATATTGTACCACTTTTTGAGAGGTAGAACTGGAACTTATTGTTTTTGACTGTGTGGTGTTCCAGACTTTGTAGAGTTTCCGCAGAAATGCAGAAATTCTCTAGAACAATAAAGTCCATAGCTATTTTTTTTGTCAAAGTCCATAGTATTTTTATTATTCCACAGATTGCACTAACCAAACATTTCTATCATTTGTTATGAGCATTGCATTCCAAATGACCTTGAAATTACCTGTCAGCTTATAAATGAACTTCTAGACTTTGAAATAAATATATTGATTCTAAAGAAAAAAGCACTTCCCTTCTTAAAATTGAAACTAGGCAAACTTTACAAGTCTCAAAGAGCATGCAGTGCCTATGTAAGAAAGTTCTCTAAAGAAGCAGGAAACCGGGATATCCAAGAGCGAACTGATAGTGGCAGTGTAAATGTATTATTTGAATTAGAAGCTGGGCAGGCAAGTTCTGAGGAATATTTTAAATTCTGAAACTTTTGAAAATGAATCAGACGAAATGGATGTCATTTTGTAAAACAACTGATAACAGGAGTGATGATTCCATATGACAAAAAGTTACAGAGAAACAAAATTCAGGGCACCACATTTTTTGTTATATGGGAATGTTTTGTAACAAAACTATTATTTCTGGCTAGCCAAAAGTACAGGGGTCCTTCATTATCTGTGAAAACTGAATTCATTATTGGCCATAAATAGGGACACAATTTTTTGGTGGATCGCGATGATGCAAAATTTGTTAATATGCAATAAAAAGCTTTCAAAAACAATTCCATTGGAATTGTCGGCATAATTATCAACGTTCACTCTTGCAATTAAATGCAAATTTTAATGCAACTTGCGAAATGATTGTTTCTCTTCAATGTGTTTTTTTCAGGCTTGTAGGCTATGGTCTAGTATTCTTTTTTTCTCCAATGTTTCGCTGAATACTGCATCTGGCTTCTTCAGAGAAACAAAGCCAGCTGCTTAGCGGCAGGCTCCGGAGTCCAGTACAGACTGACTGGAAAAATCACACACTGAAGGGTACGACACTGGCCATGAAAACCTTGGCACTTACGTAAAATGAGTGTTTATTTACGATTTACCACAAAATTAATAGTTTATTGCAATATGTACTCGCAATATGAACCTTTATTTAGGATTTAACCTGAAATTATCTTTTCATTGTGATATTTCTGCAAAACTAACGTTAAAAAGTGTATTGCAAGAATAAAACAAGATCTAAAGTAAAAACAAATTAGAAACTAAAAGCTTCACTTATCTTAGTTCTTTGAGAATGAGTTGAAGTCAACTCGAAACTTGTTAGCACCAAACAACTTGGAATATTACTAAGATAAGTGAAGCTTTTAGTTTCTAATTTGTTTTTACTTTAGATTCTTGTTGCTTCACTGTTAATAGCTTCATTATTTCCTTACTTAAAACAAGATCTGTTTCACTCTTTACAACATAGAAAGCCAGATGCAAGGTCAAGAGTTCAAGTTCTGTGTGGTTGGAAGAAATGCGGCTATCATTACAATAAGCACGAAATGTATATAAGAGCGGCAGGGAAGCTATTTTCAGAGATAACCAGAGGCGTACATGAGCGTTCAATGAACACATAGAATAATATACCTTCCATGCTATAGCACCACCACTGGAGCAAAATGCCTCTCCCCTCTACTGGTTTTCCCGCACTCCGCAAACACACATAGGTTAGACTTGAATAAGTTCACATGTATTTTACGGAAGGCTGCAATAGACAGCAGGGGTGCAAGTTTAAATATTCAAAAAAATAACCTTACAAACTTAGGCATTAAATTATATAATAAACTATCAGTAAATATCAAAGAAATAACTAATATAAAAAATTTAACAAAGAAGCCAAATCCTTTCTACTACACATACCTTTTATTCAGTAATTTGTATACATGATATCATTATTCTGTAAATCTTTATTTAATAAGTGAATATTTGACATTTTATTTGTAATATTGTAAAATTAGTTCTGTAAGTCTTATACAAATTGTTCTTTTGACGAAGCCCATATTATGTAACATGAACTAAGTGGTGAGTAAACATTATTATTATTTAATGCCAAAATTATCAGGAGTTTAGTGCTGAGTTTGTTTCGTGTATTGATGCAATAGAGAGCCAAGGCACCTGATTGTACAGTTACATTAAAACAAGTCCATTCTGACAGCTAGGAGCACACGTGTGCTTGAAACAGTTTCCATGGCAACGAACGCCGTCCTTCATGGTCTAGGGGTAAGATGCTAGCGTCTTCTTCCCTAGGTCATGGGTTCAAACCTGGCGGAGGGCGATGAATTTTTACGGGCGTAAAAATCCTTAGCGTGGCTTCCTTCATAAGGGAAGTAAAGCCGGTGGTCCCATGTCATAGATTTATGGCCTGTGAAAGAACCTCAAGCCTGATGGAGAGGCCTATGAGCAAAATTAAGCAGTCTTTCATGTCCATTGCAGAATGGGATGCTGAGAACCACAGTCTATGTACCTATATATCAATTTTTAACCCTAGAACACTAATATGTCGTAAATTTTATGACACCATTTTGTTCATTTGACTTTTCATCTACTTCTCCGCATGCGTGGCGACTGGCTGCTCTTCTAGTCTCAGTTGGAGGGAAACTTTTGCTGAAGTAAGGTTGATTTTAACATTTCTCCAGTTTGTATGTCAGGTACGAGGTGCAGTTCGTAAAAATTACGAGGTATTAGTGATGGTGTTAGTATTTTGTTTGTTCCGTGATTTTATTTTGTGTGTTTCTTTGTTTCCAGGTAAAGTATTTTGTGTGTAATACAGATTACTGATTGGCTCTGAAGTGCTATCTACTCGAGTTCAAACATGGCATTGCATTTTCTAGTGCCGTTGTCTGATCTTGACCCTGACAAAGTCAATCAAATATTGAAAGAATTCAAATTTTACGAGGAAGATAAATCAGATGATGAGTGAAACAGAAGATTTTGTGGAAGCTCACAATGTATTTGATTCAGACGATAGTATAACGGTTCCTACTTATGCATATAAGGATAAAGATGATGATGACGACTTAATTGAATCCAATAGCAAGAGAAAAAAGTTTCGAAAGGGGAATGATGAGCCACCAGTTTCACAACATAAATCATGTCCTCCCTAACGCCCCAAACGTAGGATGACTACAAATTACTGTTCAACTTGCAGACATCCTATATGTGGAGAGCACCAAACTATATGTTGTGTCCAGTACAGTGAAGAAAGCTAGGTGAATAGGGAGAAATGAAACAGAGCTTCTAATTTTTGTTTAATTCTTTTTGTAAATATGCTTGTGAATTACTTAATCTGAGGTTTTTACTTATAAGTTAAGATGTTCTAACAGGATTTCATAAGAGTTAACATAGGTTTATTATGATTTAATTTCCTTTTTATTTCTTAAAATGTATGAAAGTATTATATACAGGTGCGTTCCTTTTTTATTCATGCAAGCCAGGTAGATGCAAGAAAAGACTGCAGTTGGTATGGTACATCATAAGTAATGGTGTTATTAACTAAATACGTTATTATTTTTGTGAATTAATAAATAAACACTGGAAACATTTTTAATTTCGAGTAGTCAAATTTAGGAGTGTTTAGTGATAGTGTACTATAAAGACATTAGTTTTGTAGGGTTAATAGTGATTGTCAAGACGCTCTTTCAGTGTACAATATTTTGTCAGATAAAAGAGCCAATATTATAGCAGGGAACTTAGAAACCATGCTTACTTGTTATTTCAATGAATATGCTGCATATAAAATTTGAAATGTAAATTATAACAGCAATTATGTTCTTTCTTGGAAGTTTGAAAACAGTGTTGTAATACTCACTTTAAACCAAAAAGGTAAGTCAATCAATAACAGAGGAAACATCACCATCCACACCAGGAAGAACGAGTCGATGTCCAGTTGATAATGGAGGAAAGTCAAGCCTTTGAAACATGTTCTGGTAAGTAAGTGTTGTTTAGTGTTATTAATTGACTTACCTTTCTGGTTTACATTATAACAGTAAATTTGATATTTTATTTCACTGCTTTTGTGCTGTTTTTAGCCTTATTTTTATACCGACAATCACAATTTTTATTCACCATAAAATTGTGTCCCTAATTATGGGCCATACATTTATATGGTTTTTTTAAGTTCCAGTTCTCCCTCTCAAAACTTTGCCCACACACGGCTTGTGTGTTTAAAAACACCAACAGTAAGTTTGTTGGCATAAATAAATAATAATTAACATTTATACAGTATTTATAATCCTCCCAGGAATGAGCCAGATCTCTCACTTATTGAGCAATTAAATAAAACAATAGTAATTGGGGATTTCAATGCCCATTCCAAAAGATGGGGTTATGAAAAAGTGGGTTCTACAGGGAAGATGGTGGAAGAATTTTTGAATACCACAACCTTTGAACTGATTTATAAAAAAGAAGATCCTACAGCCTTCATATATTACTCTGGAGCAGGCAGTAACCCAGAACTCTTGTTAGCTACAACAGATATTGTGTCAAAAATTAAAAAACAAGTTATAGAATACCCAAGTTCTGGTCACAGAGCAGTAATTGCAGATATAAAACTAGATAGTACAAATGTCAGTCAACAAAAAAAAAAAAAAAAAAAAAAAAAAAAAAAAAAAAAAAGATTGGAACAAGTATAAAACTGAACTGGTACATAAATTTAAAGAACCAACAGACTCACAGCTGCATGACCAACCAGATAATATGAACAAAAATTTCTGTAAAGTCATCCTAGAAACCTCAAAAATACATATTCCTCATGGAAGAGTAAAAAATTTTATACCCTTTTGGAATCCCCAGTTAGAAGAACTGAAAAAGCAAAGGATATAGCTAGAAATACAGCTGAACAAACAAAAAACCCATCGGATACACAAATATGGCGAAAGAAACGTGCCTCACTAAAAAAAGAAATTAATACAACTAAAAAGAATCACTTTAATAATTTCTTAGAAAAAAATGGATTATAAGACAGATGGCAACAAAGGCCATAAGTTCATAAAAAATGTCAAGGACAGGAAAGAAAAAAATAGCTTACCTATCATACACAACAATACACACTGTACTTAGGTGTCCTTGGTATCTAATACTGCAGCACCATTTGTGTCAGGTCAAGATTTTCCATGTTAACAAACATCCACAGCTATAAATATTATTTGTTTACAGGTTATCTGGATTGCATGTACAGCATGGCACGGTAACTGCAGTATGTCCAGAAGGATTCATAGTGTGGGAACTAGGCTCCAGCAAGATCATTCAGAAGGCAGTTATTGATCTTCAACTGTTCCTTTGCAAGAACAATCTGATCTGTATCTCATCTAACAGAGATATGAGTGACATTGTTTTAAGAGTACTGGATGTAACAAAATTAAAGTAAGATGCTGAAAGTGTTTCTCAGATTATTTGTAGAATATGCAAACACATTTTTTATACAGATATGCTTGTTATCACAGATTGATGGTGACTTTCTTTGCTTGTTGACGGCTACTTTTGTAATAGTATCAAAATACTGTGCATGTGACTTATAATTGGGCCACAGAGCACAATATATGCATTGTTCACTTTCATTGCAGTGCACTGGTGGTCGTTCAAGGCTGCATTTATAAGCTGTGGTATGCAACACCAGTTCCGACATTCAGTTGGAACTGTAAAGACTAGAGTTTGTTCTTTGTGTATCACAAAGGTGAAACTTTATTCTTGTGGCTGTGAATTACTTTAAAGTATTCTTGTAATTTTGTTGTTCGTCTCGTTATTAGTCTACTGAAAAATTCATGCTTGAATGAAGAATTTTTATGTACAATACATACGTAAAACCTGAATCATGTAGACAGGCATGAAGATAATTTCGGGAGACATTTCTTGGTATTTTATTCCAGGTAGAGAACTGTTTGATGTCTGGTTAATGAGTTTAGGACAATGTGATCATTTCCCTACTCTCGCTTCTCTTGTTTAACGGAGAGAGCTCACAAATGGCTTATATAATATAATGACCCAGTAGGTATATGAAGGAAGCTATAAAAGAATCTTTGATTATATTTACATTGCTTTCTCTATGTATTTTTCTATACAGTGGTCTTACAAATCCTTATTCTTCTATCCGCTTCAGGTTAATTGAGATAAACATTTGTAGAAATACTTTATTAGATATTCTGTTACAGATACAAAAGGGATACAGCAGGCTGAGCCAATACTTAATGTTTATAAAGTAGATCGCAATATGGGGGCTTTGAATTTCCTCTCTTGGCATGACTATGGGAAAAATAAATAATAGTGACAGTAGTTAAAAATTCAAGTTATATAATTTATTTGTCATGAAAATATCTTGAATATATGGTATCTAAGACATTAAAGAAATCAAAAGATTCCATGTTAAGTGAACTTTGAAGCTGAATTGTCGTTCTTCCCTTCCTGATGTATCGCTGTATCGGCCGTTGATGCTTAAATGTCGTTGGTGACGTGGTGTTGCCCTTTGATGTGTTTCGCTCCGGCTAGTCAGCTTGAGATCTCTTACTTTTATCTCGGGTTTGCGTAAGTGTGATGGACAACCCAAGAACAACTTTATATATTATTTATTGCGTTTTTAAATATTTTCGGGAGCTATGCCGACTGTATATGTAGAGGAATCTCACTCACGTCCGCACAGCACAACCTCCCGTACTGGTCTCTGGTTGAGTAGTGACGCTTTCTAGCTTACCCACGCTAAGAAGACCGTTCTCTTCCAATTTGAATGTCATGACGTCATCCAAGAAAGCCTCGTATCCAAAATGCTATTTCCTTTTCCCGCAATTTAGAAATGTCCCTTTCTATTATAACATGTTCTTTTATGAATTTCGAATATATAATTACCTTTTTAGGATTAAACGATGTTTACTTTATATTTTATTAAATATATCGCGCGACTTTTAAGGTTTTCAGACCTGACTTTCGAACGTGTATTTAAACTATGTAGTATGACGTCATGACTCGTTAATTTCAAACCAATAATGTGTTTATCCTACAAATTTAACGACTATTATTTACTCATATCTTGCTCACCTTACAACACTTTCTGCTCTATTATCTATTTATGTTATTACTTAACACTTATCGCAAATCTCATATCCGGCAATTAAATTAAAACGTGTCTTTTTCAAAAGCCCATTCGATCGGAAATCTAAATTTCGGTATCAAATGCCCCCATTTATGTTATTTTATTATTTCATAATAAAATAATGTAAATGTCTTGCCCGAAAGAAAAATTAAAAAATTACTCCTGTATTTTGAATAATCGGCAACACTCCCATTATATACAATTTTCAATTACACTGTTTTTGAAATTGGTTATTAACACATTTTCTCATTAATCTTTTTAACATGACAAACAATTGTACACTTGACTAAACATTAATCCTTAAATACTAATTACAATATGTTATGGTTTCTTCTGTGAAGCTTTTATATAAAGGTTAAATTTCAAGAGTCTTTCTTTATACTTCCTTCTTTTAGTTCATGTTTGCTCACTTCGCTCTCACTATCACTTGCACTGTGATTTTTTTACTTTTGTTATTGTAACACATATCTGTACTATATCCTTTAAGCACTAAAATGTACATATATTTATATAAATCCATTACACTCTTTAGACAAGTTCTTTCTTTGTCTTGCTGTGATAACTATCTATACATCTAAATATTTTAACAAATGTTTACAAAGTAAATATTCTGTTTTCTCTCTATGCGGAGATGAACATTTTAACAATCTTTCTGAAGCTGTTATTGTGAGCTCTATACAATATATTTTTAAGCTCTTGGTAGTAGATAGCAATTCACATTCTGCATTTTTCATGAATATGTAAGTACCTGACCAATATATGATTTTCAAGTAAGCTAACATTTACATTTTATCTCAAAGCTGATTGGGCGCCAATAGACAAATGACACTTCCAATTTTTTTTTTTTTTTTTTACATTAAATCAAGGTTCCGAGGCACCACACGGTTTCTTGTATGGTCGAAGGAGTTGTTTATGCCATCTTACCAGACATTTTTCATTTTTAACATCTTTTAATTCATAGGTATGATAACCAAATTTTGATATAATTTCTGCAGGACCTTTATATAACAATTCCATCCTTTTGTTCCTACCTCGCAAGGCACTTGATAACTTATGGTCTTTAACTAGTACCCAATCGCCTATCTTAGGTTCCCATCTATGTTTTCTACTCTTTTTCTTTAATTTTCGCTTCTCTGCCTTTTTCTTGATTCGTTCAAAAGCAATTTTCGCTCTTTCTTCTTCACTTAACTGAATGTCATTAATTTTCAGTGTTTTTGGTTCCCCTATCAATATTGGTTCTGGTTCAATTCCTAACATTAATTTTATTGGTGCAAACCCAGTAGTTACATTAATGGTGTGATTGATAATCTTTTCTATCAATGGACAATATTTCACCCAATCCTTGTGATTATGATGTGTAAGTACACGTAAATAAATTCCTATATCTCGGAGGACACGTTCTGTTGGATTCCCTGATGGAAAGTATGATGAACAATAATTTAGTTTTCTCGCGTCTAATGTCACCCTAGTCTTCCCATTGGCCTTACTTACAATACATAGGGGATTCACAAATTCTGAATTCGAAATCTCAATAACCTCATCTTCTAACATTGACTTTATAACTGCATCTACCTCTTCTCTTATTGTACTAGGGATAGCTCTCGCTTTATGTGTAAAAGGTTTGATGGGTATCATCTCAAACGAATGAGTATAAATATTACATTTACCAGGTTTCTCAGAGAATACTTCTTTATTTCGGATTAATATTTCAAACAGTTTATCCCTCTGTTGTTCATTTAGTTGATCAGCCTGAGTTACTTTTTTTTTCTCAACAATTCTTCTAAGTCCTCACTACTCTCCCTATCATAGTACCTAGTTGCATCAGAAACCTCAAATTGTCTATGAAATCATTTTTATCCCATTCTACATTTTCTTTATTATCGATACTGTACTCTTTGACATTTACTTCAGTTAATTCCATAGCTCCTACTTTAACATATTCTACAAAGAATGTACCCCTTGGATTTCTTCTTCCTCTTTTTCTCGTACAATAGTTTCTGAACTACTATCTTCCACAAAAGGCACTATAATGGTCTCATCTTCAACTTTCATTTCTACAATCATGTTTTTAAAATTCACCACAGCTTCCCAGGCATAAAGACAATCACAACCTATTATAATATCTGTAACAAGTCTTCCTACAATCAGAAATAAAATTCCAAGTATTCTCCCATTTGTTTCAATATTTATCATTGCTTGAAATTTTACTCTCTCTTTTCGTTTTCCCACAGCTAGCGAGCAATATATCCCATTAACTGGTAAAGACATTACTTTAAAACCACTACTTTGTAAATTATCATAAAAATTTTGTGAGCATACTGTGCTATTTGATCCCGTATCTATAATTGCATTGTATTGTTTTCCATTTACTCCAATTTTGATTTTAGGTGGATCTCCTACTTTTTCGTTTTCGTCGATTCTATTTTTAAATTCTCTTTTCTTTTGTATCATCATTTGCCTTCCAGGACTATTTATTTCCGAGTACTTATCACAATCATTACTAGGATACCCAGTTCTCACTGAAGGCGCGTTTGACCGGGTCTGGCGTTTCCCTGATTTTTATGTATTGCTCCTGTACTATTTCCCGAATTGTTACTTCTGTTTTCCTGCATTAAATCGGGGTTACTTCCTACCATGTTTTTGACCGTGTTAATGGCCTCAACCATTTCCGCATTTTCGGGGGAATTTCGTCCATTAGAATACCTTTCTTCCTGTCTTGGTGACCTCGGTCTAAACTCATTATCTCCGTTTGTCCAATACCCATCATTTGAATTTCTACTATGTCCAAAATAACGTCCCCGTCTACCTCGATCAAATCTATTTGTATTCATATAATTCACCCTTATATTTCTTCCCCTTTGATTACCATTTCTATTTTGGTGACGCCCTTCCTGGTTATATCTACCTTGATTTTCCCACCGGAATGATTCCATCCTTGGTACTGGTCCTTTATATCTTTCCCTAATCTCACTTCTATTCTGATAATACTGTGCCCCTTGCCCGAAAGAATTGACAGTTTCTTTTCCTTCATATTTATTTCCAAATGCGTGTTTTGGCTTATTGACTTCTAAGGCTGATAATAATTCGATCATAGCTGCAATGCTATCGGGTCGGGCTATGATTAGGTAATGTTGAAGTGTTTCCGGAAAATGTGGAGTAACTATATTTATTAGATCTTTTTCGTCTAAGGGAGGATCCAACATCTTCGATTTTCTCGCTATTCTCATAAAATAGTTGACCATTGATTCCTCCGATCTAGGATTAAATTTTCCATTGCTTAATTCAACTCTAATATTAGCCTGCCTACTAGCTCCCCAATATCTGGTTAAAAAGATGTTCCTAAAGGTCCTGTAGTCATTATTGTTACCCATAGAAAGGCCTAGCCAATTGGCAGCATTACCCTTTAGGCATTTTCTTACTATCACCATCTTGTACTCCTCTGGTATACGTTTCACCGTGAAGTACTCTTGTAACCCTTCTAAAAAGGCTTTAGGATCATCTGAATCTTCATTTTCAAAAACTGGAGGTGTCATTTCATTTAAGACATGGTTAGGCCAATGTAAATTTGAATTGTCACCTGTCCCTGCACTATTTCTGAGATCAGAATGGGAATTACTGTTACCTCTATTTTGCATCGAAATGTCAGCTGATACACCTGGTATTGCCTCGTTTCTTGCAACTTCATTACTAAGATTGTTGTGATTACATGCATTTTCATTTAATTTCAAATTTTCTAAGGCCTCTTTTACCTGAGTAATTTCTGTTACTACCCCTTTTATTTGGTCTGTAACATCCTCCAAATTTCTAGCCTGTCTTTCACTTTCTACATCAGATCTTTCTACTTTACACCCCTGTAACTCTTCTCTAATTTCTTCCCTTTGTTTGTCTAATCTATATGTTACTTTTTCCCTTTCTTTATCTAATTTTTCACTCACTTGTTGACCTAATTTCTTTTCAGAATTCTTTACTTCTTGCCTTATTGTCTCTAATTCTCCCTTAACCTGTTCTACCTGTTCTCTATTTTCTTTTACTTCACTACTAACTTTATTAATTTCCTCCCTAACTTCTTCCCTAAAGGTTTCTAAAGCTCTCTTCTGATTCTCCAATTGCATTCCCAATTCCTGTTGTCCCTTCTCTAATTTCTGTCCTAACTCTATACTAGTTTCATCTATCTTTTGACTTAACTCTGTACTCATCTTTTGACTTAACTCTGTACTCATCTTTTTCACTGTTCTTAATTCTTTACTATTTTCATCTATCTTTTGACTTAACTCTGTACTCATCTTTTTCATTATCTTTTGAAACATATTCTCTATTTCTGACATAAATGCTGGCCTTTCTGAATTAGTACTAAACATTTCTGAGCTACCTCTAGGTGTTTCTCTAACGTTCTGATCTTCTACTTCTTGGCATATTCTGCTACCAATTACATTCTGATTAAATTCTTCCATCCTACTTACACTTTTCTCAATTTCCGGACTCTCAAAACCTAGAAAATCGGTATCACTGTCTTCCATTTCTAAGCTATTTACATGTGTTTTTCTACTCACCAAAATTTTCAATATTTTCACTATTTCACTTTAACTGCACTTAAACTTGTTCACTACACGTTTCACAGATGTTGACACGCTGGGCACCTTCTTGTCTGCTGGTTGGATGCTGGCTCGGTCGTCTTGGGGTTGGTCCATTCTTTCGACGCCACACGTTGGGATGCCAATTTGAAGCTGAATTATCGTTCTTCCCTTCCTGATGTATCGCTGTATCGGCCGTTGATGCTTAAATGTCGTTGGTGACGTGGTGTTGCCCTTTGATGTGTTTCGCTCCGGCTAGTCAGCTTGAGATCTCTTACTTTTATCTCGGGTTTGCGTAAGTGTGATGGACAACCCAAGAACAACTTTATATATTATTTATTGCGTTTTTAAATATTTTCGGGAGCTATGCCGACTGTATATGTAGAGGAATCTCACTCACGTCCGCACAGCACAACCTCCCGTACTGGTCTCTGGTTGAGTAGTGACGCTTTCTAGCTTACCCACGCTAAGAAGACCGTTCTCTTCCAATTTGAATGTCATGACGTCATCCAAGAAAGCCTCGTATCCAAAATGCTATTTCCTTTTCCCGCAATTTAGAAATGTCCCTTTCTATTATAACATGTTCTTTTATGAATTTCGAATATATAATTACCTTTTTAGGATTAAACGATGTTTACTTTATATTTTATTAAATATATCGCGGGACTTTTAAGGTTTTCAGACCTGACTTTCGAACGTGTATTTAAACTATGTAGTATGACGTCATGACTCGTTAATTTCAAACCAATAATGTGTTTATCCTACAAATTTAACGACTATTATTTACTCATATCTTGCTCACCTTACAACACTTCCTGCTCTATTATCTATTTATGTTATTACTTAACACTTATCGCAAATCTCATATCCGGCAATTAAATTAAAACGTGTCTTTTTCAAAAGCCCATTCGATCGGAAATCTAAATTTCGGTATCAACTTTGAGGTGGGTAGATTTTCTTGCAAATCTTGTTGCATCTTTGGAACATGAAGAATTTTATCAAGCTTTGTATTATTTATAGTAATTTTATTTCCGAGCTATGCTGTTCACACACAAGTGTGCACCTCTTGTAATATTCTGAGTTGGGGCACCTTAATGTGTTTCTGATATATCAATATCATTTCTTTTGTTAAATCTAAAAATGTAAGTTGCAAACAGCTTCAATTTTTTCTGAAGTGCTTTTTCTCTGCCTAATGCTTTCAAAGTTATATAAAATTCAATAGGAATTGAAAGAACCTGAGAAAATTCAAGATATACATATGATTTGTCTCTTGAGATATCTCAAAACATGGGATATCTTAATCAAAATCCTTAGATCTGTTTTTTAGGAAATGCCAGTCAAGCTGTTTAGAAGGGTTACCCATAAATAAGACATAGAGAAAGTTGTGTAAATACAAGGGTGGTTCAATAAGTACCTGTGTTTCAAAAATATGGTGTTGCTAAGGGAAGTTTGTGTTACCATCATGTACTGTCATTTGTTACACAGTGTCAAAACAAATTTGGTGCTGATTCGCAGGTTAATTTGGATTTTACAGACATTTCAATAAGTTGTTCAACGTGTTTTTGCTAAAATGGAAAAAGTGCAGCATCGTTCAGTGATTGGCTTTTTACTTTTAGATGGGAAAACTTGCGAGGAGATAAAAGAAAAAGTGGATGCTGTTTATGGAGACCTTTTGCCATCAATGACAACAGTTAAGATATTGGTAAAATGAATTTAAACGTGGTCGAACATCTGTTTTTGATGAGGAGTGCACAGGACACCCTACAGATGTGGTTACTGAGGAAGTCATTGAAAAAGTCTACGATATGATTCTCGCTGATCGTCAAATGAAAGTTCGCGAAGTGGCAGAGCCCGTAGGTGTGTCGACGGTGGTGCTGTTTTTATAATTATTGCTTCGGATTGAGCAATGAGACTATTATTTCTCTCAGGGCGTGGTACTAGATGGAATGAATAAACACTCGATGTTACTTCACTATAATATATTATTTTATTAACACTTTTTCTCGTCTTTACAATTATCTTTTGTCGCACCAATTTATATTATATTGATAGTCTTTCCAGTTTTTCAACAACTTTAGAACAAAAGCTTCATGAAAGTTTAGTCAATTTTCTACTCACATCCACGCGCGTTATAAAAACACGTCTTCTCATCTCAAACACACAGACGCTATTAACAACTCCAGCGCCACTTCACATGATGCTACCTTTTTTTTCTGTACATCTGTGTATGCGTTCATCAAATAGTTCCCGTATTGTTAGGGAAGCGATCTTTAGCTATTCTCCCTTCACTTTTAATATTGAACACATATAATTCTTTTATTTATACATATATATTAAATTTAAATATGGAACTTAACATTTATGACGTCTTTAAACAAACTTAATTTTTTATAACAATGAACAATAGCAACACGTTTTCGTTACTCAACTAACTCGTATCAACACCAAAAATAAAGTACATTTTCAATAAATATTTACATAAATGATTTTCTTTTGGGGTCTTACAATATTCTGTCTCAACGGGAACAACACTTCATATTTTGCACGATCAGTTGGAGATGAGAAAGTTGTTGGCTCGATGGATGCTGTGTTTGCTCACAGTGGAGAACAAGTGGGTGTGGCTTTCAACTTTGGAGCTGTTTAAGCGAAATCTGAAGGACTTTTTGCATCAAGTTATAACTGTCGATGAGATCTGGAGAATCTGCTCCACAGAAGGCAAGTATGCTCCCATTGGCCAGAAAAGTGATGGCAACGATTTTTTGAGATGTGAAGGGTGTCATACTCATTGACTTCTTGGAAAAAGGACAAACGATTACTGAAGCATACTGCAGTGAGTTATTGGCCCAGTTCGACAAGAAGTTGAACAAGACATGGCCCCATTTGACGAAGAAGAAAGTGCTGTTTCACCACGATAATGCACTAACACACTCATCCAGAGCTGCTGACATCAAATTGCATGAATTGCAGCCACACACCCCATAATCTCCCTGCAATTTCTTCCTCTTCCCAAACATGAAGAAATGGCTCGTAAGAACAAAATTTAGATCAAATGAGGTTATCATTGAGATAGAGGTGTATTTTGCAGAGCTTGACAATTCTTATTTTTTGGAGGGGTTAAAAATTGGCAGAAACGTTGGGAGAAGTGTATATGTCTAAAGGGGACTAAGTTGAGAAATAAATAATTTGTGTTACTTATTGAACTGCCCTCGTACACTAGATTTTCATTTTTTCTTATGTTAACAAGGAGACTTGGGTCATTTAAAATATCATTAAACTAAAACTCACAAGATGAATATGGATCAAACTTTTATTTAAAAATTAATTTGATCAAGTCTTCTTACAGAATATGAATACATATTTTACTTAAAATACAGTTTATTTACAGAAAATAATGCATTCAGTAAAATACTTTTTATATATAGATGCTGACAAATCATTTTTAAACAATTTAAAATGTGGCAAAAATGCCTGTATTCCAAAGTTAAAATAAACTGTCAGGCTTAAGACTAAGAAATGTTGTCCTTTTACAAAAATATACCTTCTTGTAAAGCAACACACTTTAAAAATACTTGCTTGCTTCAGTGTGTCCTTGATACCAGAAACAAGTTTATATTATATGCTTAAGAAAACGTGATTAATATCAATAATGCTGGCATGCCATTTGTGCAGCATAAAATATACACTCGGAAAACCATGTTAGTTTTTACAATAGTTTAAATGTTTACAATTCTTGTGAAATAGTAACTTCAGAATATACAACAGCAAATGACAGATATCATTCATTACATATACTCCATTAAAAACAGTCACTAGTTGAAGCATTTAATATAAAACAGTATATCTTAAAAAGTAAAGTTTCCAGTATTTATATTTTATGCCAGTAGTTTTATAAGTAGACAAGTTTTAAAGTGCATATTAATCCAAGAGCAACTGAGAAATCAAAATCCTTGTCTTGATCTTAGAAGTTTCTGAGATGTACAGAGCCCTTGAACATGTGGCTGTATTATAAGGAATTGATTGCCCTGCACTGCATGATAGGTAACCTTCATGTTCTCTTTCTATGTGTCTGTGGTACAGAGGTTGGTAGACCTTGCAAGACCATATGTGTTGGTGCTGTAATAATGCCAAAAGTCTGTATGCTGTAACACATAGAATCTTCATGTATGATTCCTATGCAACAAAGAGAGAGCAATTTATAGACAGATTGCCTGCAGTTTTTGTGCCTGACAGAGAAACAGTTTATAACCTGGTGAATAGATTTACGGAAACAGAATCTGTCTTAATAAGACCCATGTTTTTATGCAGGAAAAACTCAACAACATTGGAGAAAAGTTAAATTAAGTCTAAAGAAGGCTCTGAGAAAGCTTTCACAGGAATCCAGAATTTCTGCAATAGTGTGTTGAATGATGTTCATGAATGTCTAGTGATCCACATGGTCATAAAGAACTAATGAGTGTCAATACAAATTCTGCTAAAAGGTGTAGGATGTGTGGCAGCACAAGGACATCATTTCCAACCTCTGCGATGAAAATATACGATTATTGTATTTATAATTTACATGAGAAATCTGTGCATCTGAATTTAAGGGTTATGAATACATGACTCTGCCGGCAAACTGTGTGCTTCCCAGTGCTAACAAAATTCCCTTAGGTTGTCCATGCATCCAAACAAAGGTTCTGTATTATATCCTTGTTTACAGCCTGCAACCATCATCTTTCAATTTATATAAGAAGAGTCTATGGTTTGGTTCAAAATCAGCTGTCCAGTGTTTTTGCCTATGTATCTTTTGGGATAGCATCTATTCATTTTGTCACAGTTTTGGAGGTAGGGTTTGCCAAATAAGCCAGAGTTTTCCAGTGCTTGTTTAGATAGTGAGTGAATCACTTTGTAACCCTGAATAGGGAGTGGTGGGGATTCCTCCATTGGTCACATATAGCAACTTGCTTCTCCCAAGGAAGAAGCAAAGTGATATGAACTATTGATAAGATTGAAGGCAGAGTTTAGAGAAGAAGATCCAAAGGTATGGGAAGCTGAGGAAATAGAGCTCCACCAACGATACCATAGACAAGCTTTACCTTGGAATATATTCTTGCTATCCATGACCTCATTGAGGCAATTGAGCAATTAACAATCTTCAAAATGGCATCAGCAACAGGAATACTCGATCCATCGTCAATAATGTGCAATGCTCAGTTGAAATTGAAAATGTCTGCCGTATGCTGCAACACACACTTGACATCTTTGTATGAAAGAAGGAACCTTTTTAATCCCACAGCAGTTAATGGCTTTGATTTCCTCTCTTATGTAGATCTTCAGGTCATCAGTAGAAAGAGGATCATTCCTGTATGGTAAGTACACATTATTGAATAGGTATTGTTTTACTGTAAGACTGCTTGCCGACTATTGACTGTAACGCGTACCCGTAGATCTTGCCAGGCTATCACCCATGTGGGTGCTGCTGTATCTTGAAACCATGTATCTAACAACCCTCTACTTCACCTCTAGAAAATTTCTCCTATAAATTCATCTCATTCAGGAATATGTATTTAGCTTGAAGTCTGTAAATGGTTCCTAGTTAGCTAATGAGAAGAATTATCACTTACATTGAAACTTTGACCCAACACTACATTCCTAAGTTAAACAAGCAAGCGTGTGTGGCAGCACATATTGACCACAAATGTCCATTTTTTTTATTGTAATGAAGATGTGCCTGGTTGCACTACAAGATTGCATGATTTCGAATTTACAGTTGTTTGCATTTTGTCCAGCTGCCCATGAACTTCATTTTCACAAAGTCTCTTTCACTACCAGTGTAAGAAGAAATGGTTCCTGCTTCGATTGTATCTTCATATTCACTATCCTCATTTTCTATGGAACTATCCTTTTCACTTGCACATTTTGAAGTCTGGATCTGTAGCAGACATCATCCTTAACCAATATTGGTATTGTATAGTAATAATTTTGTTGCTTCTTTTTTTAATTAAACGAAAACAGACACTTGCTGAAGTCTTACCTTTGTAAAACTGTGTGCACTATTACTACTTCTTGTAAAATTGGCAACTGATTCACAAATACATGGTTGCATCACAGTGTATTGTGGGAACACACCACTTGACTGCTCATGTCCAACAATGAAGCTATGCAGGCTAGAGCAATAAGAATGTACGGGAGACCATTGTCAACCTTATGATGCATTAGTGTTATAGGGTTAAACCAAGCTTACTGTACATTCCAAGGAGAATTTTACTATCAGAGATCAGACTTAGTGATGATGGGCAGTCCATCACCACAGTTAGCAGACCTCTTTATTGAGATTCAACAACCAGGTCATTTCTGCAATAACTTCAAGTATAGCTCGGATATGTTGATGACATGCTTGCAATAGTAAACAAGAGCCTAAAAGAAGGTACTGTGAAACTTGCAGGTACAGGTCGCGCGTTACTTCTTGACGAATGATAATTTTATATGAAAGGTTGAATGCGAGTCACTACTCAGCTTTTCCGGGAACGTTCGCATCGAAAGAGAGAAGGTACAGTCTGCAGTGAGATGACGCACATGCTTCTGAGCTGCAGTAGTACAGCACTACAAATCAATTTATCACACTTCCAGTAATATCAGCCACACGTATTATACACTATACCTCTATAACTGTTTCCACTTAACTTTCTTGCATTCTTCTATTCCCGACATTTCTCCCTCGTCTTCCTTGTCTGAATTGCTGTTATTTTCGTTGTATGCATACATCCGTACCGCACAAAACTTTTGCAGTCGACTGTATACACAAGCGTGACAGAGGAAAACAGAGGTGTCTGTTATCGTAGCCGTAGCATAAACATTTGCTGACCTGTTTATTAAGGGTAGGCCTACTCACTGGATTTCTGCTCAAGGTCATTCGTCAAGAACAAACGCGCAATCTATACTCAGACTACCATATATAAGCCAGGAGTTTCAGCTCAGTTAAGTAAAAACACAGGTTTCAATAGCATAATCTCCAAATCATTAAGCATTCCTTTAAACAGAGTAGAGTATAAGAAAGAATATCAACCAATAGTGAAAACAGCAGGAAAAAATTGTTTCTCAAAATGGTTACTTGACAAGTTACAGAACATTAAAAAGAGGAAACCAATTGCAAATATAGGCACAGATACAGGAAAAACAGAAAAAAGGAAGAAATTCACATACCACCTTTGCGATTAAAAGGTTTCAAATAATTTTTAGTGATTATAACAGTTCTGGCCCCATATAAGAAGTACAATGTAAACAATCTATTAATATCAAGCAATTTGGAAAAGTTGCCACCATCCAAAATATACATCAAATATAAAGGCTGGAACAAAATCTATGTTGGTAAAACAAAAAGAAATAGAAAAATCAGCAGTATTGTCAAAAATAACAACACATACGAGAAGATATTTATAAAGAAATACAAAACCTATCTGATGAATTTTAGGTTCCTTCCAAGAACAACATAATCTACAAGTTCATCTGTGGTCCAACCAAGTTTCAACCAGTCAATTGCAGCTGAGGATGCAAATATGTCTGCAAAACTTGTTCTATAGCAACAATGTTGAATATTTCTTTTTTCCTCTACACAAACTACAATTATACATACACAATAATTCCAATTTTTCGGCCTGACAGCTTTTTCTTAAGTCCTACTGTTCTTTCTTAATTTTCCTTATCCATTTCTCCCGTACTTTTTCCAAATATTCACTCATATGTCTACTTCTTCCCTCTCCCTTCTGTCAACATTTTTGGATTTCTTTCCATTTTGTCCCACTTTGGATCCAGATAGCATTTCTCCACTTATTTCCTTGCATTGCAGCAAATAATGACACAGATCTTCTGATCCCCCACACACAGCACATACTTCCAAACTATTCTTAAAACCTTTGAAGTATAATGCCCCTGTAGCAAGAAAGATTAGTAAAGCTATTTCAGTATACATTCTACTCCTGGCCAAGCAGGAGACCCAGATTCAATTCCTGGTACCAGCATGGGTATTTTTTTCCCACTGAGAGGCCTGGTCTGGGATACATTCACCCTCGATAGGTTCCTGAGGGGCCAATTGAGGAGTTACTTGACGATCATTTATCTTCTCTTCACTGCATACTACTTCTAGTTTTAATTCATATTCTTAACTGCTCTGTTCTTTTTCTCAGCTAGTAGTCACATTGTGACAGTTCCACCTTTGCACACTGCAGGTGTTGAATGTTTGCTCCATCCAACTACAGTCCAGATCTGACCACATGCAACTAGGTCATATTTCCCAAAACAATTATCTTAATCGCCTAAATTGCATTGACTACACATTGTGACCAAACCCATGTGATACAGTTGGTCAAAGCCATTGATAACGGCTTTGAGACCGGGTGATTCAAGAAAGCAAACCCAAATGTGGCTCAGCCAAGAAGAGTTGTCATCTGCATTCTGGAATGTTCCATCAATGTATCTTCTAAGCAACAGGAGAATAAAAAGAAGGCAGAAAATAAAAGAGTCAGTTATGAGGAATTTTTAACTCAGAAGTACAAACTGAGATTTGTAGTGCATTTTGCATAAATAATAAAACATGCTACAAGTTAACTGATGTTTTTATTTGTTGGCATACAAACAATGTGTTGCATTCTATCCTAAAGTGTCTTACAAAACAGTTGAATGTATGAGACGGTATAATGGAAAATACTTTGAAACGATTCAGTGATCAGAATCAATTATTTTAAATTTCAGTGCAATCATTCTCAAGGCTTTCAGAGTGAACATTGTATTTTGGTAACAATGTTTCATCTGAAAGACAGAAGTTTTTGACATCTTAAAGTAAATGTACAGTGGTACGTCTGCATTCTGGGACAAATCTCATCCAAAGCAAGACAAAGAAATCATTATGAACTGTAACTTTAAAGTTTATTTTATTTTAACATGATCAAAATACTATTTTCAATTCACAGCAAAAAAACTGAATGCATTATAACAAATACAAAATTAATACCTTTGAATATGTAAAATTATCATTTCTGTTGCATATTTTACACTTCATCTTAAGGTCTATTTCAGATCAAAATTGCCATTTCACATTTTCTTTGCAAAGTGTGCTCTAAGCTAAAACACTATTGCCTGGTGCACATACTTAACTTTCATTTTAACTATTACATTTCTTTCTACCTCTATTCTATTTGATAAGACTTACAATGTCAATAAAATTCAACTAAATGGTAATAAAAAAAAAACTTGTACAAATGATGGCCAAAACAAGAGTCAATTCATCAAATTAACACTGAATACAACTGCTTTCAATACTGGAATCTAAAAGCTGCTGAATGTGATGACAAACTACCATAATATAAAAACAAAGAACTGACTAGCCATTTAATCTAATGGTTTAATAAAACTCAGTCCTCTTCTTACACAATTAATTAATACAGTGTTTCTTTTATAGAACACATAATCTAGATGATCACTTTTAAGGAATAGGAATACATCATTGCTATTAAAGGCTCTTTAGGAGCACCAACAGATGAAATAGTTCCTTCAGTACTTAATACTACCCAATCGAGCAAAAATAATACTTCTGTTAAATACTCTTTCTGTTATAGGGGGGAAAACTCTTACAGTTCTACAATATAACAAATAATTAGAGACTATAGGCTTCACTTATCTTAAGTATGGTATAAGTTGTTTAATTAATCACCGACTTGAGCATTGCTAGCTTTTACTAGTATCTTCAAAGGAAGATTACCAATCACTGAAAGCAATAGTCTCTAATTATTTGGTATATTTGTATATTTAATTTACTTCACTGTTAATAACTTCAGTTTTTCATTGTATAACCATAAAGTTCTGTTCAAAGATATTTTATACAGTCAAGTGAAATGCTGCTGAAACGCATGTTATAGACAAAAACATTGCAAGATGCAACCTATTCTCTCAGGTTACAAAAATGTCAAAATTATTCAACCGATAGAAAATGTTTATTTATTGGGGGGAAAAAATTGCAAGATACTGATGAGATAAACAGTAATGATGTTTCTTTGAATGCATTTTTTCCGAAACCCACAAGTCATCTTGCATTTATGGTATACCTGGTGGAAGGGCCATAAAGTTACCATTTAGGTGGTAATTCTATGTGTAGAGATAAATATACAATTATAATATCATTTTAGCTTTGAACTCTTATTTTAGCAGAAAAAATAAGTTCTGCACATGGCACCCTAATTCAGTCTTACTAAATGCCTTGATTAGCCACAGTTTATCGCTTGTTTTGCATAAATTGCAGTGCCTGTGAGACTTGATAGTTTGTAACCCAGCAATGCCACGAGTCCCCCTTGAATCACACACTTGTGGTACTACGTTCTGCAGAAGGCATGACTAATACATTTTCTTTTACTGAAGGTTCAAATAAAGTGACAATGTAGTTTTTTTTCTCATTAAACCTTAAACTAAAATTATTTGTTGTATCTCTATAAATCAGATATATCACTCATTTTACTCATTTCTTTTGTTTTTACTTTAAGGACCAATTTCATCAACCAATCTTAAAAATACTGTAACATCTTGTTTGTTAACATTGTTAAAACTCTTACATTTGATCAAGTTGTGAACTGTAACATCAAATGAGAGCTTTTATAGGACAATGGCTAAATTAAACAGCTTGTAGACATGCTTTCATGTACTTTTGTCTATGCATTGTATGCACTCTTATTACAGTTGACTAGTTATTTGTATAGACAGTTGCCATATGATTTTCGAGGTTAGGATTCAACTGGGCCAGTTTTATGCTAACAAAACACAGCACCAGAAAGGGCATTTAAAACACTACATTGACACTAAAAGTGGATGGATTAAGCAGCAAAAATTCAGTTTGCTTCTTGAAGCAATTGCTTCCAACAAATGACAGTGCTATTGCTTATCATAAGGATATCTATGACTGAAATTTCATGCAAATCAAGAAAAAACACCTTTTTTAAATTTTAGTTCTATAAAATAATTTAGACACTGCCGAATACGAAAAATGCATAATTTGCCTCCTGACGCCATTTTTAAATGCCCTACTCCATATTTAAAGGTTGCGTGGATTTTAAACTCTCTGAAGATTACGCCCACTTCTGTCTGCATCCACATTCTTTGGCTGTTTTCTGTTCTCGAAGGCCAAATTTTGGAAATTTGGCCTTGACTGCAGAATCGTCTCATAGAGCTGCAGGTTGACTTTTGCAGTGAAATTTCGCATACTTACAATGCAAGACAAAGTAATGTACATCAAAGAAAAATCTGTTCTTTGAGTTTGAATATACCACATACCATGTGATACATCTAAACCTATATCAAACTGTTATTCTAGTGCAGTGATTTTGAATAATCATTATATAATACACTTTTAAAATAACATAAATATTCAACTTAGATTATGCGGTATGAAATGGCATTTGTTTATGTTTTACCACGAGGTGCACAGTGAATATTTCAAGTTGGTGATTTTTTGGTGTCTTGAGTGTGTTGTAAGCTTTATTTGTAGTCAACATTCTGCCTAGATATGTTGAAATCACCGAGAAGTAGTTATAGGCAACAACAGAGGAGAGGAAAAGGAAATCTGAGGGTCCAACCTACCAGGCTGGTGGATTTTAATGTGGGATATGCCTTGAAATCTTGTATCGCTATTGATATTTTCAGCATTTTTGTTCCTGTAAAATGTTCCTTGCGATGCAGTTTTTGTATTTCACTAATGAAACTTGCTATACATGTTCACAGAGACACAAGGAATACAAATAGTCTTAGGTTTTGTTGCGAGATGTATCTAACTATATATTTTTAATTTTCAGATCCAAAAATTACAATTTTTTGGCCAAAAAAACATGTTTTTAAATTTAAGAATTTTTTGTGCCTAAACTAATGGAGGCACAGAGAAACCTAGGGCAATTTTTAAAAGTAGATGTATTGTGAACCCAGGGTTAAAATATTAGATCAAAATTTAAATTTTTTTGTCGCAAGGAACTTTTTAGTAGCGTAACAAAAAATAGTGAAATTTAATCATAATGTCTAAACTATTAAAGCAAAACAGGTGATATTTAAACTGTAACATGTTTGCATTACATTATATGTATGGTATAAATTTGAACCAGCTAGCATTATTAGTTCAGAATTTCAAGGTTTCAGTCATACATATCCTTAATGAAAAGTGCCGATAGCATTAACCTTCAGAGTAATAAAATTGTAGCAAAGGAGCAAGTTTCTGTTGGAAGTATTCTAGCCTCTCATTTCCCCTATAACTGTGGTTTGGATAGACTGTATTGGTTTAAAAATGCCATCTTTTGCAAGTTTTCCAAATCATTATGGTGCATTGGCTCTTCTTTGGTTAGGAATGGCATTAAGAACTCCAAATACAGCAACACACTGATTTTCTTTTGTTCCTTCATTCAAACTTAAGCAAACATTTCATCTTTACTTTCTTGTATTACTCTGCTGCAAATGTCAGAAAGAATCATCTTGAGAACTAAATACCATTAAAGTAGATTATTTTTTCAAATTAATAATTTCTGTAAAGCTAACATATCCCCAAAACTATATGCAAAATTTCAGCTTTCTAACTCAAATACTTTATAAGATACATTTATATACAGCTGCACAAACCTAATAAAGTGAAGTAATATATTACAATAATACTCTTAACACTGATTTGGGCTTAAATGTACAAAGTTCACAAAAACTACATGTTTATCTTGTCTAAATGAAGAAATGGACTATAATCATCTTCAAAAATGTCCATCAGTTCTAAATGTACAAAATGATTATGAAAAATATTGGAGTGTAAGAAGACTAACAACTTCATTGTTAAATGTCAGGAATTAGAAAACAACATGTTTACCTTGTACTAGAAATGTGTTGTGGTAGTTACCTCATTGCCAGCTAAGTTCTGACCACTGCATCCTCTCCTGTGATACTCTGGTGATCATTTGGTAGGGAATTGTAAGTTCATTACTCAATGATGAGAATGGTATGGGAGACTCTTTTCATTGTGAAAAACAGTCACCAATCCCTAAGGTGAGGCACCTAAGTAGTTGCCTTTTTCAACTGTCACCAATGAGTACACAGAAAAGGATGGTGTGCCACTAGCTGATGAGGTAACTACCTTGAAAACATGTTTTCAGTTACACGGAAATGTGTTTAGTAAAGTTTCCGTACTTAAACCTGGTTTAATGTAATACATATTATATGGTCATATTTATTTTGCTAACTACATTTATTAAAGCATTAAAAAAACTGAACTCCCAGTGCAACAGCCCATGAAGGGCCAAGGTTTGCCACCTGGCTGCTACATCCCCCACCTCTGCCCACCACAGGCATCATGAGTGGGGTGCAGTACTGGAGTGTGGGATGTGGTAAGTGCCCAGAGCCCCCCCCCGACCAGTTGTGTGGCCTTCATAACCTGGGGTTGCTACTTCTCCATCAAGTAGCTCCTCGATTGGCCCCTTTGGGACCTAATGATACTAAATGCACCCCGTGCCAGGCCTCCCAAACAGTGGAAAAATCCCTACCCTGATACCGGGGATCAAACCCGGATCCCCATACCAAAGACAGGTGCGCTACCACTGTGCTGAGGAGGCAGTCTATTAAAGCACTAGTTATTCCTAAAAAAAGTAATAAATTAGAATTGCTTTTTAAAATATACCATATAATCTAATTTTAATGCATTTTTAAATATATTTTTGTTCAATTGTTAACTTCAGAATTGTAATTTGTAATAGTGAATAAACCAATTTTTACTTTCTCTACTGGTAACTAAGGGAAATATTGTATTCCACCCAAAAATTTGATATCGAAATTTCACTGGAAATATATGTTTTGAGGCCCCCTGAATCCAAAAAAAGCATTTTTAGAAAAAGGTCCGTGTGTGTGTGTGTCAGTGGACAGCATAGCTCAAAAACGAAAAGTAGGTTAAAAACCAAAGTTGGTATTTAAGTTTAATGTCTTTCAAGGATGCAACATGAAGATTTTGAAGAAAATAGCCCCACCCTAAACTACCCTTTATATGGAAAATTTTGATTTTCTTGAAAATGGCTCTAACGATTTTGATTAAAATGTCATATCTTTAAGATATTTTTATGACAAATGAAATGTATATTTTGTATTTTCTGGCTATAGCTCCTGTAGTCGCATTTATTCTGGACGACTTTTGCATAACTGGTAAACCGTTAGAGATAGACCAAATCATACTATACAAAAAATGTAGATCTTGTTAAAATACACAATTTATGTCCAGATAAATTTTCTTGTAGGTTGAACAATTTTGGAGATATACCTTGTCATGTGAGTTTTGGAAAACTTATAATCTTCATGAAATGGAACATCGTTCATTTTTTTGTATGTTAAGTGTGCAAAGAGAATAGAATCTCAAAGCTTTAAAAGATTTAACTATCGCACAAAGCCTGCTGTATTGTAATATTCCCCTTGCACCTACAAGGAAATAAGCAATAATTATGTACAAATGTTTATCTTAACACAAAGAAGATATAGGAATAAGAGTTTGTAAGAATGGTTAGTACAAGAGTAGAGAAAGTCATGTGAGTGCAACACATCAGATTTTTGCATTTAGAGTGTCTACTGAAGATCAAAAATAAAAATTACCTTCTGTCACTACAAAAGGAGCATTCTAAAGACATTTGTTAGTTTGCAATGAATATAATTCACTGTTCTTTAAACAATGAGGCGAAAACAAAAGAACAAAGACAAAAATCATAACAAATTAAACATTATATAATCAGTTTGCTAAATGCAAATGAAACATGCTATTAAAACACTTCTAAAAGATTCCAAAAAGAAATAAATATTACACACAAGTGAAAAAATTTAAAGAACTCGTAGATAATTGAGATCAAAGATTTGAAACTATAAAACAGGTGCCAAAAAGGACTTTCCCTTATACTTCTTAAAAGTAAATCATGAAAATGAGGACCTACATCATAATGGAACACTATATGCCAATTTGTCCTTTCAGAGCTTCAGCTTTTGTGCTATTTGACTACCTGGAAATAAATCAACTGCAATAAAAGTAGCATAGTGACATACTTCATGTTATGGTGTGAGCTCACCAAAGAACTTCTGCTTTTGTTACATTGGTAGAATTTACGTAATTCAGTAGGGCAAACCTGAACTTGCACATGCCTCTATTTATAAAGTTTATATTTTCTGAAGACAACAATATATTTTACATTGTATAATATATGTGTATGTGTGTATGCATATATATAGGTGTTATGGGCACGAGTTTGCAGATTTCATGTGATGGTAGATTGTGAAAAGTAAAGATAATTGAACATTATTGAATACATTGACAACAGAGTAGAACTGAAGCAAATGTTTTGTTTGCTAATAGGGCTTCTGCTGTCATGCATGTGTTTACATCTACGAGTAACAGCCCAAACCAGACCAGTCCTACAAAACTGGTTTTGCCATGTGCACGTGTTTATCAGCTACTGCAAGTAACAAGGTAAGCAATAGTTTTCTTTCAAGCTTAATGAGCAGTATTCACTAGACCTGAGCAGGTAGTTTATAGTGTCAACATTCCTGACCTTCCTCTTAGCACACTTGCCAAAAGTATGACCAGGAATTTATCCTAATACACACACCAGAATCCAGATATTTAATATTATTTTGTGGCTAAACAAATCAGTTCTTTTAAAGCTCCATGCCAATTGCAGAAGTAAACGATAAATTAATGTTAACACTGGCAATCAAACATTCAACCAATTTTATTTTTTATTTACTCAACCATGCACTATAGGAAAATGGTAGAGGAATTTGTTTCAGCTTACGTCAATAAGTCACTGTTAAACTCTGTGGACTCATACCTCTCACTTTGTATATGTATTATAATATATGCATTTTTTAAAGTCCATTGCAGCAAACCGAGTTATTTTGTGCACCTGATGCCCTATTTTGGGACAATGCAGTGCACTTCTTCCTGTTGCATAGAAACTTATGTTATATATTCCTGGCTTTCTGATATAAGTTTTTTCTACACAAATTAGGCTTCATTTGTATAAGCAATTTTGTAACACATGATACGATCTGAAAGTGCATTGAGTTTAATAAAGGCATTTTAATTATATCAAGCAATGCAACAATTGCGTAAGAGTCCCACTCTTAATGCTCTCTTGACAAGTTTCTACTTGCACTCAAAAGAGCATCTGACGTTACAGTTCAACCATAAGGTCCCATTTACGCATGCAATTTCACGTCGTGTGACATGAGCTAAGAAGTAGCAAGTTAAATGGCAGCATTTAAACCATAGAAGGCAACAGTCACAATATTCTATGTTTTACAATCTCAAAAACACGTTGCATGCTCTTTTAGTTCATGCAACACATGCAAGATGTGCATACTGTGAGCAAAAAGTTGAATCAAAGCCGCCACTTTGAGAAAATCAATGCTATAGTTTTGATTTTTGAGTGTGGTTTGTGCTTTCATGTGTTGCAAAAGTGATCTGATTTTCGCAATCAAGTATTTTATCAAGTATGGATAGGGAACCTTTTATAGAAGAAATTTACATTAGGAGTTTAATTTGTGATGTTAGATCAGAAATTAATAAGGATCTTGACAAGAAGAAGCAATTTTCCAGAGAGGTCCTTTTTTTTTAGTTCAAAATTTGTAGCAATAGTATAGTATGAAAAACTCTGGAAATGATCTGATACTGATTTCCCAACAATACACAGTGCAACATGCCACATGAATAAACTATTAAAATTACGCTGTGTCCCATCATTTCCTTTTTGTGGACGTGAAATCACATGGTAGTAACTCAACAGCAAAGCTGAGTGATCAAAGTGAGCTCCAATCTTGGCATGCCATGCTTTAAGATATACAGGACGACAGGGAATTTTCATTACCATTTGCCCAATAGGCCTAAATTAGTTACTTTTTACCTACTTTTGTTGCCAAAGGAGCAAATGCATTACAATTATGTTTTCTTCTGTTACTGGTAGACACTCTGGTTTACACTAATGAAAGGATTATAGCAACACAACCTAGTTTAATTTCTTTCTTACCTATGTTAGTAACCGCGAAGACTACTTTAACATCCAAATTTCCTCCATTAATGCACTGAAATAAGTTATTACTTCATTTGCTTCTGACATATTACATGTGAAAAGTATCCACTTCATTATAATTTAAGGCTAAAGTTCGGGTTTTTACAACCAGAATTTGTCTTTCACATAGTTTCGTTTCTTTGCATATAATTTGCATTTCTTCAATTTTGTTTCTTCAGGGGTTATGTGTATCTTCGTGTCAAGCCAAGGGCAAAATTGCTCAGAATTGGAAGGTGCCAATTCGCAAATTTCCTGAAACTGAAACCCGTAAACCTTTCCTCATCCAGCAAAGTGTAATAATTTTGTAGTGCCATATAGTTTAGAATGCATAAAATATTCAGAGCAGTTAATGTACAAAAATTACGTATAATATGTATAAAGTGGAATTCTGTTTTTTAAGAATCCTTGAAGATATGGTACTACTGGTTCTGGCTGAAATTCTTCCAGGTGCCACAATAAACACATTACAGCAAAGCTTAAAGCAAAGAACACCATATCCTAGGCTACACACACATTTCTATGATAGCCGCAAAATTTAATGGCAGCTGATAGAGGACTATTATTATTCTATTTCCTGTTCTGCAAATAAATTTTGTGGGTGCAAATGATATAATTGGCTTTGTACCATTTCACAGCATATTTAACTATACAACACAACAAGCCTATGATTGAATTTAGTATCGAGCCATCTGCCATCAAATTTTGTTGCAGACCAGTGAAGGGGGGCCAAGATCATGTATGACACAGATAAGCTGTGGTATATGATAGGACTGTATACCATTCAGTCTATTATCTTAAGTTACAATATAATACAACAGAATTTAATGTTTTATCCTGTCCGTGGTGAAAATCTGTAACACCTTTGAATCTCTCCACAAAGTCAAAAAATTGCCTCCTTTGCTGTACAGTCATAAAAACACCAGCTCCTGTATATTTTCCAGAAAACCATAAAAGTTGGTGAGCATGCATACACAAGGAATGGTAACAAGAAACACAGTCAACGTTCCTGTTGGTATTTCTGAGCTCTATAAAGCTTCCCATTCAGCCCAAAATGATAAAGATTAAATAAATACAGAACCTAAATAGAAGTATAGTCTTACAGTGAATACCTGCTCGCTGCAATACCTTAGTAAATGAAATAGCGAATATTTTAGCAAAGGTAAAACAATAGTTTTCATATGAATCCATTAAATGGATCATAAAAAGAAAAACTGTTTCTAATAATAACCAACAGATAACATTTTCAAAGAACAGTAAAAATAGACATTTTGAATGATCGATCAGTAGTTTCTGATTTACCTAGAATATCTCCTAGTTCCACATTTTGATTTATAACAGGACATGATTGTATACACATTTTTACAAAACTGGAATAGTCTCCGAGCTGTTCAGTGCTCCAAGAAAGAAGAAATGGACATGGAACACCTTAAAAATTGTGACTCTTGTGGGTTTTGAAAATCCAACATCAAAATACAGGGAAGCTAGAACGAGAATTATTTCATTATTAACACCTGAGCACTGCATGCACACACCCACACACACATTTTATGTTATACTTGGTTTGTTCCCACACATTTGTGCACTAGGCTTTATACAAATTTGTGTAATATTCCATGCTTTTCGAGATGATTGGAATACTAAAAAAAATGAAATACAGTAAAACTCTTTTTATACGTTTCACACTTCTACATTTTCTACACTTGTACATTTTTTCGGCAGTCCTGGCTAAATCCTATAATATACATTATGACAAACAACTTTTATTTATGAGATTTTTATGCTTATATGATCATAGCTTATGTCCTTGAGAGCAAAATGCACCATGTATATGTTTACAATGGTCTTGTTCTTTAAAATCAAGAAATATTCGAAGCTGAAACTTTTGACTCACACTGTGCATTTGTTGGAAAACATTCCTCAGCGTGGAAGTGAGGGCGACCTTGAAGCTATTTGTGAGCAAAGTTGTGAAATACCAAACTGTTCTTGCTTCAGTTATGATTAACCTCGTTAGTGAACATGGGTGAAAGGAAAAGGCAGTGCATTACAATTACTGAAAAATTAAGCATTTTGAATGCAGTGAAGGAAAGTGGCGGCATGAAATGCACAGAAATTGCTAAGAAACTAGGGACTGCTCGGCGTACAATTGTAGCCAAGGCAGTGAAAACTGAAGAAGGCACGTGTATGTTACATGCTTCTACAAATAAGCAGAACCGCATTCAGGGACGGTGGATTTTAATGATGTTAGGGCTTTATGGGCTATCAAACATCTTGTGACACACCATAATGTTTCTGAGGAAATAATGGCTGAATTGTACTGATTTGAAAATACTGTTCACATTGTGGTCGTGGCCAACAAAAAACAAGCCAAGATAACGGACTATGTATTTCATAAAGTGACTCAACTTCCTTCCTACATATTCATTATTTGGATGCATTTCCCTTGTGTTTGTATTGTTCCGTATTGCCGATTATTGTTTCTTGTTCATTTCCTTACTACAACCCATATGCTGTATAAATTTTCCTATTTTTATTTACTGACTTTCATTTATGCATTTTTCACACAAAATTTTTTTCTTTCCTTTGGTCCCCTGGAAAACGGATAAATGAAGTTTTACGATATTGGGAAAATTAGAATAATTTCTATCAAATCTTCTCAATTGCACAAATTTCTAACATGAATACCTTTCCAATAATGCAAACAAAATTAACAGAGTGCATAGATTTGCAATGAACAGTTTTCCTGTATCCTTAAAATTATCTTCTAGTACAATTTAAAAAATAAGTATAATCTTACTGATTAAATTCTGCTTAATAACAACATTTTCAGATCTTGCCTGCAGCAAAAGAGTAGTGCAATTTTTTAAAACTAAAGTAAAAAGGAATTGCTTTACAGCTATTTGTTTTCACAAAAAACTAAACCTTTAATAAATCCACCATACATCCTTTTTATAAAGACAAAAGAAATATGACACATTCGGTACTGGTATATACATCTCGTCCCTTGTAACCAGGCGTGGGCTGAAATGCTAATACCACATAATGAATGTTCAGTCCTCCAGTGTAACATTCTTGAACAGATATGACATGGACTCCTTGTTGTGAATGCGACGTATGGCTTCTGAGAGCAGGACGCTGATGTCAACAGTCTTTATCTTGTGGCACTGCATCTTCTGAAGTTCATGAGGCACAGTGTTTGTCACAACCACCTGCAGACATAACATTATCATACAACATGCACTTTCTTTCTTTTTTTTTTTTAAATCCATAACTTACTATGACCTTGGCCAAATCTGAAAATCTTTGGAACTGTATTTTAACACTATTAAACTTGACTTAAAACATTCTTCAGAGGTCAATCCTTGTACCTCTATTGTTTATTTATACTAATACAATATTATCCCACTTTTACATCCCTGCCGTTTACAACAATTGTTTAAGGTCCCTTCAATCTTCCTATACTCACAATGTATTAGAATCCCAGCATTTACATTTGTAAAATTTTAATTTCCCGCCATTTACACCATGTCCCATTGAGTTCTAACACAAAGCAATATGGCATTAGACCATGATCGTTAGTCGTGACCAAGTCATGACATTCAAAGAACCTTAGTCTCAACCGTCGGGCATAGTTACTGGATATCTGTGGGTGTGGTAATGCTGGACATGCCGATTTTAGCACTATCTTGTGTTAACAGTTGCAATTCAATTCCAAGTTCCGTTCTCTCACAGTCATAGAAATGGAGAAGAAAAGGGAGAGGAAAGTCCTTTTCCATTGAAAAAAAAAAAGCTTAAAATTCTGGAAAAACTCCTTTCATGGAATACCCATTGGACTAGCACACAAGTTGAATATAAGTGTCTCGACATTGAACACTATAATAAGAAACAGACATTCTGCATCAGCAAGTGTTTCGTAGTGTGGAGCTCATGTAAAGAAGAGAAAGTATATTAGTTACTCAAAATACGACAAACTTGAGGAAATAGAAGCTGGTTTGAAATGACAAGAGCGGCGAATACTCCAATCAGTTGCTGCTGTTACGGGAGAAGGCACTTCATGTGGCAACTATGCTGGGAGTAGATGATTTTACTACGTCGAATGGGTGGTTGGATCGCTTCAGGAAATGTTATAATGTAACATACAAAACTGTGTGTAGCGAGTCTGCTTCCGTCTGTGACAATAGTGTTGAGCAGTGGATCAATGGAAAGCTTCCAGAACTGTTAAAGAATTATGATCCTAAGGATGTATTCAACATAGATGACACTGGGTTGTTTTTTAACGTTATGGCCAACAAGACACTGGCGTTTAAAGGGGACAAATGCTGTGATGGTAAGCACAGCAAATTAAGCTTACTGTTATGTTGGGAGCCAATGCAGATGGCTCTGAAAGGCTTCAACCATTTGTAATTGGTAATCAAGAAAATCTTGATGTTTCCGAAATGTCCGTTCCCTGCCCACGTCATATGATGCCAATAAGAAGGCGTGGATGACCTCCGATATATCATGGAAGCAGCTTTCTGCACTTGATGCCAGAATGGGTGCACAGAACAGGAAGATTCTACTCTTCATTGACCGCTGTCCTGCTCATCCTCTTGACGTGCATTTGAGAAATGTGCAGTTGGAGTTCCTGCCAACAAGCTGCACCAGTAAACTGCAACCCCTACATCTAGGAATTATTCATTCCTTCAAATCAGCCAACAGGAAGAGTGTGGTGCAGTGCATACTGAATGCAATGGATGCTGCTAAAGACCTTTCTGCTTTCAGAATTTCTGTGTTTGATGCCCTCCACTACATTGCAAAAGCATGGAAAGATGTCATGCAATCTACAATTGCAAACTGCTTTCACAAAGGAGGGTTCTTCAGAACAGAAAATGTGCAGCCTGAAGAAGAGGAAGAAGATATCAACTCCCTTTTGACCACATGGGATGCTTTGCAGCCAGACTGTAGTGTTGAGGACTTCATGGCAGTTGGCAAAGCACTGATAACCACAGAGGAGAAGTCCTTGGAAGATTTTGTTAATCAGCATACTGCAGTGGACTCAGACAGCTATGATGAAGATGAAAATGACTGTGGTACCAACAAGTGCTGAGGCAAGTGCAGCTTTGGAAGTGCTGTAAAAATATCTTTCATCAGTAGAAGGGGGTGAAAAAAACTTTGAAAAACTTTATGAGCTTGAAAACCAAATAGAGGAAATTACATATCTTTTTATAAACTAGTAACAGTTATGTGAATTTAAATTATAATGAAAACTGAGTCGGATTGAAACACAAAACATCACTTACATATAATTAAACTTGACCGGTTTCAAGAGCCCAACCTGCTCCCATCATCAGAATTAAACAACTGAGGAAATTAGATCAAAACAAAAATCAAGTTTGGACTAGTTCAAGAAGAGTTAGGTATTCTTGATTGAACTGTATAATAGTTAAATAAAGTGACCCATGTCCAACAGTTAAGTCCTATCATTATTGCAAAAAATAAACCTTTTGGTTCTCCTGCTGACAAAATCCAAAATTTTTAATGTGTGGTGTGTGTAACTATAATAAATTCATACCCTTTCATAAGTAGCAAAATGATAAAACTGGTTACTCATTAATGGTACCTATGTGACATGTTACTATCTGAATAAGCAGTGAAAAGGTAAGTGTTTTACAAAGTGCAATACATTTCAGTCAATATTTTTATAAGCATTACATATTGCAAAATTGTTGAGTTGTTGCCCATTTCCCCCAATTTACACTTCCCCATTTTACACCACTTTTCCTCTAGTCCCCTGAAAAGTGTAAAAGAGGGGTAATACTGTATTACAAATAGAGAAAATGCATATGCATATGTGTATGGGTAATGGAAAAAAGTCACTCAATTTTGATAATTCCTTTGCCATAGAAAATAACATGATAGCTGACCAATAGAGATCAGGAGACCACTCTTGTGACTTGTAGATGGTGTTTCTGCTGGAAGTGGGTCATGTTAATAAACTTTGATGTCCCATTGTGCATTACATTCAGCAAAAACACCATCCGCAATTCACACGAGGAAATGCAGCAGTGAATCAACAGTGATGGAAACAATAGTCTCTGAAAGATAATCCACTAAGTTTTGGTGTAGATAGTCAAGTTTAAAGCAATAAAAATTCCATATTTTTGCACATAAATGATATTTACCAGGCCCTCAGCACAGTCACATTTTTCATTGTTTTACATATCTCAAAGGTTAGCACACTTCAAGTCATCCTTGGGCCTTGAAGAAATTTACTGAAAACCAATATATTCAATACATTCTGTCACAAACAAAATAAAACATTGCTGATGAGGTTTAATCATTATCTTCGAGATATCAAAACTAATTAAAAACAGCACTTCATACTATGTGTCTTGCAATCAACTTCTGGTGGGATTTGATGAGACCTCTTTTGCAAGTAATGCATTTGCAATGTGAGAAAATGGTACCATCTTGCCTCTTATCCTTATTATAAAGAAATGTTTCTTGAAACAGATATCCTATTTTCCCCACATACACATCATCGCTAATAGGATGCATCAGTTATATAATGAAAAAACTGAAGCTATTAACAGTGAAGCAACGTAAATCTATAAATGTAATAATATCTCAAGACTCTAAGCTTCACTTATCTTAGTATTCTGCTGCAAGTTCTTGAAATCAAAAGCAGAAGCAGACTGCAGTTTCTACAATTATTATTGCCATCATCGGTACCATATTTGTTTATACTGGTCGCTATTCTAACAAACTCCAAATTATGTTCAGACAGAATATGTGGTCAGACTCCGAAAAGAAAGTATTTAAGTAAATATTTATTGTAAATATAGTTTATTTTTCATGTTGGTAAGGATTTCTTAAGTACAGAGAGTGTTATACTATTGTTTCATTGTTTGAGAATATTATTTGTTTAATAAAGTCATTAATGTTTAGTAATATGTTCAAATTTAATACATTTAATTATAAGAATTATTTTAGATTTAATATTAAATGTGTTGGGAGGACGGATTGAGATCGCTTCCTCAACATTTTGGGAACTATTTAACATGTAAGATTACGTCATAGGGGATACTGTAAAAAAGGATACGCATATGAATACAGAAGCATTGTTAAGGAATGTGATAGATTCAATGTCTTGGCGTCCCATTATCTGAAGGGAGAAGATGTGTATTTGATATGTGCAGGTTTAGACGCTAAAAGTGTAATTTAAAATGACAAGCAGTACAAAGAAACTGTTGAAGTTGGTCAGCACGTATAGAATGTTAACTAAAGTGACACGCATGTAATATCCAGTGAAAAAGGTGCAAATAAAATATTGCGAAAAAGCTTTATTCAGTGTCCACGTTATTTCATCCTGTACCACGACCCAAGATAGCGACAGAGTTAAAAACTCAGCACCATCACCTCCATATTATTAAAAAAAACTGCACCAAATGGCTTGCCCAAACGCGCGGCTCAAATAAGGGTGAAATAAAAGTCAATGAAAAGTGGACTCGCACGAAACATCAAGAGACGCCAATTAACCAACGCTGGAAACAAATGAAGACACCATTAAACAATTCACCAATGCTGGAAACAACAGGAGATGCTATTAAACCGAAGACAATGCAGGAAACATCGAGGGATGCCACATAAAATCTACCATCCAGGGAATCGACATAAGGAACAATAAAACGAAAAAAGTGGGACCATAAATGTTTATTTAATATTTACTTTATTTTTGCATGTTGTTGAGGAGTGGTAAGAAAGTAGAACCTTTAAGCCTAAATACAATCAAAAAAAGGAGATAAAAACAGGAGTAGGGGAAGAGGTAGATAAGCCTAGTTTTCAAATAGAAACAGAAAGTGAGGAAGAAGTAACAGCAATATGGAAAGATAAAAAATTAATGATCATGTTTGAAAGATTAGAACAAAGCTTAGGTCAGAAAATGGAACAGAATATAAAATAGGTCAAAAAATGGAGGAAGTAGGGCAGAAAATGGAACAGAATAAAGAGGAATTAAGGCAGGACTTAGAACACAATAGGAAAGAATTAGATTTGGGAAAGAGAACAGAATTAGGAAGGTTAACGTAATATTTCTATGTGATACCAACTGCTGAAAACAAAAACTTGTTAACAGAATCAATTGGCAGCATTTCAAAATTCATTGCATGGTCCTTATTTTTCCAAATTATCTTTTCCCAAACCATTAAATTGTTTTAATAATATAACCTCTGGATTTATTTCATGATTAAATGACCAAAAATTATCTGCCAGGGCTGATTTATCAATCTGTTTATACCTCTAAAATGTTTCTTTATTTTGGTTTCCAAATGATGTTTGGTTTTACCAATGTAAACCCTGTCACAATCCTAACAACAAAATTGGTAAATCCCAGTTTTTCTATAATTTAGATTTTTTATATTTATTTTGAGGAACCAAAGTTACTCTATGCTCTTTAAAACCTTTAGCCCAAGTATAGTAAGTAAACTTTTTAAAATTACATCATCTTTTATTTTCTTGAGAGTCGAAACTTCTTTAATAGCTTTTTGATATCTAAATTTCTCTGTTTTTTATGTATAAAATCTGTATTAAAATCATTAATTACTGTAGAGTTGATAATGTGTTTGTATTGTGTTAAATTCCTTCTCATTAAGGGGTATATTTATTAACCTATAAATTAACTATTAGTGACTCTATACACACCTAAAATTTTACAAAGCCAAAAAGAAAAACGAAAAATTTGTTTCCAATGGATCCCGACCCATTGTGACATTATTGGAAGTGAAAAAGCTGACTTGCTGACCAACAAAGGAATATAAAATAAATGAATGCAACTAAAATTTCTTACAATACATCAAAATTATACATAAATTCAGAAATCCATACACATTGGCAACATAATTATGAAAAAAGTACAAATAAACCATGGAAAATACTAACGCCATACCAGAATCTCCACTGGACATGACTGGCTGGCTGCCCACCTGTTCAAGATCAATATATTCAATTCAAGATGCAATGACCCACAGACAATAATGAATAGAGATCTACTACAATGTGGTCAAGGAGGAGGAGGGAGAAGGATGAGGAGGATGAGGAGGGAGGAGGAGTGAGGAGGAGAAGGGGTAGGAGGAGGTGGAAGAGGAGGAGGAGGAGAAGGATGGAGGAGGAGGATGATAAATGAATTGAATGAACTGAATTAAACATAACCAAAATAACTCCCATTTTCCAGTGCTGATTCTCAATCTGCTCTAATAGCTATACAAAACCAATATACTGAAAATGAATTAATAAATGAGGTACAAAGTCAACAGACCCAAATACTGGGGGAATCAAAATATGTTGCCTTAGTCTGGTTCCCTTCACATCTGAGATGAAGAAGCCATAGCAAGAGCAAATACTAGCTCTCTACATATAGGTGATAGTATATCTCAAGACAATATGTGGCAATCCACCTGATTACACTTCCACCAGCAAGCTCACAGAAATTAAAACCATGTAGAGGACTACATCCAGTAACTAATCTTACTTGCGAAGCACAAGTTCTCATCAATCACTCACCTTCCAATCAGACATACCAACCTTACCCACAGCAACTTATTCAGTAAAACCACCCTCTGTGCATAACTGACAAACATATTGTACAATAATCCAAGAAATGCCACCAGCAAACAGAAGTCAACATTGCCCATGAAGTACAGCAGCACTTGGAAATCCTACGTATTGCAAAACAATTTTATATTTTTGTAATATTACTGAACTCTGTACACAAATTTAAAGCAAACTATAACACACTAATGTAACTACACTGTAACTTATTACAATATGACAAGTTAAAGCAGCAATAAACAAAATTTAAAATAATTAGTGTACACCCTGTAATACTACTTCTGTATATGCTCATTTTCACATACTCAGTAACAGACAAACATTAAAACAATGCATGAAGAACTTGCCTCATCTATTGGAGAATCTTCAATGAGCCTTGGAGCATCTGACGAGAGAAGACCATGTGTGGCCATCACGTATATCTTGTATGCACCTCTTTCTTTCAGAACTTCAGCAGCAGCAACAAAAGATTGGACGTCATCCACCATGTCGTCCTACAAAAACATATAACATGCACTACAATATTTCAAAGCATGACTTTCAATTTTTCCCAGCAATTATACATGAAGTGATAAAACATCATCTTTGAGAACAGTGAATGTAAGACGTCAGCTCTAGTGAAAATCATTGCTCAACTACTGGAGCCTGGATTTCAGTGCAAATGCATGTTTTAAGAAGAGTGGTCTGAAAAGTTTCCGACCTCAACATGAAGATGTCAGCATTCGTAAATAAAAGCTAGTGAATTATTATTTATTTATGCCAACAAACTTGCTGTTGGTGTTTTTAAACACACAAGCCGTGTGTGGGCAATGTTTGAGAGGTTTACCAGGAGAAATACGAACTGGTTTGAGAATTCAATGTCATTCTGGCAGGTTGTCACAGTAGCTTACTGGTAAGAGAAACCGCCTAGTAAGTGCAGGGTCTGTGGTACAAATGCCAGCTGTGACATTGAATTTTTAAGTTCCAGTTCTACCTCTCAACAGCTAGTGAATTTCGTTGTTCATCTGTTGACAGTTACTCACTTAAGTTTCAGCCATTTTGGACGCTCAGTTGTTATGTAACAGTCGTTTGAGTGAGTTGATGTGAGTGTTTTTATGAAAATGGACAACATCGAATTTCGAGCTGTCATTTAATATTTACTTTTGAAAGGCAATACGCCTACGCAAATCAAAGATGGATTGGATTCTGTGTATGGGGACTATGCACCATCATTTACCACAGTGAAATTTTGGGCAGCTGAATTTAAATGTGGCCATAAGAGCTTGGGAGACAATGAATGTTCGCAACGTCCAAAAATTGCAAGTACTAACGAAAACATTGCCAAAGTTCACCAAATGGTGCTAGACGACCGTCGAATTAAAGTGAGAGAGATAGCAGAGCCTATGAACATGTCAAAAGAACGTGTTTGTCACATATTAAATCAACATTTAGACATAAGAAAGCTGTCTGCACGTTGGGTGCCATGTTTGCTCATGTTAGACGTAAAAAGTGTTCGAATGAACATTTCCATTTCGAATGAACATTGGCGCAGTTTAGGCACAATAAATCCGAGTTTTGGCACCGATTAATTACTGTAGATGAAACTTGGATACACCATTATACACCCGAAACAAAAAGAGAGTCCAAACAGTGGACTGCAAAGGGGAACTGGCTCCAACAAAAGCAAAAACTGTTTTTTCGGCTGGGAAAGTGATAGCAACTGTTTTTTGGGATAGTCATGAAGTTATTTTAATCGATTATCTTCAAAAAGGAAAAACCATTACAGGAGTATACTACACATCATTACTCGACGAGCTGGAGGCAGAACTTGCGGAAAAACGGCCACATTTGCAGAAAAAGAAAATCCTGTTTCACCAAGACAGTGCACCATCTCGCACCTCAGCGGTTGCAATGGCAAAAATCCATGTATTATGGTTTGAACTGCTTGACCATCTGCCTTACTCACCAGATCTAGCCCCAAGCATCTTCTCTTTGTTCCCTCATCTGAAAATTGTGCTCAGAGGACAGATTTTCGTCAAATGAAGAGGCAATCACCTTTGGTAACAATTATTTTGCAGAGAAAAATGCCAAGTACTATTTGGACGGGTTACAGAGATGGGAGCATTGCTGGGAGAAGTGTGTAGAGTTACAAGGAGACTATGTTGAAAAATAAAAAAAAATGTCTGAAAAAATGTCTTCTATCTATTAGGTCGGAAACTTTTCAGACCACACTCGTATGTAAGTTAATTACACTTTTCAAACACTGCAAATACTTTGATTCCAAAATGCCTTTAAGTTATGCCTTTAAATATGTATATAGGATTCCACATCTGTTATGAACACTAAGCATACCTTTTCCATGCATTTTGCATGTTTTAGCCTTTTAGGAGTAAGTTCATGCATAGCCTGAAGATTTTACCTATAAAAATACATAATTAGACTTTTATATTGCTAGGGAAAAATTGAGGTACCATAATCCTGCTTAGATCAACAACAATAACACTTTTGTATTGCATATCACACCTTTCTTTCCGACTTTAAAGCATACACAATGTCAATGTGCTAAATACTGTCTTTTAGAAGTATTATTGTTTAGAATCTGATACTAACAAAATCTGATGTGTTCCGCTCACATTACTTTCTCTACTCTTGCACTAATCAATCTTACAAACTCTTACTCCTATATCTTCACGTTAGTTGAGATTAACATTTTCAGAAATTATCTTATTATTTATTTCCTTGTAGGTACAAGGGGAATATGGGAATATAGTAAGCTTTGAGAGATAGTCAAATCTTTTAAAGCTTTGAGATTCCATTCTCTTTGCATGGCTAAAACAAAATTTAATAACGATCTTCCATTTGCTGAAAGTTTCCAGTATTCCAAAACTCACACAAATGACAAGGAATATCTCCGAAATAGTATACTCTACAAAAACTTTATTTGGACATAAATTATGTTTTATCAAGATCTACATTTTTTGTATCGTAAGATTTGGTCTATCTCTTACAGTTTACCAGTTATGCAAAAGTCATCCAGAGTAAACAGGACTTCAGGGGCTATAGGTAGAAAATTCAAAATATACATTTCATCTGCCATAAAAAATCTCAAACATACGGCATTTTAATCAAAATTGTTAGCCATTTGCAAGAAAATAAAAATGTTCGAAATTTTCCATGTAAAGGGTAGATATAGGGTGTAGGAATTTTCTTCAAAATCCCTGTGTTGCATTCTTAAAAGATATACTTAAATACCAACTTTGGGGTTTTTAATTGACTTTTTGTTTTTGAGTTATGCTGTCCTCAGACTGGCATGAACACAAACCTATTTCTAAAAAATACTTTTTTGGATTCAGGGAGCCTCAAAACCTATATTTCTGGTGAAGTCTTGATATCAACTTTTTGGGTAGAATACAATACTTCCTCTACTTACCATACATAGTAGAGAAAGTAAAAATAGTAAAAAATCTGTTAACTGACAAGGCCTACTATTCAGTAGCTGAATATATGAATGATAAGCCTGAACTTGTATTATCATAATACTTTTGTCATTTGTAACTTGCGGCTATCTTAAAAATATATACCCATTATACTCTGTCTCTATGTAAATATCGCTGAACTCTTCCTTAATGAATCACCAGTTTACAGAGCTTTGCTCAACAATTGTAAGCATATGTGACAATAAATCATCTTAAGATGGTAATTGTTATTTTATGCCAACTTACTGATGGTTTTTGAACACACAAGTCGCGTGTGGGCAATGTCCGAGAGGTAGAATCAGGACTGAGAACTTCAATGCCATAGCCGTTTCTTTCACTTCATGCACACCTGCTCTAACCGATGAGCTACAATGGCAACTTACCGGTATGGCATTTAATTCCCCAGCCAATTCATATTTTCCCCAGTAGATCACTAGGAGATCTCACAACTGAAATATGTACCCAATGGCGACTTACAATCTTAAGTACTTTATGTCTCAGGTTTAAATTAAATAACCTTGTGTGTTTAAAAAAAAACATCAATAAGTAAGGTGGCATAAAATAATGATTACTAAAGGTTATTTACTGATGAGTTTCCAACTGAAACTGAATTGTAAGCTAATGAAACAATACTGGTAGACCGACACAATGTTGTTGTTATTGCTGCTAGCTAATGCTGGATTTCTGACAATGAAGTCATTAATCCTCTTGCTCTCCAATATTTTTCACTGATGGATGAGGTGCTAGAAGTGGCCGGGCATATTTGAAGGTGGTCTTGGTCCATTTCCTCTTGCAGATCACATAGAGGACAGGCTCCACCATCTGCTTCACTCCCCTATCAAACACCACCTGTATTCCATTGAAGAATTCTGATGTTGGATCTTCTATTAATATGTTTTGGTTCTCAAGAAGTAGTCCACACCCGGAGATTCGAATGGGGGAGTATTTTAACTCCGGAACATTTTACTCCTCGAGTCATAATTTGATATTGAAGAGAACAATGGCAGTAATAGTAACCACTATTTAGAGAGCACACATTTTTATGCTTTGGCGGTTATATTGCTCTCTCACAACCCTCAGAATGTATGGAGGACCACACCTGTCGGTTTATGGGTCTCACCGACCTGACTGGGAGAGTTATCAAAATAAATTCACTGACCATATCTTCTGAGTACCAATCAGAGGACGTATTACATGTCATGACAGGTCAGCATGTTAGGGGTTAAGAGTTTATAGAGAAATGGAAAGGTTGCAAAAATAAAGACTCCCTAGCCCTCGAGAACCTTAATAGCACTGGGGTCGGAAGAGAACAAGAGATGACGAAGGTGAGGTCAAAGTCAGATAGAAAAGCTACAGTAAGGAGCAAAACACCGGTAAGTGAAAGTAATGTTCTGCTCAGCTCAGGTACCTTGTTGGGTGTAGTAGTGTTTAACGCCCGCTTTTACACTACAGCACCGCAGGCGGTGACACTGATGATACATGGAATGAAGATGGAGCACCGGTGGAATGAGATTGCGGGGGAAACCGGAGCACCCAGAGAAAATCCGCCTGACACCGCTTTGTCCACCACGAATACCACATGCGGGTCCCTGGGATCGAACCCAGGTACCTTGTGATTGCCCTGAGGGTAAAGGTTTGCATTGTTGCATAATAAGATGCCTTGCCACCAATTTCAGTTACTGATGTTAGTTGTATTGTTATAAATGAGCATAATTCTTTATAGCAGGAATATGTAAGAAGATAGGGTATCGGATAAGCTGCACCTTAACTTTTCAAGAGTCAAATTCGGATAAAAAGTGTGACTTATTTTCAAGCCAATGCTTCTGTACACAGTGAAGAAAGAATGCAATGCAAACATTTTGGAATGAATCTTAACTGTAATGCCCTACATATAAAAATAAATTTGATTGTGATAAATAATATACAATGCTGTAATATGTTACAATATAACAAGTACTTTGTACATGAAATGCACCTTCTGCATTTTAAATACAAATTCCAATGGAGATGTATCAAAATTCACGACACATGACAATTGGTTCCATCAACAAATATATATTATTTCAGTAGATGACAATACAATAGTAATCAATCCATCACATAGCAGGAATAACTAACAGTCAAAGTTGACAATGCAATTAAAGAACTGCAAAATGTGCCCACTGGAATTTGCATTTTAAAAAAAATTGTAAGTGAAGCAGTTTTACAAAATGCTTATTATATCAATAGCTTCATTTTTTACATACTATACAAAATGCTGTCTGTTATTATAGAAGGCCAACTTACCACCATAATGGCAATACGGCCACCCACATCACCAACAACATTAATTGGGGGTTTTTCCTTTGCTGGATGGACTGGCACTCCCACACTGACATCCATTGTGCGTGATCTTGATAGTGTTGGTGGTGAATATCGGCCATCAACCATGTCTGATTCTGCTTCTTTCTGTTCACCATGGATCACTGCAATGCCGAGACGCAAACGTTCAGCGTAGGAAGTAGCCTTCTTGGCCGAGCCAGGATTACGGGCAACAATCACTGCATTGCGGTAATCTGGAATCTGGAGAACAGAAACATGAAAGGAATACTCTTAACAACTGCCTCATGAGATCTGTTGGATTCTCCACCCATTTGTAACTGCTTGGGGTCAAATGTTTCTGGATAGATATTTCAGAAACTTGCATTGCTTAGATTTTCAATTAAACTAACTTTGAGAGGTACAATTGGAAATGAAAAATTCAATGCCACAGCTGGGATTTGGTCCACATACCTTCCGCTTACCAGGTGGGAATCCAACCGATTCATATTTTTCTCCCGGTAAACCTCAAAGGCAGTCTCACATGAGAGACAATTACCCCAATGTTCTGTGGTTCAAATCCCAGCAGTAGCATTGAATTTTTCACTTCGATTCGTATTCTAGTTCATATTTTCTGTCATTTTGGCAGGTTGTCACAGTAGCTTAATGGTTAGAGCACCCATCTGGTAAGCGGAGGGTCTGTGGTTCAAATCCCAGCTGTGGTATTGAATTTTTAAGTTCCAGTTCTGCCTCTCAAACATTGCCCACACACGGCTTGTGGGTATAAAAACACCAACAGTATGTTTGTTGGCATAAATAAATAATAATTACCAACAGTATGTTTGTTGGCATAAATAAATAGTAAATAGACTTTATTCATAGCAACTACCCTCTTTTTAAAAGAGCTGAATTTCCTGAGAGGTCAGGAAAGTTGTGATACAGAATTTTGGAGGTCGATGGTTAGCAATTCCAGAACCTTCTGGTAATTGCTGCACTTGTACCTTCTCTAAATTAAAACAGATATCCTGTAGGGGCCAGCAGAGTCTGGCAAGTAGTGACTCCTTTATTACTACATTTTTTTTTTAAATTTATTTATTTACTAAGCTATATACATGTGAATATGACCGGTGTTCAGCCCTGGCTCATTGCCAGTCATATTCTTATTCTACAATAATTCCTTAATTCTAACTTATTCTATCACTTATATCTTATTGTTCAACTCTATTTACTGTCCAGATCCATTTATTTTTCACCTTATGTAAAAATCTTCCTACCCTCTTACTGTCTTTATGAAGCATTTCAACTATAGATCTATTTCTATTCATATTCGACCATTTCTTATTAATATATTCTTTTCTCCAACCTTCAGTCCCAATACATTTAAATATTATATGTTCCATGTCTTCATTTCCACCACATATAGGACATTGGTTTTGTGGAATGCCCTTCCTTAGACCCTTTAATCTCCATACTCCTGCTTTCATCCATGCAATGCCTTCTCGCTCCTCTTTATCTGTCACGTCTATATACTTTTCCCTACCCCAAGAGTTTTTCATTTGTACATAAAAAATTAAGGATCTCTTTTCAGCTATCTCACTAAATATGTTTTGCATTTCTATATCGTCAAATCTTTTTCTTGCCAGTTTCCAAAAATTGTGTATGTTATTTTCTCTATTCCTCCATACTTCCCCTAAACCACTACTTTCCAAGTTATTTCTGAGACAGTCTGCCCAACCCTTATTCTTTAAGCTTTTTTCTTGATATAGTAGGCACTGTTTCAACAGGTTCCTTTCTTCCAAATTCAATATTCTAAACCAGTATTTCAGTGCCCTCTCCATAATCTTTCCCTTACTTGTTACCCTTCCCAGTTCTATTTGTGCTACCTGCCTAACAGTTGCATTTGGTAATCCAAGCAATTCTTTGCAGAAAGTTCTATGCACCTCATCTATGACTTCCCAACCTCCTCCTAATCCCCATACTTCTGTCCCATATAACATCTTTGCTTCAACTACCATATTGTATACATTTTCTAACCATTTAACATTTATATTAGGTACTTTGTATTTGCAGTTTCTGGTTGCTGATAAAGCCCCTTTTCCTTTTGCTAATGCAAATTTCTTTTGTTTTTCCCAATTACCACTACTATCTAACTTCACTCCTAGATAAATGCATTCTCTCACTACCCTATACTCTTTTTTATTTTCATTCCTCCATTTTTCATATTTGCTCAATTTCCCTCCTTTTTTAAAAACTATGATCTGTGTCTTGTCCTGGTTCACTTTTAGGCTCCATTCTTTACAGTAATTATTTAATACTTGTAAGGACTGATTTAAGCCATTCACTGTGATTGAACCTACAACTAGATCATCTGCAAAAAGTAGTCCTGGAATCTGTATGTTATTAATAACAGGCATAAAGTTATTATTTCTCCCAATATCCATTAATACATCATCAATATAAAGATTAAAAAGAACCGGACTCAACTTACATCCTTGCCTAAGGCCTTTCTCTTGTTGGATTTCTCTTGTTACAACTCCCTCCTCCACTCTTATACAAAAGGTATTGTCTTTATATAATGCTTTGAGAGTTTTCACCATTTGTTCACTCACTCCTTTACTCAACAGTTTGTGCCATAACAAATGAAGCTCAATTCGATCATATGCTTTTTCTAAATCAACAAAAGCCATATACAACTTTCCTCTTTTAACCTTCAAATATTTATCTACCAAAGTCTTTATAATAAATAGATTATCAACTGTTCTCCTCCCTCTTCTAAACCCCATCTGAAATTCCGAGAGAATATTAAATTTCTCAACCCACGTTTGTAACCTACTTGCCATAATTCCAGTAAAAATTTTCCCTACATTTGATAATAAAGCAATACCTCTATAGTTGTTTGGTTTGTCGACACTACCCTTACCTTTGTATATTGGATGTATGATTGCTTTCCCCCACTTTTTCGGTATATAACCCTTCTCTTTAATTTGATTGAATATATTACTACATACTGCAAGTTCTTTAAATTAAATGCTAATGCAATTTTATGATATATTTATCACATCATCAATGCTACTCTTGTTTATACTTGCAGCAAATACTAACATAAGTGATACTTAAGACTCCAAAATATTGTTATACTAGTAGATTTGTATTCCTTCACTGTTAACAGCTTCAGTTTTTTTATTGAATTTGAGGGCTAACTTTAGGGTATCTCCCAGCATTTGCCAACAATGAGCACTGAGGACAAGTTGGTAAAAACCTATCAGACAGCATGGTCCTGGCTGGATTTGAAATGCAAACCACCTAATCATAAGCCCGTCCCTTAACCTCGGTTACCCTATAGATATAGATATGAATATATCATTGTATCTAATACATAAGTACAAGCGACCTCTCAAATGTTGCGTGTTATACTTACACATTCTTGTATATACTGCAGAAGGAATGGAGAAGCTCGCAGGTTGTCAACAGGACAATCAAAGAACCCCTGAATTTCTTTCTGATGAAGATCCATTGTGATGACATGGGTCAGTCCTGACTTACACATCATTTTAGCCAGCAATTTGCTCACAATACAGCCACGCTTCCTCATTTTACCTAAGACAGAAGCATGCCTCTTAGAAAGAGGGACGAGTTATTGGTACAACTTACATAGGAAAGCATTACAAGCAGCTACTTACATTGTTTGCTGTAGGGCAAGTACGGTATTACGCCCACTATACTCTTGGCAGAAGACGTCTTGCAGGCATAGGCCATTATAAGCAGCTCCATTATGTTGTTGTTTACATCTCTGTGTACAACAAACAAACCTCATGTTAACACATAACTTTCATAAATAACACATCACTTATATTCATTATACAAAGGTCACCCAACATTTTAGACCTGAGTCACAGTTTACAACAGGGAGGAAACAATCCCACCATCATCTTGCATGGTCCTTTATCAGTGAAAATTTTAAAGTAACTGTAACCATCAACCCTTACCTGCTGTAGCTGGGACATTTAACGCTGATGCACACTGGTCTGTCACGACCAGAACAGAATGGAACAGAAAATTTCTGCAAGGGTCAGATGTGTTATTCAATGATCAAACACACACTGGCACGAATGGAAATATTTTGTTTCTGATCGTACCGAGAAAGATATTGGCAATTCATGTTCCCTGAATAAATGGTATTGCATCTATTAAAAATATTCCCCACGTGTTTGAAATTTCCCTTTCCTTTTCGTATAGAAGAATGTTACTTTCAGTATTCTCGAAAAGGAGTTTCAATTATTTGTATTAGAATATATGTTTGATATATTGCCATGAGGAATCACTTGATTTCCTCTAAGTAGCTTGCGAAGTTCCCTTAAGTGCTATTTTGTGTCTATGATTATAAGAACATCAGAGATACTCAAAACCTTGATGAAAGAGATAGGACTTAGAAATGAAGGAGAATGTCAATACTGTGATAAAGGCTAGGCTTATGGCGCCCACTGCGGGAGTAAGGGATGAGGGGGAGAATACTGTATGCCCAGGACCAGAAGGCAAGTCTTAGGAATGTGTAACGTAATCAGTTTTTGCTTCCGGCATGGTGTTTATGCCTAGTTTCCGAGTATGACAAGGATGCTAGATTCGTTTAAAATACACAGTGTTGTCACATAACTCACCCATAGCTAGAAGTCTAATTACCTCCCTTGCTTCACTGTGAACTGCACCTATCTCTGTAGTACTGCAAAGCACATTAGACGTGGCAACGTGGGTGACTCATATGCATTCTCATACACTCATTTCCTAGTAAACAGATAGGCTACCGGAGCAGATAAACAGTTCAAGCCCCTCTGCTCTTCATTCCCCTCTAGCCTTCTTGTCGTGGGCATACAGTACAATGGGCTGCCAGATCTGATAACGGTAAGCACATTGGGGCCCCCCTCGCAGAAGTTCCGCTGATGACGAGTGGCCTTCGTAAACATTCATTATCTTACATATACATTTGGCTGTCTCAACATGCACTGTTTTGCACATACATAAATAGAAGCCAAGTCACCTGCGATAATGGATCGTGAAATTCTTATATTGACTGTGGAAAATTATAAAGAATTATATGATGCTTCAGATGCCAATTACCAAAACCAGATATGCCATGAAGTTATTTGGGAGGAAATAGGAAAGAAAATGGGCTATTCAGGTAAAAACAAGTAATCACTATACTAAGTTTACTGCTGCTTTTGCTGCTGTATTCATCCATGACCAATTCAAATTTTTGGTCAGAACATTCCAAGCAGTGACAGTTTAAGCTTCAGCGAAAGACAGATGGCTGCAAATTTGTTCCATTTGTGACGGACCAGTGTGTGTCAACCTTAAGAGGTGCAACCTATTCAGTATACACAATGGAGATGGAAAGAGAGAGCATTTTCAGGAAATGACTCCTTGTATCATTGCTTGCTGGAATTACATGCGGAAATGACAGTGTTCTATCCTTGCTTCTAAAACTCAATTTTCCCAAGTTGCACTCATTACACCCTTTGTATCAGTAACCACTTGTTCACAGTATTCAGCTTTTTATTGATGTAGCTTTATTACAGACGACACAGTGAAATCTTTGTTGTTTCGCCCAATATAACTGTTTACTTCTGCCCAAATTAATTAAATTGGATTACACTAGGAAATGGGGAAACCAAACAATTTTGCGACCATGTTCTTCAGCAATACCATCAACTGTATAAGCCTTAATTGGGATATGTATCTTACCAAACACAATTTTATTTGCTTCCCAAGTGTGTAAAGTTTTTCGTTTGGCTACGATGTCTATGTCAATATTTTTGAACATAAAATTAAATATTCATCAAAAGAGTGAGACAATTGGAAATGCTAACAACATATGCACAGATACACAGATTCAGACACACGTAAATAAAAGGTAAATAACCACATAAATAGAATGATGCAAACAAAACTTGTCAGCAAACAGGCAAACTCTGATACAAACATTGCAAGCTGGAGCTAGAGAGAGGTATTGTATATATTGCAGGGAAAACAGAAGACAGACGCACAGTTTAGGTTACTGCTGGATTGTAGGTAGAGAAAGCTAAGTCAAGCTGAATAGTATATAGCTAGAAATAATCCTGTTATGATCTGAATTCCTAAGCATGCTAATCACATGTTAAATATCGACAACACTGGTTTAGCATTTAGCATTGCTATGGAAACGTCTTAGCTCTAATTGGTTCCCCTTTTCGTTGCCATGACAATCGCAATGATGCATCCATCCCCTCCTGTTCATTAAGATCTTTCCACCATGTGGGTAGCAACTGTCAATCCCCTTCTTGTTTGGCACCAAGTATAATTTCTGCAATGGGGTATTGGACATTGACCTGGATGGTATGAAGAATAAATAACTTATTACAACTTTTTTTAAAAGGTATGTGGTTAGTGTACTTAAACTTCCATTTAGAAATCTGTGCTTGAATTTAAGGTGCTAAGAATATGCAATTCCCCTGTTAAACAGTTTGCTTCCTGGTGTCAAAATTCCCTATAGGCCAGCCGTGAATTCAAATAAAACAATAAGATAGGAAGAGGCGTTCTTATTAGAATAGCAACCAAATTACTTAGTGCTTAAAGTATTTGAGTTGCATTTATATAACTTTTCACTTGTGTATACAAAGTTGAAGAGCCTTCCACTTCTATGGTATCACTAAGCCATCACCACTACTGCAAAACTGTTGACAATTTTAATAGTTAAATTAATAAAAAAATTTTAATAATATAATTATTATTATATAATTATACAGTCAATGTTCAGGTACTTACTTAGTTCCTGTCTGAATGATATAAATATCTTTGCCACGAACAGAGTCCCCAATCTCGACCATTGTTTCACGATTTGTTTTATGGTAAACAGCACATCCTCCACTTTTTACTCCAAGTCGGCTGAAACAGAAAATCAAACACTGCAACATTATGTATACATAGATACCCCTTTGGAAGCCTCTTTCCCAACTTCCACTTACTTCATATAGTAATGGCAAAATAGAATAATGCACACTAGACAACTTCAGGAAATTGAGTCCCATTAAACTTTACCACAACCAGCAAAGCACAATAACTCTGAAATGACGTTATATTTAGAATGTATAAAATTTTGAGCAGCTCAGTATATTTACAATAACTACATGTAAAATAAATGTTGTTGTTAGCTAATGCTGGATTTCTGACAATGAAGTCATTAATCCTCTTGCTCTCCAATATTTTTCACAAATGTGAATTTTGTTATATAAGCATCCTTTAAGACCTGGTATTGCTTCTTTCTGAAATACTTCCAGGTGCCACAATAAACATATTAAACCAAATAATACACTTCCTAAGCTACATTTTGTTGGAGCCCAGTGAAGGAGCTGGACACACAGTTAAGCTCTGGCGTATCACAGGACCATATACTGCTCAGTCCACAACCTGAAGCAGCAGAATTTAATACTTTATTCCACTGATGTGAAAATCTCTAACAAACCACTTTCTTTCCCACCCCTTTCATACAAACGTCCTTGATGCTGTACATTTTACAGGCAAAATTTAAATATAAAACAAGAAGATTGTGAGAGATTTTATATATGAATTACCAAGAGGAACTTGAATTTCAGATTAAAGGAAAATGAAAGAAACCTCAAATATAATACCTTGTTTATCCAGATCTCCGGATTATCCAAATCAGATTTGTAGGTATATATTTTTAAAATTTAATGTTCACATTATATAATAAATTTAACTGTGATAGCAAGAACGTAACTAAGTATGTACGCCAAATATTCAATTTTTAGCCAGATTCAATGTATGGTTACTACATAAATTGTAACGGGTGATCCAAAAGACTGTGAACCGGCAGCACTGTGATTTGTCTGTATGGGTCCTCTGTGCTCATCGCCGACTGCTGCTGTCATAGAACAGCACAGATAAAACCATACAGCATTTTTAAAACTACTTTTAAAGGCTTTACTTACCAATATAATTATAGCAGATGCTGAAACTGGCCACTGTCATTGTCCATACATTTTTGGCACCTCTTTAGAAAACTATCCATCACTCACCATAGTTCACATTGAGAAATGCTGGCAATTTCCTGATGGATATTTTGTTTTAATTCTTCCAGGGCTTGTCCTGTACACTTTATGCTTTAAGTTACCCCAGAGATAGAAATCGCAAGGGGTTAGGTCGGGAAACCGAAGGAGCCACAAATTTCTACTAATAATTCTGTCCTGAAACACACTTTCAATTGTTCTTATCGAAAAATTGACTGTATGAGCTGTTGCAGAGTGTTGTTGAACAAAAGGCAAAATCATGCCCTCTGTCGGTTAATTATCTAAAAAAAGGGTGCAAAATTGTATTCACGTATGTACGGGTTTCAACTGTTGACTCGAAAAAAATTGGGGCCTATAACTCTTTCTCCACTAATGGTGCACCATACACCTGGCGAGCTGAGTTAACACACACGAATCATAAATAAATACACACTGTGCAGTAGAAAACAAATGCTGAGCCATAATACACTTTGTGACTAAGTACAGGACTAAATAATAAAGCACACTGGTAATGATGCAGCTGCACGATATCATCCCAACTCAACACTGATTGTGAGCAGAGCAGAGAAAAATAAGTAATGCTCGTGACCTAGTGTATATCAGCTGCTGGTGACATTTTTCTGTGTGTGCAGTGGAACGACACCGCATAGTGATTCACATGTATTTGGATCTCTCTGTACAATAAATTATGGTAATAGGTACTGTACAGCACTGTACTGTAAAATTCTACCTGTTGAGTTTAAGAAAGATTTAGTAATGTGTCACAGGTGTTGATGCGGTATGTCTCACCAGCTATAAATAGCACCGGAAGAAAGTGTTGACTTGATCCCTACACATCCCTTAATCTCCTCAGTTTTCCTAATGTTTCCAAACAACACGTGTCATTGTGTGTGTTGCAAATCGGATTGCTTTTGTATCTTATCTAAGTGCTTGGCAACGTAATTCAGTGTAAAAGTTTAAATTGATATCAAAGCGAAAGAATATCATGGTTTCAATGGATAAAAAGTTGGATGCTATAATTGAACTGATAAGGGAGAAACACTGAAGAAAATAGCTGCTGAAATGGGAGTTGCTGACATTATGGTGTACTTGAAGCGTCAGCCTGACACTACTCCAGCTGAACTGTTAATGATAAAGCGTTCTTCGTTCAAACGCCACACGCATTTAAAACAGAAGACTATGATTAAATTCTTCGCTAAGAAATGATGTGATTTTATGTAATCAAGATTTTTATATTTTTTGATATCTTGTAAACAAGACATACTACGTACTGTATATAATTTTGTTACAAGACAAAGTTTTTTTATTGTCAAAAATGCAAGTCTGCTTATTTAAGGATTTAATCTCCTGTGTCTTGAGATCACAATACAAGTGTTAAAATTATTATTTGGTGCTTAATGAGCTTCTATGGGCCAAAGTTAAACAAAAAAAAAAAAAAAAAAAAAAAAAAAAAAAAAAAAAAAAAAAAAAAAAAAAAAAAAAAAGGGGGGGGGGTGGCTTTTTTTGGGGGGGGGGGGCTAAAGTGAAATTGAGACTGCTGAAAATGTTATGTGGATCAATGTGTTATTTGGTATCAAAAGAGCAAGAATATTAAAATTGAAAATTTTGTTTTTGGGGGGTTTGGGGTTCAGGAGGGTTTTAGGGGAAGTATCATACATGATACCTTGGGATTACATTAGTTTTTATGGATTTTTCAATCCTACCATCGATACAAAGTAGATAAGAGAGATAAATTGTGAGCACAGAATGCAGAAGGTATCAAACATAATACTGCCAGCCGTGATGAGTTTAACACATTCACAGAGCGAGAAGAAAATATAAAACCTGAGGTATTGTATATGATACCAAAGGACGCAGGAGGTTAAGAATTTTGTTTGGCTTTACACTCATATGACCTGGATTATCAGGATTTTCAATTTTCAGGATTGCCTTTGGTCCCAGTTAGTACAGATAAATGAGGTTTTACTATATTAAGTATAAACAAATTGACAATTCAGCATACCATTTTTGGATAAATAATAGTAATATATGACAAGAAATAGTGTTATTGAAACCTTTGATGACCATGCTTCATCTAAACAATTGCAAAAATATTTTTAAGAAGTCCAATATTATTATTCTTTTTATTATTTTATTAGCTAATGCTGGATCTCTGACAATGAAGTCATTAATCCTCTTACTCTCCAATATTTTTCACTGATGGATGGGGCGCTAGAAGTGGGTGGGCATATTTGAAGGTGCTCTTGGTCCACTTCCTCTTGCAAATCACATGGAGGACAGACTGTGAAGAATATATCTCAATTCTGTATTGAAGAGACTTAGCAATAAATGTAACCGCTTTTTAGAGAGCACCATATTTTTATGTTTTGGCGGTCACATCGCTCTCTCACAACCCCCAGAATGTCTGGAGGACCACACCTGTCGTTGGTTTACGGGTCTCGCCAACCTGACCGGGAGAGTTATCAAAATAAATTCACCAACCATATCCCCTGATTACCAATCAGAGGACGTATTACATGCCATGACAGGAGGGCATGTTAGGGGTTAAGAGTTTATAGAAGTCAAATATTGTGTTAACTTTTTTTATATCTTGCCAGTCACCAACATAATTAAGTTCACCTCAAGATGGCAGCTGTTGGATCTCACGCCAAAGATAACCATTAGACACTTCATACTGATGATGGAGACAAACATTTCAAGATTTTAACAACTAACATAAGAGAAGTTTAACTTTGTACATTCCATTCACAGTTAATACTGCTTCCATTTTTACTTTCTCCAATACATATAGCAAGCAGGGGAAGTATTCCATTCCACCCAAAAATTTAGTAAAGATTTAAGTGAAAATACACGTTTCAGGACCCCTGAATGTAAAACACACATTTTTAGAAAAAGGTCTGTGTGTCTGTGCACGCGCACAGGAGGGGTGGGGGGGGGGGGGTGTTAGGGTTTGAACATCACAACTCAAAAACCAAAATTCACACAATGTTATATTTACTTTACTTGACTCAGGAATTTAACTATGACCTTGTGATTAACACAAGTGAACCTGAGATAGCACTCTATTGTTTTTCTTCTAGCTCTGAAGTGTTACACCCTGCTTCAAAAGTGATTTATTCTTTCTTTTCTAGGGCAAAAAATGTTATGCAAAGCATCTCTAATACATTATATTACCACATCAAATAAAACAATTATGATTATATATTCGATAATATCACTAATGAATTGTGTTTATTGGAGACTCAAGAAACGGATGTAATATTGTAGGAACACTGGAACATGCATTTGTAGATAATTTTGAATTACTGGTGTTACTCTATTGTCATTTTTCCAAGAATCTCCCTCACGCAATGCATCTTCAAGGACAAAGATATTCTCCTGAGTAAATGACAGTAACATTGTTCAGTAAAACAGAATTTGCATTAACTTTAATGTTAAATCACATTCTGTTAAAATTTAATATTGGTTATTTAAATCAGGACCGCCTCCGTAGTGTAGTTGTTAGCACGCCTGCCTCTGGTGCGGAGGACCTGACTTCAATCCTCAGTATCAGCATGGGAATTTTCCCCCACTGCAAGGTCTGGTACGGGGTGCACTCAGCCTCATTAGGTCCCTGAGGGGCCAATTGAGGAGCTTCCTGATAGAAAGGTAGCCTCCCTAAAAGGTCAAGTATTCGCCGTACGGTCAGGGGAGTTGGCATGCTGACCCCTGCCACTCCCAACCTGCACTCCTCAGTGGCCTTGACTGCAACTGTAGAGTACCCTCTGTAAATGGGAGATGCCGTAGGGGATATTTAAACCAGTCCTCTGTTGTCCAAAAACATCATTCTTACAACTATTATGAAACTGACAGCACTCGGCACTGTGAAATACATGTGCCATTTATTGGAACTATTCATTATGCAGCTCAACATTTTCTCCTATTTCTACAGCACATTCTACGATAATATATTCACATTAAAATTTACTTCTATTTCCTTTTCTCATGCAGTGAACTTCTAACTTCCTTTGTTATTTTTATGACTGGTATTTGTAGAGTGAAGAGAATTGTATTTCTCTGTTGTTTAGTGACTGGAATTCTGAATTTGAACTTTTAACACATTAAAAAACGTGTTTTAATGAATATTCTTTGGTTATTTTCCTAGAAATAATCACAATGATATAATGGTTTAGTTCCTAAGGGCCTATTCATATTAAGTGCTATTAATATATTCAACAAAGAAAACTCAAAGGAAACAAATGAGTGGTTGTGTACATCAGGGTTGCCAACCCGTACAATAATTATTGTTGTGTACGACAATTTTGATATAGGCAAAATATCACTTTCACTGGTTTGTCACACCAGTGAAATGAAATTAATTACAAATAGCGATACAACTTTTGCCCTCATGGTCTGTCTCCAGCCCTCTAAGGCAACCATTTAATATCCTACTAATCCTTCTACCTTTTATCCTGTTCTTGCCAGTGTGCCCAGATCTGGTAATCTCAATGAAGAAGGCACTGTTCAGAAATGTGATGATGCAGAAAACTAGAAATACGTGATATTCCATGTGAAATAAAGAGCTGGAGTGCTGCTAAACACATGTCACCTTGGTGGAAATACTGATTTCAAAGAACTGGCGGAGGCTGCACTATCAGCGATTTCATTGCCCCACAGAAACACTTCTTGTGAATGTTTTTTCCAAACTAGTTTACTAGAAACCAAAATTAGAAACAGACTGGCACTAGATACGGTAAATAGATTTATTCGGCCATCTCAGCTTATAAAAGAATGTGGTGGGTCCGAAAATCTGCAAGTGAGATGTTACAGTTTATCTCAATAACAAATTTGTATAATGCTGCAACAGTTGATGAAGATGATGAACTTTCAGATGAATAGTGTGATAAACATAAATACTAAAGTTGTAATATTGATTGAGGTCATCAATCTTGTAAGTGGATACCATAAACATCAATACTATTACATTTTCACAGGTTCAAAAAAAACTATTGCAAAATATTACTATGAAAAATCAAAAAATAAAAGATGGGAACTACCAAACATTCAAACAGTAATTTGGTTTATGTTGTACGATGATTTTGAATCGTAATCTATAATTTTGAGTGGCAGGCACAATAATTTTACTTTTAAACATTGGCAACCCAGGTGTACATTTGTCTTACTTGAGACAAACATTTGCAGAAGTTATCTTGTTTATTTTCTTGTAGTTACCAGGTGAATTTGGAAATACAGTAGGCTTTGAGCGTGTCAAATATTTTGAACTTGAGATAAACATTTGCAGAAGTTATCTTGTTATTTTCTTGTAGTTACCAGGTGAATTTGGAAATACAGTAGGCTTTGAGCGAGTCAAATACTTTAAAGCTTTGAGATTCCTTTCTCTTTGCCCGGCTAACATATAAAACCATGAATAACGATGTACCATTTGACGAAAGTTTTAATTTTTCCAAAACTCACATACCTAAATAACAATGAATATCTCCAAAATGCTTCACTCTATAAAAAACTTTATTTGGACAAACGGTTTGTTTTAACAAGATCTAGTTTTTGGTCTATCTCTTACAGTTTACCATTTATCAAAAGTCATCCCGAGTGAACAGGATACACGTGCTATAGTCAGAAAATTCAAAATATACATTTCATTTGTCATAACAATATCTTAAGCATATGGCACTTTAATCAAAACTGTTAGAGCCATTTTCGAGAAGATCAAAATTTTCCATGTAACGGGCACATTAGGGTTGAGGAATTTTCTTCAAAATCTTGCGTCGCATCCTTAAAGGATGTTATCTTAAATACCAACTTTGGTTTATTAGCAACTTTTCATTTTTGAGTTATGCTGTCCACAGACTGACACACACACACCCACCCACCCACCCACCCACCCACGCCCGTCCGCGCACGCACGCACGCACACAGACAGAGTCCTTTTTTATTTTCTCTACTGGTAAGTAGGGGAAGTATTGTATCCCACCCAAAAATTCGATGTCGAGATTTCACCGGAAATATATGTTTTGAGGCCCCCTGAATAAAAAAAAAGGATTTTTAGAAAAAGGTCCGTGTGTGTCTGTCACGGGCCCTAATGACATAGTTGTCGACGGGCCCTTAACACACTCACTGTGTGTCAAATCTGTGGATAGCATAACTCAAAAACGAAAAGTCGGTTAAAAACCAAAGTTGGTATTTAAGTTTAATGCCTTTTAAGGATGCGACACGAAGATTTTGAAGAAAATAGCCCCACCCTAAACTACCCTTTATATGCAACATTTTTCGAAAATTTTGATTTTCTTGAAAATGGCTCTAACGATTTTGATTAAAATGTCATATGTTTGAAATATTTTTATGACAAATGAAATGTATATCTTGAATTTTCTGGCTATAGCCCCTGTAGTCGTATTTACTCTGGACGACTTTTGCATAACTGGCAAACCTTTAGAGATAGACCAAATCATACTATACAAAAAATGTAGATCTTGCTAAAATACACAATTTATGTCGCGATAAATTTTATTGTAGGGTGGACCATTTCGGAAATATTCCTTGTTATGTGAGTTTCGGAAAACTTTGAACTTTCGTGAAATGGGTCATCGTTGTTCATTTTTTTATATGTTAAGTGTGCAAAGACAACAGAATCTCAAAGCTTTAAAACATTGGACTATCGCACAAAGCCTACTGTATTCTAACATTCCCCTTGCACCTATAAGGAAATAAGCAATACAAATGTTTATCTTAACACGAAGAAGATATAGGAATAAGAGTTAGTAAAAATGGTTAGTACAAGAGTAGAGAAAGTCATGTGAGTGCAACACATCAGATTTTTCTAAAAATGTTTTTCTTGGATTCTTGGTGGAATGCAATACTTCCGCTACTTACTATACGTGCTAGAGAAAGTAAAAAGATGAGAGGGTAAATACAATTTTCGAGAATTGAGCACTAAAATTAACACAATACTTCAATTTAAAAACGGCTAAATCTGAATTTGTTTCTAATTCTACAAATACTTTCCGATATCCAACAGCTTGAAACTACCATTTTACCTAAATTCGTAGTAAATGTCGCATAGATACTTTAATTCAAGTTGTCTCAAATGTAACTTCTCTCTTATTTTGTATAGTCGTAGTGAGTTTATCTCAAGGAGAATAATTGTCATCTGCGTTGTATCTTACCTTGCTATTAGGGAGACCAATTCCTGGTGAGAATTCCCACCTATGATCATAATATCGCTCGAGCCTGGCATTTCCATTTTTGCATCCAATTATGTGTACTGCAACATAAATCTAAAGCTTACTGCGTGCAATGAAATATTTGCGCCGGCGTTTAATACGTTCTTAATACGTTTGAGTTTGTTATCACCATGTATGAAAATTCAAAAGCTGTGTTTACCCTCGTAAGCAAACTTCACATCTGCTAACTCTGTGTAGTTCGTACTTAGGTGGCCTTTCAATCCTTCTTATAGTTAACTCACTACAAGAGTTAAACAATTTGAAACCGGTCGTGCAATACTGTTCTGATTATTCACTTAGCAGTCAGTGCATACTTTTAGTTTTTCTGCTACATAAAACTGGAAGCTACTTTTTCTGACGTCACGAGGATTTCCGCCGTTTACCACAAGAGTTCATTACCTGTTACGCTTTCAAAGACAATACCTGAAGATAAAACATCCCCCTGCATGAATAACAACTGGTAATAGCGAAAAGCAATACTGAGAATAATGAAATTAATCTGTTTGCAGGAAAATTGAGGATGTTGGTTACTTAAATGCTGTTAATTTTGCTTTTTATAGCCAAAATTCCACATTTATTAACGTGTGTTGAAGTTGAACATACAGCTGCATCTTTGTAGCATAACATCTTTGCCATGTGTAAGCGTCGTTCCGTCGTCTTGATGGTTCACATGTCATTGTTATTGTAACATTTAAAGGTAATAAAAGAACAGAATTGGGTAAGCTGTAGAAAACTGAAATTCAATATTTAAAAATTATAAAACTACAGAACTTGCAGTACGTTAATGCCAGTCTTGCATCTGTTTGTCATCAGTTACTAAGGTGGGCGTGTAAATGTCATTTCCATGCTGTGCATGGCCCATATTTTATCTTATAACCATATTTTGGAAATGTTACAGAGTGGTATTAGAAGCAAAATGGTATGGGTGGATGTCTAACGTTGGATAGAGAAGAAGCCAAAGCAAGAAGGAGAAGTGAAGAGATTGATAAGCAGCTTGTGGAGCTTGCCAAACAAGAACGCAATGTTATCAAGATTCTGCTGTTGGGTAAAGTAGAATTTATTGTCTTTGGCAGCTAAACATATCATGATTTAGGCCTTTGTTATCACCTCTTTCTTTATTATTAAATATAAAGCATAGTTTCTACTCGTGTACAGTAGTACATCTCACCTATTAACCTAAGAAAACATGCCATAATTGCTGTTCTAAAAAGATCAAGAAGTATGTTCATAGATACTTCTTGTAATGGAAATGTAAGAACTCAGCTGAGTATTGTGTGAGTGTGCTGGCTCATAAAATGACAGAAAATAACTGAGTCAAGAAATTGTTGACAATGAAGACAGTGGTCCTTGAAATGCATCCAGATAAAAAGTAAGTCAAGTGTAGCTAACAGTGTGACCTCTAGGTTGACTCAAATACTATTCCAAAATCATTGGAAAGGTTTCACTGTTTATATCCCTTCGTATATGTTAAGTGAAAAAGATGATGATTGATTTTCTTATAGGATTGCTACTACGACAGGATCATCAACTTACACTTGTTGAAAATAATAATGATAGATATGTGAAAAATGTTGCATAAACAAATTAAAAATGTTGCACATAAGTTAAAAATAATGGTCAATGTTTTAAGGATTAATTGAATGTTAACTTGGAATGTTAGTGAATGAATTGATCTGAATTACAAACTTATGCATACTATTAAGAAGAACAAAGAAATACACATTAATATTTTAAATAATTATGTAAACATAAGCTTTATGTCCTCTTAACTCTCCTGAAGAATAGTCTGACCAACCAAAAATGTTAACTTATATTTTCACAATCGAAAAATTGCAGATAAGCTAAATCAAGGATTTCACTGATTATTATTTACATCTTCCAATAAAGGAGAACTCTAACAAAGAAATACATAACTTTTGTATTCTACCAAAATCTGTCTTTGAAAAACTGAACTGGCAACACACAGAAGACTGCTACTTTATACACAAACACCATGAGGATACAAATAAAACATAAATGTGAGACAATATAAGATTGTATAAAATGAAAGGAAGCATTCCATAAGTTTAAAAATTTGTAAAATAAATAAACAACAATAAGAGAATTGTTATGAAATTTTGAATAAAGCAATTAATTGCAAATATTAAATAAATTTATTCACAATCATCTCCCTTGTGCCATGCCTAAGAAATAGTTCAGAGAACTTTTCACTAAAGTATCAAATGAAGTGTAAACCAACTTTAAAGTGATGACAATACATTAAAGAACCAATGAGACTGAAACCCAAACCACCACAACATATAATATAGAAAGCTTACATAAGTTTTTCTTTTTATATACAGAAAAACCTTAGTTATACATTTTTATGGGCAGATGGCTAAAATAATGTAAATGAATAACGTAAAACTGAATTTTGTTATGAAACAGAATCAGGGTTCTTAGATTATTATTACTCAAACTAATTATATATTTATCTAAAGTAAGAACAAATTAGAAACTAAAAGCTTCACTTTTCTTAGTAAGTCAAGCTTTTAGTTTATAATTTGTTCTTACTTTAGATTCTTGTTGCTTCACTGTTAATAGCTTCATTATTTCCTTATTTAATTATATATTATTTAATATACTTGTGAGAGAGCAATTACCAAAACAAGCACATAAATAATGAACTTAATGCACCATTTAGAGTACTTATATGCATACCAGTACTCTTATCTTCTTCTTCTTCTTTATCTGGTTGCCCTACCCATATGGAGAACTTACAAGCCTGTGCCTAGGGTCAGATGCCTGTTGGGGAGCAAACAAATGGATGGATCGGACAGAGCAAAGACCTGGAAGCGGGTGGTCAGCCAAGCACCAGGTATGAGAGTGAGGAAGAGGATGGTATGAAATGCAGATGAAATGGATGAATGGAAAGATGATGTTGCAGTTGGTGGAATGAATGGCAGGGAAAACCGTAGACCCCAGAGAAAATTCACCCAGATGCCGTTTCATCCACCACAAATACTACATGTGGGTCCCTGGGATTGAACCCAGGCTGGCATGGTGATAGGCAAACTGTCTTAACTGCTCAGATACAGTGCCGTCCGCTATTATTCATTATTTCATAAAAAATCAGAGCATTGGTGCTTTACATTTGTTTTAAAAACTTGTCAATTTTTCTTTACTGCTTTGATTTTTTACACAGTCATACACTTTAAATTATTAAAATTTTGTAATTTCTAGAGCTTGAGTTGCATACTTATTTGTTTGTTTGGCCCCATGGAGCAAAACCCAGGGACATTGAACATATTGTATCACTGGTAGCACTTTCATTATTTAGGCCAAATTTAGCATTGTCATGATCAATATCATGAGGTAGTACTTGAGGAAGAATGATCTTCTTTAGCCATACATCAGGACCCTCTGGATTAACGGACCTGACACTGGCATCCCAGTTGTACAAAAATGGCGCTGCCTGTTGGTAATGATTTCTGAGGTGTTTCCACAAGCTATCCTTCGTATTGTTTTCTATGCCTTTGAGTTATTGTTTGTTATAATAATTCCTATGTAAGTTTGTCTTCATATTAGCAAAGCGAGTGTTTAAAAAATTTTATTTGGGCAGTATAGGGAACGGGCATAAATCTAATAATGTGTTGACTGTGCCGTGTGCTCTCCACGTGTTCATGTTTATTGTGTTCCATCTAAGACTATGGCTACATTAGCCGTATAGTGTGGTTAATTTATCTGTTTGCAAGTACAATTTGTGTCAATTACAGTGGTGAGAGGTTGTTGAAGAAAAACTGTTCCAGTAGTGTATATTATTGTAGTCATACCTCAACCTAACCTCAAACATGACAATGCTCCGTAACTGTTGCGTTCCCCGATGCAAATTAAAAATGAGAAACTTTCAGTTAAAACAAATGGTAAATTGCAATGTAAGGCTTGTAAATTCAGTATTTAATTACTATAAATTGCAGCGTTATGTGTGTTAGTTGCCGGTGTATATATATATATGACATGGTGAATAGTGTGAATAGTGAAAGACAATAATTTCGAGTGAACTCAATTAGTGACAACTGCAACACCAACAGTTTGTTTCGTGTAAGTAGTATGCTGCTTGTGTTTATACATTATCTTTTGTCTTTGTAATTTAAATGTTGTTGTTAGCTAATGCTGGATTTCTGACAATGAAGTCATTAATCCTCTTGCTCTACAATATTTTTCACTCATAGAGCAATAGCAGTATAGTAACCGCTTTTAAGAGAGCACCATATTTTTATGTTTTGGCTGTCACATCGCTCTCTCACAACCCCCAGAATGTCTGGAGGACCACACCTGTCGTTGGTTTACGGGTCTCACCGATCTGACCGGGAGAATTATCAAAATAAATTCACCGACCATATCCTCTGATTACCAATCAGAGGACGCATTACATGCCATGACAGGTCAGCATGTTAAGGGTTAATAAAAATATTAACCCTTAACATGAAATTAGAGAAATGGAGAGATTGGAAAAATAAAGACTCCCTAGCCCTCAGGAACCCTAATAGCATCGGGGTCAGAAGAGAACAAGAGATGACCAAGGTAAGGTCAGACAGAAAAGTTACAGTGAGGAGCAAAACGCCAGTAAGTGGAAGTAATGTTCTGCTCAGCTTGGGTACCTTGTGGTCGCCATTCACATATCCCCTAGACGAAGACCCATCCAGTAATTTAAATGTGTAGCTGTAGTTTAGAAGAAATGTGTTATGTTGCTGCATGTAAAACTGTAGACTATAGCAAAATTGCTTTACAATGCTGATTTAAGGTTACATATTTCATTTACAGTGCTGTTTTAGGGTTATTATTTTTAATATTTCATCTGCTTTTGTGGATTCCCCCTGTAAAATGAAGTGTAATGAAGTGCTGAGTAATATGTTGTTGCAAACTGAGTAATCATAAGTTTTCAGTAAAAGTAAAAGCAAAATTCCACCCTAAAGCTTTTGAATTCAGTAGGTAGCTAATTATTCTAAATAGCTGTATTTGTATATGAGCCATCCAGTATATGTTTTGTGTAGGTATACAACATTACGTACGTGGTGCAAGTGTGAAAAACAATCAGTGTAAACAATGATTAATAATTCTGAGTCAACTCAATGTCATCATTTCTGTTTTATTTAAGTAATATGCTGCTTGCAGTTTTGTCTATCTTCTTTGTAATTTGAGTGTGTAATGCAGTTACATAATGGCATGTAAAACTGTAGATTGCATGAATGTTATTTAAGGTTATATATTTCATTGCCCATGGGTTATCGTTTAATATTAAATGTCATTCCTTTTTGTTTACTTGAGGTTATGTTTAAGACAGTGTTTTTGTGTTTAACACAGCCCATATTCACAAAATAGGCGTGTTATTACAACACATTTTTATTTTACTGCGTTGAAATCGTAGCTTGTAGACGAGTTGTTTATAAGTAGTTCCCACCACATAGGCCACCATCTTGAATCCCAGTGTCAGGTCCGGTATCTAGAAGGTCCTGCATATATTGTTAACATATGTAGCACTTATTGTGTTCCGAAAATATTCATGCCTCGCCCAACATGCCTATTGTTTTGTGTTGCAATAGCAAAGGCACAGTATACGGAAACCATGCATAATACGCCTTGACATAGCATAAACACAATATATAAATGAGTTAGTAAATTAATATATTTTGTATATTGGGATCAGAAAAATGACATATTAATGAGAAAAGGTGCAACTGAAAAACTTACAGTTGAACTAAATATAGATGTACAAAGTGTGATACCTGAAAAATGTAGTGTATACTTACAATAAATATAGAAGTGGGCAGTGCCATGACCAAGTGGTTAGAGCTTTGCCTACCACTTAGGCGGCCCAGGTTCAATCCCAGGTACCCACATGTGGTATTCATGTCGGATGAAGCGGCATCAGGGTGTGTTTTCTCCGGGTCCTCTGTTTTCCCCCGCCACTCATTCCACTAACTGCTCCATTATCACCTCTCCAATCATTGATTTCGCCTGCATTTCATATCATTCTCTTCCTCACTCTGATACTTGGTGCTTGTCCAACCACCTGCTTCCAGGTGTTCACTCTGTCCAGTCCATAGGTTCTTGTACTCCCTGACAGGCGTCTGACCCTAGGCACTGGCTTGTAAGTCTTACTTAAGGGAAAGGTAATCAGGTAAAGAAAGAAACATAGAGGTAGTAGTGAAGCAACACAAAGTTTAAATATAACAATTAATTAGGAACTAAAAATTTCACTTATCTTAGTATTTGCTGCAAGTTTTTGAAATTAAACGCAAACTAGTTTTATGATGCATTCATCATATCCTCAGTGTTCTTGTTTAAACAGTTGTTTCACTTTTAACAGCTTCAGTTTTTCATTGAATTTATATAGGACCTTTTATGTTTTTACAATCTAAATAAACAAACCAAAGTACCCTATCTGGAATTAAATTCAATTTATTTCATCCATAATAACATATATGTACTTGTTGTCGGATTCTTACAAAATATATACATTATTTACAATCATTGTTAATCCAGTCTGTACATGCACCTCTGTATTAGAAAATTCTTTAATTCCCTTTTAAATAGTTTCCCTTTTGTTGCTTTTACAGTATTTGGTAGTTTGTTAAACAGCATTTTGCCCATTATTAAAGGATCTTTGTCTGATGTCATTTTAATTTCATTTATTCTGTGGTAATTATTCTGTGTCCTTGTTTCATACTTATGATAGTTCTTATTGATCTTATTGAATCTAGACCTTTGAATAGTATAAGTATTTATAAATTTTCATACCATTGAGCCAAGGCCTATTAAAAACAGAGACAGTATTTATATGTGTCTCCTGTGGTGAACAACTTAAAACATGACTTCGTATAAGTACTTGACTGTGTCAAAATCTTTCTTTTGTTGTCTGAAAGATTGTTCATTTGCTAATATTTGTTGTAAAGTGTTATATTTTAGTTGTATTTGCTTATTTAAGGTTTATGTTGTATATATATAAATGTTATATAATGTTATATAAATGTTAAAAAGATAAATTAAAATGAATCTCATAGCAAATTCGAGATTGTGACAATACGTAAAGTATGACATCATGAAATGATGTCACAAGTAAGCTCAACGAAGCGAAACATTATACAAACGCATTGCCCTAGTGATGCAGGAGTGTTAAATTTTCTCTTGGTCTGATGATTTCAGATAAGGTAGATGCTGAATTAAGGTGTGACTAATTAAAGGATTATTACATAATGTAAATATTCCTGGACTAAAGTTTTCTCGTGCAGAAGAAGTTACTTATTAAATGATTCTTTGGGAAGCTAAATATGTTGTATTAACTAATATAATACAATTAAAATGATGGGAAAAGAAGATAGTTTGTGTTGTGTTGGAACTTACCAAATCATACAATACTTAATCTGGAACTTGCTGAAAGACTTATAATTATGCAATGATTTATCAATTGTGAAAGTCCATGAAGGTGTATAGAATACTAGACTAAATTAAAGTATTGAGTCCAGCATTAGATTTACCTTTATTCTGTACCATGCCCGAGATAAAACATGAGTACTCATAGCTTCTACCAACGATGCTAAGGCTTCTACTGACACCGTAATACATTCGTCATAGGAATCATACTACAATAGTAATCAATTATAAAATTCCTGTTACAACATGATGAAGTTATATTGGCATATACAAGTAAATGTAGATTTGCTGTGACACTGATTTACCCTTAAGTGGTAAATAGGATCTACACATTAGTTCTCTTATTAAATACAAACAAATATGTGATGTGTGGAGGTTATCATGTGATATCTTCAAATAATACATATTGGTTGCAAGAGGCATCTTTTGTAAATTATACATAAATTTGTTATAAAATATGTGGTTCAAAATAATTGCTTTATAAATAATCTGAAACGAAAATTCCTGCTTTTAGAGTATTCCCTTAAGTTCCCATTTACCCTGATACTGACCCCTTAATCCCTTAATGCTGCCTTAACAAGTGAATGAAACAATTTTATTACAGGAGCGGGTGAAAGTGGGAAGAGCACCCTAGTGAAGCAAATGAAAATAATCCACAGTGATGGGTTCACAAAGGAAGAGCTGCGCAGCTTCCGTCCAACTGTTATGGACAACTTACTTTCCTCTATGAAATATGTTCTTACAGGAATGGGTCTCTTAAGGATCAACCTTCAGTCATCAAAGAACAAGGTAATGTATGGTCATTTGCAAAGGGGAATTGGGAACTTTGGAATATGTAGAGCCAGTTTCACCAATCAATGTTAAATTTTAACACAATGTTAAGGTGATTTAACATTTAAAGTCATAAATTTTGTTTCATTGAACAATATTAACTGACTTCATGTTAAATTAACATCACCACACCTCTGTGTTAATGCATTTAATGAGTGGCTGCCACAGACCAAGCTGTAGACATGAGGTTGGTATGTTTGAAGTTTTTTTATTCCGTTGCTAACCAAGGAAGAGCTATGCATTGTAATGAATTTGAAAACCTGCAAGAAGAGGAATTTTTAAAACGATACAAAGCAGGGTCACAAGTGCGTGCGTGAAGCGGATCTGTGGTTCAAATACCAGCTATCACATTGAATTTTTCAGTCCTGATTCCACCTCTTAAATTGTGTTATATTTTTAATCTATAGTTAAGAAACATGTGTGAGTGTGATATTAACATCAGCTGGTGAAATTACCCTACTTGGCATAGTGTAACTGCTATGATTGGCTGCAACCGAGTTCGATGGGAGTTACACCATAGGTGAACACCATGCTTAAACAAATGGTACTGAGCTGGCTTCCACGGCAAGTGTAGTATTTGCACATGCATGTAGGGACATCATTTATTCATTCAGAATTAATACTTTAGTAATTCATCACATTTATGAGTGTAAAATATTTAACAAATGTGAATTAACAGACTTGCATTTATTCCTGTAGTTAAGGTGTTTGTAATGTGATTTCAATTGTGCTTCACCTCTATGATGGGTTCCACATAATATTTATGTTTACCTAGCTAATGTTGTGTCCAAGGTAGTAGGTTTTATCCTGGCCAAGAGTAATGCTGTATGCTCTACTGAAATATGAGAAATTAGTATTGTATTTTGTTATAGTGATATAATTCTTGTTGTTTTTCAGGCTCATGCTCAGACAGTGCTTTTGAGCAGCAGCTGTTTTGACAAAAGTTTCAATGTGTTACCAAATGTAGCAGTTGCACTACAAGCCCTCTGGCAAGATCGAGGTGTTCGTTTGGCTGTGGCTCGAGGCTATGAATATGAACTGAACGATTCAGCCCTTTAGTAAGTGTTTAATTCACTTATTTGCTTTGCAGTGAGGCAAAATGGAATATGTATGACAGTCTATATTAGATTCATCCAAAGGATTGGTCTTTATGTAAACATAAGCACATGTTATTATTTATTTATTTATTTATACCAACAAACTTACTGTTGGTGTTTTTAAACACAAGCCATGTGTGGGCAATGTTTGAGATGTGAGACTGCCTTTGTGGTTTACCAAGAAAAATATGAACTGGTTTGAGAATTCAATGCCATTCTGGCAGTTTGTCACAACAGCTCAATGATTAGAGCACCCGCCTGGTAAGCAGAAGGTCTGTGGTTCAAATCCCAGCTGTGGCATTGAATTTTTAAGTTCCAGTTCTACCTCTCAATCATAAGCACATGTACAAACGTGAACCAAGTATACGTTAATTGGCTGATGCTGCATATTACAAGGTACATTGGCTACAAAGTAGTTCGCTCAATACTAACAAAAACTACTGCACCTTCTCAACCTGCTGCCAACTGCTGAAATATGGTATAATCGCATTGGAGATTGCAATCTGTTGTCCTTTGGTATCTTTCCCAGAAATTCTTGCTGAGGTCTTCAGGAGAGCATTGCAATCTCCAACGCAATAACACCACATTCCAGCAATCAGTATCAGGTTGAGAATCTACATGTTTTGGTAGCTAGCATCTAATGTAAAAGTTTTACTTTGTTTTTCAGTTTATTTGAAAATATGGAGCGCATATGTGATGAGAAATATGTTCCTACACCAACTGATGTTTTGAGAGCAAGAGTTCGAACTAATGGAATCATAGAAACTCATTTTAAAATAAATGATGTAATAATCAGGTAAGTGCATTATGATTGGCTATTTGATTGATTGATTGATTAGATTGATTGAAGTCTAAAAGGTATTTATGACTACTTGATTTGTTTTGCTGCAGTATGTTTGATGTTGGAGGTCAAAGATCCCAAAGAAGGAAATGGATTTACTGCTTTGATGACGTGCGTGCTGTCATGTTTGTTGTTTCTCTCAGTGGCTACGACATGACATTAGTGGTAAGCTCTTAATATATCATAATACAAAAATGTTAGGTAAATACAACACAATTAAGTATCACAGAGTTGAGCAAATAAATGATTTATAAATAATTATAATAATGATAATACATCTTACAAAAGTTCAGTAATAGTTTTCTTAATTTATTGTGCAAAATCTACCTAGTCTTACCATAAATACTGTCCCAAAGTTTCCAATAAATTTTCAAAAAATGGTTTGAAGTACTTTAATATCCTAATAATACATAATAATACATCCTTACATGGAAGTATGACAAATCAAAATCACATATAATTATTCAAAATGACCACCTCTGGCACTCAGTCCTTAAGTCTTCATGGACACTCATCTATTGAATTACACAATGTTTCCATCGGGAAATCTGCTTATGCTTTTCTAAGAGAATTCTTTAAGTTTTCAGTATTTGGAAGTTTCTTCCTGCAAGCCATTTCTTGAAGTATGAACCTCAATTTGTAGTCCAGGAAATTTAGGTCTGGACTTGCAGTAGTCCAATCTAGGTTGAAGTAAAATCGGGAACATTGGTCTTGAACCACTCTTGGGTTGTCTGTGCCTTATGTGCTGGAGCTGAATTCTGTTGGAAGCTCCAACTTTGTCTGTGGAAGAGAGTGTTGCTGAGGTCCTTGACCACTTGCTCTAGTACTGACTCCTGGCACACTTTGGATGATACTTTGACTCTTTTTCACAGAAATGGACTTCAGTGGTTCCTTCCTAACTCACACCCCACCACACCATAACAGATGAAGTATGATAGAGCCTTTTCAGCAGCTTCTTTAGAGGATCTGGCATGTACTCATCATTTTGAGCATTGAGAGTTTCCTCAACACTGAACATTTTTTCATCAGTGAAAAGGATTCTTCTCTGATCATTTGTCTCATAACACTGCAGCAAGCATTTTGCTTTTAAGAACCTCTGGCGCTTCAGCTCACTTGTGAGGACATGTACTTTCCACAGTTTGTAGGCACAGAGATCCAGGTCACTCCTCAATATGTGCGCGACAATGTCACTTTACACATGTTCAGCTCCTGACTGACTGTCTTTGTACCGGGTTTCTTAAAACGTGTGCCACCACTGCTTTTGTCAACTCTGGAATGGGCACAGTGCTTGGTCTTCCTTGTCTGGATAGTGTGGTAGATAAAGCTTTCTGCTTATTTTCAATGTCTGGAGAAGTTTGAACATCTGACCTGGGGATTTGCCTACCTTGTGCACAGCTACCACAGATACACGATTTTCATAACCATCCAGTCCATCTTAAAAACTAATGCCAACAACTTTGTGCTTGTGTAGCTTAACCTCTTGAGCGATGGCCATTTAAATGTCCGCGAGCCGAGAACTGCTAGCATTTAAATTCTTAAATGCGCTTCGTATATACACAGCTGTATTTTGTGTAAATATTAAGTTATTTTAATGAAACAAAAACTGGTATAAAACTCGTTATTTGCAGTATAAATGTACGTCATCAGCAAAGTTGAGTTGTATTTACAAAACATTGAAATGGCACAATTTTGCTTCACTGTGGTGAAAAGTCAACTTTGCTCTTTCGAACGCATCTAATATTAGTTCTCGGAAAGATTCAGTAAAGAAACACCCATTGTATGTGTGGCTAATGCGTCAGCATCCTGTGAAATAAATCGCTACTGCATGCGTGGCTTATTGAGTCACCAGAATAGATCAACATTACAACTTTTGCTTACGCGAGTTTCGTAACTGAGCAGAGTCCGTGTCTTTCTTTGTTGAAATACATACGTATTCTTTCCTGCTTGTAGCTGAAGGGAGAAGTGGTATAAAAAGGTGTTTTTGCACCAACTGGATATAACCATATACAATTGTTTGGGGATTTGGACAGCTCTCTAAACCCACACAGGATAATGACCGACCTTGACTACCGACTATAAATAACTCGCAGCCTAATTGAACAATACCACGTTGGGGGTTGAAAATCCAAAACCCCTGCACCCCTCAGACTTCAAGGAAAACATTATCCTAAAAGGATACCACCAACAGCAAAGAAGTCCCGCCCATTTCGAAAGTGTTTCGTGTGCCGCAAGAAGGGAATTCGCGAATGTGGAGATGTACGTACCCTTGTGTGTTTATCCCTGTTTTGAGGTAAATCGCTGCAGAACGAACATATTAAGGTAAGCCAATAAAGTCTATAGACCTTACTAAAATGTTTCATAAAGGGAAAATTATAATAAGTTGAGTTGCATAAGGGATAAATAAGGGTTAAATGCTTAAACGCACAGGACGCCCATATCGCTCATCCGCCATTTTAAATGGACTTGATTTTACGTCGATATCCCTCAAGAGGTTAACTCTCAATGACTCACTACTAGACACCACAACCTGGAATGTGCATGCAGGCATAGGCAGGAAGTACAGCAACTGTCAAAAGTTGGGACAGTATTTATGGTAAGAAAATCTGATGTGTTGCACTCACATCACTTTCTCTACTCTTGTACTAACCATGCTAACAAACTCTTATTCCTATATCTGCATGTTAGTTAAGATAAACATTCGTACAAATTATCTTATTGCTTATTTCCTTGTAGGTGCAAGGAGGATATTAGAATACAGCAGGCTTTGTGTGACAGTCAAATCTTTTTAAGCTTTGAGATTCCGTTCTCTTTGCACGATTAACATACAAAAAATGAACAACTTTGTTGCATTTCGCTAAAGTTCTAAGTTTTGCGAAACTCACACACATAACAAGGAATATCTCCAAAATGGTTCACCCTACAAGAAAATTTAATGAGATATAAATTGTGTATTTTTGCAAGATCTACATTTTTTGTCTTCATCTCCTGGACCTGACAAGATCCACCCAGAGTTTATTAAACACCTTGGCAGGAAAGGAAAAGAAATACTACTTAAACTGTATAACACGTGTTGGAGAATGACTGTACCTTCCGACTGGAAAAAAGCCATTATCATCCCGATTTTAAAGAAAAACAAACCCTCAAACAATATTAATAGTTTCAGACCAATATCTTTGACCAGTGTTATTGCAAAAGTGATGGAAAGAATGGTGGCACCTAGACTTAACTGTTTTCTAGAATATTACAACTTAATTAATAGTTCACAGACCGGCTTCAGACAGAATCATAGTACCTACAAGTGAAAATGTACTCCTACTAAGCCAAGACATCAAGGAAGCTTTCAATAGAAAGGAGGATACCTTGGCAGTATTCATTGATTTTAAATCAGCATATGACTCAGTCTGGAGAAATAAATTAGTTGAGAAGTTGCAATCAATAGGTGTGAAAAGTAACATGCTTAAGTGGATAACTCAGTTTATTTCACAAAGATTTTGTGCCACAAAATATAATACATACATTTCCAAATATAAACAAACACACCGAGGACTTCCACAAGGTGCTGTTCTGAGCACAACACTCTTTAACATATATATAAATGACCTTCCATCAATAATAAAAACTTTAGAAACCAAAATTGCTTTATTTGCTGACGATGTAGTCATTTGGACTTCAGGCTCTTCAAAAAAACCTGAATTAATTAAAGACAGAATAGAAACAGCCCTAAACAAAGTACATGAATGGAGCTCCAAAAACCTCATGACTATCAATGTGGAAAAAACAAATTATGAATTATTTACACTAAAATACAAACCAGTTAATGTTAGCATAAATTATAATGGTAAACCACTCAAAGCAGTTGATGATGCCAAATACTTAGGCATCACTTTCGACAGAAAGCTAAGTTGGAAAAAACATATAACAAACATCTCAGAAAAGGTTGAAAAGAAATTGCAAATCCTGAAAAGGTTAGCTGGTGCTAAATGGGGCTGCTCAAGGAGAGTCCTTAACACAACATACAAAATGTATATTAAACCAAACCTCTTGTACTGTTCTGAAGCTTTAATAACAGCAGCAAATGCTAACATCAATAAACTTGAACAAATACAAAATCAGGCTCTTCGCCTAATCACTGGAGCAGTTAAATCCACACCTATTGATGCCATGCTTGCCTTAACACGGACCCCATCAATAACAACAAAAATAGAAGAACAAGCATTGCTCCAACACGAGAAAATGTTATGACTGCCAAACTCTAAATGGAAAGAAGAGAACCTCCCCCATTCAATCCTTAAAACTCATAGTACTTTCCTAGAAAAGGTAACACAGATTAAATCCAAATTGAACATTCCTAACACCAGAGAAAATCTACTTATAAGAGAAAATCCATTGGAATTATTGCAACCTACCTTCAATTTGGAATTAATAGGGGAAATAAGTAAATCAGACACACCAAAAGAAATACAAAAACTTCTAGCTCTGGAAACAATCAATACTAGGTATCCCACAGAAGAATGGCTGCACATATATACTGATGGATCCTCGAAGGAAAACCTTACTGGAGCTGGAGTTACGTGTTCACATTTTTCCTTTTATCATTCTGTTGGCAGAGACACAACAAATTATGATGGAGAAATAGAGGCTATATACATTGCTCTCCGACAATTATTAAATCTTCCCTTAAATAAATTTAACAAGGCAGTAATTCTTTCAGATTCTAAAGCTGCAAATCAGGGAATATGTTCAAATACTACAAAGAAGTCAACAAAAATTAGAGAATGCTACAAAATGTTAACACAACTCCAAAAAGTTAATAAGACTGTTCATCTCCAATGGATTCCAGCACACTGTGGAGTCATGGGGAACGAAGCTGCAGACTCACTTGCAAAGAAAGGCACAACAATAAAACAAAAATCTAAATTCAATTTCTCATATTCCTCAATAAAACGCTTGATCATAAAAAATTTTTGTCATTCATATCTACAAGAAATAGAAACAAATGCCAAAGATAAAAAATGGATTACACTACTTTCCAATCCAGATATAATCCCCCAGAGACCAAGGAAAACAGCTGTTGCAGCCTTCCGACTATTGACAAATCATGACTGCTTGGCAAGTCATCTCTACAGAATAGGTATCTCAGCCTCACCAATGTGTGTCCTGTGTAACGATCCAGCAGAAATGAACGAAGACCACTTGAAGACCTGTGAAGCATTAAGATCAGAAGAAACTACAGTTCAAAAGTATTGGAAAGCACGAATGCTAATGGCTTCATTGCCAGATGCAAGGCACTAGAAAACAACAACAACAACATTTTTTGTACACATAAAAATATGGTGCTCTCTAAAAAGCGGTTAATATTACTGCTATTGCTCTCTTCAATATCATCAGTGAAAAATATTGGAGAGCAAAAGGATTAATGACTTCATTGTCAGAAATCCAGCATTAGCTAACAGCAACAACAACGTTTTTTGTACAGCAAGATTTACCAGTTATGCAAGTCGTCCAGAGTAAATATGACTACAGGGGCTATAGCCAGAAAATTAAAGATATACATTTCATTAGTCATAAAAATATCTCAAACATATGACATTTTAATCAAAATCATTAGAGCCATTTTCAAGAAAATCAAAATTTTTGGAAAATTTTCCATGTAAAGGATAGTTTAGGGTGGGGCTATTTTCTTCAAAATCTTTGTGTCACATCCTTGAATGACAATAAACTTAAATATCAACTTTGGTTTTTAACGGACTTTTCGTTTTTGAATTATGCTGTCCACAGACACACACACACACCAACCTTTTTCTAAAAATGGTTTTTTTGGATTCAGGGGATCTCAAAACATATATTTCTGGTGAAATCTGGACATCGAATTTTTGGGTGGAATACAGTACTTTCCCTAGTTACCAGTAGAGAAAGTAACTAGGTACAATGATACTACTGTGTGTTGTCTTAAAGAGGAACCAAGTGGTTTGTTGTCAATGTTTGGATTTCGTGTTCTAGATTTTATAGTATGAGGAAAAGCTCACAGGTAGTCATCTCAGGTTCCTGAGGGCCATTTTATTCAATTTATTTATTTCAGTGTTAAGCACAGATATGTGATGGTTTTATTGTTAGCTCTTAGTGGACATTTTTTGAAAAAATTATCATCCTAAGCACATCCAATCCACCATTGAGGCAGCTCCTTGTTCAGTCAATCATGAATGTTAGTAAAATAAAGGATGGAGGCCTTGTGGGCAGTTACAGTTGAGCAGAATCAACTTGGGACTTGAAAGCCAGCTTGTTCACTCATCTATGAGGGTGTGTTGGAATGTTTCGGCAATTAACATGCAACAAGGATGATGTCATTGGTTACATTCTGTCATGTTATTGGCACAGCCTGCTGACATCTCTTGCACCTGAGTGAACATGCTGGCTACCAAGTCCCAAGTTGATTCTCCCCAACTGTAAATTTTGGGAAGCTTCCTGCAATTATGGGAACAACCACTGTTTTATCATATCCAGCTACTTATGTCCAGTTAACTCTTTTTGGGAAAGAAGAACGGTCACTAAAGTTTTGGCCACAAAATTGGATAAAAAAAAAACATTCATTTTAGGCAAATCTCACATTGCTTGATGATTTCATGAAGAATCTAGGTATCCTAGCCCAACAGCTACGCAGTGGCGGCTCATGACTCATCAATTTGGGAGGGTGACATAATATATTTTCAGAATCAGCACATTTTATATGATAGTTAATTCTGAATTTCACCGGAAAATATTTGAAAAGAAAACGAACCATATAAAGCGAAAGATTGTTATGCATGACCTTCTATCTGTTCAATAAATGCCCTCAGAGCGTAAGCTCAAATTTACCACAATATTGATGCAGTCTATGAGTTTGCTAAGAATATAATGATTCTTTGTCGTGTTTTTGTTATGTTTCTTTATTTGTAACCTCTGTTAGAGGCTGTCTTGAACTCTGATGTCCACCTTGCCTTTGAGAGGTAATACATGGCACAAGAGAAATTTTACACATACACTAAAGACTCAGGAGAGCTTTATTTCCAAAATTCAAGACATCAAGAAGAATGTATACCTTCCTAATTCAAAGGAAAACTTCATATCTAAAGTCAATCCAACACATATATTAGACATCACATATTATTTACACCTGACAGAAGAAGTTAAGAAAAGTGATACTCCAACTAGTGTTCTAAAATTATTGGCATTAGAGACAATCCATACTAGATTTCCAGAACATGAATGGCTGCATATTTATACTGATGGATCATTGATATCAAACCAAGATGGAGCAGGTGCTGGAGCCACATGTCACCTCTTTTCCTATTACAAATCTTTAAGTTATGGAACTACTAACTTTGATGGAGAAATTGAAGCAATTCGAATGGCCCTACAAAATCTTTTGTACAGAATTTCACATTTTCATCAAGCAGTTATTCTCTCAGATTTCAGGGCAGCAATTATAGCAATTACTTCCAAGTTGTCACCAAAAAAACAAAGAATTATAGAATGTTGGAAAATCCTTACCCATCTAACTGCACTTCAAAAACACCTAGTCTTCCATGGATACCAGCTCACTGTGAACTGAGTGGTACAGGTCGCACGTTACTTCTTGACGAATGAAAATGTTATATGAAAGGTTGAATGCGAGTCACTACTCAGCTTTTCCAAGAACGTTCGCATCGAAAGAGAGAAGGTACAGTCTGCAGTGAGATGATGCACATGCTTCTGAGCTGAAGTAGTACAGCACTACAAAGCAATTTATCACACTTCCAGTAATATCAGCCACACGTATTATACACTATACCTCTATAACTATTTCCACTTAACTTTCTTGCATTCTTCTATTCCCGACATTTCTCCCTCGTCTTCCTTGTCTAAATTGCTGTTATTTTCGTTGTATGCATACATCCGTACTGCACAAAACTTTTGCAGTCGACTGTATACACAAACGCGACAGAGGAAAACAGAGGTGTCTGTTATCGTAGCATAAACATTTGCTGACCTGTTTATTAAGGGTAGGCCTACTCACTGGATTTCTGCTCAAGGTCATTCGTCAAGAACAAACGCACAACCTATAATGACAAAGCTGATTTTCTTGCAAAAAAAGGGTACCAGCGGTGTACAAAAATCTATAGTTAATCTACCATTTTATGCAGCTAAAAGATTAGTCAACTCTGAATTCAAAAAAATTATTGCAAAATATTACTATGAAAAATCAAAGAATAAAAGATGGAAACTACCAAACATTCAAACAGTAATTCGAAAAACAGCAGTTGCAACCTTCAGGTTGATTACAGGACATGATTGTCTGGCAAAACATTTAAACAGAATTGGGATATATTCTTCACCACTTTGTCCTCTATGTGATCTGCAAGAGGAAATGGACCGAGACCACCTTCAAATATGCCCGGCCATTTCTAACACCCCATCCATCAGTGAAAAATATTGGAGAGCAAGAGGATTAATGACTTCATTGTCAGAAATCCAGCATTAGCTAACAACAAACAACAATATTTGAGAGGTAGAACAGGAACTTAAAAATTCAATGCCACAGCTGGGATTTGAACCTCACCCTTCGATCATTCATACCTCCGATTGTAATCAAGCAAATTACTTGATCTTTGGTTCAAATTAAAGATAAATCGCAGTATTTCATGAGATATTTATTAGAAAATGTTATTATTCATTATTAATATTTTATTTTATTTTATACGATTAAGGTTTTAAAGTTAGATAATAAAAGAAACTTGACCATTTAAAAATGTGAAAAAAAAAACAACTAAAAATACACTGAAGTTTATTCAATATTCTCAGAAAAAATCAGAATGGAGTCTCTAATAGTTCAGTTATAATTAACTTACTTGCAAATCAGTGCAGCAGACTCGCGTGGCAGCGGTGACAGCTACCGTAACCTCGCACAGTTGGCACCTTCTATTCCGGCGACTGTCAACTGTTAGAGATTCCATGAACATTGCAACAGTACAGCAAGGAGAACACTGCTAGCTGACACCATTATATGTACACTATTTGCATCTTCAAAATGTTTTTAAAATATGCATTTTAAACTAATGTTTCCATACAACACAAAACCTTAAATTTCTACTCATCTATCTCCTTCTTTGAAAGAAAATTGTTTCACTAAAGCTTCAGTTTTTGACAGAGGAATGAAGGAGTGTAATTTTAAGCATAATGGATCTCTGTTTCATGTCGTCCGTGACCACTTGCAGGCCTCCAGAAAAAAAATTGTAGCAATTGCACTTATGCACGCTCCATAGAAAATAATGTCTTATTTTATAGATAAAATGTCAGGGAATGCATGTGTAATTTTTTTAGATTTTTAACACATTGATTTAAATTCTATTTTTTGTTTTAAAAAATATAGCATCAAAAAAACAGTCCAAAATTTGTGTGTAATAATGATTGGTTAAAAGTTGTTATAAGTGTTGTATTTAACCTTTCTAGTGCGCCAAACCCCAACTCTCAACTCTATATGGCCTTAAAGTAACAAGGTCGGTCTGGGTGGCTCAGTTGGTTAGACGCTGGCTTACTGATCCCAAGGTCGCGGGTTCAAACCTGGCCCAGGCCGATGGTTTTTAAGTGTGCTTAAAAACGACAGCTCCATGTCAGTAGATTTACTGGCATGTAAAAGAACTCCTGCGGGACAAAATTCCGGCACACCGGTGACGCTGATGTGATCCTGGCAATTGACAGCGTCGTTAAACAACAAAATAATTTTTTTTTTTTTTTTTAAAGTAACAAGTGATTTAATATTACGGTGCGCGCAGAAATTGTTTGATTTCTAATAGCCATAACTAAGCAAGTAAATTAAAAATACGGAAATAAAAAAATACAGGTCTCCTTATTTGATGCCTGTTATTCATAAAAAATATTTGAACCTCCTTCGAAAAAGTTGTGTTTTACAGGTGTGCGATTTGATGTGAATTGATCCATATGCAGTGGGCAGACCATTGCCACAAAGTCAAAAGCTTGCCGCTAACATTGTGGATACACAGAACAAACGCTTGTTTGGAAAGTTTGAAGTTTTAGTGCTTTACCCAGTACAAAGGTAATTTTTAGATGTGACAATTGTGCAGTGGTTTATGACCAAGTTCACTTTTGTATTTATAAGACCACATGTGTCAGGTTATCTTTCCAACTTCTCTGTGGTACATAAACATTGTGGACTGTGCATGATTAAGTACAGTGCCTTCTCATTATCAGCAGTGTCTTGCTTATTTCAAGGAAGTAAACAGAGACATTACCCACCAGTGGCAGTTATTCAAATGAAGCAGATGAGGTTTTCACCTGAATATAGCAGTATTCCATTTTGTTAATGTTAGCATTATTACTGCCATTCTAACAGTTAAGTCACAAATTTCAACTGCTAGCAGCCGTAGCAGGGTTAGTGACCAACCCTTCTTTTATTTGGAAGTTAGAGCCAGGCAGCCGGCAGGGAAAATTGTTGAGAGCGGGTCTTCAGATCAGCTGCAAGACCAAGTGAAGCGGTCAAAATTATGGAAGAAACTTCTGCACTATACAGCTTGGTTGCCATGACAACATGACGTCACAAAATGATATAGCATGGGGAAATAGTATATGCATGCACATGTTTCAGGCAAACAAGAAATATTTTCACTTGGGTAGAGGGGATGGTTCCTGTTTTCGCGCGCTTAGAAGATAATAGTCGTTTACCTCAAGGAAGAGGTGGTGGTAAATTTAAACGTGGTGATTTATATAACTGTAAACGGTATAATTTACAAGTTTGCTAGACTCCAGTGTTTGTAATATTTAAGTTACAGAATATAAGTGTTTTGTTATAAATCCAGTGAACGATATAGTTCGCAATTTGTTAGAAACCCCATTTTCCAGGCGGAAAGATGAAGGCGAGAAAGATGTTTGACACTTCAGGTGGCCCACAGATGTCATTGATATACCTATTAAAAGAGAGGATAATAAAATAGGGAGGTCTTATAACATTAAATTGAAAAGCAGTTGATTCGATAACCATTCTTGGTTCTGCAATAGTCGTAGGTTTGCAATCGCTGTTCTGCTGACCTTGTTTACTTTTAGGTAACAAAAATAACCCGTGGAACAAAGAGGGATTCACAGATTTCAATAATGTAACCCATTCCCTTCAGAAGCACAATGATTCCGCAGAACATTTAAAATGTAAATTACAATTAACCACTTTTGAAACAAACAGAAACACGATAGCTGACGCTCTTCAAGAAAACAGCAGAATTTTTCATGTGCATTTGTAAACCATTACAATTGTTCCTTATCTCTTTTCTGCTTCTCATATTTGTGTCCTAATGCGTAATTATGCCTTCTACATGATGTAGAAGGTTGAGAAATAAATCTTCACAAATTCCTAGAAAATTGGGATAGTTTTCAGGGTCCTCTAATCTCAATTCGTTTTGAGTAGTCGTAATACGGCTGGGCCCGTGCCCTGTTCTCTTCTTTGTAACAAAGACCGTGTCCACCAATATCTTTTACTTCTAATACATTTAATTCCTACTGAGACTTGTGGAAATATATCCCAAACCTATACTTCATATCACAGTCGCTAAATTAATATTTGTGTCTGCCATATTTATTTCTCTTGCTTACTACGTGGACTGTCATTTGTGTTGGACCAAAATGAATCATAGTGTCACAGACACTGTTTCTTTTGTGTGCAATTCCATTGTTACAAAAAGTTTGGTGAAAAATGTTGGACTGTAGGACACCAGCTTTGCATTGTATTTTTAGCATGTTTAAGTGAACATCTTCACCTAGTTTGTAAGGCACGAGCCGCCACTGTTACATCATCAGTTTGCACGGTCACTTGCACACATTCAAGCAAGATCATTCGTCACATTTAAAAGATAGCTCTGTACATGGTAAGCTAAACTTTCAGTTAGATATTTCTGGTTACAGTGCAGCTTCCCAAAATTTTAGGCTTACTGCAAGTGTTGTGTTGAGTTATTTGTATCAGTGAAAATGTTGAACAAGAAGAAAAGACAAATTAACGTGACAATGGAAATTAAATTGGATGTGTTAAAGAGACTGCACAAAGGGGAATACATTAATACGCAATAAATTTTAAAATATGTTATACTTCTGTTTCCTATATTGTACTAGAATATGTATTAATGCACTATATCCCGTTCAAGTGATATTTGGTTTCGCAAACTGCTCCCCACAAATGAGGTGCGAATGCCTGCTGTAGAGCTGTTTTCTTTTCCCTGTTCTCCCCCTTGGCATCTCCAATGTGCCCGGTTTGACCTTGCACTTTCGGGCAGTGCTAAGGTAGCCACCCCCCAGTCGGTGTTTCGATAACTTTTCACCGAACTACTGGGATGTTACAGGACTTACACTCCAGTATTTACCGATGGTTACCCAGTTGGGTGGTGTTATGGGATGTAGTTTCATATATATCAATACCACCTCCTGGACTTCAGTTCTGCTTATACCGCTGAGCTGCTTGCTATATTTTGTTGCTTATTTTTTATTTCCAGCTTACTTCCTGGAGGTTTTATAATATGCTCCGTCTCCCTGAGTGCAATTCAGACCCTGTAGCGGTTCCTCGGCATGTCCACACTCACTTTTAAAATTCAGACACTCATCTCTCAGTTGCTCTCACGTGGATACCAGTTCGTGTTTACATGGACCCCAGGCCATACAGGCATTCCGGGTAATGAAGCTGCGGATGTGGCAGCTAAGTCTACATGCCATTTGCTGCAGTCTTCTACCATCACTATACCCTATAAGGATGCTCAGCGGAACTTTTGTCACCAGCTTCTATCGGTTTGGCAGCAATCTTGGGAAGCGTTGGCTGGCACACAGATACAAACAATTAAAGATAGCGTACAATCCTAGCTGATCTCCTGCAGGGAATCCAAGCAGGCTGAAGTTATTCTTACCCCCCTGAGGATAGGTCACATACGAGCCACTCACGGCCATCTTCTGCATAGTGACCCAGCACCTGTCTGTCTGACATGCATTGTTCGACTCACCTTCGCGCAAATGCTCCTGGATTGTCCAAGATACACTTGTGCGTACCAGTCAATTGGTCTGGGATCTACACTAGCCTCAATTTTGGGTAACAACCCGGTGTCTGTAGCTGTGGTTTGTCGCCCAAGTTGGTTTTGCTACGCAAGTCTAACTTGTTTTAGTTCTTTTACGAGGTTTTAACCCTTAAGGTTTCACTTTTAGTTTTTAAGTCTGATATGTTTTATCTTTTAATGTTTTTAACTGTTTCGTACTTCACTTTTTTAGTTTTCACCCTTTACCTTTTTTAGTAGGTTGTTCTTTTGGATTTTAAAGTTAGCATACTAATTTGTCGTTTGGTGTTTTTAGCTGTTTACGTTTTTAGTTGTCTAACCTTCACCATTTAGCCCGTGAAGTTTGTGAGTGTTTTTAGATTTTAAATTTTGACCTAGGGCCCAAACGATCTAGCTGTTGACTGGTCCTTAAACTCCACTCACTCACTCACTCACTCACTTACTCACTATATTTATGTAATTTGCAGTATAATGTTGAGAGTTGTGAATAACAGGCCCCTTATTACATAAAACTCTACAACCTCTCAGTCCACATTAGGTCGAGTTACCGGGATTTCACTATATTGACAAAGTCTTTGTGCTAGGTATAAATGTCCTTTTCGTGTAGAGTTTCTTTGTTATACATGGTCATGAATTTTCTTTGCACATCTGTAACACTATTATTTTTATCCAATCCCAACACACAAAGAGCTTCCTCACCTTCATTACAAGCAAGTTAAATGTGGCTAATGGGTAACTGCAATCCAAACAAAACCTCTTGGTTTCCTCTTTAAGTATGAAGGTGATTCAAATATAAACAGTAATTTTGTTTAAAATATTTATTGATTAAATATATACACAAGTGACTACATCAACATTTCTCTACATGGCCTCCTTCACATTGCACACATTTTTGCCGACGTTTCAGAAGTTTGAACATTCCTTCTTCAAAAAAAGTTTGAGGGCGCATCGCTAACCATTTGCACACATGCTCCTCGACGTCGTCATTTTCAAAATATTTCCCTCCAAGCGATTCTTTCATGGCTGCAAACAAAAAATAGTCTGGGGAGGACAAGTCTGAACTATAAGGAGGGTGTTCAAGGGTTTCCCAGTGCATGTCTGCCATTGTGTCCATTGTCAAATTGGCAGTGTGAGGCGTGGCATTGTCTTGGAGAAGGACGACATCTCTGATGGCATACGTCTTTTGCTTCAGTAGGCAGCTTTTACAACAATTGGCGATAGTAAGCTGCAGTCACTGTACATCGATCATGAAGAAAATATCAACCAGCAAAACTCCTCTGCAGTTGAAAAACACAGTCGCAAGGACTTTCCCGGCTAAGTGGCGTTTTTTGACCTTCACTGTGCAGGCTTCATCCTTCCGTCGCCACTCCTTACTCACCATTTTGGATTCTGGAGTGTAATGATGAACCCATGTCTCATCACATGCAACAATCCGTCTCAAGAAATCCTCCCCTTCTTGCCGGAATCGATTCAGAAGTCTCTCACAGATCTCCAACCTGGCCTGTTTTTGCTGCTCGGTTAACAACTTCGGAACCCATCGAGCACTAATTTTGCTGAAGCCTAGATGCTTCCTAATAATGGTATGAGCACTACCAACGCTGACACCAACTTCTGATGCGAGTTCTTCGACAGTGGAGCAGCAATTACCTTCAATAAGCTCTCGAATGGCATGAATGTTGTCATCTGTGAGACTTGACCTTGGGTGTCGGGCCTGACTTACGTTTTCCATAAATTCTCGGCTACCCTTAAATTGTCTGGCCCAAGTAAACACTCGATTTTGCGACAATGTAGTGTCCACAAACTGTGCCCTTAAATGAGTTAAAATCTCCGAAGGTTTAACCCCTTCATTGGTTAAAAACTTGATAATAATGCGTTGCGTAACAGACGAAGGAACCTCTTGTTCACTCGTGGCTGTACTGGCACCAGAACCTAGCGAAGCAGCTAACAAAGCTAGTTCCCCCTCCCTAATACACCAACCTTGAGACTCCCCATCCCACTGCCCTGCTCTGAACTGCTTCCTCCGAGATATGCAACAATTACCGTTTATATTTGAATTACCCTCGTATGACATATATAAAAGCTATCTCATCTGTAGTTTTTATGTAATAAATTACAAGAAGTGTTAGCACACCTTTGGGTTACAATGATGAAGATGATCATGACGATAATTGTAGCATTAACATGGGAAAGGTAGCAAGTGAATTGGTAGGATATATTAGTTACTACAATTGATGCAAGATGGAACATGTGGTAAGTCAATGAGGTGTGACATGGAGAAGGTAGTAAGTCAACCTGACCTGTGGTGGGACTATGTATAACCTTTGCGTCTTGTAGACTGTCAAATGTGCGTAAACCTTGTTTACAGCTATTATAATTCCACATAGTGATACTACAGTCACCAGGATGCCAGACATTACTATGGTGTGATAACTGTGCAGGCCAGAATAGAAACCAAATGATTATTATGGTGCTGTTGTTTGTCATTGCCAAAAATTCTTTTGATAGTGTTAACCTAAAATTTTTGGTGTGAGGCCACTCCTATATGGCGTGTGACAGGGATTTTGGAATTATTGAGAAGAGGAAGAAAGTGCACAACAGTGGTTCCAGAAGAAGTTGCAGAAATGATGAGAGATAATTTATTATTTATTTATGCCAACAAACTTACTGTTGGTGTTTTTAAACACACAAGCCGTGTGTGGGCAATGTTTGAAAGGTAGAACTGGAACTTAAAAATTCAATGCCACATGACATACAATTCTCAAACCAGTTCGTATTTTTCCTGGTAAACCACAAAAGCAGTCTCACATCAGAGACAACTACCGCAATGGTGACTTACTATTTCAAGTACTTTATGTCCCAGGATTAAATAACCTTCAGATGGTAATTATTATTTATTTATGCCAACAGACTTACTGTTGGTGTTTTTAAACACACAAGCTATGTGTGGGCAATTGTTTGAAAGGTAGAACTGGAACTTAAAAATTCAATGCCACAGACCCTCCACTTAGTAGGCAGGTGCTCTAACCATCAAGCTATTGTGAGAACCTGCCAGAATGACATTGAAATCTCAAACCAGTTCGTATTTTTCCTGGTAAACCATCAGAGACAACTACCCCAATGGTGACTTACTAAACATTCTCAACCATTTCACATAATCATGATGGCTCCTTGAGATTTTTATGACTTTGCCATGGAATGCTACAGATACTTAAATACTACACCCCTCAAGATTAGTGTTTTTTTAACGTCCTCCAACGTAATGTCATTGGACGGTGAATGACTGAAATGGGTGAAATGATGCTCAAATAAGTCTGAGGTCCACAGAGCTTTAAGTTACCTGACATTCATATTCTCAGGATAAGGGAAAACCTCAGAAAAAACCTTATGCATATAACTTACCCTAAGCGAGATTCGAACTCGCGACCTCTTGAACGTGAGGCAGACACGCTAACCATCACGCTACAGAGGCGGACAAGATTAGTGCTGTCAGCTGGATAATTTCAAGAGCTGAATTTCCATCAGTCAAGACAAGGGAACATTCGAGTTAGAATCATGGACTGCACACAACATCCTCAAAAGAGGGAAATCCCTTAATGTCATCAACAACATAGTCTTTAGAACCAATTAGGAGGTTTCAAACCATAAGCGAACCAAAAAAAAAGAAAGAAAAACTTATTCAAAATGTTGGACTGCTTGGATGTGAAATATAGTTTTATTGCAAAATTTGTGCTTGATTTGTATGTAAACAGGCAAAAAAGTATACAGAGATTCTTTATGACATGTTTTATTTCACAATTTGCACCTGAAACTAAAAATTAGCCTGTGTGTGTTTAACATAAATGTATTGATCCTTGATTTTTCATCAAGTTTATACAATAATATCTGCTTTACAAAGTTGGCAAAAAGGTTTTTTTCGTTACCTGTACATTTCACTTTTTGTAACTTACTACCTTTCCTATGTCAACGTTTCAATTGTTGTTTCCAACATTCATTGTATGATCTACTGTGACTGTCAGGGAATCTCATTCCACCAAGCAATAGCTAGATCCATGTATTAGCTGGAGGAGTGTCCATAAATGAAAACTGAATTTCAGTTTTTCCTTAGTTCACCATCTTGTGAAAAGTTGTTGCAGTTCTATTTGTGTTAACTAAAGAATATTACTTAATGTTTCAGGAGGATCCTACAGTAAATCGTCTGGATGAAAGTTTGAACCTGTTCTCACAGATAGTCAACAACCGGTTTTTCAGAGAGGCTTCATTTGTGCTTTTTCTCAATAAATTTGACTTGTTTCGAGAGAAAATATTGTATTCAGGGAGACATTTGCGGATGTATTTCCCAGATTATAAAGGTAAGATCGTCATATCAGTCATACAACCAGAATGTATTCAAGTGCAAACCTAAATTATTATAATTTATTGACATACCTACATCAATATTATGACTTTTGGTGGGTGTAAAGTAAAGAAGACAAATGTAGTCGGGATAAAGATACACTTTTATTTCCGTAAACAGTAACTTTTTACACTCGTTGCAACAGCAAGAAAGTCTTTTCCGATTCACTCACAGCACGGCTCCAAATTCGTCACAAAACTGTCCCTTCTCCATCGGCACGACTCCTCGACGCTTCGCATACATACGTCTGTCTGTCTGTCTGTCTGTCTGTCTGTCTGTCTGTCTGTCTGTCTGTCTGTCGCACATTACCGCTATTTATATCTCCCAGGCACTATTCTGGAAAGTTAAGTTATCGCGGTGAAATACAAAGCAGAAGATTCCAGAAGCCTCTATCCTTTTCTCTCTTTTGGCAAGCGCCCCAACAATGCGGCCATTCTCTGTCTCTTCCCTTCGGCTCCTTTGTGGTAGTGCCGACAATAATGCGATGGGCGACACTACTCCCTCCTCAAGGCTGGTCGTTAGGCCAGGTAAGCGACTGGCTGGGTCCCCCCTCCCCAGTGGGGCAATCAGATACGGCGGGCGCGGTGACACTGCTCCCTCCTCAGAGATGGTCGTCCCGACCAGCCTTTCACTGCGGCATCTCCCTTACGCACCGTTGGACTAACCCATCGGACCTCTTCTCCAGGAGGCACGATCCTAGGTATCGCTGTTGGATGGTGTCCCTTGGTCCGGGTAGGACGATGTATGCCATCCTGCTTCAAAATTCTGCAACAGTACCGCCGGTCTTGACGGTCCCCTTGTCCAGTTGCCCTTCTTCCTGGTGTGTTGACGGGCCATCCTGCGCACTTGGAAACAGCTCACTGAGTACCATGTCTGCCAACCTCTCTGGCGCACCTTCGCTGCCACCTTGCTTCCGAGGGGTCCGGCAACAACCCCCGCCACATCTGCGCGAGTCACGACCACCGCTGCACTCGTGTTCGGCACGGCCTCTCCTGTATCCTGCCGTCCACGACGATGTCCGCCATTCTTCCATTCACGGCACTATGCGTCAGGTGATTGGATGGCTCCGACGGTCCCCCCATGTCCCGCACCGAGTCGGTTCTCGCGTGTTGCTCGTTTGCTTGTGCGCTTCCCTGCTGATCGTCCTCCACGTCATATCCTGGTTGGTTACGTACCCGACACACTCCTCCAGGGGATCCTCGACGACGTCCCTGAACTGCCCCTTTGTCTTCCCCGAGACGTACACTTTCGTTATCTGAAACGGGCGCAACTGTCGCCTCGGCCACTAGGTGCTCCCTCCCCGGGTCCGCGCTATTCCGTCTGCCCCTGGCATCCCGTACTTTGACGCTCTCGTCAACTCTTACTACCAGGACACCCAGACGTTCCCCGTCGTCCTCCACGACGTCCACATGCTGGCAGAGGTCTTCCACCTTTTCGCCGAGTTCTTCCAGGTCTTCCGTCACGCCAATCAGTTCGCCGAGTTGTTCCACGTCTTCCCTCACATCAACCAGTTTGCCGAGTACTTTCGCGCCTTCCGTCACGACGACGAGTCCCCCTTCAATCTTCGCCGATAGCTCCGTCTTCATCTTCTAACGTTGCCTTCTTTGTATATATATGAATGTACTAAACTCACATTAAAAAGTTATAATCAAAACAAAAACAGCAATATCCATAAATATAACACTAGAACAAAAGAAAATTATTTTAGAAATAGACTTATAGGTGGTCTAAATAATAAGTGCATAGAAAATAGTAGCAAAGATCTGTACAACCATCTACCATCTAGAATTAAACAGATAACAAATGAAAAAATCAAACTAAAGAATATTAAATCTTATCTATTAGAAAAGGCATTTTACTCTGTAGAAGAGTACAAAAATTGATAAAATATGGTATATTGCACTTCCCAATATTCTCAACTAGTCTCATATTTATGTAAATAACTTGTATTGTATGTACATAGAATTTGACGATCCTTGTAAAATTTTTTACAATTGGAGAAAATAAATGAAATACGCCAATCTCTTTCAGCTCGGCAGCGAGGTTGTCGTTTGCCGTCTTCATCTCTGTTTTCAGCTCTTGTAAAAAGCTCACCAATGTAGCCTCCATCGTCTAATCCCACTTCTGACACCAGTGTGACTTTTGGTGGGTGTAAAGTAAAGAAGACAAATGTAGTCGGGATAAAGATACACTTTTATTTCCGTAAACAGTAACTTTTTACACTCGTTGCAACAGCAAGAAAGTCTTTTCCGATTCACTCACAGCACGGCTCCAAATTCGTCACAAAACTGTCCCTTCTCCATCGGCACGACTCCTCGACGCTTCGCATACATACGTCTGTCTGTCTGTCGCACTTTACTGCTATTTATATCTCCCAGGCACTATTCTGGAAAGTTCAGTTATCGCGGTGAAATACAAAGCAGAAGATTCCAGAAGCCTCTATCCTTTTCTCTCTTTTGGCAAGCGCCCCAACAATGCGGCCATTCTCTGTCTCTTCCCTTCGGCTCCTTTGCGGTAGTGCCGACAATAATGCGATGGGCGACACTGCTCCCTCCTCAAGGCTGGTCGTTAGGCCAGGTAAGCGACTGGCTGGGTCCCCCCCTCCCCAGTGCGGCAATCAGATACGGCGGGTGCGGTGACAATATTAAGACATTTTCTGTATAGACTCCTGATTTCAGAATAGTGAAATTGACAGTTCCTGATTTCTCTACGATTCACTTATAAGAGACAAGAAGTATTGTATTCCTCCCAAAAATTTGATATCAAGATTTCATTGGAAATAAGTGTTTTGAGGTCAATAACTTCTCCCCCTCAAAAAATTCAGAAAAATATTTGCATGTGAACAAAAAGTCTGATACACACCAAACTTGGAATTTAAGTTGCTCATCTTCCAAGAATGGAACACTTTTCAAGAAATATTTCCTCAAGCCAACCTCTGGTGACATTTTTTATATATATATTTTTTATTATTATTTTTTTTTTAATCAAATTACAACTAAGCAAAAGCTTATCTAGTAATATTTTCTTCTTAAGTAGGTTCACATGTACAGGCGAGTCTTCCATTGAAGGCCCCCATAGTTTACACATAGTTCTTGTGGTCTCACATTAAGTCATCTGGCTTTATTCTTTTCAGTCTTCGAACTTCACAGTTACTAAGAACTTTCAACATCTCTTTGTTTTCATGGTGCTGCACTTTTAAATGATGTTTTGTTGCAGTCTTTTTTATTTCTTCTATAACAGTGTCAATCTTGAGATCTCTATGTATGTCATCATTAGGGCTAGGAAGTTCATGCATTTGCATGTTTTTTCATAGGGGTTAAAAATATATGCTTTTACATTATGTGCACGAATTATGGAATTTTCGGTTATTTGGACATGATTCTATAGTGCATATAATTGCATATTTTCTTGATTTTGATAAATGCATAATATTTCAATATTATAGCCCCTATACTGCATATTTTAATGATTTTTGTGGTTTTTTATTGTTGTTTTCCATCGGGATAATATTTTTCATATTGGTAGTATTACACATGATGATGCAACTCACGAAGATTTCAATATTATAGCCCCTATATTGCATATTTTAATAATTTTTATGGTTTTTCATTATTTTTTCAAACTGGATAATATTTTTCATATTGGTAGTATTGCACATGATGATGCAACTCACGAAGATTTCAATATTATAGCCCCTATACTGCATATTTTAATAATTTTTATGATTTTTCACTATTTTTTCAATCTGGATATTTTTCATATTGGTAGTATTGCACATGATGATGCAACTCACGAAGATTTCAATATTATAGCCCCTATATTGCATATTTTAATAATTTTTATGGTTTTTCATTATTTTTTCAATCTGGATAATATTTTTCATATTGGTAGTATTGCACATGACGATGCAACTCGCAAGGTGGCGAGAGCTAATGCTAAGTCATGTTGTCACGCAGTGAATCCCCTGTTCCATCCTTTCATTATATGTATGTGCGTAGAGAATAATCAGTGCGTTATCTGAGAGGTTTAAAGGTAAAGTGCAGATCTACGTTTTGAGCAGCACGATTATAGCAACGCTTGCCTGCCCACCAATAGTTGTGTCATGGTCTTTAAACGTAACAATGTTGTGAACTGGTTCCCACCAAATTAATTAGTCGTATAAAATGTTAAAAGTTCTTCAAATGCCGAAAATAAAACTAACTTCGAGTGCTAGATTAATTAATTTACAGAAAGAGTTTTCGGGTGATTTAATATGTACAGATAATAGGTACTGTTTTGTGGAGCGCGTGAGAAAAATGTAGGGAGTGGGAAAACATTTTAAATAGTTCAACACATAAACACAGCAAAACATGAGGAGAATTTAATCAGAAAACTCTTAAACAAAGAACATGTTCAAAAACAGCTAGTAGAATGTTTAGGAAGTAGGGTTAATGAATTTTCCTATGACTTGTGCCAAGCATTTTTAGATGCTGATATTCTCTTGTTCAAAATTAATAATCCGACATTTAAAAACTTTCTTGCCAAGTACACTCGACAGCATGTGCCTGAAGAAAGTACACTGCGTAAGACTCATGTAGGACATTGTTACAATAACATATTGTCAAATATACAAAATGAATTAGCGGATCAGTTTGTGTGGTTGTCTGTTGATGAAACACCTGATTCTGAGCGTTGTTCTATTTCTAATATAATCGTGGGTGCTTTAAATAATGAACAAAAGACTACACCTTATCTTTTTAATGTGTGCTAATTGTCGGCCACGTGACCCAGTTTATGATGGACTCTTTGAAATTATTATGACAATGTGGAATCAAATACGACCGGTTACTTTTGTTTGTTAATGATGCAGGTCCTTATATGTTAAAATCAGGACAAGCTCTGAAAGGTACTTTTCCTAACTTAATTCATATAACTTGTTTGGCACACGCTCTTCATCGCATTTCTGAGACAATACGTGATTCTTTCCCATTGGCAGATAGATTTGTGTCCGGTACAAAGAGAATTTTTGTTAAATCTCCTAAAAGAGTTAAGTTGTTTAGATCAACAGCACCTAATATCCGACTTCTTCCTGAACCAGTGTTAACTCGATAGGGAACATGGGTTGATGATGCTGAGCACATAGAAATAGTCGAAAAGGTTGTTAATTCATTTGACTCGAAAGATGCTTCATCAATAGAAACCGTGCAAAATATTCTGTCAGGCACTGGGTTAAAAGAGGATCTTAGTTTCATATCTGCCCATTTTTCTTTCTTACCAACAGCCATAACGGCTTTGGAAGCTGTAGGATCTCCTTTGCATGAATCACTTACTGTCTTTGAAAAAACAATATGTGATCTAAGTTCGGTTCCTGGTAGCATAAGACAAAAAGTGAAAGTGAATTATGTAATTTCAAAAAATTCTGGTTATAAACTGATGTGCGAGACATCCTCGAAAGAAAACCATCTGTCACACCAAGAGACTTGACTCTCTCTCTGTGAAGCAGTTAACATCATTTAAATATGTCCCGATAACATCTTGTGATGTGGAGAGAAGTTTTTCGGGTTACAAAAGTGTTTTGCAAGACAGACAATGTTTTACAATTGAAAATTTGTGCAAAGTGTTGGTCATGAACTGCAATTTAGCAGTTAATACTAGCAGCGGGACCACTGCTGCTTCAACCTCTAAAAATTAAGGTAACTTTAATTATTATTATTTATACTAACTCGTCTTGTCTACTGCAAAGGGACATTGTTTTAATTAAATAGTGCATATTTCTTGGCATATTTTCAAGTTTTTAAGAGCATATTTGCATGCATATTTCAGTGTTTTTTAGGGCATGAACTTCCGAGCCCTAGTCATCATTTCGTACATACCATGGTGCATTAACTATTGTTCTTAAAACTTTATTTTGAAAAGTCTGTATGTGTTTTATGTTGGTCGACTTAGCGCAGCCCCAAAGCTGTATCCCATAGGCCCAGACTGGCTTTAACACCTGCTTGTATATTAATAACTTACTGTATATGTCAAGTTAGGAATTTCTCCTAATGAGCCAATAAAGTTTCTTATATTTGATATTTAACTCTTTTCTATTAGTTTCTATATGTTTTCTCCAATTTAATTTTGAGTGTAGTCTCATTCCTAGATACTTCACTGTTTGTGCTAATTTGGTTATTTATTTTTATTGGTAGTATCTGAGTTTTCTTATTTGTAAAGTTGATATGTACAGATTTAGATTCATTTAATTTTATACGCCACTTCTTCGTCCGCTCGTTAACCTTATTGACAGCTTTCTGTAATTTCTGTGTAGATTCCTCTACTGTATGTCCAACTGCCAAAATTCCTGTATCATCGGCGAAGGTGGCCATAGTTGTATTATCTTGGTGTGGAATATCCCTAGTAAATATAAGGTATAATACTGGCCCTAAGACGTTCCTTGGGGTACTCCAGCAGCTATATTCTTTAATCCAGAGTATTCATTTTCATATTTAACTCGGAAATATCTCCCTTTAATATACGATAACAATATTTGATAAAAGTGGTCAGGTAGATCTCGTTGGAGCTTAAAAATTAAACCTTTGTGCCAGACTTTATCAAAAGCTTTGGTCACGTCCAGGAATACTCCAGAACATATTTTCTTTTCCTCTAACGTTCTTTCTATGACATCGACTATATGATGTACTTGATCAATTGTTGAATGTTTATTTCTAAATCCAAACTGATGTTCTGGTATTAATTTACTTTCCTCTATTATAGGTTTCAATTGCTTTAACAATAACTTTTCAAATAGTTTAGCTAATTGGGATAGGAGTGAAATCGGTCTGTATGATTTCTTTTCATTACGATTTTTTCCAGGTTTAAGGATCATGAGTACTTCTACTACCTTCCATTGACTTGGGATATGTTTAAGTCTTAATGCAGCATTTATCATATGTAATAGCTTGATAAGAGCTTTTTGTGGCAATTCTTTAACCTCTTGAGCGATGGCCATTTAAACGTCCGCGAGCCGAGAACTGCTAGCATTTAAATTGTTAAATGCGCTTCGTATATACACATCTGTATTTTGTGTAAATATTAAGTTATTTTAATGAAACAAAAACTGGTATAAAACTCGTCATTTGCAGTATAAATGTACGTCATCAGCAAAGTTGAGTTGTATTTACAAAACGTTGAAATGGCACAATTTTGTTTCACTGTGGTGAAAAGTCAACTTTGCTCTGTCGAACGCATCTAATATAAGTTCTCGGAAAGATTCAGTAAAGAAACACCCATTGTATGTGTGGCTAATGCGTCAGCATACTGTGTAATAAAGCACTACTGCATTCGTGGTCTCTTGAGTCATCAGAATAGATCAACATTACAACTTTTGCTTACGCGAGTTTCGTAACTGAGTAGAGTCCGTGTCTTTCTTTGTTGAAATACATACGTATTCTTTCCTGCTTGTAGCTGAAGGGAGAAGTGGTATAAAAAGGTGTTTTTGCATCAACTGGATATAACCATATACAATTGTTTGGGGATTTTGGTGATACATTTATTAATTTTTCCTATTTGTGTTTAAGTTTAAAAGTTTTTGCTCTCATTTTTCCACTAAGGATTGCTAAATAATTATTTTGAAGGTTTTCCCAAATCATGTTTCCCAGTGCTTGTATTAAAATTGAATGTAACTTGTAGAGTTTTAATTCTATGTCTTCTAACTGCTTGTAATGTCTATTGACTTCTAGTTGTAAAACTTTTTTCTCTGCCGCTTTTTGTTGAAGATTTCCGTTGCCAAGTTTAACTATTTTCCGGACGAATTTGGAATTCCAAATCACTTGGAATGTCATCGTCAGAAATTGCAGAATACATAGAATTCACCAAATTATGCACAGAGCAAAATTTCTTCCAGTTCCAAACAAAGTATTTCCGTCAAACTTCAGGTTTAGCAATGTGCAACCCTCTCTCGCCATTCTTAGCAGATATTTACATGAGTTCATTGGAAATAAGGATCACAAAAGGTTTCCCGTGGATGTTCAAACTCTGGCAGCGATATGTGGATGACATATTTGCAATAATTCCAAAAAGACACATCAGTGACGCATTAAAACTTCTGAACATACAGGACAAAAGTATAAATTTCACAGTGGAAGTAGAAAAAGATAATAAATTACCATTTTTAGATCTAAAATTAATCAAAAACAAGGATAGAATAAATTTCGGTATTCACAGAAAACCAGCGCAGACAGACAACTACATAAAAGCTAATAGTTACAATCCAAGAAGCCACAAACAAGCAATTTTCAATAGTTTAACACATAGATTGGTGAACATCCCTCTTTCAGCAGAAGAATATAAAACAGAATATTACAAAATAATTGAAATAACACAAAAAAACGGCTTTCCCAAAGAATTAGTAGATAAAAAGGTAAAACAAGCAGAAAAGAAAAAATTATTAAAAGAAATTACAACTCTCACAGCAGCAAAAACAAAAATGATATTCAAAAAATTCACATATCATCCATGGGCCTTTGATAAATTTAAAAAGGTGTTCAAGGAATACAACATTGAGCTAGCAGCAGTAAACCATTACTCCATAAAAAACCTACTACTTTCAAACATCAAAGATGCTATTCCACCTAACAAAAAATCTGGCATATACCAAATTAAATGCAGTGATTGTAATGAAATATACATAGGAAAAACCAAAAGAAATTTAGAAATTAGATCCAAGGAACACGTTAGAAACATTAAAAGTAAACAATTAGAAAAATCAGCGGTTGCATTTCACTTTTGGACAAAAAATCATGACATAAAGCTAGAACCGAAACTTCTCAAACACATAACCGGAAAACAAGAACTGTCCACATGGGAACAAATCTTTATTTTAAAAAATAGAAACCGAGTATTTAATTTCGACATTCCTCAGAGAGACATTTTCAGTAAGTTCATTGAACCGCCACCAGAAGAAACACCAGAAGAAGTATCACCATCTGCACCATCAAACACCATGGAAACCCAGTTATTGTCCGGTTGATAATGGAGGAAAGTTAACCTTTGAAACGCGTCCCGGAAGAATATGTTGTGAGTGTTGTTCAGTGTTATTAATTAACTCACCTTTTAAATTAAATTAATTACAACAACACTGTTTTCAAACTTCTATGAAAGGAAGATATATCTATTTTCTTGCTTTTCAGGAACAGTTCCAACTCCTGAATATGCTGTTGCAATCTGTTTGCATTCCATGATAATACTCTGTATGTGCGTGCCATTTTATTTACTTTTGTTAAGACTAGTTTCAAGCTTTCTTAATCTATTGTAACTTTTTGGTGTGGGTGTAAAGTAAATACGACAGATGTAGTCGAGATAAAGAAACACTTTTATTTCCGTAAACAGAAACTTGTACACTCGTTGTAACAGCAAGAAAGTCTTTTCCGATTCTCCAACAGCACGGCTCCGAACTCGTAACACAAAGAACTAACTCTTCTCCGTCGGCACAACTCTCCGCATCGTCTGTCCGTCTCCGTCGGCACGACCACTCAACCTTCACATACTGACTGACTCCTGTCGCACTTTACCGCTATTTATATCTCCCAGGCACTATTCTGGAAAGTTCAGTTATTCGGTGGAATACAAAGAGGAAGATTCCAGAAGCTTCTATCCTTTTCTCTCTTTCGGCAAGCGCCCCAACAATGCGGCCATTCTCTGTCTCTTTCCTTCGGCTCCTTTGCGGTAGTGCCGACAATAATGCGATGGGTGACACTGCGGTTGTCGGCAATTAGATGCGGCGGGCGCGGTGACACTGCTCCCTCCTCAGAGCTGGTCGTCCCGACCAGCACTATCACTGCGGCATCTCCCTTGCGCCCCGGTGGACTAACCCATTGAACCTCTTCTCCAGGAGGCACGATCCTAGGTATCGCTGTTGGATAGTGTCCCTTGGTCCGGGTAGGACGATGTATGCCATCCTGCTTCGAAATTCTGCAACAGTACCGCCGGTCTTGACGGTCCCTCGTCCAGTTGCCCTTCTTCCTGGTGTGTTGACGGGCCATCCTGCGCACTTGGAAACGGCTCACTAGGTACCATGTCCGCCGACCTCTCTGGCGCACCTTCGCAGCCACCTTGCTTCCGATGGGTCCGGCAACAAACCCCACCACATCCGCGCGAGTCGCGTCCACCGCTGCACTCGTGTTCACTCGTGCTCGGCACGGTCTCTCCTGTATCCTGCCGTCCAAGACGATGTCCACCATTCTTCCGTTCACGGCACTATGTGTCAGGTGATTGGATGGCTCTGACGGTCCCCCCATGTTACACGCCAAGTCGGTTCTCGCGTGTTGCTCGTTTGCTTGGGCGCTTCCCTGCTGATCGTCTTCCACGTCATATCCTGTTTGGTTACGTACCCGACACACTCCTCCAGAGGATCCTCGATGACGTCCCTGAACTGCCCCTTTGTCTTCCCCGAGACGTACACTTTCGTTATCTGAAACGGGCGCAACTGTCACCTCGGCCACTAGGTGCTCCCTCCCCGGGTCTGTGCTATTCCGTCTGCCCCTGGCATCCAGTACTTTGACGCTCTCGTCAACTCTTACTACCAGGGCGCCAAGACGTTCCCCGTCGTCCTCCACGACGTCCACATGCTGGCAGAGGTCTTCCACCTTTTCGCCGAGTTCTTCCACGCCTTCCGTCACGCCAATCAGTTCGCCGAGTTGTTCCACGTCTTCCGTCATGCCAATCAGTTCGCCGAGTGGTTTCACGTCTTCCGTCACGCCAATCAGTTCGCCGAGTTGTTCCACGTCTTCCGTCACTCCAATCAGTTCGCAGAGTTGTTCCACGTCTTCCGTCACGCCAATCAGTTCGCCGAGTTGTTTCACGTCTTCCCTCACATCATCTGAAACGGGCGCAACTGTCGCCTCGGCCACTAGGTGCTCCCTCCCCGGCTCCGCGCTATTCCGTCTGCCCCTGGCATCCAGTACTTTGACGCTCTCGTCAACTCTTACTACCAGGGCGCCAAGACGTTCCCCGTCGTCCTCCACGACGTCCACGTGCTGGCAGAGGTCTACCACCTTTTCGCCGAGTGCTTCCACGTCTTCCGTCACGCCAATCAGTTCGCCATCAATTTTCGCCGATAGCTCCGTCTTCATCTCTTTCAGCTCGGCAGCGAGGTTGTTGTTTGACGTTTCCATTTTGGCAGCGAGGTTGTCGTTTGCCGTCTTCATCTCTTTCAGCTCGGCAACGAGGTTGTTGGTTGCCGTCTTCATCTTGGACATTTCTGTCTTCATTTCCGCGAATAATTCTTTCATCATTGCCATCATCCTGGTTTCCGAATCTCCCTCCATCTTGGTTCTAACGTTGCAACTTCTAACGACGATGTAACGAAACTAGAAGCAATTCGACGGATCCCACTTCTGACACCAGTGTAACTTTTTGGTGTGGGTGTAAAGTAAATACGACAGATGTAGTCGAGATAAAGAAACACTTTTATTTCCGTAAACAGAAACTTGTACACTCGTTGTAACAGCAAGAAAGTCTTTTCCGATTCTCCAACAGCACGGCTCCGAACTCGTAACACAAAGAACTAACTCTTCTCCGTCGGCACAACTCTCCGCATCGTCTGTCCGTCTCCGTCGGCACGACTACTCAACCTTCACATACTGACTGACTCCTGTCGCACTTTACCGCTATTTATATCTCCCAGGCACTATTCTGGAAAGTTCAGTTATTCGGTGGAATACAAAGAGGAAGATTCCAGAAGCTTCTATCCTTTTCTCTCTTTCGGCAAGCGCCCCAACAATGCGGCCATTCTCTGTCTCTTTCCTTCGGCTCCTTTGCGGTAGTGCCGACAATAATGCGATGGGTGACACTGCGGTTGTCGGCAATTAGATGCGGCGGGCGCGGTGACACTATCATAGATCAGTTTGTTGGTATATTTCTGCTCATCCAGTATTTCTAGGATGCGTATTATTGCTTTATCAACTGTTGGAATTTCAATTTACCATTACGTGCTACTGCTGCGTAGTTGTTCTGTTCTCTGTTAGGTTCATCCACTACTACTTCATTTTCTTCTAGAACCATACCTAAGTTACAATTCCCTAGAGTCCTATGAATCTGTCTTTGATTTTTCATGACTTCATTCCTCCTCTTTTGCAGTTCCTTAGCTCCTTCACATCCACGATAGTTTGCTGGATGTTGTCCTCCACAATTAACGCATCTTGGTGGTGCGTTTTTGCTTATTTTACAATCTTTAGTGTGGTGCTTTCCTGCACATTTCACACAACATGGTTTTCTTTGGCAATAGGCCTGGGTATGGTTAAAGCCTTGGCATTTCTTACATTGCGGTATCAAATTAGTATTCTTTCTCAAGGGTTCAATTTTGACAACCACATTCAAAATTGTCTTAATATTATATATCTCTGTAATATTCTCCTTATTATCAAAGGTAAGCATAAATAGTGGCAATCCTTGTCGAACTACTTCCTGCTGTCCATTCCTATTTGTGTACCTTTCTTTCTTAAGAATATTTACATCTTTAATTTTAAAGCCTCTTTCCTTCAACTCTTCTATTATATCTTCTTTTGGGCATGAAGCATGCAATCCTCTTGCCATAACTCTAACTGGTCTATCATTTTTGTTTTCATAAGTTTGCCAATTGACTTTTTCTGTGTTTAATTTCTTGACCAAAGCCCTATAGCTATCAGAATTCATTGTATTGATCTTCCATACATTATTATTTAATGATGTAACTTTATATTCTTTTCCTAACACAGGTTTTAATAATGCCTGAAGTTTTAAATAGTCTGCTATATCATATATGTTAACAGGAGGAGGCTGGTGTTCCTTGTAGGGAACTTTTTTTTCCTCCTTCATGTTATTTGTTTTGCTTATAATGCTTCTGGTTTCTGACTTTCTATTTCTTTCATTTTTTTCGGGTTTTCCCGTTTCTATTACTGGAGATGTTTCAGCTTTTCGTTTTTTATTTTTCCTCTGTAATATCCAATCTGTTTCTCTGACCAAATCTTCCTCATCTGTATAGTAATCTATCATATCGCTAGGACCTGCTTTTTCTATAAATTCTTTCTGACTAGTTGTTTTCACTCTCGTTTGCTCTACTCTTATAGGATCCATATTCACATCCAAAGAATTCTGCTTCTCTTTATCCATATTTTTTCTAAGTTCTTGATTTTCGAGTCTTAGAGCTTTTATTTCGCTTTTTAGTTCTTCATTTTGACGCTGGATCTCATTGTCCAGTTTACATGAAGTACCACCTGGGGTAATAATTCCAAAATTCGTTTTATCCATTGCTTGGGTTGGTGTTGCGGAATGTTCTTAGCTTCCCCTCATCTCTTGGTAGTTAGTAGCTAATTCTCACATATATACCCGTATGACTCACTGGGTACTGAGCCCCCCCCGCCACGACAATGCGACATTCCCCGGGGGGGGCCTGGTTACATGGAAAAATTTACCTTGAACTTTCTGTGAATATTCTGTAAACTTTCCTTTAGTATAATTTTCTACAAGGAGATTTTAAAAGATTAACAAAAGCTTACTGAATGAAAAATGTGTGCATACAATAGTTTTTTGTTTAACTTGGGCTCCTTTCTTTGCCAAAAAATCTGCTTTTTCATTACCATCCACTCCATATTGAGATGAATCCTTTTCCCCCCAGTTTACCAATTTGCTGGATCATCTTTTGGACTTCTTTAATTTTTTCCATTTTAGGGAGTGTTACTATTGCTTGTATTTCATGATATTGAAGAGAAGCTAGCAGTAATAATAACAGATTTTTAGAGAGCACCATATTTTTATGTTCTGGCAGTTACATTGCTCTCTCACAACCCCCAGAATGTCTGGAGGACCACACCTGTCGGTTTACGGGTCTCATCGACCTGACCGGGAGAGTTACCAAAATAAATTCACCTAGTCTTCCAATGGATACCAGCTCACTGTGGACTGAGTGGTAATGAAAGAGCTGATTTTCTTGCAAAAAAGGGTACCAGCAGTGTACAGAAATCTATAGTTAATTTACCATCTTATGCAGCTAAAAGATTAGTCAACTCTGAATTCAAAAAAATTATTGCAAAATATTGCTGTGAAAAATCAAAAAATCTGGCAAAACATTGGGATATATTCTTCACCACTCTGTCCTCTATGTGATCTGCAAGAGGAAATGGATCGAGACCACCTTCAAATATGCCCGGCCACTTCTAGCGCCCCATCCATCAGTGAAAAATATTGTAGAGCAAGAGGATTAATGACTTCATTGTCAGAAATTCAGCATTAGCTAACAACAACATGTGACTGTTTTATAGAATGGTTCCATTCTCAACTAGAACCGATGTGTAAGAATGGAGTACTTCACTCCAGTACAATGATCTATAATTCACTTCCAAATGACATTAAATCTATAAACAACTATAAAGTTTTGAAAAACAGAACAAAAGCTTTCCTGCAGGAGCACTGCTTCTACACTATAAAGGAATATTTGGAACATAAAAAATATCCATTGCTTAAAAATACTAGTTAGCTTATTTGGATCACACTATTTCACAGTTACATTGTAGTTATATTATGATCAGAATGAATTGTTAGCTAAATTAAGATTAACATTATAATTGACATACCTTATTTCGCTATACTTTGTACAATACTGATTTTTATGGATGAATAAATTGAATAAACTGAACTCACAATCAACCATTCTTGAGCCCAAATGACCTTGTTGACAGACTGTTAAACCTCACTCATTCACTCACTCACTCACTCACTCGCTCGCTCACTCACTCACTCACTCACTCACTCAACCATTCTGAAATAACAGTTACATTATTTATGTCCTACCTTTATTGCATGTGTCTGAAAGAAAATGAGAATAATGAATTGATATATTGTTTCAGGGCCAGATTATGATGTAGATCGTGGTGCTTTGTTTATCCAGCACAAGTTTGCTTTGAGAAACCACAATTCTGCAAAAGTAATCTACCCACACTTCACCACTGCCACCGATACTTCCAATATTCAAGTTGTCTTCCAAGTAGTGATGGACACCGTCATTCGAGAAAACTTGAATCAGGTTACATTACTGTAATCTATAGTGCAATATGTTCTCGCCTGGTCTCCAAGAGCACATTTATTTTTGAGCATTAGCAGCGTAAGAGCAAAATTCAGTACATTTCATTTGAAGATGAAGCGTAAGGGCTTACAGTAGCTTTCCATTTCAATTGTTAGTGGGGAAAACATTTTTAGAAATCATATGTTTCAAAATAATATAAACAACATTTTTCATTCAACTAATGATTTGCAGACTGAAAAATGCACTGCAACTGTAGATTTGAACACTGTTTGTTAAATTTTGATGTCTTCTGCAAACAGTCTCATCACAGACCTCCAGTCAGGGAATGCTGTCTAGAAGCCACAGTAGGAAGTGTGGCAGTAAAGGGTACAGGTACAGAGGGGGACACCTCGCTCACTGCGACCTATACAGGTCTATTGTGGCTACCACCCCCCTGGAGGCAAGGATGAATGAGGGAACTGAAGGGGTGCTACCAGACCCACAGTCAGACAGACCCACAGTCAGACAGACCCACCAGGGACCCACAGAAGTCCCTAAGCAGTGCTGAGATGTCTTCATCCCGGCACAAGGACCCACCAAGCAGCCAGCATCACAGCACAGGTCTGGGGCAGTATCACACGAAACATTCCCCCCCCCCCTGCTCAACAGAGAACAAGAGCTACCAGATGCCACCCAGCACCTAGAACAGCAGTTACCATGCGCAGTCATCCATGCCATTTGCCCAACACTGCCCACACTACATGCCTAGAACTTGCACCACCTGAAAGAGTGAGTGAGTGTGTCGGGTTTAAGGCCCCGTCGACAACTTTATCATTAGGGCCACCTGAAAGATGATAAGGAAATGGAATGAAAGGAAATTATGGAAAGGAAACCCTGGTATGAAATAATCTACCCCAGCATTCGCCTAAGTGACATGGGAAAACCACTGAAAAATCCATATCAGAGTGATCGTCCATGGGAATCGAACCCGCGACCTCCTGAATGCGGGCCACAGAGACTACCGCCTGAGCCATCCCACTCTGTTAAATGTGGCAGTAAGTCTAGCCTGATGATGTAGACAACAGTCTTCAAAACCTATACCTATAGGTTTATGGTAAACAAGTGAAGGTACATTAAAACTTTTTTTTAGCATTTTTTGACTGTTGTTCCCCAGAAAAGAAGAAATGGAAACTATCGGAGGCTGTTTGAGAAGATAAGTAATCAAGAGCTAAAAGCCTCAATATCTGTGGCTTGTGCATATTTATATCTATTAAAATAATTTTGTTGTTGCATAGAGTCCTACAAATGTGACAATCTATGAAGTAATGCTGGGTTTGTTAGCTTTGAACATTTTGGATATGAGAAAGGAAAAATGGTGCTTTCTGTAATCAGATGAATTTCTGTAGTCACTAGGTGCACATGGTGGTAGGCAAATAGTCCACTGCCCTTAGACAGGTGCCATGAGAGAAGCAGAATGTTGAGGGTGTCAACTTGCCGAAAATATTAGCTGGGGACCATCCCTTGGTTCATTTACATTCAAATAAATCTTACATGGTACTGATAAATTTACTTCCCTTCCAAAGGAAGCCATGATAAGAATTTTAATGTCCAATAAATTCCACCGCCCTCTACCAGGTTTAAAGCTGTAAGCTTGGGAACCAAAACCAATCACATAAGATATTTTCTACATGCAGTAGAGTCCTGCTGATCCAAAAATCTGCCTAATCCAAACAGGGCTAGGTAAAAATATCTACCAAATTTGTTTTGAATTTTCAAGATTAAACTAGTTTTTCCAAGTAAAAACACAGATATATTAGCACAAAAAGACATTAAATAAATGCTACAGGAGTAAACAGTGAATCTCTCGGCTATCTTTTACACAAAAACTAAAAAACAGAAGGTCTGGACGTACTAACAATGTGCATAGCAAAGTTTGAATGCAATTTTTTTATGTCAAGAAAACAAAATGGAAAAGCAAATCAACTCTCAGGAAGTGAGATCCGTTATCTTTTAATGCAGAACACTGAAACAATTTGAAGAGGCAATGTTTCACCAACTTCCATTCCAACTTTCACCAAGCCACTCGCGCTAGATGCCAACTAAAACTAAACCCCAGCGCAATAGCCCATGAAGAGCCAAGGCTTGCTGCCTAGCCACTGCGTCCCCCACCTCTGCCCACTACAGGCGTTAGGAGTGGGGTGCAGTGCTGGAAGGTGGGACGTGATCAGTGCCCCAAACCCTTCCAGCCAGTTATGCAGTTTCACAACCTGGTGTCGCTACTTCTCCATCAAGTAGCTCCTTAATCTGCCCCTCCGGGACCTAACAAGGCTGAGTGCACCCCGTGCCAGACCTCCCAGCAAGGGAAAATTCCTCATGCCGGTACCGGGGATCAAACCCAGGTCCTCTGTGCCAGAGGCAGGTGCGCTGCGGAGGTGGTCAGGCAGATAGATGCTAAGAGTGCTTATAAAGACATTACAGTAATTGGTTTTTGAGCCTCAGAAGGTAGTTGTAAAATAAATTACAGCACACTGAACAAATTTCCTACTTTCAATTATTTTAATAGTTAATACATAAATGCTTAAGGTCCTCCAGACATTTTGGGGGTTGTGAGAGAGCGATGTGACCGCCAAAACATAAAAATATGGTGCTCTCTAAAAAGCGGTTACATTTACTGCTAAGTCTCTTCAATATCTGTGAAAAATATTGGAGAGCAAGAGGATTAATGACTTCATTGTCAGAAATCCAGCATTAGCTAACAACAACATAAATGCTTAAGGTCAATATGTTGTCGTATTTGACAAAAATCCACCTAACCTGAATTTTCGATAATCCGAACAGGGTTCAGTCCCAATTAGTTTTGATTAATGGAACTCCACTGTAGTCACCTTTCAGCTGTATATACTTGGACCTTTTGTAAAATTGGTTCATCTAACTTTGCAAAAATTTGTATGACTTGGATACTCCATATCAGGGAGTTAAATCCGGTGAATATGGTGCAAGTAGAAAGTGTTACTCATGGAAATTTGAAACTGCAATTGAAAAATATACTTAGTGGATTGTCTTCAACACCAACCCCGACATTGTCTCCTGCTGATGGAATACACTTGGTCTTCTTTGGAATGCTTTCACCTTCTTGCATCTGTTGTTTGGACTGCTGCTACACTCCTGGCATGTGATGATGCGTCCACTGGAAGATTAATAAATATTAGTGACTAAAGCTTTACTTATCTTTTGTAACAGAAGGAAAATATATAATTGCAAAAGATAAGTGAAGTTTTAGCCACTATTATTTATTGGTTGTCTCCTTAGCAAGGTGATAGCGCTGCTGCTTACCAAGTAGAAGACCTGGTTTTGAATCCCGGTACTGGCATGGGGATTTTTCTCTTGCTGGGAGACCTAGTCTGGGGTGCACTGAGCCTCGTTAGGTCCCTGAGGTGCTAATTGAATAGCTACTTGATGGAAAAGTAGTGGTCCTGGTTGCGTAGACCACATAACTGGCCTGGAGCGTTTGGGGCCCTGAACATACATCACTCTCCAGTACTGCACCCCTCTCATAATGCCTGTGGTGGGCAGAGGTGGCAAATGCAGCAGCTGGGTGGTAGTCCTAGGCCAGGAAAGGGCTCTTGCACCTTATTAATATTTATTAATTTATATTGCTTCAGTGTCAATAGCTTCAGTGTTTTCATTGTATTCACTGGAGGATGTTCATTTCAAGGAACTTTTCATAACCACTTATGCGTAAATGTTGCAATTTCTCTAATTGGTGAACCAGCAAATCGCTATGAGAAATACTGCACAAGGCATTTCTCCCCTACTGATAAGTGTTGAACATCTATTTTGTCTTCATTGTTGAATATCTAGTTAGTCTTCATAGCAAACTCAGCATTATGGTCCACATACACTTATATTTTTATTTTTTATGAATGGAAAATCATTGATGAGTACCTGATGATTACCATTGATATTTTGTTTCTTCAGTGTTCAACTACAGTTTAATTAGATGCTTTGCTTGGTTGCCAAAGATGATACTTGCTATACCTATGATAAAGAAAAGTATCAACTGGGACAACCAAAAAGAGTTAAATATTTAGAATGTGATTAAAAATTATTTTGTCTAAATGTTCATTACTTATGTTTATGAGTGCAGCAGAGTGAAGTTTTGAGGAATAATAGATTTCGAAACTAGTAACAATGATGGGGCAGGTAACAAATTTAAACTTGATTTTTGCAACATGAACTACCCTTAGCTGTTTGGCAATTAGGACTTGTTTTATGAGCTGTAATTCATCATCAGCTGTCAACAGACTGGCAGAAATTACTTCAGTCTTTTCTTATTTCTGTTTGGAGACATCTGATGGTGTGATGAATGCACTAAGGTCATTCAATATTGGAATGTCTGTCTCTGTCCGTGTTGCTGGTAGGCTGAGGTTCAGTCTGGTGATTTTTGCTGTATGCCCACCTTCAGTAGAGTTTCGCTGCAGATAAGAATTTACAGGATAGCTTATTTAGGGTCGCTTGTTCTTGTTTAGATTGATCTGGAGTTAAGAAGGTAGTTTTTGTTTTTCAACAACTCTCTTTTAGGATACAGCAGTTCTCTGCACCCTGGCAGATGTGAAAAAGTTTTTAAATGTTTAATTTAGATGATGGGGATAATTTTGAGACCTGAACAGCTCTTGAATGGGATTAGTATGGAGCTCAGCTTTAGCTGCTGACGGGATTACCTAGTGTTATGGGGTATGGCCGCAAGCCATGCAGGGAACTGATATCACCTGAAGTGGCATATTTTGGGGTCATAATCCCCAAGGGACCTAACCAGGGTACTTTGGTGTGTTGGTAATTTGGCCTAGAATTTTATGCATCTAATGGCATCCTCCATGTATGGAAGAGATGGGATTTTTTGAGGCAGTCTCACGGGGAAAGGGAGGAAAACACAAAAAATGGACCAGGATCCTCTGTTGTGCATCCTTTTTTTAATCATCGAGCAAGTATGTGAAGTTAGTGGCACAAAAATGAAGTTAAAATTTGAAGTAACGTGTGCTTGCACTTCATATCTATTTTTTCTCACTCCAAGGGGAATTCTTAGTATTGTAGAATGTTTAGAATTGTTAAACATTAAATAGCAAACAAGCAGCATGATTTTCAAACAGGTGCTCCTGATTAACTGACTCAAACAAAAATGTGCTCTGGAGGAAACCAGTTTGTAGAAAAATAAACAATTAATTTATTATAAATAATGTGTGTATGGGTGTGTTTGTGTGAGTGTAAGCATGCAGTCTGATGTCTGATAGCCATAGAGAACAATGACTGAATGTGCATATGTGATGATATTGCTTCTTCCTTCTTTAAGGTGGAGGAGTGAGGTTAATAAATGAGTTTTAACTCCCATGTTTATGTTGGCAGCTTTGATATTAAGAAACATTTGCAGGTTTTGTATTTGCCTTTAGACTCATGCTTTTAAAAATGACATTCAGTTGCGCATTCAGACTGGCCGGCCTAATTTATTCACAACATTTCACTTTTCTGTAATAAAAGAGAGTAAACAGATGTTTACCTAGTTATATAAAATATAAATGAGTGATAATGGGATAAATCTGCTCTTCAAAACATACACTCAAGGAAATTTAAAAAATCCAGACTTGCAAAATTATTAATCATTCCATTCAGAACTTTTCACTGGTCATTTTGAATCAATAGCTTTATTGAGAAGTTCAGTAGCAAGACAGAGATCTCAGCTTGAGTGACTACGGCGAGATATCATATGTGCAGTAAACCAGCTCATTTGGTTCAAGTATCCCAGTGAACATTTAAGTTGATCTCAAATATTAAACATATTATATGCCTAAAGCAGCTTGCATTGTTTAAAATAATTAGCATTTCCAGGTTTTAATCTTAATAGTTTTTAGTGCAGTTATATGCTATCTGCCTGAAATAAACAGGTACAAGATTTCATTTACCACCCTCTAGTTGAAATAATTTTCACTAAAGCTTTTCCCTTGTTGTATAAAAAACAGTTTATATGTGCTATCAGTTCTTTTCTGAGAAAGCACCTTATGAGATCTAAAATAAGAACAAATTAGAAACTAAAAGCTTCACTTATCTTAGTAATATTGCAAGTTCTTCAAACGCTGACTAGCTTCAAGTTGCATCCAACACATTTTGTTATTTTAGATTCTGTTGCTTCTCTGTTAATAGTTTCAATTTTCCTTGATTTAACCTGATGACATTATTGTAGCTAATCCAACGAGAGATTACGAATTTAACTGTAGACTATTTCATGAGTAAAACATTACAGATTACATAAATATGTAATAACTACTTGTTCATTTGTATTATTTAAAATCAAATCAGCGTTGTGTTAACTGTCAGGCCACTGCATACTAAATGAATGTTTTGTAGAATATTAAGCAATGGTACCAACACTGGGCATGAGAAAACCATTAATCTCAAATTAAGATAAGGTAAAATCACACTTTTTTTTTCAAGAACATAGTATACAGGTTATGTTATGTATATAGTATATGTTGCAGAATATTAAGCAATGGTACCAACACTGGGAATGAGAAAACCATTAATCTCAAAATTAAGATGAGGTAAAATCACAACACTTTTTTTTTTTCAAGGCCACAGTATACAGAGTGTATCTTTATTGGTGTCCTATATTAGGGGGATGTGTTCCTGACATCAAACAGTAAAAAAAGTTCATATGTACATAGGTCTGAAAATCATTTATTTCAGAGTTACAACACAAAATCAAAAGTTACACAAATTGCTCGAAGTGGCTTCCTCTTGCTTTGATACACGCAGTAAGACTATGTCCCATGCTCTGGTGTACTCTGTTAAAAATTCCTGGTGTGTTTCATATTTGGTCAAATCTAGTTTGAATACATTCTCTCAAAATGTCAATATCAGGTACAGGAGTCACATAAACCAAGGACTTCAAATGTCCCCAACAAAGAAATCCATTGGATTCAAATCAGGCGATCGAGCAGGCCATGCAGTGGGTCCCCCTCGACCAATCCATTTTTGTGGAAATCGATCATTCAAAAAACTTAATTATCATACTGAAATGAGCTGGAGCACTATTATGTAAAAACCACATTTGTTGGATGATGTTCAGAGGCACATTATCGATAAGTAATGCAACTCATTTCTAAGAAACTGGAGATAGGTTTAAGGCTAGAGATTTCTTCCGGGCTTAAAAGCCGTGGTCTGCTGGAGTTTTGAGGCCCAGACATTTCATCCACACCTGCGGTGGACATCATCAGTGGCGTAATCGTAGTCATATGAATAACTCTTTCCCTTACTGTCATACGTCTTGTGTTTTGTGATAGGTCTGCATCACAGCACGAAGGACTCCTTCAAGCTCTGTGCCTTGTACCACTCTTGGTCTCCCAACATCGCTAGTAGTGCTCTCAAATGTGCCATTCTCTCTCAAGCGTTGGTGAATTTGTGTGAATGTTCTTGCACATGTTAACTGCCTCTCAGGGTACCTTTCTGCATAAAGTTCACGTGCTCGTGCTGCATAGCCATAAGTGTAGTGCATATCCCTCTATTCACTCATGGAATACATCTTCCTTGACCTATAACAAAGAAATGGTTGATTTTCAGACCCATGTACATATAAACATTTTTTACTGTTTTGATGCCAGGAACATGTCCCCCAAATATGATACCAATAAAGATACATTCTGCACCTGGAAGTTGACATTACTTGAATATGCATTGGTTAAAAATATAGTTTTCATAGTTGCAAGTTGAAGTGAACTGCTGATTTTCTATAAGTACATGTTGAGATGGCAGCAATCAGATGGATAATACACCTTATTAATCACTGCATACTGATATAATTACATCTGAAGACTAGAAAAACAATTTCATCATCACTTTCTTTGGCATTCCTTCAAGAAGCACTGAGTCTTATTCCTCCACAGATACTAAAAAGTCATTCCTTTGCTTGTAATTTGATTATCTGTTTAACTGTGGAGAATTTAAAGTAGGAATCAGATGTACAAATTCAAATATCCTAACAGAGTGTGCAAGACTGAAGTTGGATTTGTGTTATCAGTGCCTCTTGTTTCAACCGACATTTGTATAAGGCAGCTTGTAATGAGTGCATAAGTTCCTAAGACTGATTTATGCTGGAACAATGACATATCCAAGTTTGGTTGTAAATTAACTTATTCTCTAGCAAGCATGTGCATATTCAGTCATCAATGTAATAAACTGCAAAATTTATTGTATGCAATCCTAGCATTATGAGTAGGTTATTATGATCATCCATAATGGTCATGCATGCCATAAATAACCTGTGGAATTGTAACATAATGACATTATGCCCCGAAGTCTGACATTCCAACATTACATTATAACATTTGTTCTGGTTAGTAATATAGGTTACTGATGGCTCCCTTTTGTACCATCGTGGTAGCTGAGATCATTAAGCCATGGGCTCGTGAACAGGATGACTGCAGCTCAAATCCACTAAGTCTCCTCCCTGACTTGAGACTTTTTCTGGGTTTCTCTTAGTCATAATCAGCAAATGCCATGGAGGTACCCTAAACTTGGACGCTGAAAATTTCCTTTTCAGTTTTCATTTCACGTATCATCTGTCTTCATCACCTAATGAATCTACACACCAACTCTTCAAAATTCTGTTCCTTTGGCAATTTGCAGATAGAAAGTTTATGGAATGCTTATTTAAAGTGTAATAGCTCTCAAGTAAACAGTTAACCAATTGAAAGGGCAGTGGTGGCTGGTGATGAAGGACTCTAGGACAGCGACCTCCCAATAAATAAAAATAAGAAAGAAAAGACAACATTACATCAAAACCACTAGTTCAAATATCTTTGACATCAGGCATCATACCAAAATACGTTCCTACATTTCCTGTTTGTATTTCCCCATTTTGTTTTATTTAAAATGTTTTTATACCACTAATAATACGTGGAAGAGCACCAATGTTTTCATTATAGATGCGATTTCAGATTGCACCTCGCCCCACCGGGAATCTCTCGTATTACATAATAATGTAATTTAATGTGTTTGGAAGTAGTTGTAACAGTTAAACAAATACAGTTTTAGGCAGCGCTTTTGAGTGGTGTCATGGTGTGAATCTCCACAGGGACTGTAGTGAACCAGAAACAGCGTAACTAGTATACTCAGTGTAGGTATAAAGAGTTTTTGTCTCGATTGGAATTTATGAAGTTTGGATTGCCAAGAATATTGAACAAATTCAAAATCTGTGCAAAAATAAAGGTGGTTATAACAAAACATTTAACCCTTCATTGTACAGGTATGCAGATTAGCTTTGCAGATGTGAAACTAAAAATGCATTTTTCTGTTATTCCTGTCTGGCAATGAATGCTGGTGATTCTGCATACATGTAATAGGGTGCAATTATAAAACAGATGGAAGGTCACGTATAACAATCTTTCGCTCTTTATGGTTCTTTAACCTTTCACCTATTTTCTGGTGAAATCCGGTATTAACTGCCATATAAAGCATGTTGATTCTGAAAAATCACATTACACTGCCCTCCCAAATTTATGAGTCATGAGCCGCCGCTGGGAAAGGGGTTTGAGGTTGAGCTTGAGCAAGAATAGTTTGTAGACACTTTATAAAAATAAACAATATATGGTAGAGAAAGTTATGTGATATAATACAGATCTGTATTTTTCGTTCTTGTTTTTCTTTTTGTGTAATGCTAAGATTGCATAAAACATGCTACTTGTGTGTATCCTTTACATAGCCACTTGTGTCATAATGTAAGGATTATACACCTGTTATGTGACTTTTATGACATATACAAAAAGGATTGTTGGAGTTAATGTATGAGGCGAGAACGAGTTCTAAAGAGCAAACTCAGTAAATATATATGAGAACAAATATTTAATTTTGTGCAAATATGTTTCTAAGTAATGAAAATAATATTTTGTTGATATAAGAAGTTTATAAGTTGTGTTACAAAATTTAAATTTGAGTCTGTTTGTTGTGACTATTGTTAGACTATGGTAGTGATGGGCATTCCAAATAAGTAGTGTTGATTATTTTGTAGTTTGTTTCAGCTCTGCTCTATCAACATTATTACACTGTGTTTCAAAGTGATATAAAGGCTGTATGTTACTTATTAGTTATTTTGTACTTATGGCTTGAAAAAGTTGTTGTTCATATACACATTTCAACTGACAATGTGCTGCACATCAGCAATATCACATTGTAGTTAGGGCAATGTATATGTGAAATCTGGCAAAAATTGTGAACATGTTTTATTTTTTGTTTTTGACTTTTTATTATAGTGTGACTTTCTTCAGTTTTCTCTGCACTATACCTTTCTGTTGTTTGTGCATAGCAGTGTGATGAATCACATACAAAGCAACCAGTGGTGTATATTGTGGGCTATCAAAGCTATCACTGAAGCCCATATCTAAAGTAAACCAGAAATTAATAAGTAATATTAACAATAATTGTAATACTAGCCAGTTTCCCTCATGAAGAATTAGCGCATAGGGTGGATTATGTCTCGTTCTCTACCATTGAACAGAGAGGTGGTGAGTGTGTAGTGTTTAAGGGCCCCTTTGACAGCTAGTTCATTTGGGCCCCTGAACAGAGAGGGGAATAAGGCTTCGGAAGTTTGTTGCCGCAGCCTTCGCTACAATGTGGGAAAAGAGAGATGAGATGGCAGAATGCAGGAATAAGCACACCAAGGCTTCGGATTCCCATGTCGCTATACTCACACAAGCGTCTCCGAAATGTGCTGTGTGAACATGACTGGCTGCATAGCAATATCGCATGGAGTTAAAAGTAAGAAAGAATGTATTTTTAACTGTGCAATTGTTACAGTCCTTGACAGCTGTATTAGTATTATTTATTTCATAGTGTACAGTGTACCAAGACAGTTGCTAGTGCTAATGCTTTGAAATGAATGAATAATGTGTAGTAAAACAATTAGTGAGATGGACATAGTCACAGTTGAAATACAAGGATAAATGAATGATTGTAAAACAGGGAAGGCCTACTACAGCTCTTCTGCACTTGCAGTGTGAGCAGAAGCAAAAGAAATAAGAATATTTACAAAAGGTGTTTTAATATAAATGATTATGATAAGTATTGGCTGAGTGGTTCATGCGAATTAAATAAACTTTATTGCTGGCCATGCTTGTTTTTTGCAACCGAGAAAATGCCCTGGAGTAAGACGAGTTTTGCAAATTTAGCATATTTAATCCCAGCTTTGAATAAACATGAGATCAACAACGCATATAAAATCTTTTACAGCTTTAAAAACTTTCAACCTTGACAGACAGATCATTTATTGAACTATCAAAAAAAAATTGTTGACCGTTTGTATAATGAAAAGATTAAAGAAAATAGAAATGTATTGATTGATTGATGCAGTTCTTATACTTCCTCAATCTGTGAATTTTATTAAGGAAACCAGACAATTCTTTGTTTCTCATAATGGTTTACCCGCTTTTTTCTCAAATTCCACTTCACGTACATTTCAAATTACAAGTTGTATACCTGAAGATTGCAATTTATTATCTTTCCAGGTAGTGTAGTACAAATTATAATGTGTACTGTATTCATATTACATTTTATCTTTGACCTATCTAGTAAAGGTAATGCTAATAAGAGCTGTGTATATTTAAGCTAAATGAAGCTAAACATGGGAATGAAGGAAAATTGAAGTTTAGAAAATAAATACAAACATATAAGCACAAAAATATACTGTGGGCCTACTGGGCCCCACGTGACCATTGGTGTTTACCAGGATGCACGCCTAACGGAAGGTTAATCAGCAACCCCTTATTGTCCAGATTTAGTAGGCCTAGTGATAGCCCAAGTCACAATCCCAGCATACACCACTGAAAGCAACCTCTTCTCTTGTTCTAATGCTTGCAGATTAGTAGCACTCAAAACAATTGCCCCCTTACCGACTGTCATGGACAAGCCTGTTCATGATCTTGTGGTGGTTTTTTTATTCGTGGCTGGTTGTCAATGGGACTCTTTATCTTCAGGTCGTTGATGCATCTGCAGAAAAGATGACAAGTGCTTATATATTATCAATTAATATTCAAGTTTCCACTAAAATTAACTGTATTGCAATGAAGTAACAGTATTACAACAAATGGTTTCACTCTTCACAAATATATCTTCCAAAGCTATTCGGTTCATCGTTATTGAATATCTTTCTTTGTAATTCTTGCGTATGCCAAACTCAGTATAGCATCTTGATTTCTTAAGGTTTGTCAGCTTTTCTTGTAAGATATTAGCCAACTTAATCATGTGTGGTGAGTTCTCTCATGCAATGCTTCTCAGAATATCTCTTGACAATTCAATCCTTGGTTATGGATTGCCATCTATATTGCAAGTAAGTTGGAGCAAAATGGTTTATAAGTATCAACATATGTTTCAATCTATTAATATGCAGCACTGTTTTAAGCACTTCATTCTCATTAGTTTTATATATTAGATAGTTCAGTTGTAATTATTTTCCATGTCTCACATACGAAAAAATTGAAAAGAAAATTGTATAGAAAAAAATTTGGGAGCAATAGCACATTCCATAGAGTCCATGGACCATTTCATATTATCATATCAAAAAGTGATTAATTATAAATAAAAAATTGATGTCTTATAGTTCAACATATATAGGTTCTTAAAAGTTTATGTAGACTATATGTTCAATTTTCTTAGTATATGGCAAAAAAAATCAATCAGAAGAAAACTGGATTTTTGGATTATCATACATTTAGATTTAGATACATTGCCTTAAGAGTTCAGCTTCTAATATCATGGATTCAAACTGTTGAAAGCAGCACTGTAATGCATCTTAGCTATAGTTTTATCAATATGTTTAGAGAATGCTGTACCATGAACACAAGCTTCCCTGATCACAGTTATGTGGCACTTTGCCTTAATACATCATTGTATTTAATTGGCCATACCTAAAACAGCCATTACTAGCACTTGAACTTACACACTTTCCAAAGTTAAGTTGACAATTCATTCTATTATCCCTTTAATGTGGTGCAGTTTTTCAGTAAAGCTATGGTGATGTTGCTGAGCTTTTGACTCTTTCGTTATCTAGAGTCAGGTACAGGGTGAAATAACATGGACACAGGATAAAGCTTTTTCACAATCTTTTATTTGCACCTTTTTCACTGGGAATTACACACGTGTTATTTTGGTAAACATTCTGTGTACACAGATTGACTTCCTCAATGTTTCTTCATACTGCTTGTCATTTTAAATTACACTTTTAGCATCTAAACCCACACATATCGAATACACGTCTTCCCTCTTTAGGCAATGGGATGCTAAGATGTTGAATCTAGCACATTCCTTAACAATGCATCTGTATTCATACGCTTATGCATATACTTTTTACGGCATCCCCAATGACGTCATCTTACATGTTAAATAGCTCCCAAAATTTTGAGGAAGCGATCTCAATTTATCCTGTCAACACTCTTAATATTAAGTATGAAATAATTCTTATAATTATACATATTAAATTTGAACATATTACTTAACATTAATGACGTTATTAAACAGATAATATTCTTAACAATGAAACAATGGTGTGACACTCTCAGTACTTGACAAATCCTTATCAACATGAAAAATAAACTATATTTACAATAAATATTTACATAAATACTTTCTTTTTGGGGTCTGACCACATATTCTGTCTCAGATGATATTTTGGGTGTATCTTGAGTGCTGTAACTGGCAGCTTCCAGGTCTGACTATCTGTGTCAGGTTGAATGACCACGTTCTGCAGTAGTCTAGCACTTGCACCTGTTTAGGGTAAGGATGATGTAATTTCACCTATTAAGAGTAAATGCATTATTGCATAGAATGATGAGTGTATTTGTTGCCTGGCAAAGCACCCAGGCGTATTGACCTTGGTTGTTGAGTGCTGCAATCGCTTGTTATCTTGTTTATTAGAACAGCAAAATGCTAGTAACTTGGTGTACAGTCACTAATGCAATGCAAATGAATGATCTCTCGCTCCTGCCAATATATGAGATGTTGCTGTTTTGAAGATATAATTGCATCTGAACACAGTGTACATACACTGTCTTGCTATGTACGTGCGATAAGCTCACATAAACAATGCCTCATGGCTTTGCCAGGTAATACCATGGTATATATAACAGAACAGTGTGTTTATTGTGTTAAGTCTTGCACCCACTTGTTTAGTGAGTTTGAATTTATTCAGAAATTCCACTATTTCTAACAAATACAGAAGTTATAGCGTGTTAGATTGGGTTGGTGTTAAAATCATAAACAGCAAACAGTTTTAATGAGGCAAGATAGAGATTATCATGGAAGGCAGTCTAAGAAAATCGCAATTTCAAATTTCAGTTAGGGTGAGTTACCCAGATAAGGTTTCTCTTCCCAGAATTTTCCCTTTTCCTGAAAGAACGTTGAATAATTGAAGCTCTAGAAACCCCATGTTTGTTCGTGCATCATTTCAGTCATTCCATTTATTCATCATGCAATGCGACTTACCATATTAAAGGACATTCAAAAAAAGAAAGGGGAAAAACAGTTGATGTAAGAAATTCCCATACGTCTATGAATTAGAAGACTGTACATTTTCCAATATTTGATCTGCATGAGTGTTCAGTAATATGTTCTGCAGTGCCAGGCTTGTATAGATGTAGAAGATCCACCACTATGACACAAATAGATCAATACAGCTGTACCATGGGAACAGAAGAATGCTGCTTGCATCGTTCAGAGAAACCCAGTATCTTGTATCCCACTACTTCTAGCAACTTTCAAGTAAAGTTGTCCAGAAGCAAAGTGTAACACACTAAAATGTACTTATAATCCACACTGAGTGCCATTTTGACAGTTATCAATTTGTGCTCTCAATTGAAGCAATTGCATTATCATTTCCCAAGTGACAACACTCAACATTTGATATGCCCAGCACTACTCTGATGCCATTGATAACAAGAAGCAGTGCAAAATTTAGCCATTGAATATCATTTGCATGCATTTATTAGAGCCTAAAATATATATTTAAAGTACAAAATTATTGTTAGTGTTTGAAGATAAATAATTGTTAATATCTTGTCTAAAAATAAACTGTTCATTCGACATGTCATATATGAGCCAAATCACCACATCACAGATTATCAATCGCATTTTATAATAAGATCTCACATAAATAATTTAAAACTATGAAAACTGATTTTTATAAATATTTTTGAAATTGTATTTTATTATACATATTTTATAACAAGGATATTATATATAAAGTGCCTGTGATAGTTGAATTCATCCTACAGCAACATTATTTTTAATTTGTTTACAGCAATTATTGCAGTGCAAATATTTTACCACTAAATTATTTTACTTTGGTATTTATTAATGAAAGTGTGAATATATGTTGTAATTGTTTAATAATTATATTTATAACATGCAGCTATTAGCAAATGTTTCTTTAGATTTACATGGCCATGATCAACTTGCTCTCTATATATCTGAAGATTTGCTTATTAATTGTACAAAATCTTGTGCATTTGTATGCTCTCTTGATTTAGTTGTAACTGTGCCAATAAGTCATCCTGCAACTTTCTTAGTTTTATTTAGTTAAGTTGATTCATATTGTTTGATTTAAGTTTAGTTAGATAAGCTGTTACATTCACAGTTGCACCACAAATAAAAACAGAATCAGATGTCACCTGTAAATTGCCAGTGCAATTGCAGTTTAACATAAGTTGATTTTGAAGTGGTAGGTAACAAAATAAGGAAAACTTTCTTCTGACTTAGCCTGCATATATGTTTTTAATTAAAAAGAAAGGAGTATTTACTTAATATCTCAAGAAATACTTGCACAATTAAAAAGCTAAAATTGGCCCTACTAATTAAAACCTAAAACTAAAATTGTTCATGCTCTGCTTCAGTTTTTGTGTTGCAAGCAAGCTCAAAAGGTTACCATTATATTGCACTCAAAACAGCAGAAGTCCTAAATAGCATGGTCCAAAATACAGCAGATTCGGATTTAACGCAGGGGAAAGTATGTCCTCATATATCACACTTTTTATTTTTTTAAATTTGAGTTTTAGAATTTCTTCAAAGAGTGGTACTGAAATATAGTTTTTGCTACCTTAGCGTGGGCCTTGACTGCTGCATTCCTAGCATTGACCTAGGCCACTGCATTGCTAAGAATTTCCTGGAGTAACAAGGCATGCACATGGAAGAAGATATTCTCCATGTTAGTGAAGTGATAATTACCATAAACAAGATGATTCTGTGTATAGAGAAGCAAAAATGAATCCATGTTGCAAACAATATGCGGAGAAAGAAACATTGCAGATTATGCCACCAAACAAAATTTGCTGATTTCTTTAAGAAAGGTGCGGTTAGTGTAAAATGGGTACAGTGTAATTGTGTGCACTGTATAAATTAATATCGGCTATAGGACTGGAATACACCACGAGCATAACTGGTGTGTAATTGCATTTAAAAGTGGTGTACTTTATCATATATTACATACTTTACAATGTACTGTAATTTATTATTGCACGAATGTTTACCACCACCTCCGCGGGATTGATTTGTATCACTTCTAAGCACATATTTTGATATACCATGGAATTGTTATAACACGGTGCTAAAGCATGTCCCACACCAGCCACATTATTTTGGGATTCTACTGTATTTTATAAAAATGTAATGTTGTTGTTGTTGTTTTCTAGTGCCTTGCATTTGGCAATTGTAATGTCTTGCAAATTAATTTACATACTAAATTGAAATTTTGCTCATTATTATACAAAAAGTATTCAACAAATTTTAATCTGCAAATTCATGATATTATCAAAACACTGTGCAAATTAGTACTGAGTTCGGGAAAGTATTGTTTTTGTAAAACTATTCTTCTCTATGTAGGAAAAAATAGATGAGCCACTAATTTTGGACATACAAATAATTTATTTTATGGTCTACTTCACTTCACTTATCACCTAACTATAGCAGCAAAGATAAGTTTTGTATTTCACCCAAAACACATTTTGTGATTCCCTGAACCTAGTAGAAGCATTTTAGAAATAGATCTATGCGTCTTTTTGCCCAGGTACAAGTGTTTTTGTGTTTAGTAACTGCTTTGTCAGATTAATATCATTGTATCTATAGCATGACAGAAGTCTGAACCAACGATTTGTGTAACAAAACATTTGCTGCTAGCTGTACATGTTTATAGTGAAGTTTTCAAGAAATGGTTGAATTAGTAGAATGTAACTTTTTACAGTATTTGGGTTAGATAGTTTTCTTCAGGATATCATTGCTTTTAGATGAGATTTAAGTTCATAATGTTTTTATTTGTGCCACTAACATAGCAAAACCTAACAAAAGTTTTCATTGTTAATATATTGCTTGATATTTATTGTGCTGTTCCTGTTTTTTTTTACACATTTTCTGTAAATGTAGTCTAGCAAGGTAATTATGAGCAGGTTTATTTGTTTTGTAGAAAGTGCCATTTTAATTTGAGATTCATATTTTATTGAACTGTATGAAAACTCATCTGAATTGTTTGCCAATAAACTTTGAATATAATTTTTTTAAATCAGCTAAGTTGTTTAAAATGTACTTTATGGAATTTAGCAGTGTTTAGTTCTGTTACTAGAAAGCATAGCAACACTGTAGTTAGTCACTTGTTCAACTCCAAAGTCAAAATATCTCTGATCATACTAATAAAGGTATTAAAAAACAAAACTTAATTAGCACTTCCATAAATCCTGTTCCCATAATAAAATCCTATAACAGAAATAAGATTACAAGCCTTCATTTGGGCAGGTGGCCAGTCTAATGAGAATTTTCTTGGTGCCAGGAAGTACACTGTTTACCAGGACATAATTTTCTTCTGCAAAATTTAACCCTAGACGGGTAAGACTTGTAAAAATTACAATGCTATATTTTATTTTCATTCACTAATATGGTTTGTTTGTGCATAAACATCTGATACTCTGAATACCTTCCTAGGACATCATTGCTATGACTCAGTGTACTCGTGGCATTGTGAGAATTCATATTTACCTGACTTCTGGACGTCATATCGTAAATGTGACTGATGTTACCTATAATGTAGCTTACTCCACTAGGAGTCGAGGTAAGTTTATGCCACTGTTTCATGTTGTTTTTATCCTTATATTTGGCATCTTAAGTAATCATTTACTGCTACCACCACTACAAACACTACCACCATCGCTGCCGCCGCCACCACCCATGTCAGTAGATTTACTGGCATGTAAAATAACTCCTGCGGGACGAAATTCCGGCACACCGGCGACGATGATGTGATCCTGGCAATTGACAGCATTGATAAACAAAATAATTTTCATTTTAACCACCATCACCACTACCATCATCACCACCACCACCACCACGGCCACTACCATCCATCACCACTACCACCACCGCCACCGCCACTACCACTACTACCAGTAGGAAAACAGACTGTTAGACCAGATTTAAATATTAACTGTTTGCTGCTACCGTCAACTTGTCATTAAAACCTTGGCTGTCTTTAGCAACTTTGTACACTGTGCGGAACACATTTGCAGTCACTTTTTGGTTTTTGAAAGCTCCCGTTCAAGCGTTTCCTAAAGATGTTTTTTTTTCTTCCCCTTCTTCTTCTTCTTCTTCTTCTTCTTCTTCTTCTTCTTCTTCTTCTTCTTCTTCTCCTTCTTCTTTCTTTCTTTCCCCAGTTACATAAAACCTTAACTGCATCTTCAAGAGCAGAACTTTCCTTGTGTTTGAATATTTTGTTTCCCAAAGAAATTTTTTTTTTTGCCTGCTCCTAGTTTCCCAACTTCTCCACATTTCTGAAACCAAGTTTCTTGTTTTTAACCAATAGCCATTCATTTTTGAACAAAATATATTTTTACTTTCTCTACTACATATAGCAAAGCAGAGGAAGCAAAAATTTGATGTCAAAATTTCACCAGAAATGTATGTTTTGAGGCCTCTTGAATCCAAAAAAAGCATTTTTAGAAAAAGGTCCATGTGGGTATATGTCTGTCTGAGTCTGTGGGCAGCATGACTCAAAAACAAAAAGTCGGTTAAACCAAAGTTGCTATTTAAGGTTAATGTCTTTCAAGGATGAGACACAAAGATTTTGAAAAAAATTGCGCCACCCTGAACTATCATTTACATGGAAAATTTTTTGAAAATTTTGATTTTCTTGAAAATGGCTAACGACTTTGATTAAAATGCCATATGTTTGAGATATTTTTATGACAAATGAAATGTATATCTTGAATTTTCTGGGTATAGCCCATGAAGTCCTATTTACTCTGGAAGACTTTTGCATAACTGGTAAACTGTAAGAGATAGACCAAATTTTACTGTACAAAAAATGTAGATCTTGCTACAACACATAATTTATGTCTAAATAAATTCTTTTGTGGAGTGAACCGTTTTGGAGATATTCCTTGTTATGTGTGTAAGTTTTAGGGAACTTATACTTCTGTCAAATGGAACAATCGCCACCCTTTTTCTTATATGTTAACCGTGCAAAGAAAACGAAATTTGAAAGCTCTAAAAGATTCGACTATTGCTCAAAGCCTACTGTATTCCCATATTCCCCTTGTAGCTACAAGAAGATAATTTGTGCAAATGTTTATCTCAACTAACATGAAGATATAGGAATAAGAGTTTGTAAGAATGGTCAGTACAAGAGTAGAGAAAATCATGTGAGTGCAACACATCAGATTTTTTATCTAAAGACCAACAGTCAGGGATATAATCTAATTTTTCATCACTATGTTAATTTGAGGTCTCATCTCATTCACTGCTTTCATTTTCATTTGCACTATTATCCACCATGATCGAACTTGCGGGATTATAATTTGAAATTAATTCATTGCTGTTCTGTTTTGTTTTCTTGGATGCTGAAGACCACATGAGAGTTCGTTTTCTACTTACCGCATTTTCTAATGTGAAAAACCACGTGCAAACTCTACACTAAACTACAAGCATTGGTAAGTCACTAAGCCTAAACAAGATGCAACTTGTTACAGCATCTACCACTGTGAGGAACTGAATGGACACAGAACAGATCCACTCACATCCAAAGAGTACTGTTTTCAATTCTTTGCTCAAATCACATGCACATTCATAAACACGAATTTGAACAGGAAACTCGCTGAGAAGATAAATAGCAAAGTAGTTATTGTTCTTGTTGTTATGGGTTTATTTTTTATGCTTGCAAACAGGTTGCGATCGGTTCTAAAGCTATTATAACCTCCCTAAATGGAAGTTATGGATAAGTATAAAATCTCATTTCCTACTTTTTAATGGGGAAATTTTGTGGTTTTCAAATTCTGTAATCAGAAAATGTTTAGAGGAATGTGTCCCCCAGCGTTCCCCAAGAAAAATAGCACTGATAGTAGCTGTTGCAGAAAGGCATTCTGCAAGGAACATCAGGCTACAACATGTCTATTGCAATTAATGATCGGACAAGTGAAATGTACTGTAGGATTCTAAAGTATGCTTCCACATTAAAAAAAGTTACTTTTGTACTTTATATCTTCCTGTATTATTAATGTTCAATAAAGTAGTAAAAATTGTGAGTGTTTAGCTTTCATGCATACTCATTGTACCATTACATGTCTAGGTTTAATACAATAACCACATACCTTCATCATAGACATTGGAAATGATGCCCTTGTATCACCATACATTTCTCACACCTTTTAACAAAATTTGTATCAACATAATTAATTTTTCATAGGTATCTATGGTATGTCCCATTCTAAATTGGGCATGAAAGACTGCTTCATTTTGCTCGGAGGATTATTTAAGAGGCTCAAGGGACTTTTACACCTGAAAAAGTTCATTATCCTCTGTTGGGTTTGAACTAGCAATCTTGGAAACCAGAGACTAGCATGTTACCCCTAGACCTCAGAGGACGACTTTTATCTTTATTAGCAAGAAGTAGACAGAAAAATAAATTTTGGTAAGAATTGTATGTGGAAGAATGAATAGAGAAAGTCATGAATTCAATGCATCAGATTAATTTTGGAGCTAAATGAAAGTGAAATAGCTATTTAGAGCGTAAAGATTTCAAATGAAAACACGGTGTATGAAGATAGGTATGTTTATCCTCATTCATTTATGTACCCAGATGTTAATACAAATTGATTGGTTTACTCAAGTCTCTCAGCAGAAGAGTTTAAGCAAACAAATAGGAACAAAACAGTCAGACTTGCACAATTATATTTCTGTCATTAGTAAAGCAATAAAGATAAAATACACTCTTATCTTAGTCCAAGGTCAAATTAGTGTGGGAGTGGGCATTTTGTTTCAATAAGGAAATGAAGCTATTAACAGTGAAGCAATGTATAGCTTTGAGAATGAGTTGGAGTCAACTCGAAACTTGTTAGCTAGCACCAAACAACTTGGAATATTACTAAGACAAGTGAAGCTTTTAGTTTCTAATTTGTTTTTACTTTAGATTTTGTTTCAAATTGCTAATGCAGCAATATTGAGTATTTGAATCGGTGTAGACATAAACATCTGTACCCATTATTTATTTATGCCAACAAACTTACTGTTGGTGTTTTTAAACACACAAGCCGTGTGTGGGCAAAGTTTGAGAGGTAGAACTGGAACTTAAAAATTCAATGCCACAACTGGGATTTGAACCACAGACCTTCCGCTGTGGAAGGTCTGTGGTTCAAATCCCAGTTGTGGCATTGAATTTTTAAGTTCCAGTTCTACCTCTCAATCTGTACCCATATTTGAGAGGTAGAATCTGAATTGAAAAATTCAGTGTCAGCCAGGATTTGAACCACAGGCCTTCTGCTTGCCGTGTGGTTGCTGTAACTATTAAGCTACTGTGACAACCTGCCAGAATGACATTGAATTCTCCAACCGATTCGTATTTCTCCCAGTAGACCACAAAGGGATTCTCACATCAGAGATGAATACCCCAAGACGACTTACAGTTGTAAGTACTATATGTCCCGGGATTAAATAACCTTTAGATAGTAATAATTATTTATTTATGCCAACAACTTATTCCTGGTGTTTTTAAACACATGCCTCTCAAACATTGCCCACACATGGCTTGTGTGTTTAAAACACCAGCAATAAGTTTGCTGGCATAAATAATATAATGTGTGCTCATATTATATGTCTGATGTATTTAAATACATGGCGCTCTCATTTACAAGGTGTTGTATAAACTGTTTGTATCACCTACTTATTTCTAATGTGCTGTCTAAAGTATTAAACTGTAATTAAAATAAAGCTTTAGTCAGACTTTCCAATTTTGGGTGTATAACTGCCCAACGTCCAGGTAGCTTTTAAAACTTGAATGCCAAATTCATAATTTCATTTACCACCCTTCCCCCAATTCTTTATGAAATTATTTTACAATTATGTATAAGATGTTTATGGTAAAACCACCCCTTTATCTCTCATACTAGTTGTCTCACATGACATTGCATTAGTACATTCTTCAAATTCAAATTTTATTAGTTGTAGATTCTTACAGAATTTTGATTTTGCCAGTACGGATTAAATACTTACAGGTATAATGTGACTATATATTTCCTATTACAAGTTTTTAGGTTATGGAACTACAAACTTTGATGGAGAAATTGAAGCAATTCGAATGTCCGTACAAAATCTTCTGTATAGAATTTCACATTTTCAGCAAGCAGTTACTCTCTCAGATTCCAGGGCACAATTACAGCAATTACTTCCAAGTTGTCACCAAAAAAACAATTATAGAATGTTGGAAAATCCTTACCCATCTAACAGCACTTCAAAAACACCTAGTCTTCCAATGGATACCAGCTCACTGTGGACTGAGTGGTAATGAATGACAAAGCTGATTTTGTTGCAAAAAAGGGTACCAGCAGTGTATAGGAATCTATAGTTAATCTACCATTTTATGCAGCTAAAAGATTAGTCAACTCTGAATTAAAAAAAATTATTGCAATATATTACTATGAAAAATCAAAAAATAAAAGATGGGAATTACCAAACGTTAAACAGTAATTCCTGAGTATCCTCGAAAAATGGCAGTGGCAACCTTCAGGTTGATTATGGGACATGATTGTCTGACAAAACATTTGTACAGATTTGCAATATATTCTTCACCACTCTGTCCTCTATGTGATCTGCAAGAAGAAATGGACCAAGACCACCTTCAAATATGCCCGGCCACTTCTAAGACCCCATCCATCAGTGAAAAATATTGGAGAGCAAGAGGATTAATGACTTCATTGTCAGAAATCCAGCATTAGCCAATGCCAACAACAACAATAATGTGATATAATAAATCAGTGCTCTAATCTTATAAAGACACCATAGTTAAATAATTATTCACCATTAATTAAGGTTATGCAAACATTTGAATACAAGGAATTTTGCAGTTGGTGTTTAAATGTGCCATTTACTATTAGTGTTGCAGGTAATTTATTATACAGTTTAATGCCCATCACATTGGGATCTTTGTTGGTTACCTTTTTAACATGTATAGATTTATAATAATCAGTTTTATTTCTGGTGTTATAAGAGTGCACATCATTATTTTTGGTTAATTATTTATCAATAGTGAGCAGAATCATACAATATACATACAATGTTCGGACTGACTTGAACACAATCTCTCACAATGCCAATGTTCTGAGCAGACCACGTACGACGAGTGCGTTCTGGTGTTTGCAGTATATGCTGTTGCCTTGAATTTCTTCATTAGCCTATGAACAGTTGACTCATACGGTGCATTCTTCAGGCCTAAGAGCGTACGAAGCCTCCAAACAATTTCAGCGTAAGTCACCACTGGTGATGTGATGAGTTTTCACAATTAAAACTCGTTGTGCAGCAATGTAACATGCCGTACCAAATAACTGCAACAAACACAAACAACAGAAAAGGTAAGTAGAGCACTGCTAATCTCACGCAACAAAATGGCGGCCAATTCAAGTCCGGCGATCTTATTGGGACACCCTACATATATTTTCCCATAAGTGGGAAGCGAAAGAGGTCATTGATAGATTGCCAAGAAAGAAGGAATTTGAGGCCCAAACTAAGCGCTTCAAAATTGAAGGAGACGCTTGTGAAACAAGAATTGAGCTTGAAACTCCTAAATGGATATGGAGTACTCAGAATAGTGGAGGATGGGGTGGAGGAACATTGGCAGAAAGTTAATGGAGTATTTCTTGAAACCACTGAAAAACTTATTGGATTTAGACGCAATAAAATAAAAGACTGGATGAGCGAGGATACGTGGAAGAAGGTGGGGGAGAGGAGCAAGGACAAACACTGCCAAAACAAGGAGGCTAAAGTCATGCAATGCTTCAAGTAGAAGAATAAGAGCATTCGATAGAAGAACAGGAAAATGTAGCGGAAGATGGGACAATTGGAAGAATTAGGACTGCTGTATTTAGTAAAGAAGAAATCAAAGTCACTCTGGAACAAATGAAATGTGATAAGGCTCCTGGACCAGATAATATTCCAACATAGTTATTAACAGAAAAGCTAGCATTGACAGTGGAACTATTGTATCCTCTCTTTGAGAAGATCTGAAATCGGGAAGAAATGCTAAGGGAATGGAGGCCTGGCATTCTAGTTAAGCTTCCAAGGAAGGGCGACTCGACAAATTGTAATAATTGGATAGGAATCACGCTGTCCATCCCTGGCAAGGTGCTGTCACCAATTATCCTAAACAGAATGAAGGGATACCTTGAAACTCGCCCGAGGAAGGAAGAAACATATTTTCGTAGGAATCGATCTTGTATGGACCAGATAAATACATTACGTATTATCTTAGAACAATGTATGTAATATATAACTAGTCTATATCTATTGTTTATAGACTTTGAGATAGCTTTTGACTCGGTGTCCAAGAGAAGTATATGGAAAACTATGGTGAGCTATGGTATTCCTGCGCAGTCATACACCAAGGGAAAATGGCATCATCTATTAGTTGTGATGGATGAAGTGATGATAAAAGCAAATGAGGGGAAAAAAGAAGAGGAATGAATTGCAGTACAGCAGGGCAATTAGAGGATGTAAATTTTGCTGATGGTGTGTGTGTGTGTCTCCTCTCACAAATCTTCAAGCATATGAATGACAAATTGAAAGCTTTACAGGAAGCAGCAGGAAGGGCTGGATTAACTATAAACATCAGAAAGACCACATCACTACGACTAAATGCAGCAACTGACAGAAATTTCCAATTAAATGGAAGAAATATAAAGGATATTGAAAATGATACATGTCTTGGAAGCATTGCGACAAAAACTGGAGGAGCCGATGAGGATATATGTAGCAGGATTAGGAAAGGAAATGTGGCTTTCATCCAACTACTTCCTATATGGAAAGGAAATGAGATTTCTCTACAAACAAAGCTCCAAATATTTAATAGCAATGTAAAATCAACATTGATTTATATGTGAAACTTGGGAAATGATGACATCAATCACCAAGAAAATACAGACGCTTATAAATTGATGCCTACGAAGAATCCTCAGCATTTTGGCCAGACGTTATCTCCAACTAAGACCTGTGAAAACGTTCAAAGGAAAAGCATGTGGGCATACAGATTAAAGTAAGGAAATGGAAGTGGATCAGACAACACTGCATAAAAATCAGACGGCAGTACAGAGGCGGGTCCTAAATTGGAATCCACAAGGCCATCGCAGGAGGGGAACACCAAGGGTTACACCTTATGGTCTACGAGTGCAAATTACGGAGTTGAGTTTTAAAATTCCTTGGGCGTATACATATAATCGTTCACATCCAATTCAACTGTAAGGTATGATGGCAAAATAAGTGGAGGATCCTGAAGCCTGTGTGTTCAGCATAATAGCTGTTATGCAAAGATAATGAATATGCCCATGCATTACAATTTTGGCTTCTAATCCCCGCACCTTAAACAGCGCAGGTTGCGGTAGCAGAAGTGGCCGAAGTGATTAAACCCCAGACGCCGGCGACATTGGGGAGGGGGGTGGGGTGGCGCCAGATCCTTAAGATGGTTCGATATGCACCCGAAAGTAACAGATAGCTGTTACGTCATCTATCTTGATCTGCCGCTCCACCACTACCAAGAACAGGGGAAGGGAGATCTTGAGCCCTTGCCCATTTGAAGCGGGCCTAGTGAGCTATTTCACCAGTCTGGAGGTGATGTCTCCCGCTGAGGTGCCCACTGGGAGTATGCGGATAACCGTGCGCAATTCACGGGCCTTATTCAGGTCGGTGGTATAATGAGCGATGCCTTTGGCTTTCAGGTGATAGAGGAGGGTATAGTCCTCGGTCGCTTTGGCCCGCCGCACCATGCAAACACGTCCAGGATCGGCATGACTTCCTTGAGGAAGCCAAGAGACCCCGTGACCTCTTGAATATGAGGCACACACGCTACAGAGGCGAGATGATAGGTGGAGGGCTTGGATGGCTGGCTAGTAGACGTAGGCTATCTACTCTGCTTGCTCTTACACGTTCGCTCTGTAGCGCTCATAACCATCTGTTATTTCATAGGCATCACTCGGGACGTTTATTAATTCCCATGGATTGATGGTGCTGTTATTGCATCCTGTAACCGGTTAGTCAGAGCACTCCTAGTACCTCCGTTGGCCGCAATTAAACAACTGCGCAGTGCCTCTTTAAGGGAGTCGTAATACTTTGTGCTATTGCTTGGTTCAAAGTTGGGGTGAATTGATTATGGCTGATTAATTGTATAGGTTCAAAACTATTCTGTTTGACATCACGTGCAGATATTGCAACACACGACTCTCCAGTGTTAACTATCAGATGTGAGAAAAGTAACAACAGTTCATTTCATCCCCCCCCTTTTTTTTATTCTTATATAACGTAGATGAATTTCAGTTTTAAAAAATGAAAAACAAAAATCCCTAGTAGAGGATTTATTACCTGCTGAATTATTCAAATATGTAAGCAACAACTTTTTAAACAGATTTAATCATTTTCTGAATCTTATAAGGCAAGATATGAAAGAGTATTCCTCATAGTTGGACAGTCAATTGTAATTCCCATTTATAAAAAGGATGAAAAAATTATGTGATAATTACAGAGCTGTAAGTGCTTTAAACACTAGTTACAAGATCTATTCGAATATAATTAAAAATGATGTATAAGTATAAATTGTATGAGGATACCCTAGGTGAAGAATAGAATGGTTTCCGTCATGGCGGATCTTGCTGTGATGGATACTTCACCTCGAAATTATTAGTTGGAAAACAATTTAGCTATGCCCTTCATATACATGCATAAACTAAACCCCGGCGCGACAGCCCACGAAGGGCCAAGGCCTACCGCCCAGCCGCTGCGTCCCCTACCTCTGCCCACTACAGGCGTCATTGGTGAGGTGCAGTACTGGAGGGTGGGACGTGGTCTGCGCCCCGAGCCCTCCCGGCCAGTTATGCGGTCTTCTAGACCTGGGGACGCTACTTCTCCATCAAGTAGCTCCTCAATTGGTCCCCCCGGGACCTAACAAGGCTGAGTGCACCCCATGCCAGACCTCCCAGAGGGGATAAAATCCCCATGCTGGTACCGGGGATCGAACCCGGGTCCTTCGCGTCAGTGCGCTACCAACTGCGCTACGGAGGCAGTCCATATACATTCATAGACTTCGTAAAAGCATTTGATAGATTTAATAGAAATAAACTATTACAAATTTTAGCAGAGGACAATATTACATAGCAGTATATAATACTAAATTTATAAAGCCAGTCTAAAGCTGTTACAATTAATAACCACTTAGACTAAAATGAGATAGGATTGAGAGTGGGCTTTGAGACTTTCACTCTACTCTTTATCGTATACATGAATAGAATAATTAAAGAGTAGAGGGAATCAATATCTCCAAATTGATGCTTTGCTCTTTGCTGATGATTTGGCATTACTATCAAATAATGAAGATGATTTTCAGTACTTTGTTCATCACCTAAATATCATTGGAATGAAATATGATATGGAACTTCATGAAGATAAATAGAAAATAATGGCATTTTGTGGGAAATATCCCATCCCCAGTAAAATGTGTATTAATAATAAATGGTTAGAAGGGTGAATGCATTTAAGTAACTAGGCTACAAACTATCTTTCCTTGAAGACGTTCTGGAAAAAATTATTAAATTTAACAGAACTACGAATATCATTAAAAATGTCCTGAAACCATCTCTAGTACAGCAGCATACCTTTTTTGTTTCTTTCTTTCTTTCTTTCTTTTTTTTTTTTTTTTTTTTTTTTTTTTTTTTTTTTTTTTTTTTTGTGGGGAAAAAGGCTATTTACGCCCTAACCGCATGCAAGCATGCGAGTGTAAGACTCCTACCCGGGCTTCGAACCCGGGCAGCCTACTCACTAAAAAAAAAATGGAAGTCTTGAGGTCAAAACCTCATTGCTGCAGTACCGCATAGATGCACCTGCGCATTCTGTGGTGATAGATGAATGCTGCCTGCCAGTGGCAGTAACAGCGAGTGAAATTACTGAAGTGCCAGAGGACAAACATGACCTTAGACCTGAGTGCCCCCTGGTAGCAAGTGATGGTGAAAGTTGTGAGTGGTGAACTCTGTAGTGGTGGTGGATGATGTCATTGGTCAGTCTTGGTGTGTGGTGAATATGTTGGTGCACTTCATGTGCCGACATAGCGCATCGCAGCCGCGGCCATTATGTTGTCAGAGTGGTACTGGTGTAGGTGTAGGTATCTGGTGTGGTGTGGCTATGTCGGACTTCTGTGGAGGCTGAGTGGCTGCGAATTCTGTTGATGGCATCTGTAAGTGTGGAGATGGCCTCCTCCAGGGTGGCTAGGCGAGAGCTGATGTTGAGGATCTCTGAGTGGAGATCCTGTACTGCAGGCACGGTCCCGGGAAGGGGCAGCCGGGGCAACTTCTTCTCTTGGTGCACGTGTTGGTGTTGCTGATGGTGATGTGGTTTGCACTGGTTGTTGGTCTGATGGAGCTGGCTGTGGAGCAGTGTGCGCCACTGTTGTGGATCTCTGCTGGGCTCGGCGGAGATGGAGAGGGCACTGCGCCTGACCTGTGTAATGGTCGAAGCCATTACAGGTGGCGCAGTACCTACGACGGCGTCGGAGGTCGTGCCCTGTGCACTACGCTGTAAGGGCTCGGGCGCCGCAGTAGTGGCATCTGGGACCGGCTGTACAAGTATCGGTCTCGTGGTCGTACTGGCAACAGCGGCGACAGGGGACCAGACGACCGGTTCGGCTGGCTTCAACACGCAGACGCTGGCCAAATGACAGCCCCACGGCCAGGGCTGCTTCTCGGTCGCCCAGGTCCCGAAATTCCAGCCGAATCATCAATGTTGGGCCACGGTCAGTAATGATCCGTGTAGTCCTGCTGACTGAGTTCCAGTGTTGCCTGGCGGCGGTCAGTAGATAGCGGCACGGGAAGTCCCGAGGTACCGGGACCCGCATACCACTGCACTGTGTCGTCAGGGCCGCGCTGTGGGTGGTGGCGGCGTCTGCGCCGGCTGGTGGTGCTGAATTTGGCTCGGCGGTGGTGCAGGTTGGAGCATCTGAAGGAATAGCGGCGGTGACGTTGGTTGCTGCTGAGTGAGTGTCTGCGGTGGCGTTCATTCGTCTTTCTGGAGGTCGATCAGCTGCCCTAAGGGATTGGGCGGTGGCGCTGGTTGCCTGTGCTGTGACGACGGTGGCGTCCGCGTTGAAAGAGGTGTTGGCGGCGCGGGTATAAGCACCTCAGCGACTGCTTGGGTCCAGCAGCGAGCCACGAGTGGCGACTGGTTTGGACATGCTGATATTTGCTCCTGCTGAAGAGTGGCACTGTTGCACTCAGCCTGAGCCACGGCAAGAGGCTTTGGTTTGACTTTGCTGGACTTCCGAGTCGCGCGCGCTTCTTGTATCCCATGATGTGGTGTCTGATCTGACTCTTCAAGGCAACCAGAATACGCCCTTATAAGACTAGCACGACTCCCTCTTGCTATGGCAGTGAGTCATGGACACTCAGAAGAACAGATGAACGTCGAATAACAACTAGTGAGATGCGATTCATGAGATTTACTGCAGCTTACACTAATTAGGACCACATCCGTGATTAAGATATATTGAAAGAACTTTAGGTTCAACACGTGTTTGACTCCATACAACAGTGTCAGAAAAAAAGGAATGGCCACAAAATATGCATACCCAGGACTAGGATTCCTAAAGCAGTAATCCATTATCACCCAATAGAAAAGCGACTTCTTGGCCGTCCAAGGAAGAGGTGGACAGAAAATTCTGTGTTGAGATCGTAATGGGCCAAAAGGCCCAATACCTGGAGGGATGATGACAATGCAAGATGGAGGTGAAAAAAGATTATTATTGGTGGGGGGTGTATTACTAGTCGTGATGCATGTTCCAAATTGTATGACATGTTCAACGTCTCTGAACTCTCTTAGCCCACCTCTGCAGTGTGATGGTAAAGTGTCTGCCTCATCTTCAAGATGTCCCGAGTTTGAATCTCGTTTAGGATGAGATATTCGGATGCTTCTTTTCGAGGTTTTCCCTTATCCTGACAAGACAAATGCGGGGTCACCTTGAGCTCTATGGACCTCGGCCCCATTTGAGCATCATTTCATCCATTTCATTCATCGTCCGATATGACACTACGTTGGATGACGTTAATTTACGAAACAAGTACCTGAGCTCTGCTCGGAGTGGGACTTAACGGACCTAAAAACGAACAGACAGACAAACAAGCAAACAAATGGGTCATAACCTATGAATTGCGTATGACGGCGGTACTTTGCAAAGGAGGAGGAGATGTAGGTTTAAGGGCACTCAACTACATGTTCATTAGTGGACTAGGCGGTACTTTGCGATTTTAAGGCATGGGCATTCCGTTGTTCTCAAGATGGAAAAGATAGGGGGAGAAAAATAAGGTTACCTGTCTCCAAGTTTGAATTAGATTTCTCAGGTTTATTTAGGTTCTCGTTAAATCCACCTGGCCGTACAACCAAACCTCAACATTCAGAATATTTCAAAATTTCTTGTGCTGTTCGCCACAAATCTGTTATCCATTGCAGTGGCGTACAGTCACATATTAAGTCTACAGTTTGAGTGATTTTTGGTAATAACGGCAAAACTTATAAGTGCCTCTAATGGTCGAAAAAAGAGCTAATAACGTATTATTCAAGTGGTTTAAACCCATTTACATCTTATATCTAATAGATAAAAGACAGGCTTTTCAAGGTTGGAATAGGATAAGATAGGACGTCACGGAGGGGATTCTGCACATCGACCTTGAAGATCTTTAGTATCTATGCCCTTTGCGGGGCACCCTCGGGAGAAAGGATGATGCAAGAGGAGATAGATGTCAGGGTCCCTACAATTTATAGATTGAAGAACCCTGGCGGTGCCTAGTTCAACCGGCGTTCCACCCATCCGGGGTCTTTGACATCCCGTACGGGGGTTCGGAGACCGGAGACCGCCCCGCCGAAGGACGAAGTTTAGTGAGAGCACATTCCCTGCCATGCAACGCCGAGACCTCGAGACCCACTTGCTACCTGAAAGAGACCAGCTAGATGAGTGTGAAAGAAAATGAGAAGTGAAGTGAAATGGAGAGACAGGAAATTCAGGGCATGTAACGAACCTACCCAGCATCCGCTTGGCGACCCGGGGAAACCTCCGAAAAAGCTCATGGGTCAGGTCAACCGGTCACTGGGATCGAACTCGCGACCTCCTGAATGCGGGCCACAGAGGAAACGCCTGAGTTATCCCTCTCGGTGGGATTCACTATACACAGAGAGATCCAAACACACGGAAACTGCTGCGCGGTGTTTTCCCATTGTGCAGACGGAAACATAACAGTAACTGATATACTCAAGGTCATGAGCATGATTATTTTTTCTCTGTTCTGCTCACAATAAGTATTGAACTGACGCGATATCGTGCGGCTGCATTATTATCAGTATGCTTTGTTATTTAGTCCTGTACCTAGTCACAAAGTGTACTATGGCTCAGCATTTGTTTTGTACTGCACAAGGTGTATTATTTATTTATGATTCATATGCGTTAATTCAGTTCGCTAGGTGCAAGAGCGATTTGCAGAAAGATTTACAGGTGTAAATGTTCCAGGCCGTACAGCAGTCCATAAACTTTACAATAAATTTCAGGCCACAGGAAGTGTTCAGGCTCAGAAATATAAAAGACGGCGTACGGTTCTTACCGAAGAAACAGACGACATCGGTCATCATTTGGAGTATTCACCCCAAAAATCGCTTAGACGTCTTTCACAACAGACAGGCATTTCTTATGGCTCTTTGCAAAGAGCTACTAAATTGCCGAGGTTAAAACCATATAAAATAACTGTGGCGCTTGCTCTCCAACCAGGTGATCTGTTAATTAGGCGCACATTTTGTGAGTGGACTCTCAATAGTGTATACAATGCCGAAATTGACCAACATTTAATATTTTTCACGGGCGAGGCTTGGTTCCACCTTCATGGATATGTGTGTACACAAAATAATCGTTATTGGAGCCCTGAGAAACTTGATATTGTTCATGAAATACCCCTTCATGACGAAAAAATTGGTGTATGGTGCGCCATTAGTGGAGAAAGAGTTATAAGCCCATTTTTCTTTTTTCAGTCAACAGTTGGCGCCCGCACATACGTGAATACAATTTTGCCCCCCCCCCCCTCCTTTTCTTTTCTTTTTTTTTTAAGAGAGAATTAACCGATAGGGAGCGTGATTTTGCCCTTTTTTTTTTTCCCAGCAAGACTGCAACAGCTCATATAGCCAATCTTTCGATGAGACAAACTCAAAGTGTTTTTCAGGATAGAATTATTAATAGAAATTTGTGGCCCCCTCGGTTCCTTGACCTAACCCCCTATTATTTCTATTTCTGGGGTAACTTAAAGCATAAAGAGCACAAGACAAACCCACACACCCTGGAAGAATTAAAACAAAATATCTGTAAGGAACATGCAAATTTTTCTCAACGTGAATTACGGCGAGTGGTGGATAATTTCCTAAAGAGGTGCCAAAAATGTTTGGACAACGACGGTGGCCAGTTTAGGATGTGCTTTAATTATATTGGTAAGTAAAGCCTTTAGAAGTAGCGTTGTTGTATGGTTTTATCCTCGCTGTTCTAACAGCGGCAGTCGGCGACGAGCGCAAAGGACCCGTACAGACAAAACACCATCTTTGGGATCACCCGTTACAAGTACCAAATAAATTGTAGTTCGTTTCTAATGGAGACTGTTTACATATTATTCAAGATGTTCTCGAGCTTCTAGCTTCTTGAATATGTTCGTCGCCAGGAAAGCTTCAAATCATATTATTTACATATTATGTCTTTCTCATGATTTATAGATCGCAATCTCTAATTACTTTGAATACGCATAACTTGGTAACCTGACCGCGTAGAAAATTGGTTACTTATTTTAAATTGGTTGACTAGAAACCTCCTTCATTCATGCATAATACACAACCCGTGTATTAGTAAGTACATACCAGTACATACCACAGAACACTCTATTAGTACATACTGTCCCCTTATATCTACAATAAATGTGAAAAAAAAAAGGCTTGCCACTCCCATAATCCTATTTAATTTTATTCATTCTAAGTGTGCAAGAGGTAAATCTAAAAATTAAATGTGGGAAGAAAAATATGTGATATAAAACTGAACCGCAGGCCTTTCTGGTTCCCACTTTCGAAAATTACAAATTCACTTTGGTTGGTGAACATGTAAAACATTCTGCACTATGTACATTTTGTAAAGTCTAAATAATCTATCATATGGCTTTGGTTTCTAATACAGTGTTCTACAATATGTTGATTTATTTTATTTTACCTTCAATTTATTGCTTTTCTGTGAAGTAGCAATAACGACTACGTAATAAAAAGGATTCTCAGAAGATCACTTTGTAGCCCAAAAACATGGACGGTGGTGGGGCTTACGGTGGTGGAAAAGCTGGCATTGCTTTTGATCCCATACAATTTGTACAAAGACCTCAGGTTATTTTAAGAGCAGTTTGTCTGGTAAGCATTAAAAAGAAAACAAAAAATATATGCAGGCTAAATAATATCAATTATATTAAGCTGTAATACATTCCGTAATCGATTTTGACATAAGGGTCGCCATGATTTGACCAAAAGTGGGGGTGAGTCGATTGTGGGATGATATTGATTTTTACCAAAATTTATTATGTGGGTCATAGATTTTTATGTCTAAACTACAGAAAAACGTCTATTTAATATTATTGCGTAATTTACCGACATTTGTTAAAGCAGGTTTTACTCAGGTATCACTGTCAGTATAGTTCTATTGAAAATCTCATAATGTTATTGTAATTTCAGCTTTTTGCAATCATAGTATTTGGTTGCATATCTTCACAAGGATGGGCATTTGACCCAGACGAAAAAAAGGAATTCTGTCTCTATAATGGTGACAGCAACGCTTGTAATTATGGAGTTGGTATAGGGGTGATTGCTTTCTTGGCATCAATAGGATTTCTTGCCGGCGAATATTTGTTCGAACAGATGTCATCAGTAAAAACAAGAAAACATTACGTTCTTGGAGATTTGGGCTTCTCAGGTACGTAAACTAAGTTTTATAAATACCCTTCTACTGTTGGTGTTACACTGAGTCATATTTAAAATTTAATTCAAATTAGTTTTATGGGTAAGCTTTAGTCCCGTTCCGCCGGTAAAGATTGTTTATCTGCTCTAAACACTGTTTCGTCAGAAATACTTAACTTTAGCGGATCCTGGATAGGTTCAAATTATTCTGAGTTAATAAGTAGTGGTTTAAGAACACGCTGCCTTGTTAAGTTTGTTGGGGCTATCCATAGTCTCATTTAAGCAACTTCACTTACATAGCTTTCTTTAAATTATGTACATGTATAGCTACATATATAAACATAACTACCATATCTTGAGTGTGAATTGTCATTTGCATGTATTGCTACAAGTTGTGCACTACTATAGTCCTACATGTGTCCAATAAGCGATGTTGTATATTGACCCTGATACAGAATTTCAGTAGTGTTATTGCTTTACTTGAAGTATATAAATCTATAATTGCACATATAAATTTGACAGCAGTCTAAGCTCCTATATAATAGTAGCCTGCAAAAAAAGTTACTTTGATGTACAGATTGTTAACTCAAAGAAGAATAAAACGATATGGAATATGATAAAAACTCGCAGCTCTAGGCCTGCTAACTGTAAATAATATAGTCGTAAAAAACTCCAGTTGACATCAACATCCTCAATCACTTCAACACTTATGGATAGAGTAATATTGCCACAAACTAGGTCTAATAACAATATCCACCATTCTAAATTGATCCGAAAAGAAATTAGCCTCCGCCTTAAACTAGTGATATGCAAAGCAATAATTAAAATAATATCTATAACAAACTGCTTTTCGGCCAGTTTTCTCTGAGAGCTTGGCTTTTGTGCTCCAGTATATATTTAGAAGAATTACCAAGATCTGCATGAAAACAATGGGAATGTGATGAATATTGAAGAGTGTGTTACACAAAAAAAGAATTATAGAAAAGATGAATATGAGGCAAGAGGAGACCATCAGGCCGTAATGAGGTACAGTAAATTGGTATGTTCCACTGGTTTCGAAATTTCTTCTTCATCTTATTACCCTCCCTGTATGGAGGGCTTACACCCCCTAGGACTTACAAGCCAGTGCCTAGGGTCGGACGCCTGTTGTGAACAGATGAACCTATGGACCAGGCAGAGTGAAGACCTGGAACCAAGTAGTCAGCCCAGCACCAGATATGAGAGTGAGTAAGAGGATGATATGAAATGCAGGTGAAATTGATGATTGGAAAGGTGATGATGGAACAGTTGGTGGAATGACTGGTGGGGAAAACATGAGAAAACCTGCCCAGACCTGCTACATCCACCATGAATACCACATGTGTGTCCCTGGGACCAAACCCGGTTCTGCTTGGCATAGGTGAACAGTCGAATCGCTCAGCCACGGCACCGCCTGGTTTCAAAATTTACCTGAGGTTAAGTTAAAGTTATTGTATGTGAGTATATATGAATTGGCTTAGAATAAGAGGTATTATGTTAGAAATTACATTGTAAAGTAGGTAAAAGCGGACTGTATATGGTGACCTAAATCTTAGATTTCTTGATAATGCTTAGAGATGCATTGGTATGAATTGTTTGGAATATTGCTATTAACGCAAATTGTGCTGCTGCCACTTTTGTTTTTTCACAGGAATAAAATATATTGCTTGTACCTCTAGTAGGCATTCATTCTTCCTTTACTACATTTTGGAATGAATATGTTAAAATTACAGGGGCGTTCAGAAATGATTTACAGTAATAGGTTTTTGTACGTTATTAATAAAAATCATTCGATGTACATGGAGTGTCTCATATACCCCTATTAATGTAAACACACTGCTGTTCCCTTCCTTAAAACTTCATTATTGTATCATGGAACCATTATTTGGGGGTACTACACATCCAGTCTGGACAACTACCTGCAGTTCCTTAGAAATTTAGCTTGCAGCTTGTCCATTTTATCAAACAAGACTTCCTTCTCAGGTGTATGGAAGTGATTTGTCACAGTTCTCATTTCCAATAGTTGATAATAGGACCGGCTCTGCTCTCCTCTCCTTTTGGGTTTGTATCAAGTCTTGTGGAATGCAATATGCACACACTTTTTTTGACTCCTTTCTACCAGAAAGTTCACGCACCTGGAGGAGTCAAACACAAGATGTTTCCACTCCTGTGCAGGAACAGCACTTACCACTCTTGACCACAGATGTCACAAACTCTCACGAAGAACAGTGTTTTTTGTTCGCTCGCTGACTTACATACTCCACTGATTCGCTTCCCGAGAGCACTTGCGTCCTTTTATTGTTGACAGTGATACTGGCTCAGACCTGGTAGTATTTACAAGGGTTGTTCAATATATAATGCCCCATATTTGTTTAAAAATCCATTAATATATATAGACAAACATCCTTGTAGGTACTTGACATTTGATGTTTTTTCTGTGCACTGGTTGAGTTTCGAACTGTTGCGGCAAATGGCAGAGCCATAGTACAGTGTCAAAATGGTGTCTACACACGATTCACATTACAAGCAGTGTGATGTTATTGAATTCTTGTGTGCAGAAAAAGAAACCGTGGTGAACATCCATAAATGTTTGTGTGCAGTGTATGACAATGCTGCAGTTGATGTAAGTGCTGTTAGGCAATGGGTAAAGAAAGTTAAAGCCTCAGGAAGTGCAGAAACAGAGCTTCATGATCAGCCACGCTCGGGATGTCCTGTCACAGCCACTCGACAGTTGGCTCTACGGTTGTCAGTCAGCATTGGAAGTGCATCTGCAATGATTGAGGCTCTCGGATATTCGAAGATGTGCTCACAATGGATTCCACAAATGCTCACAGCAGACCACAAAATTCAAAGAAAGGCCATTTCATCTGAATTGTTGGAGCATTTTGAGACCGACGGAGAGGCCTTTCTGTCTTGGATCATTACGGGGCATGAAAGCTGGGTGTTCCACTTTGTGTCGTGAACAAAAAGGCTGTCCATAGAGTGGCGTCATCCTCATTCACTATAAAAGAAAAAATTCAAGACAACCCCCTCTGCCGGAAAAGTTATGGTGACAGTCTTCTGAAATTGTGATGGCGTCATTCTCGTTGATGTGATGCCAAGAGGGTCAACCATTAATTCAGAGGCATACAGTGAGTGAGTGATTAGGGTTTAAGGGCCCGTCGACAGCTAGGTCATTAGAGCCCCAGAGGCATACATGAAGACTGAATAAACTCAAGAAATTTCTGACGTGTACGATCTGACAAGAATCCAGCAGAAATCTTACTCCACCACGATAATGCACACTCGCACACAAGTCTGAGAACCCAGGAACATATCGACAAATTGGGTTGGACATCATTGCCTCATCCACCCTACAGTCCACACATGGCAACCTCGAACTTCCATCTCTTTGGCCCACTTAAAGATTCTCTATGGGGACATACTTTGAAGATGATAAGAGTGACATTCACACAGTGACAACATGGCTACGCCTACAGGAAAAGAACTTTTCCCAGCAGGGAATACATGCTCCCCCACAACGTTGGCATAAGGCCATAGAACGTGATGGAGACTATGTAGAAAAATAGGACACGGACAAGACATTGAGATATATTGTCACCAAATTCTGACTCTTAATAAATATGTTGGGAGAAAAAAGATTTGGGGCATTATATATTGAACAACCCTTGTATTTCACTGCATATGTATACAGCTGAAAGCCACCCCTTGCATTTGCCCAAAAGTATAATTCTATTGTTCTCTGCTAATGTTTTTCTTTGATGTCCACTGCTTGGTTGACCAACATATGACACAGTTTCTTCTCTGCACTTCAGTTAGAAGTGGAGTGGAGTGTTAAATTTAAGGGTCCATCGACGAGGTCATTTGGGCCCGTCAGAAGTGTCCAGTTGATTTGCTATTTTTCTGTTGGACCATCCTGCATCTTTGTACACAGTTGCCATTCTGCATTTCCAATAATTTACAACCAGACTTAAACTCTGCTCCCCTGCATATGTGTCAAGTCCTGTGGAATGTAATGTGCACACGCCACTTTTGTCTTCTTTCTTCCACAAAAATCATGTAGTCCATAGCGCTTGCTTATATAGCCGTAGAAACTTTTCAGAACATCTGCGATGTCCAAACATCCATAAGGTTGTAGTTCTCTGGTGATGGTGGTTACCATTCCAATTGCCCGACTCTGACCTTGTGGTAACCTTGCACAGTAACTGCTCATCACAATATATTTTGGGCAAAATCCCCACATTGAATTTTTGGGTTGACTACAAAACTTCCCTTACCTCTTTTATGTAATAGAGAAGCCAAAAAATGCAAAAAACTTTGCTCCTATGAAATTTACATCTCTTAGAAGACCTATGCAATGGGACCAGATTATTCCTGGGTTACCTTTGCAGTGATATAAAACAAGAAATAATCAAGCAAAACTTTTTTATGGTTTACCCATAAAATGTACACAAGCAGGTGGCCTTTTTACAAGTTTAGGGCAAATGAGGTATTTTTATGGCTTTGTGGGCAGATTGAGAGTATTACAGATTTTCACTAAGGACATGACAAATCATTAAATTTGATTGCATTATTCCTTTAACTTAAGATTGAATGGTATAATGTGCTGTGGTAGAGCAGTCCTGGTCCTCCTTCACTGGGCTGCAACAAATTAGATTTAACATTTCCCTACACCATAAGTGTTCTCTGACCACCTCCGTAGCGCGTTTGCCTCTGGCGTGGAGAACCCGGGTTCGATCCCTGGTACCAGCATGGGGATTTTTTCCCCACTGGAAAGTCTGGCATGGGGTGCACTCAGCCTCATTAGGTCCCGGGGGGACCAAGTGAGGAGCTACTTGAATGAGAAGTAACGGCCCCAGGTTGAGAAGACCGCATAACTGGCCGGGGGGGCTTGGGGCGCTGACCACGTCCCACCCTCCAGTACTGCACCCCACCAATAATGCCTGTAATGGGCAGAGGTGGGGGACGCAGCAGCTGGGCAGTAGGCCTTGGCCCTTCGTGGGCTGTTGCACCGGGGTTTTTATAAGTGTTCTCTAGTAACCAGAACACAAATCTTCAGTAGGGCACAGAGTGAGTTGTTAAAGTCAACTCCCTCACATAAATTGTTTATCTTATTTGCATTCTATGGCTGTGAGATGTAAGTTTCTCGTTTTTTGTTACAGTTTTTGTTCATAGGTTATGTTCTGAAGCGTAAAACATGGACTAGAAATCTGTGTATAGTCTAGGAAGTGGTGTTCTTTGCTTTAATGTGTTTATTTTTGTACCAGGAAGAATTTCAGCTTTTTGACGGAAAGAAGCAGTACTACCAGGTCTTCAGTAATTCTTATAAAAGAGAATGCCCATTTATTTTACATATAATTTTTGTGCATTCTGAGACAGAATGTTGACCAATGGAGGGTCGTTCATGTAAATATTTTTGTAAGAGTGTGTAAATTTCTAATTCTTTTAATTTGGGTGTATCAGGGACTTATTTTTTTTAATATTCAAGATAGCCAATGTTTTCTTGTCACTTTGAGTTCAACCAATGAGAACTGTTGCGCGGATGAATACAAAAGAATGGCGGTGTTGTGTCAGGGAGACGCCAAAGGGACCTTTTTTTTTTTATTAGCGTTGAGACAGAATATTGACTAATAGAAAATTGTTCATGTAAATATTTTTGTAAGAGTGTGTAAATTTCTAATTCTTTTAATTTGGGTGTATCAGGGACTTATTTTTTTCAATATTCAAGATAGACAACGTTTTCTCGTCACTTTGAGTTCAACCAATGAGAACTGTTGCGCGGATGAATACATAAGAATGGCGGTGTTGCGTCATAGAGACGCTAGGGACTCTTTTATCATTAGCGTCTGTGAGCTCAAGGTGAAAGGATGTATATTTTCTGATAGCGTGTGATCATGTAATTTACACCCAAACTTTTAACCAGTGTAGATTCTATCGAATTTTGAAAGTTGTTAACTAATTAATATAGCGATAGAAATGTAAATCAACGAATAAATATGTTGTGATAAAGGAACGTTGATTTGTGCATTCCATTCTGTATCCATCGACCCTGTAGATAAGAGTAGCGTCAGATATCAATCAAACTTTCCATCTTTCAGTAAAAACATTATTCCTGCTGCTATATTCCCGCTGCTAGGTAAAGACTTATTTAATAAAACCCCGTAACAAATGGCTTGCCCAATGTGGAGCGCGAATTTAGAATGGAATGCAAAATTACGAGTACGATAAAAACATCAAAAGGACGCCATCTCATCGTGCAGGAAAAACACGCCATTAAACATCGTTTGATATTAACGACCCATCGGAACATCGATGCATGAATAATCAACGTGGGAAAAACACCGGAGATCATCTAGCGAAGCCAACTACCCAGGAGACGTAAATAACTGGACGAAGAACCAACAGAAAAGAAAGTAGGATCAAAATTTTTTGTTTTTACATACATTTTATTTCCATTGTACATGTTTTTGAGAAGTGGAAAAATATTGGGACTTTCAACCTTAAGTGAATTGGATAAAGAAAATAAAATGTCGCGAAAAGAGATAGAAACAGGAGTGGGGGAAGGGGCAGATAGGCCTAGTTATCAGGAAGGATTAGAAAGTGAACAGGTGGAAATAAGCAAAGACCAAAGGTTAATGATGATCATGTTTGAAAGACTAGAACAAAGTTTAGGTCAGAAAATAGAGGGAGTGAGAGAGGACTTGGAAAATAATAAAAAAGAATTAGGTCAGAAAATGGAACAAAATAACATAGAATTGAGACAGGACATAGAACAAAGTTTAGGTCAGAAACTGGAACAGAATAAGGAAGAGATAGGTCAAAAAATGGAGGAAGTGAGAAAAGACTTAGAACAGAAAATAGAATTAGGAAGACAGGAGTGTAAAGAAAATATGAAAGTAATGGAAACTAATTTAAAATTAGTACATAAAAACTTAAATGAAACAAAGGAAGCCTTAGAAGCTAGGATAGAAATTGTAGGAGATAGGATGGGAAAGATAGAATCAGAGATGAGAGAGAATAAAATTGTGTTAGAAGGAGAAATTGCTAGATGTAGGGATGAAATAACAGAATGTAATACAAGTGTGGACTGTAAGATTACAAATGTAAAAGCAGAAATAACTGAGGAATTAAGGAAAGAGATTGAGGTAGTAAAGAAAGACATTATTAATGAAACTGTAGAACAAATTGTAATTCCTAAAATTAAGACAATGAATGATGTGATGCTTTCACAACAGGATGCTATAAATGATATGAAACAAAGCCACTTAGAAATAAAGAATGACTTAAAATCAATTTGTGAAGAAATGAAAAAAGGGAAAGAAAGTTTGGCTAATGTAAATGATGTTGTGAAGGCATTACAAAGACAAGATGATTTAGATGTAAGTAATGTACAAGATGAGAGTTATTTGAATAATGTACAAAATGTTGACTCACCATACAGAGAAAGAGGTTCACAACCAAACAATGACACAACACATAACACATGTTACACCAACAGCATATTACATGAAATCACACCACCTACATTTGACGAGGAGAAGGGAGACGATCCAAAACTCTTTGTTAAAGAGATGGAAGAATATTTTAAAGTGAAAAGGATACCAAACGAGCTTAGGATGATGATAGTTAAGAAAAGCTTAAAAAACAAGGCATTAGAATGGCTCAGGTTAACACTAGCTGGTCATGAGTCGTATAGCTCATTCAGAAATTTATTCCTATCGAGGTATTGGGGCCCAGCTAAACAAAACCAAACTAGGGTAGAGCTAGCGACAGGTAGATACGATCCAACCAAAGGGTTGTCATTAGTCGATTATTTTATGAAAGTAGCCAACAAAGGAAAGCTATTAGACCCCAACTTGTCGGAGGCAGAACTAATTACCAGCATAACAAGACATTTCCCAGACACAGTGAGAACAGGGTTAATTGTTGCGAGGCCAGTAGATTTTGCAGATATGATAGAACTGCTGACAGCCTTCGAAACACAAAATGGTCGGTCTAATGAGTATAGACATAGGAACGGTCACCCAAACTCACCCATCCTAAACCGGAACACGGCTACGAACAACCAGAGTGAGGGAGAACATAGAAATACTAGGAGTACCCATGAAAGGGGGAGAGGGGCACACCATTTCCCACAACCACATAATCATGGCGAGAGGATGGAGAACACAAGACAGCGGTACCAAGACACAATACCGAATGGTGAATCGAGATACAGAACATATACATATGATCGTGGAAGACCAGGAGACCATACCCATCAAGTGAATCACATGCGATTCAGTAGGGAACACTTGAACAACCACAGACCGTCATATGACAGAGGTTCACGCCAAAGGGGCAGAGACCAATGGTACACTGACAACATAAGACAGCAGGAAGTAGATGAAAGTGTGCCAAATAGGGCAGATGCTGCACAGAATGCAGATACAACCACCACCAACACTCAGGGAAATTACAACAACTAAGTTCGTCCCAACCGAGTGGATGACAAACAACAAAATCTCAGCAACTTACAATTGACATCGACACCATGATGGCTACACGAAGAGAAAGATGGAACCACTGGTCATAACAAAACAGCTGGGTGACCACACGTATGAGCTACAGAATACAAATGGCAAGTTGGTAGGAAGATACCATAAAAATAAATTGAAGCCATACAAAGAAAGGACCAAATAGTCTTTGTCAACGAATGTGTAAGGCAGGAGTAGTAGAGATGAAGGAAGATAACAATTTTTAATGGGTTACTCATAGAAAATTATGTTCAGATTAGGAATTACAACAGGGAAGAAAATCAACATAGTCATTGGCTATATCGACCACAAAGAGCATTGTCAACAAAGACAGATGAGGACACTGATTGTCATTAAATAAATGAATTATAGCGACGGAAGATAATGTTTTTGACATAAGGATGTCAGGAACAAAAATAAAAATGAATCAATTATGATGAAAAAGATATAATATTTCGACACAAAGATGTCGAGGGTAAATTGAGAAGAAAAATAATACAATTACAGAATAATTGTAAGTATAGAAGTTTTCTCTTATAAAAATAAGAGACAAAGAAATGACAATTAGTGAAGTGAGGAAAACCATAATCAGAAAAACAATGCCCATGAATTAAGATGAATATAGCCAATGCTAAGCTCGAAGAAATGTTGAACCAAACAGCAATGAATAATAACCCAATTAAGAAAATTAGTACCATTAGTAACATCAGAGTTTAAGAACCGACTCAATAACCTGCCTATACATAATAAGCTTATAAGACAAAGAAGGCAAAGAACTGAATAAAATATTGCCATAAACATGATCATAATCATTAGCTCAAAATTTGTATCCTGTTTTTTTCTCCTCATAGCAATGAATACAAGTCAAAAACCACATGAAACACTTAAATTATATTTGTGTCAATGTCAAATGTACAATAACTGAGTATGTGTTGTATAAGAACTGAATATGTGTTGTACAATAACTGAATATGTATTGTATGATAACTGGATATATTGTGTAATAACTGAATATGTTGAGTAATAACTAAATGCGTTATGCAAAAACTGAATGTGTATTGTGTAATAACTGAATATATATTGTATAATAACAACATATGTGAGATGATAACTAGATATATTGTACAATGACTGAATATGTATTGTATAGTAATTGGACATGTTGTGAAATAACTAAATATGTTGTACAATAACTGAATATGTATTGTATAATAATTGGACATGTTGTGTAATAACTAAATGTGTTGTACAATAACTGGATATGTATTGTATAATAACTGAATGTATTGTGTAGTAATCGAATATGTAAAACTTATAAAGACATGCTGTATCATGTCAAAACGAAGGACAAAGACAAACAGTGAAGAAGACTGAAAAAAAAAAAGAAAAAAAAAAAATATTGTACAAAGTGATTGAATCATAGGAGTAGGGAGAAGTATTGTATTGTGTTTCAAGATTGTAAATAAGGTGACAACTTGAAAAACAAAACAAGGGGCATATGAGACAGAATATTGACTAATAGAAAATTGTTCATGTAAATATTTTTGTAAGAGTGTGTAAATTTCTAATTCTTTTAATTTGGGTGTATCAGGGACTTATTTTTTTCAATATTCAAGATAGACAACGTTTTCTCGTCACTTTGAGTTCAACCAATGAGAACTGTTGCGCGGATGAATACATAAGAATGGCGGTGTTGCGTCATAGAGACGCTAGGGACTCTTTTATCATTAGCGTTTGTGAGCTCAAGGTGAAAGGATGTATATTTTCTGATAGCGTGTGATCATGTAATTTACACCCAAACTTTTAACCAGTGTAGATTCTATCGAATTTTGAAAGTTGTTAACTAATTAATATAGCGATAGAAATGTAAATCAACGAATAAATATGTTGTGATAAAGGAACGTTGATTTGTGCATTCCATTCTGTATCCATCGACCCTGTAGATAAGAGTAGCGTCAGATATCAATCAAACTTCCCATCTTTCAGTAAAAACATTATTCCTGCTGCTATATTCCCGCTGCTAGGTAAAGACCCATTTATAAAAACCGTACCAGCATCTGTGAGCTCAAGTTGAAAGGTTGTGTATTTTTTGATAGCGTGTGAACATGTAACTTATACCCAAACTTTTATACAGTGTAGATTCTACCTAACTGTGAAGATTGTTGATTAATTGATATGGTGCCGAAAGTGTAAATTAACGAATAAATATGTTGTGATAAAGGAACGTTGATTTATGCATTCCATTCTGTAACCACAACCCTGAAGATAAGAGTAGCGTCTGCTATCAAACTATTCATCATTCAGTAAAAACATTATTCCTGCTGCTATATTCCGGTATGCTATGTAAAGACCCATTTCTAAAAACAGTACCAATTCACTGCCCTGAACATTTTATACCTTCTAAATTTAGTATTGTAAAATTATTAAGCTTTGCTGGACGAGGGAAGTTTTATGTGTTTCAATTCCAGGAAGTTGACAAGTGCACATTTGATTCTACAAATCATCTGGGGTGCATTGAAATGCCCATTTCCTGTCTGAGCAGCTTTTGTTATGACCTTGCATAAAACTAAGGTCAAACTTTTGATAATATAGGAAATTATCCATATATACCAGTTAGTCTGGCATGTGACATTTTCTTGAGAGATAAAGTTCTGTAAATAGAATCAGATTTAAAGAAATAACACTGATGCTCGTAACAACTTTATTAGAATAAATTAACACAAGGTTGGTTTTCCATGTACAACAAATACATCCTTTTTATTTTAAAGAAGAAATACGAGACGGTGCTAAAAATAACCGGAATTGTTTTTTTACTGGAAAATGCTGCTCACCTTTATTCAAATTCCATTACACACCTTCAAAGTATTCTCCCTTGGACACAATACAGCGATTCCAGCATTCATTCCAATGTTCAAAACACTCCCTGAAGCCCCTTTTTGATAGTCTGTTGAGTACACCCAAAATTTTATTGTTTAGCTCTTGATCACAATGAAAATGTTGACCCTGAAGCTCTTTTTTTACTGCAGGAAATAGGTGGAAGTCGCACGGGGCTAGGTCCAGTGAATAAGGCAGATGTGGCATCACCTCAATGCCTAATTCAGTGATTGTTTCCCGAGTCTTAATGGCACGATGAGCAGGCCCATTATCCTGATGAAGGATCCATCCCGTTTGAGCAAGATTTGGTCGTTTTGTTGCAATTTTCCTCCTTAATGGCCTGTTCACCTCACAATAGTAATTCACAGTAACAGGTTGCGTATCCACCACATGATCGAAACATGACATCAGTTGTGTTGACGTTGATGTCTGTTTTCGAAGTTGGCGGTCTTCTGGGATGTGGAGCATCCTCAAGGTCATTTTTACCCTCCCGAAATCGTTTATGCCATTCAAACACGTTTTTCCCATTGCTTGCTCTTTGTAGGATTGCTGCACCATTTCCAATGTTTGTGATGCAGTTTTGACAAGAAGAATGCAAAATCTAATTGATGTGCACTGCTGCAACTTGAGATCCATGTTGGGTACAGTAAACACAGCCTCACACTTCTCCTGCTACCCTTGAACTGAGCACCCCCAGGCCAATGACGTGTATGCCATTTCGTCACTCAAGGTCAGATCTCTCTGATACTGCCAACATCCATGCACGGGCGCTTTAAAATGCAAAAAAATAATTCTGGTTACTTTTTGACACCCCCTCGTGTATATGATAAACATAAATATTAGAGCATTGGTTACTTTGTAATAAATCAACAGCACCAATCCTGACATAGTGCTTCTAAAATCTCTCTTGCACAGAGGGAAAATAGTTGATTCACAGAGCCACAGAGAATAAACATATCATTGCAGATGAAAGCGGCAAGCTCGTGGAAACAAGATTTACGTAGACAACCACGTACTCCTTCCCTCTCCACCACTGATAATGAGTCTGATAGTCATAATTGATCCCCCAGTTTCAAGGCTGCTGATGGACTTTTATATCATAGAGAAATTTGATTTTATGTGGCCTAAGTTTCTTGACATGGTGGATGAAAACAATTGTACATTTTTGATTGAAGATGAATCAGTTCATCAAAGCTGTTGATCTTAAGTTTCACTGTAATTTGTACAATAGCATTTTGCAGCATCAAGCCAAACCCCCCAGTGTGTTACTGTGGGCTAGAGGGGAAAGGGTAAGATGTACTTCTGCTCTGGAAGCTGAGCCTTGACAATATCCTTCCTAGTGTTTGCAATTAATTGCTCCACCTCAGGATATTTAAATCTTTTCAGCCACACTTTGTAGTGCATGTGCAAGACAAGTAATATGCACAATTTAGAGGTACAGGAACTGAAGACCTTTTGCTGCTTTTACCATGTAGGAAGCAGCTTCTGTTACGAAGATGAGCACATTCTGTCATTCTATTTTATCTGGCCACTGCAAATTCATAGCGTCGACCTACAGTGATGGACACTCTATCCAACATCTCACACATCAACAGAAATGTTTCTTCAGGCTGGCCTTGTTTAAGTATGCCAACAATATTTGTCACATATTTGAGAGATGGCATCAGCACTGAGAAATTCAATGCCATAGCCGGAATTTGAACCATGGATCTTCCACTTCACACGTGGCTGCTCTAACCACTAAGCTGCCCTGGCCAACTTGCTTTTCAGTCCTGATTCATCCTCTTAAACACTGCCCACACACGGCTTGTGTGTTTAAAAACACTAGCAGTAAGTTGGTTGGCATAAAAGAATAACAATTTATCACATATCTTCATCTACGTTGGTGGTTTCATCCACGGAGACCCATATTTTGTTACTATCAACATTTGAACCACAGACCCTCCACTTACTAAGCACATGCTCTAACCATTAAGCTACTGTGACAACCTGCCAGAATGCCAGCTTAATGGTTAAAGCACCCACCTAGTAAGCGGAGGGTCTGTGGTTCAAATCCCAGCTGTAGCATTGAAATTTTGAGTTACAGTTCTACCTCTCAAACATTGCCCACACTCGGCTTGTGTGTTTAAAATCACCAACAGTAAGTTTGTTGGCATAAATAAATAATAAGTATCTAATTATCCTTATTGTATCATAATAAGAAGTCAGTTCTTTCTCACCGTGGACTCCAAGGGAATGGGATGGGTTGTGTACTTCCTCTGAGAACTGTTTCAGAACAAGTACCTGTATATAACAGAATGTTTGATGGAGCCATCATTTTGCAAAGATTCTTAGAAAGCTGAAAAGATGCATTATCTGACATTCTGCTTACACAAATTGTGGGCTTAGCAGTCTTTTTGCAAAGTTGTTGCATAGTAAAGCATTTCTCAGCCATAATTTTCATGTTATACAATTCACAGAATTAAATACATCCATCAGTGCAACAGTACCTTTCACCGAAATCTTGCACTATCAGAGCACTTTACTGTAGGCATCTTGAAATTACACTGAACCAATAAACACAAAAGAATACTGTACAGGAGCACAAATAGTAGGAGATTGATAATCCTTTCAATCACTTCGCAAAACAAGAAAACTGAACATGGGCTAGCTAGAAGAAGTTGAGAGAGAGAAATAGTTATTTGTAGATTGAAATATAAAATATAAACATATTATAATATAAAACTGTGAGAAATTTGCTCAATCACCCTCTTAAAAAAATACCACTTCAAGTATTAAAGTATCAGGAATCTACTGTTTCAATGTGAAGATTGTCATAAGATATATATCGGCAAAACAGAAAGAAATTTGGAAACCAGAGTGAAGGAACACATCAGAAACATCAAATACAGAGAAACAGATAAATGAGCCATAGCTCACTACTTTTGGTCTTGCAATCATATCAACCTTAATATCCAACTTTTAAAACCAGCAACAAATTATTGGGAGTTAACAGTGTGGGAAAATATTCATATTTTTAAGGATCAAGATCAACTGATGAATTTTGACATACCAATCATAGATGCCCTAAAACTAGCCAATATGAAGAACAGCAGAACAGGCAACGAGCGAAAGGGGAGGCAGTTATAGGTCGTAAGGCAAGACATGAACAAATCTTGCGCATAGGGGAAGCTGCTTTCCTCCCCTTCCTTGCTGCAACGGCTGAGAGAGGGGAAAGGTGGGTGAGCTTACTGCCAATAGTAAACGTTACTATAACAGTGTACAGCTGAAACAATTGCATTTCACATGAAAGTAATTGTTGACACATAGCCATAGTTATAGCCAAATCACTTTGTTATAATGCTAATTTTTATACATGTATAATGTCATTAGCAATGTGCACTAAAGCGATGCTAGGGAACTTCACCCCTTTATGGACGGAAACGTTATGACTTCTGCACATACATGATTGTGCAACTTCCCTCACCATCAGTTATTCAGGTGAAGAGTTGCCACTGCGCAGCTAGGGGAATTGCTCTTGTATTGCCTCACTACCTTTACCTGATGTTGAACCAGTCAATCAAGAGCTAAATGATGGAGAGAACCCTCTCCAAAACTACTCCTTTGATTAATATTACAAGTAGGTTGGAGCAAAATGTGTTTATAAATATCGGCATATTTTCAATCTATTAATATGCTCCATTGTTTTAAACACTTCATTCTCATCAGTTTTATAAGTAGATATTTATTTCTTCACAGTGAATTCTACTTCCACCATCTCAAATGGGCTCTTACATTTCCATTTTTGACTCTCAAACTATGATAGCAAATTCCTGTTAATTCCTGTTGCCATGAAGTGAAGGTTGCTGAATGAACTTCCTTACACTCAGCCTAACAAGCATTTTGAATAATGTTTACAAAAATATCTGGTAAGATGTTAAACACTATTACTAATGACTAGAAATATGCTCTTATTCATATATTTGGCCAAAATACTAATCATCCAATGCTAAAATATGGTCAAATATTCATTTATATGCCAAATATCCGATTCATCTTGTTCACAAATGTGAAAACATGCCTAAATTTACTTAATCATGGAAAAATAAGCTGGGATAAAAAATATGTTGTAAAAATCTGAGCACTAATTATAATTATCAAAATAAAAATTTATTATTTTAACTCATTTTAATCAAGCCACCAGTTTAAAAGTAACAGTTACCAATTTGACGGCCCAGAACCACTAAGGGTAATTTTGTGACAATAGTTGCTATTCCTTTCTGAAGTATTTTAATTATACAAGTAGAAATTCCGTGACACATTTAGTGAAACAGTCATAGCGTTCTGTGTTCTGAATCCATGTTTCACTGTTTTTGTCATTGTTATAACATCCAGAGCATGATGAACACACATCTCCATTTATTGGGTGGTATAAATAAAAACTAGCTAGTGCTTGTGAGCTGAAGCTGGTAAGCAAGTTGAGAATAAGCAAAAGGTCGGGATTTGGTATAAATAAAAACTTCCCCTCTTCCGCCAGCTCTTGCTTCCAACACACAGCTTTAGCTCCGTGACCTTCACCAGGCCACGTAAACAAACACACCTTTTTCATGTCTGGAAGGGATTTAAATATTTGCTGCATTTAAATATCCATATACTTATTCATGTTAAACATGATAGAGATAAAAATTTTAAAGAACGAAAATGTACAAAAAAAGTAAAGATTTGGCAAATTAAATAGAAATTAAGATTTGCCTGGCATTCCACCGATAACGTTCATACACTTTCTAAATTCCATCAGTGATTTTCTTAATTTTATAGTATGTATCAACTGATATATGGAAGTAGATAATTTGTACTCGTGTGTTTGCACCGTTATACTGATATCCTTTACATCTATACATATAAACTATCAATAACTAATTCCAAGAGTGAGTCTGTGGGGACTAATTCCAAGATTATATGACTTTATCATAAATTAAAGCTATACCGGATGAAGTTTCATTTCGTGGAAATTTAAATTTAGGGTTGGTTTTATATGAAAGTCTTCAGTTATAACCTGGTTTTGATTTGCACATTATTCTACTCTATGTATCGCTTTGATTACATTATCGTCGTTAATGAGAGCGGAACACTATTACCTCATTCACATTATGTTTAGCGTTATCGTACACAGGCAAGATGACAACACCTTAGGATGTATACAGATTGTTAGTTAAAAGGTCCCCTTCGTGTTTCATTTCCCTCTGGAAGCAAATGCTGCGGAAGCAAGTTTACATTTTCTCTTTAAATGTGATTATAATTGTTTATATCTGCATCCAAGTCCCTACATATTGTGCAATTTTTTAGTTCCTCAACCACTAAATGTATAGTAGAGGAATTATTGCATTCCGCCCAATAATTCGATATCGAGATTAAAGCAGAAATACAGCTTCTGAGCCTCTCTGAATAGAGAGAGAGAGAGAGAGAGAGCGAGAGAGAAGTCTATGTGTGCGTGCCTGTATGTGTGTAAGTGTGAACATCAAAACCCAAGCAGTCACTTTTAAAAACCAAATTTCGTATTGAAGTTCAGTAACCTCCAGGAGTGCGACTTTATGGAAACCCTCCATCCAAAACTAACTTTTACATGGATAAACATTCCTAATTTTTAATTTTCTCAAAAATGGCCACTGTACTCCTATTTTGATTAAAATGACATATGTTAAGATATTTACATGACAATTGAATTGTACATATACCTTTAATTTCGGGGGAATAGCCTGTGAAGTCCTTCTCATTCTGAATCACATTTGTATAACTGATAAACTGTAGGAGATAGACGAAGTCTTACTACACAAAAAATGTGTATCTAATTAAAGCACACAGTTTACGAGGTAGAACTGGAACTTAAAAATTCAATGCCACAACTGGGATTTGAACCACAGACCTTCTTAAACTTTGCCCACACACGGCTTGTGTGTTTAAAAACACCAACAGTAAGTTTCTTAAACTTTGCCCACACACGGCTTGTGTGTTTAAAAACACCAACAGTAAGTTTGTTGGCATAAATAATAATTACACAGTTAGTTTACGTCAATTTCTTTCTTTCTTTCTTTCTTTTTCTTTTTTTTTTTTTTTTTTTTTAAGGGGGGGGGGGGCAGGGATAAATGAAACAATAATTGGGATTGATCCGAACTTCCAACACATGGCGATTATCCTTTTATAAATTTAAACCCAGATTCCCATAATTTGATGCCCTGCGTCTGTTACAAGTGATATACTGAAAGATTACTTTTACTGGTGTTCTGTTGATCTGCTCTAGAACTGGGCAATTACAATTTATGGAACATCAAAATAGGCAATTCTAAGCTTTTAAAAGTGTTATCTGAATTAAAGCTATACCTACTTTGTGAAAGCGTTTCATATGGGCTTATTTTATAGATATAATTCGACCTTGATTTGTACGAGTATTATGCTGTTCATACGTGCTGCATGTTTGTATAAGCACGTGCGTATATGTTTTGATTCCATTATCAGGTTTCCGGTAATGAAAGTGGATCACTATGACATCACTCGCATTCTAACCAGGCAAGGTCACACCTCAGAAAAATGTCCTTGTATCATCGGAGCTGATATAACAGCAAATATCTCCAAGAGTAGTTTATATTTTACAGCACGTATTTCAGTCACCATGGTTGAAGAAAGTGGTGTATTTATGAGGCGCTTTGTTCATCTATTAAAGGAAAATCAAGACGTTCTATTAAAAGCACAGTTGTCAGAAAGTAAGTGCAAAAGTTTAGCAGTAGCTACAGTAAAGCAACAATTGGAGGAATCAGCAAGATGCAATTACTAAAAAAAAGCAACTTAAAAACAAGAATTAAGTCCAAAAGTGATTTGAAACTAATTGGCAATAAGCTAGTTGTTTTAAAACAGTGGGAGCGGGAAATCTTGGCCATGGTACTAACTGATTGAGCAAGCTGAGGTACCTACATAGCTACCTCAGAAAAAACCAGCAAAAGCTCCGTTGGAGCGAGGAAAGCAGGTTTTTATTTATACCATTTTGCGAGCAATAGCTCCGCGGTCAAGGTCTGGAAGCTTTAGCTTGCAAGGAGATGGAGGAGAAGGTTTTTATTTATACGAAACCACCCTCTTGCTCCGAATTAGTGAGAAAAAGCTATTGCTTGCTTTTATTTCTACCACCCATTGTGATAACTTTGCTCCAATGGCTTGCACTAGTTGAAACCTGTTACTAACGTAGTCAATTTCTTTATCTTCTTCAACTGAAAGTTCTCCATGAGAGGTTTCTTTGTTTCCTGGAGCACTGCATCTGGAGTGTTGCTTTGGCACATGGGTGCCAGGAAGAGATGTAGTTTCTGAACAGCACTGCGTGTTTGACAGGCATCAGAAAATGCCTTGGGCTGTCCTCGGGGCTAAGGTGCATACAAAATAAGGCACACATGATGGAGCTGGGTGAAATTGGGCAAGTGAGAGTACCCTGTCCTAGAGAAGCAGTATTGCCCAGTTTGGTAGTACATTGTCTAGTGTAATAGTTGCTTTTAACTGTTACCTTTATGCTCAATTCTAGCAATTGCTCATTATTACAAACTATTCCATTGAAAAGAACTGGAAATTTTGAAGCTGTAGAGTAATATTTTAGGTGGCCCATAGCCCTATATACAAGCAATTGAATAAACGCTACATTCATTGATCGTAAATGCCACATGTCCTGCATCATGATCGTTTATTCTGTCTCAAAATTATTTTCTTCTCAAGTATATAGAGATATCTCCAGAAAAGGAGTTTTGTTTAATCTTTTAAGCAGACATCAGATTTTAAGTAAAAGCCTATTTTGTTCCTCATGTAGTATAGAAAATAAAAGTTGTATATATACTAATTATGGAAATACGAGTATATGTTCAAAAATGGTGGTCCTATAAAACTTAAAAATACCTAATTTCACGTTAGAACCTATTTTTTCCTAATTTTACGTTTTTCAATTTCTTCATTTGGTAGTATGGAAACACCAGTAAGCCTACTTGCCAGTCATGCCTTGACAACAATCACAGTGAACAATGCATAATATGGAGGACATTAAGTCATTGTTTTGAAACTAGGGATGGTGCACTGAGCATTATTTCAACTGAAGAGCTTCTGTAACACTGAACAATTGTCTATGATATTGCATTCATCAAATTACATTATGTATTTCTGGTCTCTACTATTAATGTAGTCTTCAGCAAACCCGTCTACATGCTACTGGGGATGATAGAAGAGGGTGTTTTTTTTTTTTTTAAATTAAAGGAAACTCTTCTGTACAATTAGGTACAATATGGTTGAGCTAAGCTATACACAGAACAACATGAAACGTGTAATTGGGGTGCCATCCAGCGATAGTCCCAACAATATAACACAGAAATAGGGAAAAACAGTTACAGAAAAAGCATTTGTATAGAACTAGATGTTCATTCGCAAATCAGAATGCCAACGGCGCTTCAGTCTTCGTCGTAGAGGTTCAGGAGGAAGATAAATATGGCGGAGCAGAGGATTGTCATGGCGCAGACAGGATTGATACAGTCTTCTGTAGCAGATTGATAGAAGAGGTGAAAGAAAAAATCAACTTGCTTCCTGGTTATGTTGTTGAAAAAGTTTCTGAAAAACCTAAATCAGTGCTTCAAACAAACTCAGGACTGACAGTTCTCAGCACACTTATTGAAATCTTGTATGGCAAAACACATGAACATGATTATGCTGTTCCCTTGCACCTTATACCAACATTTAAATATGCTTCAGTGACATCAGTTGATATGGAACGCTCATTTTCGGCTTATAAGATGGTGTTATCTCACAAACGATGCGTTTTCTCAATGGAAATCTTAGAAAAGATGTTAGTTGTTTACTGTGATTTTAATTATGGACATGTACAATAAAGACACTGTCAAATGTTTCGGCTCATTTGTAATGGGAAATATAGCATCATTTTTTGTTCACCTATTTTTGCCATTTTAGAACCTATTTTGATTTGTGATAGAACCTATTTTAGGTACCTAGTTCAAGATTTTTAGGAACTAAGTGTGAGGTATACTTATGCCAACCAATATTAAACATTAACACAATGCTAGTGATTTAACACTGAAGTTAATGCAAATGCAGTTTCATTGAGCTATATTAGCTTTAACATAGTGCTCAAACTCCCCTTACCCCTGTGTTACGGCATTTAACAAGTATTAGGATTTGGAAAATGGCTGCAGTGAACCAAGCAGTTGTGAATTTGTTACCTTTGACATGTTTTGTTGTTTCCCGGTTAACCACAAGGGAATCTCACATCGGAGATAAATATCCCAAGGGCGACTTACAATTGTAAGTACTTTATGTCCCAGGTTTAAGTACTCTTTAGATGGTACGAATCAGCTGGGGAATTTAATGTCGTACTGGCAAGTTGGCCATGGTAGCTTAGTGGTTAAAGCAGCCACTCAATAAGCGGAAGATCCGTGGTTCAAATCCCGGCTATAGCATTGAATTTTTCAGTTTCTGATTCAACCTCTTAAACATTGTCCACACACAGCTTGTGTGTTTAAAAACACCAGCAGTAAGCTTGTTGGCATAAATAAATAATAATCATCATTGAATGTTATTATGACATTGAACTTTTTAGTCCTGATTCTATCTTTGCTCCATAGCTTAGCATATTTTTTTGCCTATAATGGTGTATGTATTTTTGTGACATGCTCAACATCCTGTTGGCCAGCCATTACACATGCTCCACCACCACTAAGCACATTGCTAAATGTCCTGGGCAGTAGCTGTGCCTATTATATTGTCCAACTCATGGTCATATTTGTTGATGGGGATGTTTACTAATCTGTGCGCAAGATTCTAGAGTATTGCATGTTGGATTGTAGCTGTTTTACTGTATGTAGCTATGAGTGTGTGTTTATGTGTACGTGTATGGATGGGTGGGTGAGTGGGTGCGTGCATGTTTATTTCTATAGATGCTGAATGTTAGGTTTTCTTTCTTGATTGTAAGGTTAAGGAAAAGTAGCTGTCTATTACATCGTTTCCCATTGTGAAATTTATAGTTTACTTAAAGGTTTAATATTTTTAAAGCATCACTAAGTGGTTTTTCTGGACTGCTGAAAAAATATGTTTGAATATTGAGGGGAATGCCTGTCCAACTCCTGTTTCTAAAGTACTTATAAAAAGGCCAATAGTGGTAATAGCGGATTGCCATTAGCCAAACCTGACTTGTTTATAATACTTTCCATTGAAAGTGGAACAGTTTTGTTCAATGTTGAGTTTAATTAATGTGATATATTTTTGGACTTCCTCTGTAGTTTTTGCTGTTTTTTGCAGCCAATTTCTGATACGTTTGGTAGGCTTTTTGTTGGTATGCCCTGAAATAGATCCATGACATCAAGTGATAGCTGCACACCAAATACTGTAGTAACTGTAACTTGACATAAAATAAGAGGTGCTTGTTTGGCACTCTCGTGATGCAGACCTGCACCTGCACACCAGAGTAGCACAGTCTGCAACAGTATACTGTGCATTATTAACTGTTTACATGGCCTCCTGGAGTGTTTTGAGGTATATGTGGCTGATATTGTGGAACAGGAAGAAAAGAAAATGGGTTCATGATTTTTAATTTGTCATGGTGTTTGTCTTAGCACATGATTTATTAAAACATGCTGTGAAATTCTGGTCATAGTATCAAATATACTCAGAAACCTACAAAGAATTGCTTGAGGGGGTTTCTCCATTATTAACCCATTTGCATCGTTTGACGCCTAGGGCTTACTTGCATATGAATCATGTGACGAGCTCAGCTTGCAATGCTGCATTGCTCTATATAACTTCACGTGGTTTAGGTTTCTTCTTACAGATGTCATTTGTGTATATTTGGAATGAAGTGCTGTCATGAGATGTTTGTAATTTTCCCAGTATGGGCTCACCAACTGCATTTCAACTGAGGAAAAATAATATTCTTAGTATAATTTCACTTGCCTCTATAATTGCCATGAAAAGAAACCATGAGCATAATGATTTGAGAAAACTGGTGCAAAGTATACTGGACTGTGATACTAAAATGGTGATTTTTCTGGATATGAAACAGTCTGAAGAGAGTTCTAGTGACATGATAATGCATTTAGTGTAGAAAACAGCGAGGAAAATATTTATGAAGCCAATGATAACGTGCCAGGCCCTTAGAAACGGGTTGATATTACGATGCAGAGAGAACAATGTAACTGGAATTGGACTAAAACTGACAATAACATCCTCTACCCTTTCAAATTCAAATAGTGGTGTTTGTAACGACTTTCTGAACAAGCCTGCTTCACAGACTATCAACGCCTTCAATTTTTTCCCCAGCACATGAAACCTGAGCCAGCTGCCCAAGTATTTGGTTCAACACTGACTTTCTTCCAGCACAACCACTATAAGGCTACAGGCAAAACAGGCTCACCTTCCTATGCAAAATCCTTCCCACAAAAAGAAAACAAGTTACCAAAAGGTAACGAAGGGGGCAAACAAAGTAAAAGTGTGTGGCAACGTAAAGAGTGTGATGTTGCTCTTCATTTAGACTTAGAGAATCGTTTTGAGATCTGTCACACAACAGCAGCACTAAGAGAACAGTTCTTGTGATTTAATGCTTTTAAAGTTGTACATGCAAATTTTCAGCAAAAAATATTTGTTGATTTTAAATTACTTTCTAAGCAGTGAGCTGTTACCACTCTCGCTGCTAGGGGATCTGAATCTTATTTCTTGGTTAGTCGAGTGAGTATTTAAATATGACACAACAGGGTTAAGAAAGCAAGACACAAACTGCAGGAAAGCTTTGTGTTGATGAAAAACTTCTTATAACACTGTTGTAAGGTTAAGGCTAAAATAATAACTTTTATTAACCATTTTAACATTAGTTTTATTAATAAGCATATATTATAGGATATTTCTCCACTGTTTGCACTAACCTGCCTCTGTAGCCTGGTGGTGGCGTGTCTGCCTCACGCCGAAGAGGTCGCGAGTTCGAATCTCTTTTAGGATGAGTAATATGGATAAGGCTTTTTTCAAGGTTTTCCCTTATCTTGAGAAGAAAAATGTCGGATAACTTAAAGCTCTATAGACTTCAGGCTCATTTGAGCATCATTTCACCCATTTCAGTCACTATCCGATATAACACTACATTGGAGGACGTTAATAAAAAGAAAACTGTTTGCACTAACTAAATGTTCCGATCCTCACTCATGCTGACCAATGTCCCTGAATGTATCTTGTTTTATGTTTACTGGCACTCTTTCAGGTTATGTGCTCAGAAACATACAAAGCTTTACTGGAACATGGTTTATTAAGACTTGATGCATAGAAATGCAGCATATGGTGACTCATCACGTGTTAACAGTACAACGCAGATGATGATCATGACGCAGACTGGTGTGCAGCAATTCTTAATTTTCCATTGGTTTGCATTGTGCTCCATTATGTTGCTGATGTTCATTGTCACTATCACGACTTGATGTGTTCAGTGTGCGATCTCCTAAAGGTATCTGTTTTATCTATTACTGCTTTCTTTATTTTATGAATTAGGTCCAGAGAATTCTTTATGCTTAATGATTCCTGTTTTGGAGAGGCAGAAAATCTATGTGTAAACCATTTTCTAATTTGTAAATGGGGCATTTATGTTATTTGTAACAGACCTCATTGCTTTTCCTGATTTATGTATTTTTGGAAGTCCATACATTCTGGGTAGCATAGGGTTGTTTAAATTTGTGTTTCTGTTTTTTGTCTATTAATTTAAAATTGGTGCGTCCAACTGGTTAAATCAAGTAGATAGACCACACCTACAAATTATTTTGCAAAGTATTATTAGGACTATCAAGAGAAGCACCATGGGGAGGAGCATTATTAGAAATAGGAAAGATAAGGGGAAAGGGGAAAATCCTGGAAAAAGGTCATGAAATTCTAATATAGAAGATTAGCAAAAGAGAAGGAAAAACATTTTAAGAAAATGTGTAGCAAGTTTGCTAGAGCGAACAACATGTAAATAGTTTTGACACGTGTCACAGTGACACTAATATGTATTCCAAACTAGATAGCACCACAGGTACCATGTACTAGTGATCTCAACCCAGCGGCAGCAGGTATAAAGACCAGCTGTAGTGATGAGCAGTCAGAACTGGTTCTCGAAACAGCACACTTCATTATTGCACACTACCTTTAGAGCTAGAGTATGAATGAATAATTTATTTCTGCTCAAAAACAACACAATTTAACCTACTAAAAACAAAAATAAAAGGAATTGCTTACAATTATCTCAGCTACTGGAAGACAGCAGCTGTTCCAACTGGAAACCAGCTAGAATTGACACACCTTAGCTACTGGAAACCAGCAGCTTTTCCTTTAACCTACTAAGAAAACAAAACAATTAACAAATATACCTTATCTGTGTTACATTACATATCCTTTCTGTACTATCGGAGCCACCTCAGATAAGCTAGACAAAGAACTAGATAGGCTCTCTTTTTGGTGATATTCCCCATCACTCTTTTACCATCCCTTCTCTGGATCCCGTAAACTGTCATGGCCTAGTTGTCTTCGTGATGATCCTGGACAGTATTTTCAAGCTTGGTGAGCAGGCATTGGCAGGTCACTGACAGCTAATCATTCCAGCATGACAAACCCGGTTCAACAAAAATTTTACAGAAACCAAACTATCACTGCTAAACTGTGGTCTCAAAATGTGTGTAGGATATACAAAAACAACAGTCGAAATAGTTGCAGATATAGAAATTGACACTTATAATGTTGACAAAAATATCAAAACCTCAATCGTGAAATACTGCGAAATGATCCTCAAAGAAATACAGACAATTGCAACAATTATCTAATCACACTCCAGTCATTGAAACTGGTATTATACACAGAAGCTGACAAAAGAAACAAACTAATAGTAATTCAGAAAGATGATTATAATACTAGAGTATGAAAATTGGTACAACAGGAATCATACATGGAAATACAAGAAGACCCACTAAAGTCATATTTGAAAGCATTCAATCAAACTATTCAAGAAGCCAAAACTTTAATAAATACAGAAAAATCAAGACTCAAACCATACTACCCCGTTTTCCCAAGGAATGTATGCTTTACCAAAAATACGTAAAGCCAGAGAGAAGATGAGATCAGTAGCCAACAATATTGCTTCCCCTACCGGCTGGCAAAGTGGTTAGTGCAAAGATTTTCTTCACTACCAAGATTTAACAGTTTAAGCATAAAAAATTCAGAAGAACAAAAAAAGATCAAAACCTTTGAATTCGAATTTGAAGACAGACTGATTTCACTGATTATTTCCAAGCATTCCTATGGATCAACCCATGCATCAGTTGAAGAAATGGCTACAATAGATCACCACTCTGGAAGATGAAATAGAACTGAATTGTATGCATCACACAAAACTCATCTTCAATAACAAGTGCTACAAACGACCGACAGATCCAGTTATGGGTAACTCACTCTCACCATTCCTAGCAGGTACCTAATTATGAGTCACATGGAAGCATATTACAACCTCCTTTCAATACTGATTAAAAGTATGGCACAAATATGTGGATGATATCTTTGCAATAGTTTCTTACAGGCTCTTATAAGATTCCATAAGTTTACTCAGTTAACAAAACCAACCAATAAAATTCACAATGGAAGTGGAAAAAGAAGACATGGTACCCTTTTTAGACCTGAAAATAATCCAAGCACAAAAGTACATAATATTTGGCATATAAAGGAAACCTACACACTCAGAGCATGACATAAAGAACTATAGTTACAATCCCATAACACACAAACATGCAGTATTAGACAGCTTAACACAGACTGGTGTACACCCCCTGAACAAACAAGAGTATTGCAACAATTTGATAATTCGATGAATCCCACTCTTGGCACCAATGTAACAAAATGACAAAATCAGTCCGATTACTTTTCTATCACTTTGTCTTATAAACTTTTATCACAAATACGAGGGTGGATCGAAAAGTAATGCATAACATTTTTTTCTGCCGTGGTATTGCAGCTGGAATGTTGAAATTTCACACAGATATAGTTTGAAGTTAACAGCCTCCATAGCGCAGTTGGTAACACGCTTGCCTTTGGCACGGAGGACCCAGGTTGGATTCCCGGTACCAGTGTGGGGTTTTTATCCCCTCTGGGAGGTCTGGCATGGGATGCTCTCAGCCTCATTAGGTCCTGGAGGACCAATTGAGCTACTTGATGGAGAAGTAGCAGCCCCAGGTCTAGAAGGCCGTATAACTGGCCGGGAGGACTTGGGGCGCTGGCCACATCCCACCCTCCAGTACTGCACCCCACCAATGACGCCTATAGTGGGCAGAGGTGGGGGACACAGCAGCTGGGCGGCAAGCCTTGCCCCTTCATGGGCTGTTGTGCTAGGGGTTTAGTTTATAGTTTCAAGTTTTCACTGTACAGGGTTTATTTTTGTTCATGTGCAGCTGTAGTGGGAGAAGCATGAACTATGCAACAAAAATGGTGCACATATTACTGTCATTCACACTGGAAGAACAGTGTAGTTTGATATTTATGGACCAAAGGGCATAAATTGAGTGACATTGTCAGGGACATGCGTGGCATGTATGGGGAGATTGTATGGACTGTAGCAATGTCTCCAGATAGCGTGCATTCTTCCAAGCAGGCTGTGTGAACCTTTGTGATTTGCCATGCTCTAGGTGGCTGGTAACAGCTGCAACTCACCAGAATGTCAGAGCCATTGAAGCAGAAATTTTGAATGATCGTAAAGTGAAACTGCAAACCTTATCACAACAGTTCAACATTTCCTATGGTATTGTGTACGATATTATTCATGACACATTGAAATTTTGTAAAGTTAGTGCTCGCTGGGTGCCGAAGAACCTGACAGGCGACCACAATGGTCAGCTTGGACCACTTAACGCGGTACACTGCAGAAGGGCATGACTTTCTGGAAGGAATCATCACTGGTAATGAGTCGTGTGCATACCACTACATGCCTGAAACAAAGCAGGCCTCTCTGGAGTGGAAACATGCTGGCTCCCCAGCAAAGAAAAAGTTCATATTGACTCAATCTGCTGGGAAAGTACTTCTCACAATGTTCTGGGATATGCATGGTGTTTTATTGGTGGACTTCGCTGAACAGGGGACCACAGTGAATGCTGCAGCATCCACCATACAGTCCTGATCTTGCACCATCGAACTTTCATCTGTTTGGTCCCATGAAGGAATTCCTAGCTGGCCAACACTTTGCGACAGAGGCGAAAGTGAAATCGGCAGTCTGCAGATGGCTATGTGCTATCCAAATAAGACTTCTACGAACAGGGCATATTGAAACTGGTACCACAATGGGAGAAATGTGTCAAGAAACTTGGTAACTTGGTGACTATGTCTAAAAGTAGATAAAATATATAAGTGCATGTGTGATTTTTTTTTTTTTTTTTTTTTTTTTTGTTTTTTTTTTGTTTTACTATTACATTTTTTTGTGAAAGAATTCTAAGTTACTTTTTGATCTGCCCTTGTACACAGTTTTCTTCATGTTGTTAACACATTCTGTAGTCCTTCGCGCTATCACAACTCACCATTTTTACTTCTGATAAGCTTGCTCAGTCCTTTCAGTGTGCTCCTTCACTTGCCCTTCTCTCATATTCTAATTACAATGTTACAATCTCTCAAAATTCTTGTTGAATCTTCTTAGGACGACCAGTTTGTCTTATCACAATGTCATACACCTGCACAGCTGTCTCACACACACTGACTGAGTCGTCTCTGAAGTCAACTCTAAAACTCTCACTGTTCTTCTTAGGCCTCTATGCACCGGGAATGATGTCTCATAGATCTTTCTTGACATCTACACACATGCACACCGGAAATGACGCAGCTAGAAGTCTCATAAACATTCTTGACATCCGTTTTGGTTCTGCCGTCTCAATTGTTGACAGTCACTACACACAGCAGTTGTGCATGGTAGCTCAGCCCTGAATGTCTATGCCCACTCGCTGGCACGGCATATGTTGTGAAGTAGCTTGGCCCCATCCATCCCTTTGAGTGCTGAGCCCGATGTCACAATATCAACTGCAGTAGCAAGAAAGACATAGTAAACACAGCTGAAAACAACAGCTTCAAGACGCTAAAAATATACAAAATTGCAAAATTCAAACAACAGAAACTCATCAGACACTACAAATCTCATCCAAGAAGAAAAAGAGTAGAAGTTCAAGAAATTCATGTATCACCTGAGAACATTTTACAAACTTGTGAAAATTTCCAGGAAACAACATTAATCTAGCCCCACAGAACAAATCCAGCATCGAATTACTTTGCAATAAGTTAAAAAACCCTATATCACAAAATAAAGAGGCTGGATTCTACAAAATCAGGTGTTCCAGTTGAAATAGGCAACAAAAAGAAATCTGGAAACTAGATAAGGGAATTTTTTTTAATAAAAAGGGGTATGTTTAGAGTGATGCATCTTCAGGCAATGTAGATGTAGATAACTGCAAGCTGCAGTTATCTTGCTTGCAGTTATCTACATCTACATTGTCAGGTTGCCTTCCGAATAGTGCTATGCAGCTACAATCAATTTGTTAAGTGATGAATTTATATATATGATCTGCAGGGCCGTATTTACGTAAGGGCCAACCGGGCAACTGCCCAGGGCGGCACATTTTAGGGGGCGGCAAAATACTGGAAAGCTGCACCAGAAAAAAAGCATAGACATGAAGCATCAAGCTCCTTTTGATTCTGGATAAATTGATTGAAGAACTGAACAACAGAGTTTCTTCCTACAAGGAATTCAGTGAACCATTTATGTTTTTGACAAATCTGAAGATGCTTAGTCCACTTGAAATTCAGGAAGCATCTTCCAGAATTCAGAAAGTCTAAAGTTCGGATCTTGAAGATTCAGCATTTGTACTTGAATGCTTACACTTCAAAAGCTACATAGAAAAGAATGAAAATGCATCGCACTCTCCTACACAGCTGTAAGGTAACTGTCTGGAGTGTGTTTACCCAAACTTAAACATAGCTCTACAAATATACTTGAGCACTCCTGCTTCCAACTACTCAACTGACAAATCATTTTCTGCTCTAAGACGCATAAATAATTATTTAAGAACATCACAAGTGAAGGATCGTCTTAATTATCTTAGTGTTCTTGCAATTGAATCTGACTTACCGGTGAAAATGGACTATAATGAACACAAACTTGTTTGCAAATGACAGGGCAAGGAGGAATCCTCTTGTTATTTAAACAGTATATGTTTTGACATCTAATAGGGGCTGATGCCTCTTTAGTGTAAGTTCTTTCTATTAAGATGTTCCTACTTAAATTTTAATAACCTCACTTATGGTGCTTGCCACTCATACTTAAGTATCCAAACTAGTGAAACCATTCTCTATGTTGTGAAAATTTAAGTAATATATGTATTGCAAGTTGGGGGGGGGTAGCAAATGTTTTTTTGCCCAGGGGCGTCAGAGGTCCTAAATTCGGGCCTGATGATCTGCCTTAAGAATTAGTTAAGGGAAGATAAGGAGTTACCTAAAATGCAAACAAATGGACAAATCTGCAGTCTCATCATTTCTGGAGTACCAACCACATCAAATGAAATATTACACTAATCAAACCAGTCAGTTATACAGCAGAATTGGACACATGGGAGATCATTTTAAAACATGCCCCAGAGCTAATGCATTTTTATTTGCTGCCACTAAGTCCCCTCTGGAAGTACACTTCATCACCACAATGGAAACTCCAAAACAGGTATTTGGACACCTTTTGCCTTTGCCAGAAACACGTCCCGTAAGTAAAACATAAGTGATGTCAATGTTACAGATTCTGACTCACTATTAAGTAAATTCAAAAACATGTCACTTTTTATAGCTTTTTTTCATATATTAATGTAATGATGTATTATTTAATACGAGAAAACTATAAAGAAAATTTACATTGGTTTTAAAAAATGTTTGAATTTTCTGTGCTGTTATCAGTGTGCTGCAATAATGCATTCTGTTCTAAGCCTTGCCCACCCTGCCTGATATTTTCTGCAACAGCAAGGTTACAGTATATGGAAACTATGCATATTTTAATATAGCAGAAACATAACATATAAATGAGTAACTCAATTAATAGATTTTGAATGTAATTGAGTTAAATATTAATGGTGATATGGCCCTCTCCATCTCTCGACAATGGTGTCAACTTTGAAGCAGGTCTCTGCTCTTCTATTAAGTGTTTTGGGTGCCAGTGGACCTTAAATCCCGCCGTGGCCGAGCAGTTAGCGCGCTCGCCTACCACCTAGACGGCCCGGGTTCGATCCCAGGGACCCGCATGTGGTATTCGTGATGGACGAAGCGGCGTCAGGGCGGGTTTTCTCCGGGTGCTCCGGTTTCCCCCGCCATCTCATTCCACCGGTGCTCCATCTTCATTCCATGTGTCATCAGTGTCACCGCCTGCAGTGCCGTAGTAGTAAAAGCGGGCGTTAAACACTACAACAAACAAACAGACCTTAAATCCACAATATCCCTGCTCGTTCCTGGCTTCACTCGAGTGATGAGATTCTTAACTCAGGGTATGCGTGAGTGTTTGTTGGTTAAGGATAACATGGACTCACATAATATTTAATTAATCCTTAGATTCAAGTTCACTGAGAGTTTGCCGACCAATGTAATACAATAGAAACTGAATATTACTTGTAGAACCGGCAACTATATCCAGGAGTACAATTCTCCACATTGTGGGCAGACAACAATATTACCCCAATGACCATTGCAGAGAAACCAAAATGTATGTTACGAACACTCACTGATAGGCGAAGTTATGTCTGGATTCTACACTGGTCACTCTAGCTACTACGCTAATCACAGGAGAGCTCAGTGTCTGTCCTCTGGATGCTGGCTAATGGACCACTCCCCCCCCCGTTTTTACTTCCTAGAAATCCATCTACTTAAAAACTACCCTTTCACTTCTCTAATTCTTTGCAACCACCCAATTACCTGGAATCACTGAGAGGTGGCCAATTCCTTGAATTTGTAGCTGGTCCCTGATGACCTACCCTCTCCTGCTCTGTTAATTACCTAAACACTCTTTCTCCACTAATAATATTAAACAAATGACCGAATCACAGCGGTATAACTGTTTCATCTAAAATGGAGGAAATGCCATTTACATATGTGCTGGCCTATCACAGCACAACAGCGTCCCTCAGAGGCACATGAGGGTAAGGTCGGTGGATCTAAATACCACCTATTTAGTCCTCCTGGCTAGGTCCGATGGACCCGTTGACCAACGATAGGTGTGGTCCCCCTTGCAAAATGGGGGTTTAAGTCGGGTGATATAACTGCCACATTGTAAAACTGGTGCCTGTTAAGAAAACAGTTACATGAAAGCCACGTACATGAGTATGAGGCCTAAAGATAAACATTCCGGAGTTAAAACTGTCCCCCAATCGGATCTCCGGGTGGGGACATCTTTAGGCAAATTTCATCACAACAATTCCAATACTTTAAGAATTCTACAATGGAATGCAGGAGGCATGTCCCAGCCTAAAAAACAAGAGCTAATGAAAATATTAAAAGACCAAGATATAGATGTCTTCACAGTACAAGAAGCCAATATATCAGAAGAACAGGAAATATACTTTGAAATGGATCAGTACACTACACATATACTTCCAAAAGCTCGTCAAATAGCAAGTGGTATTCTTACAGGAATTAAAAGAAATATGAAAGCTACTATTCAAATCCAAAAAACAATGGAAGAACTAGATAAATCAGAAATAGTTAAAATTGAAGTATGGAAAAGTAACTACCACTATAGAATTTACAGTATCTACAATCCTCCAGACAATACACTAGAACTAAATTCTATTCCCATAGAACCCAAAAGTATTTTAATAGGTGATTTTAATGCACACTCCCCTAGGTGGGGCTACAGAGATATAAATTCAGCAGGAAGAGTCATAGAAGACCTATTAAACTCATCAACAATGGAATTAATATTTAATCCAAATGATCCACCCACTTACCTTCATTATAATGGTTCGGGTACAAATCCTGATCTTCTGATGGTGTCATCTGACATAATTGACAATACAAAAAGAGAAATAATAGAAGACCCATGTTCAGACCACAGAATCACCATAAACTCCATAAGAGGTCTAATAAATGAAAGTAATAAACCAAAAATTAAAACTTCTTGGAATTTTAAAAAAGCAGATTGGTGCAGTTTCCAAAATGAGATAGAAGGGAAGTGTAATATACTGTTAGAAAGTTCAAAAGTATTGGAAAGCACGAATGCTAATGGCTTCATTGCCAGATGCAAGGCACTAGAAAACAACAACATATACTGTTAGAATCAGAGTTCAAGTCAACAGATGAAATGAATAAAAAAATTTGTGAAATATTATTGACAGCAGCCAAAACACATATCCCCAAAGGAAAGTTAAAGAAATATAGCTACTTTTGGTCTCCATCTTTATCTAAGTTAAAACACGAAAGAAATATAGCAAGAACCAAAGCCGAAAGAACCAAGTGTCCAGAAGATGTACAAAACTGGAGAAGAAAAGCAGCCATTTTTAAGAAAGAATTAATTACAGCAAAGAGGGCCAGTTTCACAAATTTTGTAGAACATATGGACTATAGGAAAGATGGAAATAAAATATACAAATTCCTTAATAAAACAAAATTATCAAAAAATACAACTGAACCATTAAAACATAATAACAAAAGCTTAACTACAGATAGGGAAATAGCAGAATCCCTTAACAAGTTTTATGCTCAGTCACAAAGAATACTCCAAGCATATAAAAAACAAGATAAAACTATCCAAAAAACTATCAGAGAAACTAATAAGCCAAAAGATATACGAAATGATATTTTTATTCAGGATTTTAACGAAACAGAACTAGATTTAGCAATAGAACAATTACAGAACAAAAAATCTCCAGGACCTGACAAGATCCACCCAGAGTTTATTGAACACCTTGGCAGGAAAGGAAAAGAAATACTACTTAAACTGTATAACACGTGTTGGAGAATGACTGTGCCCTCCGACTGGAAAAAAGCCATCATCCCGATTTTAAAGAAAAACAAGCCCTCAAACAATATTAATAGTTTCAGGCCAATATCTTTGACCAGTAATTATTATTTATTTATGCCAACAAACTTACTGTTGGTGTTTTTAAACACACAAGCCGTGTGTGGGCAAAGTTTAAGAGGTAGAACTGGAACTTAAAAATTCAATGCCACAACTGGGATTTGAACCACAGACCTTCCGCTTGCCGGGCGGACGCTCTAACCACTGAGCTATTGTGACAAACTGCCAGAATGGCATTAAATTCTCAATTCAGTTCATATTTCTCCTGGTAAACCACAAAGGCAGTCTCACATCAGAGACAATTACCCCAATGGTGACTTACTATTGCAAGTACTTTATATCCCAGGATTAAATAACCTTCACATGGTAATTATTATTTATTTATGCCAACAAACTTACTGTTGGTGTTTTTAAACACACAAGCCGTGTGTGGGCAAAGTTTAAGAGGTAGAACTGGAACTTAAAAATTCAATGCCACAACTGGGATTTGAACCACAGACCTTCCGCTTGCCGGGCGGACGCTCTAACCACTGAGCTATTGTGACAAACTGCCAGAGTGGCATTAAATTCTCAAGCCAGTTCATATTTCTCCTGGTAAACCACAAAGGCAGTCTCACATCAGAGACAATTACCCCAATGGTGACTTACTATTGCAAGTACTTTATATCCTTTGTGGTTTACCAGGAGAAATATGAACTGGCTTGAGAATTTAATGCCATTCTGGCAGTTTGTCACAATAGCTCAGTGGTTAGAGCATCCGCCCGGCAAGCGGAAGGTCTGTGGTTCAAATCCCAGTTGTGGCATTGAATTTTTAAGTTCCAGTTCTACCTCTTAATCTTTGACCAGTGTTATTGCAAAAGTGATGGAAAGAATAGTGGCATCTAGACTTAACTGGTTCCTAGAATATTACAACTTAATTAATAGTTCACAGACCGGCTTCAGACAGAATCATAGTACAAGTGAAAATGTACTCCTACTAAGCCAAGACATCAAGTAAGCTTTCAATAGAAAGGAGGATACCTTGGCAGTATTCATTGATTTTAAATCAGCATATGACTCAGCCTGGAGAAACAAATTAATTGAGAAGTTGCAATCAATAGGTGTGAAAAGTAGTATGCTTAAATGGATAACTCACTTTATTTCACAAAGATTTTGTGCCACAAAATATAATACATACATTTCCAAATATAAACGAACACACCAAAGACTTCCACAAGGTGCTGTTCTGATCACAACACTCTTTAACATATATATAAATGACCTTCCATCAATAATAAAAACTTCAGAAACCAAAATTGCTTTATTTGCTGACGATGTAGTCATTTGGACTCCAGGCTCTCCAAAAAAACCTGAATTAATTAAAGACAGAATAGAAACAGCCCTAAACAAAGTACATGAATGGAGCTCCAAAAACCTCATGACTATCAATGTGGAAAAAACAAACTCACTTGCAAAGAAAGGCACAACAATAAAACAAAAGTCTAAATTCAATTTCTCATATTCCTCAATAAAACGCTTGATCATTAAAAAATTTTCTCGTTCATACCTACAAGAAATAGAAACAAATGCCAAAGATAAAAAATGGATAACACTACTTTCCAACCCAGATATAATCCCCCAGAGACCAAGGAAAACAGCGGTTGCAGCCTTCAGACTACTGACAAATCACTACTGCTTAGCAAGTCATCTCTACAGAATAGGTATCTCAGCTTCACCAATGTGTGTCCTGTGTAACGATCCAGCAGAAATGAACGAAGACCACTTGAAGACCTGTGAAGCATTAAGATGAGAAGAAACTACAGTTCAAAAGTGTTGGAAAGCACGAATGCTAATGGCTTCATTGCCAGATGCAAGGCACTAGAAAACAACATTAAACAAATCCCCTATACAAAATTTATACATGTGAGACAGAATATTAGAAGACCCCAAAAGAAAATCGTTTATGTGAATATTTGTTAAAAGTGTAATTTGTTTTTTGATGTTGGTATGAGTTGGTTAAATGACGAAAACGTGTTGCAAATGTTCATTGTTACGAACAACTAAGTTAGTTTAAAGACGTCATAAATATTTCCATATTTGATTTTAATATATATGTATAAATATTAGAATTATATATGTTCCATAATAAAAGTAAGGGAGGATGGTTAGGGATCGCTTCCCTAACAAGAAAGAACTATTTGATGGACGCATACGCGGATGTATACGAAAAAGGTGGTGTCACGTGAGGTGACGCCATAATCTTCCCACTAGCATGTGTGTATTCAAGGCGTAAGGACGTGTTGATGTAATGTGTGAATTTCGTAGAACTTTCACCAGACTTTCATCAAGCATTAGTTCCACTAAATGAAAAAGTGGAAAGGTTTTAGATCATTTAAAACGGTGCTAGGAGGATTTATTTTAATGTAAAATATAGAAAAAGTGTTAATAAAATAATACATTGTGGTGAAGAAACATCGTGTGATTTTTCATTCCATCCGTTACCACGCCCTGAGATCACAAAGATTTCAAAGGCTCAAAGACCCAACGAAGCATAATTATAAAAACCGCACCACATGTTAACTTGATACAATTGTTGCGGATTCACTGCCCCTTTTCTGGTCGACCTGTTGGCTTGAAGTCCTTGTCTGGTCGATGCAGCTGAGGAGGCACCAATTTCTCAGGGTCTCAGCCTTGATGAGAGATGTTGGTCTTTGGGAGAGGGGCGATGTGTTGGACGGTGATGAGAAGGAATGGATTTTATACGGGGCTCCTCGGAAGAAAACCACGAGATGCACTTTCCCTATTGGCTCTTCAGATTACAGGAAACTCTGCAAGTCCTATCTTCCACCCCTTAACTGTATTATGATCACCTACTGTGCTGAATGAATCCCAATTCCTATATAAACAGTTACAATCACTGGATGTGTAGCTACGCAGTGGCACTTGACAAGACCCTTCCTAATAACGTGGCGTCTATTCCGTGACCCGGAAACACAACCTTCCCTTACACGTGATAGCACCGAACTGTTGAGTTTCTCACCAATGCTTTTCACATGGCTGGGGAGAGGGGGGGATTTTGAATTTTTCACCAAAACAACATTTTTGTCCTGATTGGCTATTCTTATTGGGCTTTTATGTTCATTTGTTTTCTCTTTAAACCTTTAAATTTTAGCAACGGTTCGAGAGTTCGTTTAGAGACTCGCAGTACTTTAGGAAGGCAACAACAATTATATAATGCCAAAGTTTTATTGCCCCATGCCAAAATTGTACCAACGGTCGCATAAATTATCTTGTTTTCTTGGCAGGAAACTTGCAGATTTCCCTACGTAACTGTGCCTGTGTTTATTTATCAGCCTTTATGAAACTTAGAACATAAATATAATTCTTCAAGGACTTTTGTTTGATATAATTTTCAAGGAAATTACTACAACATGGATAATTAATAAACTGTTTCCTTAAGTATGGCAGATTAAGGTTCCTTTCTGGACACCCATTGTTAGGCAGAAATACTGCTACAGAATATATTCCTCTGATTTTATATTTTCTCTACTAGACTATCTTCTCTGTAAATCAATTAACTATTGATCCTACTTCGTTACATCCGTTATTCCTTTAAAATGAGTATTTATTTTATGAAATCTAATTTTAGCATCAATGCACAAAGTTCAGTGTCTAAAAATTAACTGCAAGAAACTTAGAAATGAATAGCATGTAAGTGAGGTTCAGCTGTGTGTGAATTCATCATTGATAGAGAGTGTGATATGACTGTCATCTTGTTTTCTTCTTCTCCCCCCAGCGAAATGTTTGGGGTTGGTTCCCCAAGAACAGGGTAATAAATGTTGTCACATGGAAAGGTTTAAATCAAGAAGCATGTAATAGAAATCAATTGTTTATTTGCAGGATTCTGGGCATTTTTGTACTTCGTAGGCTTCTGTTACCTGACAAACCAGTGGAGTAATTCTCCAACACCAAAAGGAAATTATGGAGTAAATAACCTCCAGGCAGCAATTGCATTTTCCTTCTTTTCAATCTTCACTTGGGTAAGTTTCTAACTTAAATCTGTATAATACTACTAACAAACAAACTTATTTCTTTCTTATGCTGATTAAACATCTGATATTCAGAGAGAGAAATACGGTGTGTACTTGTTGACAGAACCTAGTGACCTGAGATGACCTTGTTCTACTTGTACTTTCAGGATATCAAGTAAAAGTTGTTTTGTTGCCAAGTACTGCCAGACTCCAATAAGCATGGCTGTAAAACCTAGCACTTTTACAGTATTTTCTCTGTCATACTGGTCGCTTTGTGATGGCTTTCAGATTCCATTCTCATTGCATGTCCAGGACATAAAGAAAATGAATGACGACTTCTCATTTGAGAAAAATATAAGTATTGGAAGGCTCAAACAAATAAGAAATATCTCTGAAATGATTCACTCTCCCCAAAAAATTACCAGAGATAAAGGTGTGGTTTTAACGAGATTTATAATTTTGTGTAATAAGATTTCGTCTATCTCTTACAGTGGTTGTGCAAAAATCATCCAGAATAAAGAGGAACACTGAGAACATTCCCAAAAATTTAAGGGTATACATTTCATTTATCTTGAAAATATCTGAAACACATGGTATTTTAAGCAAAATTGTTAGAGCTATTTTTGAGAAAATCAAAGTTCGAAAAATGTTCCATGTAAAGGGTAGCCTGGAGTCGGGGTATTTTCTTGAAAATATTTGTTGAATCCTTGGGAGATCCTGAATTTAAAACACACACACACTATCCCTATATAATAATGTTTATTGTCAATATATTCACTTACAAATTTCTGACAATGTCCATGTTACTGTTTTAAATCTACAGAGTGATTTACATAAAATTAATACATTGAAAACTTATTTATATATTTATTCAAGATGTTCTCGGGCTTTGAGCCAGGTGTAGTGATGAAGAGCCATCGATGTTTCGGGAGTGTACATCTCTCCCATCATCAGGATAATGAATGACTAACAAGAGTGAAGGGACCAGTATATGTACTGTCCGCTAGTACATACCGAGTAGAAAACACTCAGTCTAATGTGGAGGTAGTTCAATGCTCCATTGGAATCTGTGTTTTCTGAGTCGGTCGATTTCCAACTTTAAGGCTGGTTTCCAGGAGGGACTAAACTGCAATCCAGCGTCCCGGTTCAGTGTGTTCTCGGAGGAGATGGACAGAGCCTCCTCAACCCTCCGTTCCCATAAACTGCTACATTTTGCCACAATGGTCATTCCTTTGAAGTTAGCTCTGTGGTCTTTTTCAAAACAGTGCTCTGCCAGCCCTGACTTGTCAGGCTGCATTAAGCATATGGACCGTTCGTGCTCCTTGACTCTGGTGGAAATGGTCCTGCCGGTTTGCCCTGTGTACGGCTCCCCACATTCACAGGGTACGCGGTATACCCCTGGTACATCCGGGTAGTAGGCTTAAAAACAGAACATTGTCCTGTTAAAAAAAAACCTACAAAAAATAGGTGATGTTGCTCCAGCTTGCACTAGGTGTCTTGAGAGTGATGAACTGGTAGTTCATCTGCTCTCTGATTGTGAAACCTTAGCCTTCAGAAACCATTTTCTGAAACTGAATGAGCTATTTCTGCTTCAGTAAATACTTTTTTGCAGATGTTGAACCGCAAACTGCTTGGCTGAAAGATACCAACATGGGGTCATGCAATGGATCTATAAATAGGTTGTAGTGCAAAGGCTTTTTTTGCTTTTTTTTTTATGGCCCTCCATTAATATTCAATTAAAAAAGTGTTGCATACAAATTAAAGTCAACATGTATAATCATTCAACCTGTGCAAGTAATCAGTACCCTCCTCCATGTCTTTCTGCTCCAATGTAGCCCTGTTGGATATTGCCTTTTAATTTCTCTATTACGTATAGTAAGTAGGGGAAGTATTGTATTCAACACAAAAGCGCGTGTGTGTGTGTTGCGGCTGGATATACCTCGGTCTCACTATATTGCCACGGCTGAGACTCTATCTCGTGGGTGTTGAAATAAATACCACCCTTTTCGTGAAACCTTTTATTCCAGTCCACATTTATGTACAATTTTCTTCCTCACAACGATATACCCTGCGCAGCTATATGTTTCCCGGCACTGATATTCACGCGGTCGACGGCAGTATACACGCACGTAAGTGCGTAAATGTGAGCTTGTGAGTGTGAAGTTCCTGTGTAAGTGCCTATGTAACGCCAATTTGTGAGTGTGTCAGTCGTGTCTGACAGCCAATTTGTGAGGGTGAAGTGCGAAGTGCGACAGCCAAGTGTGTGTGTGAATTGCCCATCGACATAGCGTGTTCGCTAGTTTTGTTATTTTAATCTTCCCCTCATTTTGCCACTTCTTCATGGCTATATGGTTGCCCTCATTGGTGGAAATCCATGTCATGTCCACAACATTCGATTTTCCACCAATAAGCATGCCCTGTCTCGGCAGGTGCGTTTTAAGGTGATTTTGCTTCACTGCACATAGCGTCACTATTAGCTTTACAATGGTTTGTAAAGGAGTTTCATATCCTTTGTTCACCATTGTCTGGCGACCTTACCCTAATGACGGTCTTTCCGTGGCCTTCACAAATTTTCGTATATGTAGCCCTTTTAGATGAATAAGCTATATGGTCTATCCAAATATTTTATTTATTAATTTCTCTTAACAATCACTTCGGCTTATCCCGTCACAGTGTGTGTGTGTGTGTGTGTGCGCGTGCGTGTCCGATCGCGTGCGCATGTGAACAGCATAACTCAAATGAAAAGTCGGTTAAAAATCAAAGTTGGTATTTAAGACTAATATATTGCAACAATGTGACATGAAGATTTTGACAAAGATTCTGCTGCCCTAAACCACTCTTTACATGGAAAGTTTTTTGACAATTTTAATTTTCTCCAGTTTTGAATAAAATGCTATGTGTTTAAGATATTTTTATGACAAATTAAATGTTATATTTTGAATTTTCTGGCTATGGCCCATGTCATCCTGTTTACCCTTGAATAAATGGATTTATTTCCAAAAAAGTAAATTTTTGCCACATATAAGGAACTTCCACATATGTATTTGGCTTTAATTTATGAGCAACCCTTAGAGATCAATAATGGCTTCTATAGCTGCCATATAATTATTGAAAATGAAGTTTGACTTTCAGTAACCAAATTAAGGGAATTTTGTTAGTTGAAATATTTGTTTCTATTCAGTTTTATGAAGCAATATGAATTGCGGCTGAAGGAAATTTTGACTTGTTAAAGGCTGGCTGTGCTTGGCTTGCTTTCCAACGATTCCGACAGGGTGCAGATGCTGCATTTGCTCCAAGCTATGAAGCGGAACCTGGTGCCATTCCTGGTGGTGCACCTTATGCTTCTTATCCTGTTGGTCAGGATGCAGATGGAGGATACCAAGAGCCTCCCTTTTCTGGAAATCAAACCAGAGGTAAAAAAAAAAAAAAAACCTCCATTCTATTTTTAAACTTTGTGATGATATTTAGATACAGTATATTTAGATGGCTGGTATTCAGGGAATTGATATATTTGTTAAAATGGTTAAGGAGTTGTTTGAATTCTGTTCTATGTTAGAGTGGTTGTGAAATGTTATATTTGAGAGGTAGAATAATAACTGAAAAATTCTGCAGAGTACCTCCTGGTAAGTGGAGGGTCTGTGGTTCAAATCCCAGCTGTGGTATTGAATTTTTCAGTTCCAATTCCACTCTCAAACATTGCCCACACACGACTTGTGTGTTTAAAAACACCAACAGTAAGTTTGTTGGCATAAATAAATAATAAAGTTATCTAAAATAAGAACAAATTAGAAACTAAAAGCTTCACTTATCTTAGTAATATTGCAAGATCTTCCAGAGCTGACATGTTTCAAGTTGTATCCAACTTGTTTTCAAAGCTATACAAAGAAGTTACCATAGTTACTGATGCTCAATTTAAAAAATTTATCTGTCACCTACCTCTGAAAACAAAAACATATAAATACAATCTATTGGTGGTATTTTAAAATTCATAACGCAGTTCTTGTTTTTTAAAATATACAGCTTTTCCCAAACCATTAATTTGTTAATTAATATTAACACAGACCAAAGATAGTAGTTTTGAATCAAATTATGTTTTTTATGTCAGTAATGTAGACGAAGTAAGAGAAAGTAACATATTATTATCATGCTGCTCAAATGGTTAACATGTGCCTTATCTTTGGTAGTAGGACCCTCTCATATAATGAACTGATTTTTTTCACAAGTCGCCAACGTTTTAATTTCACCAATGAGTGTGTTACTTCAGCCATTGAATGCATAGAAATCACAAATGATAGATGTTAAGTCCACATGGAGTAAAACACAACGTTGCAACGTCTTTACTGTTTTCTTTCTCAGTGTAGTCCCAACAAACAAAGTTTTTAGGTATATCGAAGCCAATAAAATGGGGAAGGAATGTATCATTGAAACTGCTTAGCAGACTGTCAGTGCAGTTGCACACACTTCCCATAATGCCAAATAGAAGGGGAACAGAAAACCAACGGGTTGATACTTTCACCTGTAACTTAGTTCGCAGAGAAGTGTATAGGTTTTATATAAAAAAATCTGATGTGTTGCACTCACATGACTTTCTCTACTCTTGTACTAACCATTCTTAGAAACTATTATTTATTTATGCCAACAAACTTACTGTTGGTGTTTTTAAACACACAAGCCGTGTGTGGGCAATGTTTGAGAGGAAGAACTGAAACTTAAAAATTCAATGCCACAGTGTGTTTCAGGACAGAATTATTAGTAGAAATTTGTGGCCCCCTCAGTCCCACAACCTAATTGCCTGCGGTTTCTATCTCTGGGGTAACTTAAAGCACAAAATGTACAAGACAAACCCACATGATTTGCAGAAGTATTTGAGTTGAGCTATAGATAGTTTTAGTTCCACTTAACGTACTTTTTATCCAAACGTGTTTCAAAGACTATTGTCTTCATTATCGATGGTTTCTGAAGTTAAGTGAAACTAAAAGTGTCCACAGGTTGACTCAAATACTTCTACAAATCATTTAAAAAGTTTCACTGTCTATACAATACTCAGACCTATTGTCAGCGGTATTGGATCTCCTACATACAGCATCGCGAAATATCTAGCCAATCTGCTGCAACCGCATGTAGGCAACACTGATACCTACATAAAGGACTCTTCACATTTCATCCAGAAACTCCAAAATCTCACTTTGCAGCCTCAAGACATACTCGTCAGCTTTGATGTTGTCTCTCTCTTTACCATGGTCCCCGTCAACCACGCCATCACTCAACTGAAGCAGATTTTTCTTGACGACATTGCAGCTCTCTTTCATCACGTTCTTACCACTACCTACTTCCAGTGGAATCATTCTTACTACGAACAAATCGATGGCGTGGCCATGGGCAGCCCACTCAGTCCAGTAGTAGCCAACTTCTTTATGGAATCCTTTGAAGCTACAGCTCTAAACACCGCATCTCACATGCCGTCTGCTTGGTTCCACTATGTAGATGACACTTTCGTCATATGGAGGTACGGCGAGCAGCCTCTGCTGGGTTTTCTTCAACACCTCAACAGCCTCAATCCGCGCATCCAGTTCACCATGGAAAAAGAAAAAGACGGTCAGCTGGCCTTCCTGGACGTGCTGGTCAGCAGGAAAGACAACGGCAAACTTGGACACACGGTATACCGCAAGCCTACTCACACAGACCGTTATCTCAACAAAACCTCCAACCACCATCCGAGACACAAACGGGCTATGATTCAAACTCTCCTACACCGTGCTTCCCGTATTTGTGAGCCTCATCTGCTACCACAAGAGCTGCACCATCTGGAACAAGCCTTACAAGCCAATGGGTATTCTACACAAGAAATAAAGAGAGCCTTCCGACCATCCAGACGGCAGCCGATCTCTGCTAAGCCGACCCCACTTAGGAGCAAACGCACGGTATTCCTTCCTTATGTTCAAAGCGTCACCGACAGGATTGAACGCCTCCTGCTATGCCATAATATCAAGACGGTTTTCAAGCCTACAAGAGAGCTCAACAGTTTACTACGCTCAGCCAAGGACCCGAGGGACCCCCTCTCCTCGGCTGGCGTATACCGGATCCCCTGCTCATGTGGTGCAGTATATATTGGTACGACGCTACGTAGTATCAACACCAGACTAAACGAACACAAGAGATGCTGCTGTCTTGGACAATTTGAAAAGTCAGTGGTCGCTGAACATGCTATAGAAGCGGAGGGGGAGCATGTCATCAAGTTTCAGGACACCAGCATTCTATCTAACATCTCACACTACCATGCTCGACTACAGCGTGAAGCCATAGAAATTTATAAACATGCCAATAACTTCAATAGGAAAGAGGAAGCCCTTAAGCTCAACAAAACTTGGTACCCCATCATCGATAACATTAAACAACACAGACAGTCAAGCAACACAAACCAATCGGAATCTAGTAGCGCCCGAGATGCAGCTAGCCCCCTCCCACCAACCGCACTGCCTCAGCGAGCCCCGAGCCAATCAGAGAAGACTCCTCCGTGTATAAATTCCGCATCCCAGACAGTCAACGCCTCAGACGCAACTGTACCTTCACCAAGAAGACTTCGACCACCCACCGATGATGTCCGCCGCAGTAGTGGACGAAACGTCTGGACCTAGTTACTCCAGCAGACCACGGCAAATCAGCCCGGAAGACTCTTTTAGTAAATGGATTATTTTAACTTTATACATGCAAACATTAATATTGGTTAGAACATAACACAAAAGCATTCCTAAATCATGCAAAATCATACAACGCAATAAACTACACCAATTAAGCATATCTTGCAACCAAAAACATACCAAAATTAAACATGAGCTCATGAACTCTCAACATAAAAACTGTATGTGTTCATAACAATTATTATCCAGAGAGCTCTCATATTGATCCTTTGTATTCAACATAGTATACCACAAGAAATCACAGTGACAGTAAATCTGTAACAGTAGTAAATAACAATTTTATGGTACACATGAATGTTAAAATAATAAACAACACATCATACATGAGCATGCTCCACACATTCCACATTCATACCGAGAAGTTTGTTTACGGATTAGCAGGGCCAGAAATAATTACAAAAATATGTATCAAATAAACATTGCTTAGCTTTACAATGGAAATCACTCATTTGTTTGCTTAGTTACATGTCAGTGCACGTGCCCAAGACTTCAAGGACGAAAAAAAAACACAATTCTTATCCAAAATCCAATACTACTTCATGTAAGTGATCACACAAGACCCTCAGGAAAGACCTCATTATACAGAACACATTGTTATTACATAATTTACATAATTAATGAAAGGACAGGTAGTGGCAACCCACGTGAGATATAATTTATAAACTTCCAAAGTTCTGAAAAGCAGAAAACAATCAGTAAAAAAAAAAAAAAAAAAAAAAAAAAAAAAAAAAAAAAATTAACCGAATTGTATTAGTAGGCAGGAACATAACCAAAACAATAACATTCTGTTTGCAGAATTATCACATCATCCCTATACAGTATCATGATGCTATTCAGAAGGAGAAAAAAACAATTGTTGCAACACAGTGATACATCAAATCAATCATTAAACCGCAGAAGATCCATCTGCCATGCTATACTGAGCACATTATAGCAACGCCGACAAGCAATTCAAGTTTGCTGGGAAGCACGTCTCGACCAATAAACCTCACTATAACTCAAAATTCACATTTCAGCAGGCACATACAGCACTCCTGCCAAAACTTCAACACCACCGCATTCAAGGCTACATTTCAGCACTTCCTTGAAGCAAAAATCTCACAATACACACATACCTTGGGGCACATTTCAGCATCTCCCAAGGCAACCTGATACTCACTTGCAACAACCAAGAAAGAAATAAGCATACAATAGCACCAGAATACCTGAAAGAGTGAAATGAGATTAGGCATAATTTGTTAAAATTTATAGGCATAATTAAATTAACCCGCATCCAAAATGCACAGATTAAAATCCAATTTTACATTTATTATCCAGAAATGTTTATACTAATTAAAATTTTCAGGCAAAACTCCAAATTTCTTTTTCCTGACTGTACTATAATGCACATTAAAAAAAAAAAAAAAAACAACCTGAGGTTTACTATAGCAGATAATTTAACTAATACACATGAAGACTTTAAAACTTTCAACTTGTTAAATAAAGGGATTGCCATCCTTAACAAATACAATTTGCCAAACATTATAATGAATATGGGTCTACAGGGTCATAATCTGGGTAAATGCTAAAACATGGATACATGGATACATGCTTAATATGAGGCACATGGGGACGACCAACATTATAACTAACAGGTGTAAAGTTATTTAATGATTTCAAATGAGCCAAAATATTGATGAAAAACTTCTTACATTTCCCTTTCTTCCTGACATGGGTGAACATCTGAAAAACTATAACAAATATATTTCAAAAATACTTTCACTGTGCACTATAGAAAAGGCACATATTAAAATAGGTCAATTAATTATACATGTTCTTTATGTACTATCAAATGACTTCTCTCATTTTTTTTACACAGAAATTAACACATGGATTAAAAAAATAGAAAAAAAAATATTTCAACTTTAAGCCAAGCTGACAAGTGAGTCCACAAATTGTTAGGGGCATAGGTGAGGTTCCAACTACTGGAACCGGTCATTAAAATTTAAAACATCTCTGTGACTAGTGACCAAAACACTTAACACATCCTAGAAAAATAATCAACTCTTTAACAAACCATCTATGCAGATTCAACTTAGAAAGTCACTTCATTCAAATCATTCTAGGAAAAAAACACTTGGTCACTTTAAAATATCACTTATAACACTTTTCATTCAAGTCACTCAACTCATGAAACAAAGAAAAGGTGGGGGTAAAAAATTTATTATGCCACGTGTTCGAAAGTTAGAGATTTCCCACGAATATACAGTAAATACTTCAAAAATTTAAGGACTTCGAGTTTTGTTTTTGTCCAAACTTTAATACTAGGCCACAAAGCAAACTTTAGTTACATCACGTGGTCACAGCCTCTATACGACAATCTTGATTTTTCTCACGTGAACAAAATGTTGCATTAAAATCCAAGTAATCTGTGCCCTAAATACAAGTATTATAAGCAATCCATATAATAAAACAAAGTATCATAACCAAAAGTACTTTCTGAAAAGTTGTACAACCATTAAACTTGAAAAATGCAAATATTTCGTCGTTATATAAAACCATGTGGCGTCACGTATTTCCAAGCGAAATACAATTTTTCACTGGGAAACTGTTAAATGTAAACGTAACGATTGAAAGCAGATCAACACAACTGGAATACACAAAACATAATAGTGCTAATTTTAGAATAACATAACTGAGTAATAGAAAAAAAAATTTAAGGGTATAACAACCAAAGTACTAAAGACTAAAAACTTCATGAAAAATTACTCTATTTTAACCAGAATTTTACATGTAACTCACTTTCTAAAGAGCATTAAAATTTAGACTAAAGGAATAAAGCTACCAAGGAATCAAAGTTATAATGCACACGCACGTGGTGGCCAAAAAAAGTTACATTACATGTTTTACACTTTTTAGGGCGAGAAAAAATTTACATCCTTACTTTATCATTCTACCTGGCGCCGACCATCAATATGTCGTAAACCTGCTAATTAGGCTCGGCTAGGGGTGTTAAACTCAGAGATAAAGCTACTTTGGTACCAGGAGATGACTGGGAAGGCTTACATTCCATTATTCATTTCACACACGAGCATTTCAATCCACAAAGAGTCATTTACTTGAATTATAAAAATATGAGATTACAATTAAATAAAGGTTTACATACATAAATATTGAAGAGAGCAATAGCAGTAAAATGTGAAAAATATTGGAGAGCAAGAGGATTAATGACTTCATTGTCAGAAATCCAGCATTAGCTAACAACAACAACATACATACATAAATACCTGTGGTCACTGTAGGAAGAGATGTCGTGTCTCATGTTTGTTTAACATAACTCACTTAACTCATGTCCACTGGGGCGGTGCCCAGAAGCATGATCGAAACCCGTCCTTCCCTTAAGAAGGCTGTCCACATAGAGAGAGGGAGGAACTAGCCTCGACATTCTACTAACCTGTTTTCCCCCCACCACTCGTTATTACCAACCTAAATAACCTCAATTACTTCCTCTGTGACACCAGAGATAATGGAACACCACATTAATGTCTGAATGCTGCTTTTCGTTGTCCATCCTTGCTCCCTCCTCTTCTTCCTCTTGCAAATCAGTTCTTTCACTCAAATAAAGCAAATGTTGTGCTTGTTCATACAGCTTTCGTAAACTCAAAATTAAAGGATCTGATGACACCAGCAAATTGTTCAGCAGATTACTCATTGTATTATGGCGAGAACCTATTATTGTGTGATGCTGTTAGAATGTTTTAATATCCTTGCTACATGCCTGTTGTGTCTCCTGAGGTAGTTGACCAATGGATATCATTGTTGAATTTATGATCTGAGATCCATGAATTAGCACTTTCTGAACACTGGCAGAGAGGTAAAGCCAGAGGTATTTCTTTACAAAAATCATGCAGTTTTAAGTGCATGTACTTGTAAGTCAAATGTGCTATAATATGTCTCAACCTAGTTCCATCCTGTTATAAACATCTGGGCGGGAAGAGAGACAGAGACAGAGATATTGGGACAGAAAACGGTTAAGCTGTTGATTGGTTTGGCGAAGATAATGGGCATCATCTTTTATTTGCGTACGTACGATAAACCCCTCCTTTAAGTACAGTATTGTACTAAGTAGTTTTCCGATCACTACTCTGCGCGAGTTCATTTCAGACACAGAAAAGTATGCAAATGTTTCGATTCTTATAAACGTAAACAACCCCACATTTGATCTTTCTGCTTCACGTATCACATAGATGTGTTCTCGGCTCGTGACTTCTGAAGGGAATATATACATAATAGTATACTATATACAGATTAGACAGAAGACAGGTGAAATTATACACACTATTAGCGTATTATGTTAAATTAAGCTGTATTTTACTTAACAATTACTAAAGGACACTGCTATTATATAATATTTTTGCATTCCTACACCAGGCAACTCTCTCGCAACGAGGTCTGTATCGAGTTGAATGCTGATTAAGATGTTTTTGTTTATAGTGTGGAGTTCCTTCTGATATTTAACACTGTATTTCCTGTACATCTCGCGTACCTCACAAGTCCAAGGACACTAATGTATTTGCAATTTAAAATCAGTAAGCCTTTTATCATGGAGCAGACTGGTGCTTCAGCCGAAATGAAACACAATCGAGGCAAACCTTTAAAAAGTGACGAGTGGCAAATGATTGCGCATTGTTTCGCATTTCTTAAAGAAAGAAACCCGGAATCGTCTATAAAAAACATTGAGAAAGAAACTAGTGATCTCCTTGGTGTTTCCGCAAGTGGTGTACACAGTGTTAGAATGGAACAGCAAGCATCTGGAACTCTAAGAACACCGGAAAAATCACGTAAATGCAAGCAGCGCTTGGAGAAATACGATGATTTTACGAAAAGTGCTATACGCAGTAAAGTTCATGGTTATTTTTTCAGAAATGAACCGCCGACTCTTAACAAAATTTTGCATGCGGTAAATTCTGACACGGACTTGCCGAATTTTTCACGAAGTACTCTCCACCGTTTGCTGATAGATATTGGATTGAAGTTTCAAAAGCGAGGCAGAAATCAGCTATAGTGGACAGAGGAGAAGGAATCCGATTAAAGGTAACCATTATGTTACTGCATGATTATTTTAATATTCCAACTCATAGATTTAATAAATTAATGTGTAACCCAACTCTATTTGTCTAGAAGTTAGCGCTGCTATATATACTGGTAGTGTTGTAAAACTTTAGTGCGTGCCTGTACGTCTAACACGTTACGAGTTGAGTCAACTCCGCCTTGTTGTTTACAGCAGGACTGAACTAGGCTGAGACATGGTATACAATTTATTTCCCTTGCATAAGAAATCACTAAAACATTTGTCTCATGCATGAATTTGATGTGGTTAGGCCTACAGTATTGTGTTGATGATGGTTGTGGATTTTGCCAGTACACAGTATTTGTATTGTCATCCCCTTCACTATATAGCAAAAGCAGAACAAAGGAGACCAAAAACATGTCTACATCAGATAATAACATTCATCAGTATATGTCTGCTTAAATTCTTGATGACCTATAATATCATCACACCCGCACTTGCTGAATAATTTAAGGTTACCTGTATAAAAAAAATAGTTCGAATGGATTCCATACACAGAATAATCCGTCAAAGCGTATGGTCTAGCAATCGTAAATTTATTTCAGCACCTGTACATTAATGTAGTTTTTGTTTGGGTAACACATGAGCTTAACCTCCCATATTTTGTTATGTGCTGAGCATAAGTCATCATTTCTATTCTTTGTTTTGAGCCTTAATACTGAATTTGACATCCATGATAAGTGCTATTGTTTCATTGCTATTGGTTTTTATTTATATTTTCAGAAGGATAGTTTTTAAGTGAAGTCAGTAATTAGGTCACTTTGCTGGGACTGCTTAGCACAGTTTCAAGTACTTTTGCTGCATCAGCTTTGCCAGACCTTTTACGCTTAACTGAGCAGCAAAAGAAAGTTCCTTGGTACTAGCTGATTCTTGGAGATTCTGTTTTCTGTCTCTTCGATTTCATGCTACTTTCTGAAAATAGTTTGCTGTTTTCTGTCAAGGAGAGCTGAAAGAGTAGGTTTACTTGTAGGTATTTGGGTCATTGTAACATAATTCTTAAACAATCACTGTACTTCGGTTCAAAATTTTCCTAACTACTGCAGGATTTGTGGCATAGTGAATTGTAGTTGGTGCAAAATGACTCCACATTTTTTCTAATTACAAAAATGCCTCTTCTATGGTACCTGGAACTATCTATTTTTAGAAATTATGTCATAAACAGAATTGTTACTTTAGTTATTAGCCACCAATACCTTGTGCAGGTCTTGACGTGTAAAACACTGACTGCCTGCAACGTGAAATCAGAGTGCACTATTAGACAAAATACGCTCTGCATTCGAAGGTCACAACAAGACGCAGATGAAACTTCCAGGATATGTTACGTAAGGTATACTAATTCGTTCAGTATATAAAACAATGTGAAGGGTCATGAAGGAAAAAAGTTGCATCTATTAGAACATAAAACTCTATTATGTAATCTCTAATATTTGTGTCACATTTAACTCATCATGCCCATTATCATACTATATAAAATGTTAAACACTTTAATGAGTAAAAACTCACCATCTCCAGTATTCATTCTTGCTGTTGTATCACTGTTTAAACATTACCACAGCACTATAAACAAGGAAATAACATACTGTAGCTCTGCATAATTTCAACTGCATAATGGACTTTTTATCTAACCTATACAAAGCTACTCTTCAGAGGTACCAAAAAATGATTTATTGATGAAACGATTTATTGATGGTTTTCTGTGCTTTAACATCTCTACTTTCACCTTCAAACTTCAAATTCTTAATTCTTAACATTTCATTTTTGGACTTTTGTCCCATTTTGACTGCCTTCTGGCCCACTGTGCAGTGCTAGAAGTGCTGAATGAATTTCAAATTGTGTGTGATTTAGCTTCCAAAAGGGATTAACTTAAACTGTTGTTAGTGAAGTTAGGTTTTTGTTTTCGGACGTTAACAGACGCATGATTATGGAATCAGCAAGGATTGTGGCATGGACATATCAGTACTTAAGTAGGCTAAACTATTTCAGATAGGAAGGATATCATGTAATTATTATTTTATTTATGCCAACAAACTTACTGTTGATGTTTTTAAACACACAAACCGTGTGTTTGGGCACTGTATGAACGGTAGAATCAGAACTGAAAAATTCAATGCCACAGCTAGGATTTGAACCACAGACCCTCCACTTACCAGGCAGGTGCTCTAACCTTAAAGCTACTGTGACTATCTGCCAGAATGACATTGAATTCTCCAACTGATTCATATTTCTCCCAGTAAACTAGAAAGGCAGTCTCACATCAGAGACAATTACCCCAATAGCAACTTACTAACCTAGGTACTTTATATCCCTGGATTAACCTTTAGATGGTAATTATTATTTATTTATGCCTACAAACTTACTGTTGGTGTTTTTAAACACACACAGCAAAAGAGAGATAGATACCAAAGGACAATGCCAAGAAGCAAACAGAACCAGGGAAACTGAAATAGAATGCGTTACACTAACAGGCTACAAAACTCATGAACACCAAGTTTGCCACATAAATTCCTGTAGGCAACATCTAAAAAATCAAAACAAAATGAGTCCACAGGGAATATTGTGGAATAGATTTCATTGGAATACACAATGCAATAGGCATAATTCAAATAGTAGTAGCAAACCACAATCTCGAAGTCCAATACAGGGTAGTGAGAGGGACAAACATTTAGATGACGTCAGTTGACAGCAAAATTAGGTGTAGGTCAAGGTCAGTTTTGCATCTCAGAAGTTGATTACTGTGACATAAGAGGTAAATTCAACAAATATAATAAATATATAGAGAGTAAGCCATTTATCTTCGATGTGAGTTGTCAAATATAAAGGCAGACTGCAGTTTCCTGATTTTGTCATTCACATCATTGATGCCACAATTTTTCTTGCCACCATTGTTATGGATACTAAGTGACATTTTTTCCTATCATGTTACCAACAACTGAAAACAAAACATTTGTTAACAGCATTTGTCGGTGATATTTCAAATTTCCTTGCACAGTCCATATTCAAAATTAGTATCTTTTTCCAAATCATTAAATCTATTAATTTTTTATATTATCTTTATTTTGTGGAACCAAAGTTATTCCATGTTCTTTAAAAATTTACATACATTTTTTATTACCTCCAAGGATGATAGGTAAACGTTTTTAAAAATACAATCATCTTTTATGTTCTTGAGGTTACAAACTTCTTTAACAGCCTTTTGATATTTAAATTTCTGTCCCTTTTTATGTGTCACTATGAGTTTTGGTTTTCTATAAATGCCAAAATTCAATTAATTTTTGTTATCCTTTATTATGCTCAAATCTAGGAAAGGAAGACAACCATTATTTTCAGTTTCTAAAGTGAATTTTATGGCTTTATGTTGTAAGTTTAAATTTTAAAGCATAATTTATATGTTTATCAGAAACAGTAGCAAAAATGTCATCAACATATCAATACCAGGTTTTTATTTAAGATTTCCCTTTTGTATAGTTTGTAGAAGAGTGAATAGAGAAAGTGGTGTGACTGTAACACATAACTTCTTTGGATTGTTTCCTAAAATGTGAATTAAACACCCTAATGCAATACAAAATATGGCTAACACACAAAGTACATAGTGCTAAATGTACATTTACAATCATGTTTAATATTTTGTCCAAATTGAATGAATAGACTCTACTTTTTACTTTCTCTTTTGCATCTTACCCAAAAATGTTATATTGACATGTCTCAGTAGAAATTGTGTTTTGAGACTTCTGAATCCAAATGCATTTATAGTAAAGGCATATGTATGTACATCTAGGCGTGCTTGTGAGAGAGAGAGAAGGGGGGGGGGGGGGGGGGGATAGCATAGCTCAAAAACAAAAGGTTTTATTTAGGTACCATATTAAATGTTTTAAGTTTAGAATCTTCCAAGAAAGTGATATGAAGATTTTTAAGAAAATCTCCCCACCCCTAAACTACCTACCCTTCTCGTGCAAACAGTTTCTGTTTTTCCTCTCAAAAATGGCTTTAACAATTTTGATTAAAATACCTTTAAGATATTTACTGAGCAAATAAAAATGTGTATTATGAATTTTCTGGGAATAGCATGGGAAGTCATCTTCACTCTGAAGAATTTTGTGTAATTGATAAACTATGAAATATACAAAGTCTTACTACACAAGTAGTGTGGAGCTTTTTAAGGAGTTAAGGGGAGGACCTACAAGAAATCTAATTTCTAATATAAATTTCTCTGAAAGAATTTCTTTTTACCAGTAATTTAGGTAGATGTTCTAATCACATTGTATGTCATAGTTTGATTGTTGGTACATTAGTCACAGTCAAAGGCCCCCAAAAAATAACTTCTATACTAAAGGGTGAATTTTTTATAATTTTTGGCTTAAAAGATACCTTGTACATTGTATTCAAATGTTTCCAGATGATTTTTTTCTAAATGAATTATGAACATGCTAATTGAAGAATCATTTAAAAACGTTTTTTGAAAATTGAATTGCTCAACATAATATTACAAATACTGTCTCATAAGTAATGTCGTTTTGTAAGAAAAACAATTATTTGAAATGTGTTCTGACAAGCAATTAACTAATCATCAAAGTACAGACCATTAGATTCTGTGGTCTTGAGCCGTCTTTCATTGAGGTTTATTATCCCACGATGGTATCAGTCTCTGGTTTTTGATGCAAAGAATTTGGTGAGACCCACTTGCACTGCTTCAATATTGTCAAAATTTCTTCCACGTAGAAAATGGGCCATGGATTGAAAAAGATGATAATCTGGTGGTGCAAGATCAGGGCTGTATGCTGGGTGTGGTAGCAGTTTGATTCCTCCCAATTCCTGAATTTTTTTCCATGGTTCGTGCAGTATGGGATCTTGCATTGTCCTGTAGCAGTAGAACTCTTTCAGTTAACTAATGCTGGGTATCTCCATCTTAAAGTTTCATGAACTCATCCCAGTTGTTGAGAATAAAGATGTGCATCAATTGCCCGCCTGTTTGGAACAAATTCTCAGTGAATCATACCTTCAAAATTCCACCAGGCACACATTATTTTGGGATCGAACCGATTCTTTTAACCATGACTTTGGCAGGTTGGTGGGGATCAAGCCACTATTTCGAGGCATCAGGGTTTCGGTAATATACCCATTTTTCATCACAAGTGACAATTCTCCTGACAAATCTATCATCCATGGGATTATGGTTAAGCTGACGACAGATATCCACTCTATGTTGAGCCTGTTGAGGTGTCAGTTCATGAGGTACAGATCTACAGCTTCTGTATGATTTTCCAAGTGTCTTAATGTGACGATGTATATCTTTTGATGCACCAAGTTCTTCTGAAAGCCTACGGGTACTTTTTTTGTGGATTTTCTCGCAAAACTTTGCATGTGCCCACAATATTCCATACTTTAGGTCTTCCAGAACATGGTAAATCTGTAGTATTTTCGTCTCCATTGTTGAAACATTGGAACCATCGTTGTGCCCCATGCTCACTAACGACACCTTCTCCTTACACTTCACATATTATTCGAGCTGTGGCAGTTGCTTTATAATCTTGTTTCCAGTAGTGCTTTATAAGGACTAAGTTCAAGCTTCATTTCCATTTTCTGATTGTTTATTAATAACTGAAGACTGATACATGCTCACAATGTACGCAATACTAGCCATGGCATCCTGTAAATAGCATAGCCAAACCAAAGAAACCCAATAAATTTTCCAAAAAACCAACATTACTTATGAGACAACCTAATATGTCACAAACTAAGATGTTTATGAAGAATTGCTCTGGAAGGATATTTATTCAGTTTATTTGGAACATATTGTATAAATTTGAAGTCTGTATGTGCAATAGTTTTGTAGGTTTAAAGTTGAAAGATAACGATGCACATATTTTTCAGTTTTGGGGAAACAATAACTTGTACACTTTACACATGATAATATGAAATAAAATGTATTATAAATTATAAAATTATTATACATATATTGTAAAATTTATTATAAATTTATTCTGGTAATTGTTAATGTGTGAGATTTTATGTGCATGTGTGTGACCAAGACAGGCCATGTGCCAAGTTTTGTAGTAAACCTACTGTACAACAAAATGTATAATTGTGTAATGAATGCTTATCTACCTTAACAAGAACTAGATAGAAGAAGTTTTTATAAGAATCGTATGTAGAAGAATGAGCAGAGAAAGTGATACATGTTTGTTTTGCAGGTGCTGTAGGTACAGATTTCCAGGCACCTGCTTATTAAAACTCTGGCCTGCAAGCAGTTTCCCAGTAGTTGAAGGAGAAGAAAATCCCAGTTTTTTTTTAATTGGACATTTTGGCTGACAACTTAAACATTCTAAAACAATGTGTTCAGCCTTAAATAACAACACTTAGCAGATGTCCAAACTGTAGCATCTTGAAGAGTGGATTGTAATAATCAGCACACTCAAGTAGTCAACAGAAAGGTGGTTCATTCTGTAGGTAAAATGTCTGGAGCTTTGTGTAACAGTTACAGGTAGTAGGGCTTGCAAGGTGAGAATAGTTTTGGTTTTTTTCTGGAAACCTATTGTACTTACGAATATCGTTTTTTAAATCTTTTTTTGACGGAAATAAGCTATTAACATTTGTTTTTAAAATCTTCCCATTGTGCCATTTGTTGGAAACCATCATCCATGAACAGCCATGTTATTTATTGACATCTCTTTTATATAATCATGATTACACCTTATGCCATGAAATTAAAGGTGAAAATTGTTATACCTGTCCTTATATGTTCCAACCTGTAACCTGTGTAGTTGGGCAAGTTTTGTTTACCAACAGGGTGATCACATATCCACCTGCTCAGGTAGTTCTGTTTATGTTGACCTTGATCCTACTATAGGAGCCTGTCGTCTTTGTGCTTCCTTTGTCAAGTATTTTGGGAGTTAAAGCAAAGTGATGGGAAGAACAGAAAAGGCACTGAAGTTTATTACTGGGGAAAGACGTATCCTTTTGTATAAGCGAGATATTTCACCACTGCACCCGGTATATGTTTTAGATGGACTGTGATAAGTTGTGTTATGTTTTCTTTAGTTGATATGTTTATCATTCTCTAGGTTAAAAACATATCTGTTGGCCAATATTAAGATGGTACAAATAAACATATTTCTACATTATATTTTTGAATAACTTTGTGTAACATTAAGACAGAGCTTTTCTTTTGACTATTGGTCTGTGATCTCGAAGAGGTTTTTGAAGCTGTTTAGTCAAAAAATTAGTGTTTTAAGTCTTTATAGAATATTCTAAAATTTGTTTCAATGTTAAACTTGATACTAACAAATTTTTCTTCGCTGAGTAATCAGTGGTTAAATTCTGTAGTCCATTTGCAAAAGGAGACAAATCTAAAGGAAGAAAATATTAGCAACTTTGTCATGATAGTAATTAATTGTTCATGCACACAAGCCGTGTGTAGGTTGTAAAGATAGAATCCTACTGAAAAAGGCAGTGCCATAATCAGGGTTTGAATCAAATGGGTTCAAATGCTGGCTATGCCATTGAATTTTTCAGTCTGATTCTATCTTTCCAACTGATTTGCGATATTTTATAAATACCAAAGTTTCATATTTGTCTTAATTTATATAATTTGTGATGTTCTAAGTTTGTGTGAAATCCATTGTTTATATTGGACTTGATGTTTGTTTCACCAGTGGAAAACTTCAACCCACAATGAGAGTGACAAAAATGTTTGTGTTAAACATTAGCAGTGTTGCCACTATTTACTGTAGATGTGCTCCTTCGTACTTTTAGCAATTGTTTGCAAAAGTGGAAAACTGACTATGCTGATTCTTGCAAGGTTGGCTTGGTTTTGCTGATCCCCTGTCTGTCAAACGTTGACCTCTTCTTTGAGAGGGTTTTCTAGTTGAGACAGAAAATAAAATACTGTATTTTTACACATTTTTTTAACTAAAAAATGATGCATAAGTTATTCAAAGATGTTAGAAAAGAAGTAGAACCTATAGCAGTAGAGAGCAAGTGCCTTTGTTTCCGTGAATAGGGCACATGTTTTTATTTCGCATATTTTCTAAACCTGCTGTGTAACCATTATACTTTCCTCACCTTTCTGTACGCAAACAGTTGGTGGTTGATGAAACAAACATTGCATGCTTGTAGAATGGCAAAGTGTGACCGTCCTAGTGGTGTGGAAGCTGGAGAAAGCACTCACCTTGACCAAATAGCCTCTTTTGTTTTCCCAGCTACAGTCCAATAACATTCACAGTTCCAAGAATTTGTCTTATCGGTCCACTTGACTTTTCCTTTCACTGCTGCTAGTGTTGTATCTGGCCAGTATCCAGTTTTGGAAGAATACAATATATTTCACAAAAATAAAATGGGAAAGAAAAATGGGTTAAAAATAGAGGTACATAAATTATACAAGTATTAAGAATATGGACAAAAATATGGGTAGCAATGTTAACATTATTGGTTCTAATAATTGTATCAACAGTTATTTTGATGTATGTTTTAAGTGAAAAAGTGTTGCGATTGTCCTAGACCCATTCTTCAGTGGCATCTCTAATCTCATCTCTATCCCTTGTGAACTTTAAGAGTTAAAGAGACATGTAGTCATAGGTAACAGTTTGGTGCTTTATGACAGTAATTGAGCCATCTTCATGCCAGATCTAGAGGCTGTAGGTATCAGTGAGACTTGTAGTGGCTTATAAACTATATCTTTTTCATCACAGATTAATTTAGGCTTAATTGTTCATAAAGTATTGAAGTTCTTGTTTACAAAATCCAAGGCAGTGGTGATTACATTATTCATATGTGTTGGGTGTCCTGCATGGTGGTACAGTGGTATCTTATTGTGTCTTGCGTAGGACCATTGTCCACTCTGGGTGTCATGAAACCAACATTCTGGCTGATAGCTGGACACATCACTTCCTGTACCAGTAGGATCGTCATCATGTGTATATAGGCTTGAGAGAGTGCTGCAGTGTGTGTTATGATGAGCTGAGTATTATTTTACAAATCCTTCTGTAACATTAAGTTTTACCAAATACAATCGTGCATCATCCCAGAGGAATCACAAAGAATAGTTGTTCTGCAGAAAACCTCCACTTTGAGCCCAAAGAATGCCATTACTGAGTTGGTACCTGCATCGTGCAAAGTCCTAGTAGGTACCCTTATCTGGCAGGAAAATACCCATAGATGCTACTACACTACAAAACTTGGCCAGTAGGCACATGGCCCGTCTCCCGGACATGTACTGCATGACTTGGCTGATCTCCTGGTAACACATGCATGGACATCAAATCATATAAACAATTATCAGAATAAACAGAAAGTCATTTATTACAAAGATGTTGGAAATGCCGTTCATCTGCATCAATACATCTACGGCAACTTCTGAGGAAATTTTCATTCACACGCTTTATTTCAGGTTCCAAAGTAGCGTTTATTTCTCTCCTGATATTTTATTTTAATTTTGTTTTGTACAAGGCACTAAGAGATTTTTGAGGTGACCATTCCAACTTTTCTCCAATTTCATCTAATTTCTGTTCTGTAAGCACACTCCATTATACTGTTCTTTTCCTACCACAAATTAATTCCACCTCCCTGAATTTATTTACAAACAGTCTCTATTCAGAACTTACACGCCATGAAATTTAGTTTCAAATTGTCTTACTACTTCACTACAAAAAGATGTAAGCACATAACGTATTATACATAACTCTTAGTTGTACTGTATATTGCAATCCATTTTTAAAACACTTCAAGCAAAACTAAGCACTCCTAATGTTATTCACGTGTGAACTGGACTAGATCAGCTCTTAGCGCATACCTAACAGAAGTAAGACTGACGCATGTGTGACGATTAGCACTAGTGCCCAGGGAAATGTAGTACAAGTCAACAGGCTGTGCACCTGCCAGCCAAGTTTTGTAGTAAACATACTGTAGAATGCCTTAATAGTAAACGTTATTAAATTCAAATGGCTAGGTATTGTGTTTGCTTAAAAAGGTTAGGCCAGCTCATCTGGGGGTGATGGTCTATGTTCATCTTCTATCTTCATGATGCTTATAATAAATCCATAACTAAGTGTATGGTATGTTTGTACTCTTTGTCGTGATGGCTGTAACAGGATCTTAGTTTCAAAGTCCAATGATAACATCTGCATTTACTAAAATCTGGAAATTTTACATGGAAAATTGCAGGCTATGATGGTCATTTAACGTGTTGGTCATGTGAGGCCTGGTGGACATTCTAAGCAACACTCAAAACATGTAGGCAATTTATACTACAGTAAATGTCATCTCCATTAATATTTGTGAAGGAATCCATGCCTTCACTGTATGCAGTTTCATTGCTTGTGCATGTTCTAGCAGCACACAAACACTATCAGCAGACATCAGCTCGTGGCATCTCTCTGAGTTAGTTACTGACTGTAGCACCCTGTTTCTTTTTTATAATCGATCTGAACTTAGAAGTATTTTCTAATATAATAACTTTCATGTTCTACATCCTATACATTAGCTAGTTAGTAACTTGTGAATCTCCGAAATGTAATATCTAGTGTGTCTCCTTTTACAAATGGACAACAGAATTAAAGATGCATTTAATATTTGCTGATGATAGCTCATATTACAACTATACCCATAAAAAATGTTTAAACAGTGAATGTGAAGAAAAGCATTTTACTGAACAAAAGTGGTGAAGTCTCTTTCTGCTGTGTTCATAGGTTATTTGTTTAATACCATAATTACCGTATTTGTTCTTGCTGTAAGGAACTTCAAGGCAATGTTGAAGCAAGTATTTACCTTGGTTTGATTTGCAAATGAAGACATTGTATTTGTTAGAGTTGAACCTTTTAACTGAATTTAGAAATGTGAATTAAGCAAAACCACCCCTCAGAAGATAATGTAGCAAGGTTAATGTTTTAAACAATGTCAGTATGTAGAGTTTTATTTTCAGAAAATAAAAGATTGGTTAGGAAAATTGTGGCCTTGACTAGAACTAGTACAATTTTAAAGCAACAGGGTGAACGAGAAGGCTTTGTTGGATTTTAAACTGAACAGTATTTCTTTGGCTTTATGATCTCAACTCTGTACGTACCTGTAGTAGAAATACACCTTTTTTGGAACTAGTCCAGCAAATGAAATTATTCAATTCAGTCACAAGTAGCTGCAACTTCCAGAGATTACGTGTATAACTTCTCAATTCCCTAAAAGTAAGAAATAAAAGCACAGATATAATTGTCATCCTGTATAAGGGCAATACCAGCTATATTTTTGCTCTTCCACAAACATGGATTTGAATGTAATGACTAGACATGGGAGAAAATCTCACACGGACGTTACATTGACTACGCATCGACCTTAGAGTGCAGCAGCTGGCGAGGGATGTTGTGATTGGCATGTAAACAAAAGAGGTAGGAAGGTCACTATCAATAATGCACCTAAACTTCACGCCACAGTTCCACTTTGTCATTGAAGGAAACTGCACACCCTCGCATGCGACCTTTCCCCCTGTGACGTAAAAGTTCCATAGTTCAGTTATGCTTACGCAAAGATGATTACCACTGAGAGTTTCTCCCATGTCTGGTAATGACATATCAAGACTGAAGATTTCACAGAAATACTACCAATAGTAGCACCTTATAAGATGATATTCAAGTCCTGACATTCTAGCAGATTTGAGGTGTTTGCTGTGGGAACAATGGAAGTAGTAAACCACCAGCAAGAAAAAAGAAAAGTCAATTTTAGTAGGTAATAATTGTTGAGGATTTATTTCCAAATATTTTCTTATGTTTAATCATTTGACATAAGTGCATGGATAATCAGAGGTATCTTCTTTTAAAATGAACCACTATGGCTTGTGTTTAAAAGAAATGGATAGATATTTTCTGTGACACCCCTGCTTTGTGCTGTTCCTTTCACTGCAGCTGCATTGGGTGTTAAAATAATGTACTTATGTTCAAATTTATATCCAATCAATTCACACTTTTTTTCACAAAATTACTATGTATTAGAATTAAATTGTGAACAGTTGCTCATGTAAAATTCAAAGTATACAGATCAGTGATGGCAAATATTTTCTAACTGTTTATTAGTTACAATTTTCTGATGTGCCAACTGTTGTTTTGCATTAAAGGTTTCTATAAAGCCTTCCTTTCACTTCCATATGCTAAGTGAACTTTTAGAAATATGTGTTATAATAATAGACTGCATCACTTTCGAGTGCTCTTGATTTTTCTTTCTGTGACTTCATTTTGTAAATACCACATAAATTATGTGCAAAAAAAACATAAGATGTATTTTGCATTAACTTTGCAAAACTAATCCCACAGAATTGATTGTAGCACTAGAATTTCTGTACAAAAGTACATGGAAATTATTTGTTGTAATTTATCTGTAGCTTTGGTATTTGAAGGACAAACTAAGCAACTATTTTCATTCAACTGGATGGTGTGGTAAAGTGCAAAATTTGCATTTTGGACATCCAAACTTATTTTCTTGCAATGTATGCAGTAGGTTATTATATTCAGACCCATGCACATGGAACATTGAAAAGGTACACCAGATTTTCATAAAAGACTAAAGTGCTTTTCTGAGCAGCTGGGCATATTATTTAGGTATAAATTAACTGTAGTTAATAGCTCTTTAAACCTTATTTTTTCCTCCTTTCTTTATTTCTTCCCTGCCTCAATGGCATCAAATTTCCTCCATTCTTGCAAGTAAACAGGAAGTTGGACAAGACCCGTGTAGTGTGTTACGAGAAGTATGATAGACCTATTAGAATTAACCAGTTCTTTATCATGAATATAAAAGCCTCCCCGTTTCAGTAAATCTAAGAGCATGGCAAATCTAGATATATTCCTCTGATAAACCATAGCCGGTAAGTCTGGCGTTACCACATCCAATAGTGTGTTCAGTATTCAGCTATAATATTGCTTTATTCTTTCATCCCTCCGATAGCAAGAGGGCAGTTACTTGAATGAGAATACTCTTAACTTGCTCAGCATGCTGCCTGAAGAATCATGATGGCGTTTGAAACCCAAGTTACCATAGCATATTCATCTTAATTGTGCCATTATATTGATAATATTTAATACTTGGCACTCTGAGCTGGTGCTCCCTAACACTTTAAATTTCCACCATATACAATGTTTTTGTTAGTACTGTTTAGGCGAAAAATAACCTGTCTTTTCTTTCTGCAGAATAAATTTGTACATAAAAATATAGGGCAATATTTATAAATCGCAATAGCACAGTGCAAATAATTGTACCAACGGTTAAACTGTAATGGCAGATGCAACATCTTTATTGTGGATGAAAGCTATAAAACTGCCATATGAGTGGATAGCTATGTATTGGAAAATATATGTGACCTGCAGTTTTTAGGGGTCGTTCTGATAAGCCAATGCCGACAAGAGGCAATGTATTAAATGACAGGTCAATTCAATTGTACTATGATAAACGAATCAGGACAACATGCACAAGAACCATTATCATTTCCATTGCTTTAAAACCTACTGGTAATGATTATTCCAAATGTTTAGTTTTTCCAGGCTTGTAGGCCGTGGTCTAGAAGGCATGGTAGATACCAACGTTTCGCCAAGTACTGCGCTTGGCATCATCAGGGTAACACGATCCTCCATCCCTTTGTAGCAAAGGGAGGCCATAGAAATCTACAAACACAAAGACAACTTCAATTGCAAAGAAGAAATACTACGTGTACATAAAGCATGGATACCGGTTTTAGATAGACTTTCACACACACACAACAGTTGTAATAAAACCCCACCTACAACCGGACAATCACTACCGTAGACGGCGCAACAATGCCCCGCCCACCCCCACCCATATAAATAAACGTAACGGACATTAACGGTCATTTCTTCCACTACTTCTCTGCTTCCACATTCTAACTCCGACCAGTGCAGATGGAGGATCGTGTTACCCTGATGATGCCAAGCGCAGTACTTGGCGAAACGTTGGTATCTACCATGCCTTCTAGACCACGGCCTACAAGCCCGGAAGAACTAAACATTTGGAATAATCAAGACACCGGCCGTGAAAGCCTAAATACATATACTACTGGTAATGTTTTGTAAAATGAATATAAAATCACAATATTGCGCTCACCTATTAAATGCCCAATAGGCACATTCACATTTAATTATATGTGATATTTAAATGGTGAATTTCTACAAATTGCAAGATTTGTTGTACATAATTATAATATACACTTCTTTATGGTACAGCAGGCTTGGAATTATCCAAGCTAATTGGGACCCAGGCTATCTTGATACAGTAAAACTTGGATGATAGAGTTAATATGATAATGGGTCATAAACTACAACAAAAAATGCTTAAAATTGCACAGTAATTTTATCGCATAATCCTTTAAAATTTGCATTGAATATTTCATATTGTTTAATTAAAAGATAAACCAATTACAGCATTACTTTTTGAAAGATATTTTCATTTTTTTTTTTTTTTGGGCTAACCCCTTGCTTCACTTGGATAATAGCACTGCAGTGATATAAAACATATGAATGCTTATTTCCATTAATTCCCTTGCTTAATCGCTAGGTTACTGTACCTAACTTTATTAGAACTTTCCAAAAATGAACATTGTGTCAGTTGTAAATCATAAATTTCAATTTTTTAAACTTCTGCATTTTGCAGATTTCTTGAATATAATTCATTACAATCAAACATTAAATTATTTGTAACATTAAAACTTTTCCTGGAACAAAGCACTTTTTGTTTCCTAAAAGAACCATTATTAAAGTCATAAAGAAGAAACTGCTCTCTATAGTTCTCTTCATCCACCTTCAAAGAATATCCATGGAAAATTTGAAAAAAAATTAAGATTATGAACATTTTGAGGTTGCAAAAATGTAAAAAGACAAAATTGCAAGATTTAAATGGTCAGAAGAGCAAAACCACAATTGTGGCTAGTTCTATATTTGATTTTTCTCTATATACATTTTTAAAAAGTGCTTTCTATCCCCTCCAAAATTTTGTGGAAAATTCAGCATTGAGTACCCTTGAATTTGTTTCATGAGAGAGATTAAGAGGAAGGTAAAGACAGGAAAGAGGAGTATTGGAATTTTTCGCCTACACTGTACTGTTATTTTGGAAAAGTCTTATTATTTTTGCTAAAAATTGTTGGGCAGCCATTCTAGTCAAAACTCTAGGGTCAGCTCATATTTATTTATAAAAGAAATTTGTAGTATGTTTTAGCGCACCAATTCTTTTTTTGCTTTAACACCTTGATTTTGTTCCTCTGTAATAGACAGTCAGTTCTCGGATGTTAACTAGATATTAAGAAGTGTACATTAGAATTTTTGTCTTTGTTGATGTTGTGTGATGTTTATGTGGGGCATTGTTAGTAAAAGAATTAAAAAAAAGATTATATATATATATAAAAGCATAAATCATTGCATCTTAGGAAGTACCTCCGTAGCACAGTATTGCCAACTTAACAAGCAGCTGTTCTAGAAATAATTACACCAATGTTTCTTGTTTCATTTACGGTGTGTCATTTTCTGTTTCATTTGCATTTTAAACAGCAGAGTTTGCATTAAATGATGTGAGCTTCATCTGTCATGTGTTATAATATAGATGGTGTTAAACATGGCATGCAAAGAAATAATTTCTCCCCTGCTTGTTCTTCACTATTCATATCTTAGCATTAGAAGGACTGGAGTTTACTTTAAGGTGAATCTGTTTTGATTCATTTTCAAATACTGAACAAATGCAGTTGCAGAAAGGTTTCTCTTGTGATTTCTAAACATTTGTATTAGTATATGTACGTAAGCCAAAACAGCTTTTTGTGCTACCCCTTTATTCATTATTTAAATTTTGAGTTCTGTAGCTTTTTTCATATGGAAGGAGTCTTGAACAGAATCTGGTGTCAGAGTGCCAAAGATATAGAATATCTTCTTCTATTACCTCACACTCAATTAGATTTTATGTTCTCCCACGCTAAGGTTTCCTTGAAATAACCTTAAAGGATAGACATTTTCCGAAGACCTTGCATGTTTTCCTGTGGTTGGTTTTAGAAGTGATCCAGCAAAGGCATGGCTTCTTTGATAATTATTAACATACTTGCAAATGTTTATGATTTGCTAGTAAAATGAACTGGAATGGGTGTCTTTTTACAACTGTTTGGTAGAGGACATGTCTATCGTTTTAAATGTTAGAGATTTTCCCATGGACATGATAAAGCTAAATTCTATTGCATTATTTTGTAGTTTAAGATTACAGACTGAATAGCATACAATACTGTGATAGGTCAGAGCTTATCTAATGTGTGAGTCCATCCACCATGATAATGGTGCTGGACTGGAACAAAATGCACAGCATGCAGAGTTAAAAGTTGGTGACACTATTGTCCCCCACTAAATGGCTACAAACATTCAGTATGAATTGTGTGAAGTGTAACCGCCTCACATAAATTATTTATTATCCACATTCTATGACTGCAGGATTTGTTTCCATCTTTTGTCATGTTGTGAAGCACAAAATATGGAGTAATCTGTTCACAGCTTAGGAAGTGCATTCTTTGCTTTAATACATGTTTGCTGTAGCATCAGGAAGAATTTCAGCAAGAAACTGTAGTACCAGGTGTTCAAGGATTCTTACAAAACAGAATTCACATTTATATTAAATGTAATATTTGTATCATTTACTGCACTGGATATTTTACACATTCTAAACTTTGTCATTGCAAAATTATTACATTTTGCAGGACAAGGGAAAATGTTATGGGTTTCAGTTTCAGAAAATTGGCAAGTATGAATTAATTTACTCTGAGATTAGCTAGAATATTTGAGCTGTCTCTCTGAAACCACAGAAATACAAGATCCTTCAAAATTTGAGAATGAGTGCAGTAAATTTAAAAGAAGTGACAATCATTGAATCTCTTCAGAGTATTTTCCATTGCATTCTGTAATGCAAATACATTATTCATCTGTATCCTCAAATTGTTGATAAGAAATTTCTTCTTTGGGGGAACAGAAAAAATCTGCACATGGTGGAGATCTGGATGGACACTAACTGAGACCATCATTGGCAACAATTCCTGCTCACCTAACTTTGGTTGGGGATTCTCTCTGGGAAATCCAGATTGATGACAATTGCTTAGTTTTTGGATTGTAATGGAAATATCCATCTTTCATCACCATGGTTGTAAATGTTTCTGATCTTCCTCCATCAAATATTTCTTTTTGTTGTGCTCAAAAATGTAGTTATCCAAAAATTGTCTGTGTTGGAATAATCTTCATTAATTTTCATAACATAAAAACAAATAGTGATGGTATAAGCAGACAAGTACTATCTTCATTCAGTAAATCATAGCCCAAGTGCTGTAGATTGCAATATTGTGGATTATCTATATATACATATAAATCAATTGCTGTGCGTTAGTCTTGCAAAAGCCCAAGAATGGTTCAACCGATTTGAATAATTTCTGTTTTTGTTTTGTATGCCTCAATGCTGGGATGGTTTAGAAAAAAAAAGCATCAGGAAAAACCCAAAGGAACAACCAAAAATTGTAAATTGGTAATTTTGTATGAGCATAGCCTCTTCGGATTACTTTCAGTATAGGGCGTTTGTGGCAGACCTGTCATTTGACAGTTGCATCTATTACATTTAAAATAATTTTTTCGTAAAAAAGCGTTGTGAATTTTGAGAATAGATTTGATTAAATCGAATTTAATTATATTTTGGGAACATACATTGAGATCAACCATTCCATTAATGTAAATTGACTTTGCAGGCTTAGAAATAAACAAAAAATTTCATTTTAGTGAGGCTTGAGGAATTAGGCCCAAAATGTGTTTTGGCAAATGTCGAGGAATTAGTTTGAGAATTTCAATTTTGTAAAGTTCTCAAGAAAGCTTTATATTAAATGTTAACTGCATTTACCTTTCATGTAAATAAAAGATATCAAATTTATTTGAATTACCGAGTTTCATTCAATAACCAAACAACACTCAAACCGTACAGGATGCATCTAATATTATCGATTTCAGTGAATTGGAGTTGGAAGGTTGATTAAGATTGATAATCCTTTATTAAGAGTTGCAATCAAGTCAATATTAGGTGGTATGAAGTTCACCGGATCATCTAGTATTTAATGTTTCTTACTTGTTCTTTCAATCAAACTTCCTTTTTGTGCATTCATTTTGGTAGATTTTAGCATGTTTCTATTTTGGAAAAAATGTGTTTTAAAGGGCTAAAGAAATGGAGTTTCTTAAATGTATTTTAGAAACTATGCATATGTGTAGGATGATGGGTGTTTCCTAAATGTCATGACTTTCTTACCAGAATTAAGCATGGAAATTTCTTTAAAATGTTTCTGCTTTTTGAACTTGCAGATCACGCTGTTTACTAAATCCTTACTAACCATTATAATTTATTTTATTTACAATTTTGTTATATTCCATGTTGTATTCTGACATATTCAATCGTACATTCATTAATCTGTGGGTTAGGCAGTTTATAATCATATGCTTATGTTGAGATTCAAAACCACTGGGTTTGTGTGGGTTTTCTAAAAAATATCAAATCAATTCTGTCGCCATTTCTTATTAACTTCAGATCCAAAGGGGGTAGCATGTTTTCTATTTCCATGGAAGTTGAAAAATTTAAAAAGCATCTTGTGGAATCTTTTTGTTAACTAGTTAATGCATTGCGGATAGTTACTTTAAAAGGATTTACTGGAAGTAATGCAATAGTAAATGATTAAGAGAGAATTATATTTTTGATGACAGGTTTTCTGTCAAAATGATGCAGTCCTTCTGGTGTTAAGATCTTTAGAAAATGACACAAATTGGTATTCATATGTACAATGTATGTATATTTTTAAATGTTTGACAACGAAACCAAGTCCTGTCCTTTTGTTTGCTAGCATGTTAGTATTAAGTTTAGTTCTACATAGAATTTTTACTTTTAGTTGTTGGTTTGCATTCATCTTTCTCGTAACTCTGCTTGCGCATGGGTAAAAACACATACTACTGTGCAAATAATAAGGTACATTCCAGTGTGACAAACTGCATGTCGTTAGTTATGTCACCGACAGGCAGTGTGATCTGTTGCATGTTCAAGTAATATATATGTATATATATATACACACTCTATACTTTTTTTATGGGACGGGTGGTTTTGTAAAGTAGACAATGTTCAATGTAAATATTGTATCAAAAATCTGTTGTCGTGACAAATCTCATTATTTTTGCTTTGCATATAACACAAGATAGTCTAATAATGAATAAAACATTGCAACAAAAGTAAAAGATAACTTATGAATGCATTAATGCAGTAAATAATACTGACCAAAGAATAAAGATTGTTGTAAAGCATAGTGTAATATGTTGTAGGAGTGTAAGTGTATGACAGGAAACATGGTACTGTCGCTCAAGCCTGTTGTTGAATACATACTTTTCAGCAAAACCCTCATCACAATAAAACAAACCCAAGTTAAAACTGTTGTCATTAAAATTAAGGGTACTGCACAGAAAATGTATGTTGGCTTTGAAAAATATGCTGAGACAAATCAGTTTCTCTAGAGTCGAGCAATAACACTTAAATGTTAGGAAGATGTTCTCTTAGGTTCGCTTTGTTTGTAGTTAAGTTTCATTAAAATAAATCGCACCTGTTTCCTTAATTTAAGATTGCACACAAGCACACATGCATGGATTGTGTTAAACAACATAATTGAATTCTTCTGATGAAGAGAAGAAAAACATTCAAATGTTGCAACATACATGTTTTTGAGGTTATGTTGTTTTAGTTTATAGAAACCTGACAAGTGTTAATTAAAAAGAAAAGAGCTAAGTCAGCACCATAAGTCATAATATTTTTTTTGTCCATAAATATTACTGCTGACTAATAGTTACGTTAGAATATTGGAATGTTGCATTAAGTTCTTGTATGTCTTGAATGTTTTTGCCATTGTCTTAGTTTATGTGAAGCAGCATTTCATTTGTTTTAATACATTACTGTGTTATGTACCAAATGACAAGTCAATATCTGACGTATATTGCATCAAATAAAATAAGTGTTGAAACATTTTCATTTATTTGATCTTTTCTTCAAAATCAAAAAAAATTAACTCCTTCATTACAGTCTGGCCATTCTCTTTCCATCCTAGATGTTTCCCACAGCCATATATTACTGGTTCTGACTACAAACATGTCATCAGCTTACTGGGAAAACCTGCTAATTCCAGTTTTGTTAAAAATTGAGCTATTGTCTCTTCCAAATGCATTATATTCAGCTGTATAGTCTGAGAATTCACTAAGTCAGGGATGTCAGCTGGAGCACTTTCGTGCCAGAAGCACATTTGTGTGTACAAAAGACAACTGAGAGTAACCATGAATGCAGCAAAAAATTTCAACACTATTAAAGCATGCGTACAATGATCTGAATGTAATTACTTTTTACAAATCTTTGAGCAGTGTACAATATCCAAATATTTGCAAATGTGCTGTGCAAATTATGACAATGTCTGCCAGCACTTATACATGTGAACAGTTTTGTTCTTTGATGAAGCTGACAAAGCCAAAATCAAGAGCTAAACTCATAAGAATATGGTGGCTCCTGTTAAACTTGCGTGTTGTAGTAATAAATCTCTAGATGTAACTAAGTTGGTATGAAAAAAACATTCAAGTGAATGTGATGACCTGCAACTTGAGATTTACTTCGCTACATTATTATTTCTATCACAACCAGATTATTTAGTGTTTTAATAGTAAGCATATATTCTGACTTCACAAGTTATTCATGAAGAGAATGGTACCCAGGTTATATTTTGTTGTGTTATGGAGAAAGCTGAGAATTTCTGTTCTGTGATAGCATAATCTATTTTCATAATCATAATATGATGGATAAATTAATATCTATTTAAATTACATAGATACAATGTTAAAACATACTAAAGTACATCATGAGAAAGTGATTTTTATAGCAATATTTTTAAAAGAATAAGCAGCTATACCAACAGTATTCTTCCAAATGTTTCACCACTTGTAGCTTTAAATAAATACTCGTAGTTTTAGATGATGGATAAATTATCTATTTATTTAAACTACATAGATACAATGAGGTGGTGCCATGGCTGAGCAGTTAAGACTGTTTGCCTACCACCTAGATAGCCCAGGTTCGATCCCAGGGAGTCATATGTGGTATTCATGATGGGTGAAGTAGTGTATGGGCGAGTTTTCTCTGGTTTTCCCCACCACTCATTCCACCAATTACTCCATCACCTATCCATTCATTGATTTTGCCTGCATTTCATATCAATGTTAAAACATACTAATGCACATCATGAGAAAACAATTTTAATAGCAACATTTTTAAGAGTTATAACAGTATTCTTCTAAATTAACTATTAATAATTAATAGCCACACATGCATCAGTATACTCCAGTACTGTTAGCGAGGAGATTTAGCCAAGCGGTATGATACAGAGTGTCAACAACACTAGTTTGCGTAGATAAAACTAAACCCCGGCACAACAGCCCATGAAGGGCCAAGGCCTACCGCCCAGCCACTGTGTCCCCCACCTCTGCCCACTACATTGGTGAGGTGCAGTACAGGAGGGCAGGGCGTGGTCAGCGTCCCTAGTCCTCCCTGCGCTACTTCTCCATCAGTTGCCCCCCCCCTGGGACCTAACGAGGCTGAGTGCCCCCTGTGCCAGACCTCCCAGAGGGGATAAAATCCCCATGCTGGTACTGGGTACTGGGGATCGAACCCGGGTCCGCCACGCCAGAGGCAAGCGCGCTACCAACTGCGCTACGGAGGGGATCAGTTTACGTAGATAGCAACGTCAATTCTGTCCACCCTTGCTCTTTGACCACCTCTGTTTACCTTAGCACTCCAGACTGCAAAAGCCATGACACTGCTATGTGATAGCTCTATCTAGCTAAAGGTAGCTGAAATGTGCCAAAGTATTATATTCTTGACAGAGAAAACTATGTAGGGTGTTTTCCTTGACAATGCTTTTACAGCCAGTTATAAATTGTGAAAACCTGCTAACTGCACATAGCTTGTTTTCCTGGACAAGGCATACAGACAAAATCTCGATAAAGGTTTAAAACACAATTTTCCTCACATTATTAACATTTCTTTATAGTCACACTGATTCTGTTGCCCTTTTCTCAGCAGAAATGCGCAGCCGTGGCAATGATACCACTGTCTACTATATGAAATCTCAAATTACATTCTAATGATAGGAAAGAGAAGAAAAGTGGAGCATGGAAAGACAGGAAATAACCATAGTGAGAAAAATTGAGTACTTAGGGGTTCAGATAAGTAGTAACGGAAGATGGCATGACCAAAAGAAAGCAGTCTTTGCTAAGGGCAAAATTGTTATGAAGGAGATTAGAGCATGTGTATTCAAAATACCAGGAATACAAATTAAATGGTTAGAGTGCATAAGGCAATAATGGAAGTCAAAAAGCATAAATGTTTCACAGGTCATAAACATTTATGCTCATTCTGATGAGAAAATGCCACTGGTATCCGAATAGCTTGCACCATTCCTGCTGTTGCTGGAACTAACCGCTGAAATGACAAGCTGTTCTATCCATTCTTCTAAAACTCATTTCCCGATGCTGCACTTATTACGCTTTTGATTTGAGTAACCACTTTTCACAGTTTTCAGCTTTTACTGCCGTTAGAGTCTCTTCTGTAGCTTTATTACAGACGACACAGTGAAATTTTGTTGTTCGGCCCAAATTAATTAAATCGGGTAGGTACACTAGGAAACTGATGGATACAACCACATTTCTCCGTGGGGGGAGGAAGAGAATGTTAATGATGTATACATTTATAAATGTATATGAATTTCTAAAGGGGACTTTAATTCTCGGGGGATTCCCCCCGATTCACCCCCTGAAATCTTGAAGGCTAGGGAAAGGGGAAGCCAAACTATTTTGTGACCATGTTCTGCAGCAATGCCGTCGGATCGTAATTCTTTGATATGGATACAACGTACCTTACCAAACACAATTGTATTCGCTTCCCGAGTAGGCTAAGTTCGTTGCGCTATCTTTGCAATAATTTTTGGACATAGTTAAAATTCATTAAAAGGGTAAAACAATTGCAAATGCTCAACATACGCACTGATACACAGACTCTTGACACACGTAAATACAAGGCAAATAACCACAAAAATGGGATGATACAAACGAACTTGTCAGCATACAGGCAATTTCTAACTGGTTGCAAGCTGGCGCTGCAGAAAGGCATTGTATGTATAACTCTGTTCATCAAGAGATTAGAGGAGACGTAAATAAAGCCACGTGCGTTTTGACCACAGCGCGCCCTCTTGACGCTTTCGCCGTGTAAATAGTCCCTTGAAGAAATACTGTTACTAAGGTCTGAAATGTCACTTAATGTTTGCTAAAGCATGAAGTAAGTGTACTAAGCATAGCTAAAGTGTAAGAATACGCAGTTAAGTGTATCTGTAACCAGCCTAATTCATTCTGCGCGCGCATTATTCAGTATCATGAAAGTAACATGGCAGAACAAGTGAGTGTTGTGAAACATAAGTGCGGCAAACCGTTGCGAAGTGGTGAAAAGTCAATAATATTGAACGTGTTTAACAAGTTCTGCGAGAAATATCCCGAACTTGCTATCGAAGACGTGATGAAATTAACATCCGAGTTTACCGGTGTGTCAGTTGCAAGTATTTACAACACACGCAAGGAAAAATCGTCAGTTGGTGAAGATCCCGGCCAAAAGCTTCCACGTACCAGATAAATGGTAGATGTAGTTTGCGACGAGTTTGTGAGTGTGAGATCTGCAACCCGTCAAAAAGTTCACCAGTTCTTTTTTAACAATGAACATCCACCTTAAACAAAGTGTTGTTGGCAGTTAACTCTGATCCCGATCTTCCAGATTTAAAACGAACTTCCCTCCACAAGCTGCTTCTGGAAATTAGTTACGAGATTGTGAGCAGGAAATGAAAAAGTGTTATTGTGGACAGAGAAGACGTAAGTAGTAGTTAATTTCCATGTGCTACATGTTATTTGGATCAAGTAAATATATCCTTTTAGTAGTGTAAAATGCATATTATACCTACGCGTAGCGGTAGGTAACTGTGTTGCGTCATTGTGAATGCACGTGGCCGCGGAGTGATACAAACCGGTGCTTTGTTTATATCTCCTCTAATCTCTAGATGAACAGAGTTATATATTGCAGTGAAAACAAGATAAAACGCACAGTTTATGTTACTGCTGGATTGCTCGTCAGCCACGGGCTAATCACGTGTTAAATACCGACAACAATGGTTTCGCGTGTACCATTGCTATGGACACGTAGCTCTAATTGGTTCCTTCTCTCTCTCTCTCTCTCTCTCTCTCTCTCTCTCTCTCTCTCTCTCTTCGCTATTATGACCACAATGACGCATCCGTACCCTCCTGTTCATTTAGACATTTCAGCCACGTGGTAGGCAACTGTCAATCATCTTCTTGTTTGGCGCCGAGTACAACTTGGTTTGCCCAAGCTATCGACAATAATTGTTAATTCAGGTGGGTAAAAGCAACTCATTTTTCTTTCGATTCTTTTTTTTTTTTTATTGTTCCACTTATATCCCGCCATTAACTGCAGTGTTCATATCGGCGGCCTTGACTATTGGTTTTACTCGCTTAACAGTGGGGTTTATACATTGAATTCACACACACATTCACACTTTCATTCATACTTCCAGACTCAGGGAAGGATGAGGAATAATCCTGGCTGGAGAAAAATTCCTACCCCCTGCCGGGAATCGAACCCGGGACCCCTAGCACTTTCTTTCGATTCCGTTACATACAGCGTGCGACAAAAGCAAAACTTTCTTCAATATTATCCTCTCCCCTCCATTAGGTATTATAAGACTATTTTCTGATCAGTAAATTATTTGAATTTTATCCAAACAAGTAAACACCGATGGTCTTATAAAAGCAATGCGCATTACATATTTCAGAACTTCCGGTACTCATTTCGAACGATTCTATAACTACTGGTACTGTGTACTGCCCCAATTAAAGCCCTACTCACATCATAGAATCCTATATTGTTCAACAGCGTTTGCTCCAAAATCGATCAGCTGCACAATAACTGAACAGCGACTTTTGATGTATATCTGTCGCACCATTAACTTGAATGGAGAAAAAGCTTGCTTTACTAATTTCACTTTTAATGTGGTCCTGCAAGTATTCTGGTATGCACCCTATACTGTCATTTTGAATGGTTCTTGAACGACCACTGAATTTACTTTTAATTAGTTCATAATGACGCTGACCTTCTGTCATAGTTTCCCAAATTAATATAGAAAGTAGCTCCTTAAAATTTCCACGACTTGTGGAAGAAACTTTTCATCGTGTCCTTGGAATACGACTTCCTGCTTATTAAAAAACACCACAGGTTTTATCACCAGGTTCAAAATATTCATTCCTGTTTAGGCGAATATTTTCATTAAATTTAGTAGTGAACACACTCGCTTTTTATTTTAGCGCATCAGCAATACTGTTCCTATTTCTTTCAAAGGTTCATAGATCAAGTTTGAATTTTAAGTCTTTATCAGCATCCTCATGTTTGTACATTGAATGTGTTACGTTTTTAAAATCGCCAAACCTCTACCCATTCCAGGTGTTGCTTTTCGTGCAAAAATAGCAAGCAATAATATAACTAATTTCTGCAAATATGAGCTGCTACATAGCCAAGGGAATGCAGAAATTCAAGAACTTCTAAAAATTAGTTTATAGCTCTTGTTTATTATTTTAACATGTTTTGAAATATAGAAGTCTAGAACAGTAGCTGACCGAAATTCAAAATATCTCTCTTATCATCATCGTTCCACCTACGAAAAGGTGTTTCTAACAGGTTACAAACGGATAGGCAAAATCATGTGAACACCTGTACCTCGAAATGGTATATTAATAAGGTGTTGGACCCTCATTTGCCCTAATAGAGCTGCAATTTTTGGAATACTGGAACATAATGATTGTAGTCTCCAGTGGAATGTTATGACACTCTTCTATCAGAACTTCTACTAACTCCTGTAGTGACGAGGGAGGCAGAAATCTGCTGCATAGTCTGTTCTCCAATACCGGCTAAACTGGTTCGATAATGCTCAAGTCCGGGGATTGTCCTGTCCCGGGAAGATGCCGCAGTTCATTTCCATGCTCCTCAAACCACGATTGTACTGTCCTGATCCTGTGAATGAGTGTGTTATCGTCTTGAAACATGGCATCGTTTTGGGGGAATAATATTTGAATCACGGGGTGCAACTGATCATCTCAAATGTTCACATACTCTTTGACTGTAATAAGGCATTTGAGAGTTATGATGGGACAAGCAGAATACCATGATAAGGCTGTCCACACCATCACATTTCCACTTCTGTGCTTAACCGTAGCAATCAAGCAATTAGGATTGTGGGCTTCTTTTGGAGTTCTCCAGACATAAATCCGGCCTGATATTGGAAATAACTTAAACGTTGACTCGTCGGACCATATGGCTTGATTCCACTGATCAGCCATCCAGAATTTATGCTCCTGACACCACTTTTTACGCTTCTTTCGTTGGCGTTGGTCACTAATGGTTTAGGCATAGTAGCTCGTCCATGAATATCCGCTTTAAGGAGTTCTCGGCGGACAGTGTCAATAGATACGGGATCTAGAACAGTGCTGTACAGCTTTCTTATTGCTCGGGCACATTTAACTCATGCTTAAGGAGGCACCGGTGCCATCACGGCCGCTATTAGAGCAATGCCCTTCTTTTGAGAGGAAAAAGGCTTAAGGAAGCTATGAATATAGCTTACGTGTACAAAAACATACTTCATGGGCGTATACTGGGAAAATATTGGAAAGGAAATACTTTTGTCTTGAAATTTGAACTAATATTACAAATTGTGGGAGTAAAAATTTGCTGTGAAGGGCGCCAGAAAAGTGCAGCACTGTCACCGCGTTGGCCAGCGCTGGTCTAGAAGGTGACTACTGGGCTCTGCAGTCACTTTAGCCGCAGTAGTTTTGACGGAACTCTTATTAGTGTACGACGATCTCTGTCATTTAGTTTTGATCTTCTCCCACTATTACTATTATATGATTATGTCTTTTAATGTTTTGTGTAGGCTATCATGACTGTTGAAAAAGTTGCTTTTGAAGCATTAAATGAGTTGGCTGTCTTGGTTACTGGTGCTCCAGCTAATCGAGCCTCCACAATCTACCCTCTTTGGAACTCGGTTAAGTCTTTCATTGCAAGTCTACTCTACCCGTGCCTCTGAATGCAAATACGAAGTGTGCGCTACTCGTAAACAGCCTGTACTGATGCCTAGTAAGTAATGAACACTCGCAGTCAAGCGCGACACGCGCCTCACCTGAGTTGTTGGCCGTCAAACACGACCATCCCTTTACTACGACTGTTAACTTTATTTTGCCTACCTCTGTGTATCATTGTCAGGATACACTGCAAATTACCTGATGTGCATGCAAATCTCACTTTAAACCCGAAATATACTTGAATGAAACACTGTATTATGTTGTAATGAATGAAGGTAAAATACTACATTTCACTGCTTACAGAAATTGATTATTTCTACTTCTCTCATATGGCAACATATTTTATGCGCGCACAAAGACTGAAAGAAACTGACACATATTCCAAACTATCAGTAGGGCATGTTTTCACACGGAAACCAGGTATTTTCGGGCGATAATCAACCCCTTAAACCTTTACCTTGGTCAACATGTCTGACTGTTTGCTCCCAATTCACTCTCCAAATTCTCAACTTAGTGAACAGAGTACACAAACAGTTCATTTCCCACGGCAGGAGCACGGTATAAGTATAATCTGTGGACAGGAGTAACACTTTATTTTAATAATGTCACGTTACCATGGAAACCAAACACATGTAGTGAAGTGTAAACTCATATTGCCTATAGTGCTAGAGGATTAGGTTGCTATTCTAGTGCTAGACGGCACACAGCAGCGACCAGTGTACATTGGTTCCTTCCACAGTGCTTTCATGTGTACGTTGTATAGCAAAGACGTCACGTTTACTTAGTTTTGCAATCATTGAAGGACGAGCTTTATTAGGCTAATAAAATTATTTCTGTAACTTAAATATAATGGTTAAAACCCCGTATTAAAATACATATTACTCAATGACTGCTTATGTGGCACTTCACTCACTTCCTCTGAAAAGCAGCCATTAATTTTCAATTTATCTACTACGTATATATAGGTAATATATACAAGGTTTGGAGTGGGGACTTAGCACCTCGACCGAAGAAACATTTTGTGCTTATGCCCATTACGTGGCATCTCAGAAGGGAGGGGTGGGGTGAGAGGATACCAAGGATGATCGGAACTGAGGAGAGATGACAGAAGAGGCCATGGTCCCTAACGGTCGCAGATTTGAACTCTCAAGTGACGGCTCATACACCGTTCTTTAACGGGCTCACAAGTCCCCTTTGGGTCCCGGGAATCGGAAACCTTCCCTCATCTGGAGGACGACGTTTACAGAGAGAAAGCACCTGCCTGCATATCCAAATTCCCGCCGACACTTAGAACTTTGAAACAACCAAGCAGATGAAAGTTGAAGTGAAGTGAGAAGTAAGGTAAAATGCAGGGACAAGAAATTCGGGAGATGTAATTAACCTTCCGAGCATTCGCCTAGAAACCCGGAGAAGACCCCGAAAAATATGTGTATCAGGAAGGGCGGCCACAGGAATCGAACCCACGACTTCCCAAATGCGAGTCTCACACGTTTCTGTGGAGGCATTTCGCTCGGTTCTACTACGTATAGTAAGTGGGGAAAGTGTTTTATTACACTGAAAAAATCGTTGTCCTCTACCACGTGTTGGAGTCTCCTCAATCGAAAAGACTGGTTCCTCAGCGCGCGCGCGCGTGGGGGGGGGGGGTTAGGTGGGGGCGTGGTTGAATAACATAACTCAAAAACGAAACGTTGGGTAGATATCAAACTTGGTATATAGCTTCAGCGTCTTCCAAGGATGTTTACGAAGACATTCAAAAACATTCCCACATCCCCCGACTACCCTTAACATGAATATTTTTCGAAAATGTCGATTTTATCAGAAATGGTGATAACGATTTTGATTAAAATACCTTATGATTGAGATATTTTCATGACTAATGAAATGTATAGTTTTAATTTTCTGGGAATGTCCTCATAAACCCTGTTCACTCTGGTGACTTTTGCGTAATTGGTAAGTCGTAAGAGATAGACAAAATGGTACTGCACAAAACCGCAGAGCTCGTTAACTTTAAGTATAATTTATGCCCAATACATTTCTTTCTGGAGTGAACTATTTCAGAGATACCCGTGTTATCTTTTTCTTTTTTTAATTTTCCAATACACTTTTCTCAAATGGAAGGTCTTTATTCATCTTTTTCTCTCTTGGCTATGCAAAAAGAACGGAAATTCAGAGCCATCATATAGCAACCAGCTTAAAATGATTTGACTATTGCTTAAGGCCTGGAATTCTCGTATTCCCCTAGCACTTACAGGAAAGTTAGCAATAATTTCTGCAAACGTTATCTCGATTAACATGGAATATATAGAATAATAGGCACCGCGAATCTATCCACATTATGCTATTCATGATGTCCAAAAATGAGTCCAAACTAAGCAATAAGTACATTATATACAAAAGGGAATGTAATAGTACATTGCTGTATGCTAGATGGTTTTGAAATAAAGTGAAATGGCTTTGCACGATATCACGAGAAATGAAACACAAAAATCTGAGCTGGTGCATCCAGACTGCCTACCAACTTTCTCTACTCCCTCTTCAACACCCTAGTCATAGAAAAGCTTATGCTTCTATCTGGTTTTTGTTAATAGATATAAACTTTCACTACATATTTTCAAATTTTGTTGTCTATACAAGTTTTTCTCTGTGATTTTTACCGAGCTTATTTACTTCCACAAACTGGACCCACCAAATACTACTCGGTACACTCCCTGTGATTTATCCACCCCTATATGGTACAATTTCTGCACATCTTTACACCTTGAACACTCCAACTTGGTTTTCCTACACACTAACCTCTCGTATTTTGCCTTAAATTTTCTCCATATACAATCGCTCCAACAAACTGGGTAATCAGTTGTTTTTTGGAACTCCAAATAGCAAGGAATTACTTCTCATGATTGTCTTTTATCTTCAACAATACATGTTCCCGTCCTATTATTCGTATTTGAGGTAGATTTACCATAATCAGTCTCACGTTCTTTCGAAGCACACGGGCAATCTTCCGCAGTTGGACTTGAACCCCGAAACTATACTTACTGAAATAATTACTGTACTGCGTTTCATAATGAAACATTGGGGTTCTCGATAACTAACACAATACAATTATAGCTTTAGAAATATAATATGCCGGGCTCTAGAATAAAGTAGTACGTAGAGCCATAGAATTCAACAGCACTGTCCCATACAACGTCAATAACTTTATGCGGAATAAAACTGAATTATAGTAATCCATGCAGTAACTAACGATTAAAGCTTTTAATAAGCTCACTATAAACGTTGAGACGAAAGGCACGACAATTACTGAATATGACCACTGTTTGTTGCGCAAAAATATAACCTATTATTTCAGAGGGTCAAGAGGCGACATTGAGTGTTGTTGCACAATTAAAGAATGCAATATTAGAATAAGGATACAAAATGTTTTGGTTTATTCATATCTTATCTTAAAGCTTAGGTTTCAGCTAAGAGTCAAGCTAGCTTGCATCATCAACTAATGCAATGTCAGCATGGGGAAGGGAGTTGTCATTTCGCCGCTATGGCAAACATTACGTTGGCCTCGTACATCCTACAAACATTTAAATCAATGCACATTTCCATGATTATGATAGAATTTGAACAATGATCGTGAGTGCTTGCTGTAGCCGAGGGCATTAAATTATAAATTAAATTATTTTGTTGTTTAACGACGCTGTCAATTGCCAGGATCACATCAGCGTCACCGAAGTGCTGGAATTTCGTCCCGCAGGAGTTCTTTTACATGCCAGTAAATCTACTGACATGGAACTGTCGTTTTTAAGTACACTTAAAAACCATCGGCCTGGGCCGGGTTTGAACCCGCGACCTTGGAATCAGTAGGCCAGCGTCTAACCAACTGAGCCACCCAGACCGACACCGAGGGCATTTCCTGAGTTTGTAGCAATGGTAATGAAACATGTTACATACTGTGAAAATCTAAAGTGACAATGTACATTAGCATGGGGTATCCCCGGCCCCATGAACTTCATGTTCGTTGTTATTTCTATTGAATTGTTCGTCTGGGCTATCCACTAATGCCCAACCATCTTGAAACCTCATATGAGTAGATGAGTAGAGCCTTATAACTAAGCAAGACAAATATTAAGTATTTTAAATAAACAAGCCAAAGACAGTTAATCAGTAAGAAAATGTTCTCCATATAAAGAAAGTACTGGGTGAATGGCATTCTCCCAAACTAGGGTTGCCAGATCTAGCTGGGACCTTGTCGGTGCACTCTGATGTGGGGTGTAGAAATGAAGTGAAAATTATTTCATATAATTACTTTTTATTTAGAACACAATTACATGGAACTTGTTGCGGCAGTAGTAGTTGGTACACCGTCACCAATTTTTCGGAAGATTTCACCTTTTTCAGCAGGTCTTTTTTTTCCCTTTTACGTATTTATAAAACCCCATGCAAGTCAGATTGTAGTTAAATTGGCACTGCAAGATCGACTCCATTGTCCCTGGAGAAGTCGATTTCTTTCATCAGTCCACTGGGCCGACATCAACAAAAATGCTCTTTCCACAGAGGCGTTGTGTGCGAGGTTGGAAAACAAATACTCGTATAATTTTAGCAGTTGGCATTTGCATTCAGGATTTTGGGTTTCCTTAAGAAAGTAAATCCACCTTTCTTCCGCATAGTGTTTAAACTTCCAGTCTACCAGTCACACTTACTTCCTAAAAAGCTCTTCAGATACATATATTGCTGAAAACAATTGCCACCTGAAATCTTCATACCACTTTCAGTCAGGTATATAATAAAGTTTACAACCATCACCCAATCTGTAAGGTTTCAGATAGCGTCATTCAATCAAACATTTGATATTTATTAAAATAAATATATTATTTCTCGAAGTAATCAAAGAAATTATCCAGACTTTATTTTCATCCAGGGCTTTCTATACCACAGCATTTGATTTCTTGGTTAGGGTTCTCATTCTTTAATTTGTTCAAATTCATCTTGGTTTATATACCAATAAATGTGGTAGTCTCTTCTTCATTCAGACATTTTTAGTGTCGATTAATATACTTCTTACTTCAAATTGCTTTAAGGGAATCCAAAGCTTAGAATTCTCTCAACTGTGGAAACTTCGCTATTGTCTTCGATTTTTCGTTACTCAGCGAATTGGATTCTCTCAGTTTCAGTCAAGTATTGAACAACTAAACGAAATATCTTTTTAGCCTTGTGGTTCGATACGTTGATGCCTATGCCGTAAAATGAAATGTCTTGCAATTGTTTTATGCATTTGGACATGGAGCGTCGTGCGATAATCCTTTTAACAAAGCGTTGTGTGAGATTTGTAGCAGTTTTATCTCAGTAATTCAGGGAGGTAAGGAAGATGTGAGGCATCACATTTCTACGAGAATCATACAAATAGATTAGCGGTAGCATCAACATCGAAGCCTATTTCCACATTCATGATTAAAGAAGATACACAGGAAGAATTGCTCATTGCTGCTGCAGAACTAATAGCAGCTTATAAAGTTGTCAATCATTATCAATCCTTCAGTTCTCTTGACTGTACCGTAAAACTGAATGCAGGAATTTATCCTGACTACAAAGTCTCCGCAACAAATTCTTCCGTGTGGCACTGCTTAAATAGTTCCAGCCCTGTATTAAATGAGAAGTCTGGTATTTCCTCGAATGATTGCACTAGATCTTGAAGGTTATTGAATATTCAGAACAGGATACACAACATACAATGCCACAGGCGCGGCTCCTCAGGCTAGGCAGGGTAGGCATTGCCTGCCCTACCGTAATACATTAACAAATAATGTTTAACTATGAGTCTGCATTTTATCATTTGAACCGTCATTTTCCTTAAATTGCAGTTCAGAAAAGCATGGTCAAATCCTTGAATCTCAATTCCGATTCATCAAAACTGCGCTGGGTGTTTGAAACGCGCGGCAGGAATACGCATGGAACCTGGGCAGTGGAGAGCCAGCAAGCTTAACCTCTGCCGGCCCGGCCCCCTTTCCTCAGTACGAGGCCCTTGAATATGGATAAGGAAATATTCCGTATGTATATGCACTCCGAGCATGCGTAGACGCGTCTGCCAGCACTCGGAACACTTGCCTGCCCAAATCCGAATTAATGCGTCTTTTTTCGAACAGCCATACTCTACGAGCGAAGATCTCAGAGACCCTAATCGTGTCGTTATGACTCTGTGTATAATAATACCAGTGTGTTGTAATACCAGCATGACCGACTTAATTAGTGAACTATTACAAAGCCTGCTTTCGCGGCGCAATGAAAAGAGGAGTATTTCAGCTATTTAACACAATGTTACAGTCAGACAATTTTTCAATTTCTTCATTAATTTTAGTTTTGGCGGTAATTCGTCCGTAAGTCACACTCATTCACTCTGCACTTATTAAACAACTGAACATATATCTATTGTTTGCGTTATCCGCAATGACTTCGCCCCCTTTATTTCGGATAAACGGGGTTCTACTGTACTACGACGACGACGGCGGCGACGACGACGACTACGACTACTACTACTACTACTACTACTACTACTACTACTACTACTACTACTACTACTACTACTACTACTACTACTACTACTACTACTACTACTACTACTACTACTACTACTACTACTACTACTACTATTATTGTTGTTTTTGTTGTTGTTGCTGTTACAATGTGCCTACCCTAAAATTTTGACTGCGAGCCGCCACTGCAATGCCATCTCTGAGACGACCATGTAAACAAATTTAACGTAACAATAACAGGTTTCATTTACATGTTGCACTAACATATGGCATTATTTCAGTACTTGAATCAAGCTCGCAACAGTGTTTTGCAAAATCTGGGCAAAATTGGGTCTTGTCGGGATGTCGAGACAAGATGGTCCATAACGGTGACTATCCCGATATATCGGTTAGGATGGCTACCCTACCCCGAAAAGAAAATTGATTGGACGGCGTCACCTACTTTCCCCCCTCCAATATGACCTTGGTCATTTCCTTTCCATTAACCATCAAGTGTCGTCGTACTTGCCAATCTCCTATTGCTCTTTGTGGATTTATGGTATGTCACCCTAAAATGCTAGCATGATTTGGCGAGATTATGCAGCATCGATACCTTTCTACACACTACCCAAACTGCAAATACTGAGCAAACAAAGGCATACAGTCGTAGCAAACTGAAATATGTAGGAAAGCAGTAAAGCTCTAAGGAATTCTGAATCAGATACCCAATTCTAAAAAACGCAAAACGATGCCCTTTAGACTGGAAAGCGATAAAATGCATGATCATAAAGCTGGTACAAATAAAATCAGTCACTGCTAGGAGTAACTCTAGCGCTGCGGAAAATCGCAGAGTATTAGTTCTTCAAATCAAACGGTGGCTCCTTCCCTGTGACGCCTTCGATTTCTGGCCTGTAAATCAAAATTCAGGGAACACTGAAGTGATATTTTAGCCTGTTTGGCTAAAAAAGCTTTTAGTTTTTTATTCCAAAAATGTACCATAGCTTAAATAATAATCAGCGATGTTTTAATTTCCTAGGTAAGAGGAACACATATTTTGAACACCATGTTTAAATCGGTGCCAGGATGAGTCCAGGTGTGAGTACGAGTTGCCAGGGTTAACCCCGGCGGATGGTAAAGTGGCCACGGTACCTATCCGTTTAATTACGGATTTACCCGTGAGGTGGTATAGGTTTGTCTACTTTTACAAGCTTTAGTATTATGTCTCTGATAGTGCAGGTTGGCTTCCTGTGTTGTCATTGGTGGTGGGATGTATCAAAATCTTGGATGTCTAGCTATCCATTCGACCATTGCCCTACTGCTTACTTGGTCGCGCCTCTGCCTCTACCTTTTAAATGGGCGTGCCCGCACCTTCCATTTCACGGAGGCTTGGAATAAATTGCTTTTAAACAAGGCGCTAAGTGTTATGTTGTATCTGCATTCACCGTAGTCCAGTCAAACAAGTTCTCCAATAAATCTTATGTAGTGCAGTGTTTTTCGTTTGTCATTTGTTGATTTCTGAAGTTATTTACCATGCTTCTATTTGGCTTGGCAGATTTCTGTTGTTCTTACTTGAAGTAATTTAGTGTGTTTACAAAGTTATTTTAGTGTAATTATTCATATACACATCTTGTGTATTATTACTTATTTTATTTGTGGCGAAAATAAAGATTAAGTTGTTGCTTTAGATACTTTACTTTTATTTCTACGAACAGATCATGTGTTTGTAAACAGTGTATGTTACATTTTAAAGTCTATGGCGTTACTTTCAACTACACCTTATAGTGGGCTACATGTGTATCAAATATTAATTCATTCATCATTTTCAATTACCACGTTGCGGATTATCTACAATTTTGGAATAATTTGCCTGTTGGAGGAAATCGATTTTTATTATACCTACTCAATTAAATTGCTATGAATTAATATAAATTTCCGGCGGCTTTTTGGCAACAAAATAGAGACAAATGTTATTCACTTGTTGGCAGCTCTGCTGGTAGAATTTCAGTTTTGTATCATCTTGAGGTCATTGGACGCTGGTCTTTATGCACAGTGAACAAAATGAGTGACGCATAGCGAATGATCAATCAATACCGTCAGCTAACGTAACTGAGATCCCTCGAGTTTGTAACAAACAGTTGAACAGAAAGACTTTGAGTCTAGGGTAACCGTTGACAGCTTTGTTAAATCTCTATCCCCTCTCTTCATTATTCATGAGTATCATCATAATTTAGTTCTTATAGGCATTGGTGTTTTCCAGCTACTGTTGCGCAGGGGATTTACCAAGAATGTAAAATGAAAAGTTTGGTAGTACCGATTTGGACTTCAAACGCAAAATTTCTATCTTGTTTTCTGTATCTGTATTAGTTACTTTAGTTCTCTGTAGGAGCCTCAGCGGTAGTTATTGTTTTGCTCTCTTAAGTTCTTGAGAGTGCTGTGAGCAGGAATAAAGTTATGAATGATCCTATCTGAGGCATTGTCCCATGTAATGACTAACAGATAGTTTTCTGGCGAAATTCTACATAACGAGGTACAATATAATTTATAGTAGTGCTTGATTCTGAATATTATTGTGTGCCTAAACTGATTTGTTCAATGCTGTTTTATGTTTTCCAATTTTTTTATTAAAAATATTGGTGTCGTAACTGTTCTACCAACTGTTTCCCCCCTCTTTACAACTATTACGGCAGTGGAGTTTGTAATTCTTGTATATTTAAACATTATCATCAGTGTAATATATTGTCTAAGCTGTATAAGAGCTGTGAAACAAATTCTGGGCGAATTTTGTTATATTCTCAACATTTCACATGTGGTGTGCCCAGTTGCCAGATTTATGACCATATATTAGTGTTGTCATCAGAGCAAAGAAAAATATACCTCTGTAGGTATAGTGTGTAATGAAGGAGATGGAAGAGAGCGTGAGAGTTGATTTTAGGAAAGTGTGACGAGGTAGTGCGCATTGGCAATAATATTGTAAAGTTAACAGTTGCAGATATATTAACCCAACTTTCTTCTAAACTACATCAAAATTTTCGATTTTTTATTTCACGGATAAGGAATTCTAACTCAAAAGACGTAAGAGCAAATTTCCATATGTGGGATACTCCACTGCGATTGGAGGCCAGAATGTTACCTCATACTCGGTTTCAGTAGGGAGATGGAAAACGCATGCTGCTGAAGTGAAGAGGTCGAAGCATATTGATAAGTGACGTGTGGTGCAATAGCTAAAAAAATGTCGAATACATCTTCAGAAAATCTGGAAAACACCTGTGTAGTGTGTTTTAAAAATGTTTCCATATATTCAGTTGGAGACTGTGATCATCCAGTTTGTTTCGAGTGTTCTACAAGAATGAGAGTTCTTTGCCGTCAGAATGAATGCCCAATATGTAGACAAGATATGCCGAAGGTAAATACGTTTATGGAATATTTGGCTATTTGTTTTTATTGCATTTTTATTTCTAGTATTGTTTTGTAGCTATATTCTGTGTTCTTTAATGATTATTGTTTATTTTTTAGGTTATATTCACCAAGGACGTACAACCATTTCGGAACATTAAAAATAACAACTATTTAATGGATAAAAAATTTAAAATATGTTTCGATAGTGCAGAAATTCAAGCAGCTTACAGTCGACTGTTGGAGCACGTCTGTACCAAATGCCCTTCAAGACCAGCGTTTAGAACTTTTCAGAACTTAAAAGATCATGTCAGAAAGGAGCATGAAATGTACTATTGTGACTTGTGTGTGGAAAATTTGAAGGTAACGTAAGTTATATGTACAAGAAAAATAATTAATTATAGTAGGAATATTGCATTGCTCAAATAAGTACCTGCTAATATAAAGATGAAGAGGAAAGACTGGGTCAAAGTGTCATGAAGCTTGGTTGTTTACATCCCTACTTTATGGTATGAGAGAAAGTGGAAATTATGATGTGATATTCACATTTTGTGCATTGAAATTCTGAAACTGATCTGTCTGCAATGATTCAAAACAACTTACTAAGTTTTCTACATAGTAAACAAAACTGAGGGAGCAACAAAATTGTTTATTTTATTGTTTATAAGGATAATCCTGTACATTTATGTATGCATGTTTAATAATGTATGTTCTTTATGTTATAGATATTTACTGCAGAACGAAGATGCTATACCAGACAGGAGTTGGGTCTTCATCGTAGGAAAGGTGATCCAGATGACAGATCCCATAGAGGTCACCCACTCTGTGAATTTTGTGACCAGAGATACATGGATAATGATGAGCTGTTTCGACATCTCAGACGGGATCATTTATTCTGCCATTTTTGTGATGCCGATGGATTTCATCAGTATTACAGGTAAATAAAAGTCTCATGTAATTTGTATTTAAGGTGATGTAGCAATGAAATTTGGCAAAAAATGATAAAAATGTAGATTTTGTTTTATGTGTATACCTTTGCATTTATGCTGTTATTTTTCTTAATATTGGTTGTTCTTAAGGCTTATTACTGCCATTCAAAGGGATCCATACTCTCAAGACATGCTGGCCCTCATAGCCGTGGTTGCTGGAGCATGTTTTTAGCACTTCATGTACAGGGTTGCAGGTTTGATTCCTGCCTCGGGCATGGATGTTTGTGTACTGTGTATATGTGTGACAAACAGGAAAAATCCTATGAAATAAACCAAGGAAAAGAAAAGAAAAATAAAAAAGTTGGTGGAGTGGTAGTAAAAGAAAAGATAAAGCACAATGTTGTACTTTGTCCATTTTCTCCGTTGATTTTTCTTGGGAGAAGGGCCCAAAAATATGATCTTTAGATAGAAGAGCAAAATTCAAAAAAGAACAGTTAGTTGGGTGGATACTGCACTTGGTACAAAAGTTCAGCATCTTCTAAGGAAAGAAAATGCCTGACCCAAACAATCCTTTGTATGAAGAAATATTTGTTTTGAATTTTCTCAAAACAGGCCGTAACAATTTGGGTTAAGAACATATTTAAGATAATTGTACAACTAAAAAGTGTATATTTTGAGTTTGCAATGGATAGTCCACAAAGTCCTTATCATTCTGAATGAATTTTGTATAATTGGTAAACCATAAGAGAGACAAATACTTAGTGCATGGAAAAGTAGTTTAAAACACATTTATAGCAGACACAAAATGTAATGGAACTGAAAGCTGATCACTATTCTCTTGCCTGTTGTGCAAATATTATTTGACCAACTTTACAGGGTGATCTCACAGCATATGTAACTATACAACACTGCAAGGCGTGGCGAGCTTCTGATTGGATATTGTGTTGACCAGCAATTAAATTTTGTGTCAGTCATAACATCAGCTTTTTTTTTTTTTTTTTTTTTTTTTTTTTTTTTTTGTGGCATTAAAAGTTTTTAAATATTCTTTGTTATTGGTTTAAATTGCCCATACTTTATCACTCTTGTTTGAAGTGCTAAGTTGCCATTCTTTTCTATCTTATGATATGCAGAGTATGGGATATCAAAGCCAATATATACTAATCCAAGATAAGAACAAATTAGAAACTAAAAGCTTCACTTATCTTAGTAATATTGCTAGATTTTCCACAGCTCACGTGTTTCAAGTTGTAATCCAACTTATTTTCAAAGCTATACAAACAAGTTACCATAGTTGCTGATGCTCATTTTAAAACTGTCACCAATCTCTGAAAACAAAAACCTATAAATACAATCTATTGGTGGTATTTCAAAATTCATAACACAGTCCTTGTTTTTCAAAATAAATATCTTTTCCCAAACCATTAAATCTATAGGTCCATTTAATTGTTTTAATAATTTAACCTCTGGATTAATTTCATGATTAAATGACCAAAAATGATCTGCCACAGGTGATTTATCAGTTTGTTTGTATTTAATGTTTCTAAAATGCTCTTTTATTCTGGTTTCTAAATGACGTTTAGTTTTACCAATATAAACCCTAAACAGCTAAATTGATAAATGCCAGATTTTTTATAATTTGGAATTTTATCCTTTTTAGAAAAATTTAGTTAATTTTGTATATTAAATTTATTTTGATGAACTAAAGTTATTCCATATTCTTTAAAAAAATTTTGTTGGCTCACGAATGGTAAGTAAACCTTTTAAAAATACAATTTTTTTTTTTTTTTTTTTTTTTTTTGAGGGTAGAAACCTCTTTAATAGCCTTTTGATACTTAAATTTTAAACTTAAATAAACATCTTTTTATGTATAAAATCTGTATTAAAACCATTAATTACTGCAGTGTTAATAACGTGTTCATATTCTGTGTTAAATTCTTCCTTATTAAGGGGTATATCTGTTAACCTATAAATTAAACTTATTAATCAATCATTTGACTATTGCATCAGTCCCCAGTATCACTCTTATGTCTATAAAAAATTTATAATGAAACTATTTCTGTGAATGATTGTCAGTTAAAATGAATTAGATAGAAACAGTTATGATGTATGTACTCACCTGATTTGCTCTACTAGCTCTTGTACAAGTTGTTAAAAACACTTCTCTTTTATCTACTTCATGTTAAATGAGTTAGACATTTGTAGAAATGTTTCATTACATGTTTCCTTGCAAGTACAATGAGAAGAAGAAAATACAGAAGGCTTAAGATATAGCCAAATCTTTCAAGAAATGGCTGCTATGTCACGGCTTTGACATTCCATTCTCTTTGCATGTCCAGGACGTAAAAAGACAAATAAGACTTGCCATTTGAGAAAAGTATAAATATCAGAAAACTCATAAATAACAAGGAATATCTCCAAAATGCTTTACTGTATAAAAAATGTATTTGACAAATTGTGTATTTTAACAAGATCCAATTTTTTTATGCAATAAGATTTTGTCTATTAAGGTTTATCAGTTCACAATTTAGATTTATTTTTCAGAAATGTTCACAAAGTTTTATCAATGTTAAAGGTTAAAAACTGCATTAATACTAAGAACTATGTTGTTAGCTAATGCTGGATTTCTAACAATGAAGTCATTGATCCTCTTGCTCTCCAATATTTTTCACTGATGGATGGGAAGGGCACTAGAAGTGGCCGGGCATATTTGAAGGTGGTCTTGGTCCATTTCCTCTTGCAGATCACATAGAGGACAGAGTGATGAAGAATATATCCCAATTCTGTTCATATGTTTTGCCAGATAATTATGTCCCGTAATCAATCAATCAATTTATTCATCCAATTTATCTTACAGGAAGATGTAGGATATGTCATAATTCATGCTGTACATAAACTTATATACAATAAGAAGTGCATATACAATATGTAATTAATTACAATAAATAGTACAATTCTTCCTAATTTTACAATAGTAAATTTCTTCTTCTAAAGTCAATCGTGGGCTGGCTGCAGGTGATGTCACTGGTGAACTAGTTCTCTTCTGTCAGTTTTACCTCTCAGTCACATGAAACAGAAAAAAAAGTCGTTAGTTGAATGTTTAAGGCTACTATTACATAATTTCTCAAGACTTATCTATATAACTCATATATTCTTCCACTGAGTAGACCTGGTTGAGATTTAGGAATTTGTGAATTTCCTTTTTAAACTTAGTTTCTGATTTATTTCTCTTTAGAGGTTCAGGGAGTTGGTTATATATTTTTATGCCTCTGTATTTAAATGATTTCTGGAAAAGTTTAGTTCTATGGGCCTTTATATACAGTTTGTTTTTGTTCCTGGTGTTATGAGCATGTATATCTGTGTTTGTTGTTATGTTACCCAAATTACCTTTAACATGAATTAACATTACTTTTATGCAGAGGCTTGGAAAGGTGAGTATGTTTAATAGTTTAAAATACTCTCTACAGCTTTCTCTAGGAGAGATACCCATTATGATTCTTAGCGCTCTCTTTTGTAATTTGAAAATTGAATTACTATAACTTGAATTTCTCGATAGCTTTATTCCATATGATAGTAGTGGGTGAAAATAAGAGTAATAGGAGGTTTTTAGCACTCCACTAGAAACGCAAGACTAACTGGAAAAGGTTAAAGCATACTGTACTTAATTTCTTTGTCAATTTCTCCACATGTTGGTCAACCCACAGACCCTAAAATGTTACTTCAGCTTCTAGCTTTGTTATTTTGTATCTAAATTTGATGCTTGGCAACCTCTGGTTCTTTAGAGTTCTATTGTGTAGTTGGACAGCTACAGTTTTGTCTTCATTGATTATGAGTTTGTTGATTTTAAACCAGTTAGAAATTTTAATTATTGTGGATGATATATTATCTTCAAGTTTTTTACCGTCCTTTCCACTAATGAGTATACTTGTGTCGTCAGCAAAGAGTGTAATTTTTACGTCAGGTTCATCTTTTAAAAGGAGTGGTAGATCATTGATGTAGATCAAAAATAGAAGGGGACCCAGGACTGATCCCTGGGTTACACAAGAGGATACCTTTCTTTTTTCTGAAGTTCCTTTTCTCAGAGTCTTATTTTTTATATCTAAATAATCAATTTCTACTACTTGTTCCCTGTTTACTAGATATGTAGTAAACCAATTATAAGCTATGCCCCTTATTCCACAATTATAGCGTTTATTGAGCAAAATATCGTGATCTACCATATTGAATGCCTTAGTTAAATCGAGAAATAGGCCCACCCCGGGTTCACTACTGTCCATTGAGTCATAGATGCTATCAACAAAGTTCATGATGGCTGCACTAGTAGTTTTGCATTTCTGGAAACCAAATTATATCAAACTTAGAAATAAATTGAATCATTCTTCTATACATTATTTTTGCTATAATTTTTGGAAAGACAGACAGAAGGGGTATTGGCCTGTAATTATTGATATCATGTTCATCTCCTTTTTTAAAAATTGGTTTTACTGTCGCTTGTTTCATGCTTCAGGGAATTATCCATTTTCCAGCGACTTGTTTATCTGAAAGCAGAGGGGTTTTATTTTGTAGCCACTGTATTTTTTAATAATTTTGTTTGAACTACCATCCCATGTTTCTGTTTTTTTGTTCTTTAATTCCCTGTGATAGCCAGTACTTCTTTTTTGGTAGCTGGTTCTAGAAAAAGTGAATTGGTATTTTTGGGCTCATAGTTGTTGGTCTCAAGTGTTTTTGCACAGCTTTTATTTTGCATTTTCTTTGAAATTTCTATGAAGTAATTATTGAAAGTGTTAGCTAATTCCCTGGGATTACTAATTAAATGGCCGTTTGTTCTTAATTGGATGTTTCTGTTGACTGGTTGTTTTTGGTTAGTTTCCTGTTTTATTACCTCCCACGTAGATTTTTGTTTGTTCTTTGAGAAGCTAATTTTGGTATCGTTGCTCATTAATTTTGCAGCTTTCATGACAGATCTATATATTTTTTTATACATTTTGAGACTTATTGGCACATTTGCTTTTTTAACTAGATCGCTTAATTTTCTCAGTTTTTCTTTGGAAATTAATATACCTTTAGTTATCCATTTAGGGGGCACCGGCTTTATTTTTCGCCTTACAATAGGAAATGCCAGTGAATGTATTTTGGAATTGTTTACATATTTTATCTACATCTTTCCCTTATAAACTTCATTCCAGGTCTCTTTGCTCAATAGATAATGAAAATAATCATAATTTTCCCTATGTATTTGACGGACTTTTTTGAATATTGTGCAAGGATTTTCAAACTTATGTTTCTGACGCCATTTAAACGATATGGCCTGGGCAAAGTGGTCTGATAGGCAGGTGTCAATACTTTTATCTCATAATCTTTTAGATCATAGTTTGTTATTACCTGATCAATTGCCATGCTTGATGTTTCTGTTAACTCTTGTGGGAACTTCTACTGTTGGCTTCAGGCCATACATATTTAGGAGAGTTATAAGTTTTGATTTATCAGGATTGTTTGTAAGAAAATTTATATTCATGTCTCCCATTATTATGATGTTTTTATTTGTCTTACGCAGTTCAAAAAGAACAGAGTCCAAGGTTTCTAGAAAAGTAGTTATGTCATTTGAAGGGTTCCAATATACACACATAATAACTAGTTTGTTAGGGATTTCTATGACACTAGCCTCAAAATGCTCTTCAATATTCAGTCTTTCTAGCTTGGTTATGGGCTTTACAGACAATGTGTTTCTAACCATAATCAATGATCCACCTTTCTTTTTATATTACGACTGTAGCCATGTACAGTATTAAAATTTGGGATTCTAAGTTCACTAAGTTCATTGTTATTTAACCAATGTTCAGTTAAGCTTATTACATCAATGTGATTTAATACACTGCTTAGTAAGACTTCGAGATTTAGTAGTTTATTTTTTATACTTTGGATATTCTGATGCAGTACATGTATTAAGTTATAATTGGGACTTCTATCTTTCCAGTTGGATCTACCCTGTCTGATTTGCTCTAATTTATGAGTGTGTTTTTGTTTTTTGGAGTTTTTGCCTTCTAAATTAGTTATTTTATTTACTACTGGAATTGTACATTTTAGCCTACCGCTATCAATCCTATCTATTTTTTTGGCAGGAGATTGTCTATAACTCTGTTTAGGAGTTGCAACTGCCATTTTTCGAGGATACTCAGGAATTACTGTTTGAATGTTTGGTAGTTCCCGTCTTTTATTTTTTGATTTTTCATGGTAATACTTTGCAACTATTTTTTTTAATTCAGAGTTGACTAATCTTTTAGCTGCATAAAATGGTAGATTAACTATAGATTTCTGTACACTGCTGGTACCCTTTTTTGCTAGAAAATCAGCTTTGTCATTACCACTCAGTCCACAGTGAGCTGGTATCCATTGGAAGACTAGGTGTTTTTAAAGTACTGTTAGGTGGGTAAGGATTTTCCAACATTCTATAATTGTTTGGTTTTTTGGTGATAACTTGGAAGTAATTGCTATAATTGCTGCCCTGGAATCTGAGAGAATAACTGCTTGATGAAAATTCAATGAAGTTCTTGTAACGGCAAATACAAAAAAAATTCAAATCTTTCAAAACCAAAATCTGAGACTAATTACAGGTGCTATCAAAACCACACCAATAGCAGCTATGGAAATACTAACCAACCAATACCCCATTGAATATGAAATAGAAAAAGCAGCTCTTATTCAACACAAAAAGTTGATCAGACTCCCATTTAATACATGGAACGAGAAATTTTACACATACACTAAAGACTCAGGAGAGCTTTCTTTCCAAAATTCAAGGTATCAGGAAAAATGTAGACCTTCCTAATTCAAAGGAAAACTTCATATATAAAGTCAATCCGACACAAACATTAGACATCACATATTATTTACACCTGACAGAAGAAGTTAGGAAAAGTGATAATGCCAGCTGTGTTCTAAAATTATTGGCATTAGAGACAATCCATAGTAGATTTCCGGAACATGAATGACTCCATATTTATACTAAGAACTATATATATGGATATTTTATATTATACAGACTAACTACTACTTCTTATTATTCAATTGAATAGAAAGCATTATTTATCAGGTAAGGGTCTACTAGTTTGATTTTCTTCCTGTACAGCATTTCCTTAATCTGGTGAGGCAAATGATTATATACAGCTTTTGCCTTGCTTTCAGCATATTTGGCACCTAGTGAGCCTCTTAGCAAGTTCCCAAAATAGTTCAGTTTTGTTCTTGTGTTATGTATATGAATGCAGTTGAACCTGATTTATGGATATATCAAGGGGAAGAGGGAAGATTACTTGTAACCACGGACGTCACAAAGGGGAGGGGAGCAATCACCCTGGGAATTAATTGATTTAATGTGCAGTCAATTACTGTTAGACTGTTGTTTTAATTGTGATGTAAATAATCGTTTTATTTAGCACAAATTAATATACCTATCCGTATATACTATAACTTATATCTTTTACAGTTTTTGGCAACAGAATAATGGATTAATATTGTTTGATTGCAAACTTCCAACATGCAGCCCTCCCCTGAAAAAACTACTTTCTTTCAATCAGCACATTTACCGCCCTATGCTAATAATCATGATAACAGTATTTTTTAATATTACAAAAAATTGGTGGGTGATGGAGCATTTTTAACTTGATTTTTGGATTTAGCACATACAAATATGTAAGAATCTGCAGAAATTATTTAACATTTTCATTGTTGACCGGTGTTATAGACCAATAGCTCTTACTAGCATAATAGCAAAAGTGATGGAAAGAATGGTGTCAAATAGGTTAAATTGGTTTCTAGAATCACAAAATTTAATTTCCCCATGTCAAGCTGGATTCAGAGACCTCCACTCTACAAATGAACAAGTCTTACTTCTCAGTCAAGAAATCAAAGACTCCTTCACTGGAAAAGAAGACATGTATCAGTTTTTATTGATTTCCAAAGTGCATGTGATGCTATATGCAGAACAAAACTACTAAAGAAAGCAAAAGAAGTCTGGTGTGTTGCACTCACGTGACTTTCTCTACTCTTATACTAACCATTCTTACAAACTCTTATTCCTATATCTTCTTCGCGTTGGTGCGGGATTTTTGGTGGGTGTATGGGATACTATGTTTCTGGTCTACTTGGGAAGGTGTAGGTCAGAAGGGTGTGGGTGCTCTTGATCGCTCCGGCTTTTTTTTTACAGTGTGGTTTTTGTTTGAGCACGAGGTCTTTATCTCAGGGTTGTCAGCTGAGGAATGTCCAGGTAATAAATTGAAGTCTTCTATTTCTTTTAGTGTTTACTTCACTTTACTCATGCCCCCTTCCGACACACAAGACCATGAAGTATTGTGATCCGCGTAACGCACACGTCTGTCTATCCCCCTGAAGATCTGCCAAGCAAGTGTCCTTCTCTCCCGAAGAACTGTATTTCTCAACTCGGCCCTTCCGCTTGGCCAGCTTCACCTTGCAATTAGGCACGTACGTCTTCACGCGTTGGGTTTTTCAACCCTATTGTTCCCTTTCTTTCAGGGGTTGTTGCCTTCTCGAGGCACCGTTACTTTCCCCGCCTGTACCCTCGGCCCACCAGTCGACAGGTAAAGCCTATATTCCATTTTCAATGATATACAAATTATTACATAGGTACGCGGGTTTTAATCGGCGGACGCGGGTTTCCGCTCAGCGTTAGGTAAGATAAACATGTGTACAAATTATCTTATTGCTTATTTCCTGGTAGGTGCAACGGGAATATTAGAATACAGTCCGTTCTCTTTGCAGACTTAACATATGAAAAAATGAACAATGTTCCATTTCACAAAAGTTTTAAGTTTTCCGAAACTCACAATCATAACAAGGAATATCTCTGAAATGGTTCACCCTACAAGAAAATTTATTTAGACATAAATTGTGTGTTTTAGCAAGATCTACATTTTTTGTATGGTATGATTTGGTCTATCTCTTATGGTTTACCATTTATGCAAAAGACATCCAGACTAAACAGGACTATATAGGCTATAGCCAGAAAATTCAAAATATACATTTAATTTGCCATAAAAATATCTTAAACATATGGCATTTTAATCAAAATTGTTCAAGCCATTTTCAAGAAATTCAACATTTTCGTAAATTTTTCCATGTAAAGGGTAGTTTAGGGTGGAGCAATTTTCTTCAAAATCTTTGTGTCACATCCTTAAAAGACATTAAACTTGAATACCAACTTTGGTTTTTAACCAACTTTTCGATTTTGAGTTAGGCTGCCCACAGACTGACACACACACACACACACACACACACAAACACACACACACGCACACGCACACGCACGCGCAGACGCACGCGCGCGCGCGCGCGCTAACTTGGGTATGAAAAAGATGGGCCATTTTCCTAGATGCAAGTGCTGTTTTTCCTTTTCTAAAGTTTCTGCATTTATCTACTGGATTCCATGCCTTTACTGTTGGCTTGAAACCAGTCTCAAAAAACAAACATGAAAATATGAGTGCTGTAATAGTTGGTGTGAATCAACGAGGTTGTCAGAGATAATTCCTGTGTATGCTCTTATCTGATTGGCATAAATAATTATAAATGGGTGAAAAACTAGTTACTGCAGTGCCAAGATGTGCAACACCACAATATTTATGTCCAGCATTTCTCTTGAAGTTAACTTGGAAACAAACTTTAAAAATATTACTGTCATTGAACAGGGATGTAATGGCACAAGCACTGTTCATGGAAGTCAAAGTTCATGTTGTGAAAAGTTAGCTCTAGAGAGACTGTTAGATTGATTAATTTGTCAACTTAAATTACTTCTGTTCACAAGCATTTAAGCCTGGGTTCGATCCCAGGCAACTGCATGTGGGATTCGTGGTGGATGAAGCGGCATGGGGGTGGGTTTTCCCTGGGTTCTCTGGTTTCCCCGCCATCTCATTCCACGCGTCATCAGTGTCACTGCCTGTGGTGGCATAGAAGTAAAAGCAGGCATTAAACACTACAAAAAAACCATCTTGTAGAGAAGAGTGTTGTCACATAAATGGACTATTATTATCTTCTCATTAATATCAATTAGCTTAACAGTACTATGTATCAAGAACATAGCTTATTAGCAATGTTACACTCTAATTATTATTTATTTATGCCAACAAACTTACTGTTGGTATTTTTAAACACACAAGCCGTGTGTGGGGAATGTTTGAGAGGTAGAATTGGAACTGAAGCAGTAGCTTAAGGCGATGTATAGGTGAAATTTGGTGAAAATTGCCGAAAATTTTTATTTTTACTTTTTGCATTTTTTATTTTGCTTATACTTTGTACTTTAATGGAACACTTTAGTTTTCTCAATATCAGCCATTTTTAAAACTCCAGGAGGGTTTGAGAGGTAGAACTGGAACTTAAAACTTCAATGCCACAACTGGGATTTGAACCACAGACCTTCCGCTTACCTGGCGGATGCTCTACCACTGAGCTATTGTGACAAACTGCCAGAATGGCATTGAATTCTTAAACCAGTTCGTATTTGTCCTGGTAAACCACAAAGGTAGTCTCACATCTTACAATAGTAAGTTACCATTGGGGTAATTTGTCTCTGATGTGAGACTACCTTTGTGGTTTACCAGGAGAAATACGAACTGGTTTAAGAATTCAATGCCATTCTGGCAGTTTGTCACAATAGCTCAGTGGTAGAGCAGCCGCCCGGTAAGCGGAAGGTCTGTGGTTCAAATCCCAGTTGTGGCATTGAATTTTTAAGTTCCAGTTCTACCTCTCAAACTTTGCCCACACACGGCTTGTGTGTTTAAAAACACCAACAGTAAGTTTGTTGGCATAAATAAATAATAACTCCAGGAGGGTATTTAAATGTCCTAGTGCGGGTGAGTATTCCTTGCTAAACTTCGTGGCTACAGCTTTGAAATGCATTTTTCATTTTCACTGGCTTCTATTTTGGTCTCTTGCAGGGAATTTTGCTTCAGAAAGTTTGTGAGTAGGCTGTGCTGAAATGAATTTTATATATAGAGCTGAAATGTTATGAATCTGACTCATGTTTTGTTTCCAAACAGAGAAATGCCGTCAGTGTTCTGTAATTCTGTAATTTTGCCAGGTTATTTCAGTGTTCCAGTTATATATTAGGCATTGTTTAAGTAGTCAATAGATTTTAAGTTATTTATTTATGCCAGCAAACTTACTGTTGGTGTTTTAAAAGACAAAGCCGTGTGTAGGCAAACATTGAGGTTAGTTTAGAACAATAAATTTCTAAATTTTGTGAACAATACGAAGGCAAAAGGGAAGTTTTCATATTAAGAAACAACAAAGCAAACTTAAATTTCTTAAAAAATGCTACTGATGCCAAGAAGAAAACAACAGAGGGTCCCACATATGGTGCTGGGGAATTTTAAGTTGTTAAAGTACAAAAACATACTGTTAAACTTTTAAATTCATTTTTTTCAGCATTTTTCACTTTTCAAAATGCTCCTTGAACCCTAATTTATAACGTATTAGCTTGAAATTTTCAGACCTTCAGAGATTGAGATATTAAAATTTTCTGTGCGCTAGTTAAAAATATGAAATAAATGAGCTGAAATTAAATATCTTTCATAACTCATACTGAAAAAATTCAAAATATTGGTAAATAGTATACAAAACATTTTTTTCTCTTAAATTAATTAAATATAAGCAATTTTGTTGTGACAGTCTTTATCTTTGTATACCTACTGAACTAAAATTAAAAATTTATGAGGGATACAATAAACTGTAGGGTTCAAGGGTCATTTCATATGAACATATCAAAAGGAATTTATTATTAATACATATATTAATAATTTAAAAGTGGTTCGACATATGACATTGAAATTTTGGGTATAATATTCACTTTATGTTCTGAGTATGTGGAAAACAATTCAAAGCAATCAGAAGAAAACTGTGGATTTTTCACTTTTTATAGGTATATTGCCTTAATGGTTAGAGTACCCGCCTGGTAAGTGGAGGGTCTGTGGTTCAGATCCCAGCTGTGGCATTAAATTTTTCAGTTCCATTTCTATCTCTCAAATGTTACACTTTGTCTATCTTTTGGTATGTTGTACTCAACTTTTCAGTCAAGGTCTAGAATTATGTAAGAGGGTGCTTAGAGAGGCCAAAACTACATATTTCAGAGGAAGCTTAAATTACCCTGAGAGGTAGAACTGGAACTTAAAAATTCAATGCCACAACTGGGATTTGAACCACAGATCTTCCCAGTTGTGGCATTGAATTTTTAAGTTCCAGTTCTACCTCTCAAACTTTGCCCACACACGGCTTGTGTGTTTAAAAACACCAACAGTAAGTTTGTTGGCATAAATAAATAATAATTAAATTACCCTGTTCTTATATGGTCACTTTTTTGATGGGCAAATTGAGAATCTTTATATGTACTGTTATTTTTCAGTAGCATTCCAGTGTAGAGTGCTACATATCCAAAAGTAAAGAATTATGTTTTTCTATTTTCTATTCTTTGTGACAGCTCTTATGACTACTTGCGAGATCATTTCCGCACTGAACATTACCTTTGTGAAGAAGGTGGATGTGTCGAGGAGAAGTTCACATCAGTCTTCCGCACAGAGATAGATTTGAAAGGTAGGTATGTATGTAATTTGTGTAAAACCATTAATAGATTTGTCAACTTTTATATTTCACCCATAAAATTAACGGAAGCAGAGGCCTTTTTGTCTTTATGGCATATTTGCAGTTTTATGGACAAGTTTAGTGTGTTGTAGATTTTCACCATGGACATGACATTAAATTCTGTGGCATTATACTCTAACTTAAGACAATAAGCTGGGTGGTATACACTGCTAAGATAGGCGAAAGCCTATGTGTGTCCATCATAACAATGGTCCCCGTTCACTGGGTTGCGCCTGAGATTTTCATGTGTAAAACTAATGCATCTATCAGTGAAATTGTATAATGAAGATGTTCTTTTGATGTTGCATGACATCACAGGTGAATTAGAAAAGCACTGCCGATCTTCTATATTGAATTCCTCTTCTATGTGTGTTTCTTCACCAGAAAGCTTTTTAGAAATTTGACACAGCGTTTTGTAACCAGAATTTTTCTGTAGCACCTGACAGATTTTGGCAAACACAGTTTTTGCAACCCTGTGTGTTTCTGACGACAACATAACTGAAATTTTGTCAATCAGAGAAAGTGAATGTTCTAAGAAACTATTTCAAGCTTCGAACTCTTTAAAAGTTTAGGTATTTTGAAGAAATGATGTGTGTGCTGTATTTTTCTTGGACACATACTGCACACTTGGCTGGCAGTAGCACAGCCCGTCTCTCTGTCACACATGCATGTATGTCAAATCAAATATCAAATCACATTCACAATAATCAGAATAAACACAAAACATGCCTTATCACACTAGATGTTGGAAATGCTTTCCATCTACAGCAATACATCTGTGGCATTTCTAACAAAATTTTCATTCACCACATTAGTTCAGATTCTATTATAATGTTAATTTCTCTCATGATTTTTGTTCTAATTTTGTCTTGTGCAAGACACCTAAGAGATTTTTGAGATGATTGTTCTAATGTTTCTCCAATTTTGTCTAATTTCTGTTTGTTAAGCACATTCTATTTTACCTTTCTCTTCCTATCCTGAATTGATGTTGTCTCCCTGAATTTATTTACAAACGGTCTATCTGCTCAGAACCCACACACCAGGAAATTTATTTTCAAATTGCCTTACAACTTCCCTAAAAGATAATGCAAGCACATACGTATTGTACATAAACACACTGTTAGGTAGGTGTTTTTTGTTGTAGTGCGGTTCACGCTGAATAACATTAGGAGTATTTGGAAGTGTTTAGTTTTGCTTAAAGTGTTCTCAAAATGAATCAGTTGCAGCCTAGTGCAACAGTGTTTAAGTATGATATGTATGTGCTTATATCATCAAACTTCGTGTTTGACCTTCCTCCTGTACAGATGTGTTGGTCTGCTACTGCTGCAGTGACAGGTGAAAACAGTTTGGCAACTGCTGAGCCATATTTGTGTAAGTGGTGCAAGTCCAAGGTGATCAGTGGTTTAAAATATGTTTTTTGTGAAAGTATGCTTCACAATAGCTGCGCAAAACTTGTTAATAATATGAAATTTGTGGATGAAAATGCAGTTCAGTGTTGTGAAAAAACCAAGGAGGATTTGACTGTTTGTGCTTCATCAAATGCCCACTCTTCGGAGAGTGATAATTTCCTGGAATTCCTACAGGAGATTAGTGATTCTACAAGTAAAGTAGATGCAAGGTTGGTAAAATATGTTATAGTACAAAAGTATAATCTCATTTCTGCTCTACAAGACGAGGTAAGACTACTAAAGCAACATATTAACCTATTGGTCAAACATACCTATACAAATGTCGGCATCAATAGTGAAAGTAATTCGGACCGTGTCCTATTAACTGAATCGAAAAGTGACTTCTCGATAGTGAAAGAAGAAATACATAAAAATGTGACCAAACCAAACGTAACTGTCAATGTAAGTAATGATAATCTAAAGGTGGCAAAACCTCGAGCAGTGGGTGATATAGAAATATTGTCACCTATGTCATATACTCAAAGTATAAATACTAATGATCAGACAAACTGGTCTGAGGTAGTAAAAAGAAAGCGAAATCGTGCAGCGATAATTGGCAGTAATACAGGGGAGCAAATTCAATGCAAGGTGTTCCAAAGTTTGTTGCACTACATGTTTATCGTTTGTCACCTGACACTAATGAATCCCAGGTTTTCAATTTGTTAAAACCCATATTTTCCGAAGTTTTGTGTGAAAAACTCTCCTCAAGAAGTGCTGAGTTATATGCTTCTTTTAAAGTGAATAAAATGAAACCAGTTATAATAAAGCCATGGATCCAAATATTTGGCCCTTAAATGTATGTGTTTGGCATTTTTTAGTCCTTCAACCAAAATATATCCAAGGGAACAATTAACTTTCTGGAGTGCAAAGTATAACTGAGCAGTATGAACTTAAACTAAAAGTGACTCATTTATATATCCAATCAGCAAACAACAAATTAAATGAACTTCATTTGTTGTTAAAAGATGAAGAACCTGATATTTTGTGTTTAACCGAGCATTGGTATAAACATGGTACATTTTTACATTTTCAAGGTTATATTTTATCGGCATGCTTCAAGAGGAAGGATCATATACATGGTGGTGTAGCAGTTTATTGTAAACAATCAATTTCAGCTGTTAATATTCAGTATATTACTTCTTTTTTTTATCAGAAATTAATTTTGAATGTGTTGGATTGAAAATAGACTAAAGTAAACCTTAAAAATGTTACCCTGTGTATTTTATGTATATATATAGATCCCCAAATGGTATCATTGGTGGTTTCTTGTCTAAATTAGAATTTATTTTAAATTATATACTTAAACAATGTGATTATATTATTTTAACTGGTGACCTGAATATAGATGCCCTATCTGCCAGTATCTCTAAGAAATCCCTATTTGACATATTTGATGCGTTTGATCTGACTTCTTTATGTATTCAAGAAGAATACATAGATTATATGGTTACCAATGTGGATAGTGATTGCTGTAAGTGTACCATTTTTCATCCTCACATTTCTGATCATGCACAGTCCTTGTTATTAAAATTCTCAAGCCAATTTTTCGTGAGTCTCAACAGATAAATATGAATACTTATAGGAATGTTGTTGTTGTTAGCTGATGCTGGATTTCTGACAATGAAGTCATTAATCCTCTTGCTCTCCAATATTTTTCACGGATGATATTGAAGAGAGCAATAGCGGTTACTATTACTACTATGTATAGGAATGTTGGTGCTAGTAATTTATCATTATTTTAGCATCAGTTGCATAGTTTAATGTGGGATGATATATATGTACTTGTGGATATGAATAGTGCATGAAATAAGTTTATGGAAATCATTTTATATTATTTTGATCTATCTTGTCCATTAACTTCAATTAAAGTAAACCCATGCAATAGTATATCGAAAAAATGGATAACGAAGAATATCATTAAAATGAAAGATAAACTTATAAGTCTATTTGATCTCAAAAAGGCCACTTCATCTGATTATCTTAGTTCTCTTTATCACTCATTGTTGTGTGAATATAAAAAAACAATTATGACAACTACAAAGGAGTATGTATCCAAAGTAATTAATAATTCAGAAAACAAAAATAAAGCTGTTTGGAATGTTGTAAACACTGAACTTGGTCAAGCTAATAAAAATAACATTACTATACTAAATATAAAAGGTGATCTTATTGAAAATAATGCACTTATTATAAATGAATTTGCTAATCATTTTTCCACTCTTGTTGAGAAAAAGCTCTTGGACCATTTCACCACTTAGTCTGATGTTTGCACTACAGGTCAAATTAATTTAAAATCTATGTACGAGGGTCCTTCAATAAATAACCGAACTAATTTAATTGTATTTAAATAAACTGCCCTGGAGTGCCATGACTGGTAGTGGTGGAAAGGTGAATCCTTGCTCTAGCAGTGCTGTGAGTGCCAGTCATGCAGAGTGAATCAGTTGGGAGTTAGAGCCCGATACGTGAGGTCGTGTTTACTGCCCTCACCATGGAACTGAAATTGCAGCAATGTGCATTAATAAAGTTTTGTGTTCTGTTAGACAAAACTCCTACAGATACCTTTGAAACGGTGCAGCAAGCATACAAGGACCAAGCTTTAGGCAAAACACAAGTCTTTGAGTGGTATAAACGAGTTGGTTCCATCATTACAACCCATTAACAAAACAAGAGAGTTTGCAGTGGAAACATTCATCGAGCCCTAGGCCTAAGAAACAAAAGTGCAGGAAAGGTCATGCATCACATATGCTTTGACAAACAGGGTATTCTGTATGATCATGTTGTAACTAATCAACGCAAGTAACTGCTGCTTACTATTGTGACATACTGAAGGGGCCACTGAAGAAAAAAATCGCCAAAAAGCGACCAGATCTCACAAGGACTCGGATGGATCTTGCATCAGGATAATGCCCCTGCTCATCGAGCTCGTGCAACTCAAGATGTCATCACAGAAATGGGCATTGAGATCATGCCTCATCCACCTTATTCTCCAGATCTTGCACCGTGCGATTTTCACCTCTTCTCTAAAGTGAAACAGGAGCTTCGTGGTCGCCATTTTCAAAGTGATAAGGAGTTGAACAATGTAGTCATGGGTATCCTGAACAGACTGTCCAAAACTGGGTTCAATGAGTATTTCGAACAATGGGTAAATCGTTGGAATAATTGTATTTCATCAGAGGGAGAATACTTCGAAAGTGTGTAGGTAAATGTTAGTGAAATGAAGCCATTATGTGTTAATTAAAAAATTAGTTTGGTTAAATAAGGAAATTAAAGCTATTAACAGTGAAGCAACAAGATTATAAAGTAAGAACAAATTAGAAACTAAAAACTTCACTTATCTTAGTAATATTGCAAGTTCTTTGGTGCAAAGATGACTAAAGTTTCGAGTTGACTCCAACTCATTCTCAAAGCTATACAAACAAATTAGTTCGGTTATTTATTGAAGGACCCTCATATCTTATGCCTGTTGATGAAATTGAAATTTGTTTTCTAGTGCCTTGCATCTGGCAATGAAGCCATTAGCATAAATGAAATTGAAATTTTAAATGTTATAAATGATTTGAATACTTCCAACTCAACAGGTATTGATGGAATGACTAGTAGAATTTGTTGTTAACTAATGCTGGATTTCTGACAATGAAGTCATTAATCCTCTTGCTCTCCAATATTTTTCAGCAATAGCAGTAATAGTAACCACTTTTTAGAGAGCACCATATTTTTATGTTTTGGCGGTCACATCGCTCTCTCACAACCCCCAGAATGTCTGGAGGACCACACCTGTCGTTGGTTTATGGGTCTCACCGACCTGATTGGGAGAATTATCAAAATAAATTCACCGACCATATCCTCTGATCACCAATCAGAGGACGTATTACATGCCATGACAGGTCAGCATGTTAGGGGTTAAGATTTTATAGAGAAATGGAGAGGTTGGAAAAATAAAGACTCCCTAGCCCTCGGGAACCCTAATAGCATCGGGGTCGGAAGAGAACAAGAGATGACTAAGGTAAGGTCAGATAGAAAAGTTACAGTGAGGAGCAAAACACCAGTAAGTGGAAGTAATGTTCTGCTCAGCTTGGGTACCTTGTGGTCGCTATTCACATATCCCCTAGACGGAGACCCCTGAGTCAACAATGTGAATGTACTATGTAGCATTTCTATTTCAAACATACACAACATAGTATGACTTATTTGAAAAGCGGGGATAAAATAGTAGAATTTTAAAATATATAAAAAATGACATTGTGTTACCCCTTGTCTATCTCATTAATCTTATCTTTACAACTGGAGTTTTTCCAGATAATTTGAAAATCTCTGTTATTTCTCCAATTCTTAAGAAAGGTGATCCTTTTGATATTAATTATTATCGACCTATATCCATACTTTCCACATTTTCTAAGGTTATTGAAAAATTATTACATAATAAAGTTTGCACTTTTTTGAATTCAAATAATCTTTTATCTAAGTGCCAACATGGTTTTACTAAAGGTAGATAGACTGAAACAGCTTGTATTGATTTTATAAATCATGTTCATTACAGCCTTGACAAAAATGTATTTGTTGCTGGTGTGTTTTTTGGCTTGTCTAGTGCATTTGACTGCATTGATCACACTTTTTTGATGATCAAACTAGATAAATTAGGGATAAGAGGTTGTGTTGCAAACTTAATTTTATCATACCTCAGTGGTTGTAAAGCGATTATAAAAATGTCAAACCATTTGTCAAAGGACTACTCTATGAATATAGGTGTGCCTCAGGGGTCCATTTTAGGGCCATTATTGTTTTTACTTTATGTTAACAATCTGGATCAATACATTGATAGTGATAAATTAATAATATAGCTGATGATGTGTCTATGGCTATATCAGCAAGTACCATTGATGAATGTATTAACAATACCAGTTATTCTTTTATAAATTGGTGTAATGCTAATAGATTAATTATAAACATGGGTAAGACTATTATTTTGTCGTTTCATAATACTTTGTTTCCTCCCTTGGTAAATACTCAAACTGCTCCTATTGCTAAATTGTTAGGTATTTTCATTGACGAAAAATTGAATTTTAATGCTCATTTGGATGATATATGCAAGAGATTAAATAAAGTGTGTTTTGCTCTTAGGTGTCTCAAACAATCTTTGGATCTCGAAAATTTATTAAATATTTATTTTTCTCTTGGTCATTCTGTAGTAATGTATAACGTGATCCTTTGGGGCAATACTTACAGTATTCAAAGGGTTTTCCTTAATCAATAACGGATGTTGAGAATTCTCTTAGAGATGTTTTTAGTATATTTGAAATTTTGACTCTCACTAAAGTAAGAACAAATTAGAAACTATTGAAACTCGAGTCAGTTTGTGCAAAAAGAACTTGCAACATTACTAAGATAAGTGAAGTTTTTAGTTTCTAATTTGTTCGTACTTTAGAATCTTGTTGCTTCACTGTTAATAGCTTCAATTTTCCTTATTTGACTCTCACATCTATTTTTAGTTATAAATCTGCTTTAAAATATCCTGAATCATTTATCTTAAATACAGATGTACACAATTACAACACCAGAAATAAAAGTAATATACATATAGCGCATTATAGGACATCTAAATTTACAAAGTCACCAATATGCTCCATGAGTAACATGGTAAATAATTTGCCAAAAGAAATAATGTGTATCAAATCTTTAAACAGCTTTAAAACTTGTTTAAAGGATTATCTTATAAACAAATGTTTTTATTCCTTACATGAATTTTATAATTAAGTGTATCTCCTTTTCTATTGACGTGTCCATCTGTACATTGTGTGGCAGTGACAAAATAAACTTACTTACTAAGGAAGTTGCAAGGCAATTTCAAACTAAATTTCCTGGCGTCCATGTTCCAAATAAAGACACGGTCCATTTGCTTGTAAATAAATTCAGGCACGTGGCATCAATTTGTGATAGGTAAAGAAAGGTAAAGGACGTGTGCAGAAATTAGTTAAAATCAGAAAAAGGTTAGAAAGTCGTCTCAAAAATCTCTTAGCACCTTGCACAAGACAAAATCAAAACAAAATATCAGGAGAGAAATCAACATTATAATGAAAGCTGAACTAATGTGTGTGAATGAAATTTCCTTAGAAGATGTATTGTTGCAGGTGGACGGCATTTTCAACACGTGCTGTGATAAGGCACATTTTGTGTTTATTCTGGTTATTGTTAATTTGATTTGAGGTGCATGCATGTGTGACTGGGAGATGGGCAGTGCACTAGCTGGCCAAGTTTTGTAGTAAATAGGGTATGTCGAGCAGAGATGCCGCACTTGTAATAGTTGACCGAAATGAAGTCAGATGTCAGCACAAACTAGTATTATAGTATAGTATTCCTTTCCCAGTCCAACAACCACGCCGTCAAAGATTACATCATTCTGTTAGCGAGCGTGTATATGAATGGTATTTGTTGTGTTCTTTATTGACGCAGTCGCTACTGAAATATATTGCAGAAGTAAGTTTCATAAACATCCAGAACTACATAATGGTTGCAGGACTATAATGCTTCTGTATGTTAACATGTATGAGGCAATGAGATAACGTACGGTTTAATTATGCTTCAACAGTACCAATTTGTTGCATTATGGCGTGGGGCATTTCACCTTCAACAATTTCAAAGATGTCGCATTAGTTTGAAGCATAGATGCTGCAGGACCATTAATTTGATATTCTACTTAATATTTCTCCTTGCTGCATATTTTTCTTTATAATTAGTTGAGAAAAAGACATTACTTTTGGATTGTCATGCCTCACATATGAACTATCTCACGTTGTTAGAGTGTGCAGAAAATGAAATCATAACAATGTTGTGCCTGCCAAGTCACACTACACAGGCTCTACAACCCTTGGACTGACCATTTTATGGTGCCCTAAAGGCTTACTATAAGAAAGAAGCTGCTACCTGGATGAGAAGACATTCAGAAAGAAATATTACAAGGTACCAAGTCGGGAAACTCATTGGTGCAGCTTGGAATAAAGCAGCATCAGTTGGAAATGCGGTTTCGGGATTTTGGGCATGTGGAATATTCCCTCTGAATCCCAATACGATTCCAGAATAGTTTTATTCCATTTCTGACTCTATGCTTTCAAAAACAAATGTTGTTGTTGTTAGCTAATGCTGGATTTCTGACAATGAAGCCATTAATCCTCTTGCTCTCCAATATTTTTCACTTCATAAATATTGAAGAGACTTAGCAGTAATAGTAACCGCTTTTTAGAGAGCACCATATTTTTATGTTATGTGCAAGATACCAACGTTGTTGGCCAACGTGAGTGCTCAGAAAATGAAAGCAACACTGTCGAATTCCCCTCCTGATCTTCCTCAGATTTCAGATGCAGCCGAAAGTTTGAATTCCACACCATCAAGTAAACACCTTCCGATTACCAGACCCACACCAGTTACTGCTACCTCAACTAACGATTCACCTTCCAAAAACCTTCACCAAATAATTGCTATTCCAATCATTCCATCCAGTTCTGGAAGACGAAAACAATGGGCAGAGGTTCTCACCGATTCCCGAATCTGTAAACTACGAGAAGGGACTCTCAGAAAGAAGTCAACACCAGCAAAGAAACCTAGTGATGCATCCAAGAACAGGGCCACAAGTGTTACAAAGAAACCTAGTGATGCATCAAAGAGCAGGGCCACAAGTGTTATTCCCAATACAGAAAAGCATGAAGAAGAAAACCAATGCTTGGAGTGTTGGGAGAATTTACTTAAGCACATCTTCGAAAGCTGACTGGATCAAATGTAGCAAATGTCAAGGGTGGCTACATGAAACTTGCACGATGTACCAAGGTCTGAGCAACATGTGTGGTCGACAGATCATCAGGGAGAAGCACAAAAAGAGGAAGAAATGAGTATGGCATCTCATCATCGTGGTGCGGCATCTCTACTTCAAGGTGCAAAACGATTAGCTAATTGGAACTCTAAAGTTTTAGTCATTATTCATTAAAGTAGCATGATATTTCCATTCTCTTTCCTGTACTTTCAATATAAAGCTTTGTAGATGATGTTAAAATAAAAGTGATGACATAAATCTGCTTCTATTTGTTATTTTTTATATATACAAAAGGTGTGGCATCTCTGATCGACTTACCCTATGCTGTATTATTTACCCAGAACATTTAATTCTATGTAATTTGCAAGTCATATGCACAATTACGCTCTAGTGTTATGCTAATGTTTTGTTTTAAATGACCAATAGCACTACAAGCATTATTTGTCCAGGTGCCATTTCTAACATTTGCTAACAATAGGCACAAAAAACAGAAGAGTCAGTTCCCTCACAAGCACATTTCCACAAACATCCTTTATACACATTTTTGTTAAACTTTCTGATGCTCTCCCCTTTACAATTAGTCACTAAATCAGTTGGTGGAAGCTGTTTGCCTTTATTTTTAATTTGCAGCTTCTCTCCTAAGGATAAACCAATAGTTATTTCTTTTAGTTCTGCAGCACAGTTCATTTCCACACTAGTACAGATTCAAATTTACTGCTATGGCCAGACATGTCGTTTTTTCACCAGAAATGCAAATTTAACAATTAAAAATGTAAACACAGTAAGAAAATAGTAATGCACTGTAGGAATGTGCATTTATAAAGGTTTAATCAAAATAAATGTAATGTTTTTAATAAAGTCTTCACTCTGGTCCAGAGGTCCCTCTGCTCCCCGGTAGGTGTCTGACCCTAGGCACTGGCTTGTAAGTCCTAGGGGGTGTAAGTCCTACATAAGGGGAGGGTAATCAGGGAAAGAAAGAAAGTTTTTAATAAAAAAACCTGGGACATAAAGTACTTACAATTGCGGTTCAAATCCTGACTTATTTTACTGAATTTTTCAGTCCTAATTCTAACTCAAAAAATGTAATGTGTTTGCACCATTAACATAATCTCACGTTAATACACAAAATGACTAGATTGTGTGTAGAAATGTAAAGTGTGGCAGGTTGATTAAATTCTGCCAAAAGACAGGGAGGGAAATGGTCATTGCAAGGGAAACAGAGAAGGAAATGAATTGGACTTAAACAAGAATGCAATGTGCTTGTGCAGTAACAATCCATCTCTTAAAGTTGTCGATTATACTGTGCTAATTCGCCATATTTCCAAATTCTTGCATTGGCCCTCTCACTTGAAAGCTTCATTTGCCAGTCACAAAATCGTGTTTACGCATACCTATAGCTCATTCGCCAAATACACTGACATTTGGCAAAGTGGGCACAAAGGGATTAAATAAACAAATATATATAAAAGAAAGTTCAACATTTAACGTCCTTTTATACATACCTATAGAAGTAAATACACATTCACATACAGGGAAGAATTAGTGGATGTGCATTTGCGAACATGCAATCACTCAAGAAATGGCACTGATTGTGTTTGTTAACAACGCTGTCAATTGCCAGGATCATATCAGCATCACCAATGGAGGTTATATGCATGAATAAAAGCACAAGAACTATACCTTGTCCCACTCTTAGATGACAGTGAGACAGAATATTGATCAATAGAAAATCGTTCATGTAAATATTTTTATAAGAGTGTGTAAATTTCTAATTCTTTTAATTTGGGTGTATCAGGGACTTATTTTTCAATATCCAAGATAGCCAATGTTTTCTTGTCACTTCGTGTTCAACCAATGAGAACTGTTGCGCGGATGAATACATAAGAATGGCGGTGTTGCGTCATACCGACGCCAGGAACTAGATTCATTAGCGTCTGTATGCTCAAGACGAAAGGATGTATATTTTTTGATAGCGTGTGAACATGTAACTTACACCCAAACTTTTAACCAGTGTAGATTCTATCGAATTTTGAAAGTTGTTGATTAATTAATATGGTGCTAAAAGTGTAAATTAACGAATAAATATGTTGTGATAAAGGAACGTTGATTTATGCATTCCATTCTGTAACCATCGACCCTGCAGATAATCGCGTCTGATATCTAACTATTACATCATTCAGTAAAAACATTATTCCTGCTGCTATATTCACGCTGCTAGGTAGAAACAATATTATAAAACCCGCACCAACAGTATGGAGTTAAATGGGATATATCTATCTCTATCTAGCGCATACAAGTTGCTATTAGACTCATACTTTTCTACCCTTGCGCTGTTGTCAGGTTCCTAATAGCATGGTATAAATATTCAATTATTTAAATTTCAGATTTGAACGCATTATCCTACGCAGAATTTTTTTCTCTATCAGGTTATATCCTTTTTAGAGCCATTATACATTTCTATGGGCCCATATTTCTTCAGAAAACGTTTTTTTCATTAGAAGTTTGATATGTGCTGTTTCTATACTCATCATGCACTAACAAACTGCTAGAATGCATCTATATTTTGTCCTTAAGTAGAGTAAACTGTAGTGCTACTACCTGCCTGCTTTGAATTGTCAATGTTTACTCAGTTAAATGTTATACTTTTTTAAGTTAAATGTTTTTGGAAAATACTGTGCACTGCAAAAGTTACGCAGTGTGAAACTTTTTTGTTATTGAGTTTACCTCAGGGAACCAGCGAGAACAAATGTTGAGGAGGGTTGGAGAAAGTTTTTAAAATAAACCAAAAGGTCATAACCTCTTTCTTTTATCCAGTAAGGCAAACAAAAGGTATTCATTTATTCAGTGTATTCTCGCGCCAGGCCTGACACAGAATATAGTATAAGGAGCAGCACTAGCATTAGTTCAAAAGAAGTCGTGTGTGTAGGTAACTGTGTGGAATCTGTGAGCTGTTATTGCATTATTTGTTTACTATTTTCGTAAATATTTGTAGTTATGGAAGGGGAAGCTAGGAAGAGACGATATGTTGGTAAATTAAGAAGTAAGGAACGCCAAATAATTATGAATGTGTTAGATTATTTTTCAAGTAAAATGCATGTAAGTAAGGCAGTAAAAGAAACAGCTAAGGCTATCGGGTGTTCAGAAGCAATAGTGTATAGGATTAAAAAGGAAATAATGAAAGGACCTCTAAGAACGCCATCGAAAAAGAAAGCAAAAAGGTTGGGAAAATAAAAAAAAAAAAACACTAGGTTAATGCAATATGATGGAATAGTGCAAAGTGGAGTGCAGCGAATTGTTAATTCTTTACAGTTTGCAAATATTCCACCCATGCTGAATATTATTTTGTCACGGGTCAACAGTGGTTAGACCCTACCAAATTTCTCAAGGGCCACTCTTAGTCGGTTCTTACATGATTTGGGGTTCGAATATGAAAGAAGGAGTAACAAGTGCATATCAACCTCTTCAGGGATATGGACGTGAAATCACGTCCATTTAAAATGGCAGATAAGCGATATGGGCGTTTAACCCTTATTTATCCCTTATCTAACTCAACTTATTTTAATTTTCCCTTTATGAAACATTTTAGTAAAGTCTATATACTTTACTGTCTTACCTTAATATGTTCGTTCTGCAGTGATTTACCTCAAAACAGGGATAAACACACAAGGGTACATCTCCACATTCGTGAATAATTCCCTTCTTGCGGCACACGAAACACTTTCGAGATGGGCGGGACTTCTTTGCTGTTGGTGGTATCCTTTTAGGATAATGTTTTCTTTGAAGTCTGAGGGGTGCAGGGGTTTTGGATTTTCAACCCCCAACGTGGTATTGTTCAATTAGGCTGTGAGCTATTTATAGTCGGAAGTCAAGGTAGGTCATTGTCCTGTGTGGGTTTAGAGCTCTCCAAATTACCAAACAATTGTATATGGTTATATCCAGTTGGTGCAAAAATACCTTTTTATACCACTTCTCCCTTCAGCTACAAGCAGGAAAGTATATGTATGTATTTCAACAAAGTAAGAAACAGAGTCCACTAAGTTACGAAACTCACGTAAGCAAAAGTTGCAATGTTGATCTATTCTGATGACTCAAGAGACCACGCATACAGTAGTGCTTTATTACACACTATGCTGACGCATTAGCCACACATACAATGGGTCGGCTACCATTTCTTTCCGAGAACTTATATTAGATGCGTTCGACAGAGCAAGGTTGACTTCACCACAGTGAAACAAAATAGTGCCATTTCAACGTTTTGTAAATACAACTCAACTTTGCTGATGACGTACAGTTATACTGCATATAATGAGTTTTATACCAGTTTTTGTTTCATTAAAATAACTTAATATTTACACAAAATACAGCTGTGTATATACAAAGCACTTTAAATGCCCTGCACTGGATATTGGGTAGCAGTTCTCGGCTCGCGGACGTTTTAAATGGCCATCGCTCAAGAGGTTAATAGAAAGAGACTATACCATCAGATGGCGACATAAATATGTAAAAGACATAAAAAGGTTTAGGGACCAGGGGGAAATCAATTGTCTATACAGACGAGTCATTTGTAAATTTAGGTCATACAGTGACAAAGGTGTGCAGGGATACCAAAGTTAAAAGTGCCCATCAAGCAGCAATTGAAGGACTTAGTACAGGACTCCGGCCACCTCGGGGTCACGCATGGAGAAAGATTTGCAACTAGTACATGTTGCAACACTGCGCTCCATTTAACGTGTACTGTCTTCTAAGGGTGGGATGTGCTATAGCAACTACCACTACTAGTTTGAATGTTTTGTGGCTGGATTGCAGTAAATATCTAATCAGGACCATTCTAGTTGGATGTTCTTATGATTATCTGTCTTCAGCTTTCATCTAGGAAAAAATAGGTTTTAAAACTATTGGTAGGAAGAGGGTGAATCAAATGCTGGCTTAGGCTTAGGTCTGTGGAAGAACAGAAGCATGATGCAGGTGATGTGCTGTATGACAAAGAATGACGTAGCAGGACTTTTAGTGGTCTACTTATTTATTGGAGATGACTGGCTTAGTCTTGCTGTGCAGGTGTATGGTTCATATCAGCTCTACCAGCCCATTTCCATATTTGGTTCAAGCTAGTTTGGCTCCATGTTTGTTGTACTATTGCTATAAACTCTTAACTCAGAAAATAGACAAAAATAATAAGAGTGTATACCCAATAAGCAAGACAAGATTTGCATACAGTGCATATATGAAGCTATGAGAAATTGCTTCTTTTCATGATTCTTGTAAGTTTGGTTGCCTCATCCCAAGTTAAAACTCCTAATATGAATTTCTTCTTTAAAATTCCATATCCATACTTGTTAAAAGTCTGAAGGACAAAAATTACTGTACTCTCACAAGACATGAAAACACAAACCACGGAAAATTGTAGCTCTTGATTTCTCTAACTGGCAGCACATTTATGCAGATGATCTCATCTGATGGAGCTGAAGCAGAAAGCATGTGTCAGTTCTTTAGCTTTTATAACACCATCAGCTGGAAACCAGCCAACAGAAAAATTAATTGATTAGTTTTACTTAAACAGGACATAGCTAGATACCAGTTATAGTTTTTATTGGCCCTCAGTAAAGTTTTGAGTGCTTTTAAATTTAGGTTTTATTTCACTTTATTTTATATTTTAGTTGTAGCTAATATCTGTAAAATAATGTAAAAATTGAAAATGATTTTTGGAGATAAGTTTATAAAATTTGGAATACACATCCTGATACACGAAACCAGCTACCAGGACATTGTATTCAGATTTGGTTTTATTTTTTGTTCTTACTATGTTAATGTTCAAAATGGCCTCCTCCTCCTTCTTTTAATGGCCTTCCTTCTGAAAACTTTTAGTTTATTAGAATCTTGCTTTGCAGTACAATTTGGCCAAGTTGGCTGATGTTCAAAATGGTCAAATATTAAATGTTACACTCTTTAAAGGCAGCAACAAAGATTGTTTTATTTTAAAATGCTCTAACAAATGGTAATTTACCAGATTTATTTAATAATTTGATCATGTCTGTATTTGCCAGTGAGATATTACAGGAATTTCTACATTGTCGTATTGTTTACAGCACACAGGGCATCCGTGCATGGACGTAGCATTGGAAAGGCTGCAGCCAAGCAAGCTCGAATGCTGGAACTGGAGTTCACACTTGCACCCCGTCCTCGTGATAACAGCATGAGGGGTGGTAGGCGAGGACCTGGTAGAGGTCGTGCTAGACATGACGATGAGGATCTCCAAGGTGCTGTTGGTGGGGACTATGAAGATGGCCATAGCCCTTCCACAACAGCAATGACCACCACAGTATTTCGTAATGCCCCTCACATCAACACTGATTGTATAGAGGAGTTTCCAACTCTTGGAGGAGAGGCCCCAACTCAGAGAGGCAGTTCTGGCAAGGTTGCTGTAAACAACAGTGGTGTGACAATACGGGCTGTTAGACACTCGCAACATCCATTAGCAAGAACCGAAGAAAATTTCCCTGCTCTTGGTCCAGAGGGAGGCTGCAATACTGTCAGACTTAGTGTCAATAGTACCACACAAGAACGCCCTAACTCTACAGGTATGGTTGCAACAAGGGGTGCTGCCCCTAAAGCACCAACAAATGTGTCCATTCATGTCAATCATCGTCCAAGTGGCAGTAGTCAAAATATCCGTATCAGGCCTACTTCCAGCTTCCAGGATGACTTCCCGTCTCTGTCAGGGGCCAAGGTGCCTCCTGTGTCTGCCGTTCACTGGCTTGGTAATCCGAGCACAGGAGCCAAGAGTAAGGTTCAAACACAACAAGCAACTTCACATCAGCCCCTAAAAGCTCCAACACCAGAGGACTTTCCAAGTCTCAATTCTAGATTTAATGCAGGTTGCAGTGTCAGTAGCTCAAATCCTACCTCATCAAGTAGTGAAGGACAATCCAAAAAGGCATCATCATTAATGATACCAGTAACATCAAGTTGGACACCATCACATAGCTCCTCAGGTTTGAAACCTCACAGCAATCCCCAAAGCTCAAATGGAACTGTTAATGATGATCCCACATTTCCATCCACTGGAAGTTTGGGAAACATAAAGGTCAAATCAAAAAAGAAGAAATCAAAAAATGCAGCTGTTAGTAGTACATCAAGCAACGATTCACCACAATCTAGCAAATCTCATAGTTCTTCCGGGAAAGACACAAATGCTTCAGAAGGGGGAAGAAAAAAGAAGAAGCAACAGCAGCAGACGAGCTCAGATTCAGAAACAAGTAATAAAATTGTTCAAAGCAGAGAGAGTATTAATGAAAACCAAGAGAATGAAAACTCGAACAAAAGTGGAAATAAGAAAGGTCAGGGAGATAACCGGGAACGGAAAAGGTCTGAGTTACTGATAGCAAGCTTATCAAGTCAAGAAAGCTCCCAGGATACCAAAATGGTAAAGGAAGAAAAGGAAAAACAAAATAAGTGCACTGAGGAGAAACAGCAGCCATTTTGTAGTGATACATTCAGTGACTTTCCAACTTTAAGTGATGCTGGGAACTTACCTCCAGGTTTTAACAAGGCAGGTCGGACAACAGTGCCACCTCCGGGGTTTGGAGGAGGGAGCTGTAAGGCCCCTCCTCCTGGCTTTTCTGTGACGCTTAATTCAGTTGCTCGTCCACAGACAAATGGTTTGACATTCACCAATAGCAGTGGCCAGAGTTACTGCATCTTGCCGAGCAAGACCAGCAAAACAAACTATGTTTATGTACCCCCGCAAGATTTTGCTCGCAGGAATCAGGCCTTGGTAAACAAAGTGAAAAAGACTCTCGCTGATCCTCATGCAATGGAAGATTTCTGTCAAATTTCTAAAATGTTTCGGCAAGGTGATATCAGTGCTAATGATTTCTACAGCCATTGTCGGGAAACGATGGGTGAGAAAGTATTTGCCGATATTTTTCCTGAGCTTCTAGTCCTTCTTCCAGATATTTCAAAGCAACAGGTAAGTCATAATAAAATTTCCAAGAATTATTCAGAAAGGCTTAGCCTGAGAAAGAATAACAAGATGTTCCTTAATCTATCCCTTTCCCGCTCTCTACTTAATACTCTCGGACCAACTTATTTGTACTTTCACCATAACATTTGTCCTTTTCTGGAAAATTAGTTTGTATGCCTTTATATTCCCCACATAACACATGTTCTCTCTAGTGAGCCATTTCTTTAGATTTGGAAAGAGGGAAAAGTTAGCCAAATCTGATGAATATGGTGCATATGGCTGCAGATCAAAGTGCAAGTCAATGCAGTTTGACCACAATTGAAGTGTTTGCCAGTGCATCGCCTTGGCGGAAAAGAGCTTTCTTCTTCAACAAATATATATGCTTGGCCTTCATAGCTTCCTTCTACAGCTCCAGCAAAGCATAGGGCACACTGTTCATAGTTTTGTCCTAACAGAGAGTAGACTAACACCACAACCCAGGCATCCCAGAAAACAGTGGCTATCCTCTTTCCAGCTGAAGGCAGGCCTTCTTTGGTGCATGCATCTATTGTTTGGATTATTGTATATTTCTGGTGTGTGGTGGTGAATTATGTTTCATCAGCAATGTTAAAACGTCACAAAAGTCAGTAAAGTTGCATCTGCGTATTTCTAAGTACTCCTTTAGTTATTATTTATTTATGCCAACAAACTTACTGTTGGTGTTTTTAAACACACAAGCCGTGTGTGGGCAAAGTTTAAGAGAATTTAATGCCATTCTGGCAGTTTGTCACAATAGCTCAGTGGTAGAGCGTCCGCCCGGCAAGCGGAAGGTCTGTGGTTCAAATCCCAGTTGTGGCATTGAATTTTTAAGTTCCAGTTCTACCTCTTAAACTTTGCCCACACACGGCTTGTGTGTTTAAAAACACCAACAGTAAGTTTGTTGGCATAAATAAATAATAATTACCATGTGAAGGTTATTTAATCCTGGGATATAAAGTGCTTGCAATAGTAAGTCACCATTGGGGTAATTGTCTCTGATGTGAGACTGCCTTTGTGGTTTACCAGGAAAAAATACGAACTAACTTGAGAATTTAATGCCATTCTGGCAGTTTGTCACAATAGCTCAGTGGTAGAGCGTCCGCCCAGCAAGCGGAAGGTCTGTGGTTCAAATCCCAGTTGTGGCATTGAATTTTTAAGTTCCAGTTCTACCTCTTATTACTCCTTTAGTTGTTCATTTGAATGCACTTCTGATCGACAGTTAACAAAGCATTCATCATGCTCTGAGCTTTCTTGCAAGCAAATTATTTCTTTCTTTCTCTTTCTTTCTTTCTTATCTTTCTTTCTTTCTTATCTTATCTGATTACCCTCCCTGTATGGAGGCTTACACCTTGTAGGACTTGCAGGCCAGTGCCTAGGGTCAGATGCCTGTTGGGGAGCAGACGAACCTATGGACCGGACAGAGTGAAGACCTGTAAGCGGGTGGTCAATATGAGAGTGAGGAAGAGGATGATATGAAATGTAAGCAAAATTTATGGTTGGAAAGCTGATAAGGAGCAGTTTGTGGAAAGAGTGGTGGTGGAAACTGGAGAAAACCCACCCAGATGCCATATCGTCCACCACAAATATCACATGCAGGTCCCTGAGATTGAACCCAGGCTAGCTAGGTGGTAGGTGAACAGTCTAACCACTCAGCCACGGTGCTGCCTTTTCTCATATGCAAATGCTCATACAAAATGTTCAACACAATCAAGTGAGATATTGGCAATGTCAAATGTAAACATAGTATTGTGGATCCTTGCAGTGCTATAGTCATATCAGTAACTGGAATTTGTTCTCCAAATGATGGTGAATCCAATTAATCATTTTACTTTATTCGTTATTAATCATATTAATGCAGAGTTTAAAAAATAAGCTATTTTATTTGTTAATGATGCTGTCCATTGTCGGAATCATATCTGCACATCTGGTTTGCCGAAATGTCGTTCTTGGTAAGTCCACAGATATGGAGCTGTTTGTCGCTTTTAAACAAACTTAAAACCACTTGTCTGAGCCAGATTTGCACCCATGACCTTGAAATAAGTAGGCCAATGCCTAATCAACTGAATGACCGAGACTGACATTAATGCTGAGTATTTTAACACTATTCAACATTCCTTTTTGTCCACTTTTGGAAGAAGCTTTTATTTGGCACCACTATAAATAACAATGGAACAAATGAAAGGACATTGACTGAGTAGCACACTTGCCTCTGATGCTGAGGACCTGGGTTCTATCCCCAGTATCAGCATGGGAATTTTTCTCCCACTGGGAGGTCTGGCACGGGGTGCACTCAGCCTTGTAATCCCAGGGGTACCAATTGAGGAACTACTTGATGGAGAAGTAGCAGCCCAGATCGCAAAGGCCGCATAACTGCCTGGGAGGGCTTGGGGCACTGACCATGTCCCACCCTCTAATACCGCACCCCACCAATGATGACTGTAGTGAGCAGAAGTGGGGGACGCAGCAGCTGGGTGGCAAACGTTGACCATTCATGGGCTGTTGTGCTAGGGGTTTAGAAAGCACATTAATGGATTTGCATGCTGTGCCACAGAAACGATCGTACATAACAACTATACTTATGCAATTGATGGTAGATTTCGGGCTTGTAGGCTGTGATCTAGTCAACGAATTTTCTGATGTTTCGTAGTCTTTGGCGAAACGTCAGAAAATTCGTCGACTGGACCACAGCCTATAAGCCTGAAATCTACCATCTACTGGATTAATGACGGCCGTGAAAGCCTAAGCATGTATATTAACTATACTTACTAATTCATACTGCCAGTGCCATCTCTGTATCAAGCTGGGAACTTTCAAAACTTGTATTGTTGAATATAAATTAGGGTAAATTTAAAGGCTGGTTCACAACATACTGAGACCAAAAACCAAAATGGAAATGAGAACGGGAAGCAAAGCACCATAGAAACATTTTGATTCCCAATTCCTGTCAATGACAATATGAGTAGCAAAGTGGAAAGTCAATTTAGCGCATAGGAACATCGCTTGTTTTAAATTTCAAGCATCATTCCGTTATAGTGTACAATAAACTTATTTACTGTTCTTTATTAATTTCTACTGGTTTTTGAGGCATACAAATATCTATACATGCTGCTTTCGATAGTAGAACCAATGCTCATTGAATTGGGTGGTTGAGATGATCATTTGCTGGAATTTCTTTCTGTTTCACTTTTCCATCTTGTAATGAGAGTAGCAGCTGTTTCAGGACCAGGCCACCTTGAGTAGTTTCTGCAGTAAAGAGTCTAATGACTGATTCACAATATCCTGGGAATGTAAATGAGAATGGGGAGCAAAACACCCACAACATTTTGGTTCAGAATAACGCAGTAACAAGAGTGGGAATGCATGTCAATAGTGAAGAGGAAAGTTGATTTTGCATATTGGGATTTCATTGATCAGTGATATTTTTTCACCTGCTTGCGGACGTAATGCGAGTTGGCCAACTCTAAATTTTATAGAGAACATATTTTCTAAGTGCAATAAACAGATCCATTACTGCAATACATGGTGGATTTTGGGTTTGTAGGATGTGGTCCAGTCGAATTGTCTGACGTTTCACCCAAGACTGTGCTGGGCATTTTCAGAGTGACTCCTGGTTGGTTAAGAACTAGAGGGTGATTGATGGCTTATATATAGTTAGGACTGCCTCTCATCTCCTATTAGTTGTCCGTACACCAACCACTACTTTGTGGCTGTGGGAACTGCCACATGATTGGTTCTATTGGCATTCTGGGGTTTCGGTTTTGTGTTGTCTAGCACCGGCACCCAGGCTGTGTGTGTGTACGTGTTGTTTCTTCTTTTCTATTGAAGTTGTTTTTATGTTTATGGATCTCAATGGCTTCTCGGTACAGCCGTGTGTGGTAGTATGCTGTGCTGTCCAAAACTTTAGTCTTGTCGAACCTGATGTCATGGCCCATTAGAACTGCATGCTCAGCTACTGCTGATTTCTCCATGTGTCCTAGCCGGCAGTTGCTTTTGTATTCCTTTTAGTGGGTTTTTATACTGCATTTGGTAGTGCCAGCATAAACTTGGCCGCAGCTACATGATATCCGATAAATCCCCTGTGTCAGCAGCGGGTCCCGCCTGCCCTTTGCCAATCTCAGATGCTGTTTTAGTTTCCTACTGGGTTTAAAGATTGTTTTTATACTGGCTCTTTCCCGAAGTTTGGCAATACAATCAGTGATGCCCTTGATATAAGGCACAAATGTCTTATGCTGTTGTCCTGTTGTCTCAGTGCAAGTTTTCGTTGTCCTTGGATGAGAAGCTCTAGCTATTTCTTTAATCCTGTATCTGTTGGCCTGTAGTGCCTGGTACAGGTGTTTGAGTTCCTGGTTCAAATTGTCTGGTTCACAGATACGCTTTGTGTGTTATGCTAACATCTTTATTATGCCTCTTTTCTGCCAGGGATGGTGATTGGAATGTTTGTGCAGATAGGGGTCTGATGGGTTGGTTTGTTAACCAGCCAGGAGTCACTCTGTCACTCAACGCAGTCTTGGGTGAAATGTCAGACAATTCATCGACTGGACCGTGGCCTACAAGCCATGTATTGGACTAATGCCAGCCATGAAAGCCTCAGCATGTAGATCCATTACTGTTTCTGATTCCTCTAGTCTTACCAAGCTTCATTCCTTTATTTAATTCTTACTGGGTTTTGCTGTTTTTTGTACTTTTGAGATGTATGTTGGTGCTGAGTTTTTAATGATTACACCTTGAGTTGAGCTATGAGATTTTTTTATTTATCCCAGGTTGTGGTATATGGTGAAATGAACGAACACAGGATGTAACTTCACTATATAACTTTTATTTACACTCTTTTCATCGAATATTACACTCGTTACAATTGAATTATCTTTCGTTGCACCTGTATATACTTTCTTGACAGTCTTTTCACTTTATTAAATATTTTAGACCCACATCTATGCGTGTTACAAAAATGTGTCTTCACTTTCCAAACTCCGAGACGCTACTAACTAAAAAATTGGCACCTCTTTACATAATGTTTTTGTATTCATGCGTGTATGCACTCATTTTGCTGTGAAGTACACTTTGAAATTCTCCTACGCTAAATAGTTCCTGTAGTGTTAGGAAGCGATCTTTATCTATCCTCCCTACACTTTTAACATTAAATATATATATGGTTCTTATATTTATACATATTAAATTTAAACATGAAACCCAACATTTATGACATTTTTAAACAACTCTTATTAGCAACAATTAAAAAAATAGCAATACGTTTTCATTACTCAACTAATCCGTACCAACATAAAAAATAAATTACATTTGCAACAAATACTTATATAAATGCTTTCCTTTCGGGGTCTAACCATATATTCTGTCTCAATGTAATGAGTCTACAGATGATACTTTAGCTAGAAGAGGATCTAAGGGAATCAGGATCTGTGTTTAGGATACACGTTTGCTCAAATTTCTTCCAGTTTCATTTTCCCATCTTGTGACAAGAGAGAGCTCTAGTGGCTGTTTCATGTCACGGCCCCTGTGAATAATTTGTACAGTGAAGAAGTCTAAGATGCACAATATGGATCTAATGTGTTGTGCCCAGGGAACAAGAATGGGAAAGTTTAAACTTGGCCAAGTTTTCTTTCCCATTTCTAAGATTGTGAATGCTTGTATTAAATACATGTTTAATCTTGTTCTCATAGTGGTTACCATTCTCAATTTTGTGAACCAGCTTTTGTAAGCACAATATATATCTAATGTGCCATCCCCATGAACAATAAAGTTAAAATAGTCTATCTCATCCCCAGCAAAGCTTCTTTTTAGGTAACGGACACATTATAATATATGTATTTTAACTTTGTCATTCTGAGTTATTGTGAACCAAGTAAGATGTCCAGTGCTGTGCAGAAAGAGTGTCATATTACTCCATTTTTTGCACTTTTTTTTTTTTTTTTACTCTTTTAAGGACCAAAAGATGGTATGGAAATGGGAGTGCATAAATTAGTCAATCAAGGAAATAGCAAATCTTAATGTTTGCATAAAAGAATTGCTGTTATTTTGTAACTTTTCAGTTACATTTGTCAGCAGTGCCTTTTCAAGATTTGAAAACTTTCCATTTTTCAACCTTCACAACGTGTGGCAAAGGCTCATAGTAGCAATGACTTAATTCTTTTTTTTTTTTGTTCTGTGTACTTTGGTAACAGCAAATGTGTTTTAGGGGCATGGTCCCATTTGCATATAAAATCGTATGTATTTTAAACCATTTGAGGTAACCTGTTATACTTCAGCACATAAACTGCTGGCAGGCAAACGGTATACACTGTTGAACGGCAGATATATAAATAAATCAAAGCTTTATTGGCCAACTGAGCAAAAACTGGAGATCAGAGTGACATTGTTGTGGTCCAGTTGTAGCCTAAGGATTGCCGCAGTTCCAAGAATTTGAAATCCAACTTCTTGTCTCCTTACCAATACGTCCTACTTTTTCTTTATCATTACTAGCAGAAATCCAGTTAATACCTGATTTTGGGAAAATTCCATCTATTTCACATGTCTTTTTACCAAGACAAATTTGAATGTATTTAGCATTGTTCCAAATTGAACTAGATTATGAACATGGAAACTCCATTTATGACAGGAAACTTGGAATACACAATATTTCAAAAAATAGCTAAATCTCTGAGAATATTTGGTACATACTGTGTATTTTAATGAGGTCTAAGAGTTTTCTGTAATTATTTTGTGTAAGTATTGAAAATAGAAGCAATATTAACTGTGAAGTATTCTTCATGTATTGAATCCAGGTTTTTGAGTCACTGTATTTACATTCATCTTCACTCATTAAATTCTGGAAGAACTTAAAGATAACTACTGCATTGACACCACTTACAAACACAAACTGGAATTACAGAAAATTGACCTACCATCCCTGGACTTTTAGGAAGTTTGAACACATCTTCGGCTGGCCTGGTAGCACAGTTGGTAGAGCACCTGCCTGCTGTGCAAGGGGTCCCGGGTTCGATTCTCCAGCCAGGATTATTCCTCATCCTTCCCTGAGTCTGGAAGTATAATGGTGGCGCTGTGGCTGAGTAGTTAGACCACTCGCCTACCACCTAGGCAGGACCCACATGTGGTATTCGTGGTGGACGAAGTGGCGTCTGGGCAGGTTTTCTCCAGGTTCTCCAGTTTCCCCCACCATTCATTCCACCAATTGCCCCATTATCACCCTTCCAATCATCCATTTCGCCTGCATTTCATATCATCCTCTTCCTCACTATCATACCTGGTGCTTGGCTGACCACCTGCTTCCAGGTCTTCACTCTGTCTGGTCCAGAGGTTCCTCTGCTCCCTGACAGGCATCTGACCCTTGTAAGATAAGGGGAGTGCAATCAGGGAAAGAAAGAATGCATCTTCAAAAGCTTAAACATAAGATTAACACCTCAAAACAAATTCAGTCTGAAGAACCTGCTAAACAAACCACATAAAAATATGATCCCCATAACTTTAAAATCCAGAATTTACCTGGTCAACTGTGAGATCTGTGAAAAAAACTGTATAGGAGAAATTAACAAAAATTTGGAAATCAGACTAAAGGAAACATAAAACTGAAGCAAACAGAAAATTCTGCTGTGTCTCACCATTTTTGTATAGATAACCACAACATTGGCCATAACATGAATCTGTTAAAATCACTTACTTCACTGATAGAACTGAACATTTGGGAAAAAATACACATAAAAACAGTAATAGCATTGTAACTTTTGAAATCCTGGCATTGAACAAAGTGTTAAAACTTTGCACCCCTAACACCAAAAGGCAAAGGACTGTGGCAGCAGAGAGGAGGTGGAGAATGAAGTTGACTTCAGTCACCCCATGGCTGAGGATGAGATTGAATGACCTCAAAAACATTTCAATTTTTCCAACATTTTGTAAGTGAAGGTGACTCAAAAACCAGGTTCAATAAATTTTTTTGTATTTGTTCAAGATGTCCTTGTTATAGAAAAATAATGCAAAATTCAATCAAACAAAGATGTTCCCTGAATATTCATAGATAACTGTATAACTGTTATTATTTATTTATGCCAACAAACTTACTGTTGGTGTTTTTAAACACACAAGCCGTGTGTGGGCAAAGTTTAAGAGGTAGAACTGGAACTTAAAAATTCAATGCCACAACTGGGATTTGAACCACAGACCTTCCGCTTGCCGGGTGGACGCTCTAACCACTGAGCTATTGTGACAAACTGCCAGAATGGCATTAAATTCTCAAGCCAGTTCGTATTTCTCCTGGTAAACCACAAAGGCAGTCTCACATCAGAGACAATTACCCCAATGGTGACTTACTATTGCAAGTACTTTATATCCCAGGATTAAATAACCTTCACATGGTAATTATTATTTATTTATGCCAACAAACTTACTGTTGGTGTTTTTAAACAACTGTTATTTCTATGTGAATATATTGATCATGTGGCATTTTAATCGAAATCTTAACAGCCACTTTAAAGAAAATAAAAAAATAACTAACATTTTTCTGTGTGTCAATTCCTCGGTTGTGATTGTGCAGATCTTATTCTACTTCCTGTATAGAATGGGGATTCCGCCAGTACACTTTTCTTAATGCGCCAGCTTATTGACAAATTTGGTGACTACAGTGGCTCACATTCCACTTGGTCGTAAACATGAATACAAGTAATCATTTCTTAGTTGTGTAACACATTGTAGCAGCAGTAATTCAGCTCTTCTTCTTGGCAATAAAATTCATACATCTAGGAGCTGAAGAATAATAGGACAAAAATTTATTTTGCAGTCATACTGCACCACAGACCAATCTTTTAGTCATTTAGGACTCCTACACCAGGTTAGGATTTTCTATCACCTGATCCGCTGTTATGTCAAGTACCTCAATGAATTTTTAACATAACTATAACAGCATGACGTTCTTGTTCCATTGTTACTTGTCTGACTGGTTCTTTCGTATTAAGTTATGATTGTCTTTTCTGATCGAGAAGAATTTCAGAAGATAATGCTCCTCTCCCTTTCACAAATTTAAAATTTACTGTTTGCAAGAATACATCTATATACATACAGTGGAAGTCTGAAACACCATAGATTCTAAAAGTATTACCCCTGAAAATATATTGTACTTTTTATTTATTTATTTTTTATCTTTGAAAGTTGAGTTTAAAATCTTCTCCATGCAGCACTAGAATATACTTTTCACTACCCCTAGCATGGACCTTGGTCACTGTGGCCGCTGCATTCCTAGCATTGACCATGGCCAATGCATTGCGAAGAATTTCTCAAAGTAACGAGATATGCACACAGAATATGATATTCTGCATGTTAGTGAAGTCTTAGTATCACTGGATGATTTTATGTATGGAGAAGCAAAATAAATCGAACAGCATTCATCTCCATCTTGCTACAATCACAATAAGCGGAGAAAAAAAATGTTAACTATGCTGCCAAACAAAACTTACAGATTTCTTTAAGACAATGCAAAATTAGGTTAGTGTAAAATGGGTACATTGTAATTGAATGTAATGTATAAATTAAGATCGGTTACAGAACTGGAATACGTCCATAGCATAACTAGTATGTAATTGCATTTAAAAGTGGTGTACTTTACTATATATCTAGTAGTAGTCTAATGCTGGTCCTGTTGCTTGGATATATTCCATTTTCTTTCTTGCTTCCCAGTATAGTTCCGTTAGTGATCCAGAGGTTAACATCTTGAGAGCCATGCAATGGGAGAGAGGATCTTTGTTCATTATGGAGTTCTTGTCCTGGCACAATATGCAATTTGGGGAGTTGAGGATACCAATTTTATGAAGGTGCACAGCCAAAAGGTCATGACCTCTCAGTAATCTAAATGTTGCAACAGCTTCATGTCTTGGATAATTAGGTATTAACTTTTTTTGTTCTGTAGTAATACTGGCCAAGATTTATCAGTGCATTCGGTTTTATAATACTGCTTCAGTTCTTTTTGGAAGTTCCTTTTAATTATAATTTTTGTCAAGTGGTGTGGTAAGGTTTGATTTGAAAAGAATTTATTCTGCATATAGGATGTGTTAGTTCTGCGTGTATAGCCTGGATTTCTCCATCAAAATTAGTTTAAGTTTTTCTCACAGATAGCTGAATAATTTTGGATAGATTCCAACTCCTGCTCCATCTTCATTATCCAATTTGGAACCATCAATGTAGATATGTAGCCATAGTGATTCAGGATACAAACTGTGGATTGTTTCCAGAGAAATTTGTTTTAATTTGGAGGGAGCCCTGTTAGTTTTAAGTTACGTTCCATCAAGTTTAAGTTATAGTTAATATCTGTATAATCTATTGGTGATACTGGTATGAGCAGTCTCTCAGGCTTTTGATTTGGATTATGGTGTTCTTGCAATTTATTAGCTTTCTGTATGTATATTACATACTTAAGACGTGCTGTAATTAATTATTGCTTGAATGTTTCCCACCACCTCCACAGGATTGATTTTTGTCACTTCTAAGCCCACATTTCGATATACTGTGGGATCGTTATAATGCGGAGCTAAAGCATGTCCCCCAACAACTGCATTATTTTGGGATTCTGCTGTACTTAATCATTTCAAGCAAATTCACATTCATCAGCATTACATTTGCCATTGTTACAAAACAGCATCTTGGGTAAGCATAATTAAATCTGATCAGACAGAAGATTTTTAGTGGGCATTGTTCTCTTTTGGAAGTAGGGACAGTTCCAAGGTCTTCCTCACATAATACTTGTAGCTGTTGTATTGTACAACATACTCTCTACTTTTGGAGCTGTGTAACTGTACAGTAATTATTCACATCTCTTTTGTGCTCTTCATTATGTAGGGGAAATTCTCTTGCACATAGCTATCTAGACAAAGCTTTTTTATTATAATGATTTTACTTCTTTGCTATGACACATGTATTCTGTACCTAATACACACATTTTTCAAAATTATCCATCATTGCCTCAATTGAGTAGGTACCTAAGTCTATTGGGACATGCATCTGACTCCAGAGTTTGCGTGAATGGTTCAATATTGGGGTGCCTTTCCTTTCAAGTATTGACCACAGGCTGTAATCTTAGGGGTTGAAATTAGGGCTGCTGGAAGGCCAATATTGAATAGCAATCAAATTTGGGACATTTTTCTTAAGTGAAGAATGAGTGGGACTTGCCTTATGGGCTGGTGCAAAATCTTGTTGGAATGCCTAATAACCATTCTTGAAGAAAGCGGTGTTATTTCACCACAACCTCAAGGAAGGCTATTTCATGTACTTGGCCACTGTCTTTAAACCCTTTTGAAAGGAGTGAGACTTTCTTCATCATTGTAGCTTTCTCCCCACTAAATCATCAGTGAGGCAGGATGATGGCCCATGACCCTGTCAAGAGCTTGTTCATGTCCTCCATATACTCTGTCATGCTGGCAGTTATATCTCTCTTCAGTTGTGAACATTTTTTTCATTTTTGAAAGGATTTTTCTGTACCTATTACCTTAATGTTCTAGTAGACATTTGTATTTCAGCTCTCTCTCTGCTGCAGAGAGTTATGAAAATGTGCTGTTAGTAAACCTTCAACCCAAGGTCTTGTCTGAACTATCTGCACATTGAGCTTCTGGAGATATTTGCCTTATAAGCTATCAATTTTTGCTTCTGTACTGGAATTGTAATATGAGCCACATGTTTTCACCTGTCCTGATTTCACACAGAGTGCACTCTCTTGTTGGTCAGTCAGCAGTTGTACCAGTTTCATTAAAGCACTCAGCGTTGATGTACATGTACATCTGGCTGATTTTTAAGGACACTTGGCAGTGATTTTGGATAAAAAATATTGTTTTTGCTTAATATGAATCTATAGTGCTACTAAAATAATCAAGCTACTTGAAATATACAAGGGCTCTTAGCCTGATCAAAGCATTCTTAGGAAGAAAAGAAAATAGATCCATCACTTTAATGTTATTGCTGTTTAAAATCCGTTCACAATTATGATTAATGTTTCCCTTATAACATACTAAAAAGTTTTATTTAAGAATAGGAAAGGCCCCACTGACTAAAAATTGAGTCGTTTTTAAATTGTGAACTCTTGAACAGACTATGGCAGTCCTCCAGTAAGGAATATGATAGCTAACTTATGAGTTATGATAACATAATTGCGTGAAAAAAATGAGTGCTGAGAGTTACAGAAAACACGCTAAGGAAATACTGTTAAAAGTGGTAAAAAACAAATTGTGTTAAAGGTATTTCACAAGGTAATGAAGCACATCCATGTGTACTTGTGAATGATTTAGTAAACTTAACCTCACTCAGAATATACCAGTTTATCAGGAACCAGCATTGTGCATGTTCATAAGGAGTTCAAAGAAACTGGCAGTGTTAAAGCTTCCTCCATGTACAAAGAGAAAGAACCCTAAAACTGTTAGAAAAAGATTTTGTGAAGTATGCAATTCGTTCTAAAGTACGTAAGTTCTTTTTTGAAAATGAACCACCAGTCTGATTTGTAAGTATACACGCATGTGTTTAACTTTCTGAATGTTAAATCGTTGGGTGCTGTGCATGATTGTAAATGCATAGACACCGACATTAAAGCTGCTCTTTTAAATGGAAGCTATTTCAGCAGATATAACAAATCTTGCATAACACGTAAACGACAAATATCTCTTGCTACCAACAGAACACGAAGTTACACGTGTTTCCCGACGTGCTGCGCTGACTAATACATTAGCGATGTTGATGTTAAGTGGCTTCCTTGCACCGAAATTACTATACATGGTTTGTAGAACATGCCCATATAAGATTTTTGTGTGTTTGCGACAATTAAGTGCATTTAAATGGAGTTTTGAATATGGCGACCAGGCTGTCACACCCCTTTTACACTGCACAACATTGTCTTTTGCAGTTGTTCCAACTTGCTTTATTAGAACTTTAGGTGAACTTTTTTAAAAAGCTATACTAGGTAGAGCTTTGAATTATTTTATATGCAGAATGTGCTGCTCTAAACAGTTGAACACTTTACGTTACACTTTCATGAAATTCCTAAAAAGATGTTTTCATACATAAAAAAATGAAACATACATAACAAGTGTATAGTTATGTACTTTTTAAATTGCTATTGGTTAAAATGTCTTACTCATTCTCCAGCTATGTTAAATAGCATGTTCGTAAAGTGACTACAAAATTTGAAATGTTTCACTGTAACTGTTTAGGAAGAAAGTTCACCTAAAGAAGAAAATATGTGAGAAATCTTGAGAATTTTTTGTTCATTGGAATATCAGTAGAGTAAAAATTATTAACTTATAATTTGATTAAAGTCTGAATAAGAAGAAGCTGTTTTATAAATGATAAAAGTTTCACTATGATAGATTGTATAGTTTTCAAGAAACACTAACATACATTGCCTTGAAATTCTGCATGGAAATTGCTATTCTGACACTACCAAGCAGGGTTACCCACATTTAAAAGTAAAATCATCGTACCAGCCACTCAAAATTATAGATTTGGCTTCAGAATTATTGTACATCATAAACCAAATGCTACACCAATAAAAAATATTGGTATAACACTTACGAAAATGTAATAGCAATGATGTTTATTATATCCACTTAGAAGACTGATGACCTCAGTCAGTATTACAACTTTAGCACTTATGATTCTCGCACTATTCATCTGAAAGTTAATCTTCCTCAACTGCTGCAGTGTATTGCAAATTTGTTGTTGAGATAAACTTTAACATCTTCTCGGTGCCTTGCAGATTATCGGATCTACCACATTTTTTCATAAGCTGGCATGACAGAATAAGTTCACTTACCGTATCTAGCACCAATCTGTTTTTAACTTTGGTTTTTATTAAACCCAGTTTAGAAAAAACTCTTTCACAAGAAGCGTTTCTGTGGGGCAATGAAACCACTGACAATGCAAACTGCTAGTTCTTTGAAATCAGTATTTCCATCAAGGTGACACATGTGTTTAATAGTACTCCAGAAACTGCCAGATACACGGATTATCACTTCTTCTGAGTTTTCTCTGTTAATCTTCAATTTTCTGAACAATGTCTCCTTCATTGAGATTATCAGATCTGAGCACACTGGCAACAAGAGGATAAAGGGTAGAAGGATTAGTAGGATATGAAATGGTTGTCTTAGAGGGGTGGGGACAGGCCATGATGGCAAAAGTGCTGTCGCTATTTATAATTAATTTCATTTCGCTGGTGTGACAAACCAGTGAAAATATTTCGCTGGTATCGAACTATCATACATTCAAACTATCGTACACCCCATAATTATCATATGGGTTGGCAACCATATGTACAAACATTAAAATTATTGTATACCCCCATAATTATCATGCGAGTTGGCAACCCTGCTACCAAGTGTCCTTAAGAGATTAAAAATTCTTAAGTGTTGATTTTCTGATCTTATGGAGGGTTATTGCAGTAATCTGATTTTTGTCACCTCTCCAATCCATGACTAGACCTTTAACTAGTGTGTTCACTTAGCTGCAGTTGAAGTCAACAGTATATAAAGTCAAATTAGTAACAGGCACATTATCTGATCACCCAAAACCTAGTGTAGTACCTATAAAAAATTAACAGAACTTATGGCCAGTGTGTATATGTTTTTTGTGACTGTCGGATTTTCATTCTCACTTCACTTTTCTTTCTGCATTGCAATGTAAAGAATCATGCAAAAAATAGTCTCTTCTTCTTTTTACTTTTGCTCATAACTCACTTTTGGGAGCATACTCATCAATACACAGTCACAGTAGCTTTGAGACAATTTGCAAGGGGTGGGGAAGAAATACCAGAAGTATCTCATTGCATCTGAAAGGTGTTCCTGGAATTTATGTTGAGAATAGAGTCTCACCATCTCTCCGCGACCTACAAGATATGAAATTCAGTTTCTCACAATACATGCACCTTTTAACACCTACTTCAATAAAATAGGATGTCAAGAAACTGACAAGTGTGATTTGTGGAATGAGCTGGACACACCTGAGCATGTAGTTTTCGAATGTGATAAAAATCATACTCTTTTGGAGGAAGGAAGACAATATTTAGCTTCAAAAAGGATCTGGAACATCACAAGATCAGATAAGGATTTCCCAGTATTGCAAGAAATGACGAACAAGTTGTCCACAAAAACAATGGAGGAGTACACGAAAAATGGATATAGCCACAAGATCCTCAGAAGAAAGAAAGGTGAAAGAGTTTCACTTGTAGAAACATTAAGGAGATCTACAAGACCTCAAATGAGCACTAGACATGTATAACCTCAGAGAGCGAGAGGACGACCAACCACCCATTAGAATTAACAGAAGACGTGAATTCTGGGTTTCAACTGGAAGACTGGAGGTGGCTAGGAGAAGGAAAGAAGAGCATAAATAGACAAGACAAATATTTTCTTTTCTTTGTTATGTTTGTTAGTAGTTATCCGATCTGCAAATGCAGACTATATGCATATTAACCCCTAACATGCTGACCTGTCATGACATGTAATACGTCCTCTGATTGGTAATCAGAGGATATGGTCGGTGAATTTATTTTGTTAATTCTCCCGGTCAGGGACAGGTGTAGTCCTCCAGACATTCTGGGGGTTGTGAGAGAGCGATGTGACCGCCAAAACATAAAAATATGGTGCTCTCTAAAAAGCAGTTACTATACTGCTATTGCTCTATCAATATATTAAATATTGGAGAGCAAGAGGATTAGTGACTTCATTGTCAGAAATCCACCATTAGTTAACAACAACAACATATATATATGCATTGATAATAAATTTAATAAAAACAAAATTGCTGGACATTATGTCATGGTGTAGATTCTTGATGCCAGGACATTTAGATATGCAGATTTTTATTTTTATTTATTTTTTTATTTTTTTCTCTGCAACCAATCATTTGACCTGCATTAGACACACCTTGAGCACAGCCCACAATAGCTCTGTTCAGTAGCTCCCTGCTTAGAACTGTTTGTCCCAGTCAGCTTTACAATTTGGAGCGAGGTGATCAGATTGAGCTTCCCTTGAGAGTTTTGCTGAGTGATATACTACATTCGTTATATTGATTGATTACCTTATATGAGGCATCCCTGCAACTTTGGTGACTTCTCTTAGTTCTTGTGAGATGGTATAAGGGCTGTCCCAGTAACCTTGCAATTACTGCAACTTCTGCTTAGTCCTTATGGAACAATAGAGTCACATGACAGTTGCAGGCATTCTCTGACAAGGTGGTGGATGTCTGCCAGTGTTAAAATGAAATACGTACTCCTAAAAGAACGCCCCAGAGGAATCCTTGCCTTCGGATAGGCAATTGCCATATTGCAAGAACCCCAACAGCAAAGTACCTGGGTATTACCCTGGATGAAGGTCTCCTATTCCGAGAACATATTGCAGAAGGCTTGCGACATCACAAAAAAAATCTCCAGGCTTGGTAAAAACCGTGGCAGAATACCAAATCATGCTGTGAGCATTTTCTACCACCTTGACTGATGACCTACTCGTAACATTAGGACAGTTACCACTGATCCTAGAAGTAAGTTGCAGAGTGGCATGCTGCTGGTTGAGAAGAAACAATATATTGTCAGAGCAGCACAGCTAACTGGTGCCCCAGTGAGAGATGAATTGGAAATCAAACGACACCTTATCTCTGAGTGGCAGCAGGAATGGGACGCAAGCGCAACTGGACAGTGAGTGTGTGACATTCTCCCAAACTTAGAATGGATGTGGCATTGAATTTTTCAGTTCTGATTCTACCTCTCTTAGTAGAACACATCAAAATGAAGCACCTGCAACTGGCATGTGGACTGATCCACTACCTGACAGGATAGGGACCATATGCTTCGTACCTCCATCCACTCTACTTCAGAGATGAAGACTCCTGCAGATGTGGAGCGAGGGAATCACCTAAGCACGCAGTATGGAGATGTCCACTTACACAGACAACCAGAACCACAGCCCTCTTCTACTTACAGAATCAGAGTATATACCAAATTATAAGGCACAGGCCAACAAAATAGCAGATGCTGGCTCTACCAGAGCCACAGTGCTTTACATGCAGAGAAGGTACTGAACTATATATACATAAATGTAAATTAAATTTACCAAAATGTAAATTAAAAACTTAAAAACAAATCAACTGTATGCAAAAGTAAAATAAAGTGGGAACACATTCTGGATTTTAAAATAGGTACCATACTACCCGAATGTATAATTAAGTCTATTCATTGGTGCCCTGACTGTCCTGCACCATTGAGCAGTGGGCTAGAGCATGGAGCTCTGTTTCATGGCCCCAGAATGCATTGGGTTCGATCCTGTGCTTGGGGGTGGACCAGTGCTCACTCAATACTGTGAGGAAAGTGAGAAGCTGTGATGGGCAGTGATCTTAGCCAAGGAAACCAACATTACAGCTAGAAAAAGATCCTAAAGATAAATTAATATATGATGCAGCAACTGCAAGTAGAGACGACCATAACTCAAATGTTTGGCTTGTAAAGTTTCTGACCGAACAGATATGATTGTGAATGGTTATTGAATTCTGTATTATTAGAATTCCATATTCAGAGGATAGACTACCGCCAAGAAACTAGCTCCTATTTGGTGGCATAGGAAGTCAGTAAGTGTGGTAGAGGGCTGTTTGTGGTAAGCAAGATAGCATTCCAACTGTTTGTCTGCTTTTACTAATTGTTTCAAGGGGTAACAACTATTCATTTGTCTGGACCTTTAGTTCAGTTGGTAGAACACCTGCCTGTCATGCGAGGGGCTCCAGGTTTGATTGCAGCTGAGGGTGGACATTTTTATCTAACCAAGATTATTTCCTATCCTCCCCAGAGACAGGAAGTGTGAATGTGCATGCATGCATGCATGTGTGCGTGGGTGTGTGCATGTGTATGTGTGTGTGCACGTGCACATGCTTATTGTATACAATCCAAGGAAAGAAACATGGTGACAACTGTATGCAAGTTAACATCTTTGTCAATATGGCACTATTTTCCAAGGGAAAGGCCAGCAACATGTTCAACGAGTCCTGTCTTCTACAGTTAACTACTGTGCCCAACTACAAAGGGAAGCCATAGAAATCTACAAACACAAAAACAACTTCATTCGTAAGGAAGAAGCACTCCATGTACAGAAAGCATGGGTACCGGTCTGAGATAAACTTTCAGACACACACAACAGCTGTAATAAAACCCTGCCTACATCTGGCCCGCCAACCTATACGAGCCAATCACCACCTTAGTCAGCGCAACAATGCCCAGCCCACCCCCACCATATAAGATTGTCAACAGTCATTAATGGAAGAGACTTAGCGACTTAGCAATGGTCTCTGTCCTCTATGTGATCTGCAAGAGGAAATGGATCGAGACCACCTTCAAATATGCCCAGCCACTTCTAATGTCCCATCCATCAGTGAAAAATATTGGAGAGCAAGAGGATTAATGACTTCATTGTCAGAAATCCAGCATTAGCTAACAACAACAACAGTCATTAATGGTCGTTACTTCCATATCCCTCTATCTCTGCCTTCACATTCGAACTCTGATCAGTGCAGACAACAGATCGTCTTACCCTGAAGATGCCAAGCCCAGTACTTGGCGCAGTACTAGTCATGATCGCTACAGTTAAAGGTGGGGTGTAAATAGAACAAAAGAGAAAATACTCTTGTCTTCAGAATTCTTCAGTGACAAGCGTCACTAAATATTTGCAGAAGTTAGAGATCTCTGTGAAACTTATGAGCTTTGCCACAGTAACCAAAGACTGTCTGATGCTGCAGAATGCTGTTAGTAAATGGGGATTAGTTTATTTATCATCCAAACCTTTATTTAATTTTTGAAAAGTTATCAAGATTACATCGTGAAACCTTAACGTAAACAAATATTTTACTGCATTTCTCATTGTTATGGCATTACTGATAAAGGTTTTTAATTATAAATATAGGCCTACTATAACTTCATTACATGGAAGGGAATATATTCTATATTTCCATGCTATGTTTCATTTTATGGAAGCATATATTGCCATTGTAATGAAATAAAGTTTATTTATTCTCCTGTTAAGATATCATTGTCATTGTGAAATCAATGTAAAATAATTATTTAAAGGAAACAGTGCAATTAAAATGTAATGATATTGCGATAGTGGCATGTTTATGTTAATGCTGAAATTCTTGTTTGTCTTAATTTCCAACGATAAATTCAGGAGCTGTATATTTTACCTCTGAACACCTACAGCATTATCTTATTACTTCTGCAGTTTTATAACAATGTTAATGTTGTTACATTAAATATTTAAGCAAAAGGCTTCCTATATAAACAGTTTTTTTTTTTTTTCCCAATATAATACAGTTGCACTGTTACTGTAATACTATAATTAGTTTGCTTTTATATAAGTTAAAACTTGTGTATACCTGAAATCAGACTAAATGTATTCCTTATTCCTCTTTCAATAATAGTGCTGCATTTATTCATACCACTTTTCATTGTGCTGTCACATTTCTAGGTACTGACTCTCCGTCTTATCTGAACAACTGGATTTTAGGTTCTAAACTGTTCATAAATATGCAGAAATGTGCTTAAATAGCTGAACACGTACTGTGTTAGAGTTAAGCAGTAGAGTCCAAAACCACATAACTCCAAATGTTGTAACAATATATTACTGAAAAAAGTTTTTAAATCTGTTTTCTAGTTTATTGTTTTACCCATTTAATTCAGAATTATATGTCATAGGTACTTGTCATGCATCATTTTATTTGAACTCCTTCCAAAAATTGGGTTTTAAGCACAGTAGAGCCTCAATTATACGAGTAAGGAGGACCAGCAGTATCTCGGATAATTGAAAACTTGAATAACACAGACTTCATCAAAAATCGAGAGGGGAAATGTGCGGTAAACTGGTGAAATGAATGAAAACGTGGTCAGAGATGTGAAAAAAGGCATCTACTGTATTATCAGCTGAAAAAGTAATGTACACACAAATAAAAATAAAGTATACAAAATTTAAAAAAAGGACCTACAGCATGTATATTTTCACATAACTGTTGTAGCAGGTGGTCTGTTGAAGTTGTCTCTGACTGTTGTCTAGGTACTCTGTGGTCTTTTCCATCGCTTTCCATCCTTCATTTTGGCTGATTTTCTCATTCTCCATTTCAATGTCTTCAAAGGCACTGTCGCACCCCTACATTTATTTATGCACCATTTCTATTTTTACACTACATATAAAGTACTTTGCATGGCACACTTCTTAAAACAGGACCTTGGTTAACCTGGAACTCAGTTAATCGGGATTCAGATAACCACAGCTTTACTGTAATCATTTTCTTTCTCCTGAAGAGGTCTTGAAATAACAGCAACAATATATATGTATAGTTTGTAGAATTGAATCTCACTATAACTGTATATATGCTTGCATACCAGTGTCAAATATTTTAATAATCCTCATGTAAGAAACTTTTGTTTAATTTCCTTTGTGTTTACAGTCTATTCAGCTTTGCTATCAGGGCATGCTAATAATTGTATAAAGAGAGAAAATGAGTAACCAATGAACTAATATTTGATATTAAGGACTGAAAAGGTTATTTTTCTTGGTGGTCATAGACTGCCCTTTCCAATGAGTTTGTTGACATGGGAGTGTGGAATCTACGAATTGACCAGCTTCACTTCTATTTTGTTGTGTATGTTAAGAGTCTGTGTATTATGTAGCTTTTATGTTGTCAAATAAGTATGGAACCAAAGAGAATGTACAAAACTACTGTTATTATCTTCACTGCCAAAGTGTTGTTGTTAGCTAATGCTGGATTTCTGACAATGAAGTCATTAATCCTCTTGCCAAAGTGTACATATAACTATGCAGCATTTCCAGAACTTGGAACACTGTCAGGGGGAAGACAAGGAAGTCAGAGGTTCTGCTGATGTTTCACATCCTCTTGCATGAAATTGAGAGATTTTTAATTTGTAATTAAGAATTGCTGAGTCTGTGTGAAATGATAATTATTAGGGGTATAAGGGACGGTTGATCATAAAAATCTCTTAAATTGTTGTACAGTAATTTCATAAATATGGGAAGAGAAAAATTAAATCATCATTCAGGTTTAAAAAGCTAAGTGTGCAATGTTGGGCAGCTGTATTTTTTGTGAACGTTGTAAATAAATATTGAAATATATAAGGTTTGTTCCAACACATAGTCTCTAATCATTCATGTACAAGTCCACAGTTGTCTAATGTGCATACAGTAAAACCTGGGTTATCCATGACTCAGTTAACCATTTGATTAATCAAAATAATTTTTTTTTCTTCTGGAATGAAAACCCAATGCCCATGGCAGTAATTAACTTGTTTGGGAATGACTGCAGATTATCAACTGAGAGTTTCAGTATTCAAAAAACTCAAGTCAAGAGCACTTCAAAATAGTGAAACAAAGTCTGTTACATTGGGGACAAAGTTACTTTATGAGAAGCTTTGAGAAATGTGTATATATTCCAGAAAATTTGCCAGTAATTCACCTTGGCTATATAACATGGGCGGGAAGTCAAATAGTGGTTGTGATGGCACCCACACCCCCTTAGGCATGAGCTAAATGTGCAAAAGCACATCAAGTTGGAGAGAATTGCTTTACATCATCATCATCATCATGGTTGTTTGTAGTCGCGCTCCTGTTTAAGATGGGTGAGTTTGGGTGACCGTTCCTATGTCTATGCTCATTAGGCTGACCATTTTGTGTTTCGAAGGCTGTTAGTAATTCTATCATGTTTGCAAAATCTACTGGTCTCGCAACAATTAACCCTGTTCTCACTGTGTCTGGGAAATGGCTCGTTATGCTGGTAATTAGCTCTGCTTCTGACAGGTTAGGGTCTAATAGCTTCCCTTTGTTGGCTACTTTCATAAAATAATCGACTAGTGATAACCCTTTGGTCGGATCATATCTTCCTGTCGCTAACTCTACCCTTGTCTGGTTCTGTTTAGCTGGGCCCCAATACCTTGATAGGAATAGATTTCTGAATGAGCTATACGATTCATGACCAGCTAGTGTTAACCTAAGACATTCTAATGCCTTGTTTTTTAAGCTCTTCTTAACTATCATCATCCTAAGCTCATTTGGTATCCTTTTCACTTTAAAATACTCTTCCATTTCTTTAACAAAGAGTTTTGGATCGTCTCCCTTCTCCTCGTCAAATGTAGGTGGTGTGATTTCATGTAGTATGCTGTTGGTGTAGCATGTGTTGTGTGTTGTGTCATTGTTTAATTGTGAACCTCTTTCTCTGTATGGTGAGTCAACATTTTGTACATCATTCAAATAACTCTCATCTTGTACATTACTTACATCTAAAGCATCATTTTGCCTTTGTAGTGCATTCACAACATCATTTACATTAGCCAAACTTTCTTTCCCTTTTCTCATTTCTTCACAAATTGATATTCTTTATTTCTAAGTGACTTTGTTTCATATCATTCATAGCATCTTGTTGTGACTGTACTACATCAGCCATAGTCTTAATTTTAGGAATTATAATTTGTTCTACAGTTTCATTAATAATTCCTTTCTTTACTACCTCAATCTCTTTCCTTAATTCCTCAATTATTTCTACTTTTACATTTGCAATCTTACAGTCTACATTTGCATTACATTCTGTTATTTCATCTCTACATCTACCAATTTCTTCTTCTAATACAATCTTATTTTCTCTCATTTCCGATTGAATTTTTCCCATCCTATCTCCTATGATTTCTATCCTAGCTTCTAAGGCTTCCTTTGTCTCATTTATGTTTTTATGTACTAATTTCAAATTAGTTTCCATTACTTTCATATTTTCTTTACACTCCTGTCTTCCTAATTCTATTTTCTGCTCTAAGTCCTTTCTCACTTCCTCCACTTTCTGACCTATCTCTTCCTTATTCTGTTCTAGTTTCTGACCTATTTCTTTTTTATTATTTTCTAAGTCCTCTCTCACTTCCTCCATTTTCTGACCTATCTCTTTTTTATTTGGTTCTAAATCCTGCCTTATCTCTTTTTTATTATATTCTAAGTCCTGTTTTAATTCTACCTTATTTTGTTCCATTTTCTGACCTATTTCCTTCATATTCTGTTCTAGTCTTTCAAACATCATTAATAACCTTTGGTCTTTTCTTTTCCTATTGCTACCTGTTCTCGCTTTCTGGTTCTATCTGATAACTAGGCCTATCTGCCCCTTCCTCTACTCCTGTTACTAGAACTCTCTCTTTTTGCGACATTCTAGTTTCTTTATTTAGTTCACTTTGGTTTAAAAGTCCTACTATTTTGCCGCTTCGCAGTAACATAAAAATAAAATGAATATGAAAATAAAATTTTTGGTCCTACTTTTTTCTCGTTGATATATCCCACAGATTATACTGATTTATCCAGTTATGTGCGTCTCCTGGGCGGTTGACTTTGCTAGACGATCTCTGGTGTTTTCCCGCGTTGATTATCCGTTCATCGGCGTTTCCGAAGTCGTAAATTTCAAACGATGTTCTAATGGCGTCTTCTTCTTTTTTGGCGCGAAGATTTGGCGTCACTTGGTATTTCGTGAAGTTCATTTCTCGTAGATTTCCATTCCATCCAAAATTCGTGCTCCACGCTTGGGTAAGCCATTTGGTGCTGTTTTTATGTATTACGAAGTCGATGGTGATGAGCTTTTGACTCTCGTTATCTCTGGTCGTGGCACTGGATGGAATGAACATACACTCGGGATTAATTTTAGTGAAATGTTTTATTCGCACCTTCTTGTTCACAGTATTTAAATCGTATCACAGTTACAAATCTTTTATTTCAGTGGATCGACTTCCCTAGCATCGCCGGGATTTAATGTCTAAAAATTTAGCGATATTTCGCTAAAAGTGTTTTCTATCACTTTACACTTCGTCTATTTTACGTCATTTTATTTAATCGCGCACTCCGTACTAACTAACTCATTAAAGTTAGCTAATGTCTTACTTATTTTACACAAATTAACGGTCTTTAAACACTTAGTAAGTTTACTTTCACTATTTTATGACGCGTACACATAAAAATACGTCCATCTACTCCAAACACATAGACGCTAATCCCAATTCTTTTGGTTGCGAGTCTAGCATTCCGACTGCCACGTGCACCTACATCCGCGTATGCGTTCATCAAATAGTTCCCGCATTGTTAGGGAAGCGATCTTTAGCCATTTTCCCTTCGCTTTCAATATTGAACACATATAATTCTTTTATTTATACATATATATTAAAATTAAATATGGAAACATTTATGACGTCTTTAAACAAACTTAATTGTTTGTAACAATGAACATTAGTAACACGTTTTCGTCATTTAACCAACTCATACCAACACCAAAAACAAATTACACTCTTAACAAATATTCACATAAACGATTTTCTTTTGGGGTCTTTTAATATTCTGTCTCAATCATCATCATCATCATCATCATCATCATCATCAACATCATCATCATCATCATCATCATCAACAACAACAACAACAACAATAACATTGAGATTTAAGCACCCTGAAGACATAATGTCCCTAAAGGCTTGTTCCGGTCTTGTGCATTAAACATTTGTTGAGTGCATCTTTTCTTTGGTCTGTCAATGTTTCTTTTGTTGTCTAATAGCAGTTTTGGAATGCAGTATTCTTCCATTCTTTCCACATGTTCTTTCCACCTGGTTCTATATTGGTGTAACTTCTCTGTTTGTTTAAAGGTAGCTAATTATTTTCTTGTCATCATTCCTTTTGTCTAACAAAGTATAGTCAGCTATGTTCCTTAAGAATCTCATTTCTGCAGCTTCTATTTTTCTCTCTTCACTTTTTCGTAATGTCCAACATTCTGAGTCATATATCAACACGGGTACTGCAAGGTGCCAGTAATGCATTCAGGGGACAATTCTGTACTAAATGTCTCATGAAAGATAACCACTAGATGGATCCACCGATAATCACAGATAGTGGTTGTCCTATGAACAGACAATTAGGAAGAGCGGAAGCAATGAAAATAAGTGTGTGGAATTATAGAAGCCTCTTAAACAAAGAAATAGAGTTACAAAAAGAACTGGAAAGTATGAAAGTGGATGTTGCCATAATACCGGAAACAATTACCCTTTATATGGAAGGATTTTAAACAATTAAGATTTTCTCAAAAATGATTGTAATAATTTTCATTAAAATACCATATGTTTAAGATATTTTCATGACAAATTAAAATGTATATCTTTAATTTTATTTTCACGTAACTGGTAAACCATATGAGATAAACAAAATCTTACTACACAAAAGCTATGTTGTTGATGTTAGCTAATGCTGGACTACTGACAATGAAGTCATTAATCCTCTTGCTCTCCAATATTTTTCACTGATGGATGGGGCACTAGAAGTGGCCGGGCATATTTGAAGGTGGTCTCGATCCATTTCCTCTTGCAGATCACATAGAGGACAGAGTGGTGAAGAATATATCCCAATTCTGTTTAAATGTTTTGCCAGACAATCATGACCTGTAATCAACCTGAAGGTTGCAACTGCTGTTTTTCGAGGATACTCAGGAATCACTGTTTGAATGTTTGGTAGTTCCCATCTTTTATTTCTTGATTTTTCATGGTAATATTTTGCAATAATCTTTTTTTTTTTTTAATTCAGATCTTTTAGCTGCATTAAATGGTAGATTAACTATAGATTTCTGTACACTGCTGGTACCCTTTTTTGCAAGAAAATCAGCTTTCTCATTACCACTCAGTCCACAGTGAGCTGGTATCCATTGGAAGACTAGGTGTTTTTGAAGTGTGGTTAGATGGGTAAGGATTTTCCAACATTCTATAATTGTTTGGTTTTTTGGTGACAACTTGGAAGTAATTGCTATAATTGCTGCCCTGGAATCTGAGAGAATAACTGCTTGCTGAAAATGTGAAATTCTGTACAAAAGATTCTGTAGGGCTATTTGAATTGCTTCAATTTCTGCATCAAAGTTAGTAGTTCCATAACTTAAAGATTTGTAATAGGAAAAGAGGTGACATGTGACTCCAGCACCTGCTCCATCTTGGTTTGATATTGGTGATCCATCAGTATAAATATGGAGCCATTCGTGTTCTGGAAATCTAGTATGGATTGTCTCTAATGCCAATAATTTTAGAACACTAGTTGGAGTATCACTTTTCTTAACTTCTTCTGTCAGGTGTAAATAATATGTGATGTCTAATGTTTGTGTCAGATTGACTTTAGATATGAAGTTTTCCTTTGAATTAGGAAGGTATACATTCTTCTTGATGTCTTGAATTTTGGAAAGAAAGCTCTCCTTAGTCTTTAGTGTATGTGTAAAATTTCTCTTGTGCCATGTATTGAATGGGAGTCTGATCAACTTTTCGTACTGAATAAGAGCCGCTTTTTCTATTTCATATTCAATGGGGCATTGGTTGGTTAGTATTTCCTTAGCTGCTATTGGTGTGGTTTTGATAGCACCTGTAATTAGCCTCAGAGTTTGGTTTTGAAAGATTTGAACTTTTTTTGTGTTTGCTGTTACAAGAATTTCGCTGCAGTAAGTAAATAATGGCTTTATATATACATTATATGTTGTGTTAAGGGTTGCTCTGGAATATCCCCATTTCATTCCTGTTAGACGTTTTAACACTGAAAGGCACTTTCTGCTCTTTGTATTACATGTTCCGTTTGTTTAGTCTATCTAAGTTTGGTATCATATATAACTCCTAAATGCTTTGCTTCCTTTGTTTCTGGTAATTGTTGACCCTCAAAATTTATTTTTATTTTTAGTGGTTTTTACTTTCTCTACTGCTAAGTAGGGAACATGTTTTGAGACCCCCCTGAATCCAGAAAAAGCATTTTTAGAAGGTCTCTGTGTGTGTGTGTGTGCGTGTGCGTGTGCGTGCGCACGCGCGCGCGTGTGTGTAGCTCCACTCCAAACTACCCTTTACATGGAAAATTTTGATTTTCTTGAAAATGGCTCTAACCATTTAGATTAAAATGTCATATGTTTGAGATATTTTTGTGACAAATGAAATATATATCTTGAATTTTCTGGCTATAGCCCCTGTAGTCGTATCTACTCTAGACAACTTTTACATAACTGGTAAGCCGTTAAAGATAGACCAAATCAGACTATACAAAAAAGGTAGATCTTGCTAAAATACACAATTTATGTCTCTGTAAATTTTCTTCTAAACTGAACCATTTCGGAGAAATTCCTTGCTATGTGTGTGAGTTTTGGAAAACTTAAAACTTAGTGAAATGGAACATAGTTGTTCATTTTTTTATATGTTAAGTGAGCAAAGAGAAAGGAATCTCTAAGGTTTAAAGATTTGACTATCAAATAAAGCCTACTGTATTCTAACATTCCCCTTGCACCTACAAGGAAATAGCAATAAGATAATTTCTACAAATGTTAATCTTAACATGAAGATATAGGAATAAGAGTTTGTAAGAATGGTTAGTACAAGAGTAGAGAAAGTCATGTGAGTGCAACACATCAGATTTTTTTTTCTTAGTGAAAAGATTTGATAGTTTGATTTTGTTGTATTAACAGTCATTAAATTTTCTTTGGTCCACTTTTGTAGGTTGGTTAAGGATTGTTGCATGGTTTTTTCTAGTTCTCTGCTTTTGTTGTTTTTTTGGTTTTGAAGTCCACACAAAAAATGTAGATTTCATTAAAAGCACACAATTGATGTAAAATACATTTTTTTGTGGAGATAATCATTTTTGAGATATTCCTTGTTGGTTTAGGGTAACATTGGCTTTTTTAATCATTTTTAATGTTAAATGTACTCACATTTGTTCCCACAGGGATATTCCAGACTTTGTAGGCATAAGGGAATATTTTAAAGAAAAATTGTTCTTTTCCATCCAGGGCCGCTGGGTTATGTAAAAATTTTCAAATATCTGTATAATAATGGTGGTACCAAAGTTTAAAGGTGCATCAACTTTGTTTATGTAAATATTTCTGTCCCATTTTCACCGCTGAAAGATGTTTCCCTCCATTTTGTGCATGAGGCATTTCCCTTCTCTCATTCAGGTAGCCGAACATTAGACAGGTTTGTTTTGAGTCCAATGAATCTGTCTTAACTTGGCAAATAATAAGTGCAGGCAAGTTTTTATAAGGTTGGGCATCACTGGGCTATACATTTTCAGAACAGGAAGATAGTTGGGGGAGCTGAAGGAAGTGAAAAGTACAAGATTTTCTCCCCCCCCTCCCCCCTCGCCCCCAATTTGTGTATTACAAATGTCTTGGGCTTAGCAAAATTACAGTTCTGATTGATAAAGGGGAGGATTCAATGGAAAGGTCTAAATGATCAGTGTAGTAATTCCATGTACAATTTGGGGAAGGGTTAAGTGAAATTAATTAAATTGTCATTTAAGGGACCCTGGGACTGAAAAAGATTGAAAAATGATCACATTGGCGATTTTTTTATTTATGCATATAAATGTTCCCCAAATCTTCAATAATGACATAAACACACACATACAAACATGAAAAGCTTACCGATAAGCTGTTGCAGTAGACATACAAACCCAATAAAAATCCAGCGACAAAACCATTTTCTTCTTGGGTAGAGGACGTGCCACGCAGCAAGGGATGATCAAACACACACCATTTTCATCATACACAAAACCCACAACACCAACACACACAAACACACGCCAAAGAAATCCGCCACACAACCATCCAATCAAAAACACAAAAACTAGGCTGAAGAGGGGTGTCCCTGAACAGCCAGGGCATGTTGAAAAACATGCTCGAATAAAATTTTCATTCATTCATTCATTCATTCATTCATTAATGTGTTGAAAGTAAAATTTTTTAGATTCCACCATTTTTAGAAGTCTAGTGCATTTTTAAATCTTGTATGCGCTACATTTAAATGTCCCTTTTCTACTTAAATTTTTGGTAATATTTAAACAACATACAAGCCAAAAAGGGCTCAAAAACAACTAAATTCAGTGGAAGGAAATGGTGAAGCTATGCATCTGAGGAGATATACCATTAGACTAAAGAGCGAAGATATGACACATGCAGCATAGGGCCGTTTTAGACCAAACAGGTAATCTGACTCATGATTGTGATGCATGTGTGTAGAAAAATTGGTTTTTCTCAATTTGACACCTACAAGAAATAGAAACAAATGCCAAAGATAAAAAATGGATTACACTACTTTCCAACCCAGATATAATCCCCCAGAGACCAAGGAAAACAGCGGTTGCAGCCTTCCGACTATTGACAAATCACGACTGCTTAGCAAGTCATCTCTACAGAATAGGTATCTCAGCTTCACTAATATGTGTCCTGTGTAACGATCCAGCAGAAATGAACGAAGACCACTTGAAGACCTGTGAAGCATTAAGATCAGAAGAAACTACAGTTCAAAAGTATTGGAAAGCACGAATGCTAATGGCTTCATTGCCAGATGCAAGACACTAGAAAACAACAACAACAACATTTTTAATACACTTACTGCTCCATGGGCATTAAATTTTGTGCTATGCTCCTAGAATTTATGTAGTATGTGCTCCATTTATATGACTTCAACTTTCGTCTCTGGTTCCAAAATCCGAAGGTTGTTTAGTTTTGAAAACATTAAACACACAAAAAATGCAAAAACATATACAATGCATATCAAAGCAAAAAAATTAATTACTAAAAAAGTAATTAGTTTTTTTTTTTTCAGTCAGAGATTGATGGTATTTGTTGGGCATTTAGAGTTTAAAAAATAAAGTTGTTGTGATGTTTAGTTTTTGGGTGCATGGAGTATTTTGAGTATTAATGTATTTTCAAGTTATGAATAAATTAAATAATTAATTTCCTCAAAACTATAAAACATATTGTGCTGGAAGTTTGTGTGGTAGTTTATAACATAAACATCCTTGAGTGTGCAAATTATTGATTTCATTTCTATAAAAACAGAAAACTCAAACTTCAGTCCCAGGGTCCCTTAAAATTTATGAGGAGTCAAATGAAAAACAGGAAATATTTTGTTACAACTCATTTATTACAGGCAGCTGAAACAAGTACACTATTTTTCAATGTAGTCTCCCTACTTTGTGATAAATTTCCTCCAACAAGTCGATAGGGCATGCATACCTCGGGGGGGAAAAAAATCTTTTGGTTGTGCACAGTCACTCATGCACCACCTTTTCACCTCTGTGTTGGTTGCGAAGTTGTTGCCACCTAAGTAGTCCTTTAGTGGGCCAAAGATGTGGAAGTCATAGGTCATGAGGCCGGGAGAGTAAGGAGGATAGGGGAGGTTCAGTTTGTCTAGAACGTCCTGACACTCGACATGCGCAAGAGAGGAGATTTAAGGAGAAGTGACTGGAGTGGTGGGGAACAAGTGAGTGATGTCAGAACTCAGGCAGTCACATACACAGGCGGTGTATGTTTACGTATTATAAACAATTATTGTGTAGTTATCACAGTGAGAGCGAGCGATGCACCAATCCCCACTTCTCCTATTATGCAAATGTGCACACCTTTTCTATTGTGTATCCATGCTTCAGGAGTGGGGGAGTGTCACGACAACTGGGAAAAACTGTACTAGACACAAGTCCTTGATAGTTGCCAAGGTTGCATGAGCCGTATGAGGTCATGCGTTATCATGCTGGATGAGAATGCCTGTTGAGAGGAGTCTGCGGCGTTTGGTGCATATAGCAGGTTTCAGAATGTCACACATCAGTTAACTGTAGGTGGCACTGGTCTTGCCCTTCTCCATGTAATGTTCCACTATGGGACCCATCCATCCTACAGAATCATCTGCTCCACTGCTGCGATCAACTCAGCTGTTGCAACACCATGTGCCTGGCCTGGCCTTGTCACGTCCACCAAACTTATTGTGCCGCTGCTGAATTTTGTACACCTGAGTCTGCGATTAACATGCAGCCCCATACTGTTCCAACATGCGTTAATGGATTTCTATTGTTTTGTGCTGTTACTGTGTAGGAAATGGATCACTCTGTACTGCTCTTCTTTGTTGCACTCCAACAGAGAGGCCGCTATATTGGAAACTCCCATATTGCACAGCGGGGTCACATGGGGTTGCAGGACCAATGCCAATTGATGGCAGAAGAGTCCACGTGCATGCATATCAGGTCTTATCATAATAAGAGAAATTTTAGATTTTCTATAGTAGTTTTCCAGTTTTTATTTGACTCACCCTCATAAAAAGCAGGTATTAAATAAAATAAATTGAGATTAAAACAAATGCCAGTAAAGTTTTAATAAAAGTCGATTTGCATTATGTTCACAGGAATTATGGTCTGCCCACACCAGGAAGGAACCAATGGTTGGTGGTTTTGAAGTTTGTGCATTGTGCCAGCAGGTTCTGTCTGTGTCTGATTTGAGACAGCACGTAGGAAGCCACACGCTTGAGAACCACTTCCCTGCACTTGGAGTATCCGAAAACACACAACAGGCCTGGGGTAAGAAATAAAAGTGGTAATGCAAACAGTGAAAATTCAAAGGTGATCTGTGAACTGCCAACAAGTGAAGAAATACATATGTTTCAGGTTCCTAAAATCAAATTGTGATATATAATATTAATAACAGCAGGAATGTGAAACCTAAGTTCTACATTTCTAATTGTTGAGAAGCAATTGTTAACAGTTTGATTGCCTGTTAGTATATTTACGAAAATAAAATAAAGATATATTATTTTGTTTCTTGAAATAAGAGCTTGTCAGTAATTGATTCACCCATTTTACCATCCTAAATAAAGGTTAGACTTTCTACTCACATTTAGTAGGATAGGGATTAACTGTGGGCTTCTAAATCAATGGAGTGAATGAATGTACTGCAGAGTTATCAAAACCAAAAGATACAAATTTAAGCAGGTATAGGATTAGATTTTCCATGTTATTTTGGATGAAACTAAGAACATTGTGTAGAGAACTGGTTGTAGGAAAACAATACAGAACTTATGATAACAGATAGTGTTGCCGTATAACAGTGAACACAGTTGTGTTCCGTAGTTAAATTTTGCTTCACTTACACTGTAACTTAACAGATGTTTTAGAAACTGTTGCTTCCATCACCTGCTGCAACTCGTCTGACAGTGTTGGCCTCCTCTTCCCTCTGGTTCATGGTAGATGGCATGTAGAACTTGGTGTAGATGTCTGTAGGCAGGATTTCAAAGTTCATAATCGTACGACTATGTTTTTGAATGAAAATATATTCCCATATGGCAATTTGTAGTGAATAATTCACTTCTTTTAATAGTTTTAATAGTATCTTCCCCCTCTTCCTTCACACCAGCTGGTTGCTTGTTAATCTTTGCAGAAAGCTCTACCTTCATCTCAGACATTTCTATTTTCATCTTTTCCAGTTTGGAACTCATTTCGGCCATCATTTCTTCCGTCACAGATTTCACTGTTGTTACTTCTCTTCCCATCTTCTCCAGAATGTACGTTTTTCAATTCTGCTTCCATTTTTCTCTACATCTGCTACATTCCGAAATTCACCACCTTTATTTCATTTCCTATTTTGCCCATTCTAAATTTCATTTCCGCCATACTAGCCAATATTTTTTCCAACATTGGTACCATTGTGGTTTTCGTATCTCACTCCTGACACCAATTGTAACAAAATTACTCAATTTGTTAATTTTATCTCTTTTTTTATTTTCTCTACTGGCATTCAAAATGCCCTCAAATCATCCAAATTAACATATACAGGGTGAAAATGAATAACACTGCACAGGGGGGGTTCATAGATAATCAAATTGAGATAAGAAACCAATGGTCAACGACGTCAAATTAATAAGTTATACGTATTCAAAGTAATTCGAGATTGTGACTAATAAATCATAACCAGAAAGAAATATATCAATATTATCATATTCAAGATGTTCTCAGGCTTCGAGCCAGGTGTAGTGATGTAGAGCCATCAACGTTTCGGGAGTGTGCATCTCTCCCATCATCAGGATGATGAATGACTAGTAAGAGTGAAAGGACCATACTATCACATCTTGAATATGTTCGTCGCCAGGAAAGCTTCAAATCATACTTTATCAATATTATCCACTGGAATCAAAATAGTGCTTATTAGGAACTTAGTGAAGCCTGTCTACTGCCTCTCTGAAGAAGCACTTTTAAATTGTAGCGCTACAAAAAGCACCTAAATTGGACACTTAACATGTGTCTGCATGTCACTGCAATGGATAATTGATTGTGGCAAACGGCTACAGAGATATAGGGCACTTCTAAAACGTATGCTTTGGCCAAGTGGTTAAGCTGACTGACTGCGGACCTCATTAAGACAAGAAATTGAGTTCAAATCCAAAGAGGAAGTTTTTTTTCCTCCTTATTTTGAGAGAAATGTTGTACGTTTGGTTTAAAATAGCAAAATACGACCATGATATGCAATGTACAGAGTATTGTTTACTTTTACTTCTTACATCAGATCACTTAGGCTGGAGGGTTATGTATTGCCATTTGTCTGAAGCTAATTGTAGGCTATTTGTCCATGTCAATAACAGAAATGTTCCTTCCAACAGTTGACCTGCTGTAAACAGTTCACAACACGAACCAATAATAGCACTAAGTACTACAACCGCCAAAAGAGACACTGAATACCTATGTGTTTGCATGATAAATGTTGTTGTTAGCTAATGCTGGATTTCTGACAATGAAGTCATTAATCCTCTTGCTCTCCAATATTTTTCACTGATGGATGGGGTATTAGAAGTGGCCGGGCATATTTGAAGGTGGTCTCGATCCATTTCCTCTTGCAGATCACATAGAGGACAGAGTGGTAAAGAATATATCCCAATTCTATTTAAATGTTTTGCCAGACAATCATATCCTGTAATCAACCTGAAGGTTGCAACTGCTGTTTTTCGAGGATACTCAGGAATTCCTGTTTGAATGTTTGGTAGTTCCCATCTTTTATTTTTTTATTTTTCATAGTAATATTTTGCAATAATTTTTTTGAATTCAGAGTTGACTAATCTTTTAGCTGCATAAAATGGTAGATTAACTATAGATTTCTGCGCATTGCCGGTACCCTTTTTTGCAAGAAAATCAGCTTACTCATTACCACTCAGTCCACAGTGAGCTGGTATCCATTGGAAGACTAGGTGTTTTTGAAGTGCTGTTAGATGGGTAAGGATTTTCCAACATTCTGTAATTGTTTGGTTTTTTGGTGACAACTTGGAAGTAATTGCTATAATTGCTGCCCTGGAATCTGAGAGAATAACTGCTTGCTGAAAATGTGAAATTCTGTACAAAAGATTTTGTAGGGCCATTTGAATTGCTTCAATTTCTGCATCAAAGTTTGTAGTTCCATAACTTAAAGATTTGTAATAGGAAAAGAGGTGACATGTGACTCCAGCACCTGCTCCATCTTGGTTTGATATTGGTGATCCATCAGTATAAATATGGAGCCATTCGTGTTCTGGAAATCTAGTATGGATTGTCTCTAATGCCAATAATTTTAGAACACTAGTTGGAGTATCACTTTTCTTAACTTCTTCTGTCAGGTGTAAATATGTGATGTCTAATGTTTGTGTCAGATTGACTTTAGATATGAAGTTTTCCTTTGAATTAGGAAGGTATACATTCTTCTTGATGTCTTGAATTTTGGAAAGAAAGCTCTCCTGAGTCTTTAGTGTATGTGTAAAATTTCTCTTGTGCCATGTATTGAATGGGAGTCTGATCAACTTTTCGTGCTGAATAAGAGCCGCTTTTTCTATTTCATATTCAATGGGGCATTGATTGGTTAGTATTTCCTTAGCTGCTATTGGTGTGGTTTTGATAGCACCTGTAATTAATCTCAGACTTTGGTTTTGAAAGATTTGAACTTTTTTTGTGTTTGCTGTTACAAGAACTTCGCTGCAGTAAGTAAATAATGGCTTTATATATACATTATATGTTGTGTTAAGAGTTGCCTTCGTTTATAAATACTCATACAATATTATATGCAGATGATACTACCTTCTTTAATACCAGCACAGACTTTATAAATCTAAAAACAATTGCTGAGGATACCCTGAGGCAGGCAGATCTTTGGTTCAGGGCAAATGGCTTCTTACTTAATGAACAAAAAACACAACAACTATTATTTACACTAAAAGACCTGCCAAGCTTAAATAATACCAAAGAAGTCAAATTTCTCGGTGTAATAGTTGACAATAAACTCACTTGGGAGCCTCATATTAAACATATCACTGCTAGGCTCTCAAGGGTAATATTTCTCTTAAAAAACCTAAAAAGCTCTATACCTGACTCTTACATCAGAACTGCTTATTTTGCTTTCTTTCATAGCATTATAACATATGGTATTATACTTTGGGGTAATAGTAAATATATCACTAATATCCTACTATTGCAAAAGAAGACCATTCGAATAATATCGGATGCAGATAAATTGGCACATTGTAAGCCACTATTTGTACAACTAAGAATAATGACAGTAGTGAACTTGTATATCTATACAGTCCTCATTTATATAAAAAAGAATATATCTGATTATCACTATAGACAGGATATCTATAACTATAACACAAGAAATACAAACCAAATTGATACAGCTTATAATAGACTGTCAAAATCACAAAATAGCTTTGAAGCATTAGGTATAAAAATGTATAACGCACTATCAAATGAGGTAACTCAACTGACGTATAATAGATTTGAACGTAGACTTTATGACAGATTATTAAACAATCCGTACTACTCTCTACAAGAATATTTTGAAAATTCAACTCAGTTGTAAATACCACTGTTATTGTAACTTATCTTTGAACTGTACATTGCCATTCAACAAATGGATATATCCATATACGCTCCATACTTGGCTCTATAAGACAACTGATTGTACTAAAAGTAATATATAGTAGGTCATAGTGAATATCGGTAGCATTATTTTTATAAGTGATATTTGTAAATATGTATGTATATATAATTTTGCTAGAATCTATTTGTTATGTATAACATGTAAACTACACTGACGTTGTCTATTGCTGTAACAGGCCTAATGACAATAAAATCTATTATTATTATTATTGCTCTGGAACATCCCCACTTCATTCCTGTTAGATGTTTTAACAGTGAAAGGCGCCTCTCTGCTCTTTGTATTACATTTTCTATTTGTTTGGTCCATGTAAGTTTAGTATCAAATGTAACTCCTAAATACTTTGCTTCCTTTGTTTCTAGTAATTGTTGACCCTCAAAATTTAGTTTTATTTTTAGTGGCCTTTTTCTTAGTGAAAAGATTTGGTAGTTTGATGTTGTATTAACAGTCATTAAATTTTCTTTGGTCCACCTTTGTAATTTGGTTAAGGATTGTTGCATGGTTTTTTCTAGTTCTGTACTTTTGCTTTTTGGTTTTGAAGTCCACATTACTAAGTCATCAGCAAATAGTGCACACTTCACACCTGATTCTTGTATTTGTTGTGGCAGATCGTTAATAAATATATTAAAAAGTGTTGTGCTCAGCACTGCGCCTTGTGGTAAGCCACCGTGTACTTGTTTGTATTTAGATATGTTTCTTCCATATCTGGTTGCAATAAAGCGTTGTGTTAGGAAATGACATAGCCATGAAAACATTGGACCTTGTATCCCTATTTTTTTTACTTTCTTTAATAGTTTTGTTCTGCATATAGAATCATATGCACTTTGGAAATCAGCATGATAAATGTATAATACTGCCAGTAGGTGAACTTAATAACCCTGGAAGATTCTAACACCACCATGTGGTGACTGGTTGTTACTTGAGTCACACAGGTCTCATTTCCTATTTCCTTCAGCACACAATAACATTGTGTTAAGCTTAAATCATCTCATTTAAGTGAAAACAAAATTCTCAGTGTGAATCTACTATTTAGGTCATGCAAGTGTGAATAATAGTTAAACAAACTTGAAACAAAAAGTTTAAAGATTAGTTAAACGAAAAATTACAGCAACACAAATGTTTCGTGTAAATCAAATTAGATTAAGCATGTGCTTATGATGAATGAAAGAACAAAGGGCATAAAAAATCTGAAGTTATGAGTATCTGAACCTGCGCTTCTAATACGTGTGTGCCTTCGTGTCCGGACACCATAACCATTGTGCTAAATAGACAGGCTACAAAATTTGTCCGCTTGTTTCCTAATCATATGTTATAGCTGCAGTGGTCATGCTCAGTGGCATGCATACCCTCAAACAATTTTAAGGCATGGTTGTGTAATTTGTAATCCTATATTGCTCGCAAAAGTTAAAGACGTGTGAACGCTGGCCAATGCTCAAATGGAGCACTGTTGCAAAGCATAGTGCGTGTACCTGCAGAGATTCTGCACATAAGAGCGCGTGAGATGCGTGTACCACATTCGGCAGCACTGGTAGGAGGGGCAAGCTTAGGATTCGCTGGAGTCTTGCAGTACGGCCCACCTCCACATGCCTTTAAGTTTTGCAAAGATTATAGATGTTAGGTTTCCTATCTCAAATTGATTGCCTATGAACCATCTGTCACCAGTAAAATTTGTGCTGTGTTATTCATTTACACCCTGTATACAATTATGATCAACTCTTTTTTCACATAAAGTAAACAGATGCTTGGCAACTTAGTGATGTTAGTCATAGAACAACAAACTGAAGACAACTCTATGGTTCCAGCAACTCCATCACATGGTGCTTAGCGTTGTATTGCTGTTCATAGCAACTGGAAAATAGGCTATCCTTTGGAATATATTGAAAGCCCACATTCACAACTACATCAAATGCAATAGCTTTAACCCAAAACATCAACATGCATTTTTCAACAGTTAGGTGCACCAATTAATTTTCCTCTAAGCAAGGATGAGTATGAGAAAGAATATCAGTAAATCATCCAAATAGCAGTTAGCAATGGGTTCATCAAAAATTGATAAACATTAAAATACAAAAATTCAAAAGCAAGAAGGAAATCAACATGATCACAGCTCTAACTCCTTTGAACAACAAACAGAAAATAAAATTCACATTGCATTTATTTTTGCATAACAAGTTTCAGAAGATTTTCTCCAAACATGATATAATCCTAGCTCCGTAGAAGCTCGGCTTGAAGAATCTGTTGAGAAAACCTCCCAAAGACCAGACGCCAAAAACCTCTAAACCTGGGATGTACAGGATTAACTTCCAGGATTGCACTAAAGTATACATTGATAAGACTAAGTGAAACATAAACATCCATACCAGAGAACACATCCGGAACATTAAATATATACAGGTGTGCACAAATGATTTGAGTGGTTTCATGATCTTTTTATAGTCATATTATTAAATATATGGTGATGGTATTTGATGTAAGTTAGCTCTCTCTCCAAGTTTGGTTTGTAGCACTCATGATGCTTCTTCCTTCCACCGCAAGAGTGCAGTTGTGTCTTATGCTTCCTCATTCGGCCACAGGCTCCAACAGTTGTAAGATGGCGACCAACAATGAAAAAGCGTTTGCTGCTCTTGAGTTTCATACAAGTAAATCTGTGATAACTGTGCGATGAAACTTCAGAACAAAGTACCGGAAAGAACCACCCACTGCCAGCTTTATATGTACCTGGCATCAACAGTTGGTAACCACAGGATGCCTGTGTAAGGGCAAATCAACGGATTGGCCGAAAATGCCTGAGGAAACAGTAGACTATCTGCGAGCTAGCTTTGCACGTAGCCCACAAAAATCAATTCGTCGAGCCAGTAGAGAATTGAACATCCTGCTTTGATCATTTGGAAAGTGTTAAGGAAAAGATTGAAGGTGCGCCCTTACCGTTTGCAACTGTTACAAGCATTATCACCCGAGGACAAAGTGAAATGCTTTAAATTTTGGAGCAGTTTCCAGGAGCATATGGAAGATGAGTTTTGTAATAAGATTGTTTTCAGTGACGAAGCAGCATTCTTTCTGAGTGGTAAAATGAACAGGCATAATGTAAGGATTTTGGGAGCTGAAAAGCCCCATTCCGTCATGCAGTATGTTCATGATTTGCCTAAACTGAATGTTTTCTGTGCAATATCACAATCTAAAATTTACGGTCCCTTCTTTAGTGAAAAATCCATTACAGGGCACATCTACCTGGATATGTTGGAGAATTGGCTCCTGCTGCAGTTGGAGACTAATACTGTCATCTACCAACAAGATGGTGCTCCACCTAATTACCACCGTGATGTTCGTGACTTCCTGAACACCAGACTTCGAGATTGATGGATAGGTCGCACCGGGAAAGAAGATAAAGCACTTGTGTCATGGGCTCCACGCTCTCCCAACCTCACCCCTTGCGACTTTTTCGTATGGGATTTATGTGAAGGAGGCATTTTACATGCCACCATTACTTGCTGGTCTACAAGAACTATGGTTTCGCATCATCAACGCATTTGGTGAAATTAACAGGGAGATGCTACAGTGTGTGTGGGCCGAACTTGATTATCAACTTTATGTTTGTAAAGTCACTCGTGGAGCACACATCGAACACCTGTAAGCTATTAAAAAAAATACTTTGAGTTGCTATATCTGAGTATACAGTGTTTGTAGTGTTTAGTCAAATAATATTGCTATAATACATTTTTGAAACCACTCAGATAATTTGTGCGCACCCTTTATTGTAAACGGACAGACAAATAAGTCATCGCAGTGCACTTTTGGGAAACCCACTGTGAAATAGGCACAAACTCTGAACTATTAAAAGAAGTGAACCACCCCCTAGATTTTCATTCAAAAACATAGTCATAAATTATGAACTTTGAAATCCCGCCTCCAGATATCTATACCAGTTCATCATGCCATCTACCAGAGACCAGAGGAAAGTGGATGCCAATGCTGCCAGTTAAGTTGCAGCAAGAGCTTCTGCTGCAATGCAGAACATGCCCTGTTAATTTGCAGTATAAGTGAAGCAAACATGTACCAAAATTTGACTACATAATATTTATTTATTAGAACTTGCATTCACTGTTACAAAGCTTCAAAAAAAAGTTAAGAGTTCTCATTTGAATTTTTTCTTCTGGGAAGACCCAGACATTTAAATGCACAAATTGAAATTTTAACCTTTCTCAGTCTCGATGTGGGCACAGCCACCAGCATGTGGAAGCGAGGTAATCTTAGAAGTTGAGCATTTGTGGCTACATTTATCTAATGCTTTGCACAATCATCATTAGATATCAGCAGTATACAAGGATACTATGGCCAGTTAAAACATGTTTAAGGGGGATTTCAATGCACATATTTGAGGTTGTAGATGTACTGTGTGAGTGTGATATATGATGCAAAGATGGTATGGAAACAAACACAGGCAGATTGTGAAATAAAGCCAGTGTTCAATGAATTTAGTGACTATTCTTCTTACTTTGAGTTGTTTGGCCCAGAAGAAGAAGAAGAAGCCACTCTGCAGGAAACGATGCAACAACGCTTCACGTGACTCAAGTGCCCAGGTTGCAGATGTTACATCCTGCTACCAATCCTGGTACTTTAATGACGAGCCCAGTTTCATGCAGATAAGTGTTTCAAATTTTTATCACACAAAAAAAAAAATCTTCAGACTTACTGGACTTTTTTCAAAATAACTATGAAGTCAGGAATGATCACTTACAGCTTGTGTAAATGTCCTGACATTGCCCCACTGCGAAGCAAAGATGCATAATAGCACTGAGCAGTCGGTGGGGGTCAATCTTCCAGCTACCGTGAGAGTAATAAGTTCATGCGTTGTAACTGCCTCCGAGTTCCGACAGCATTTTAGTCTCTTGCTTACCCGCCACTCTCACCACTTCTCCGCACTTGTACATATGGAGTGTCACAACATTTTACACAAGCTGTACATTTTTACTATTTTAGTTTCATGTGTACCATATTTCATCGCATAATTGTTTCCATCAACTAAGAGTCTTACATGATTTATAGGCAAGCAATCGGACTTAGGCATTTCACTACATAAACCTTGTGTTAATATTCCATGTGTTCACTGTCAAGAAATATTAAAACAATAACGTGCTGCCACTGCAACCTGTCAGGTTTAAGGGAGAGAGCACACAGAGTATGCAGCGTATTGTAATATATTTCTCATTGATGCCATCAATTTGTCCGCTACTGACATGGTGACTAGTCCATCAATTAATCTGATTGGTTAAGTACCTAAAGCACAGGAATTAGTAGACGTGACTAAGCGATAAGCGAATGGAACGGCAAGGCATGTGAACCATTGATTAACATGCGCCAAGTCAATCCTTCAGTTGTGTATGGTTATTTGTTTCTATAGATATCCTGACAAGTGCTTATGTATATTAAATGTTCACACATATCTGTTACAATGACCCTCACTTATTATTTACCTATTTTAAGTTTTTTCCACACCAAATTACGGACTTATTCAGTAGCCCAATAATATAGACTCTAGTTGAAAAGTGACTCAGCAATATGGTAAATGTTTTTGTAAGTAAAGATCAGTCTTAATCTAATAAAGTCACATTTTCTTCTGTTTTTCTTTTCTTTTTCCTTTTTGTTTAATTTACTGGAGTGAATGTTTGCATTGTGCTATCAGTATCACTTTTGTTTCCCTCCTTATCCTTCTCCTTTTTTTCTCAGCTATGAACAGTGTAACATGTTTCTACTTCAATACACTCAGACTCGCTCTTACTCCTGCTGCCGTACACTAGTCTCTGAAAATTGAAATGGCCAGTCTTAAATAATTGTTCTTTGCATAATAATTGCGCTGTGTATTCTTACTTTATGAAGAAAACAAAAAGTGCACAACTATGCAATGAAATATGGTAAATGTTACTAATTTTAATTTTTAGAGTAAGTTAAATCTGGCCTAAACTAATTCTGCAGTGAAAAGATTAAGTATGCTAACCGCATTTTCTACAGCAAAACTTACTCTGGAAACCATATCCATGAGCATAGAAGAGTACAAAAAAAATTTGATGTGTTGCACTCACATGACTTTCTCTACCCTTATACTAACCATTCTTACAAACTCTTATTCCTATATATTCTTCATGTTAGTTAAGATAAACATTTGTACAAATTATCTTATTGCTTATTTCCTTGTAGGTGTAAGAGGAGTATTAGAATACAGTAGGCTATGTGCGATAGTCAAATCTTTTAAAGCTTTGAGATTCTGTTCTCTTTGCACACTTAACATATAAAAAATTGAACAACGATGTTTCATTTCACGAAAATTTTAAGTTTTCCGAAACTCACACACATAACAAGGAATATCTCCGAAATGGTTCACCCTACAAGAAGATTTACAGAGACATAAATTGTGTATTTTAGCAAGATCTACATTTTTTGTATAGTATGATTTGGTCTATCTCTAGCGGTTTACCAGTTATGCAAATGTCGCCCAGAGTAAATACGACTACAGGGGCTGTAGCCAGAAAATTCAAGATATAAATTTCATTTGTCATAAAAGTATCTCAAACATATGACATTTTAATCGAAGTCGTTAGAACCATTTTCAAGAAAATCAAAATTTTCGAAAAATGTTCCATGTAAAGGGTAGTTTAGGGTGGGGCTATTTTCTTCAAAATCTTTGTGTCACATCCTTGAATGACATTAAGCTTAAACACCAACTTTGGTTTTTAATCGACTTTTCGTTTTTGAGTTATACTGTCCACAGACAGAGACACACACACACAGACCTGTTTCTAGAAATGCTTTTTTTGGATTCAGGGGTCCTCAAAACATATATTTCCGGTGAAATCTCGACATCGAATTTTTGGGTGGAATACAATACTTCCCCTACTTACCAGTAGAGAAAGTAAAAATGAACAACAATGTTGCATTTGACAAAAGTTTTAAGTTTTCTGAAACTGACACAAATAACAAGGAATATCTCTGAAATGGTTCACTCTCCAAAAAGTTTATTTAGACATAAATTGTGTGTTTTAGAAATATCTACATTTTTGTATAGTAAGATTTTGTGTATCTCTTACGCTTTATGAGTTATTCAAAAGTCATCCAGAGCAAACAGGACCACATGGACTATAGCCAGAAAATTCAAAATATACATTTCATTTGTCATAAAAATATCTCAAACATATGGCACTTTAATCAAAATCGTTAGTCGTTTTCAAGAAAATCAAAATTTTCAAAAAAATTTTCATGTAAAGAGTAGTTTAGGGTGAGGCTATTTTCTTCAAAATATTCATGTCGCATCCTTAAAAGACATTAAATTTAAATACCAACTTTGGTTTGTAACTGACTTTTCGTTTTTTGAGTTATGCTGTTCACAGACTGACGGTCAGAGATACACACAGACCTTTTTCTAAAAATGCTTTTTTTGGACTCAGGGGGTCACAAAACCTATATTTCCGGTGAAATCTTGACATCAAATTTTTGGGTGGAATACAAGTCTCTTCTACTTACCAGTAGAGAAAGTAAGAATATATAAGATCCTAGAAATTGTGCAGTTTACAAAAGAGATTGTTGACAAGAGCTTGAAAATAAATTTGAAAAGAAGCAACTAATAGAGAAAATCACTATGCCTAAGCAACATAAAAAAAAAGTTTAAAAAATTCACCTTGCTCTCTTGTGGAACGGTTATTTGATCATCTTACTTGCCACACGTTGTTGATGCGACGTTTGAGACAGTTATTTACGTTTAATGCAGCTATGAGACTCTAAATACTTTTCGCCAAATTTCTCGACGTACCTCAGGGCGTGGTATAGGTCTACGCCTTACAAGGATGATTAAATTTCCTTTTTATATTTTTAATATACTTATTTATTGTTCCTTTACGTCACAAACAATAATACAAATATTCTGGATTGGCGTCCTTTGTCTCAAGCCCTGCGGGGTTCACACAACCCGAACACGGACTACGTAATTTTGCGAGTTCGTAATCTTCTTCTATTTTTTTATGCAGCCTTACTAATTATATATATTAGTTCTCTGCATTGTTACTCCTGTTAACTTTTAAAACACAATGTTCTTCCAATAAACACTATATGCCGATAACTTTTCAAATTATTCACGGACTTCGCGATTTCCACATGACGCCAATCCCGATAACACATGAATAAGCTAAGACAATTGAAGATCTATATCATTGCCCACTAGAACAATGATTCACAATTTTAGGGGGTTTTTTCTCCCACCACTATAAACACAAATTTTAACTATTTTAGGAGGCTTCTTCTAAACAATATCGCCTCACTTGGGACATTCTGAAATTAAGTAAAATATTCAAGGATATGGCATAACTCAGTATCAGTTTATTCACCAATGTAATAAAATTTACAAGGTTCGTCAGATAAAAAAAAAAAAGAACATAAATTTTACAATCTAGCCCAGTTAATAGGCATTACCAAACAAACATGCTCAGGATCAATACAAAGGGCAGAATTCTAACAGGAAAAACTTCAGGTATTTATGAAGTGGGGTTACAAAGGTTGCAAGAAAATAGACACAAGAAAGGCAAAGAGAAACATAGACATAAGGTTTAAAGAATAAATGAGAAATGTGAAATATAAGTAAACTGAGAAATCAGTAGTTGCAGAGTGTTTTTGGTTCACAGATCATCAGTTGAAAGAGAAACTAAAGCTTTTAAAAGCTCTTAAAAAATGTGGAATTCTCCATTTGGGGCAAACTATTCATACACAAAAATAAAAAAAATGGTGTTAGGGGAAAGCAAGGAATGTAAGATTTGATGTAAGAAATACGGTTAATGTATTCTAATGCGAGTGCAGAACAATTAGCTAGTGCTACAATATTTAGTGGATATCAAAGTAGATGATAATTATTTTGAAACCAGGAGAGCATAATTAAACATTAGTAACCTAGGAATAGCTTGAACATTTCCTGTGTTCTCATTTGTGCATATGGACATTCCCTGTTTTCACTCAACCTGCACATTTTAAATGTTTAAATATTTCACTACACCAGTGTAGTTTCTTTCCAACAACATAACTGTATCAACTATCAAAGCACTACTAGATAGCACTATTGCCTCAATCTTTAAAAAAAAAAAAAAAAAATGAACATTCCTAGTTTTCTCCCAAGACACTTGAATTGTTGATGTCCCATATGAAAATAATCTCGTCACATAGTGTGTCCAACCAAGAAATGCCATCTACAAACAGGAGACATTGTAACTGAGTATAGGCTAATGACAGAGACATGTCTCGGAAATATGTTCCAGTAAGTTTTGGTGCAGAAAGTGAAGCCAAAGTAATAAAATTATAATTATTATAATTATGAACTGGCTTGAGAATTTAATGCCATTCTGGCAGTTTGTCACAATAGCTCAGTGGTTAGAGCGTCCGCCCGGCAAGCGGAAGGTCTGTGGTTCAAATCCCAGTTGTGGCATTGAATTTTTAAGTTCCAGTTCTACCTCTTAAATAAAATTATAAGTTCAATTTGTGCTTATAAGGGATTGCTGTAGTCATTTATTTTTGTCATGAATCTCAGAATTTTATGCTGCATCTGAGAAATAGTTAAGTCATTCACCAGCTCATGGTCTTAGGGGAATGAAGGGGGGAGGAGAGATATTCCACTGTAGTGTAACCAGAGTTTTGCAAATATCTTGCAAACACTTCCTACTGAAGGTGCTGTTTACATTGCCAACCTTACCTCCAGTGTTATTCACGCTTGCTTCTTACTCACTGCTATTTTCTCTTAGTTGGAGTTGTAAAATCGTACTAGTCACTAGTGTTCTGTTAGTAAAGAAAAAAGAATAATACATTCTGAAGGGAGGGAAGTAATTAGGAAAGTGATTGAGGGATGTGATAAAGAAGCTAAGGATCAGTATATAGAACTTCCAATGAGCCAAGCAACTACAAGAGCTACCATTTATACCAAAGTTTTGGAAACAACAATTAACAGGTGCAAGATTTAAGTTTAAGTGGTGAAAAGTGTTCTAACAACCTCAGGGAAACATTGGAAAACAAGACCTGTACACACTGTAGTGAATGTGGATGAATTTGATTGGTGTGTGAGTCAGAGAATTATACATGACTTATGTTAAGAAGCATGTTCCTACTATAAATAAATTACTGCCTGTTGTTCAGGAAAAGATAAATTTTCTATGGGGAAGAATTTCACTTTGGAAAGTAATTTCAGAGCTGGTCTTTAATTGGAGAAACTGTCAAAACAAAAGAAATATGCTAATAGAAAATCCTCCACCACGGCTTGGAGACAAATATCTAATTAAAATAAAGCATTTGTGAGAAAGTGGGAGCAGTATTTTATTAATGATGAAAGCTAGGTGGATACTAACATCACATTTGGCAAGTGCTGGCAAAATGAGGACAAATTTGACATTCATATAAACAATAATACAGGGAATAGGCTGATAATAGTTCATGCACGTAGTGTAAACAGGTTCATGCAGGTAGTGTAAACAGGTTCCTGGAAAACTCTCTTCTTGTTTACAAGGCTGGGACATGTGCAGGCGATTACTATGGACAAATGAACCATGTGAACTTTGAAAAATTTGCCCCCATCTTCTGTTGTGTTGGACAGTGTCCCTTATCACAGTGTACAGGTGGATAAACCCCCACCTAGGAGTGCTGCGAAATCTGCTATGATATTGTGGTTGCAGAACAAAGCAGGTTAGTGTGACGTTTCTATGCGCAAATTAGATCTTTATAGGCTGATTAAAACAAACAAACCTAAAGAGAAGGTTGAAATAAGAAGAGTCACACTAATTTTTACAATTACTTCACTCACTTGTTTATTAAAAACTGGAACGTTTTCGAGAGATGTCTCTCTCATCTTCTGCAGATGGTGACTGGGGTTTGAAGTTGGATCCTACATCTACTAGGGTTGCATCTTGCTGCCGTCTATGTCAAATATCTAAAGAGAAGGTGTTTAAAGTGGACACATTTTTGTTTTCAGTTGGCCATACAATATTTCACTTGCCCCCATACTTGTGTGATCTAAATCCCATAGAAGTAGCTTGGGCCAAGGGGAAATGAATAGTTACAGAAAGAAATGTAACAAATGTCTTATCCTAAAAGAAATTGTGTGATATAATAACTCTTAAGAGTATAGCGCTTTTGACTGAAACAGACTGGGAAGGTTTTGCAAACATGTGGAAAAGGTGAAGAATGATTACTGGAAGAAAAATGGTGTAGTTGAAAACACCGACAGTATTATCATTTCACTAGGGGATGACAGCAGGGATTCCTCATCTCCATTCCCCTGCAGCAAAATTACGTCTGGCTCTGAAGAAGAACTGGCTACTGCACTTGTTTTAGGTAAGTGCTTTGGTTATATAAGCTAAACATATTGTATGAAGTGAATAACTTTTAAAAGTCACTATTCTGAGTGACTTCTGTGCTTTAATCTAATCTAAACATTCCAAGGTTGGCACTATTGTCATAAGGGCAAGCAGAAGCACAAGCTCTCTCTTTTCTTTTTTTTAAGTGTTTAATGCCTAGTTTTACTACTATGGCACCACAGGCGATGACACTGATGATACAGAATGAAGATGGAGCACCGGTGAATGAGATGGCGGGGGAAACCGGAGAACCCAGAGGAAACCCGCCCCAGCGCTGCCACCAAAAATCCAACCTGCTGTTGCCTGGGATCAAACCTGGGCCGCTTTGGTGAGAAACGGATGGCCTAACTACTTGACTACGGCGCGGCCTGCATGAGTTCAGCTTCAGCTATTGCTGTTTGCCTGAAATTGTTTGGTTACATAATGGCTGGCTGCGTTCCTGTCAGGAACCATGAGCTGGTGAACAAACTAATTATGCAACACATCTTTGGGATTATGACAGGAGTAAATATTGAATTTTTGAACAAACAGAAAATATGATAATCGTGATTACCATCGGGGAATTTGAATCAGATAGTTTTAAAACTCCATAAGTCACTCCTTTTGCCAATTCTGTTTTATGTGACAAAATGAAAGTTGAAGGGTAGGTATATCATTATGTGAAAAAACCTCGTAAGCATGCTGTCTACAATGGCTGTGAAGGGATCGTAAATATTTGCTTTGGTTTTAAAACTCCATAAGTCACTGACTTGTGAGGTTTCTCACTGTCACAGTGTTTCACCACTAGAATATGTTGGCATAAGCTGTTGGTAACACAAATTTTACTAATCGAGAGAAGTGCATTGATTTGCATTTGTTGTAGAAGCATTTCTGATTGTTTAAGCTGTGCAAGCATGTCTTTTTCGGATGACATTATTGTCAGAAAGAGAAAAGGAATTAGAAATACACATGTATGCAAGTGCAACATAAAAACAGAAAGATTGGAACACACCCATATGAGGCTACGATTTCCAAAGTGCATATGATTCTATATGCAAAACAAAACTACTAAAGAAAGTAAAAAAAAAATAGGGATACAAGGTCCAATGTTTTCATGGCTATGTCATTTCCTAACACAACACTTTATTGCAACCAGATATGGAAGAAACGTATCTAAATACAAACAAGTACACTGTGGCTTACCACAAGGCACAGTACTCAGCACAACACTTTTTAATATATTTATTAACGATCTGCCACAACAAATACAAGAATCAGGTGTGAAGTGTGCACTATTTGCTGATGACTTGGTAATGTGGACTTCAAAACCAAAAAGCAAAAGTACAGAACTAGAAAAAACCATGCAACAATCCTTAACCAAATTACAAAGGTGGACCAAAGAAAATTTAATGACTGTTAATACAACAACATCAAACTACCAAATCTTTTCACTAAGAAAAAGGCCACTAAAAATAAAAATAAATTTTGAGGGTCAACAATTACCAGAAACAAAGGAAGCAAAGTATTTAGGAGTTACATTTGATACTAAACTTACATGGACCAAACAAATAGAAAATGTAATACAAAGAGCAGAGAGGCGCCTTTCACTGTTAAAACGTCTAACAGGAATGAAGTAGGGATGTTCCAGAGCAACTCTTAACACAACATACAATGTGTATATAAGGCCATTATTTACTTACTGCAGCGAAGTTCTTGTAACAGCAAACACAAAAAAAAATTCAAATCTTTCAAAACCAAAGTCTGAGATTAATTACAGGTGCTATCAAAACCACACCAATAGCAGCTAAGGAAATACTAACCAACCAATGCCCCATTGAATATGAAATAGAAAAAGCGGCTCTTATTCAGCACGAAAAGTTGATCAGACTCCCATTCAATACATGGCACAAGAGAAATTTTACACATACACTAAAGACTCAGGAGAGCTTTCTTTCCAAAATTCAAGACATCAAGAAGACATCAACTTCATATCTAAAGTCAATCCGACACAAACATTAGACATCACATATTATTTACACCTGACATAAGAAGTTAAGAAAAGTGATACTCCAACTAGTGTTCTAAAATTATTGGCATTAGAGACAATCCATACTAGATTTCCAGAACACGAATGGCTCCATATTTATACTGATGGATCACCAATATCAAACCAAGATGGAGCAGGTGTTGGAGTCACATGTCACCTCTTTTCCTATTACAAATCTTTAAGTTTTGGAACTACAAACTTTGATGCAGAAATTGAAGCAATTCAAATGGCTCTACAGAATCTTTTGTACAGAATTTCACATTTTCAGCAAGCAGTTATTCTCTCAGATTCCAGGGCAGCAATTATAGTAATTACTTCCAAGTTGTCACCAAAAAACCAAACAATTATAGAATGTTGGAAAATCCTTACCCATTTAACAGCACTTCAAAAACACCTAGTCTTCCAATGGATACCAGCTCACTATGGACTGAGTGGTAATGAGAAAGCTGATTTTCTTGCAAAAAAGGGTACCGGCAATGTGCAGAAATCTATAGTTAATCTACCATTTTATGCAGCTAAAAGATTAGTCAACTCTGAATTCAAAAAAATTATTGAAAAATATTACTATGAAAAATCAAGAAATAAAAGATGGGAACTACCAAACATTCAAACAGGAATTCCTGAGTATCCTCGAAAAACAGCAGTTGCAACCTTCAGGTTGATTACAGGACATGATTGTCTGGCAAAACATTTAAATAGAATTGGGATATATTCTTCACCACTCTGTCCTCTATGTGATCTGCAAGAGGAAATGGATCGAGACCACCTTCAAATATGCCCAGCCACTTCTAGTGCCCCATCCACCAGTGAAAAATATTGGAGAGCAAGAGGATTAATGACTTCATTGCCAGAAATCCAGCATTAGCTAACAACCACCATATGAGGCTACAATAACAAAGAAGTGCATTCACAAAATATAATGTTCCTTGAGGTAAGTTCTTTTATTTAGCCTATTACTTGCTTACTAGCGATTAGGGCTTGGATTTTTATGACATGTCATATTTTTCCATGCCTAAGTTTATTTGTTTGTTTATTCAATGTTGACGACTTGACTTGATTTATATAAAGACGGGGTCAGGTTTTAAAGCCCTCAACACAGAAACTTTATGGATTTATTGTATTGCCTCCTGTCTTTGTGTTTATTTAGTCAAATAGCCCTGTCTCTAATGAGAGAGATAATAAGTTTTTGCTAAATCTTTTGTAGGAGGATCTTCGTCTGGGTTAGCTATACCCAGTAATTCACATCTTTTCCTACCTAAGGCTTCACAACCGAATATATTATGAGAGGCAGTTTCTTCCTCTACATTACACAATCTACATGTTGGTATTTCTTTAAAGATTCCCATTGTGTGCAGATGTTTTCTCAACCTACAATGCCCTGTTATCAGGTTTACTTGGGATCTATTGAGTCTAAGTACATCTTCAGTAAGTGAGGAGGATATCGTTCTCATCATACTCTTGCTGTGTTTGCATCTTTCTGTTCGTTTCCATATCTTTTGATGGTAATGACTTATCCATTCATCAATGGTTTTTTGAACACTATTTAAGGGGATACCGAAGACTGGTTCGGGACCAGTAAATAGTAGTGCAGAGCCTTTTCTTGCTAAGGCATCTGCTTTTTTGTTGCCTAAAATATGTCCTGACACCCATCCAAGAGTTACCTTGTTGAGTTTTGCCAGTTTTATAAGGTTTTCTAAGCAGTTCCAGAGTAAGTTTGACGTTATCTGATACCTTGCAATTGCTTCTAAAGCTGCCTGACATCTGAGAATATCCAGATGTGGTTTCCTTTGTATCCCCTTCTTAGATTCTCCCTGACACAGGTTTCAATTGCAAATACTTCTGCTTATTCAAGGTTAAGTACATAACCTTGGAGTCTACCTTTTTGGCCCTAGCCATTCTCAGCTAGAGAACAGTAATTCTTATCTCTATAGGAGTAGTACATTCAGTCTACATTATCTACCTTGTACCTATTTATCTTTGCCACCATTTCTTTTTCACTCTATAAAGAAATTCCCCTAGATCTTTTAACTGACTTTTATGTTTAAAAATCTTATTTAATCTTAGCTACTTTGTTCAACTTTGGCCATTTCTGTTTTATCAGCTCCTTTCTCCATTCATTAGTCCCCATGCATTCAAACATTATATGTGATTCATTTTCTTCTACCTGATAAGTTGGCCAGAGCCCCTGTGTAATTACCCCTCTCAACACTTCCAATTGCTAAATTCCTAATCTAAATCAAGCTATCCCTGATCACTCATTTCTGTTACCAACTTCAACATATGATTCCTTTCCAATACTTTCTTTAATTTTGTTATAGAATTGTAGAGATTTGTTTTCTCTCATTTGGGGGGAAAAAGGTGCCTCTCCATATCCTCCAATCATGTTCTAACTCCCTTCCAGTATCCCGTAAAAGAATTATCAATTGTATACTAAACATCTCCTAGCTCATTCTTCAATTGCTCCTTTATTCTACCTAGCCAAACATTGTTTACCAAATTATTAGCTTGAAACCTCAGACATAGTTTCAGAACATTTTTTGTGGCAAAGAAGCAAAAGTTGATGAATATGAAGCAGAACTTTCTGTTAATGAATTCCCTTATTTCATGTTTGCTGCCATTACATTGTGTGATGTAGAAAGAAGTTTCTCCAAATATTACACTCTACTTCCTGACAACCAAGTTGACCATCTGAAACTGCATATTCTTAACGAGTGCATTTCTGCTGAAAATGAAGGTTATGAAGATACGAATTATTTCATCTGTAAAAGTAAATGCAATTTTTCCATTTTAAGTTTTAGGTCATATTTTCAGCATTTTGCATCATATTTTGGTCATTTTTAGCATAAATGTGTGCATATTTCATGTGTTTTTAGGTCATAAAAATCTGTGCCCTACTAACAATACATGATTTAATAAGAAATAACTTAACTTACACCATCTTTCTGTTAGCAATGTTGGGATTGATGAATAAGATTTGATATCCAATATAGCCTATGATGTAATTACAGTAGAGCCCCACTAATCCAAACCCCACAGATCCAAAATTCTGGATAATCTGGACACAATCCATAATTTAAAAAAAACAATAAAAAGTTTATTTGTAGTTTAGAGAAAGTTCTTTTTTTTTCCCAAGTTCCAGGCCATCTATGAACCATGTTAAGCAGCCCACTGCATTTATATTTTTACTTCTTAGAGAAAGCATTTTATTATAGAACTCCTTATTTAAACTACACACATCAGAATAAAATGCTTAGCTATAGGCAGCGTGTCTGCACATAATGCATTTAGTCACTGTTAAACATTTTCACATTTATTGTACGCACTATACTAGTAACTATCACATGTTTATGAAGCAGTAATTTTCATTAAAGTGCAAAATCAGGCGTAAAGAACTAAACCTGCTTGAAGATGCAATGTTATGCCAGAAGAATACATAGTCATTATGTTGTGCATTGTAATTGCAACGTCACTTCCTCACATCGCTGTGCTACATTACCTTATAGGTGCTAATCCTAAAACTGAATTTATATTCATTCTTTTTTTCATTTTTCGGATAATCAGAACATTTCCAAATCTGAACAGACCACACCCCCATTTAATTCAGAATAGCAGAGTTCTACTGTATATTTTCTTAATACTAGGCGCAGAAAGGGTTGTGCTGGCAAACTTAGCAACACCAAGGAAGAAATTCATGGAAGGATTACACAGTTTTCCACAATGAATGAAAAAGATGCTTGTTTGCAGTCTGTCATCAGCCCTGTTGCCATACAAAAAAGACCTATCAAGAAAGTCCTATGATTGTAAGGAACAATTCCTATCATTTGTAGTATAACAATCAGGAATTGAAGACATGTTGTTTGCAAGAAAACATTTTGTAGAATTTGAAGCTTTCAGAGCGATAATTATTAACACTTCATGGATCACCAACCATGTAATATCTATAACATTTTTCGACATTTTGGCCATACTGTGGAGCTTATTATGGCCAAAACATAGAAAAATATTATAGATATTACATGGCTGTAGACCTTCAAAGTGTTAATTAAACATTTTGTACCTTACATGGGGTTAGTGATGACTGGGTTCACATCTCGTAATCTATTGTATGAAGGACAGTCTTCTTCTGTTTAGAGGTTTATGAGAGGTTTTGTACAGGGCACCAATCAAGAAGGTGATTGACAGTTGCTAAGCATGTGGCAGAAAGGTCAAAATGAACAGGAGGGGATAGATACGTTATTGCGGTCATCATAGCAACAAAAAGAAGAATCAATTAGAGCAAAGACATTTCCATAGCAATGGTGGATGCGAAACTAGTGTTGTTTGTATTTAACATGTGATTAGCATGTGGCTGATGAGCAATTCAGCAGTAACATAAACTGCGTCTTATCTTCTGTTTTCACCGCAATATGTACAATACCTTCCTCTAGTGCCAGCTTGCAATGCTGCATTAGTTAGAGATTGCCTGGGTACTGACATGTTTGTTTGTATCATTCTAGTTATGTGGCTATTTGTCTTGTAATTATGTGTGTTTGAGGTTGTGTACTTGTGCATACATTGTGAGCATTGTGTTAGCAATTGTGTTACTCTTTTAAGAATATTAAACTATGTCTAAAAATATTGACAATGACAGTGTAACCAAACTAAAAACTTAACGTACTTGGGAAGTGAATAAAATTGTGTTTGGCAAGGTACATACATCAATTAAAGGATTACGCAGTGATGGTGTTGCTGCAGACCATGGTGGCAAAATTGTTTGGTTTTCCCCTTTCCTAGTGTAATCAGATTTAATTAATTTGGACCAAAGGAAAGGGTTATGCTGGGCAAAACAACAGAGATTTCACTGTGTCGACTGCAATAATGCTACAGCAGTAAAAAACTGAAAACTGAAAAAGTGGTTACTCATGAGTGCAACATGGAAAAACGGAATTTTAGAAGAAAGGATAGAACAGCTTGTCATTTTCGCAGGGAATACCAGCAACAATGGCAAGCAATACAGATAGCAGCATTTTCCCATTACAATATTTCACAGATATGTCTGTCATTAACATAAATCTTTGCATTGGTATATAATTAAATGTTCTATCCATTGCACCAAGATTCACTATTTTACTATTGTCTGCCAGTATAAATTATACCCGCTCTACATTCCAGACGCAATCCAACTGTATGGTGTCTGGCACCCTGGAAATCACCTTTAATTTAAAATTGCACCTGGAAAACCTGGAATTCACCTTGATTTTCAGAAGCTCTCCTTGAATTTTTCTAGAACACGTCTATGTTACATTCTGAAGTCACACTCTTGCATGTGACTTATGCTGGTCTTCCACTGCACTCTTTCCAACCAAGGTCGAAGCTACACGAAGACAACCTGCCAGTAGCACTATAGTTTGTTCACCAGCTCACTTATTTGTATTTTTATACACGTCTGAGAAAAAGCAAAAGTTGTGTAGGTCACATCTTATAGATTAAAAAAAATAAGTGTTCCTTAGAGGGAATATTGTTCATAATAAGGATTACGTTCCATGTTTTCTTCTAGAATTACTGATTTCTCATAAAAAAGTGGGACTTTAAATTCAGAGGTAGTCTACATCGTAGTGCACCCTCTTTTATCATTTAGCTACATATATAAATGGGGGTGTGATAAACAATGTCATTAAAGAGTTCTGGAGTTCCTTTCTAAATTTTAACTCCATGTTTATATACCATGTATCTTAGGTTACCATCTTTAACTCTTTTCCAGTATCGTTTATAAGTTTGTGTGTCTCCTTGAAAAGGAAGTTTTGCACCTTGAAAAATCCTGGAGATCACCTTGAATTTGGTTTTCAAATTTTGCTAGACACCATGCAACTGTCTTCATACACATAATCCTAGTGCGCTCTCCACGTGGTCACAATAAGCAGCAATATCGCTTGTCTCTTTGTGAACTGTCAATTCCTTTCTTGGTTGGTGCCAGTTATACATATGAGTAAGAATTTTGTTTTTCTTTAAGGCAGTAATAAAATGTCATTCCATTAGTTTTAAATTTCCATAATTTGTAAAGATTTTAACTTATCTATAGGCAGCTTTAATCAGTAATAAAAGTTGGTGTCATACTTATGTGATGTCTTTACATAAGTATTAATCCTCGGGGGGCAAAACATTTTACATATAGTTTCTGGTTTATCAGCAATCAGTTTTTTCTGTTTTCCCACAAATGTACATTTCATGGCTTACGGAGTTTCAAAAATAATCAACTAAACTATGGTCTCTATTTTATCTTTGTAGCATGCACAGGAAAATCAGATGTGCTTTACTCTACAGTGTGCAGTGCTTCTGGCAATAGTGAACTCCTCGGATCCTGTCACTTCCCTGCTATTTTCAGTATCCCCATTACCACTGTTTCCTCTCTGATCATGTCACTGCTTCCACCAGTATCTCCTGTTGAAACTTATAATTTCCAATCATGTAATCAAATTGTCATTGTTTTACAATGCTCACATGTAGTATTCATGTATTCAACTTTCCTTCTTCAGCGTTTTTCCCTGCTGTTTTCAAAATCAGAATAAGGAGGGCAAGGATAGTTTGTGTAAGAAAAGAATGCATTTTAATTTATTTATTTATTTATTTCAAAGGAATGGTATAAGGATGGCAAAGAAAGGAGAGTTAATACGGGAAGGGATTATTGAACTCCAATTTATTTATTTTAAAGTAATGGGGCAAGAAGAGTTTGCACAGCAAAGAAATAATTTGGATTTGTTTACTTTAAAGGAAAGGAAATAACTGGATAGTAAAGTGAAATGAATTTACTGACATACCATCCCAAAGCTCACACCCAAATCCAGAAAGTATTCAAAGATCACAAGTCATTCTTGCACCAAAAATATCTGTTACACTCTGAACTGAAGAACACCATACCAGCAATAGCAAAATCAGGAATATATCAATTCAACTATAAAGACTGCAACAAAATTTATATCAGAAGAACAAAAAGAAAATTGAAAACATCTTAAGGATCTAAAGTATAAACAAGTAGAAAAATCAGTAGTAACAGCACATTTTTTGGCTAGAAAACCATGCAATTGGTCCTGAACCTGCATTGTTAAAAAGCATCTCAAACGTGAAACAACTAACAACCTGGGAGAAAATATTCATTCTGAAAAATAAAGACAAAGTCTTCAACTTTCAAGTTATCCCAAAGTGACAACCTCACCAAGAAATTGCTGGAAAAGACACCAGAGGACAGCAGCATTGCAATCTCCAACAGGATGTCACTACCTTTCAGCAGTCAGCATCAAGTTGAGAATGAGAGCAAATTAGCTCTTGAAACATGTCCCATTTTTAATAAGTGATAAAGCGTCAGTAAATGTTATTCACTTTACCATCAAGATATTATTACACATCACTGTAAGCAAAATCTTCCCTTAAAGTAGTTTATGATAATTGACATACAAGGAAAGGAAAGTTTGTACACAGAAGGAATACATTTTAACTTACTTACTTTAAAAACATGACCAATATGCTAAGAAGAAATTGCTGTGTTCAACAGATCAAAGAATGAGAACATCTGTACCAAATAATTGAAGACATGCATGGTGTACTGGGAAAGGAAGTACTAGTGGGAAAATCACAATCAGAGAGAGAAAATACTTCAGGGTGGGTGGGGGGGTCAGTCACGTGTTCAGAGAGAAATGTTGGTAATGATTGGACCTTGTGGCATTTTTGTTATGGGTGAGCCATATGAACGAGGAACAGGGAGCAAACCTGTCTGCCAACTGACCGCGCGTGTGTGTGTCTGGATCACATCATGTTTCAGCTGTTCCCAGGTATGGTTCATTTTGTTCTTTTTATAATTATATATGCATTATATTATTCATATATGCTAATTCAGCTCAAAAATCATTCATGGGTGTAAACATTCCAAATTGTAAAACAGTGCAAAGTCTGAATAAGCAGTATGTATGAAGTAGATGTTATGTTTGGAAATTTCTAAAAATCATTGTCTTGCACAGTTAATGGGAATTGCAAGGCATCTGTGCAAAAAACTACTAAATTATTGCTTTAAATCCATATAAGATAACTGTGGCACAAGCTCTTCAACCAACAGACAGTATAAGTAGCCATACGTTTTGAGTTGATTTTACAAAATGTGTACAATGGACAAATAGACCTTTAGGATGAGAACTAGTTCCACCTCAAAGCTCGTGTGTATCTAAAGAAATAATTACTAAAACCTGACTTGGAACATTAAGTACACATCCATTATGAAAGCATCAGTGCTGAAAGATTCATAAGAACAATTTCTTTTAAAAATGCAGTTGAATCTGTTATTTATGTAAACACCAATTAACCAGTGGTATATACTGTGGGCTATCAAAGCTATCACCGAAGCCCATATCTAAATTAAACCAGAAATTAATAAGTAATAATAATAATAATTACAATATTAGCCTGTTTGCATCATGAATTAGCGCATAGGATGGAATATGTCTCTTCTTTATCACTGAGCAAAGGGGAGACTAAGACTTTGGATGCTTGCTGCCGCAGCCTTTACTACAATACAGGCAAGGAGGGGTGAGGCAGGGGAATGCAGAAATAAGCATGCCAAGACTTCGGAATCCCATGTTGCTCTACTCTCACTAGCATCTCGGAAATGTGCTGTGTGAACATGACTGGCTTGGATTTAGCAAGAATGCTCTGCGATTGTTGCAGTCCTCAACAGCTGTACTCTTCTATGGACTCACAGTCCGTTTAGTATAACCTTGGTCTCCCTAAGGAATATTCTCCATTCTGATCGATTTCATCCTTTAGCTCTCCAACTCCTAGTGTTTGTTCTACTAATGTCAGTCTGCACATCATCAATCCATCTCTTCTTTGCTCTTCTTTGGTCTTCCAACTTTCCTTCTACCATCAACAGCTGTATTAATATTAGCATTAGTATTATTTAGACCATTGTGTACAGTGTACCAAGATAGTTTCCTGAACTGATTTGTTGAAATGCATGAACAATGTGCAATAAAATTAGTAAAATTATCATATTCGCAGTTGAACGATAAGTTAGTAATAGTAAAACAAGGAAGGCCTACTGCAGCTTTTCCACATTTGCAGTTTGAGCAGAAGGGAAAAAATAAGAACCCTTAGAAAAGATGTTTTAAGCATGATAAGTATGTGTAGCTGACTGGTTTGTGCAAATTAAATAAACTTTATTGTTGGCCATGCTTGTTTCCAACTGAGAAAACACCCTGGAATACAATGGGTTTTGCAATTTTAGCATATTTAATCACAGGTTTGGATAAACATAAGAGATTAACAATTAGAAGCATAGGATTTGAAGAAATATGGTCAGATAATATGAGCATTGCTAATGAAGAGAATGAAGAAGGGCCTAGAAAGAGAAATTCTCAAAGACAAAATCCATTCTTTGTACTTCAGGATTTTCTGTGAAGTCCTGGACAATTATTAACTCAAATAAATTAAGATTTGCATCACAGAAACTGTTGAAATTTCTCCCATGACTGAATTCTTAACATTTTGCAAGTTACAATAAAAGTTTTCCAACAAATACATTATGTGAACTGAGAGATCCATATGTTTCCTATTTCAATATACTGTCTTTGAAAATCTGGACTGACTGAAAAAACTGGTAAATGAAACCTGAGAATATTTGTAGAAAATCCCACTGTAATTCCGGAATTGCCATGTAAATCTGCTCTTGCCATGAAGAGGCTTACTACAGGACATGATTGCCTGGGAAAACATCTCCATAGAATTGGTATACTAACTTCTCCAAATTGTGTATTGTGCTCTCAAGATTTAGAAATGGATAGAGAACATTTACAAAACTGTGCAGCTTTACAAAATTATCAAGATAGAATATCTAAGTACTGGGAAGCAAGAAGGAGAATGACTTCATTGTTGACTCCAGAGCATTAGCTACACACACACATATATATATATATATATGTTGTTACGAGGTGCATCCAGAAAGTAAGTCCCGATGACCGATAAAGAGAACAAAAAATCACTAAGTAAGAAATATTTATTGGAATAACTACATAGACTCACTGGCTACTTTTTAACATAGTCACCACCATTGTTGAGGCATTTATCGCAACGGTGCACCATTAATTGTATGCCCAGGTCATAGGATTCTGCCGCCAATGTCCGCAGCCACGAAGTCACTTCATTCTGCACCCATGCCTATCTCAAAAGACAATGCACACGATTTTTTGACAGAGATTGTCTGCTTGAATTTGGTCTTCACAGCTGAACCACTATGCCGCCAATGCATTGATTGTTGTTTTGCCTCTGGTGTGGCATTCGCCACCCAATGTTTCATCTCCAATGACAATATTGCCAAGAAACTGGTCACCTTCCACTGCGTATCGCGTAGGAATGTCAATGCTGCGGCCAGACACTTGGTTTTGTGTTCATCTGTCAGTTGTCTAGGCACTCATCTTGCACACACTTTGTGAAAACCAAGCCACCGGGAGACAATTTCGTACAAAAGCGAGCAAGACATTTGGCGAAACTCACAGAGTTCTGAAATTGTGAAGCGCCGGTTCTGCACAATTGCTTGCCGCACACTTTCCAACACTTCTGACGTCACCAGGGACGGTCGGCCATTACGGTCTTCGTCGTAAATATTGTTTCTTCCTTCCGTGAATTGCCTGCACTATCGTCTTACCTTACTGTCATCGATGTCCTGTCCATACAAGTGACACAATTGATGATGGTTCTCTGCTGGAGATTGCTTTTGAGCATGCAAAAATCGGATGACTGCACGAACCTCGCATTTGGCGAGAGACAATATCGGAGCAGCCATTTTCTCCTAGCACAGAGCAGAAACTACTGCCATCACAAAACTGAAACTTTACTGCAATGTTACCATATACTTCCTCTCTTCTCCTGTGCACGCGCATTCGTATCCGATTGGTGCTGCCATCTCTGGAAGCGATCGGGACTTACTTTCTGGATGCACCTCGTAGCTAATGCTGGATTTCTGACAATGAAGTCATTAATCCTCTTGCTCTACAATATTTTTCACTCATAGAGCAATAGCAGTATAGTAACCGCTTTTAAGAGAGCACCATATTTTTATGCTTTGGCAGTCACATCACTCTCTCACAACCCCCAGAATGTCTGGAGGACCACACTTGTCGTTGGTTTACGGGTCTCACCGACCTGACCGGGAGAGTTATCAAAATAAATTCACCGACCATATCCTCTGATTACCAATCAGAGGACGCATTACATGCCATGACAGGTCAGCATGTTAAGAGTTAATATTTTATAGAGAAATTAGAGAAATGGAGAGATTGGAAAAATAAAGACTCCCTAGCCCTGGGGAACCCTAATCGCATCGGGGTCGGAAGAGAACAAGAGATGACCAAGGTAAGGTCAGATAGAAAAGTTACAGTGAGGAGCAAAACACCAGTAAGTGGAAGTAATGTTCTGCTCAGCTTGGGTACCTTGTGGTCGCCATTCACATATCCCCTAGATGGAGACCCCTGAGTAAACATATATATACTTATTTATTTATTTATGCCAACAAACTTACTGTTGGTGTTTTTAAACACACAAGCCGTGTGTGGGCAAAGTTTGAAAGGTAGAACTGGAACTTAAAAATTCAATGCCACAACTGGGATTTGAACCACAGACCTTCCGCTTACCGGGCGGATGCTGTACCACTGAGCTATTGCGACAAACTGCCAGAATGGCATTAAATTCTCAAACCAGTTCGTATTTTTCCTGGTAAACCACAAAGGCAGTCTCACATCAGAGACAAATTACCCCAATGGTGACTTACTATTGTAAGTACTTTATATGCCAGGATTAAATAACCTTCAGATGGTAATTATTATTTATTTATGCCAACAAACTTACTGTTGGTGTTTTTAAACACACAAGCCGTGTGTGGGCAAAGTTTGAAAGGTAGAACTGGAACTTAAAAATTCAATGCCACAACTGGGATTTGAACCACAGACCTTCCGCTTACCGGGCGGATGCTCTACCACTAAGCTATTGTGACAAACTGCCAGAATGGCATTAAATTCTCAAACCAGTTCGTATTTCTCCTGGTAAACCACAAAGGCAGTCTCACATCAGAGACAAATTACCCCAATGGTGACTTACTATTGTAAGTACTTTATATGCCAGGATTAAATAACCTTCAGATGGTAATTATTATTTATTTATTTATGCCAACAAACTTACTGTTGGTGTTTTTAAACACACAAGCCGTGTGTGGGCAAAGTTTGTCTCTGATGTGAGACTGCCTTTGTGGTTTACCAGGAGAAATATGAACTGGTTTGAGAATGTAATGCCATTCTGGCAGTTTGTCACAATAGCTCAGTGGTAGAGCATCCGCCCGGTAAGCGGAAGGTCTGTGGTTCAAATCCCAGTTGTGGCATTGAATTTTTAAGTTCCAGTTCTACCTTTCATATATATATATATATATATATTTCATATATTTATATATACTGTTGAAAGTGTTATATTCTTCTCAAAAATGTTCTAACTAACCATTAAAACCATTGCAAATTATATCAAATCAAATGAACTTGATGTTGTGTACAGTGAGGTTTATAAACTATGTAAACTGATTTTAACATTTCCTTTCACTACTGCAAGTGCAAAAAGGAGTTTTTTTAGCCATGAAGCGAATAAAATCTTATTTACAGGCAACACAAGGCAAATTGGTCTGAGCAACTTGGCACTTCTATTGGTGGAAAAAGACTTATTTGTTTCATTGAAAAGACACCAGGAGAAATTGTTTTCTGATAGTGTGACAACGCAGTTTACCCTAAAGAAAGACGGCTGGAATGCATGTACATATATACATAGGTATGGTAAAATTGTTCATTTTACTTTTATAATTGTTGTTTAGCTTGTTTCAAGAAAAATGTATTTAAATGCACTGTTCATGAAGTTAACATTTAATCAACAACCTCTTATTATCTGGATCCGGTAGGCCTAGGTTTTTTTGGAAGGTAGTGTTTAACGCCCACTTTTACTACATATGGCATCACAGACACTGATGATACACAGAATGAAGATGGAGCACTGCTGGAATAAGGTGGTGAAGGAAACCAGAGAACCCAGAGGAAAGCTGCCTCGTACCATTTTGTGCATCACAAAACCCACATGTGGTTGCCTGGGAGAGGCAAATGGTCTGACCACTTGGCTATGACGCGGCCAGGGTAGGCCTAATGATAGCCCAAGTAAGAACCCCAGCATAGACCACTCGGATTAACCACTTTTTACTTTCTATAGTATCTAATAGTAAGTAGAGGAAGTATTGTATTCCAACCAACAATTTGCTGTCAAGATTTCACCAGAAATACATGTATATGTATGTATGTCTTTATTCACCGTAAGAATTTTTTTTACAAATTCGTTGCCATGTTTTGAGGCATTTGAATAAAAAGGCATTTTTATCTGTCCATCTAAGAACACCATAACTCAAATAAGAAGTAGATACTAGAGTAAGTTTTTTGAGAATAATTTGTAGAAGAATGAGTAGCGAAAGTCATGTAAGTGTAACACAACTTGTTTCAGAGAATTTAACTGATAGTGTGAAAATATTTTTTTCAACAGAACTCTGCCTTTGTAAATGTCATGACAATACACAAATTGTTTTCACAAGACAGTTATTTGTAAGCATTTGTGGCCCCCCTCAGCCCCTCCATACATCTGCCTACTGTTATTATCCAAGAGTAAATTTAAAAATGTCGCTTACAAGACAAATTCGCACTTGTACATAATTTTGGTCAGGAAACAGCCAGGTTTATTCAGAGTGAACCATACCGAGTAATGAATAATTTCATAAAGATGTGCCAAAATTGTGAGAACAAAGGCAGGCAGTTTATGTCCTGGTAAAATATAATTTAGAAATGTGTTAATAAAGCCTTATTTATATATAATTTGAAGTTATACGTATTAAATTTAAGTGAAATACAAGTCAGTTTTACGTAATTATAATGAGCATATGGCATACGTTATCGTAAAAGAAACTCGCATATTTTCCTTATCTCTGTTGACAAATACACAACCTGAGCAGGCAGTTTTCAGCATGACAGTGTCGTAGCAACAAACGAGAAGTGAAGATAAATATTTTCGGGCATCTGGTGTTTACTGTTAAACAGTGGTTTTGTCTTTCAGTTCTCAGTTGCTTGTAGTCAGCCTTGGAGGACAGAAAAAGGAAATGACACACACTAGATCAGAAAGTAAAATTCATATGAGAGGTGGAACTTAATCCAAACCAAAATTGCTCAACTTAGGAATTGCTTATACCACACTACGTAGTCATCAGTAACAAAATGAGATGTATGCACTCAATGCAAGAAAAGTGAAACAAGCCAAATTAATTTATTTCTTTAAAGGAGGACCAAGTTCAAAATAATGTTTTCTTCATACATATCTTTGTTGTTTGTCAAAGTTTACACATGTAAGCCCGCTGTATTGCTTTTTTTAAAAGAATATTATGTATTATGAAAATCTCAATTGCAATTAATCCTGAGTTACAAGTAATCTTCCCTCTTCCCCTTGATATACATGTAAATCAGGTTCAACTGTGATTAATATTGTGTGGCGCAAAACAAAGAACTGGGCTGCTTCACTCCACATACAAGGCCAGCAACCTGGCAAAGATGTTTAAGATCAGGCTACCTTGTGCACTGTTTGTGTGTATGTGATTATAGTCACCATCAGGAATGAAGGCAGTTGCGCAGTAGACAAATATCCAATGACGTCACAGTCACGTGTTTTCTAGCCAACCAGACGCCTGTTTCAGAGCATGTGTGTGAGAGTATTTGTACAATAATTTTGCAGTGAAGTTAAGTAATTCCGAGTAAGTCCACTCCGTTATGTGATAGTAAGTTCATTAACAGTTCTGAAGGTGGCAGAAGCAATTCAATTTAATTATACATTCATTTAAGTTTTTGCTAGTGACCAGCACACTAGTGTCATCTGCGAACAGTACAGAACTTGCTATATCCTTTATATAAAGTGAATGGTTATTTATATAGATCAGACATAATAGAGGCCCTAATACTGAACCTTGGGGTACTCCATGTGCTACTGATTTCCAATTTGAAGTTTGTTTTCCATTATCAGTATCACTGTTTACTTTAACGCTCTGTTTTCTTTCCTTTAGGTATGATATGAACCAACTTAAATTTTCATTTTTAATTCCATAGAATTCCAGTTTTGCTAACTGAATGTTATGATTTACACAATCAAATGCCTTTGCTAGGTCACAGAAAATACCACCTACATGCATTTTATTGTTTAGGGCAGTTAACACTTCATGTGTAAGTTGCATTATTTGTTGAAATGTCCTTTCTGAATCCGAACTGATCTTTCACTAGTATCTTGTTATATTTGAGGTATTTGTACAGCCTGTAGAACATTACTTTTTCAAGAACTTTTGAAATGCTGGTAAGAGAGAAATTGGCCTATAGCTAAAATCATTGTTGCAATCACCTTTTTTAAAAATGGATTTTACAATCGAGATATTTGTGTCTTGTTTGTGTTCTGTGTTTGTTTCTTGGATTAAGATTCTTTGCCTTACTAAGATAAGTGTAATATTAATTTGCATTTTTGATTTTGCCATAAATACTTCAACTGGGTAGGAGGTAGTAATCTATGACTTTAGCTCGTCTAGCGCTTAAACGAAGCACCGCAGCAGAGAACTTCTTTAACAAAAAGGGTTTAAAATAATGTTTTCTATCAGCTCCCAAAGTTTGTCGGTCTAATTTTGACACACACGCACGCACACACACACACACACACACACACACACACACACACACACACACACACACACACACACACAGGGTGTAAATGAAATTTTACTGGTGATAGGCGGTTCATAGCCAATCGTTTTTGAGATAGGAAACCTAAGGTCTAGGAGTGCAAATTAAACTTGTTTGAGGGTATGCACGCCACTGATCATGTCTACTGCAGCTGTAATGCATGATGAGAGAACAAGCGGGCGAATTCCGTAGCCTCTCTGTTTAGCGTAATAGATATGGTGCTACAACGCAAAGATACGCACGTATTAAAAACGCAGGTTCAAATACTCATAAGCACATTTTTTTTCCTTTTTTCTCTTGCTTACTTTTTTTTAATAAGCGCATGCTCATTTTAATTTAATATACAGGAAACATTTGTGACGCGTTGTAATTTTTCGTTTAACTAATGTTTAAACTTTTTGTTTCAAGTTTGTTTAACTGTTATCTACACTTGCATTACCTAAATGGTAGGTACACACTGAGAACTTCGTTTTCATTTAAATGAAATGATTCAAGCCTAACTAGCAGCTTAGTAAGAAGTAAATAATTGATAAGCACTTTAAAGAGCTACATGCGATTGAATTAATATATCTCGGTACCTTAATTAAACCTGATAATAAATTGGGCGATATAATAAATGAAAAATACAGGCAGGGAATGAGGTTATTATGCAAATAGAATGATTTTCACTGATGGAATAATAACCAGAAGTACTGCACAAAAATTTTATAAGCTACTAATAAAGCCTTTAGTAACCTATGAGTCTGAGGCTTGGTTGTTGTAATGTTTAATGCCCGTTTTTATTACATACGGCACCGCAGGTGGTGACACTGATGATGCACGTAATGAAGATGGAGCACCGGTGAAATGAGATGGCGGGGGAAACCGGAGAACCCGGAGGAAACCCTCCCCAGCACCGCTTCGTCCACCATAAATCCCACATGCGGTGCCTGGAATCGAACTTTGGTGAGAATTGTTGAGAAGCGAATGGTCTGACCACTCGGCTTGAGGCTTGGTGTGTCACAATGAACGATGTAAAGGCTTTGCGATCTTTCGAGAGGAGAATACTCAGACAAATTTTTGGAACTGTAAATTATGGTGCACAGAATTGACGAGTGAGAAACGATCAGGAAATAAATTATTTAATAGAAGTAAGCAATACTATGTGCATTACACATGACTGCGGTATTTTGCTATTTTAAAGAATAAGCACAACAATGCTCTCAAAATGGAAAAGAGAGGGAATCAACAGGCTACCCATCTCCGGGTTTGAGCTCGATTTCTCGGGTTCATTAGGTCCACAGTCAATCAGAATAACCGTTCGGCCAAACCACACGTTTCAGAACTGCCCTATATCTCTGTGGCCGCTCGCCACAACCTGTTACCCATTGCAGTGGCGAACAGCGACATGTTAAGTCTCCAATTTAAGCGCTTTTGGTAACGCTACAATTTAGAAATGCTTCTTCAGAGAGACAGTACACAGGCTTTACTAACTTTCTAATAAGGACTATTTCGATTCCAGTGGATAATATTGACATATTTCTTTCTGTTTATGATTTATTGATCACAATCTCTAATTACTTTGAAAACGCATAATTTATTAACTTGACGTCGTAGACCGTTAGTTTCCTATCTCAAATTGATCGTCTATGAACCCTCTATTACCAGTAAAATTCGTGCAGTGTTATTCATTTACTTCATGTATACCTAATATCTGTATATGATCAATTCTTGCATACAGTGTGTCCCAAAAAACACACAGACGACAAACTGATTGATTTTCAAATAGGAACTCCAGTCCGAAAATGTACGATTTGGACGCTGTAGCGCATCGAAGTATGAGATGGGTATACTTCCACATTTTGTCAATAAACCTAATATCGAACTGCCTGCGTTAGAAAAGGGTTTCGAACTAGGTACTTACTACATAATTGCAGAGCCTACATCGGCGGTAGTACCTTCATACATATGACCCAATACGTGCGATTGTTTTTGAAGATTTTCAATTGCTTCGTGGACTGGAGACATAAGGTCCTCCGCTGACGTTACAGGAGTGTCATACACCATACTCTTCGTACAACTACAGAAAGTAGTCGAGAAATGTCAGATTTGGCGACGGTGCTGGAAATGGAACTGGTTCATCTCTACCAATCCATCGATTTGCATTTGCGACATTGGGGTGATTTCGCAGATTTACGTCAAAATGTGCTCAAGTTGTCCATTTCAGCAGCTGTATACTGGTACGTGTCATATTGGTGTTAAAAAACATTACTGTACTGGAAACTATACAAGTTACTTAGTAGGTAGGGTACCAAGTCTATGGAGAAATGTAGCGTATGCGCAGGAATGTCATAATGCTCAGGTGGTTTTAAAACGACTGATACAGGATTTTAAAAATGAGAATACCCAGGAATGTTTGAGAAATTTAACTCCTTCGGAAGCTACAGATTATTCGCTCTGGAAGGCCACAAAAAAGTTGAAGCAACCAATGGAGCCGATACCCCTACTTCAAAAAAGTGACGGCACTTGGGCAAGAAGTAGCCAAGAAAAGGCAAAACTACTTGCCGAACATCTTTCTTCAGTATTTCAACCCTTTCCTTCGTGCATCCAGAAAAAAGACGAAGATGAGATTAAGGAATATCTCCATACTCCCTTTCAAATGCCACTTCCAATTCCGCCTATATTATATAGAGAGACAAGAACAGTTATAAGTCAGTTAAGTGCAAAAAAGACCCCAGGATATGATCTCATCACAGGACGAAGGCTTCAGGAGCTACCATTTAAAGCAGTCATATTCATAACTTTTATATTTAATGCTATATTAAGGACTTGTTACTTCCCTGGAGCTTGGAAAATAACACAGACCATAGTCATCCTAAAGCCAGGAAAACCTGTTCATGAAATAAAATCTTACCGACCAATTAGTTTGCTCCCAGTACTTTCTAAATTATTTGAGAAATTACTACTTATTAAACTGAAACCTCACTTGTCTTCACTGATTCCCAGCTTCCAGTTTGGATTCCAACCCCAACACTCCACAATTGAACAAATATATCAACTGAAGTGATTAACCACGCATTTGGACGACACTACTGCTCAGGAGTATTTCTTGATGTTAGGCATTTGATAAAGTTGGGCATACTGAACTAAAGTTTAAGCTGAAGAGGTCTTTGCCACATCATCATTATGTGTTATTCAAATCTTACCTAGAAAACAGATATTTTCAAGTAAAATTCGAATATAGCCTTACAGAACTTCGTCCAATTAAGTCAGGCATACCAAAAGGTAGTGTACTAGGTTCAGTTCTATACATATTGTATACTGCTGACCTACCAACAAAAGAAAACACAACTATAGCAACTTTTGCACATGATACAGCCATTCTGTCAGCTCATGAAAATCCTAATACTGCTTCCCAAATTGTACAGGACTATCTTCCTGACATAGAAATCTGGCTTAAGAAGTGGAGAGTTAAAGTTAATGACTCTAAAAGTCACCACGTAATATTTACACTCCGAAAACGCTCATGTCCACCTGTTACTCTTAACCAGATTATTCTAGAAGCACAAGACGTGAACTGCCTTGGGATGTACATTGACAGACGACTCACCTGGAAAAAAACACATATGGACCAAACGCAAACAGCTAAATTTAAAATACTCCAAAATGCACTGGTTTCTTGGACATAAATCACAACTTTCAGGGGCAAGCAAGCTAATCATCTACAAAACTATACTGAACCCAATTTGGACATATGGAACTCAACTATGAGTTACGGCAAGCAACTCAAACATCGAAATACTAGAACGTTTTCAATCCAAAACTCTCCGAACCATTGGTAAGATCCCCTGTTACATCTGTAATAAGTACATCTACCATGATTTGAAACTTCCAACAATCAAACAGGAAATCGCAGCATACAGCCTGTCCTACCAAAAGTGTCTCAACAGTCATCCCAATACACTGGCAATAAATCTACTTGACAACAGCAGCAGCAGCACAAGCCGACTACAGAGAAACCAAGTCTTGGAATTGCAGTACAGATTTGCACCCAAATTATAAGCAAATTTATGGCCAATGGGCCATAGTTTGTAAAAGTAATACATTATCATTGTTCAACTATTGCACATGTTTAAATAAAAAAAAATTATGCTCAGGTCGTTCATTCCAGTACACAGATGGCTAAAGGGTTGTATACTTTCCGTATTAAGACACCAAAACTAATGTTTACAAATTATCACAACGGTTCGTTCTCGAACTTCGACGCACTTCAGCGTCCAAATCGTGCGTTTCCGGACAGGGGTTCCCATTTGAAAATCGGTCAGCGTGCCATCACGCACAACATTCTATGCCTTGTCTTTTTTTTTGGGGAGGGGGGGGCACCCAGTACACAGTACACAGGTGGAAGGGAAGTCATTACATTAACTTAAACCAGTGATAGATCTCAGTATTTGGAACACATTTTTTATCTTACCTTTTTGTCTCTGACCATTTCCTACGGAGATATTTGAGTTTTCTCGAAAACAAGCTGGCAACACTGCAGGTTTCACTTTCACTTGGTCAGTACACAGTGGCGGTTCCTAGCTGATTGCATGCTCGCAAGTGCACACCCACTAATTTTTCCTGTATGTGAACGTGTATTTCGTTATATAAGTATGGTACGAGAAGGTAAAATGTTCAACTTTCTTCTATATAAATTTGCTCGTTTAATCTTCCCGCGCCTTCTTTCGCGAGGCTAGTGCATTCGGTCAACACCGTAGAGACGCATAAACCAGATTCTGCGACTGGTGAAGAAAGTTTTTAGGCGAGAGGGCGCAGGGGGAGAGGAGTAGCTTGTATTTAGGAGTACGGTGAGTTAATGCGGTACAATCGACGAACCCGAGGGATGCGATTCTTACCGCGCATGCGCACTGCGTTCACGTGCAAGTCATATTCATTTCCTTCCTGAACGACCATTTCCCTCCCTCTCGTTTCGCAGAAGTTGGGATCAGCCTGCCACCGGTATAGCCAACTTTACGTTTCTAAATATAATGTAGCCATTTTCTGTATTAGCTTGATAGTTACGTTAATGTTGCAAACACATTGCATATCGATTGATTGGTTGATTGATTGATTGGTTGGTTTGGTTTAAGGGCACTCAACTTCGAGGTCATCAGCGCCCTTAAAAGATTCATGGCAATAGCCAGATATAAATTTTACTCAAAATAAAAATACTAGCAACAAGAAAAATATACACAAAAGGTAAAAAACAGTGGCAATAGCCAGATATGAAACAAGGTGATAAATATGTCCAAAAGCATAAAAAGATAACTAAAATTTTAAATCCTCAAATTGATATTGCACTCCACTAAAAAATTAAAAACTATCAACCGCTGTTTGGTCGTCCGCTAGGACCTCTGCAAGTCTGGCAGGCAGCTGCAGAGAATCTCGAAGGTGCGCTAGAGAGCAACACTAGCAGCACGTGGCGAACCGACAAAAGGTTCTCACACACTGCATATCTTTTTATTAAACCATTATAAATGCATACAATTGACCTTTACAATTTACTAAGGCCAATGCTTCAGTTTGGGATAGTTGTTTTGTTACTGTACTTATATTTTTATTTGTTAGGTTTGTGTTTCTGGTAGCGAATTGTATGCATATGTGTCTGTCCTTGGCAGTAAATTTCAATGTGTGCAATTGTGGAAATTAATGACTTTGCGAAACTAAAGGAGATAAATCTCTCCATTTTATCCTTGGAAAAGAAGCTGAAAATTAAAAACGTGGGCAGACCGCTGCCATCAATCTGTTTAGTTCAATGACTAATTGTAAAGGGAGGTCCCTTTCAAGAAAATTTAATGAAAGTGTGTATTCAACTTTTTCGTGGGTATGTGCTTGTGAAGTAACCAACCGGCTCTTGTTTTAAATGTTTATTATTTGCGAGCGACAGAAGCGGCACCTGGACAAATAATGGTTGTGGTGATATCGGTCGCTTGGTGGACGTCCTGATGCTCCATATGAATTGGAATCAGAACTAAATGTTCAAGGAAAATATATCTCAGCAGATAGATAGTGCTTTTAGGCGTAACGTGGAAAAACACAATGAGGAAATTACTAAGAACAGATGTCTGTCGCAGATAATTAACTGCATAAAATTCTGTAGAGCATGCGAGTAGCTCTCAAGGGAAAAGACGAAAGTCAAAATCCATTGAATCCCGGCGTGTTTCAAGGACTGATAAACTTCACAGCAGAATTAGATTTCGCGGTGAAAGAACGTCTTAAGCAAGCCTGCGTTTTTCGGGGAACGTCGGAAGAAATACAAAATTTATTGCAGTGTATGCTTGATGTATACCAAGAAGAAATTAAGGGAGAAATTTCTAAAGCAGAGTACATTGCTGTAATGGCCGATTCAAATGGTGATTGTGTTTCGTTACCTGTTACCAAATGACAAGCCAGTGGAAATATTCTGGGAATTTTAAAATTCAGATGGACAAGGTGCGAACGCTCTCTCCCTGTGTGTCAAAAAATGCGCTGTAGTACCATAGTGTCTGTGAAAGTGAAAAAATAAAGTCGTGTCTCCTACCAGGGAAGGAATTCTTAGACAAGCTGGGGAAATTATTTAACGGGAAGGGAAATCCCCCTCCCCCCACGATAATTCGAACCGTACTGCACAATCACTGCGAAAAGTCACGAGCCGCCACTGTCAATACATAAACAAACACGCGTTACTATTACTTCTGGAGCCGCGAGCCTCGTGAGTAGAAACGTAATGACATACTGTGCCGTGTCTGCTACATCGTAATAAATGAGTACATCTGAATTCTCCAGTAACGCATACTATAACCTAAACTCACAATCTAAGGATATTGTTTATAATTTCCTTCAAGAATCCACCGTGGCAACTGCGAAGCCTGCCACAAGGTATACATTGGCAAAACAAAGAAAAACTTGGAAACCAGAATGAAGGAACACATCAGAAACATCAAATACAAAGAGACGGATAAACCAGCCACAGCTCACCACTCATGGTCATGCAACCACAATATTAGCCAAGATACATTTCAAGCTTTCAGTACCAGCAAAAAATTATTGGGAGTTAACAGTGTGGGGAAACATTTACATTATCAAGGATAGAGATTGGTCATGAATCCGGATATACCAATCTACACAATGTCCTACGACCGACCAACAGGAAGAGCCGCAGGCCACGCAATGAAGGAAGAGGGAGGCAGCCACCCGACATTGAATCAATCAACCGAACAGTTGAATGATGGAAAGGAGCCTCTCCGAAGCTAGTACTGTTCTAAGTACTATTACAAGTAAGTGGGAGCAAAATGTGTTTTCAAACGTTGACATAGTTTTCAACTAGATTTATTAATATGTTCCACTGTTTCAAACACTTCATCATCAGTTTTATAGGGTATTGTTTCTGATCAATTCTGAAAGCTTCAAATCTTACATGCAGGTTATTGTTTATTTATATCTCCTACAGTTGACCTATGTACAGAATGTGAAATGTCTACTCCTGAGGGGTTGATTTAAAAATAAATTAAATTTTCTATAAATTTTTAATTTTTTTCAGGTGGCTAATGCTATGGTGGCTAATTGGGCAGGGCCACCAGCAATGTAGGCAATTTTTCGTAAGTTATTTGGTTCATTTTAATGTCCACATATAGTAAGGCAAAACAATTTCACCAATCTTCAGCATTACTTTCTTCAAAAGGTGAGTAAAACGCTTTGCCATATAGATTAATTATACAGTGGTATGCACTGAGCAAATGTTTTAAGTTTTTTGTAAGAAAATTACACCAGTAATAATCACCACCGATCTTTCTTATAATCCAGAGAGTTGAAGTTGTGAGTTGCCCACATGTTTTTACCCAGGGTTTTCTTGGGCTTATAAGATAAATTTTGAGCACTCATTTCACTGAGACTATTTACATATATTACAAAAAAGAGCTATAAGAATAATTTTAAGATTAAATAGACAGTAGAGAATACTTTAAGAAACTGAACATTTGGACATTATATTCATTGTACATAGTTGAGATAATTTTGCTACTAAAACAACAGAAAATAGCAGTAAAACGAACAACCAGATTCATGAATACAACACTAGGGGTAACATGAATTTTCACATAAATTCCCATAGACTAGAAATTTACAAAACCAAACCATCAGTAGCTGCATGTTTGCTATATAAACAAACTACCACAAAATATAAAAGAAATAAAATGTATATGTAAATTCAAAGTAGAATTGAAAAAGTATTGCATAGATGGGAGTTTTTACTCAATAGAAGAATTTCTAAATAAGGTATAAGCCATAGCTGTAATATTATAAATACGTGTTAGTTGGTAGATGTATATATTAGTATAGATGTATATAAATAACTATATTTGTAAAAGTTATTTTTATGTAATTATGTATAACCATATGTATTCTGATGCTATGAATTACATTGTAATTTCTACAGCTGATAACAATAACAATAAACAACTGATTTCATCAATGTTTCTGATGAGCACTCCCCTCTCTCCCAAATCTCTCTTTCTCTTTCTACTGACTCCTTGGATAGTGGAAGTCATCAAGACACAAACTTGTTAAAGGAAGGTTTGCGGTTCAAATCCTACCAGAGCCATTTGCTGTAAATGAGGTTTATTTCAGGTTTTTGTCAACTTAGGCCTGAAACATTTCCTTCTCAAACATCCTTTCCCATATAATTTTATTGTATATATTGTGATGTCAGGCTTGATGCACAACAAAGGATGGATGTAACCAAGCTACTTCACACCACATACCAGGTGTGGGGTGTATCAAAGGGCTCGCAGTTAAGCTTCCCCATCCCACCCACACGTGACTGTTGTATGTACATGATTAAGAACAATTGAAACAGCTGCACAAAATGGGCTTTATCCAGTGCCCTTGAGAAAGATCTGGTCACATCACAGCCAACATGTTTGAAGGAGTTTGCAAAAGGTCCGTGTGTTATCATCCCCTCTATATAAGGAGGCAGGCACCAGCAGAAACAAGAGTTGACGTTTACAGACATGAGTCGATCTGTGTGTGTCAGTGAGCGCGAGACAGCTGTGCTAATGTGTGTCCTCGTGAAAGATGTGTCAGTCGTAAGAGGATTCAATGAGCCTTGTGTGATCATATTGTCGTAGTTTGTATATGAAAAACAGAGAAAGTGAAGAAAGACACTGAAAGGATTGAATCAAGGTTGAGAAGTAAAATTTGTGAGTTATGATAACACGAAAAACTGTAGACTGTTAACAACAAGAAGAAAACTGTGCATTTATAGTGCAGGTGGTAGCACGCCTGCCTCTGGCACAGAGGACCCCGGTTCGAATCCCGGTACCAGGATGGCGATTTTATCCCCTCTGGGAGGTCTGGCACGGGATGCATTCAACCTCGTTAGTCCCCGGGGGGACCAATTGAGGAGCTACTTTATGGAAAAGTGGCAGCCCCAGGTCGTGAAGACTGCATAACTGGCCGAGAGGGATCAGGACACTGACCATGTCCCACCCTCCAACACTGCACCCCACCAATGACGCCTGTAGTGGGCTGAGGTTGGGGACGTAGCGGCTGGGCGGTAAGGCTGATGCTTGGAGTGGTATTTTTTGGAGGGTGATTGAGCAAATTTCTCACACTATACTTGTTTTATGTAGCCGGTTTTATATTATATTCCTTGAAAATTTTGCTGAATCTGTTGAACATTTTGGGGTGGTATGTGAATTTACATTATGCTTTTTGGGTATGTACTGTAGATTCACATATCGTCCTGGAGTGTTAAACGGATTCAGCAAAACTTTTAGGGATTGTATTATGAAACTGGCTCAGACTCAGGGGTCTCCGTCTAGGGGATATGTGAATAGCGACCACAAGGTACCCAAGCTGAGCAGAACATTACTTCCACTTACTGGTGTTTTGCTCCTCACTGTAACTTTTCTATCTGTCTTGGTCATCTCTTGTTCTCTTCCGACCCCGATGCTATTAGGGTTCCCGAGGGCTAGGGAGTCTTTATTTTTCCAACCTCTCCATTTCTCTATAAAATCTTAACCCCTAACATGCTGACCTGTCATGGCATGTAATACGTCCTCTGATTGGTAATCAGAGGATATGGTCAGTGAATTTATTTTGATAATTCTCCCGGTCAGGTCGGTGAGACCCGTAAACCAACGACAGGTGTGGTCCTCCAGACATTCTGGGGGTTGCGAGAGAGCGATGTGACCGCCAAAACATAAAAATATGGTGCTCTCTATGAGCGGTTACTATTACTGCTATTGCTCTCTTCAATATCATCAGTGAAAAATACTGGAGAGCAAGAGGATTAATGACTTCATTGTCAGAAATCCAGCATTAGCTAACAACATAATTTCCTTCAACATCAAACTTAAATCGTTTCGTAGTTTATACTGCTATAATTTAATAAACCAAACCATCTCTCTGACTTATAAACACAATGGTACATTTGTAGGCTCTTACAAAGTGTACCAAATGATATTTAAGATTACAGCAAAAGAATAAGCAATGAACCAAATGGTTGACCCACTTCACAGGTATTGTTCAAAATGTCCGCCATTTGTGCACCTGAAAGCCTCACACCTTTTTAACCAATTACGTCTTACTCTAACAAAAACACTCATTGTTGTGTATTACTTCCGTAGTCAAATGTATTCTCTCAAAGATTCGAGGGCAGTAGTTGCGCTTTTGTAGGTCCTACTTTTCACGTCTCCCCAAAAGAAAAAAATCCAGAGGATTCATACCGGGTGGAAGGGAAGTCATTATATTAATTTAAACCAGTGGTAGATCTCGGTATTTGGAGCACATTTTGTATCTTGTGTTTTTGTCTCTGACCATTTCCTACGGAGATCGTTTTGTCGAAAACAAGCTGCCGACACTATAGATTGTGTCACTTTCACTGGTTCATTACATAAACAAACCCGCGTCACTATTGCTACCACGCGTCTCGTTAACGTCTCCTTCTATGTTTACTGTACGAACGTAGGCCAATCACAACCGTTATCAGCCAAAACATCAGACGAAAAGGGAAATGCTCGACCTGTTTACACCCGGAAACCAAAGTCAATTCTCTGAACAACCTCAACGCAACATTTTCGACTTACCTCGCGTCTGAAAAAGGCGCTCGGGGTATTACTCCTTCATGTCTTTTAAGTGATTAATTATTTCGAAACCCTATATGATGTCCCATAATTACTACCGAAGCTATGTCAGAAATAAGTTACTCTACGCATCTTAAAAGTAACAAACTGTTATCTTCGTAGATTCTTGTGGAATTACGCATTCAATTTGGAACAAAAATTATTTATTTTTTAGAAATCGGCTGATCAAATAACAAAATGCCATAAGACAATTTTGTTTGTAATGCTTCTATCAAGCACATATTAGAAGAAATGTAATGACTTCCTTTCCACTCTGTATATGTAACTGTTAAGTAGGATTTGAAAGTTAACCTCCAAAACCGCGAAATTCGGCACGTATATGCATTTTTCATGGTCAAACGTTTTATGGTAACCACTTTACTACACAATATATTACGCCCAAATGGTTTTCTACCTAACTTTTCTTTTACGAATCACATTATATATCCCCTGTTTGCCTTCAACATACAGTTTTCTATGACTGAAATATAAATGCAACGTATTACAGTCACATAGTTTCCTCTACTAATTCTTCCTTTACGAGACACGATCACACTTCTTTCGCTACTCGCTCTTCAACATATAATTAATACAATTTGCTATATTATTATTATTTATTTATATCAACAAACTTACTGTTGGTGTTTTTAAACACACAAACCGTGTGTGGGCAATGTTTGAGACGTAGAACTGGAACTTCAAAATTCAATCCCAGCTGTAGCATTGAATTTTGAAGTTCCAGTTCTACCTCTCATATTTGCTATATGCTTGAAATAGAAATACAACGTATTACATTCTTACTGTTTTCTCTACTCACTTTTGTTTCACGTAACAATTCACGTGTTATGCTCTATCGTTTATCAGCGTCCTACATACCAACGCATATATATATTATGATGAAACAAATGTTAGCCAAGATAGACATAATGGGAAATGAAATGAATTCGGAATGCGACAGATGGAAACAAATTGAAAGCCGAATTGAAAAATGTAAACTCCGGAATGGAAAAGATGAAGGCGGGAATGTCCGATATGAAGTTGAGCTATCGGAGAATACTAACGAGCGACTGGCCGGAATTAAAGCAGCCGTGGAAGAACTCGGCGGAAAAATGAAGGACCTTGGCCAACGTGTTAACACTTTGGAAGATAGAGTCGACCGCAGCACCAAAGAACTAAACTCCATAGTGGAACAAATATTCGACGAAAACCTCAAACTAGATGTGTATCTTTGGAGGAGGCCTGCGTTCTGCAGTAGACGTTTTACGGCTGAGAGATGGTGGTTATGAAATAGTTATATGTATCTCTATATCTTTCGTATCTCAGAAATGACTTAAGATTGCGACAAACATTTTTATTTAGTTAACGTTTTGCTTTTAAAGTTTATCTTCTCACAAGAAAACAAGATTTAAAAAGAGAGAGAGAGAAAACGCCGAGTAAAGCTCAGTTGCCCAGGAAGTTCAAGTCCACTCATACCTCTGTCCCGATCGGAGTACTCCGTGGACGATTCATGAACGAATTGTGCACTACGACAGCAGTCTGCAGTTGGAAACAGAATAGAAGAATGGATTACATCAAGTTGATAAAAGGGAGGCTTATGTGCACATAGTAGTACAAAATCATTATAACGAGAATGAATTTTGATACCCGTAATTTCAAGTTCTCTTGAGGTAGGAAGTAGTGTTGAATGATTAATATTATGCTCTGTTATTATTATTGCTATTCCTCCCGAAACACTCTGGTTATTTCGTATATTTTATATCCAACTACTTTGAATGGTCATTCGGTAAAAAGTGGGCTTCCGTGACAGACCATGACAATGTTATGTACTGATAAGAAGGCAAGAAATAAGGCTCTCTCAGACCATTGGCATTGCAGTTTAAAATTATTAAAACTTATGAATTGAGAGTGTTTTGCATGCTGCCATTTGGACAAAGTGAGGATAATACAGAAATAAAAAACTGCTTAAGTGCTGAAAAGTGTGAAGCTAAGGAAGAGACAAAAGGAGGAATAGTTTGGTCAAACAGCTAGAGAGAAAAGAGGAAATTGAAATTGATGAAGAATCATTTCCTTGATTTGTTTGTTTTGGGTGATGACGATAGTGGATACTAAGAGTGATCAAGAACTTTGGCGTCAGGTCCTTATAAAACAAATCATTGTAAAAGCCAGAGATAAAGAGCAATACAAAATATTTGTTTTGGGTGCTGTTGCAGACAACTCTCTTTGTAACAGCTGCGAAGTTACGTTGCAAATTAGATGGCTTAGGTCCGTTTAGCTGGTTGTTGCTCCCTTGTCGATTTGCTGGAGCAGAGTTTTGTGGGTTATGTTGTAATGACGATGCACTTGAGGTTGAAATACTTTAGCGTTCGGTAAAACTGCCAGCCCCTATAGTTCGCTGAGCGCTCCTCTTTGCAATATATGTATGTATTTTGGTGATGTAGATTTTGGTTTAGGAACTTAAGACGATGGGCTTCTAGACAACCAGCATAACGTGGTTTCAGTTGGCCATAGTTCTTTGTGAATTCGTAAATTTGTCTGTGCCCTTTGGTATTTATCTTGATTGTTGGCGGGGTTCTACTTTAATTACGTAGAGTAAACGTGCTCAGTTTCGGACAGAATGAACCTTTTCATTGCACTCTGCTGTTGCAAAGAGCAGTATTGTTTGTTCCGAAAGAGTAGAAGTCGTGTTACTTTGCGGATTGGATAGTTCATTTTCCTGTAATTCTGGCGTGATTTCATCGTGACAAATAGTACAAGAAACATTTCTGATGACAACAAAGAACTTTATATCCCCCATTTTTTGTAGTTATAGTACTCCTGAGAAATAGAGCCAAGATATGCAGTACGTAGGAGTTGAAAATAAAATAAAATTATTTTGTTGTCTAACGACGCTGTCGATTGCCAGGATCATATCAGCGTCGCCGACGTGCCAGAATTTCGTCCCACAGGCGTTCTTTCACATGCCAGTAAATCTATTGCCATGGATATGTCGTTTTGAGCACACTTAAAAACCACCAGTCTGGGCCAGACTTGAACCCGTGGCCTTGGAATCAGTAGGTCAGCGTCTAACCAAGTGAGCCACCCAGACCGACGTCAGGAGTTGAAGTGTACACTGTTGTTAGTGTTCCTTTTATTTTGACATGCGAGTTGTAGTGTATTTTGATTATTATTCATAAGTTAGGAGTGAGTGCTTACATTTTCCAAATTTAATTCCATTAATAAGCTGCTGAACTTCTGCTGCTCATAATTGTTAGCATTAATTAAATGAACTGTAGCAACTTTAACACTGGCATTGTCCATATCTTCAGATAATACTCATGCCTGCAGGGAATCGCACTTTTAACTACACTTTGTTTTATAAAACTAAAGTACAAAGAACAATTTATATATACACAACAGTGCTGACAGTTCTTCAGAACAACAGACAAATTCTCCTGATGCTCTTCAAGTTACTTTATTCCAAAATTAGTAGGTACATCATGATCTCCATGAATATCGAATTCTTTTTGATCGACTCATGAGTGTCGGCAGACTCTTTTCCAGGGGGAGGGGGCACATGTTAGAGGTTTGCAATCAGATAATGTTAAATCATTATTTTATTGTCAAAATTTATATTTATTGCAATAACCATATTAATTTGTGCTAAATAAAATTGTTCTTTACATCAAAATTAAAATAATAGTTTAATAGTCAGTAATTGGCTGCACATTAAGATCATCAACTTCCAAGGGGGGGGGGGGGGGCCCGCGGCCTCCCCTTGCCCCCACTTCGCGACGCCCATGGATCGACTACAGATGCTTAGTATATCGCGATTACTGCTGTTCTTTTTGATTGACTATACATGCCAAGGCAGTCACGATTCCCGCTGTTCTTTTTGATCGACTATACACGCTAAGGCTATCACGATTCTTGCTGCTCTTTTGATCGACTATACATGCTAAGGCTATCACGATTCTTGCTGCTCTTTTGATCGACTATACACGCTAAGGCTATCACGATTCTTGCTGCTCTTTTGATCGACTATACATTGCTAAGGCTATCACGATTCTTTCTGTTCCTTTTGAGATCGACTATACACGCAAAGGCTATCACGATTCCTGCTGTTCTTTTTGATCGACTATAAGTGCCAAGTTTGGCACAATTCCTGCTGTTCTTTTTGATCGACTATACACACTAAGGCTGATACGATTCTCACAGTTCTTTTTAGTCGACTATACATGCTAAGGTTGGCACGAATTTTTCAATTATTTTTTATCTACTATACATGCTCGGGCTGACACAATTGTGACAATTCTTTTTGAAGGACTACACATCCTAAAGCTGAAATGATTCATGAGATTCTTTTTGAACGACTTATACAGCTAAGGGCCGACACGATTCTTGAGATTCTTTGAGCGACTACACATGCTAAGGCCGGCATGTTGTTTGCGATTATCTTTTAATTATACATGGTAAGGCTGATATGGACCGCCTCTGTAGCACAGTTGGTAGCGCGCTTGCCTCTGGCGCGGAGAACCCGGGTTTGATCCCCTCTCGGAGGTCAGGCACGGGGTGAACTCAGCCTCGTTAGGTCCCGGGGGCACCAATTGAGGAGCTAGTTGATGGAGAAGTAGCTGCTCCAGGTCGAGAGGGTCGTATAACTGGCCGGGTGGCCTCGCGGCGCTCACCACGTCCCACCCTCCAGTACTGCACTCCACCAATGACGCCTTTAGTGGACAGAGGTAGGGACGTAGTGGCTGGGCGGCAAGCCTTGGCCCTTCGTGGGCTGTTACGCTAGGGGTTTAATTTTAGTTTAAGGCTGACATGATTCATACTATTCTTTTTGAACGACGATTCATTTTAACAGTGACTAGGTTCGTAGATTCTTTCCTTGTAGTCGTTCATGATTCGTGGCATGTCTGAGTACCACATTGTGGGGTTCACTCTAGACGCGAGCGATGAATGGATGTGGAGATATTCTAAATCCATGCCAATTAGTACTTGTCCAGGCTTATCGTTGGCAGCACATGCCAATCAGAAGTACCAACTAATACACCTAAGGCAAATATGCTATACTGAAAATTCAGAAATAAGGCACTTATCACAACTTTGCAGTGTAAGAGCAGCGGAAGTAGTTCATATTAGAGAAGAGATAAGCGAAATCTCAGTGAAAGTTTAACTAGGACATTAAGTGACAGTGAAAACTGAGTGAAGTGGGAGTTAAAAACTTGGTAAAGCCACAAAATAATACATCTTAAGTGTATTCTCTCAAGCTTCCACGGCCATCGTTTAAAATATCTTGGCTATCCGGTTGTTGCCGCGTCAACAGTAGCAATGCAGAAGGACTGCCGCAATGCAGAGACTGCCCAGCCTATCAGGGCTCACCTTTCACCTGTTTGCCAGTATATAAGTTGACTAGCTGCTACATAGCAGCGCGGCTCGCAAAGGCGCCGCCTTAGAGGAGGTGCGGTCCTCTGTGAGCAGCCGGAGGGCAACCGCGCTTACTGCCGATGATGGACAATTACCTTCCACATCATCTTCATACAGATCCTTATCACCCGAAGCAGTGGAGCCAAATAGGAAGCGCTCCAAGACCGATACGCAAAAGCGTAAGTGCTCTACTCCACGCCACATACCCATGGCAGAACTAGAGAGCCTGGGTTCAGACAATCCCTTACCTGAATCTGACTCCGAGTCCGATATGGAGCTGGGGGAGTTTACGGTTGTGGAAAACCGTAAACGGGGAAAACAGACGCCATCACCAAATATGATGCAACATGCACAGGATGTTGCATCATCCAATATGATGCAACACCCTCAGAATGTTGCATCATCCCAAGCCAAGAAGGGGCCAAGAATTCCGCCAATCATTGCGGACGTATTCCCTAACCATGTTAGGGTAATGCGTACACTGGCCAAACACCTCAAGTATACTTTTGAGGCAAAAAGGAAGCCTAAGAGCGTCCATATCCTTACCCACAGTTTGGGTGATTTGGAAACCGCCAAGTTGGTGTTACGAGAAATGAACATAACGTTCTACTCGTACTCACCACAACGTCCACACATTGAGCGCCGAGTCATCAGAGGCTTAGACTCAGAGTGCACCCCTGATGAAATCAAAACTGCACTTAAAGAAGAACATGGCATAACTGTCAATTCAGTGGCACAGTTGAAGAGAACCGTTAATACCGAGGGGGGTATTAACAAAGTTCCTATGCCACTATTCTTGGTAGTACTTGACAAAGTACTTAACCAAGAAGTACAACCAATTGACACAGTAAGGAAACTAATTTTCACTGTAGTCAAAGTGGAAAGGTATTATGGCAGAGAGGGACCTGTGCAATGTTACCGATGCATGGGGTACAATCACTCCAGCATGATGTGTGAGCGAAAGCTTACATGTCTGCGGTGTGCAGGGAACCACTTGCTAGAGAACTGCCCTAAACCTAGGGAAGAGTGCAAGTGCGCTAATTGTGATGGTACACACGTAAGTGTGTACAAAGGATGCTCCACAAGGAAAAAGATTATAGAGAGCCGCCGAAAGAACCGCCCCGATGACCAAGTGGTTCGCCCAGGTGTGTCCTTTTCCAATGCCTTAAATAAGGCAGAGTCCACTCTGCGTCGAGTGGAACAAGAGGCTGCTACACCAAAGAGCGATTCCCCATCAAATTCTGTGCCACCACCTCCAGGTCCTATAGAAAAGGCAATAGTGCCTAAACCCCCTGCACCAAAACCACGCAGGAAGAGGAGGAACAGAAAACCTAGGCAGAGCAAATCTTCTGCCCCCAATGTAACTTCGGAGCCACAAGCTCCTGTAATAACTACAGACGCACCTGTAGAGGCAGAGCCTATATCCAAGGTTAGGGATATTCCCCCTACCCCTATCCCACCAATGCCTAACACGGCAACATCCTCCTCCACACTAGCGACTATTTCGCAAAGTGACCTGGAGGAATTTAGCTCTTTATCCTCATGGTTTGGGGATTTAATAAACAAGGCGTTACCTGCTCTGAGAAACTGTAAGATGCAGTTGAACAACCCCAACCTGACCCCCATGCAGAAGCATTCCATCTTGCTTCAGACACTGGAACAGCTCTACCCCAACTCCGCTCAATAATGGCTGGAAGACATGTCCGGAGACCATTTAGAGCTGCGATTTGGAACGCAAATGGACTACGGAGTCATTACCCTAATATTTCTAATTTTGTACAGTATTTCGGAATTGACATTCTGATGGTCTGTGAAACTCATTTGGATGCTGCCACCAACTTCTCCCTCCCTAATTACGTCACCCATCGGTCTGATAGGGTTGGCCGACAAGGGGGAGGTACAGCCATCTTTGTTAAGAACCATATTACCCATAAGCCTTTCCCTCTTCCACCACTTCAGCATGTAGAAGCCTGTGCTATTAGGCTATCTTTAGGTGGTCTAGATACATTGCTGATAGTGGCATATGACCCCCCTGATCACCGCTTCTATGAAGCAGATTACACGGCTTTATTAAACCTCCACCCTGTGGTCTGCATTGCAGGTGACCTAAATGCAAAACATGCCAACTGGCATAGTCGTGCCACCAATGCGAAGGGGCGAGGACTATTCCGCCTTATAAGCGGTAACCCAAGCCTCATAGCTCATGGACCGAGAGAGCCCACTTTTCATCCTGCCCGAGGGAGACCGGACGTGCTGGATATTATGGTCACTAAAAACTTTAGATTCCATATAGACCTGACGACAGTCAATGAACTGGATTCTGACCACGATCCTGTGTTAATCGACACCAATGTTAATATGTCAGCATTGGTAACTCCTGATTGGTCGTATGAGGTAGACTGGGATGCAGCCGTCCTTGAACTGAACCAATCAGTGGATCCCAGACCGCATATAAATTCTATCGAGTCATTAGAATTAGCGGCAAATGCATTCTCCCGACAAATATCAAATGTGATACGAGGGCATACTTACCGCATTCCTTGTAATACTCCTAACCCCACAACCATCCCAAACGAACTCCGACTGTTGCTGAGAGCTAAGTCAACAGTTCGGAAGCTTTGGCAGCGTTTCCGCCATCCCAGATTGCAGGCAATTTATCTGCGATTTAAGACCCTGGCTAGACGCCTCTTACGTGCACATCGCAAGGAGGCCTGGGAAAACACCATGAGGAACGTAAACCTCTCTGAAAAGAAGCCCTGGCGGATAATTAAATCCCTGAGAAGGGACAAAACGCTATATCAGCATCCTATACATGGCACTCGCGGGAGATTATCTTTCGAACCGCAAGAGAAAGCCACTGACTTCGCGGACTATTTAGAGTCCCAATTTGAGCCCCGAGAGGACATAGAAGACGAGGACTTTTCAGAACTAGTTGAGGCAACGGTGGATTACCTCTATGAGGATCCTCCACCACCTCACGAGGCGACTCGCATACCAATTGTCACACCAAGGCAAGTTTCCTCGCAAATTAGGTGTCTCAAACCCAACAAATCCCCTGGATATGATGGTGTTACGACACATATGTTACAACACCTGCCTCGCAAAGCCATTATCCACTTGACGAGAATTTACAATGCTTGCCTGTATCTCCGACACTTCCCTACTGCTTGGAAGGAAGCGAGGATGATTTGCATATTGAAACCAGGCAAGGATCCCAAGTTTCCATCAAGTTACCGTTCTATAAGTCTACTCCCAATAATTTCAAAAATTTTTGAAAAACTTCTACTGTCCCGTCTAACTCCTCTATTTGAGGAAAGGAGGCTCATTCCGGATCATCAGTTCGGATTCCGTCAAGGCCATTCCACTACCTTACAGCTCCTGCGTCTTGTTGAGAAGGCTGCCCTGGGTTTCCAGGAAAACTTCAAAACTGTCGCAGTACTTCTGGATGTGGATAAGGCCTTTGCAACAACATGGCACCAGGGCCTACTGTACAAACTTAGAGATGCAAATCTCCCCTCCCCCTACCTGACCCTCATAGCCAGTTTCCTTCGTGACCGCACTTTCAGGGTGCGAGTGGAGGGCAGGTTATCAACTATCAGACCAATAGCGGCCGGAGTACCGGAAGGTAGTGTTCTATCTCCACTGCTCTTTGCCGCATACATGTCTGACTTCCCCGTTGAACCCAGCACTGTTACGTGCCAATATGCCGATGACGTCCTCATACTGGCCCGTAACAAAAATCTACGTTACTGCCTTCCCCCATTGCAAAGACACCTAGATGCCATTGAGAGTTGGAGTGAAAAATGGAGAATGGGAATCAGTCCACAGAAAAGCTCTGCTTTTGTGTTAGGCAAAATTCATTCCTGGAGACCAGAAAGGGACCTGACACTTGGTCAGAGGAGAATCCCTTGGGTCAACACAGCCAAGTACCTTGGTGTACAACTAGACCGAGGACTTACCTTCACCAAACATGTCACAGCTAAAGCTGCCCAAGGTCACGGAGCTCTGGGAAAGCTCTATCCCATCTTTAGGTCAACTATGCCTACACGACTTAAACTACGCATTTATCGAGCGATCATCCCTCCCCTGATCCTGTATGGATGCGAGGCATGGGGATTTGTGGCTCAAACCACCATCCGCAGACTGCAAGTCGTGCAGAACAGGGCCCTTAGGATGATCTACGATACTGACCGTAGATTTTCTTCCCATATTCTCCACACTCATTCTGGCATTCCATATATTGTGGATGTTGTGCGAGATAGAGCCCGCTCTATGTATGCGAAACTTACACCACACCCTAACCAGCTGGTGAATACCCTGGGACAATATGATCCCCATCTTCCCAGGAGGCGCAAAAGCTATCGTTTACCCAAGGATGTCTTGGGCTAATTAGCTTCACTGCTTCCTCATTTCACCAAACATTCCAATGCATTCGGTTTCTCGCTAAATTGACACTGCTTGACTTGCTGGTTAGACAAGCTGACCTTTGCTAAGTGAGCAGAGGGGCATGGGTGCCCCAGGATGGGTAGACATTCTAACTGGCACTCATATCCCTAGTCTATAGCAAGAGAGAGTAACCAATCATCACCATTGGCTGACACTGACAAAAATAGCTTGTATAATGACTACATCTTTCATACCTCACGGGTAAATCCATACTAAATGGATAGGTACCGTGGGCATATATCCCGCTCGGGTAAACCCGAGCGACCTGATTTGGCTCTTGGCTCTTGGCTCTCTATAGCAGCGCAGTTTGCCTGTGATAACGACCACGACAAGATGGTCGAAACGTCGGCATTTTATAATTTGACGCGGCAACAACCGGATAGCCAACATCTTAAGTGTCACCTATTTTATACGTTAACGACATTGTCAATTGCCAGGATCATATCGGGGCCGTCGGTGTGCCGTAATTTCGAAAAACAGGACTTATTTTTATAAGCTAGTAAATCTGATGACGTGGAGACGTCTTTTTGAAGCAGACTTAAAAACCATCGTCATGAAACTGCGATTTTGGGATAATAGGCCAAGACCTAACCAACTGAGCCATCCATTGTAAACGGCCACTGTTCGCCATTGGGAAATAGCTGAAGTTTTAATTCTTGTTTTTGATGTTCGAGAATTTGAACTCATAAATTAGGTACTCTGGGATTTTTAGGATTTGAAGCTTTTACGGCGATGATTAATTAGCACTTCACGGGTTACCAGCCGTGTAATGTTTATAACATTTTTCGACGTTTCGGCCACACGAAGTTCCATGGTCATCATCAGGAATTAATAATTAATAAATTATTAATTAAATTACCAATTATTCACTCCTGATGATGACCATGAAGATTAGTATGGCCGAAATGTCGAAACATGTTATAGATATTATAGGGCTGATAACGCGTGAAGTGCTAATTAATATTCTGTGGTTTGTTCTTCATTGCATGGATTGTTTATAATGTGGAATCTGTGAAGGTAGGATTTTGTACAAAACAAAATTGCATACTTCACTTGAGGTATTGTACCGCCACCCGGTATGGATCTATTGTAGGCTACCACCCTGGTTGGAAGAGGTGAGGTGAATGTGAATGGAGTCCACAAGCGTGGCTGAGGGCGGAGACGGAACAGTACGACAGTGACGTGCGGAAGTTCCTGACAATTGGACAGAGAACCACCTGGCGCAACACTGAAGCTCCTCATCACTACCCAAAAAGGTCGTTTAAATGACCTTAGCGGCCTGGGCAGCTACGACAACCGGTGCTAGGGGAGAAGCTTTACAAAGCGCAAACAACCGCATTGTTTACCCGCAGCTCCCTGAACCTGAAAGATGACAAGTGGAACAAAATGGGAAAGGGAAGGAAAGAGAACCGGCCTAAGCGACAAGGGGAAACCATGAAAAATCGAAGTCGGAGTGCGCGATCGCCGGTGATCAAACCTGGGACCTCCCGAATGCTGGTCTTACCTGTTGCCGCGGCTCTACCATGCTCGTTAAAGTTCACTTGAAAACCAAGCTAATAAAATCTGGTTTCGGTTTTTCTAGATTAAGGAAATCGTCATAAAATTTCATAAAAGAGGTAAAAAATCCCAAATTGTGCTAATAGTGTACAATATGGTTGGCAACGCTGTAGGACGTGCGCGACTCTGCTATTGGTTACTGTAAAGGGCAAACCTCTACTAATCTAATCTAATGAGAAACTATTTTATGTTCTAATTTCTAACAAATAACATGGTATATAGCCTAATTTTGAAGGAGGAGTCCTTTTCCCTATCTTCAAAATAATCATTAAATATTCATAAGATTCAAATGACCCTTGTTTCATGTTCAACATATCTTGAAAACCAAGGAACAGATGCATGGTCTTGTAATCAAAACAAATATTTTACAGCACGGTTAATATTCCTGCAGAAGTGAAGAATATTTTCAATAATTGCGTCTTATTTAAATGAACGGCATAGAATTTTACTTCCTCACTTCAGCTGTGTTATATCATCAGACATTTGGACAAGATCGTATTCTGCCATTACCTTCCGGTTAAAGAAGGGAACACACGCGGATCTTTCAGAGAAAGAAATTGTGTCCGTATATTTTGTGTTATTAGTTTTTGGACAATATTATTAACGATATAAAATGGCTAATAACGGAGCTCCTGATTCATGGGAACAACAAGCAGATAGTGGTGCTGGTGATTCTAGCGAATCGCCCGATCTGTCTGGAAAATTTTCCACGTTGAACGTTAACGCAGCCGAATTTGTGCCTTCATTTCTACCAAGACAAGCTGAACCCCTCCCGAATACAGAATCTCCAGAGACAGCTGAATGCCCAGTTCCTGTTACGAATGGTGCGCAGAAATTTAGTAGGGCTGAAAATTAGATTTAAAGTTGTGCTCTTATGGTCACTTATCGTGCAAACTGAATAGAGTAGTTATGTAGGTTAGAATGCGGTATGACATACTTTTGAAGAATTGGATTTGAAATTGTAGCCTTTTTTCTCTAGAAGGACTATGGAAGGCAATAGTTCATGTAAATATATTAAAATTTCATGCAAATACAGTGTTACATGTAATGGCAAGTGATTTTGCTCTTGATAATCACAGAAGCGGTATTGTGGAGAATCAGACGTCATGTTTATGTATTTTTGCGTACAGCTTAGGAAAGCAAAAGTGGGCATTACCAGAAATAACTTCAGGTTATACCTTAGATATATGGTATATTGTCAATATTGACGGAGTTTTTCTTTTTGCATCAAGTGATATGCAGTTTACAATGCAAGTTTATACTTGATATAGTTACTCGTATCCGTAAGGCCAAATCGTACACAAATTTAGATATGGAATATAACTGGAAAGTATCCAAAAAGTGATCCGTATGCCCTGAAGTATATTTTAATTTGGTATCTGAATATAATTGTGTTTGATTAAAATTGTAAATTACAGATTAAAATGTATTAGGTGCATAAAGTGAATCAAGTGCCACTTATTGGAAACACTTGCTAATATAGTGTTCTAAAAGTTATTCTAAAAACGCATTACAACCTTTATACATTTTATATCTCAATTTAATGAAATTATTATTGTGGAACTGCAACTGCATCTACCAATTAGTGTGCCAGTTTTTTAAGAGAAGCACATGACTACAGATATTGACTACATTTTATAAACTACGTATTCCAACGTTTTAGTAGTTATGGGTTTTTAGCTATTGCTTAATATTTTGAGATTGCAAGGCAGTTTACCTAGTTGGATGTTATTGTTTTCAACGTTATATGTTAATGTTTTATATATAAACAAATGTTTCAAATAGGCATGCTTTTATCATTTTAGCGATATATATATATTATATGTTAGAAATATTTAAACTGTGTTGCTTTATTGGTTCAAAAAGATATGTTGCAATGTTTGTTTTTATTTAAGGAAATGAGCTGTTTGTGATAACAGTTGTGTGATATATATTAAAGGTGGAACCGTTGCAGATGAGGCAGCTTCTCGAGAAGAGATGGAAGTGGAGGAGCCTCCTGGGGAGGGGGCACCTCCGCCTCCAGCAGATAGCTGGGAGGAAGCGGCTGATGGAGATGGTGATCCTCTTCTAACACCAGAGAACGAACCGGAAGGAGATGAAGAGGAGGATGAGGAGGCTGAAGAGGTAAGGTTCATTTGAAATATAGTGTGATGCTCTTGTCAATTTGTTTACTGAGGTATTTTTTAGATGTGGCAAATGGCCGATAGTTGTGCAGTGATTTATGGTTGAGTTCACTTTTGTGTTATAAGACCATAGGAGTCTGACGTTAGTACCTTTTCAACTTCCATGCAGTAAACATTGGGAACAGTACATGGTTAAGCACAGAATCTGCTTGCATTATTAGAAATGTGTTGCTTATTTCAAGGAAGGAAACAGAGATGTTACCCCTATCATCAGTGTGCATGACGTCACTCATGCAGATCCTGCCAATGTCATTCACCATGTCTAAAAATATATCTCTGTGCATGCTTGACCTCCATATACCAACATGTAAAAGTATATCAGCACATTATATTTCACAGTTCACAGAATTTTAATGTCTAACATAAAACTACTAAGAAATCTGTTGGTGATGGGCACCTCTGGCAGGGAGGACATGTCTCCAATATTTTTACAATTTTTATTAATCGGGATCGGCTGATGAATTTCGACGTACCAATCATAGATGATGTCTTACAACTAGCCAATAGGAAGAGCAGCATACCAGGCAACAAGAAAAGGGAGAGGTAGTTACCTGATGTTGAACTAGTCGATCAGCAGCTGAATGATGGAGAGGATCCTCTCCGAAACTAGTCCTGTGATTAACATTATTACGCATAAGTTGGAGCAGAATGTGTTTAGAAATATCAACATATTTTTCAATTTATGAATAATTTAATGTTTACAATACATTCAAAAAGCGTTTGTTAGAGGCTCACAGATTACTATCTACAGTTTCTGGAAAATTATGCTATGTGTAAAATACAACACATGAAACAAGTTTTTCTTTAGAAACACAATGTCTATGCGGTCTTTTCTGTGCAAATAGATTACAGACACATTTATAAACACGTCACTCGCTAAATATCCTCCAAGTAAGTAGAATAAAACCACAGCGGCATGCACATAAAATTTGTAAATAAAATAAAAGCAAAGCTTGTCTGCCAAATAAAACTTTCAAAATAATTAACAGGAGTAAAAGATCTATCATTGGGACTCTATATTGTTTTCTGTAGTGACTTGTTTTCTCCATCATAACCGTAAACACTGTGCAAAAGCGCTGTTGGACAACCACAAAACAGGAGGAAAGTGCATGTGAAGTATATATATATATATATATGATATTTTGAGTTAAGTAGGATGTCACTTATGACTAGAGCCCGGATTTTTATGTAATTACATATTTTAAATCCTGCATAATCTTTCAATGAGAAGCAAAAATGTTGGCAAATTACGTAAATATAAATTATAAATTTTTATTTTACATTTTGTTACATATTTTGCACATCTCTACATATTTTAACGATGTTACATAAAACGTACATATTTTCTGGATTTCGTTACAATTTTATTACTTTTTTACTTTCTCTACTGGTAAGTAGGGGAAGTATTGTATTCCACCCAAAAATTCGATGTCGAGATTTCACTGGAAATATATGTTTTGAGACCCCCTGAATACAAAAAAGCATTTTTAGGAAAAGGTCCATGTGTGTGTCTGTGTGTCAGTCTGTGGACACCATAACTCAAAAATGAAAAGTCGGTTAAAAACCAAAGTTTGTATTTAAGTTTAATGTCTTTCAAGGATGCGACACTAAGATTTTGAAGAAAATAGCCCCACCCTAAACTACCCTTAAATGGAAAATTTTTCGAACATTTTGATTTTCTTGAAAATGGCTCTAATGATTTTGATTAAAATGCCATATGTTTGAGATATTTTTATGACAAATGAAATGTATATCTTGAATTTCCTGGCTATAGCCCCTGTAGTCGTATTTACTCTGGACGACTTTTGCATAACTGGTAAACCGTTAGAGATAGATAAAATCATACTATACAAAAAATGTAGATCTTGCTAAAATACACAATTTATGTCTCAACAAATTTTCTTGTAGGGTAAACCATTTCGGAGATATTCCTTGTTATGTGTGTGAGTTTCGGAAAACTTAAAACTTGTGAAATGGATCATCATTGTTCATTTTTTTATATGGTAAATGTGCAAAGAGAAGAGAATCTCAAAGTTTCAAAATTTGACTATCGCTCAAAGTCTTCTGTATTCTACTTTCCCCTTCCACCTACAAGGAAATAAGCAATAAGATAATTTGTACAAATGTTTATCTCAACTAAGACGAAGAAGATATAGGAATAAGAATATGTACAAATAGTTTGTACAAGGGTAGAGAAAGTCATGTGAGTGCAGCACATCAGTTTTTTTTAAAAGATATTGTATTCACATTATAAACTACTGTTTTCACAAGTTTTGCTGAAAGTAACAAAAATCAATCTGCAAAATAGGATGCAAGTTAAATTGAGAATACGATAATAACCGCCTCACCTCATTCTGATTGTAGTCCGTTTATATCAAAGTCGGTGCCGTTCGACAATGTAGACCTCCAGTGACACGTTTCTCGTAGCACTTTGGGCGTTTACAAGGACTGGAGAAATTGATTGTTACCATTGTCGCGGTAGTCAGCATCTTGTAATATAATAGCTGCAAGGAAACAAAGTGAGCTGCTTGACAACCATCAATACAGCAAGGCGATAGTACTGCAGTTAATTTCTTGTAAGTCTTAGTAAAATGGCACCAGTTGCGTCCTCGCTATCCTGCAAGTTGAATTCATGGGTGAAATTAGATAGCACCTTTACAACCAATGGAAAAGTAATAATCTGTCAAGCATGCGGTAAAAGAATTGGCTGTTCCATGAAATCTTAATTGGAACAACATATCAAAAGTGCTCTTCACATATGCAACAAACACCTACAGCCTTCTAGAAAGCAAGTTCTGTTGACAAATGCAACAGAAACTGTCCGGAAATGTATGTTTTAAAGGCCTGTGCAGTGCAATGGTTGCACCTAATATTCCGTGACATAAACTTCAAATTCCTCAACTGCGCTCCTTTCTAGAAAAATATTGCAAGAAAGTTATTCCTGACGAATCTACTCTGAGGAAAAAGTATCTTCATGTGTGTTATGGAGAAGCAGTTGCTCATATACGGAATGAAATTGGAGACTCCTGTATTTGGTTTGCCGTCGATGAAACTACAGATGACATGGGTCGGTACATAGCAAATTTAGTAGTAGGAAAACTAGCTTCCGAAAGTCCAACAAAACCATTTGCAAGGTGTTAGAACAAACAAATCATTCTACAGTTGCAAGATTCATAAATGATGGGATGAAGATTCTGTGGCTAGAGGGTGTGTGAGGAAAAGGTTTTAACTATGTATTCAGGTGCCGCAGCGTACATGGTTAAAGCTGCTACTGCCCTTAAGGTTTTCTACCCGAATGTACCTGCTTGGCCCATGCATTGCAACGTGTTGCTGAAGTAGTATAAGGTAATTTTCCCTGTGTGAAAAAGCTGATATCAGCAACAAAAAAGGTTTTCATGAGAGCACCGCACAGAATTCAGTGCTATAAAAATCATCTCCAACATGTCCCTTTGCCTCCTGAGCCGGTACTTACAAGATAGAAGCTGTTAACTTCTATTGTGAACATTTTGAAGGAGTCCAGTCCGTGGTGATCATGTTCTCTTCAGAAGTAGCTGTTTCCGTACGTGAATCTCAGGACATCTAAAGTGGCAAGCTCGTGTGCTTACATCAAAAGTAACTTCGGTTGGTTGCCTAGCATCATAAAGCAGTTGGAAACATCAGGTTCCCTTCACGAATCTATGGATTTAATGGAACATGCATCACAGAAGCTTAGTGTAGTTGCAGGAAGGAAGGTAGGTGAAAAATTCAAAGCTTTGCTAAACAGGAATCCAGGTTACTCTACGCTTGTGTCCGTGTCACATAAAATAATTATGTGAAATGAGTAATTTTAATAAATATAATCCAAAATACCTTTTTTTATTTCGTAATTACCTGCTTGAAAATAAATTTTAGGTAAATTCTGCATAAAACTAAACATTTTCCCTATAATTAAGTCTATGTTTAGTAAATTTTAACTCATTGTAATTAATTTACGTACGTACAGACCCATCAAATTACAAAATTCTGGGTAATTAGCAGTCTGCATTTAGATTTGAGGTAGTAACCTTACCATTTAGATTATTACATAATTTTACATATTTTGTTGATATTACATATTTCATTACATATTTTGATGTTTTTTGTTACATAAATATGTACATATTTCGCACCTTGATATTACATAAAAATCCGGGCTCTACTTATGACTTTTGCACAACTCTAAGCAAGCTTTAACTTACTCTTTTTATAATCCTTATTTGTAGACACTACTACTAGTTTTATTTCAGCTTCCAGAACTCCTACGAGTTATATGTACAAATATCTACATGGATTTCCCTAATTCTTTTTGATAACATCTTTTATACTGGGTGGAAGGGAGGTCATTACATTCCTTCTAATATGTGCTTCATTGAAGCATTGCAAACAAAAAAGTCTTATGGCATTTTGTTCTTTGGTCAGCTGATCTCGAAAGAATAAATGGTTTTTGATGCAAATTGGATGCACGATTCCACAAGAATATACAAAGATAACCGTCCGTTGCTTGTAAAATGTGTAGAGTAACTTCTTTCTGAAATACCTTCGGTAGTAATTATAGACATCACACAGGGTTTCGAAATAATTAATCACTTAAAAGGCGTGAAGAAATACTACGTTCAGCTCCTTCAGATGTGTAACATGTCAACAACGTTGCATTGAGGTTGGTCAGGGAATTGACCTGGTTTGTAGGTGTAAACACTTCTGCTTTCGCCTTGTGTTTTGGAAGCTAACGCTTGTGATTGGCTTACACATGCACAGTAAACACAGGACAAGGCATGGTATGTGTTTATGCTTTCAAGCTGCACCATTAGGAAGTTTATGTACTGAGCTAGGGAAAGTGCCACCCACACAATCTACAGTGTTGCCAGCTTGTTTTTGACAAAACTAAAATATCTCCGTAGGAAATGGTCAGCGACAAAACCGTAAGATACAAAATGTGTTCCAGATATTGAGATCTAGCACTGGTTTAAATTAATGTAATGACTTCCCTTCAACCCGGTATTTAAACAAAGCAAAGCAAAATGTATTCATTCGTTACACACAGAAAATGAAAAATAAAATTTACTTAACAGTAAATTAGTACAATCTACAAAACTACATATTCTTGAGTTGCACCTGGTATAAATATAGATAAAACACTGTTACAGATAAACAGTGTTAGCCTACCCAAATTTGGTTACCATGTATTCAGTAGTTGTAACCAGAATTTATAGCAGTTTGTGGTGTTAAGTTTACTTAGCTTCCTAATGAGATCCCAAGGCTATTCAAAGTATTAAAATATATTTTATCTGGTACCCTATAGAAACATATACAATTAAGATCAGTTGTTAATTACTGGGCATTGCCCGTGGTTTGACAGTTTATCTGTACAACATTTAGCCTTAGGTTTCACTTGCCCAATAGCTTTATGTTTCTTTGGAAGTATTTAAAAAATATTACACAAAGCACTTAAACAGTTAATTAAAATGCTCAGGACACTATAAAGTCAAACTATTGGCATGCAATTTTGAAATGTGAAAAAATTGAAGCAATAAGAGGAAAACTTAGGATTGAGAAATGGGTTAATCTGCTTACAGAGATGAGGGAGGAGAAGTTGGTGAATAGGGAAGCTAACCAGGAAATCTTGACTATCTAGTTAGTGTTCAGAGAAAATGGACGAAGAAAATAAAAATAGAAAAACGAGATCTCACAGAAGTGTAAATTGGACTGCAATTAGCAACAGTGATCTAAGCACTAAAATCACAAACTGAGCTATTCATCTTCTTCTTAAATCTTTTCCCTATTAAAGCTATGCAATAGCTATCTTTAAAACTGTTGTTATACTTGGTGCCAAACAAGAAGGGGATTGACAGTTGCTCACCACGTGGTAAAAAGGTCAAAATGAACAGGAGGGGATGGATGCGTCATGGCAATTGTCATAGCAACGGAAAGAAGAACCAATTATAGGTTGCGCGTTCGTTCTTGACGAATGACCTTGAGCAGAAATCCAATGAGTGAGCCTACCCTTAATAAACAGGTCAGCAAATGTTTATGCTACGATAACAGACACCTCTGTTTTCCTCTGTCGCGTTTGTGTATACAGTCGACTGCAGAAGTTTTGTGCGGCACGGATGTATGTATGCATGCAACGAAAATAGCAATTCAGACGAGGGAGAGATGTCCGGAATAGAATAAATGCAAGAAAGTTAAGTGGAAACAGTTATAGAGGTATAGTGTATAATACGTGTGGCTGATATTACTGCAAGTGTCATAAATTGATTTGTAGTGTTGTACTACTTCAGCTCAGAAGCATGCGCGTCATCTCACTGCAGACTGTACCTCCTCTCTCTCGTTCCCGCAAAAGCTGAGTAGAGACTCGCATTCAACCTTTCATATAAAATGTTCATTCATCAAGAAGTAACGCGCGACCTATAGAACTAAGACGTTTTCATAGCAACGCTAAACCATGTTAGACAATGCCAAGAAACAGATTTCTGGAGGAAAGAACTTTTAGAGCAGAAATGGGGGAAGGTGGATAGGACAGCATTAAGGGTGATTTTTAGAAAGAAGAGCAGGAGCTTAGATCAGTTTTTAAGTAAAGTTAAAAAATGGAACTGGGTTGTTTAAAGGGAGTTAGAACGTACAATATTTTTTTTATTAGTTAGGCCTTAAATAGCTGTAGAGAAGTATAAAATGTGTGTAGAAGTAATTGTGTGTAAATAGTAGCTGGTTTCCAGTTAGAAACACCTGCTGGCATCCAGTAGTGGAAATAACTTTTAGAAAATAGAAAACATAATATAGAAATATTAGAAAATAGATTTAGTAGGGTAAGATTGTAAACAATTACATTGGTATGATGGGCTGAATGCTCATCATACTCTACATGTATTCATTCCACACAAATGTATATCATAAATGAAGCTTCTACGTCCCAAAAAATAAAAGATGGCTGTAATTTTAAAAAGTTTACTTAATGTCCTTGGGCTAATAAAAAATTTAAAAAAATGCTTAAAGAACATAGAATAACTTTGGCTCCTAAAATGCAATGTAAAAAATTAGCTTAATTTTTCTCAAAAGGACAAAATTCCAAATTATAAAAATAGCGTTTATCAATTTAGCCTTTTAAATTATAACAAGGTGTACATTGGTAAATTAAACATCATTTAGAAACCAGAACAAAGGAACGTTTTAAAAATATTAAATCTAAATGGATGGATAAATTGGCTGTGGCTGATCATTTTTGGTTATTTAATCATGAAATAAATCCAGAGGTTAAATTATTAAGACAGTTAAATAGTCCCTAAGATTTAATGGTTTAGGGAAAAAAATATTCATTTTAAAAAATAGAGAGCGCATTATGAATTTTGAAATACCACAACTGCTTCTGTTAAGTTTGTTTTGCATTCAGAGGTTGGTAATAGTGATGTGATGTCACGTCACATACTGCTTATAGCAAGGTCGACCAAGGTCAGCCATCTTGAGAATGTCATTGAGGTATGACGAAACTATAGTTGCTGTTTCAAGAACTTCCACCACATAATTAAGATAAGCGAAGCTGTGGTCTCTATATTATTTGTGATATTGGCTGTTTAATTGGGAGATGGGGATTAATTATTTTGTTTGTTAATGACACTGTCAGTTGTCAGTATCATATCAGTGTCACCGGTGTGCCAGAATTTGTTGCACAGTTCTTTTACATGCCTGTAAATCTTCTGATATGGAGTTGTTTTAAGCACACTTAAAAACCATTGGTCTGGAACAGGTTGTGAGGTGGGGATGGGATTCTTTGCTGGGAAAGTCAGACAATGTCATCCATTTGAAGCATTTCATATTGAAGACAATGAGCTAACAATGTGTAACCTGCCTTAGCTTTTTGGAGGGGACTGATACAAAACATTGATACTGACAAATAGTATCTTACTGTGTGTATAAAATAAGTGACTGATAAGTGGACAACATAAACCACATGGACTCTACCTGCTAAAGTGTCCAGGAGTTTCTCATTCCTACAGCCAAACTATTATAAACCAAACAAACCTTAGTATAAACACTGTTTTTGGTAATTATGTATAAAATTGGCCCCCGAGAAAATGAAGTGTAGTGCAATCAATAGATTTTGTATTTCTGATTACGATTTTGAAAGTTTTATTTGACGGTCAAGCTATATTTTTTTATTTATGTGCAAATTCCATACGTGTTCTGCAATGGTTTTATTTTGCTTGTGTGACAGATATTTAGCAAGTAAATATTTACAAATCACTATGTGCTAAAATTATTTATTGATGTATTTATGAAGAATAGCCTATACATAGGCTAAATATAGACCTGGTAATATAGACATTTAATCTAACCTGACATGGGCTAAATTTCAATGACACAGAATCCTGTCATCCTGATCATATAGATAGACTAACCTAACAGGCTAAATTTGGCTGTAAGAATTATGCTTATGTGTAAAACATGATGCTATGCTGTAATCTGCAAATAGACCTATGATGTTGCACTACAACAGTTTCAATGCCTTCTGCTATCCACAAAGCCAAAATTTTTCTTTAGAAACACAGTGTTTATGCATTAATTTCATCTTCCATTATTGTATGAAAAAGATCAATGTAACAATAGGCCCTTTTAGGTTCCAAAAACTTAAATTAGGTCTCAAGAGTCAAAGTAGGCATTTTAAGCATCATAGCACTTCTTCTTTACCTGATTACCCTCACCTTATGTAGGACTTACACCCCCTAGGGCTTACAAGCCAGTGCCTAGAGTTACATGCCTGTTGGGGAGCACAGGAAGCTATGGACCGGACAGAGTAAAGACCCGGAAGCAGGTGGTCAGTATGAGAGTGAGAAAGAGGATGATATGAAATGCAGGCAAAATCGATGATTAGAAAGGTGATAATGGAGTAATTGGTGGAATGAGTGGTGGGGGAAACCAGAGAACCCGGAGAAAACCCACCCAAACACTGCCTCATCCACCACGAATACCACATATGTCCCTGGAATTGAACGCAGGGTGCTTAGGTGGTAGGTGGACAATCTCTCTGCTCAGCTACAGCGCCGCCCCAAGCACTGCAATACGCGATCCATAATTTCTAAATTAAATAAAATAAACAAGTCCATTAGACCCCTGTCATGCAAGGACCTCGTATCACCTATGGTAGGCTTAGCTCAATAGTACTCTGAGTGAGATAGACTCTGTGAGTTAAAAACACTTTTCGTTCCATTCTTCCCAATGCATTATCAATCACTATGCTTTCATCCTCTCCCAATTTCTTTGTACTTAAAGTGCCATTCTCATCCACTGCACACCCATCACTGCATTAAATTCTTGTGACCATTTCTGCCGTGGGCATCCTCTGTTCCTTTTCCCTTGTCTTGGGTCCCATACTACTGTTGCACAGGCCCACCTAACCTGGTACATTCTAGCCACGTGGCCTCCCCAACTCCATTTGGTCCTCTAGCATTGGTGGTCGTGTCCTCCATTGCACTCCTCCATCTCAACTCTTTGTACGTTATCCTGTCTCTAACACCCAGTAGTCTTATTTCCATTTTTCTCTGGCTCACTTGTATTGTCTGGATCTGTGCTTTGGTGAATGTCCAGGCTTGGCTTCCGTACAAGAGAACCGGGATGACACAGGCTTGCAGGATGTCCGAACTTGTGTTAACATTGATATGTTTATTGAAATTAAATAGTTCTAATTTATTCTTCCACAAAAAATAGCATTTAGCATAAAATCCAAGGTCTAGATACTACATATATATAGACATACATTGGTTAGGTTACAACATATTGTACCATGCTTAGAGTAGGATTATACCTTAAAAATAAATGAACAATTCTATCCGTAACTCTAGAAGCTGATATAGTAACATACTTGAACAAAACAAATATTTTAGAATTTTGTGTGATTGAAGTTCTCAGCTGGAATGCTGAGGTATATTAATATTCACCGGGCTGCAACAAAATTGAATAAGAAATTTGTGTATAGTGTAGGAAGTGGTGTTTTTTGCTTTAATATGCGTTTATCATGTCATAACACATGTTTGCTCTAGTACCAGGAAGAATTTTTGTAAGAAGTAGTACTAGCAGGTCTTCAAGGATTCTTATAAAATGGAATTCTCATTTATTTTAGTGGTGGTTTTTGTACATTTACTGCACTGAGCATTTTACATATTCTAAATGTCATGTCATCGCAAATCTATAATTTGCTGGACCAGGGAAAGTTCTATGGATTTAAATTCCAGCAAGTTGGCAAATACGCACTAAAATAATCAAAAGTATGTGTATACTCCAGCTAATATATTACTTTCTCTGCTATGTATAGTAAGTAGAGGAAGTATTGTATTCCACCCCAAAAAAATTGATTATTTCACCGGAAATAAATGTTTTGTTGACCCCTGAATCCAAAACAGCATTTTTAGAAAAAGGTCCACATGTGTGTTTCAGTCTGTCTGTGGACAACATAACTCAAGATATTTAATATCTTCTAAGGATGCGATACTGAGATTTTGAAGAAAATTCCTTCACCCTAAACTACCCCTTACATGGAAAATATTGATCTTTTCGAAAATTGCTCTTAATGATTTTGATTAAAATGCCATATGTTTGAGATATCTTAATGGCAAACTAAATGAATATTTTGAATTTTCTGGCTATAACCCATGTGGTCCTATTTACTCTGGATGTCTGGATGACTTTTGCTTAACTAGTAAACCTTAATAGACCAAATATTACTATACAAAACATACAGTTGCTTGCTAAAACACACAATTTATGTCCAAACAATTTGTTTATAGAGTGAACCATTTTGGAGACATTCCTTCTAATCTATGTGAGTTTTGGAAAACTTTCATCAAATGGAAGATCGTGATTAATTTTTTTTATATCTTAGTCATTCAAAGAGAATGGAATCTCAAAGCTTTAGATATGACTATCGCTCAAAGCCTACTGTATTCCCACATTCCCCTTGTACCTGCAAGGAAATAAACACTTAAGATAATTTCTGCAAGTGTTTATCTTAACTAAGATGAAGAAGATATAGGAATAAGAGTTTGTAAGAATAGTTAATACAAGAGTAGAGAAAGTCTTGTGAGTGCAACACGTCAGATTTTTTCCAGAATTTTTCCTTTACCAGTTCAGTTTTAATGTTTATGTGGTGTAATTTTCTATCATGTTCTTCCTTTCTAAGCCTTATATCTTCCTTGGTGCTTTTCTTCTAAACTTCAATGAGTTCAGTACAAAGATCTGACAGCTTGGTGCTTTTCAGGGAGCATTCTTTTGTGAAGTTGAGCTACTTCCTCTTCAGATTATCAATTTTGAGTTTTGCTGTTCACAACATGCATGTATTTCTGGTAAAATCTCAATAATGATTAAATATGAGAAACTGGGTAAAATCTCAGTGATGATTAAATATGAGAAACTGAAGGTATTAACAGTAAAGCAAATCAATTCTACAATAATTAACAAATATCTTAGAAACTATACGCTTCGTATACGACAACCAGTATGAGCAAAATGGTGCAATAGAACTATTGCGAAACTAGTTTGCTTTGAATGTCAAGAACTTGCAACAAATATTAAGATAAGTGAAGCTTATATTTAATTATTTAGTCCCAATAATGAATTTCTGAGCAGAATGCATTACTTGCTCTATGTTCAGTAAGTTGTGTGCTAGAGAAATTGAAAATGAGGAGTTTTTTAACTGGCATAACCAATGAGTATTTAGGATTAACTTTATGGATTATTTTACTGTGATTGGCAATGTTAATTACCAAAAAGGATGGCTTGAAGCAATGAACCACCTTTAGTGGTACAGCCAAAGTTAAGTTTTTTCTTTACAGGCTTCTAATACAGCATTCCTATGGTTTTTCTTTGCAGGTTATCAAACCGAAGAAACGACCTGTAAGCAAAGCTGAAGAAACAAAGAGTAAGAAGGAGCATGTAAATGTTGTCTTCATTGGACATGTTGGTGAGTGCAATAAATGATTTGTAAATGGTAATATCTTTACCTTTTTTTTCCCTTTCTGTTTTAATATATATATTTTATTAGTGCATTTTTCAGTAAAGCTTTGAAGCTGAAATTTTTACACAAGATTAATATATTCAACACAACAGGTTAAAAACAGTTAAAAATGTGAGAGGTAGAACTGGAACTTAAAAATTCAATGCCACAACTGGGATTTGAACCACAGACCTTCCGCTTACCGGGTGGCTGCTCTACCACTGAGCTATTGTGACAAACTGCCAGAATGGCATTAAATTCCAGTGGCAGTTTGTCACAATAGCTCAGTGGTAGAGCAGCCGCCCGGTAAGCGGAAGGTCTGTGGTTCAAATCCCAGTTGTGGCATTGAATTTTTAAGTTCCAGTTCTACCTCTCAAACTTTGCCCACACACGGCTTGTGTGTTTAAAAACACCAACAGTAAGTTTGTTGGCATAAATAAATAATAGTTAAAAATGTGTTTTATGAAATTTGCATTAAAAAGTAATTCTTATAATTTGTTTTAATTTTTTAAATAGTAATATTCAATAATCAAAATATTTTTAGCTTTTGTCTGAAGGCATAATGGCTCAGTTGGAAAGATGGGAAAGGAAAATATATGGACTAATCAACGATAAAGAGGGGTGGAGAATACGTTAAAATATGGAACTAAAATTACTATATAAAAAACCTAGCATAGTCACACTTGTTAAAGCTAAAAGGATTGAATGGGCCGGGCATGTTGTGCGCATGGATCATGGCAGCTTTGTTAAAAAGATTTCTGAAGGCAAACTTGAAGGGAGAGGAATGGGTAGACCAAGATTAAGGTGGCTGGTTTGTGTAAAGAAGGACTTACATAAAATGCAGATTAGAGGATGGAGGAGAAAGGCCAGAAACAGAGAGGAGTGGGCTATCATCATTAAGGAGGCACTAGCTAGACTGTAAGAGCTGTTTACCAGATGAAAGACACCTAATTTTATAATAAGCAATCTCTGATGTTCTTGTATCTGTATACTCTATTTCATCTAAGATAGTGCATTTTCCACAGGTGGGGATTCATGGTGGACAAAGCGGCACTGGGGCGGGTTTCCTCCAGGTTCTCTGGTTTCCCCCGCCATCTCATTCCACTGGGGCTCCATCTTCATTCCATATATCATCAGTGTTACCACCTGCGGTGCCGTAGTAGTAAAACGGGCATTAAACACTACCAAAAAAAAAAGGTGCATCGAAAATGTAACATTAGCAGTATAGGCAATGCACATTTTGCTTAATTATTGAGCTGTAGAGGTTTGTTTAGGCTATTAGTAATCTAGCAGTATAAAAAGAGTAAATTTTATTGTAATCTCAAACCATTCTACTAATTTTGGCAATTTTGGTACATTGAAAAGTACTATTCTTCTGACAAACTGGGCTTTAAGACACCTTTTAATTTCAACTCCTAAATGACTAAAAAGGATATACGTTGCCCAGCATTAGAATACAAAATATGTTGGAGTCATACATACTTGTGAAGCAGGCTTTGATCTTTTGTTGAGGATGCCATGGAGTGGAAAATAGTGGTTACTCCATAGGAAATATTTATAAAAAAAAATCTTATGTGTTGCACTAACATGACTTTCTCTACTCTTGTACTAACCATTCTTACAAACTAATTCGTGTATCTTCTTCGTGTTAGTTGAGATAAACATTTTTACAAATTATCTTATTGTTTATTTCCTTGTAGGTGCAAGGAGAATATTAGAGTACAATAGATTTTTAACAATAGTCAAATCTTTTAAAGCTTTGAGATCCCGTTCTCTTTGCACGTTTATCATATTAAAAAAAATGAACAATGTTCCACTTCACGAAAGATTTGTTTTCCGAAACTGACACAAATAGCAAGGAATATCTCTTAAATGGTTCACTCTAAAATAAAATTTATTTAGACATTTTTTGATAGTAAGATTTTATCTATCTCTTACAGTTTACGAGTTATTGAAAAGTCATCCAGAGTAAACAGGACTACATAGGCTATAGCCAGAAAATTCAAAATATAAATTTCATTTGCCATAAAATATCTTAAATATATGGCACTTTAATCAAAATCGTTAGAGCCATTTTCAAAAAAATCAAACTTTTCAAAAAATTTTCCATGTAAATAGTATTTAGGGTGGGGCAATTTTCTTCAAAATCTTCTTGTTGCATCCTTTAAAGACTTCAGACTTAAATACCAACTTTGGTTTTAACCAACTTTCCGTTTTTGAGTCATGGTGTCCACAGACTGACTGACACAGACACACATACAGATACTCACACTGACCTTTTTCTAAAAATGCTTCTTTTTTTTTTTTTTTTTTTTTTTTATTCAGGGGGTCTCAAAACGTATATTTCTGGTGAAATCTTCACATCAAATTTTTGGGTGGAATACAATACTTCCTTCTACTTACCAGCAGAGAAAGTAATAAAGGAAAAGCTAATTCTTGAATTTCAAGCAATCTATATAGATGGATTTAGCAGCTGAGAAAAAAACAAGACAATCCGATCTGCTTATAACAGTGTAACATGTATGCTATACTTATGTGGAAACCTTTTAGTAAGATATAAACTTTTTAGAAAAGTATATTTCTTAAGTATTCTGTAAACAAGGTCATTACTAGTGTATGAAATCATTACCATACTAATTCGTTTTGAAGAGTTGCGCCTTGCATGGGATATCAAATGCAGCTATTTTTAAGGTGCATCCCAGGTTTAATTTCTGGTGTTACTGAAGTATATCATCAATGTTGAGCGTTACTTGAAGTATGAGCTCTTTTAATTTTCCTGGTGGTGGTGATGGATAAGGCTATTCTTAAATGAAGTTAAGGAGAATGTTATAGGATTAGTTATAGTACCTGGGTGACCGAGCTTTGTCAGCGTCAGCCTCCTTTTTTTTCTTTTTTTTTTTTTTTTGTGTGTGTGTGTGTGAAAACTTGTGTTTTTGGGAGAAGATACTTATTGAGATAAACTTTAAAAGCAAAACGTTAAGTAAATCTTTTTGTCACAATTATTAAGTCATTTCTGAGATACAAGAGATATAGAGCTACATATAAACATTTCATAAGCACCATCATTTCAGCTGTAAGATGTAATATGTTGTATTTCTATTTCAAACATATAGACGGGACGAGCTGTAACACATAAACTAATACCTATAGCTAGGTCAACTTTCCTACTGTATTCTGATAGCCCTGGAAGAGGACTTTAAAATGCTAGCTCGTTTGCTGAAATCAATTAACAGAGAAATTATGGTTGAAATAAGGTTTAGACTAATTGTGACTGTTGCGCATAGACTAAGATAGCTAAGTCAGCTTTCTTTAGGTTTTCTGAAAGCTCTTAACGGGACCTTTAATATCCTGGCTTGTTTGTTGAAATTGGCCCATTAACAAAGAAATTATGGCCAAAATAAGGTTTCAACTAATTGTGACTGTTACATCTAGACTAAGATAGCTAAGTTAACTTTCTTTAGGTTTTCTGAAAGCTCTTGATGAGACCTTTTATATCCTGGCCTGTTTGTTGAAATTGTCCCATTAACAGAGAAGTTGTGGCTAAAATAAGGTTTAGAGTAATTGTGACTGTTACGCATTGACTAATGTAGCTAGGTGAACTTTCTTACTGCATTTTGATAGCTCTGGAAGAGGACTTTAAAATGCTATTTTGTTTATTGAAATCAGTCCTTTAGAAGAGAAGAAAGAGCCAAAATAATGTTCAATTGCTCTGTAGAAGCAGGAATAAAAAATTTTATTTTTTGTGTAAAATCACAGTTTTTCAAGAATGACACCTATATAGATGAACTTAAAAAGCAAAACTTATCTGAATACAAAATTTAATCGAAATTGTTTGAGCCGTTTCCAAGATGCGCAGAACGTATATTATATATACACAAGAATTGCTCATTTAAATGTATAAGATTTGATAATTATTTATTTATGTTGTTGTTAGCTAATGCTGGATTTCTGACAATGAAGTCATTAATCCTCTTGCTCTCCAATATTTTTCATTGATGGATGGGGTGTTAGAAATGGCCGAGCATATTTATTTATTAAACACAGTATGTACAATTGAGTTTTGTAATTTTTACCAGTCTTTCATTAGCGTGTTTAGGGTTGAGTTCTGCTTTCACAGTTCATTATGTGATACTTGGTACATGGTTTGTTGTATTTCCTGCAGACGCAGTCCTCCATGGGTTCGTAGTATGATTAATTTTGGGAGAACCTCCCATGGAACCCGTGGGCAGCGAATGAGGCATATAGGTGATGAAGTTCAAAGTTTGGGCCCTTCCAGGTTTGTGTCTTCATTGCTTCACTCTCCATTATTTCTTCCGTTATCTCGGAAGCTTTTTTCTGTCTCTCTTCAAGGGAGGTTTTGTATGCTTGTGTTTCCAATAGTCCGAAGGTGAGTCTTATGTCCTCCTTGAAGAAGGGTTCCTGTACTATTTTATAGACATAGACATTTCTCGTGAATTTTGAGATTGAGAGCTCTTTTTAGAAATCTCGCTTTGACATTCTCTAGCTTCTTCAGGTTGTGTACCATCAAGTAGGGCCATATTAGTTTGATGCCATATGTGACAGACAGTACAACTTTGATCTTGAAGAGTTTTATGGCGGTTGGCAGGGATAAAGATTGGAGTTCAGGAAAATCATATGTGGCTTTTGTTTAGGCCATTGTTCACTCATATATATGCACGGTTTCATTTGTTTGTAGCATCACACCCAAATATTTGAAGTTGGCTACAAACTCTAGTGTTTCTTCTCCGCATGTGAGGTGGCCCCTCTCAGATAACCTTCCTCCCCTTCTGAGTTTCATTGGCTTTGTTGTGGCACTGTTTATTTTCTTAGAGTTTTTGAGTACCCATGTCCTAATGTTCTCCGTGGTTGCTTACAGGTTTTCTCAGTTTCTGGAGAGAAAGACCATGTTGTCTGCATACATAAGTACATTTGATAATCATGCTGTGTTATTAATGGGACCTAGATTTTTATGCATTAAAAATACTTTAAAATATTTATTTTTTATGTGCTAATAGTTGTAATGAAGTCCTAAAAACTGAAAAATATTTTCAAAAAATTATGACAAAATAAGAAAACATCTAGCTTATAGCAGAAAAGCAAAAGACCTCCAAATGGGCTGCACTGTGTTTGGCAACCTCTGCGCTCGTCATGCATCGCTATCATAAAAAGGCATGGATGAAACCATGCAACATTGCTAAAACTACTTTTAAAGGCTCTGCTTACCAACTTCATGAAAGAAGATGCTGAAACTGGTCACTGTTGTTGCCCATACATTTTTGGCACCCCTTTAGGAAACTATCCATCACTCACCGTAGTTCAAGTTGAGAAATGTTGGCAATTTCCTGGCATATATTTTGTTTTAATTCTTCCAGGGTGTGTAGGTTTGCCTTGTACACTTTGTTTTAAGTTAGCCCAGAGATGAAATTGCTTATTGGAGCTCTGAGAATCCTTTCTCCATTAATGGTGCACCATACACCAGATTTTTCATCACGAAGGGTTATTTCATGAAGAATATTGAGTTCTGAGTTATAGGACTAATTTTTTTCGAGTCAACAGTTGTCACCCATACATATGAACACAATTTTGCACTTTTTTAAAGAATAAACAGACAGCATGATTTTGACTTTTTCAGCAAGACTGCATGAGCTCATACAGCTCATAGTTGAAAATGTGTTTCAGAACAGAATTGTTCGTAGAGATTTGTGATCGCATGACCTAACCCTCTGCGATTTCCATACCATGGAACCTTGGACACTGTGATATATCAGACAATGAGACAGCAGATGAAATTGCCAAAACTGCTGTAACATTACGTCCAATACCTTCAAAACAGATATCTCTATTAACAGCAATAAGACAGGTTAACAACTCAATCACAAAAGAGTGGACAAACATATGGTTAACATCAGAAAATGGAAAAACATTGCAACAACTATTGAAAGAACCAAACGATGTAAAATATATATATACACTTATCGGAGTACTAAGCTAGCAGTGGTAGAGAGAAGACGTGTGTGGAGGTAGCTCCTGGAGTGAAAGGAAAAAGGGCTCAAGAAACAATGGGTGTTTGTATTCAAGTGTACAGGGGAAGAATCGGAACATTCAACAAGTTAAAATGGAACGAGTTTAAAACAAGTAGCAACTTGGAAGAAATGGTAAACATGTTTCTTCTTACATGTGCCTTAGGTATATTATTGGTGATTGGTGGTGTTGAAATTAACCCGGGGCCAAATGGAAGTCAAAATGTTATGGAAGAAATTTTGGAGAAAATAAAGAACATGGATGAGAAATTAGGAAACAAACTCAATGGAGTGGAAAAGGAACTAATAGATATTAAGGGAGAGATTAGAAAGGAAATGCAAGATATAAGCAAGGAGGTACAGTACGTCAAAAGAAGAGTGGAGCTGATGGAAGAGAGGCACCGGAGATACAATCTAGTTATATCAGGAGTAAAAGAAAGGAATGGAGTATGGCCTATGCAAGAGGTCAGAGAGATCATAGAAGGGAAGCTTGGAATGGTACTACAGGGCTGGGAGATAAGGGAGGCTTTCAGAGTGGGCAGATCAAGAGGAGCCAGAATGATTATTGCAAGATTTACGTCAGTGCAGTTTGTTTATGAAGTGTTAAAGAAAACAAAGCAACTAAAAGGGTCAGATATTTTTATAAATAGGGATTTAACGGTGGAACAACGAGCCTTAAAGAGAAACTTATTACAACAAATGAAGATGGCAAGATTGGAAGGAAGATCGGCTTTCATAAAGAATTTACAATTGTGGGTCGACGGACGCATAGTGGATGGGTACGAAACGGGCATAAGAAGATACAGAACTCACGAACAGGAAATGACTCAGCTTAATACATCCACAACTAGAGTGATGGAAAGCAGATCGAAAAGAAGTTCAATGGACGATCGGAGACCACAGGAAAAGGATAGTCATAAAGAACTTACATTACCGGCACGTGGGGCTGGCAGGCAGATGATTGCGTCAGAAGCAAGAAGAGATGACGTAGCGAGTACGTCAGAACAGAGTGCAATGACGTCAGCGGAGGGACCTGTGGCAGAGCCGGCAGGAGGAGGAGCGAGTGGGGAGACGTCACACAGGAAAATAGTGTCACCGAGTAAGGGGGAAGTAATAGCTGCACGCAAATTGGTGGTGGAAGGAAGGAAGGCGTGGCGTCCGAGTAGTGGGGAAAATACAGAAGGGGAAGGGGAAGATGACAGCATCGTATCATCTGAACATGGCAGTATTTTAGTTTTAGACAGAAATAAACCGTCCACCTCGAAACAAGGAATACGACTAAGGAGTAAAAAAACACTAGAATCATTCAGATTTAGATCAGGATCGCAATAGGGAACAGGGTCTATAAGGAGGCTTGGATTCTGGAATTGTGAGGGAATAAAAAATAAAATAGATAAAGGGAGTCTAAATCAGTTATTGACAAAACTTGATTACCTTGCGGTAGTCGAAACATGGTTAAAAGAGGAACAAATTTGTGTAAAGGGTTTTGAGTACGTAGGATTAAAAGGTCATACCCTAGCAAGGAAGGGAAGGGTTTCAGGAGGCATAGGATTTCTTGTAAGGAAGACGTTAAATAAAGGATTTAAAAAATCATGGTCAAGGAGGAAAGAGATATTATGGGTGGTATTAGAGGACGAACAAATAGACGAAAAAGTGATTTGTATAGGAATAATATACAATCCTCCTCTTTCCTCGCGATTTCATAATCCGGAACTCCTTAAGGATCTAGAGCTAGATATTCAAACTTTAAAGGAGGAATATATAAATTCGGAGGTTATACTATTGGGAGACTTTAATACTAGGATTGGGGAAAATGATGTTAATGGAGGGAATGGTTGGATGAGTTGTGATGTATTAGAAAAATCAGAAAGAATTAGACAGAGTAAAGATAAGATAGTAGATAAAGGATATGAAAAATTTATAGAATTTTGTGAATTGAATTCTTTTGATATTTTGAATGGGAAATTCGGAGAAGATGTGAATGGGGAATATACTTTTGTAAGCAGTAATGGGCAAAGTGTGATCGATTATGTTCTGTGGCCAATTAACATGGGATACATTTTAAGTAATTTTAAGGTATTAAATTTAAGCTCTAGTAGTGGTCATTTTCCACTGATAGTGGATATAAAAATACACTCTGAACAAATGATTGACAATTTAAGAGAGGATGGATGTATGGTAGAAAAGTATAGCAGATACAAATGGAAGGAGGAGTATGGCATTAAATTTAAGCAGGTGTTAAGCTCTAACTATGGCCAGATATGTCAGTGTGGAATAAATTGTATGATAAAAGAACAAAAAATTGAAAATGCGATGGATATTCTAAATAATATGATGGTAAGAGCTGGGGACGAAATGAAAGTAAATAAGAGGGTTTACAAAAGAGACGAGGGTTGGTTTGATGAAGAATGCAGAGTAATAAAAAGACAAGTTAAACAGATGCTTATAAAATGGAGGGAAATAGGTGGTAAAGAATTAAGGGAAGAATATATGCAAGGTAGGGATTTATATAATTCATTATTAGAACAAAAGAAAATAAACTGGAGGAAAAAACAAGAAAGTAAACTGATAAGGGTTCTAAACGAAAATAATGTAAATGCAGTATGGAAAGTTATAAAATCAATGTATAATAATTATGTAATAAAACCTGATGTATATCCAGGTGAATGGGTGGATTACTTTAAAGAATTGTATGGGGGAGAAAAGAGCAAAATAGAAATAGGAAGAAGGGAAATAGGTAACAATTATGTAGATTTGCTGGATGATGAAATAAGAGGGGAAGAAATAATACAGCAAGTTAAATTAATGAAGAGAAATAAAGCAACTGGGATAGATGGGATCCCAACAGAGTTCCTTAAGGAATGGTGTACTGAAAAAAATAGAGTCAAGGTTCTTGTAGACTTATTCAATCAAATTAAAGAGAAGGGTTATATACCGAAAAAGTGGGGGAAAGCAATCATACATCCAATATACAAAGGTAAGGGTAGTGTCGACAAACCAAACAACTATAGAGGTATTGCTTTATTATCAAATGTAGGGAAAATTTTTACTGGAATTATGGCAAGTAGGTTACAAACGTGGGTTGAGAAATTTAATATTCTCTCGGAATTTCAGATGGGGTTTAGAAGAGGGAGAACAGTTGATAATCTATTTATTATAAAGACTTTGGTAGATAAATATTTGAAAGTTAAAAGAGGAAAGTTGTATATGGCCTTTGTTGATTTAGAAAAAGCATATGATCGAATTGAGCTTCATTTGTTATGGCACAAACTGTTGAGTAAAGGAGTGAGTGAACAAATGGTGAAAACTCTCAAAGCATTATATAAAGACAATACCTTTTGTATAAGAGTGGAGGAGGGAGTTGTAACAAGAGAAATCCAACAAGAGAAAGGCCTTAGGCAAGGATGTAAGTTGAGTCCGGTTCTTTTTAATCTTTATATTGATGATGTATTAATGGATATTGGGAGAAATAATAACTTTATGCCTGTTATTAATAACATACAGATTCCAGGACTACTTTTTGCAGATGATCTAGTTGTAGGTTCAATCACAGTGAATGGCTTAAATCAGTCCTTACAAGTATTAAATAATTACTGTAAAGAATGGAGCCTAAAAGTGAACCAGGACAAGACACAGATCATAGTTTTTAAAAAAGGAGGGAAATTGAGCAAATATGAAAAATGGAGGAATGAAAATAAAAAAGAGTATAGGGTAGTGAGAGAATGCATTTATCTAGGAGTGAAGTTAGATAGTAGTGGTAATTGGGAAAAACAAAAGAAATTTGCATTAGCAAAAGGAAAAGGGGCTTTATCAGCAACCAGAAACTGCAAATACAAAGTACCTAATATAAATGTTAAATGGTTAGAAAATGTATACAATATGGTAGTTGAAGCAAAGATGTTATATGGGACAGAAGTATGGGGATTAGGAGGAGGTTGGGAAGTCATAGATGAGGTGCATAGAACTTTCTGCAAAGAATTGCTTGGATTACCAAATGCAACTGTTAGGCAGGTAGCACAAATAGAACTGGGAAGGGTAACAAGTAAGGGGAAGATTATGGAGAGGTCACTGAAATACTGGTTTAGAATATGGAATTTGGAAGAAAGGAACCTGTTGAAACAGTGCCTACTATATCAAGAAAAAAGCCTAAAGAATAAGGGTTGGGCAGACTGTCTCAGAAATAACTTGGAAAGTAGTGGTTTAGGGGAAGTATGGAGGAATAGAGAAAATAATATACACAATTTTTGGAAACTGGCAAGAAAAAGATTTGACGATATAGAAATACAAAACATATTTAGTGAGATAGCTGAAAAGAGATCCTTAATTTTTTATGTACAAATGAAAAACTCTTGGGGTAGGGAGAAGTATATAGACGTGACAGATAAAGAGGAGCGAGAAGGCATTGCATGGATGAAAGCAGGAGTATGGAGATTAAAGGGTCTAAGGAAGGGCATTCCTCAAAACCAATGTCCTATATGTGGTGGAAATGAAGACATAGAACATATAATATTTAAATGTATTGGGACTGAAGGTTGGAGAAGAGAATATATTAATAAGAAATGGTCGAATATGAATAGAAATAGATCTATAGTTGAAATGCTTCATAAAGACAGTAAGAGGGTAGGAAGATTTTTACATAAGGTGAAAAATAAATGGATCTGGACAGTAAATAGAGTTGAACAATAAGATATAAGTGATAGAATAAGTTAGAATTAAGGAATTATTGTAGAATAAGAATATGACTGGCAATGAGCCAGGGCTGAACACCGGTCATATTCACATGTATATAGCTTAGTAAGTAAATAAATAAAATAAATAAATATACACTTATCAACATTTAAAGGAGTGTCCAGGTTTTTGCTTCAAGATCCAGAACAGGGCACATTGTAAAAAAGAAGTACCTATATTGCTTTCACTTAACAGATTTTTTTTGGTGGTGTTTAAGCCCGCTTTTACTACATACGGCATCGCAGGTGGTATATGGAATGAAGATGGAGCACCGGTGGAATGAGATGGCAAGGAAACCCACCCCAGTGCCGCTTCGTTCACCACAAATCCCACATGAGGTTACCTGAGCTGAGAAGCAAATGGTCTAACCACTCGGCTACGGAGCGGTCCCTTAACAGAATCACCTGTGTCCGTTCTGCCTGACCTTGAGCATATTGTACTGAAAATTCCAGTACATTTAATGTACTTCCAACATTTGCGATTGAAACCTCCGTATAAACTCAATTCCATCAATGGAGGAAGCTGTGTTTGTGCATGCCAAGGTTGTGGTATAAGGAAGTGGAAACCTATAATGAACATTTAAAACTATGTTCCACAGTGTAGTATATGTATAATCATGCAATGGACTCATGTTATCAGTCATACTAGACACACTTAATGAAGAGAAGAAGCAAAAAAGATCCTATGATTCTTGCTTTGATAGGTTAGCCTTTCCTGCCATGCCGTAACTCCCGATGTTGAAGGCAAATAGCATTGTCATTGTTATCGAGTTAGGTAGCACAGTTGTGAGACAGAATATTGTAAGACCCCAAAAGGAAATCATTTATGTAAATATTTATTGAAAATGTAATTTATTTTTGGTGTTGATACGAATTAGTTGAGTAACGAAAACGTGTTGCTATTGTTCATTGTTACAAAAAATTAAGTTTGTTTAAAAACGTCATAAATGTTAAGTTCCACATTTAAATTTAATATATATGTATAAATAAAAGTATTATATGTGTTTAATATTAAAAGCGAAGGGAGAATAGCTAAAGATCGCTTTCCTAACAATACGGGAACTATTTGATGAACGCATACACGGAAGTACACAAAAAAGGTAGCATCATGTGAAGTGGCGCTGGAATCGTTAATAGCGTCTGTGTGTTTGTGATGAGAAGTCGTGTTTCTATAACGCACGTGGAAGTGGGTAGAAAAGACTTTAGAAAAGTGAAAAGACTATCAATATAATGTAAATTGGTGCGACGAAAGATAATCCAATTGTAATGACGAAAAAAAGTGTTAATAAAGTAATATATTATAGTGACATTACATCGAGTGTTTATTCATTCCATCTAGTACCACGCCCTGAGAGAAATAATAGTCACATTGCTCAATCCCAAGCACATTCCTTTTTATAAAAACAGCACCAGTTGATTGAAAAAGGCAAAAACTAGATCAGCAGGAATACGGAACAGTTATGCTCTAGGTGAAAAAAATGGCAGCATATCTTTAATCTCAATAACATTGATTTTTCGTACATAAGGTGCATTTTTCTCCAAAAGTATTAAAGATATTGATATGAAATTTTTGCTGCATATTTGTAATGCAGCTTATAATCTTGAGTTGCGTAATTAGATAAAAAAATTAAAATGCTTTAAAATTGTATCACATATTTTGACATAAAACTCAATTTTTTGGTGCAAAATAAAACAATATGGTATTTGTATTTAGTTCTAAATCTCAAGTTACACCTTATTAGTTAGGAAAAAATATAGTGCCTGTAGCATCAAATCCTTGCAAGAACAGTGCACCAAAAGTTTGAGGTACAAAATTTGTTGTAAGAATACATGGTGTGCCTTATATCCCTTTTGTGCAAAGTATGTGAATATAATATTTTATAGTCTAATACCCAAATAATTAGACTGTACTCATTGTAAATTTTAGTATATTGTAATGATTAACTGCTGCTAATTGTTGTTGTTGTTAGCTAATGCTGGATTTCTGACAATGAAGTCATTAATCCTCTTGCTCTCCAATATTTTTCACTGATGGATGGGGTGCTAGAAGTGGCCGGCCATATTTGAAGGTGGTCTCGGTCCATTTCCTCTTGCAGATCACATAGAGGACAGAGTGGTGAAGAATATATCCCAATTCTGTTTAAATGTTTTGCCAGACAGTCTTGTCCTGTAATCAACCTGAAGGTTGCAACTGCCGTTTTTCGAGGATACTCAGGAATTCCTGTTTGAATGTTTGGTAGTTCCCATCTTTTATTTTTTTGATTTTTCATAGTAATACTTTGCAATAATTTTTTTGAATTCAGAGTTGACTAATCTTTTAGCAGCATAAAATGGTAGATTAACTATAGATTTCTGTATACTGCCGGTACCCTTTTTTGCAAGAAAATCAGCTTTCTCATTACCACTCAGTCCACAGTGAGCTGGTATCCATTGGAAGACTAGGTGTTTTTGAAGTGCTGTTAGATGGGTAAGGATTTTCCAACATTCTATAATTTTTTGGTGACAACTTGGAAGTAATTGCTATAATTGCCGCCCTGGAATCTGAGAGAATAACTGCTTGATTAAAATGTTAAATTCTATACAAGAGATTTTGCAGGGCCATTCGAATTGCTTCAATTTCTCCATCAAAGTTTGTAGTTCCATAACTTAAAGATTTGTAATAGGAAAAGAGGTGACACATGACTCCAGCCCCTGCTCCATCTCGGTTTGATATCAATGATCGATTAGTATATGGAGCCATTCGTGTTCTGGAAATCTAGTATGGATTGTCTCTAATGCCAATAATTTTAGAATACTAGTTGGAGTGTCACTTTTCTTAACTTCTTCTGTCAGGTGTAAATAATATGTGATGTCTAATGTTTGTGTTGGATTGACTTTATATATGAAGTTTTCCTTTGAATTAGGAAGGTATACATTCTTCTTGATGTCTTGAATTTTGGAAAGAAAGCTCTCCTGAGTCTTTAGTGTATGTGTAAAATTTCTCTTGTGCCATGTATTGAATGGGAGTCTGATCAACTTTTCGTTGATCTTCATCGCTAATTGTTGAGTTAATTTAAATCACTTCCCAGTATCCTTAAATGTGTCTAAAAGATTGCATGAAATTACAGATGCGGGGAAATCTACAATTGGTGGCCAAATAATGAACCTGACGGGAATGGTTGACAAGAGGACACTTGAAAAATATGAAAGAGAAGCTAAAGAGAAAAGTAGAGAGACGTGGTACTTATCTTGGGCTTTGGACACAAACCAAGAAGGTAAGATTACACCAAACCTTGTCATAGTTTTATAGTTCATCAATAAACCCCAAGCAGGCAAAGCCCGCCTCTGTAGCGTGATGGTTAGCGTGTCTGCCTCATGTTCAAGAGGTCGCGAGTTCGAATCTCGCTCAGGGTAAGTTATCTGGGTAAGGTTTTTTTTCGAGGTTTTCCCTACCCTGAGAAGACGAATGTCGGGTAACTTAAAGCTCCATGGACCTCGGGCTCATTTGAGCATCATTTCACCCATTTCATTTCATTCATTCGTCCGGTATGACACAATGTTGGAGGATGTTAATTTAAAAAAAAAAAAAAAAAACAAGCAGGCAAAGGAGTTTCATGTACAAAATTTTAAAATCTAAAATAAGAACAAATTAAAAACTAAAAGCTTCACTTATCTTCGTAATATTGCAAGATGTTTTGCAGCAAGCACGTTTCAAGTTGACTCCAACTCATTCTCAAAGCTGTCTTTGGGAAAAGATATGTATTTAAAAAAAAAAAAAAAAAACGGAACCGTGCTGTAAATTTTGAAATACCTCCACTAAATTGTATTTATAGCTTTTTGTTTTCAGAGATTGGTGACAGAGTTTTAAAATGTGCATCGGTAGCTATGGTAACTTGTTTGAAAGTTGAAGCTATTAGCAGTGAAACAACAAGATTCTAAAGTAAGAACAAATTTGAAACTAAAAACTTCACTTATCTTTGAGAATGAGTTGGAGACAACTTGAAACCCAGGGTCAGCAAAAAGAACTGCAACATTACTAAGATAAGTGAAGTTTTTAGTTTCTAATTCTTTATTACTTTGTTTGAAAGGTTTAAAAAATGGTTGGGTAATCCATAAATGAGGACGTAGAGGGTTTTTATACACGGTGAAAGGTTATAGTGAGGCACTGAATGAAAACTAATGAAGTGTACAATGTAAATTGATGAAAAGAAGTTATGAGTGAAGCTGATAAGAAAAGTTGAGAAAGAGGGAAAGGAATAGCGGTGGGAGATGACAGAAAAACAGAAATAAAAATTTAAGGGTGGGAGCAGGATAAGATTAGTGAAAAGGTAAACATGTGTAATGTGTATGTAAAAGGCAGTTTTATTGAAGGGCTCCCTAATAGCAAAGGGACCAGGGTCCAGCTCAGGGGTAGCCCAAGGTGTGTAAGATTTGGTACTCAATAAATATTAATTCATTCATTCAACTTGTTTGTATAGCTTTGAGAATGAGTTGGAGTCAACTTGAAACGTGTTAGCTACAAAACATCTTTCAATATTACTAAGATAAGTGAAGCTTTTAGTTTATAATTTGTTCTTATTTTAGATTCTGTTGCTTCACTGTTAATAGCTTCATTATTTCCTTTTTCTGCATTTTTGTTTCTGAATATCATTATCAGTGGAATTCTTCTCTTTTGGCTAACACATCAACATTTGCATGCACAAATTGAAATTGTAGTTAGTCTAGCTTCACTTTCTGCATCAAAATTTACTGGGACATGTTTGGATGACTGTTTATCCATCAGCCTAGATTTGGTGCCATGCTTCCTCCTGTGGTGGTAGATGGTGTTCACTATCTGGTGCACTGTGCAATGAAATTCTTTTCATATGGTATATCAAAATGTAATAAATTGTACTTATTTTATGTAGTCATATAAATAGTTTTTGCTAAATGGAGAACTCTGCCAGTTTTCTAAGGACATTTGAAAGCACAAGTTTGTCTTTCAACTGATGGTCTGTGGACCACAATAATTTCTGATCTTTTCAATTTATTTATGTTTTATGTTTCTGATGTCTTTTTTAAATATTGTGTCTATTTTCTCTTTGTCTTCCCTGTGTTTATTTTCTTGCCAGTTTAACATCCTATTTGCATAATTTACGTAAGTTTACATATTATTTATGTAACTTTTTTCTTTCATTCATACTAATTTTTATTTCATTCTTTATTCATAAAGTGTTTGATTGCCTTTTTTGTAATGAACTTACGCTCTTCCATTTTTCCCATAGTGTGTGAATTCTTATATATAATGGTCAATTTTTCAGAACGAGAGAAAGGGAAAACGGTTGAAGTTGGAAGAGCCTATTTTGAGACTGAGAGAAAGCATTTTACTATACTTGATGCTCCTGGACACAAAAGCTTTGTTCCAAATATGATTGGTGGTGCTGCACAAGCAGATTTGGCCGTATTGGTATGTTCCGAACAAATATGTAAATTTAGATGTTTCATCTTTCTGCTAATTTAGATATTTCTTCCTTCTGCTTCTCTAAACTTGATGTTACAATTTAACAAAGTATGCTACTTCTTCCTACTTCCCCTCCTACCCCTTCTCCTTTTTTCTTTCCTTTGTCTCTGAAATCAAAATTACAGTTAAAACATCTAGACAGAATTACAATTTAACAAATATAAACATATTAAAAATAACAAAGTCATCTAAGTAATGTAAACATTTGAGAGGTAGAACTGGAACTTAAAAATACAATGCCACAGCTGGGATTTGAACCACAGACCCTCCACTTACCAGGTGGGTGCTCTAACCATTAAGCTACTGTGACAACCTGCCAGAATGACAATGAATTCTCAAACCAGTTCATATTTTTCTCGGTAAACCACAAAGGCAGTCTCACATCAGAGACAATTACCCCAATGGTGACTTCCTATTGCAAGTACTTTATGCACCGGGATTAAATAACCTTCAGATGGTAATTATTATTTATTTATGCCAACAAACTTACTGTTGGTGTTGTTAAACACACAAACATTTGTTGTAAAGGGATATTATTTTGTTTTAAATTTGCATCTACTAGTTAAATTAATTAATATAATAAAGTAATCTATTGTACAGATTTAGACTTTGAACATTGATACTCTTTTCTTCTGAAATAGAAATAACCTGTATTATGTTTGCTGATTTCCTTGCCAAAAAACATTCAAATTTAGTTCAGAATGCAAATAAAAGCTTACCTTTTACATCTACAAAAAGACTAATTCAAACAAATATAAAATCATGCTAACTCAAACACTAATTAACAAAGCAAAAGATAAAAAATGGAATATTCTAATTAAAAAGCCAGAAATCCCTCAAAACTGCAGTAGCACAATTTAGATTACTTACAGAACATTATTATTTGGCCAAACATTTATACAAAATAGGAATTTTCACAAATCCAAATTGTCCTTTATGAAACAAAGAAGAAGAAATGACTGAAGATTGTCTACAAACTGTGCAGTCCTTGAGAGGTTGAATTGGAACTGAAAAATTCAATGCCATAGCTGGGATTTGAACCACAGACCCTCAGCCTACCAGGCAGGTGCTCTAACCACTAAGCTTCTGTAACAACCTGCCAGAATGACAATGAATTTTCCAACCATAAAAGCAGGCTCACATCAGAGACAATTACCCGAATGGTGACTTATTATCATAAGTACTTCATGTCCCGGGATTAAATAACCTTTAGATGGTAATTATTACTTATTTATGCCAACAACCTTACTATTGGTGTTTTTAAACATACAAGCCGTGTGTAGGCAATGTTTGAGAGGTAGAGTTGGAACTGAAAAATGCAATCTCATAGTTGGGATTTGAACCACAGACCCTCCGCTTACGAGGCTTGTGTGTTTGAAAACATCAACAGTAAGTTTGTTACCATAAACTGGTTGTGTGTGGTCATGTTATTGCTGCATTTGCTTATTAATATAATTTAAAATATGTGACCACAAACAGAGGCACTTGATTACCTCCAGCCAAGTAAAAAGTCTTAGTCAAATCACATGTGCCTATTACTTTGCACAACAACCACGTATATTTTTTTTAAATACACATTTCTTATAATATCCTGCAATTTTGATTACTAGTCTGCATCTTCTAAGGGAAGGTCAATGATATATTTTACAACTTGTGCAACAAATGGATGCAATTAACTGTCACATGTGTGCAAAAAGCTATGATAAACATTTTAGCAAATACACTATCTTCATCCAATATCACTGGTACAGTAAGAAGCTCTTAAAACTTATTGAAAATAAATAACGTACCTTCAAATTCTAACTTTAGTTTCCACTGGAGATTTACACTGCAATGCTGCACACTGTAAAAGCTTTGCTCAATTAGAAAACTTTTAACTTCTTATGTTTTTACTTTAGATTCTTGTTGCTTCACTGTTAATAGCTTCATTATTTCCTTTTTTAACTTCTTTCCTAAACTTAGTTTAACTGCAGTTGTGAATTCTATTTGTGATTTGATTATACATGTGTATGCCCTTATACAGTATAGAATTTACCTTTCTTGTTGTTCTGGACATGCGTATGTGTATTTTATCACCATGTGTATGAGAAGTGTTGAAAATAACTTCTCGGGCTGCCAGCCAGGTGAATTCTGGAAGGGTTTCAGAGGTTTCAATAGCTACGTTAACCTGGAAACCCGTCCAGAATTCACCTGGCTGGCAGCCTTAGTTATTTTCATATTGCCGCCAGGAAAGCTTTGTCTTGGTTCATGAATATTGTTGTTTATGCTAAAGAATAATATAATGGTTATACAACTGCATGAGTGCATGTGCACGTGCACATATATAATTTTTTTTTTTTTTTTTTTGCAAGGTTAACAATCTCAGAGATATACCTCTTTAATGTTGGAATTTCCAAAACTTTAAATTTTCTCACCTTTTAATTTTTGGCCTCTTGTCATAAATTCTGTTTGAATTATCCAAAATTCTGGAGCATACTGCATTATCAATATGCTGCCCTTATTTACTACACTCTGCCCAGGATGGGGGGGGGGGGGGGGGGGGTCTGCAAGTGCCATGTTGTAGTTATTAGGGCTCGGAAGTTCATGCCCTATAAAACACTGAAATATGCTCTTAAAAACTTCAAAATATGCCAAGAAATATGCACTATTTCATTAGAACAGTTCATGTCCCTTTGCAGTAGACGAGTTAGTGTAAATAATAAAGTTACCTTATTCCTTAGAGGTTGAAGCAGAAGTGGTCCCGCTGCTACTACTAACTGCTAAATTGCAGTTCACAACCAACACTACACAAATTTTCAACAGTAAAACGTCGTCTATTGTCTGGCAAAACACTTTTGTAACGTGAAAAACTTCTTTACACGTCACAATATGTTATAGGGGCATATTTAAATGATGTTAACTGCTTCACAGAGAGAGTCAACTCTCTTGGTGTGACAGGTGGTTTTCTTTCGAGGATGTCTTTAATATCGCACATCTGTTTATAACCATAATTTTTTGAAATTACATAATTCACTTTCTCTTTCACTTTTTGTCCTATGCTACCAGGAACCGAACTTAGATCACATATTGTTTTTTCAAGCACAGTAAGTGATTCATGCAAAGGAAATCCTACAGCTTCCAATGCCGTTATGGCTATTGGTAAGAAAGAAAAATGGGCAGATATGAAACTAAGATCCTTCTTTAACCCAGTGCCTGACAGAATATTTTGCAGTTTGTATTGATGAAGCATCGTTCGAGTCCAATGAATTAACAACCTCTTCGATTATTTCTATGTGCTGAGCATAATATAAAACTGCATCGAGTTAACACCGGTGCAGGAGGAAGTCGGATATGAGGTGCTGTTGATCTAAACAACTTAACTATTTTAGGAGATTTAACAAAAATTCTCTTTGTACTGGACACAAATCTATCTACCAGTGGGAAAGAATCGCGTATTGTCTCAGAAATTCGATGAAGAGCGTGTGCCTAACAAGTTGTATGAATTAAGTTAGGAAAAATACCTTTCAGAGTTTTTCCTGATTTTACCATATAAGGTAACAAATAAAAGCAACCAGTTGTATTCGATTCCACATGGACATTGTAATTTCAAAGAGTCCATTACAAACTGTGTCACAGTTACATTGTCAGTGGCCGACAATTTGCACATATTAAGGAGATAAGCTGTAGTCTTTTGTTCATTATTTAAGGCACCCACAATTATATTAGCAATAAAACGGCGTTCAGAATCAGAGGTTTCATCAACAGACAACCACACAAACTGATGCGCTAAATTTGATATATTTGACAATACGTTATTGTAACAATGCCCTACATAAGTCTTACGCAGTGTACTTTCTTCAGGCACATGTTGTTGAGTACACTTAGCAAGAAAGTTTTTAAATATCGGATTATTAGTTTTGAACAAGGGAATATCAGCAGCTAAAAATACTTGGCACAAGTCATAGGAAACTTCAGTAACCCTACTTCCTAAACACTCTTAATTGTTGTAGAACAGGTTATTTGTTTGCGAGTTTTCTGATTAAATTCTCCTTATGTTTTGCTGTGTTTATGTGCTGAACTATTTGAAATCTTTTCTCACTCCCTATATTTTTGTCACATGCTCCACAAAACAGTGCCCTATTATCTGTAGATATTAAATCACCCAAAAACTCTTTCTGTAAATTAATTAATCTAGCACTCTAAGTTGGTTTTATTTTCGGCATTTGAAGAACTTTTTAACATTTTATACGCCTAATTTAATTTGGAGGGAACCAGTTCACAACACTTAGATTTGAAGACCATGCAGAGGCAAGCGCTGCTATAATCATGCTGTTCAAAACGTTGACCTGCACTTTATCTTTGTTAATATAAACCTGTCAGATAATGCACTGATTATTCTCTACACACATAGATAGAATGGAAACAGGGGATTCACTGCATAACAACATGACTCAGCATTGCTTCTCGCTACCTCGCGAGTTAGATCATCATATGCAACAATACCAATATGAAAAATATTATCCAGGTGGAAAAAAAAAACCATAAAAATCATTAAAATATGCTATATAGAGGCTATAGTATTGAAATAATATGCATTTATCAAAATCAAGAAAAAATGCAGTTTTATGCACCATAAAATCACGTCCAAAAAATCACGTCCAAATAACTTAAAATTCCATAATTCGTGCACATAATGTAAAAGGATACATTTTTAACGCCTATGAAAAAACATGCAAATGCATGAACTTCCTAGCCCTAGTAATTATTATCAGTAATTGGCCAAAGTGAGCATTTATTATTACTTTGTGATAATTGTGCTGTTCTGGGCATTAGAAAATCATGGATCAAACTATTTTTGCATTTTTTATTATCTTTTTACAGGGAAAAAAATGTTTATTATTTACTCCAGAATGACACTAATTATTTTGAGTGAAATACTATATGATTAAGATATATCACAAAATTCATATATGATAAGCTTTTTTTCCTCCATCTTTATTTTTAGGCTCTAGCCTGACAAACATTTTTTAAACTCTTAACCCAAATTAAGCCCGTGCCCATGCAGACGTCTGTTGTATATGGACTAAATTGTACACCTTGAGTTGCAGTACAGCTACTTATCAAATTATTGATGATTGCTGAGCTCATTAAAGAGATATTAACATTTTTGTTGTGTTGCAGGTGATCTCTGCTCGTAAAGGAGAGTTTGAAACTGGTTTTGACAGAGGTGGGCAGACACGTGAGCACGCTATGCTTGCAAAAACGGCAGGAGTAAAGCACCTTGTGGTATTAGTAAATAAGATGGATGATCCTACGGTAGAATGGTCTGAGGCCCGCTATAATGAATGTAAAGATAAGATAATGCCATACCTCAGAAAGCTAGGCTTTAATCCTCAGAAGGACCTCACCTTCATGCCTTGTTCAGGACTAACAGGACTTGGCCTTAAAGAACCCTTAGATGAAAAAATATGTCCATGGTACAGGTGTGTATTTACAACTTTAGTGAATTTGTAGAAAATTTGGGATTCTTTGAAAGTTCAATTGAAACAGTAAGCTAACAATATATTAAGAGGTAGAACTGGAACTTAAAAATTCAATGCCACAACTGGGATTTGAACCACAGACCTTCCGCTTGCCGGGCGGACGCTCTACCACTGAGCTATTGTGACAAACTGCCAGAATGGCATTAAATTCTCAAGCCAGTTCGTATTTCTCCTGGTAAACCACAAAGGCAGTCTCACATCAGAAACAATTACCCCAATGGTGACTTACTATTGTAAGTACTTTATATCCCAGGATTAAATAACCTTCAGATGGTAATTATTATTTATTTATGCCAACAAACTTACTGTTGGTGTTTTTAAACACACAAGCCGTGTGTGGGCAAAGTTTAAGAGGTAGAACTGGAACTTAAAAATTCAATGCCACAACTGGGATTTGAACCACAGACCTTCCGCTTGCCGGGCGGACGCTCTACAATATATTGTTTATTATTATTTATTTATGCCAACAAACTTACTGTTGGTGTTTTTAAACACACAAGCAGTGTGTGGGCAATGTTTGAGAGGTAGAACTGAAACTTAAAAATTCAATGCCATGGCTCAAATATATTGTTTTCTTATTGCTTCTGTTTTTGGAAAACAGTGAACTTATTTTTATATAAGTACCTAAAATTAGTTTTTGCTCACTCTAACTTCTTGTCTTTACCAAGAACTTACTGGTACATGTTTTGGAGAATGCTGTCTCCATTATCAACCCAGATTCATTATCATGCTTCCTCCTGTAACTTGTAGATTGGTTCCTCTGGAACATACAGTACATTGTGATTCTTCTTATATGCAACAACAAAACTGTTGTTGCATATAAATTCTCAAACTGGTTTGAGAATTTTATGCCATTCTGGCAGTTTGTCACAATAGCTCAGTGGTAGAGCAGCCGCCCGGTAAGCGGAAGGTCTGTGGTTCAAATCCCAGTTGTGGCATTGAATTTTTAAGTTCCAGTTCTACCTTTCAAACTTTGCCCACACATGACTTGTGTGTTTAAAAACACCAACAGTAAGTTTGTTGGCATAAATAAATAACAAAACTGTTCTAAAATAAGAACAAATTAGAAACTAAAAACTTCACTTATCTTAGTATGTTGATATCCTTTTTCTATTTTACTGACCCAGGGGTTTCAAGCTATATCCAGCTCATTCTCAAAGTCATATAAACAAAATCGTTGCCAAGCTACAATCTTTTATTTTTGTGAAAAACAATTATTCATATTCAATTTTTTTATTTACCAATCTCTGAAAACAAAAATTTAAAAATACAATCCATAGAGGGCAATTCAAAGTTCATGACATGGTTCCTGTTTTTTAAAATAAAAATTTTTTCCCAAACCGTTAAATCTATCGGATTACTTAACTGTTTTAATAATTTAACCTCTGAATTAATTTCATGATTAAATGACCAAAAATGATCTGCCACAGCTGATTTATCAGTTTGTTTATATTTAATATTTCTAAAATGTTCTTTTATTCTGGTTTCTAGATGACGTTTAGTTTTACCAATATAAACTTTATCACAATCTAAACAGCTAAATTGATAAATGCCAGATTTTTTATAATTTGGTATTTTATCTTTTTTTGAAAAATTAAGTAAATTTTGTATATTAAATTTATTTTGAGGGACCAAATTTATTCCATATTCTTTAAAAATCCTTGTAAATTTTTTATTAGCCCATGGATGGTAAGTAAACTTTTTAAAAATATAATTATCTTTTATTTTTTTAAGGGTTGAAACTTCTTTGACAGCTTTTTGATATTTAAATTCCCCTATCCTTTTATGTATAAAATCTGTATTAAAACCATTAATTACTGCAGTGTTAATAATATGTTTATATTCTATGTCAAATTCATCTTTATTAAGGGGTATATTTATTAATCTATAAATTAAACTATTAAAAACAGCAAATTTATGTGCAAAAGGATTAAAACTTTTATATTTTATGTAATTATCAATGTGAGTAGATTTTCTGTAAATATCAAATTTCAATTTATTTTTATGTCTTTTAATTTTTAAGTCCAAAAATGAAAGGAATCCATTATTCTCAGTTTCCAAAGTGAATTGTATAGCTTTATCTTGTAAATTTAAAAGTTTTAAAGCATCATTTATCTGTTTATTAGGGACAACAGCAAAAATATCATCCACATATCTATGCCATATTTTAAAAATTAAAGGGAATGATTTTGTAATTTGAGTTTCAAAAAAACTCATGAAAAGATTAGCAAGAAATGGCGAAAGTGGACTACCCATTGCCAAGCCAGAAATTTGTTGAAAAAAATTACCATTAAAACTAAAGAAATTTTGATCTAAACAAAGATTTGTAAGTTTTACAAAATCATCTACTAAGTCTTTATCTAATTCTAAAGAATTTAACCATTTTTTTAAAAAAATCAAAAGCTTTTTTCTAGGAATGCTAGGAAATAAAGAAACTACATCAAAAGAAACTAATTTATCATTTTCAGATAATTTTAGGTTATTAATCTTTTTTACTAGTTCAAAAGAATCTTGACTGGCAATTTCAATATCTGCAACAAAATCATCTATGTTTTTTGAAAAACTTACACAAGTTTTCATACCTTTGTTTAGAAAATTTATTTCTTTCTCGTTAAAGTTACAATTTGATAAATTAATTACATTATTTTTTCGATTATTTGGTTCATTTATATTCAATTTCTGTTGTTTTTGGCACAATCTATTTAACTTATTTTTTAACCTATTAGTTTTTCTTTTCATGCTAAAATTTAGATACTCAAACAATTTTGATTCAAGATTTAAATGACATTAATAAATCTTTGATTAAAGTGAGATGCACTAAAATTTTGAAAGATATAAATAAAAATCATCCTAAAAGTAATTATAATAATCAGGTTATTAAATCATTGAAAGAAAAGGATGTAATTTATACTAAAGCCGACAAAGGCAACAAAATTGTAATTTTAGATCAAGCTGATTATATTAATAGAGTAGAACTTTTGCTTGAAAGTAAAGATTATTTAAAAATTGATAATGATCCTTTAAAATTATGTATTTTAACTTTTAATAAAACTCTCAATGAATTAAAAATGATACCTAAAAAAGAAAAAAGTATTTTAAAAGTCAATAATCCTGTTTTACCCAGGTTATATGCACTTCCAAAAATACATAAACCAGGAAATAAAATGAGACCCATAATAAATTCAATTAATTCACCTACATATAATTTAGCTAAATGGTTAACCAAAAAATTTAGTAATTTTGAAACATTTGAGAGTTTAAGTATTATGTCGACGGCGATGCGTTCGAAGGGCGCTCCGACGTTGTACTGCTGCATGCGACCCCGGCTCCTAGTCTGGGGGCTGCGACTCGCCGCGCACACGTGACATTGACGGCACCAGTTCTCAGCGTCTGCTCGGAGCCTCAGCCAGTAGTAGCGCTGTCGGAGTTTGTCGATCGTCCGGTTTGCTCCTAGGTGTCCACCCGAGGTACTGGCGTGTACTTCCTCCAAGACTTCCGGGACCTTACTTCGGGGAAGTACCAACTGCTCTTTCTGGGTCTTCCCATCAGGTGATTCCCATACCCGGAACAGCACGCCCTCTTTGGTCTTCAACGAGTCCCATTGGGCCCAGTACGACTTGTATGTAGCGCTTCTGGGTGCGATGTCCTCCCAGGTTGGTCTCGTCCCTGCCTGCTCTTCTCTCAAGAGTGGCCCCAAGTCGGCGTCCGCCAGCTGCTCCCTCCTCAGGCCCGCGCTATCCCATCCATCCGCGGGCACTGCCGTGACCACTCTGACAGCTGCGGTACGCTCCTTCTCTTCCACTCTTGCACATTGGCCGCACTCTTCTGGGCAGGGTCTTCGGGACATGGTGTCTGCGTTGCCGTGGCTCTTCCCTCTGCGATGTTCGGAGGTGAAGTCGTTCTCCTGCAACCTCTGGACCCAACGGTCTGTCTGGCCCTCCAGGTTTCTAAAGCTAAGTAGCCATGTTAGGGCGGAGTGGTCTGTCCTCAGGTGGAATGGCTGACCGTACAGGTACTTGTGGAAGTGCTCCAAGGTCTTCACTACCGCCAGTAGCTCTCGTCGGGTGACACAGTAGTTCTTCTCTGCCTTGGACAACGTCGTGCTGTAGTAGGCTATCACCCGCTCGTGGCCGTTCTGGACTTGGGATAGGACGCCTCCAATGCAATGGTCGCTGGCGTCGGTGTCCACAATGAAGGCGTCGCCTGGTTGTGGGAATCCCAAAATAGGAGCACTGCAGAGCGTCCTCTTCAGCTGCCGGAAAGCGCCTTCGGCGTCCTCCGTCCACACATAAGGTCAATGTTCTTCCGTCAGGCGAGTGAGGGGTTTGGCGATGCTGGAGAAACCCTTTATGAAGCGGCGGTAATAACTGCACAATCCGAGGAAGCTGTGCAGTTCTCGCTTATCCTTTGGGCGAAGCCAATCTCTCACGGCCTGTCTTCTCCGGATCCGTGGCCACTCCGGTTGGTGAGACTATGTGGCCCAAGTAGTTGACTTCCCTGCGGAAGAGCTGGCACTTCTTGGCGTTCAGCTTCAAGCCGGTCGCCTGCAGTCTCTGTAGCACCTTGGTCAGTTTGTCAAGATGGTCTTCGAATGTCTTGCCGACGATGATGATGTCGTCCAGGTATAACAGGCGGGCGTCATAAGTCAATCCTCTCATTACTGACTCAATGAGGCGTTGGAAGGTAGCTGGTGCGTTGCAGAGACCAAAGGGCATAACTATGAACTGCCAAAGCCCTTGGTCTGTCGAGAATGTGGTCTTCTCCTTGTCTCTCGGGTCTAGAGCCACCTGCCAGTAACCCGATTTCAGGTCCAGGGTTGAGAACCACTGCGCACCAGCAAGCGTGTCCAGGGTGTCGTCAATCCGGGGTAAGGGGAAGCAGTCCTTCCTGGTGACAGCGTTCAGCTTCCTGTAATCTACGCAGAAGCGTGGCTCGCCATTCTTCTTCACCAGAACTACAGCATGTCTCGTACCGCTGCTTGTTTAGCCAACGGAATGCGTCTAGGTGGTTGCCAAATAGGCCGGGCGTCTCCGGTGTCGATGTGGTGAAGCACTCGGTCTGTGCGTCCGTAATCGGTGCTGCCTTGGCTGAAGACGCGCTGATATCGTCTCAGCAGTTGTTGGACCTTCTCTCTCTGTTCAGCGGTCAGGTGGTCGGCCGCCCTCTCCAGTAAGCCTTCCAGCCGGGGCCCAAGGTGTTGCGTCGGCACCGGCTCCTGGGTCTTATCTATTGGTGTTACGCTGACCACGGGCTCGCACGCCCCCAACTCAGTCCCGGCCTGGACGTCGTGATCGGTGTCTGTTGGGTTGAGCAGTCTCACCGGCACCTCCTCTCGGCACGGCAACAATGTCCCAGCTACACAGAGCCCGTGCACATGCGTCTTCCGGTCCAGCAGCATGTTCTTCTTGCGCTGGCCTTCCAGTCGCGCCGTCACTACCATCTCGCTTCTCGCGGGGACAACTACGTCTTCCCTGAGAATGACCCTGCAGATTCCAAGGCGTTCTTCGGGGTGCCGGAGCATTACTTCCTCTCCCTTAAGCCGCAGAACCTTCTTGCTGATGTGGACTGTCGCCTCGTGGCTCCTGAGGGCATCCAGTCCCAGTATCACCTCCTCAGCCACCTCCGCGACGAACACCCACAAACGCAAGACACTTCGCCCCAGGGTCAACTGCAGCAGGGCCTCCCTCTCCACGGGCAAGGTGTCACCCGATGCCGTCACTAGTTGGTACGGTCGGCTCGGTTTTCTCGACGGCAAGCCCCTGGCTACGTCAGGTCTTATGACAGTCACGGCTGCTCCAGTGTCAACAAGCACGCGGCACGGCTTCCCTCTCACCCAACTGTCCGCAATGAGGCTGTCATCCATCCGTCTGCTGACGGCGCGCAGTGTCACTCGAGGAAAATATGGTGATGCCCCTCGCCACGCCGGCCATTACTCGTTTTCCCGGCTGCTCTTCTTGGTGCCGGCAGTCTCTCATCAGGTGTCCCGGCTGGCCACACCCCCAACACACGCCACCTGGTCTTCGTCATCGTCCCTGGACTGGTGTGCGGTCTTCATCGTAGCAGACACTCCTTGTCTTCGAGGTCGGGGTAGCTGTCACTTTGGCCGCTTCCATCCTTAATGCGGCCGTTAGTGCCTCGTGGATGGTCTTGTAGTCGCCGAGCATCAGGCGTTGACATATCTCGGCATCGCGTACCCCGTCGACGAAGGTATAAGCAGCTTCTCGGGATACGAATTCGGAAGGGAGGTCGACCAAGGCTTTGCTGGCCAGCTGCTCGATTGCCAGGGCGAACTCCTGCAGCGTCTCCACTGGCAGTTGCATCCTAGATTTCATTTGGCTGCGGTAGGCTGCGGCTAAGCGGTGGTTTCCGAACCGGTTCTCCAGGGCCTCCCAGATGTCCTTGGGCGACGCCGCTGTCTGGACTGCGTTCAGCACCTCTGCGGCTCGTCCCTGGAGGCTGGCTATCAGCTGCGCGGCCTCTTCTTGTGGCGACCATTTGTTGTGCTTGGCCACTGTGTCAAATTGACGGCGGAAGACCTCAAACGTTGACGTGCCATCGTACTTCGGTGGTTTGACGCGCGTCAATGTTGTGTCGCGTGCTGGAGCCTCGGCCTTGTAGTTCTTGAGCTTTTCACTAAGCATCCCTTCCACCATTGCATTTAGCTCCTTGGTGCTACCGTCGACCCTGTCTTCGAGAACGCTAAGCCGTTCCCCGACATTCTCCAGGGCGTCAATGCGTTGGCCGAGGTCCTCCATCTTTCCACCGAGCTCTTTCACATGCTTCCTTACGCCAGCCAGTTGCTCGTCAATTTTCGCCGATAGCTCCGTCTTCATCTCTTTCAGCTCGGCAGCGAGGTTGTCGTTTGCCGTATTCATCTCTGCTTTCAGCTGTTGTAAAAAGCTCACCAATGTAGCCTCCATCGTCGTGTCCCGCTTCTGACACCAGCGTGACTTTGATGGGCGTAAAGTAAAGAAGACAGATGTAGTCGAGATAAAGAAACACTTTTATTTCCGTAAACAGTAACTTTGTACACTCGTTGCAACAGCAAGAAAGTCTTTACCGATTCACCAACAGCACGGCTCCGAATTCGAAACACAAGAACTGTCCCTTCTCACACTTTACCGCTATTTATATCTCCCAGGCACTGTTCTGGAAACTTCAGGAAAGTTCAGTTATTATTGCGGTGAAATACAAAGCAGACAATTCCAGAAGTCTCTATCCCTTTCTCTCTTTCGGCAAGCGCCCAACAATGCGGCCATTCTCTGTCTCTTCCCTTCGGCTCCTTTGCGGTAGTGCCGACAATAATGCGATGGGTGACAATATAGTCCAGCTGCTTTTTAATAAATTTGTGCCACCAAGTCAGGAGGGCGTGGATACCTTGCTAAAAAGATCTTTTGGTTGTGCACATAGCCACTCATGCACTGCCTGTTTCATCTCTGTGTCAATCACAAACTTGTTGCCACCTAAAGAGTCCTTTGGTGGACCAAAGATATGGAAGTCGGAGGGTTCGAGGCTGAGGGAGGCACTCCAGACACAAGCCCTTAATAGTTGCTAAGGTTGCACGAGGTGTATGAGGTGATCCCATCTCCCTGAATCTATTTACAAGCAAACGAACGGTCTCTCTACTCGGAACATGCACACCAGGAAATTTTGTTTCAAATTTCCATACAGCATCTGTACAAGATCCGAAGGTCGCGAGTTCAAGTCTGGCCTAGACCGATGGTTTTTAAGTGTGCTTAAAATGATGCTCCATGTCTGTAGATTTACTGGTGTGTAAAAGAACTCCTGTGGGACAAAATTCTGGCACACCAGCAGTGCTGATGTGTTCCTGGCAATTGACAGCATTGTTAAACAAAATAATTTTTAATTTCTACAAGATGATGTAAACTCATAGGTATCATAAACACTCCTTGTTATACTGTATACTGCAATTAATTCATATTGAAAGTGCTTTAAGCAAAACTGAACACTTCTAAACACTCCTAATGTTATTCATCTGTGAACTGGTCTAGATCAGCAAAGGACACCCACCTAACAGAAGTAATACTGATGCACGTGTGCTGATCAGCATGCATGCACATGTAAATGTAGTGAAGATCACACGGGCTGTGCACCTGCTGGCCAAGTTTTGTAGTAAACGTACTGTACAAAGTATAGAATATATTACCGTAGCCCAACTGTAATGTGTAATATAATAAAGTTAACAGTAAATTTAAAAAAACGTTTCCCATATTCTTAGAGTTTTTGCGTTTTCTCCTCTCTAAAAGTGATGAGCCATGATTCCACTGTACTAATTGACATGCTTTCATGTTGCTGTGCATCAAAATTCTTCAAGGCTCAAGTCGCTCTTGTTCCCAGACCTAATTTATTATGGAATAATGTTGAAAACCCAATCAATTCACAATTATCAAATTGAGGTTAAAATTGTGTAGTATTGTTTTCATTCTCTTACACAGATAATTTGCAACATTCTGAATGACATGCTTTTTGCAATTTGTTTCAGAGGAGACGCTTTTATTCCATTTATTGATAAACTACCATCTCTGAACCGTAAAATGGGAGGACCCTTCGTAATGCCTGTTGTTGATAAATATAAGGACATGGGCATGGTAGTCATGGGAAAAGTAGAAGCTGGCGAAGCTAAAAAAGGGCAATCATTACTTCTCATGCCAAATAGGGTGAGTCTCTGTATTCTGTGGTCAATGTTTTTAATAAAGTAGTTAAAATGGTAATGTAGAAGAGTGGATGTGGGATGAATGGTTCAACCATTAGACAACAAGTATGCAATAGGCATTGTTTATATAACAGTATATTGCAATATAAGTACATCTTTGTAGAACACGAAAGAACTTTGAAGCTAAAAAAAAATAAGTATTTTTGCTTTGTTTCCGCAAAGCACTTAATGCATGTATACTATTTTTTCCAAAATAGTAAAGAATATAAATATTTACACCAAAAAAAAATTAATACTATCAGTTCTCCGCAAACTGGTGCCTGATTAGACATGCTTGTTAGCATTGACCAAACCAATTGACAACTGAAGGTGAGATGGCTGCTTGTTATTTAAATGCTGCACAGATTAAATCATAAGTAAATGTTAACAAATAAATGGTAAAATTCATCTATCAAATATGATTATTTTGCTTATCTGCAGCATATTATTCATGTCAGTATGTGAAGTAAATTATATAAACTTGGTTTTTAAGAAAATAAAAATGTAACAAAAATCTCTGAATGCAAAGGTTGGAGTGAGGGGAATTTTATGAAAATGTTGGGCTTGCTTTTATTGAAATATAAATATTTATTTGGCTGTTTGTATTTAACTTACCTATTTGCACATGCAGGCACACAGTTACCAAAAGTTACTTTTTTTAGGGATTTCAGGAAATCTGAAAGTAAGTTTGATGAAACTATGTAGAATTTATGGGTGTAATAAAGGTCTTCCTGTCCCATAGGTAAAATTTAGAAAACACAAAAATACAACTTGTAACACAGTCTGTACATGTGTGTGTGTGCCTGCCAGGCTTGCAGAGGTCTTACCGGACAACAAAACAGCGGTTGATAGAGTTTTTAAGTTTTTAGCGGATTATATCAATTTGAGGATTTAACATTTTAGATATTTGTTTATGCCTTTTCTCGTATCTATTACCTTGTTTTATATCTGGCTATTGCCACTGTTTTTTACGTTTATGTGTATATTTTCTTTGTTAATAGTGATTTTATTTTTTATTCAAATTTGTATCTGGCTATTGCCCTGAATTTTTTAAGGGCGCTGATGACCTAGAAGTTGAGCGCCCTTAAACCCACAAAATCAATCAATCAATACATGTGTGGGTACACAAATCGTATGTATAATAGCCACAGCTTATACCCCAAAAAACCTTGACATTTTCCCCCATTATGGTGTAGTCTGGTTATATTTGGTGATATTCCATCCGTTAGGTTGCATTAGTGCCGCCAACTGTTTGTAACATATAACCATGGTAAAGCTGTGGCCATAGCTGGTGTTATTGCGTCCATTATTTATTTATTTATTTTACAGACTGTGGTGCTAGTAGATCAGATGTGGTCAGATGACGAGGAAGTGACTGCCGTTGGTCCAGGAGAAAATGTAAAGATCAAACTAAAAGGAATTGAAGAAGATGACGTATCTCCAGGTTTTGTTCTCTGTGACAGTTCAAACCCCATCAAAACTGGCAGAGTATTTGATGCTCAGGTAAGTCACTGCTGAAGAAATTTAATAGATATGTTATTTTAATTAAGGAAAAATTGAAGCTACTATTAGTGAAGCTACAGAATCTGTTGTTAGCTAATGCTGGATTTCTGACAATGAAGTCACTAATCCTCTTGCTCTCCAATATTTCTCACTGATGGATGGGGCACTAGAAGTGGCCGGGCATATTCAAAGAGACTTAGCAGTAACTGTAACTGCTTTTTAGAAAGCACCATATTTTTATGTTTTGGCGGTCACATCGCTCGCTCTCTCTCAACCCCCAGAATGTCTGGAGGACCACACCTGTCGGTTTACGGGTCTCACCGACATGACTGGGAGAATTATGAAAATAAATTCACCAACCATATCCTCTGATTACCAGCCAGAGGACGTATTACATGCCATGACAGGTCAGCATGTTAGGGGTTAAGGTTTTATAGAGAAATTAGAGAAACGGAGAGGTTGGAAAAATAAAGACTCCCTAGCCCTCAGGAACCCTAATAGCATCGGGGTCGGAAGAGAACAAGAGATGACCAAGGTAAGGTCAGATAGAAAAGCTACAGTGAGGAGCAAAACACCAGTAAGTGGAAGTAATGTTCTGCTCAGCTTGGGTACCTTGTGGTCGCCATTCATATATCCCCTAGATGGAGACCCCTGAGTATGGTGGCATAATGTGTGGGGTGGTGTGTGGTGGCGTAATGTGAGGTGGAGACTGGCATGTGTGAGGTGGAGACTGGTGGCGTAATGTGTGAGGTGGCATAATGTGTGATATGGAGACTGGTGGCGTAATGTGTGAGGTGGAGACTGGTGGCGTAATGTGTGAGGTGGGGTGTGGTGGCATAATGTGTGAGGTGGAGGCTGGTGGCATAATGTGAGGTGGGGTGGCGTAATGTGTGAGGTGGAGACTGGTGGCATAATATGTGAGGTGGAGACTGGTGGTGTAATGTGTCAGGTGGGGTGTGGTGGCGTAATGTGTGAGGTGGGTGTGGTGGCATAATGTGTGAGGTGGAGACTGGTGGTGTAATGTGAGGTGGGGTGCAGTGGCGTAATGTGAGGTGTAGACTGGTGGCGTAATGTGTGAGGTGGTGTGTGGTGGCATAATGTGTGAGGTGGGGTGTGGTGGCGTAATGTGTGAGGTGGAGACTGGTGGTGTAATGTGAGGTGGAGACTGGTGGCGTAATGTGTGAGGAGACTGGTGGCATAATGTGTGAGGTGTGGTGGCGTAATGTGTGAGGAGACTGGTGGCATGTGTGAGGTGGGGCGTGGTGGCGTAATGTGTGAGGTGGGGCGTGGTGGCGTAATGTGTGAGGTGGAGACTGGTGGCGTAATGTGTGAGGTGGCGTAATGTGTGAGGGCAAGGTGTCTCGTGGCTTAATGTGTGAGTGCAGGGTGTGGTGACACCTCTGAGCATGAGAAATGTGTATGTAAAAGGAGATTATACTGAAGGGCTACCCTAATAAAAGCCCTGAGCCCTGGGCCCAGCTCAACCCAAGGTGTGCAAGATTTTGTACTCAAATCATTAAATCCAAAATTGATGAAACTAAACTTCTGTTAAGCAGTAAATATAGGTCCAGTTATAGTTTCAAAATAAGTGTTCAAACTGTACACTAGCACTCAGTGGCATAACAGTTGCAAGCATGTACATGATGTGAGACCTTGGAATCATTACTGCTCCCAAAAGAGAGCACCTCCCCCTAGAAATCTTTCCCAATCATTTATTTGCACAGTCGAGAAAAAGCAATTACCCAAGATGCTACTTTGCAACCACAGCAGTGTTTTCCAAGCTGCCCCAGATCACTCACGTGAGCGAACATGTGACTAACAACGATCAGGCAACAACACAAAGGGTTTCCAGAGCATTCAAGTAGTGTCTGGCAGCCAGCTTGTTTGAAGGCGTTCGGGAAAGATCTGACTATGTTATTGCCTGTATAAAAGCTGCGGAGCACATGGAAGCAGGCAGTGTGAGTAGGTCATTGTGCAAGACCTACAAGTGAAGAAGTTTTAACGAGAGTTGAGTGATTGCATCGTTAGAGTCAGTGTTTGAGAGATAGAGAAAGTGAAGAGAGACAGTGAAAGAAGTGAGTCAAGGCTACACGAAAACAATTGAGTTGCAGTATCACGAAAGATTGTAGACCGTGTTAACATCAGTGGAAGAGAACCGTGTTTTGTGTTTTTGTGCAAAAGTTTAGATGAAAAATTAAGTGCCAGAAAAGGTTATTGGACTGACTTTATAATTTTGTCACAACAGGTACAAAGAGTGAATAATTTGCTAGTGATCAGGAATAGAAGAAACAACATGTAATAGATTATAATGGATATAAAGTATATTCATAGTAAAAGTGACATGCATTTAGGCTTCTAGAAATAATTGAAAAAAGAAAAACGATTTGCTGTGGAGAATGATCTGAATAGTTTCAGATGGTTGCTTCAAAAGCTTGTTAAATAGTGAATAATTTGTCATAGAATTCTATTTAAACTTAAAGTGAATTTTGGAAAAATCTTGACTTAATTTCAAGAAAATCCCTGCCCACACCATTTTATTGAGCTTTATCTGTTACCCACTACATACAACCCTGGAACAAAGAACTCATCACTCTAATGCATAAGTAGTTATGCATCATCTAAAACTGCTACAAGGTGCAGAAGGTTCAATTGAAGAGGTTAAGTTAAAAGCTAATTATGACTATAAAGTTATTAATGAGCTTTCTAAAATAAGAACAAATTATAAACTAAAAGCTTCACTTATCTTAGTAATATTACAAAATTTTCCACAGCTGACATGTTTCAAGTTGCATCCAACTTATTTTCAAAACTATTTAAACAAGTTGCCATAGTTACAGATGCTCAAATTAAAAATCTGTTGCCAACCTCTGAAGACAAAAATCTATAAATACTATCTATTGGTGGTATTTCAAAATTCATAATGCGGTTCTTCTTTTTTAAAATAAATATCTTTTCCCAAACTATTAAATCTATAGGTGCATTTGGTAAAACTAAACGTCATTTACAAACCAGAATAAAAGAGCATTTTAGAAATCTTAAATATAAACAAATTGATAAATCACCTGTGGCAGATCATTTTTGGTCATTTAATCATGAAGTTAATCCAGAGGTTAAATTATTAAAACTATTAAATGGACCTATAGATTTAATGGTTTGGGAAAAGATTTATTTTAAAAAACAACAACCATTTTATGAATTTTGAAATACCTCCAATAGATTGTATTTATAGGTTTTTGTTTCCAGAGGTAGGTGACAGATTTTTAAATTGAGCATCTGTAACTATGGTAACTTGCTTTAATAGCTTTGAAAATAAGTTGGATGCAACTTGAAACATGTCAGCTGTGAAGTCTTGCAATATTACTAAGATAAGTGAAGCTTTTAGTTTCTAAGTTGTTGTTGTTGTTTTCTAGTGCCTTGCATCTGGCAATGAAGCCATTAGCATTCGTGCTTTCCAATACTTTTGAACTGTAGTTTCTTCTGATCTTAATGCTTCACAGGTCTTCAAAGTTTCTAATTTGTTCCTATTTTAGACATGTTATTTGCTAATGCTGGATTTCTGACAATGAAGTCCTCTTGCTCTCCAATATTTTTCACTGATGGATGCGGTGCTAGAAGTGGCCGGGCATATTTGAAGGTGGTCTTGGTCCATTTCCTCTTGCAGATCACATACACGACAGAGGAGTGAAGAATATATCCCAATTCTGTTCAAATGTTTTGCCAGACAAACACATCTCGTAATCAACCTGAAGGTTGCAACTGCCATTTTTCAAGGTTACTCGGGAACTGCTGTTAGAATGTTTGGTAGTTCCCATGTTTTATTTTTTGATCTTTCATAGTAATATTTTGCAATAAATTTTTGAACTCAGAGTTGACTAATCTTTTAGCTGCATAAAATGGTAGATTAACTATTGATTTCTGTACAGTGCTGGTACCCTTTTTTGCAAGAAAATCAGCTTTCTCATTACCACTCAGTCCACAGTGAGCTGGTATCCATTGAAAGACTAGGTGTTTTTTAGGTGGGTAGGGATTTTCCAACATTCTATAATTGTTTGGTTTTTTGGCGACAACTTGGAAGTAATTGCTATACTTGCTGCCCTGGAATCTGAGAATAACTGTTTGATGAAAATGTGAGATTCTATACAAAAGATTTTGTAGGGCCATTCGAATTTCTTCAATTTCTCCATCAAAGTTTGTAATTCCATAACTTACATTTGTAATAGGAAAAGAGGTGATACGTGACTCCAGCCCCTGCTCCATCTTGGTTTGATATCAGTGATCCATCAGTATAAATATGGAGCCATTCACATTCCAGAAATCTAGTATGGATTGTTTCTAATGCCATTAATTTTAGAACACTAGTTGAAGTATCACTTTTCTTAACTTCTTCTGTCAGGTGTAAATAATATGTGATGTCTATCTCCTGAGTCCTTAGTTGTTGTTGTTTTCTAGTGCCTTGCATCTGGCAATGAAGCCATTAGCATTCGTGCTTTCCAATACTTTTCAACTGTAGTTTCTTCTGATCTTAATGCTTCACAGCTGAGTCCTTAGTGTATGTGTAAAATTTCTCTTGTTCCATGTATTAAATGGGAGTGTGATCAACTTTTTGTGTTGAATAAGAGTTGCTTTTTCCTCTCTTGTTTAGTTTAGCTCACTTTCCACTTGCCAGCCAGATTCTAGGTCCGAAATTACTTACTGCGCATGCGCCTACAGTAGTTTCAAAATAGCCCAATAGATTTCACTGCATGACTAGCAGACGATTTTCACATCTGCCAACATTGCTTTTTACACTACACTAGTTTTCGTTGCCAACACATTAAACACAAATGCACTCACTCGCGTCGTTGCCGCCACAGACATACACCGCTATCGCCTAGCGCAACTCCATACTATTGTTGTGGATTCTGTACGTTATTATTTTGCTCATTGTGTACATTATTTTGCTCTTGCTCACACAGCTATATCACTAGTGCGAATTGTGTACATTATCCTTATTGCCTTGTTACTGGGTCCACGATACGCTGTTATTTGATTATATTATTTTTTTTTAAATTTATTTATTTATTAGGAGGAAACTAAAAAACAAATCATGAAGTTTACATTGAATTTAAACATTAACTTATTAAAAATGTTTTTTGGTGCAAAATGACGTTTTTTATGGAAAATTGTTTATAGAAGCGTGAGTAGAGATAGAGATGTGAATGTGTTACCTAAAAGTGAGTCGAGAAAACGCTGTGAATGTAATATGCATGTATACAAAAATTTAATCAAACCTTTATAGCCGTTTCTGAAATACCGTGAGTATATGCAAGAATTGCTCTGTAGAAGCGGGAATAAAGAATGTTATTTTTTATGTAAAATCACGTTTTTTCGGGAATTACACCTATATAGTTGAACTTAAAATGCAAAACCCTATCTGAATACAAAATTTGATCGAAATCGTTAGAGCCGTTTCCAAGTTGCGCGGATTAAATATATATATATATATACAAGAATTGCTCGTGTAAATGTATAAGATATATTATATTTATTATATTATTTTTATTATTTATCGTTCTTTTTTATTTATTTTATATTATATTATTTTATTGTATTATTATTTAATATTATTATATTATATATATTATATTTAATAGTATTATATTATTATATTTATATTATTTTCATTAATTATCGTTCTTTTTTATTTATTTATTTATTTTTATTTTTTTTAATTTTCGAGTGGTGTAGCACGGCATCACATTCCCTGCATAGCATTCGAGTCCTCAACAGGCCCTCGTCGTACAGGAACTGCATGCATGCCTCTTCATTTAAGCACAGAGGTGCCAAATCCAATATACTGATAAACCTAGCCATTGCACTAGTTGCTTCTAAGAAGGTCAACAGCATACTGCCGACTCCCGCAAAAACATTCAAACTTACTATTGGCAACAAACTCCTAGGGACATTCTGCTGTTGGCAGCGCTGCATTAACACAGCAACTTCGGCAAATTTCGTGACCATTCGTACACACTGCCGAGTGGGACTTTGCCGAAATTCTGACCAAGTCATCGCGTGAACTAAACTAAACAATATCCGCTTTTTCTATTTCATATTCAGCGGGGTATTGGTTGGTTAGTATTTCCATAGCTGGTATTGGTGTGGTTTTGAATCTTTATTTATGACCTGTAATTTGTAAATATTATGACCTGTAATTAGTCTCAGACTTTGGTGCAAATAGTGCACACTTTACACCTGATCCTTGTAATTGTTGTGGCAGATCGATAATAAATATATTAAAAAGTGTAGTGCCAGGCACTGCGCCTTGTGGTAAGCCACAGTGTACTTGGTGTACTGGTCCAGGAGACTTTTTGTTTTTTAGATTATTAATTGCAATGTTCAGTTCTTGCATATTAAAATTTTGAAAAAAGATATTGTATTGAGTGTTAGGAACACATTCTCTTTCTTGTTTCAAATCTTTCTTAAATTGTTTACGTTCCTTTTTATTACTTCTTGTTACTTTATGTGAATTAGCATAATATTTATTGAATGTTTCAGCTATGACTGCATCATTTGTTAATATTTTATTGTTGTGTATGATAGGTGTGCTATTGCTTTCTTTCCTGTCCTTGACATTTTTTATGAACTTAGGGGCTTAATTACCATCTGTTTTATAATCCATTTTTTCTAAGAAATTGTTAAAGTGAATTCTTTTTGGTTTTATTAATTCCTTTTTTAGTGAGGTACATTTCTTTCGCCATATTTGTGTATCAAATGTTTTTATTTTGTTCAGCTGTATTTCTAGCTATATCCTTTTGCTTTTTCAGTTCTTCTAACTGGGGGTTCCAAAGGGGTTTAAAATTGCTTATTGTTCCACAAGGAATATGCTTTTTGCGGTTTCTAGAATGGCTTTAACAGAAATTTTTGTTCATATGATCCGGTTGGTCATGCAGCTGTGAGTTTGTTTGTTCTGTAAATTTATTTTCCAGTTCAGTTTTATATTAATTCCAATCCACTTTTTTGAAGTTCCAATAAAGATTCATGTGATGTTGACTGGCATTTGTATTATCTAGTTTTATATCTGCAAGTTTTATATCAGCAATTACTGCTCTGTGACCAGAACGTGGGTCTTCTGTAACTTGTTTTTTAATCTTTGAAACAATATCTGTTGTAGCTAACAAGAGGTCTGGGTTACTGCCTGCTATAGAGTAATGTATGAAGCTGTGCAATCTTCTTTATTATAAACGGTTGTGGTATTAAAAAATTCTTCCACTATCTTCCTTGTAGAAACCACTTTTTCATAACCCTATCTTTTGGAATGGGTATTGAAATTCCCAATTATGATTGTTTTATTTAATTGGTCAATAACTGAGAGATCTGGTTTATTCCTGGGAGGATTGTAACTACTGTATAGATGTAGATGTGTTTTGTTATCCCAAAAATTTAACTTTATTAATTCAGATTTATCTGCATTATCCATTTCTTTAACAATTTGAAAGGATTTAATATACTTTTTGACTCCAACTAATATTCCAGTACTTGTCTATTTTTGGGTAGTAGGTTTAGTAAAAATCCAGTAAAATTGAAGTATATAAGTTGATGTTTGTTAGATTTGCTTCTTGTGTCAAAAATTCTTTTTGCTTGTGTGAGATCACCTGCGTTCCATTGAATTCTGATGTTAGATCTTTGGTGTTTTGGTTCTTGAGAAGTAGTCCCTGCCTGGAGATCCGAATGGGGGACTGTTTTAACTCCGGAATATTTTACCCCTTGAGTCATATTTCATAAATACTGGAGAGAATTAGCAGTAAAAGTAACTCCTTTTTAGAGAGCACCATATTTTTATGTTTTGGCGGGCACATTGTTCTCTCACAACCCCTAGAATGTCTGGAGGACCACACCCGTTGTTGGTTTACAGGTCTCACTGACCTGACCGGGAGAGTTATCAAAATAAATTTACCCACCATATCCTCTGATTACCAGTTAGAGGACGCATTACATGCCATGACAGGTTAGCATGTTAGGTGTTTAGAGGTTATAGAGAAATTAGAAAAATGGAAAGGTTGGAAAAATAAAAACTCCGTAGCCCTCGGGTACCCTAATAGCATCGAGGTCAGAAGAGAACAAGAGATGACCAAGGTAAGGTCATAAGGTCAGATAGAAACGCTACAGTGAGGATCAAAACACCAGTAAGTGGAAGTAATGTTCTGCTTAGTTTGGGTACCTTGTGGTCGCCATCACATATCCCCTAGACAGGGACACCTGAGGGAATTTAATAGACATAAGCACCTAAAATAACATAGAAGTGTCTAAGAGGTAGAATCGGAACTGAAACATTCAGTGCCACAGCTAGGGTTTGAACCACAGACCCTCTGCTCACCAGGTGGGTGCTCTAACCATTGAGCTACTGTGATAACCTGTCAGAATGACATTGAATTCTCAAACCAGTTTGTATTTCTCCCAGTAAACCACAAAGGTAGTCTCATATCAGAGACAATTACCCCAATGGTGACTTACTATTGCAAGTACTTTGTCTCGGGATTAAATAACTTTCAGATGGTAATTATTATTTATTTATGCCAATAAAGTTACTGTTGGTGTGTTTAAACACACAAGCCGTGTGTGTGGACAGGTATGTGTTCACACTGTTTCAGGATCTCTTTCAGAATGATTTGAATCTTCAAAATCTCACTGTTTTAGTTCAAACCAACATCACTTTCATTCATTTTCAAAGCAGACTCCTGTTTCTCACCTAGTAGGTATTAACATGTGAGCCTTGTTAGACACTTAAAACTCCACATCATGTCTGAGTTCAGTTGAACAAATGGCATCATGCACCAAATCGTCAGCAGCGAGTAAAATGAGAACCACTCACCTTGAGATGGTGAAACTGCATGCGTTGCTATTTATTCTCGACGATAAATCAACTAATATGGCAAGTAGAATATTTATTTTTGTGTTTTGTTCCCCTTTAATAAAGTGAGATATAAGTGCAATTGGAGAGTGAAGAGAGACTAAAAATTTAAGGTAGGGATCAGATTTAAAAGTAAGATTTAATGTAAGGTGTAAAACGTAGTTAAGAATACAAGCAGAGAGCCTGGACTTAATGCCATTTCATATTCTTGTGTAAGTGACCTTGCATGAATGAATAAATACAGCATGTATTAAGTCAGTGCTTCATATTTAGTATAATCTGGATTTTGTCATATAATGGATTTTAGTATATGTTATTTTCATTTCTTCTGCCAGAATTTTTTCAGTATTTATTGATACAGAGTTCTTTGTTTTTTAGTGACAAAAACTGAACATTAAATTTCATTTTATTTCATCCTTGTGTTCAAAGTACATAGGATATATCACATACAAGATTTAATTACAAAGTTTATTGCAAAGTTTATTTACAAATCTGTTTCTCTCAATTTCACATACCTACAAAATACATCTACACTCATTTACACATTTTTATTACATTTAGTGTTGTACTTAAATTCCTCAGTATTGTAGAAAGCATTTACTAGTAAATAGTTCTTAATGGTTTTTATTTGTATCTCTCCCTGTTTTAAGTATTTTATTTCCTTGGGCAAAGTATTATAATGTTCCTTCGCCATATTTTTTATTGAACGATTATTTAATATTCCCCTGAGTGCAGTTCTGTAATAAGCGTGTTTATTTCTAACATTATGGCTATGCATGTGATTGTTTTTAGCAATTTTTCCATTTATTAGAACATGCTTGATGCTTTCATAAATGTAGATACATGGAATTTTTGATCAAGAGACATGCGTAGTCTCTCCTCATAAATAATTTGTACTTTACTTTCAGGTTGTAATTCTTGAGCATAAGAGCATAATCTGCGCAGGTTACTCAGCAGTCATGCACATTCATTGTGCAGCAGAAGAAGTGACGGTCAAAGTGAGTATACTATATTGTATTATATCATTGCAATTCAAATAAAGCAGGGGGAAATTCATAGCAGGTTCATTAAAAACAGAAGCATTGACCTGAAATGTACCTGCCTTTTACTTCGAAAATCAAAGCTTTCACTATAACTGAAGACGTAAACCTCTGTGAGCATGATGAGCATTTGTGTAATATAAGTATTTGTCGAAATAAGGAAAAATTGAAGCTATTAACAGTGAAGCAACAAGATTCTAAAGTAAGAACAAATTAGAAACTAAAAACTTCACTTATCTTATTGTTTTGGTGTTGACCCTGGGGTTTCAAGCTATGTCCAGCTCATTCTCAAAGCCATATAAACAAACTCGTTGCCAAGCTACAATCTTTTATTGTTTCTGAAAAACAATTACTCTTATTCAATTTTTATTTACCAATCTCTGAAAACAAAAATTTATAAATACAATCTATAGATGGTAATTCGAAGTTCATGACACGGTTCCTGTTTTTTAAAATAAAAATTTTTTCCCAAACCATTAAATCTATTGGATTACTTAATTGTTTTAATAATTTAACTTCTGAATTAATTTCATGATTAAATGACCAAAAATGATCTGCCACAGCTGATTTATCAGTTTGTTTATATTTAATATTTCTAAAATGTTCTTTTATTCTGGTTTCTAGATGACGTTTAGTTTTACCAATATAAACTTTATCACAATCTAAACAGCTAAATTGATAAATGCCAGATTTTTTATAATTTGTTATTTTATCTTTTTTTGAAAAATTAAGTAAATTTTGTATATTAAATTTATTTTGAGGTACCAAATTTATTCCATATTCTTTAAAAATCCTTGTAAATTTTTTATTAGCCCATGGATGGTAAGTAAACTTTTTAAAAATACAATTATCTTTTATTTTTTTAAGGGTTGAAACTTCTTTGACAGCTTTTTGATACTTAATAACTTTCTTTTCTGCTGCCTTTTGATGAATACTATTATTATCTAGTTTAACATATCTTCTAACAAAAACAGGGGTTACTTTTCTTTTTAAACAAATATTCAAAAACCTAATGTCTGCAAGAATGTCTTTTTTTTCTCTCTCTCTCTCTCTCTCTTGTAATTTTAAATATGATTTAATTTGATATTTAGTTCCATATAATTTTAAATTAAACAAATAACTATTAAATTCTAAATTATTATCCATCATAGTTAAAATGGTAATTGTAGCCAGAAACAAATGCTTCAAACCAAATAAGTTAAATAAGGAAAAATTGAAGCTATTAACAGTGAAGCAACAAGATTCTAAAGTAAGAACAAATTAGAAACTAAAAACTTCACTTAAACAATAAGATAAGTGAAGTTTTTAGTTTCTAATTTGTTCTTACTTTAGAATCTTGTTGCTTCACTGTTAGTAGCTTCAATTTTTCCTTATTTAACTTATTTGGTTTGAAGCATTTGTTCCTGGCTACAATTACCATTTTAACTATTGGTGCTGTTTTTATAAAAGATTATTACATAGCAGCAGGAATAATGTTCTTACTGAAAGATGAAATATTGTGATAGCAGACGCGATTCCCATCTACAGGGTTGTGGTAACAGAATGGAATGCATAAATCAATGTTCCTTTATCACTACATATTTATTCGTTAACATTTCGTTATTTTACACTCTCAGCACCATATTATATAATCAAAGACCTTCACTATTAAATTATTTGGTAGAATCTACTCTGGATAAAAGTTTGGTGAAAGTTCCATGTTCACACACTACCAAAAAAAACACGTCCTTTCATCTTGAGCACACAGACGCTAATGAATCTAGTTCTTGGCGTCGCTTTGGTACGACACACTGCCATTTTTTGTATTCATCCGCGCAAATAGTTTTTATTGGTCAAACACAACAGACTATTGACAAGAAAACATTGGGTATCCTAAATATTGAAAAATAAGTCCCTGATACACCCAAACAAGAACTAGAAATTTATACACTTTTAAAAAAACATTTATATGAACGATTTTCTATTGGTCAATATTCTGTCTCATATGCCCCTTGTTTTGTTTTTCAAGTTGTCACCTATATTTACAATCTTGAAACACAATACAATACTTCTCCCTACTCCCATGATTCAATCACTTTGTACAATATTTTTTTCTTTTTTCTTTACAGTCTTCTTCACTGTTTGTCTTTGTCTTTTGTTTTGGCATGATATAGCATGTCTTTATAAATTTCACATATTCAATTACTACACAATACATTCAGTTATTATACAATACATATTCAGTTATTGTACAACACATTTGGTTACTACACAACATGTCCAATTATTATACAATACATATCCAATTATTGTACAATATATTCAGTTATCATATCACATATGTTCTTATTACACAATACACATTCAGTTATTACACAATACATATTCAGTTATTGTGCAACACATTTAGTTATTACTCAACATATTCAGTTATTACACAATATATCCAGTTATCATACAATACATATTCAGTTATTGTACAACACATATTCAGTTCTTATACAACACATACTCAGTTATTGTACATTTGACATTGACACAAATATAATTTAAGTGTATCATGGTTTATTATGTGGTTTTTGACTTGTATTCATTGCTATGAGGAGAGAAAAACGGGATACAAATTTTGAGCTAATGATTATGATCATGTTTATGGCAATATTTTATTCAGTTCTTTGCCTTCTTTGTCTTGTAAGTTTATTATGTATAGGCAGGTTGTTGAGTCGGTTCTTAAACTCTGATGTTACTAATGGTACTATTTTTCTTAATTGGGTTATTATTCATTGTTGTTTGGTTCAACATTTCTTCGAGCTTAGCATTGGCTATATTCATCTTAATTCATGGGCATTGTTTTTCTGATTATGGTTTTCCTCACTTCACTAATTGTCACTTCTTTGTCTCTTATTTCTGTAAGAGAAAACTTCTATACCTATAATTATTCTGTAATTGTATTATTTTTCTTCTCAATTTACCCTCGACATCTTTGTGTCGAAATATTATATCTTTGTCATCATAATTGATTCTTTTTTTATTTTTGTCCCTGACATCCTTATGTCAAAAACATATTATCTTCCGTCGCTATGATTCATTTATTTAATGACAATCAGTGTCCTCATCTGTCTTTGTTGACAATGCTCTTTGTGGTCGATATAGCCAATGACTATGTTGATTTTCTTCCTTGTTGTAATTCCTAATCTGAACATAATTTTCTATAAGTAACCCATTAAAAATTATCTTCTTTCATCTCTACTACTCCTGCCTTACACATTCGTTGGCAAAGACTATTTGGTCCTTTCTTTGTATGGCTTCAATTTATTTTTATGGTATCTTCCTACCAACTTGCCATTTGTATTCTGTAGCTCATACGTGTGGTCACCCAGCTGTTTTGTTATGACCAGTGGTTCCATCTTTCTCTTCATGTAGCCATCATGATGTCGATGTCAATTGTAAGTTGCTGAGATTTTGTTGTTTGTCATTCACTCGGTTGGGACGAACTTAGTTGTTGTGATTTCCCTGAGTGTTGGTGGTGGTTGTTGTTTCTGTATTCTGTGCAGCATCTGCCCTATTTGGCACATTTTCATCTACTTCCTGCTGTCTTATGTTGTCAGTGTACCATTGGTCTCTGCCCCTTTGGCGTGAACCTCTGTCATATGACGGTCTGTGGTTGTTCAAGTGTTCCCTACTGAATCGTATGTGATTCACTTGATGGGCATGGTCTCCTGGTCTTCCACGATCATATGTATACGTTCTATATCTCGATTCACCATTCGGTATTGTGTCGTGGTACCGCTGTCTTGTGTTCTCCATCCTCTCGCCATGATTATGTGGTTGTGGGAAATGGTGTGCCCCTCTCCCCCTTTCATGGGTACTCCTAGTATTTCTATGTTCTCCCTCACTCTGGTTGTTCGTAGCCGTGTTCCGGTTTAGGATGGGTGAGTTTGGGTGACCGTTCCTATGTCTATGCTCATTAGGCCGACCATTTTGTGTTTCGAAGGCTGTCAGCAATTCTATCATATCTGCAAAATCTACTGGCCTCGCAACAATTAATCCTGTTCTCACTGTGTCTGGGAAATGTCTTGTTATGCTGGCAATTAGTTCTGCCTCCGACAAGTTGGGGTCTAATAGCTTTCCTTTGTTGGCTACTTTCATAAAATAATCGACTAGCGACAACCCTTTGGTTGGATCGTATCTACCTGTCGCTAGCTCTACCCTAGTTTGGTTTTGTTTAGCTGGGCCCCAATACCTTGATAGGAATAAATTTCTGAATGAGCTATACGACTCATGACCAGCTAGTGTTAACCTGAGCCATTCTAATGCCTTGTTTTTTAAGCTTTTCTTAACTATCATCATTCTAAGCTCGTTTGGTATCCTTTTCACTTTAAAATATTCTTCCATCTCTTTAACAAAGAGTTTTGGATCGTCTCCCTTCTCCTCGTCAAATGTAGGTGGTGTGATTTCATGTAATATGCTGTTGGTGTAACATGTGTTATGTGTTGTGTCATTGTTTGGTTGTGAACCTCTTTCTCTGTATGGTGAGTCAACATTTTGTACATTATTCAAGTAACTCTCATCTTGTACATTACTTACATCTAAATCATCTTGCCTTTGTAATGCATTCACAACATCATTTACATTAGCCAAACTTTCTTTCCCTTTTTTCATTTCTTCACAAATTGATTTTAAATCATTCTTTATTTCTAAGTGGCTTTGTTTCATATCATTTATAGCATCCTGTTGTGAATGCATCACATCATTCATTGTCTTAATTTTAGGAATTACAATTTGTTCTACAGTTTCATTAATAATGTCTTTCCTTACTGCCTCAATCTCTTTCCTTAATTCCTCAGTTATTTCTGCTTTTACATTTGTAATCTTACAGTCTACACTTGCATTACATTCTGTTATTTCCTCTCTACACCTAACAATTTCTCCTTCTAACACAATCTTATTCTCTCTCATCTGTGATTCTATCTTTCCCATCCTATCTCCTACGATTTCTATCCTAGCTTCTAAGGCTTCCTTTGTTTCATTTAAGTTTTTATGTACTAATTTTAAATTAGTTTCCATTACTTTCATATTTTCTTTACACTCCTGTCTTCCTAATTCTATTTTCTGTTCTAAGTTCTGTCTTCCTAATTCCATTTTCTGTTCTAAGTTCTGTCTACCTAATTCCATTTTCTGTTCTAAGTTCTGTCTCACTTCCTCCATATTCTGACCTAAACTTTGTTCTATGTCCTGTTTTAATTCTGCGTTATTTTGTTCCATTTTCTGACCTAATTCTACCTTGTTTTGTTCCATTTTTTGACCTAAACTTTGTTCTAGTCTTTCAAACATGATCATCATTAACCTTTGGTCTTTGCTTATTTCCACCTGTTCCTCACTTTCTAATTCTACCTGATGACTAGGCCTATCTGCCCCTTCCCCCACTTCTGTTTCTATCTCTTTTCGCGACATTTTAATTTCTTTATTCAATTCATTTAAGGTTAAAAGTCCCACTACTTTGCCGCTTCTCAGTAACATAAAAAATGGAAATAAAATGTATGTAAAAACAAAAATTTTGATCCTACTTTCTTTTCCGTTGGTTTTTCGTCCAGTTATTTACGTCTCCTGGGTAGTTGGCTTCGCTAGATGATCTCCGGTGTTTTTCCCACGTTGATTCTCCGTGCATCAATGTTCTGACGTATCGTTGATATCAAACGATGGTCTAATGGCGTCTTTTTCCTGCGCGATGGGATGGCGTCATTTGATGTTTATTGTAATTTCAATACTCGTAATTTTGCATTCCATTCTAAATTCGAGCTCCACGTTGGGTAAGCCATTTTGGTGCTGTTTTTATAAAAGATTATTACATAGCAGCAGGAATAATGTTCTTACTGAAAGATGAAATATTGTGATAGCAGACGCGATTCCTATCTACAGGGTTGTGGTAACAGAATGGAATGCATAAATCAATGTTCCTTTATCACTACATATTTATTCGTTAACATTTCGTTATTTTACACTCTCAGCACCATATTATATAATCAAAGACCTTCACTATTAAATTATTTGGTAGAATCTACTCTGGATAAAAGTTTGGTGAAAGTTCCATGTTCACACACTACCAAAAAAAACACGTCCTTTCATCTTGAGCACACAGACGCTAATGAATCTAGTTCTTGGCATCGCTTTGGTACGACACACCGCCATTTTTTGTATTCATCCGCGCAAATAGTTTTTATTGGTCGAACACAACAGACTATCTATTGACAAGAAAACATTGGCTATCCTAAATATTGAAAAATAAGTCCCTGATACACCCAAACAAGAACTAGAAATTTATACACTTTTAAAAAAACATTTATATGAACGATTTTCTATTGGTCAATATTCTGTCTCACTATGATGGATAATAATTTAGAATTTAATAGTTATTTGTTTAATTTAAAATTATATGGAACTAAATATCAAATTAAATCATATTTAAAATTACAAGAGAGAAAAAAAAAGACATTCTTGCAAACATTAGGTTTTTGAATATTTGTTTAAAAAGAAAAGTAACCCCTGTTTTTGTTAGAAGATATGTTAAACTAGATAATAATAGTATTCATCAAAAGGCAGCAGAAAAGAAAGTTATTAAGTATCAAAAAGCTGTCAAAAAAGTTTCAACCCTTAAAAAAATAAAAGATAATTGTATTTTTAAAAAGTTTACTTACCATCCATGGGCTAATAAAAAATTTACAAGGATTTTTAAAGAATATGGAATAAATTTGGTCCCTCAAAATAAATTTAATATACAAAATTTACTTAATTTTTCAAAAAAAGATAAAATAACAAATTATAAAAAATCTGGCATTTATCAATTTAGCTGTTTAGATTGTGATAAAGTTTATATTGGTAAAACTAAACGTCATCTAGAAACCAGAATAAAAGAACATTTTAGAAATATTAAATATAAACAAACTGATTAATCAGCTGTGGCAGATCATTTAATCATGAAATTAATTCAGAAGTTAAATTATTAAAACAATTAAGTAATCCAATAGATTTAATGGTTTGGGAAAAAAATTTTATTTTAAAAAACAGGAACCGTGTCATGAACTTCGAATTACCATCTATAGATTGTATTTATAAATTTTTGTTTTCAGAGATTGGTAAATAAAAATTGAATAAGAGTAATTGTTTTTCAGAAAAAATAAAAGATTGTAGCTTGGCAACGAGTTTGTTTATATGCCTTTGAGAATGAGCTGGACATAGCTTGAAACCCCAGGGTCAGCACCAAAACAATAAGATAAGTGAAGTTTTTAGTTTCAGAAGAATGGCTGCACATATATACTGATGGATCCTCGAAGGAAAACCTTACTGGAGCTGGAGTTACATGTTCACATTTTTACTTTTATCATTCTGTTGGCAGAGACACAACAAATTATGATGGAGAAATAGAGGCTATATACATTGCTCTCCGACAATTATTAAATCTTCCCTTAAATAAATTTAACAAGGCAGTAATTCTTTCGGATTCTAAAGCTGCAATTCAGGGAATATGTTCAAATACTACAAAGAAGTCAACAAAAATTAGAGAATGCTACAAAATGTTAACACAACTCCAAAAAGTTAATAAGACTGTTCATCTCCAATGGATTCCAGCACACTGTGGAGTCGTGGGGAACGAAGCTGCAGACTCACTTGCAAAGAAAGGCACAACAATAAAACAAAAGTCTAAATTCAATTTCTCATATTCCTCAATAAAACGCTTGATCATTAAAAATTTTTGTCATTCATACCTACAAGAAATAGAAACAAATGCCAAAGATAAAAAATGGATTACACTACTTTCCAATCCAGATATAATCCCCCAGAGACCAAGGAAAACAGCTGTTGCAGCCTTCCGACTATTGACAAATCATGACTGCTTAGCAAGTCATCTCTACAGAATTGGTATCTCAGCCTCACCAATATGTGTCCTGTGTAACGATCCAGCAGAAATGAATGAAGACCACTTGAAGACCTGTGAAGCACTAAGATCAGAAGAAACTACAGTTCAAAAGTATTGGAGAGCACGAATGCTAATGGCTTCATTGCCAGATGCAAGGCACTAGAAAACAACAACAACAACAGTTTCTAATTTGTTCTTACTTTAGAATTTGTCGAAATGTTTATTTCGATTAACAAGAATTAAAGAGAACAAAATCAAATGTGTTGCACATGACTTTCTGTACCTATCCTTCAACAAACTATTCTTACAAAACCTTGTTCTCCTGTCTACTTCATGTTAATCAGGATAGACTTTGTAGAAATGTTGTATTATAATTTCCTGGTAGATACAATTGAAGTGGGAGAATACATAGGCTTAAGCAATAGTGACATCTTTTAAGAGCTGGTCACTATGTGGTGGCTTTGAAATTTTATTTTCTGAAGAGGCAGGACAAAAAATAACTTCCTATTTGAAAAATGTACAAGTATTTGAAAATTCAAACTATTATCGATGCCAAACAAGAAAGGTATTGACAGTTGGCGGTGAATGAGAGGCGTAGTTGCCACTTATCGTGCCACGTGGACAGCGCATTATGCATAAGAAAACAGTTGGATTGCATTTGGAATGTAGAGCAGGTATAATTTATATTCGTATTCCAAAACAATAGTGAAGTAGTTTATCTACATGCAAGGGATGGAATATGGAAGTATTATGTCACTGTAAGGATTAATGTTAACAAAAGAAACATACCTGTGAAATACTGTAATGGGAAATGCCGCTGATATCCGAATTGCATGCATTATTACTGTATTTGCTTGAATTACCCGCGGAAATGACAAACTGTTCTAACCTTATTTCTAAGAGTCTATTTTTCCATGTTGCACTTATTACACCCTTTGTATCAGTAACCGCTTTTTCAGTTTTCAGCTTTTTATTGATGTAGCTTTATTACACACAACACATCTTTGTTTCGCACAACGTAACCCTTTACTTTGGCCCAAATTAATTAAATTGGAGTACACTAGGAAAGGGTGGCACCAAACACCTGATTCATAGTGGGTTGCATAAATTTCACCTGGTATATGTAATGTGGTAAACTTAAACATACTATACAAAAAGAAAAAATATTCACAATTTGTTTTAAATAACATTTTTATGGTATAAGTGATTTTCATAATATGTTGTTATTGGTTTGATATTATTCAGTGCTTTATCATTCTTAAATCCTGTTGATATTTGGTTGTTCCTTGTTATGCATAAAGAGCATATGGAATTTTAAGGCCAGTAAGTGTGCAGTTCTTCAACTTGTAACAAAATATGTGAAGTAGCTATTTTTGAAAATGTTTATCTTTATTAAAGTGAAGTCATTAGAAAAATAAGATGTGTAAGAACAGTTTGTATACTCCCTAATGGATGTTAGAGGGTAGAGAAAGCTATGTGAATATAACAAATCAGATTTGTTTAAATTGAACTTGATCTTCTCCTCTTAGGATGTTTCTGTTTTATTGCATTTTAATCCAGCATTGAAGTGCTTGAGTGTTGATATTCTCTTGCAGGCCTTAATCTGTCTTGTTGACAAGAAGACTGGTGATAAGTCGAAGACGCGACCTCGCTTTGTGAAACAAGATCAGGTAGCCATAATGAGGGTGGAATGTGCAGGTGTTATTTGTATGGAACAATTCAAGCTTTTTCCGCAGATGGGCAGATTTACGCTAAGAGATGAAGGTATTTCATTACACTTAATATATTTTGAAAGCTTGTGTATTGTATTTTAAGGTGAACTGAAAGAGGTAAATAGAAAACTTGGTCTTTAAAAAGACTTTTCTTTAATCTATTCACACACACACACACACACACACACACACACACACACACACACACACACACACACACACACACACACACACACACACACACACACACACACACACACACACACACACACACACACACACACATACACACACACAGACTGTAGTATTCCTACGGAATGGGGCATGCTTTAATTTTAAACAAAAAACGCACGCACACACACAGACTGACAGATATATTAAGGAAACACAGTTAAAAATGTTTGGGATAAACCCAGGAATAGAATTTGCATTTGAACACCATAACAATGAAGTATAAAAGAGCCAAGGTTTATTTTCTCACTTTGTACAGGTTGTATGCTTTCTAGGAAAACAGGCACTTGTTTTCATGGTCACAATAATAATGAAGAATCTTCAAACAGAGGCAATTATACTGAATAGTTAAATGAATTAGCAATATATGAAGCCTTTCCTAAGAGCACTTGAAAAGTTGACTTTTTCCTGCAACCTCACCTGATACTCAAAATGACTTAATTTCAAGTGTGAGTGCCATCATGACATGTGGAATTAAGAAGGAAATTTCTGATGTCTTCTTTGTTTCATTAATACTAGATGAAACTCCTGACATTAGTAGTGAAGAACAACTTTGTACCATTTGTTACCTAAATGTTGATGGAAATGTTGAATAGAGGTTTATTTGCTGTACAAAAGCAGATTTTGACTGCCTCTGTAGTGCAATTGGTAGCGCGCTTGCCTCTGGCGCAGAGGACCTAGGTTCGATCCCCAGTACCAGCTTGGGGATTTTACCCCCTCTGGGAGGTCTGGCATGGGGTGCACTCAGCCTCATTAAGTCCTGGGGGGACCAATTGAGGAGCTACTTGATGGAGAGGTAGCAGCCCCAGGTCGAGAAGACTGCATAACTGGCTGGGAAGGATCGGAGCGCTGACCACGTCCCACCCTCCAGTACTGCACCCCACCAATGACGCTTGTAGTGGGCAGAGGTGGGGGACACCGAGACTGGGCGGTAGGTCTTGGCCCTTCATGGGCTGTCACGCCGGGGTTATTATAGATACTCTTTTCCATCATGCTCTCAGTATTATCATTATTTCAGACAATGGTAAAGATGAAAACTCCAAAGGGCAATTCTGTGTTGGTGGGTTCATATTTTAACAAATTTTACAATATTCATTGGGTTAAATAGCAGAGTCTGATAGTCAGGCTAAGCTGCTGAATGTAATGTAACTGTGAAAGCAAATAACTTAATTGTTACTGGTAATCATTAATGTAATGCATCTGCAGATATGATAACCATGAAAGCAAGTAACTTGGTTGTATTAGTAACCATTAAAATACTATAACTGTTACAGTTATAACTAGCGCTCAGATTTTTAGGTGCTAAAAACTTGGGAAATATTCTTTATGTGCTGAAAATGTCAAAAATATGTGCCAAAACAAACAAAATATTTTTTAAGGTCTGACAGGCTAAGCTAATATAAATGTATATGGTACTCACCAGACATTACTTGTGGTACGGATCACCAAGTACTGAATTACAGTATATGAGCTAATGCTTGCTTAAATTTTACATCCCGAAAGATTGACGATTGTCACGAGAATTCACATTGAATTTCAAATGTTTTTCACCACTTGTTACTTTGAACATTGGTCTCCAATTATAGCTTTACCACATAGCTGACAATATAGGATTTCACCATCACAACTGAAAATACCCTTAAATTCCGCAGAATATTGTTGCACGCAGTATCTTGCACTATTTTTCACTCTGGTCATGTTTAATACACTGTGAACTACTCAAATCTCAATATGTTACTTCCCAACATCACAACACATGCAGATTCACAAACAACCAATTGACTATATAGTTATAGGACACCTACAAGTATCAGGTGGTGAAATAGTAACAGATGCTCAATCAAGCACATGGCAATGGAGGAATTCTCTGTTCTTATCTGGCGGGCTCATGTAGCTTGAGAAAGCACAATGTTTATACTTTCTTCCAACTGAAGGGATAGTATCGCTGACATGCAATATCCATAGTCACTACACGGAGACACAATGATGATTATTTTCAGCAGAGATTTAGTAAAAATATTTCAAAAAAGGATCCTAATGTCATGGGTTCAATGCTTCATGCAAAACTGCCTACATATTTAAAATGTTCTAAAGGTAAACAATTTGAGAGTGCTCTGAAGAAGTATTTGATAACAAAGACATTGTACATCATCAATGAACTATAATAATGTCCATATTGAAATTACAGACCCTCTGTGTAAATGATAGGTAGCTATAGTAATATGTGTAACCATTAGGTTGTCCATCTCTGTAATACAAATTATAAATATAAATTTGTGACAATGTCAGAAACTGTATTGCAGTCTATTGACAATAAAGAAACATAAGTATGTCAATTCTTCCAATAATGAATAAAACATTGCAGTATGTGGGCTATTTAATTGAGCATTAAAGAAGTTGAATGGTGACTTGCTAAAAATAATTCTGCTGCTGTTTTTATGTGACTTTATGTAAATATATTAAAAAAATTTAAAAACAATTTCATTTTTGTGTCCGAAAATGTTTATTTATATAAAAGTGTTTTTATGTGTAATAAAACTTAAAATATTTGCTCTGTTGTGAATATCCAGAACATTGAACTCAGTTTCAAATTTGTATTAAGATGCAAACAAAATATGTACTTACCTAAATATCTGAGCCCTAGTTATAATCATTACCCAAAAATAACTATGTCACATCCCTAATATGCATTCCATTGTCTCTGTTCTTAAGTTATTGGGAATCAGCCTCTATGTTTTTTTAAATTGTTTTTCATGTTTATTTTGTCTCAAATTAGTTGCCCTTGCTGAGAAAAGTGTTTAAAATATGTGTGCTTTCTGTTGCAGGTAAAACAATTGCTATAGGTAAGGTATTAAAAGTTATTGAGTAAATTGCTGTATGGTGTTTCTGTCAAAATAAGGAAAACTTAAACCTCGAAGGACAACAGATATCATTAAAATTGTAACAAAGCATTGGGATGAAGACAAGGTGGAAAAAACAACTACTCTACGCCCAACCGAACCATCCATAAATTGTTGTTACATGTTGTTTGTGGCAGGTGATCTGAGGAAGGAAATACCTACATAATAAACTCTTAGTGTGAGTGCGTGCGTATGTTTGGGTGTGCGTGGGTGCATGAGAGAGAGAAGAAACTTATCTACGTCAGACTTTCACAGGTGCTTTCCATTAGTAGCTGGAGGGGCAGCTTATTGTCTTGTGTATGCTGCTGCAATCTGTGTATATAATGTGTAAATGAGTGTGGGGCTAAACCATCGTCTTTGTTTGCAAAACATATTTTGTAGCTGTTTTCAATAGCAATTGGGATTGAAATTTATTGCTAAATATTGTAAACAGAGAGTTTCCTAAATGCATTTGGCACTTTGAAGCCGATTGCAATATTGCGAAGAAGTGTTATATTTCTTCCCCATTGTTTTTTTATTTTTTTTATTTCTTTTTTTAAATCTATAAATGCTGTAATAATTGTGAATGAATAACGTTAGCCCTGAAGGAAAATTATTTAAGAAGAACTGAGAGAATAGTTTTCAACAGCCCTCCAGCTAAACTATTAAGAAGAAAACACAATTTGGTTGCTTATGATGACACACAACTGACACTTGTACATTGATACCCTTCAGAAGAAGATTAAAAAGATTCCCAAAAATAAATAAAAAATAATAATAATAATTATAATATTGTTACCTAATGATATACATACTCTGAGGTTGCATACAGATATCAGCTAAATTTATTGGTATTGCCAGAAGAGATTTGATTTTGTTTTATATTATTTTTTCATTGTAAAACTCACCCAGTTTTAATCAGGGACAAATGCTAGTGACATTGTGCTGGTAAAAAAATTGTGAATCGTGAAAAGAAAGGAAGGAAAAAAGTGTGCACATTTAATTAACTGCTATGCTAAACATTGAAGTCGCCCTATTCCACTCTATATTCCATTCCTTTAATCATGAAACAGAGTACTGCTTTTGTTGTTGAAATAAAGTAATGTACTTGTGTGGGCTGAACAATACTGATATCTTACTTATGTACAGATTTAGATTTAAATTATGTTGGTACTGAATATTGTATAACACGTTAATTTTTAAAAGGTTGGGGGATAATTTTATTGCAGGCATACCAGTGTTCAGTTGATGTAAGCACCGTCATATTTTCAGGAGAAACCTTATCATTTTTTTTATAATTTTTTCCCTCCCTTTTTAATACGTTGAGTTTAAGAAAAACAATTTGAATAATGTCTGAAAGTGTGTGCACTGTACAGAGGTGTTGGTTTATCTTTGCCTTTTTATAAATTGCTTGAGGAAATGCCTCAATTGGTGTTTTCTTGGTTAAAGAGGTTTTCACATTACAATAAAGGAAAATTTAAAAGCAAATCTGTTTCTTGTAAATTAAATAAGTCCCACATGTTTGAAGGCGCTACTTTTACCTTTAGAAGCACGGAAGCTTTGGATACTAGAAAAACTGCTCTCTTAAAAGGCTGTAATGCATTTGTAAAGAAAAACATTGAAACTATGCAGGATGATAAGATATACATTCTTTTTTGTCCTTCCAGTTTAATGAACACATCAAAGTTCATGAAGAAATCTGTGATAAAAACATGCTGTAAAAGACTATGGGAGACGTAAGCTATCACCCCTGGGTAATTCATTGTGTCTCTTCCCCTGTGTCACCTCTCCATCTCTATGCAATATACATGTCATGTGACCTTTTTTCTGGAATATTAATAAGAATTAAAATATAATATCATTTACGTAACAAGGGTATTAAACAGGGACTAATGGCAAAACGTGACAGAAAATTATAATTTACGCAATTTTATTAATTGGAATTTCTGCTTTAATTGATAAATATTTTATTATAGGTACAATACTTTTTTAAAAATGGTACATCTGCCACCGTGTAATAGAGGGACAACGTGTAGTCACTTTTAGAGAACTTGTGCTCTACAAATTGGCACTACTGATAGTTTCTCTATGCTCAAGCCATGTGGTTTCCTTCTTTGCAGATACATGTGTATGTGTTTGTTTTCTCCATTTTTTGCTTTAAACTACATTTTCTGGTGTAAATGACTCAGTTTCTCAGAAACTATTGAAGATAATTAAATTAAATTTTATGGTGTTAAAAACAACCAAGTGTTGTTGTGGATGTACATTGGCATTAATAAGACAGTAGGTTGTTCTTTTAAAATTAGCTCCAGATAAGTTTTAATAGTGTTTTAAAGGGATAAAGATAACCCATAATATTCCTTGGGGAAAGGGCCTCCTACCAAGGTAGGGCTAGCTCAATAGTACTCACAGGCTAAGCTAGTTCCTGTAATCTAAAAATAAAAACAAATTAGAAACTAGAAGCTTCACTTATCTTAGTAATATTGCAAGTTCTTCAAATGCTGACTAGTTTCATGTTATATCCGACTCATTTTCGAAGCTATCCAAACCAACTTGAAACTAGTTAGCATTTTAAGAACTTGCAATATTAGTAAGATAAGTGAAGCTTTTAGTTTCTAATTTGTCCGTATTTTTAGATTCTGTTGCTTCACTGTTAATAGCTTCAATTTTCCTTGATTTAGTTCCTGTAAGTTCATTTTCCTGTTGGTTAAGTTCTATTTGCTTACACAGTTAACCAATTCGTTTCCACCTCATTCTGTCTCGTGCTACCCTCGTCCAATGATCTCCAAACATGTAACTCCACTAAATTCTTGAGACCATGTCTGTTGGGGATGTCTTCTGCTTCTTTTTTCCAAGCCTTAGGATCCCAGGTTGTTGTGGCATAGCTCCATCTGCTTTGAGACATCCTGGCCATGTGTCCTTCCCATTGCTATTTAAGGGTTGTTGCTCTGTGGCCGCATCCCCTATTCCGCTCTTTCTTCTTAGCTCCTCATTTCATACTCTGTCCTTGAGTTTGATCTCCAATATCTTCCTTTCCATTTTCCGCTGGCAGACCTGTATCATTTCAATCTGTTTTCTTGTAAATGTCCAAGTCTGACTGCCATACAGGAGCACTGGGATGATGCAAGTTTGCAAAGTTTCAAATTTTGTTGTGAGGCTAATTTTTTTTTTTTTCATTGGAATAAATTTTAAAGTACAAAATTTTTCCCAGGCAGGTCATGCTTAGCCTTCACGGCTGGCGTTAATCCAATAGATGGTAATTTTTGGGCTTGTAGGCCGTGTTCCAGTCGAATTATCGAATGTTTCACCCAAGACTGTGTTGGGCATCTTCAGAGAGAGTGACTCATGGCTAATAAACAACTCGAGGGTGATTGATGGAGCGCCTGGTTTATATATAGGTGAAAGGGACTGCCTCTCATTTCCTATTGGTTGTCTGTATGCCAATCACTACTTTGTGGCTGTGGGAACTGCCACATGATTGGTTTTGTTGGCCTTCTGGGGCTTTGGTTTTGTATTGTGTAGCCCCAACACCAATCATTGGGCAGTTTCTACAGCCACATAGTAGTGATTGGTGTATGAAAACCAATAGGAGATGAGAGGCAGTCTCTCTCATCTATATATAAGCAGGGTGCTCCATCAATCACCCTCTAGTTGTTAACCAGCCATGAGTCACTCTCTGAAGATGTCCGACAGTCTTGGGTGAAATGTCAGGTAACACCGTTCTGCATTTCAAAACTTATATATATATATATATTTTTTTTTATCTGATAGGTGATCCTAAATGGACTTTTTGTGCTGAATTCGAAAATAATCTCCATTTTCTCCCATCACATCAGGTTTTCAAAATATTCATAAATAACAGACATGAAATCAAAAATTTGTGAAATCTAATAAAAATTACTTTCAAGAAGAATTTTGAATGAAAAACCAGGCCATAATTATAATTTATTTGTCACTCATTAATTATAATTATAAGCACATTCATTACTTACCTCAATATTGCACTACAAATTTTCTCCTCTTTGACCTTCTCGCATATTGTTCAGAGCAGTCCCTTTCTAACATCCAACAATAGCCCGCCATCGTGTGAACGCTCCACTTCCCTTGATATCCAATTTCCAAATTTTTGTATCCTGGTGAAATCTTTCGCCTTACTCCTCACTAAAATCTCCTAAATTATCAGGGAAATAAAATGTACTTTGACACTCGTGTTACAACCAATTTGTTTGAAATTTTGTAGCATCACTTTCACTATGTTAACATAATTTGGGTCTTTTATTTCCAAGGAAATTAAAAGCAACATTTCTGAAAGCATTCCAGGCATCCTTCACTTCTCGACTCACAGTATTTTCGAACTGACTGTCCATCAGTTTTTTAATTTGTGAGCTAACGAATACCTACACTAGCTTTAATTTTTTTCATTGGATAATGAAGGAAGTGTAACGTAAAGGTATTTAAAGTACTCACTTTCCTTTTCTAGAGTTTTCACAGATTGTTTCATTAAATCTAGTTTCACATGGAGGGATCAATAAGAGGTTCACTTTTTATCTTTATTTTTTTTTTTTGCCCGGTGTTGAATTAGTCCCACGTGGTCACTCTTTCCTTTCCAAGTGTACTGACCTATCTCTGCTATTCCTTTGAAATAAGAAACAAGGATATTTTGTGAAATCAGCCTGTAATCAGCAAGTAATAGTTTGATAATCTTGAAATATCCACGGACTAGCCGTTGATGGTTTTCATACTGTAGTTTTTGTAATAAAACCTTAATATTTGTCTCCTTTAAAAGAAAAAGAGTGGGCTACAGGAATGGAAGGATGATGTTTCCATTATGAAGCAAACACCTTTAAGACCTGAGAAGAATCTATGAAGAACCTCTACTCTTTGGAATTATAACTTATGTTATAACATTTGAAGACAGCAGAAAAAAGGGACAAGTTTCTTCTCATTATGTCTATACCATGAAAAATATGTACCCTCAGCCAATATTTGTCTAAAAGTTCTGATTCTTTCGGCAAATTTAAATCCCTCACTGAAACGTTAAGCTCACATTGATTTATACATCTATCCTCATCAGAATTGTCCGGTTCATAAGTACCATCCACTGGAGATTCAGTTTCAGTGCTGCTGGACGCAGATGGCAATGTATCTGATACTGTAGATAAACATATTCAAGAGTAAACATTGCATGTCTTATCAGCATGACAAATTTTTGTACATCCCCTAGGGCGGACATAGTTAGTAGATTTTAATAAATATAAAAAATATATAGTTATTTCACATTTTAAGTAGTAAAGTTGAAATTATAGGCCATTGAGCCTTTCTAACAAATGATAAGCATGCGGTAATATTACTACAGTACGTGCATTACGAAAAATATTCAAAACAAACATTTTGAATTGCAAAAGATTCTGACGTGGTACACGAAAACAGATTTCAGTTTTGTAATCAGTGCGAAAATGTGATTGAGAAACACTCATTCACTTCAAAAAAGCAAAATCCATGCAGAACGGTGTAATTCATTGACTGGACCATGGCCTACAAGCCCGAAAACTGCCATCTATTGAATTAATACAATGTCATCCACAAATCTGAGGTTTGACAGTGTTCTTCCATTTATATTGATTCCCAGTATTTCTAGTTCAAGTTAGTCTCCTGAGTGCAATTTCAAGGACTCATGTAAACAGCTTAAGGGAGATTGGGTCCCCTTGGCTAACACCTTTTTTGATTCTTAAGATTTCTCCTTCTATTCCTGTTCTCACTTTGTAGTTTTTGTTTGATATATCTTCCCGATCAGTCTTATGTATTTTGGGTGTATATTAAGAACTCTGCTTGCCAATGCTTTGCGAAGCACAGGATTAGAAGTTCACAAAGAAGTACACTTGTGTGGCTGATTGTGGCAGTAACCGTCGAATTGATATCATCGCTATCGACAGGAAGAAAGGAACAGCTGAGATCTTAGATCCCACAGTGAGGTTTGAGACATCCTTAGACCAGCCAGCAGAAGTGGATCGTGAAAAGAAGAAAATATATGAGCCCACAATTCCATTCTTCAGTGCCTCATATAATATCAGAAACATCGTGGTCACAAGCCTATTCTTCGGAGCAAGGGGCACAATACCAAAATCATTTGTGCAATGGATACAACAATATAAGCTCCCTAAACAGCTACAGGACGACATTGTCCTAACCACAATAAAACACTGTGGCAATATGCCGAAATCATTTGTATGGTAACCATAATATTTAAATTTGAAAGTACTAATAATATAAATTACATAATCATTTTAGCTATACCACATACTAACAAAAACCTTTTTTTAACCTTTTTATGTATTCATTTAAAACACCTGTAAGTTATTCTGTGTCACATAGCAAACCTTTATATAAGGTCAGATTTAATAATACAAATTTGAGGATAGCCTGGAATGCTACATACATGTTGCGAAAACAGTGTTATACTTAAGAAAAATAATCCTCTCTTCCTTAATAAACAAACTTATTGTATAAAAGTATGTCTGTATACTTGGAAGACACACGTCAGTCTAATATACTAAATTAATTTCTGAGATAATGGGTTATGAATTTAGGAGATTTAACATTTAGGAGACTTTTAATCTCCCTTAAATTAATGATGTTCTTAGAATGATGGATTACATATCCAAGGTTCTCCCACTACATTAATTTTTGGTGCACTAGTTTGTTGTTGAATAAATAAATAATAGAAAAGCTGTAAAGTTGACTTGTTAATTCCTTTTTCCTGGGAAACAGAATCTAGGGATTCTGTATTTAATAAACAAAGCTTGAGAGGTAGAACTGGAACTTAAAAATTCAATGCCACAGCTGGGTTATGAACCACAAACCCTCTGCTTACTAGGTGGGTGCTCTAACCATTAAGCTACTGTGACAACCTGCCTGAATGACATTGAATTCTCTGATGTTAGACTGCCTTTGTGGTTTACCGGGAGAAATACAAACTAGTTTGAATGTCATTCTGGCAGATTGTCACAGTAGCTTAATGGTTAGAGCACCTGCCTAATAAGCGCAAGGTCTGTGGTTCAAATCCCAGTTATGGCATTGAATTTTTAAGTTCCAATCTACCTCTCAAACATTGCCCACACATGGCTTGTATGTTTAAAAACACCAACAGTAAGTTTGTTGGCATAAATAAATAATAAACAAAGCTTGTTAAATTAAGTAAAAATTGAAGCTATTAACAGTGAAGCAACAAGATTCTAAAATAAGAACAAATTAGAAACTAAAAACTTCACTTATCTTAGTATGTTGATATCCTTTTTCTAAGATAAGTGAAGTTTTTAGTTTCTAATTTGTTCTTATTTTAGAAAGCTTGTTAATTTTGAACAAAATAGAGGAATCTAGTGAATTGTAGTTAAATCTAAAGAAACTAATGCTAGTGACATCTATAAAATAAGGAATATAATGTATTTCATTGCATAACTGCCACGATTTTGAAGACTGGCCATGTTACCTTTCAATGGTAGTGTATGGTAATGGGAGTAAAAGCAAGTCTGAGCATATTGAAGCATGGACACATTAGATTACGTTAGCATGGTAGAGGAAAAGAAAAGTGAGCTACAAAGAAGAACAAGACTTGCCTGGGGAAAATTTTGTAGTCTAAAAAAGATCAAGAAAAAGAAAAATGAACACAATTGAAGAATAAGATGGTTATTGACTTGACAAGTGCTAACCAAATGGTTCACATTCCTTGCCACTTCATTTGCTATCACTTAGTAACACCTGTTAATTGCCATACTTCAGTTACCTGAACCAATCAGATTCATTGATGGGCTAGCCACTATCTCGACTGTATGCGAATTGATGGCATTGACAATGAGGAATATATTTCAATACCCTGTACTCTCGAATGAGTTGGCCATATGTTGTTTCTCAATATTTCTTGGAAGTGAACACCTGGAATATTAATGCGACAGTTGTGTGGTGAAATGCTTAAGTCCTGGTTATTTGTCTATACATCAAGGTGCAATCATCATGTGATGGCAACAATTATGCAGTGAAATGTGGTATTAGTTTTGAAAGCTGGTTGAGGTGGATAGTATTAATGAAAGATTGTGGTCCTATTCACAATGAATATTAAATGTAAGCTATAAACTTAAACATTAAATTATATGTATTACAATAGAACCATTCACAATGAATCACGTAAACATAAAACTAAATGTTGAATTAAACATCAACTTAGAATCAGGTTAAAAGCAGAAATTTTATTTTAGCAATACTGTAATTAACTTCGTATTTGAAAATATAAGTGTAGAAGCTTGCAAGGTGTTGTGTGCATAGTTTGTTCACCAGTTCATAGTCCCTGGCAGGAATGCAGCCAGCATTAGTCAGTAAGCAGTTTCAGGTAAACAGTGATATCTGAAGCAGGAATTGCACTTGCGATAATGGGTGTCAACCTTGGAATGTCTTTTCACACTAGATTAAAGCAAAGAACTCGCTCCAAATAGTGGAACTTAAATGTTATTTTCAGTGCATGGAGTGTTTAGCTTATAAAATGTAAACCATGTTTTCAACTACTCCGTCTTTCTCCCACTGATCATTTTCTGCCTTTTCTATATTTTTCAAAAAACCTGCCAGTCTGTTTTGGTCTCAAGTGATGTTCTCAAACACTACATTATTATATTTCTTTAAGTATTCATTTTACTTCGGCCCAAGCTAGTTTTATGGGATTGAGATCATATATACTGGGTGGAAAGAAACTTACTACACTCCTGATATGTGCTATAGAAGCATTACAAACAAAAGTCTAATGGCCAATTTCGAAAAAAAAAAAAAAATATGTTACACTCACATGACTTTCTCTACTCTTGTACTAACCATTCTTACAAACTCTTATTCCTATATCTTCATGTTAATACAGATAAATATTTGCAGAAATTATCTTATTGCTTATTTCCTTGTAGGTACAAGAGGAATATGGGAATACAGTAGGCTTTGAGCGATAGTCAAATCTTTTAAAGCTTTCGAATTCCGTTCTCTTTGCACCGTGATTGTATAAAAAAAATGAATAATGATGTTCCGTTTGACAGAAGTATAAGTTCTCCAAAACTCACACAAATAACAAGCAATATCTCCAAATGGTTCACTCCACAAAAAAAATTATTTAGACAAATTGTGTGTTTTAGGAATATCTACATTTTTTGTATGGTAAAATTTGGTCTATCCCTTACAGTTTACCAGCTATGCAAAAGTCATCCAGAGTAAATAAGGCTACATGGGCTATAGCCAGAAAGTTCAAGATATACATTTCATTTGTCATAAAAATATTTCAAACATTTTAATCAAAATCATTAGAGCCATTTTCAAGAAAATCAAAATTTGTAAAAAAAAATTCCATATAAAGGCTAGTTTAGGGTGGAGGAATTTTCTTCAAAATCTTTGTGTCGCAGCCTTGAAAGACATTAAACCTCACACAGGCGCACACACACACCTTTTTCTAAAAATGCTTTTTTTGAATTTAGGTGGCCTCAAAACATATATTTCCAGTGAAATCTCGACATTGAATTTGGGTGGAATGCAATACTTCTACTTTACTAAACATAGAGAAAGTAAAAATGGATTTTGTTCCAAATTGGATGCGTAATTCCACAAGAATGTACAAAGATAATAGTTTGTTACTTGTAACTTACTTCTGACATAGCTTTGGTAGTAATTATGGGACATCACACAGGGTTTCAAAATAAGTAATCACTTAAGAATTTAAGGAATACTCCGAATAGCTTTTTCAGACGTGAACTAACTCAATGTTGCATTGAGGTTAGTCAGATAAACAGATCGGCCACTTGCACCCTGCACCCTGATGTAATGTTTTGGGAGGTAACGATTCTGATTGGCTTATACTCACACAGTAAACATGGAAGCACACTGCATGGTATTTGTTTACGTTTGTGAGACACCATGCTGCAGTGGTTGTTTATGTACTAACCTAGTGAAAGGGACACCCACACAATCTGCAGTGTTGCCAGGTTGTTTTTAACAAAACAATATCCCTTAGGAAATGGGCAGAGACAAAAACATAAGATACAACATCTGTTCCAAATAGCGAGACTTATCTCGAGTTTAAATTAATGTAATAACTTCCCTTCCACTCGGTATATGAGGGCAAGCAAATGACAGTGTAGCCCAATAAAACTAAAGATGTGTCTGCTTTAAGAGCCTCTTTATGTTTGTTTGATTCAATCATCCTATAAAGATCTGTTTTACACAAAGAACTCACTTTGAACCCCTTTGTTCTGCATCACAATATCATAGTAGATTTCACAGCACTCCTAAGCCGAGGATTATCTGCTTCTGCTTTTACCATTACTTCCATTATAGAACTAGTGATTTATACAATTTTACAACTGAAATCAAGAGAAACTAGCAGTGAGTAAACATAACACAAATAATATTGGAGTTAAAGTTGGCAACATGACAGGTAGTACGTTTGCTCATAAGTTTACAAAATGCTTACAGTACTGGAATGTCCCCCTTCATTCCCCTAAGACCATGAGCTGGTAAACAGCCAGTACAAATTGTGTAAGATTTATGCCTAAGTTTTAGATCACTATGTCCATGCTTAACTTTCATGATGAATGGGGGCTAAAACATTTTCTCCTGTGGGCCGAGTATTCAGTGCAACAATCTTTACAGGAACTACATGAGGTAGATAATGGGTTTCACTGACCTTCCTCACATTAACCTAAAAGGATTATAAAGCAACCCCATTGGAAACTACAATAAGTTACATGAGATTTTTAAGTAATTAAATGGTTATTTTTGTACTATAGTGTGCTTATGTAAAAATGCATAAATTGAGTACATTAAAGATTGTTTTTATTGTATGACCATGGTAACCTGTGTAAGCGAAACATTCTAAAGGGCTAAGTAGGTAGCAATTCTCTAACATAACTCGTATATAAGCAACCAATGTCCAACAACAAACTAGTGCTCCCTAACTTGTTATGTGATAGAGTTATACTGTTTGTCATGGTAGCTGACTTATGTAAATAAATAATAGTAACTTAAATATTAATACTATCTAAATTTGATATCAACAAAATTTATCACAAATGCTGTGTTTATAAATTATTAATGCTTTTCAAAAAATGAATAATGACCGAGTTAGTTAGATTTTTGATCTTGTGCCCCATTAGAACTTCTCGTTGAGGCAATACACCATATAATCGTTTTTTGTAATTAGGACCTTAACCTATGTTATGTACCAAATGTCATAAGCATCTCTTCAGGTATTGTTGTAGAAAAGGTAAAACAAATTTTAAAAATACCACAAAGAATTCTTGTGATGTGGGAAAGCTGAATTTTTTTTCACAGTTACATGCACAATTTGAAATTTTAATTTCTTCAACCTAGTCTAAATTTTGCATTTCCTGTGTATTATTTTAAATTTGAATTTAGTTAGTTCTAATCTTATATATTTTGAGCCATTCATGAATGTGGGCTATAGCCCTTTCATCTTGGACAGCTCTCTGCAATACATTATATACAATTGCATTTGTCACTGGACATGTTTGAACATGTTCATGTTCTTGTTCTTTATTTATAGTTTTTCTCTTTCATTTCTATTTGGATTAAATCCCTTTATTATTTATCTGCCTATGTCACCCTTTCTTCATTTTTTTATCCCTTCTTTTTCCCCTAATGTTTTCTATAATCTCTCTCTATTAGGACTTTTTGCCTTTTCTGTCTTTCTCCCCATGCATTCTACTTCACGTACACTTCCTTGGTTTTATTTTTACAAACACATGCGTAATTTGACTTAACATATTATCTTTCCTTCTTCTCTTACTCCTAACTACTGGTTTCAAAACCATTTGCTCTGTCTCGTCACACAGTGAGATGTATCTGTTGCTGCTTTGTTAATATCTTTCCACACATGCACTATATCATCTCTTTCGCTCGTATTTTTTCTAATTTTCTTTGGAATTGTCCCCTTGCACTCACTACCCTAATAATCTCACTTTTTATTTCACTCCTTTCTTCCTTTTCTTTATTCTTCTTCCTCCCCTTTCCATCACTTCCTATCTCAGCGATAACTTTACTCAAGGTCATTGTTCCCTCCCATGCTGCACTGCCCAACACACGTGTCGCTTGCACACTTTGAAGAGTTAGCATTTCTTGATTGTTAACCTCATCAATTAGTGTAGTATCCTGTCGATCCAAGCTCTTCATGTCAGTTTTGTTTTCCTGGCTCATTGGCTTCTTTTTGTCCACATCATCATGTTCTCACTATGATGTCCCTTCTGTCATTTTTCCATTGATCCATAGCTGCAAATTTCTAATGTATGCCACTTTTCCTTGCTTATGTGTCTATCTTTATCCTGTGTATTATTTTTTAGAGGATGGTTCAGTAAGTTTCGGGGATTACATTTATTTTCAGGAGCCAGTTTTGGTTGACATCTTTAAATATATTTTCAGAAGTATTTCAGATGAAATGTAAATTTGTAATATTTGATCTTTGGTTTTTGCTATTGATCTAAGATGATAATTTCAATCTGTGACTTGGCTGGAAGTCGCACAGTCCCAGTCAAACCTCCATGGATGTCAAATCACATCAACAATTACCAGGAGAAGTTGGAAATGCTGTCCATCTCCGTCAATACATCTATGGTATCTTCCCAGGAAGTTTTCATTCACACGCATAGTTCAGCTTCTGAAATAGCATTAATTTCTCTCCTGATATTTTGTTTTGTCTTGTTCAAGGCACATGAGAGATTTCCAAAGTGACCAGTTTAGTCTTTCTCCAATTTTGTGTAATTTCTGTTCAGTAAGCACATATCTTTTTACCTCTCTTCTCTTATGAATTGAACTCATCTCCCTGAATTTATTTACAAGCAAATGAAGGTATCTCTTCTCGGAACACACACACCAGGAAATTTAGTTTCAAATTGCCTTGCAACTTCCCTTCAAAATGATGTAAGCACCTACATATCATACATGAACCCTCTTTGTTGCACTGTATACTGTAATTAATTCATTTTGAAAACACTTTAAGCAAAACTAAGTACTTATAAACACTCCTAAGTTATTCACATGTGAACTGGACTAAAACAGCACTTATCACCTACCTAACAGAAGAGATGTGACATCTCTCAATTATTTTCTGTGGATTTGTATAAAGAGTATGGTGTATGACACTCCTGTAACATCATTGGAGGACCTTCTGGCTCAAGTCTATGGAGCAATTGAAAATCTTCAAAGACAACCGCACATATTTGGTCATGTGCATGAGGCTCACCACCGCCAATATAGGCTCTCCAATGATGTAGGAGGTACACAGTTTGAAGCCCGTTTGTAATGTAGGCAGCTTGATATTGGGTGTATTGACGAAATGTGAATGTACCCCCATCTCACACTTCAATGTGCTACAGTGTCCAAACCATGCCTTTCTGGACAGAGGCTTCTGTTTAGCAACAAACCAGTTTGCCGTCCCATGCAACATACTAAGCATTGTCAGTGTTTTCTTAGGACACCCTGTATATGGTTACGTGAGGATATTAGATAATGTTTTTAAGGTTACAAGAAATGACTTGAATTATCTGCAATGAATGCACACTAAGCTATCAGTCTGGTAACAGCCCTAGGATGGGGGGAATATTCACACAGTTTTAATTGTGAAGTTTTGCACATTAGCCCTTCCTTCCTTAAAGCATTCTGTTGATTATAACATTACAGATAAGTCTAAATAAGGAAATACTATATTTCCTTTAAATTGCTGTCACATGGTATATTGCATACTACTTGTACTCCTTCCATGAACATTTGTGGAACTGAACAAATAAGTCTCAATTTGTTAGTTTTCTCACAGAAAAAATGCAGTAAGTAGAGCTAATAAACCCATGGATTCTATTAACTAAATTTCAAAGCAGAAGGACAAAGAATATTTTATCATTCTGTGAAATGTCTGAAGCATAGTGAATAAAACACAAATTATTTTGCTTTCTCTCTTTAAATATGGCACATTAATGCTCCACATAATAAGCCTAATTGCTGTCCTCCACATTTGAAGTTATTTTTGTGACTTTTAAATAAGTTGGTATAATTTGTGCTGTAGAATATTGCATGCTAATGTTTGAGAAAAATGATTTTTTCAAAAGGTATTTTTAGGCACATCAGGTTTTACTAAGAAAAGTAACTATGTAAATAACAAAGATATTAAACATCTAATGTGATTGATAAAAAAATCTAAAAATCTGTGATTCATATTGAACTATGAGAGCTCTCTCTCTCTCCCTTGGTTCTTTTGTTTCTTCCCTTCTGTCATGTACATGAAGATTATGTTGGTAACATTTTGTGCTACTTAAATACACACAAAATGGAAACCTGTTTCAAAACTTATATTAAATTCTCTGTTCTTTATTATAAGACACTCTTAGACCAAAGTCTGTCATTAGACCAAAGATTTGCTTAAAAGTACATGCTTTTTATTCATATAAATAATGTGTGGCATGACAGCCCATGAAAGACCAAGGCATACCAAACTGTCTCCTGCCTACATACCTACATGCACTTGACAGAGGAGAATAGTTATCCAACTGATATGTAGAGGTGATATGGTCAGCATCATGCATCCCGTAATCAGAATGTCCCTCTTAATATTGAACTCGCAGTGCTGAGTGGACACCATCATGGTCCATAGCTAGGGACACAATTTTTTGGTAGATCGCAATGACACGAAATATGTTAATATGCAATAAAAAGGTTTCAGAATCAATTCGATTGCGATTGTCTGCATAATTACCAACGTTTACTCTCGTGATTAAACGTTCAATGCAACTCGCAAAATGGGTGTTTACCATTTACCACGAAATTAGCAATTTATTACAATATTTTCTCGCAAAATGAACATTTATATATAATTTAACGTGAAATTAACATTTCATCGTGATGTTTGTGTGAAACTGATGTTAAAAGATTTATTTCAGAAATAAAACAACATTTGTTTCACTTTTTGCAACAGAGAAAGCCAGATGCGAAGTCAAGGTCACGAGTTCAAGCTCTGTGTGGCTCGAGGAACTGCAACTATGTATACAATAAGCAGGAAGGGTGGATTGACAGATAAACAGATACGTGAGCATTCAATGAACACATAGAATAATATGCCTTCCATGCTACAGCACCACCACTGGAGCAAAGTGCTGGAGACAACACCCCTCTCCCCTCTACTGGTTTTCACATACTTTGCAAACATACATAGCTTAGACTCGGAACAATAAGTTCACTCACCTTTTACAGAAGGCTGTGATAGACAGCAGGGAGTGCGAGTTTAATGCCAAAAATGGCGGGAGTTTAACGCTGAGTTTGTTTTGTGTATTGATGCACTGTAGAGACAAGGCACGTGATTGTACAGTTACATTAAAACAAGTCCATTCTGACAGCTAGGTACACACGGTTTCCATGGCAACGAACATCGTCTTCTGTGGTCTAGGGGTAAAATGCTAGCCTCTGGTTTTCTAGGTCGCAGGTTCAAACCTGGCAGAGGGTGATGGATTAAAAAACCCGTAGCATGGTTTCATTTAGAAGGGTAGTAAAGCTACTCCCATGTCATAAATTTACGGCATGTAAAAGAACCTCAAGCTTAACTGAGAGGCATATGAGTAAAATTAAGCAGTCTTTTCTGCACAATGTTTATAATACTTTTTCAGGTAAAAGAACCAATATTACAGCAGGGTACTTAGAAACCATGCTTACTTGTTATTTCAATGAACATGCTACATATAACATTTGAAATGTTGTTGTTGTCTAGTGCCTTGCATCTGGCAATGAAGCCATTAGCATTCGTGCTTTCCAATACTTTTGAACTGTAGTTTCTTCTGATCTTAATGCTTCACAGGTCAAGTGGTCTTCGTTCATTTCTGCTGGATCGTTACACAGGACACATATTGGTGAGGCTGAGATACCTATTCTGTAGAGATGACTTGCTAAGCAGTCGTGATTTGTCAATAGTCGGAAGGCTGCAACCACTGTTTTCCTTGGTCTCTGGGGGATTATATCTGGGTTGGAAAGTAGTGTAATCCATTTTTTATCTTTGGCATTTGTTTTTATTTCTTGTAGGTATGAATGAGAAAATTTTTTAATGATCAAGCGTTTTATTGAAGAATATGAGAAATTGAATTTAGACTTTTGTTTTATTGTTGTGCCTTTCTTTGCAAGTGAGTCTGCAGCTTCGTTCCCCATGACTCCACAGTGTGCTGGAATCCATTGGAGATGAACAGTCTTATTAACTTTTTGGAGTTGTGTTAACATTTTGTAGCATTCTCTAATTTTTGTTGACTTCTTTGTAGTATTTGAACATATTCCCTGAATTGCAGCTTTAGAATCTGAAAGAATTACTGCCTTGTTAAATTTATTTAAGGGAAGATTTAATAATTGTCGGAGAGCAATGTGTATAGCCTCCATTTCTCCATCATAATTTGTTGTGTCTCTGCCAACAGAATGATAAAAGGAAAAATGTGAACACGTAACTCCAGCTCCAGTAAGGTTTTCCTTGGAGGATCCATCAGTATATATGTGCAGCCATTCTTCTGTGGGATACCTAGTATTGATTGTTTCCAGAGCTAGAAGTTTTTGTATTTCTTTTGGTGTGTCTGATTTACTTATTTCCTCTATTAATTCCAAACTGAAGGTAGGTTGCAATAATTCCAATGGATTTTCTCTTATAAGTAGATTTTCTCTGGTGTTAGGAATGTTCAATTTGGATTTAATCTGTGTTACCTTTTCTAGGAAACTACTATGAGTTTTAAGGATTAAAAGGGGGAGGTTCTCTTCTGTCCATTTAGAGTTTGGCAGTCGTAACATTTTCTCGTGTTGGAGCAATGCTTGTTCTTCTATTTTTGTTGTTATTGATGGGATCCGTGTTAAGGCAAGCATGGCATCAATAGGTGTGGATTTAACTGCTCCAGTGATTAGGCGAAGAGCCTGATTTTGTATTTGTTCAAGTTTATTGATGTTAGCATTTGCTGCTGTTATTAAAGCTTCAGAACAGTACAAGAGGTTTGGTTTAACATACATTTTGTATGTTGTGTTAAGGACTCTCCTTGAACAGCCCCATTTAGCACCAGCTAACCTTTTCAGGATTTGCAGTTTCTTTTCAACCTTTTCTGAAATGTAAATTACAACAGTAATATTTAATTTGAGAGGTAGAACTGGAACTTTAAAATTCAATGCCACAGACCCTCGGCTTACCATACGGATGCTCTAACCATTAAGCTACTGTAACAACTTGTCAGAATAACATTGAATTCTCAAACCAGTTTGTATTTCTCCCGGTAAACCAACAGTAAGTTTGTTGGCATAAATAAGTAAGTAAAATTTGATATTTTATTTCACTGCTTTTATCCCGCTTTGAGCCTACTTTTTATACCGACATTCACAATTTTTATTCACCATAAAATTGTGTCCCTATCCATAGCTTATGGTTATATTTGAACATGATCCTTTAAAATATTTGTACGGGTGAAAAGAGATGAATGAAAAATTGTAATGTTTTCTATTGACAAGATTTCCGTACCTGCTATGTTTTATATTTATATCACCTCTCGAATTATTGTTCTGTCTACTTCATGTTATTAACATAAAGATTTGCAAAAATGATTTTGTTACACTTATAGGCAGAAGAAGAATACAGAAGCATAAATGTTTGTCAAATCTTATAAATGTAGGTTGTCAAGGTTGGCTTGTATATTCTGTACTCTTAACATGCCACCACGAGAAGCTAAAGAATGCTGACATAACATTTTTAAAAAAAAAATCTGTGACAAACTACTGGATAGCTCAGATAAGGATTTTTAGAAAAGGATTGTGCGTGCGTGCCCCAAACAGCATTTCCATGGAAACTTTAGGCTAATTTTTGTTTTCTCCAATCTGGCACTTAATTTTTTTAATTATTGAAATTGATGTGTTCAGTATAAAGCATGTGTCTACATTTTTGGCCACCCATGAACTTGGATCCCAAGCCTTGGGCCTAATTGGGCAGCCAATTACTAACCCCCCACTGTAGCATGGTGGTAGCAAGCATGTCTACCTCATGCCCAAGAGGTCACAAGCTCGAATCTTGCTTCGGGCGAGTTATCCGGGATGGCGTTTCACAATGGTTTTCCCTTATCCTAAGAAGACAAATGTCGAGTAACTTAAAGCTCTGGACCTTGGACTCGTTTGACTATCATTTCATTCATTTACCATGCAATATGACACTACGTTGGAGGACGTTAATAAAAATAAGCCAATTACTGCTCTTAACATTTGGTAGACAAGTGCTGGGTGCTTCTTTCTTGCTACTTCTCTGCTATGTTCAATGTTTGCTGTCATAGTCATTTTTCCAATTTTCCTCTTTTCCTTCTTTTTTCGTCCTCTAACAATTTTCCCTCTTTTTTTCAGATCTACCTCACAATTTTAATTAAGTACTGAACTGCTAAGATGTTTACATCATGGACGATCTCTGAATAGTCTATGAAATCCACTTCAATGGATTGAGTTTTACGTAACTAGGAAATGTTAAAATATACACAGACTTAGTGCAAAACTTGTCAAAATACACATTCATATTATCTTCCTTTCATAGAAGTTTGAAAACAGTGTTGCTGTAATTAATTTAATTTAAAAGGTGAGTTAATTAATGCATTTCACTTTTGGACAAAAAATCATGACATAAAGCTAGAACCGAAACTTCTCAAACACATAACCGGAAAACAAGAACTGTCCACATGGGAACAAATCTTTATTTTAAAAAATAGAAACCGAGCATTTAATTTCGACATTCCCCAGAGAGACATTTTCAGTAAGTTCATTGAATCGCCACCAGAAGAAACACCAGAAGAAGCATCACCATCTGCACCATGAAACACCATGGAAACCCAGTTATTGTCCGGTTGATAATGGAGGAAAGTTAACCTTCGAAACGCGTCCCGGAAAAATATGTTGTAAGTGTTGTTCAGTGTTATTAATTAACTCACCTTTTAAATTAAATTACACATTCATAGTTTGTTTTTTCTTAAATATTGCATAATGCAAGTTTACATGTTTGCCAGGCATCATTTAATGGAGATATTTGGGGCTTACGCTTTATTTCCATCACAGGCACTTGCTACCATGAATAAACATTGGAGTGCTGTTTCCACGAGATGTAACCAAAACTTGTGCTTAATTTAAAATGATAACCTAAGCAAAAATATATCATAACAAAGTGAATAGAAAAATCCTTTTTATGCAAATATTATAACAGATTTATGTGAATTTAGCATTGGTGGAAAAATTGTGTGAATGTATCACATTAGACATGTATTTTCCTTGTTCTATCATTCAGAGTTAAATTTTTCATTTTTATTTGCTTTCAAGGTCTGTGCGGAGGACCCAGGTTTGATCCCCAGTACTGGCATGGGGATTTTTCCCTCACTGGGAGATCTACCACCGGGTGCACTCAGCCTCATTAGGTCCCCGGAGAGGTCAATTGAGGACCTACTTGATGGAGAAGTAGCAACCCCAGGTTGTGAAGACCGCATAACTGGCCGGGAGGGCTCAGGGCACTGACCACGTCCCACCCTCCAGTACTGCACCCGCTCATGTCACGTGTAGTGGACAGAGGTGGAAGATGCAACGGCCGGGTGATAAGCCTCAGCCCTTCATGGGCTGCTGCGCCAGGGGTTTTGTTTTTTAATTGCTTTCAAGGAGCATTAAAAATTATCAGTTTCGCTATTGTTTTTGCGTGTTTTAGTAATTTAATATCCTGTTCTATAGTGTGCTGAGTTGACTGCTTATCAGTTGACTGATAATTTGGGAGAAAATACATATTATGAAGAATGTACACATAGCCATGAATTTTGATATACCACAAGCACACGACATAACGAGTTTGTATCCAGCAACCCAGATAGCAGCAAAATCACTACCATAACAGATGTTTCCTCTGCAACCGCCAGTCGAGAAATTGTTGAGAATGAAGACGCTGGCCTTCACGTCCAGACAAAAAATGAGTGTAAGTGAAACTATAAGTGTCTATAGGTCGACTCATATACTTCTAAAACAATCTTATTTTTTCTCTTGAGTCACTGCAGCCACATTTTGGAACCTTTGAATGTTAAGGTGTTGTTCGGATCAATTTGTGCTCTAAAATACATAGCCCAAATTTGTAGCATTCGGTCATGAATAATTCTATGTTGTTTTTGCATTTGAATGAACTGATCATGTACCTCGTTATTTGTCCTTTCTTGTTGTACCTTCCTGTTTCTACTAGGTCGTTTGAACATCTTTTCAAAGTTTTGCAAAGCTTTCTCTCTCTTTTTTTTTTTTTTTTTTGTGCCATTACCCTAGTGAATCTAACTCTAGGGGACCTCTAAAATAAAGACAAACTTAAGAGACCAAAAACTTCCCTTATGTTAGTAATTGCTGTAAGTTCTTGAAAATGCTGCTGACATATGTTTCATGATGCTTCCATCATTTTTTCAAAGCCAATTCAAAACTTTTAAAATAAGCTTTGAAAATATGATGGAAGCATCATGAAACATGTCAACAGGATGTTCAAGAATTTCCAGCAATTACTAAGATAAGTGGAGCTTTTAGTCTCTAAGTTTGTTTTTATTTTAGATTCTGTTGCTCAATTGTTAACAGCTTCAGATTTTTCATTGAAACTAGGGGACATATCTAGGGCTACTCTAGGAGGGCACCATTGTGGAGGATTATCTCCTTTTGGCTACTTTGTCCATATTTTGTAAGCATCAGCCAAGTAATCTTCAGGAAATGTTGTTCTAACAATATTCTTTGGTGGTGATGGATAATAAGAGGAACTGCTGCTCTCGTCACTGACATGTAACGCTGAATCACTTTCAGTATCTTCATTTGTGACTTCTTCATCCACCATAAGAGTTCTATACTCATCAACATCTTCATCATGTAGCTGTTTTCTAATATGTTTGAAAACTATGTGATCTACCCTAGTTGGCTTTTCTTCTGAAATCCAGAAGACATGTGCTAACAACTTAACAAAACCAGCTGGTTTCATTTTGTAACAGCCTATGCATACCACACATCACATTCACCTCTAATACATCATAACTAGCAAACTGATTCCGTGTCTCCTTCTGTTGTGCTCCATTCCAATGGTGCATAGCACGTCCAAATATCTTTCCTTATGTTCTGAAACATAAAGTGGTTTCATTCAAAAGTCAACAACAACTATGGGTACTCTCCCTTGTAAGCTTTAACTGACCAGTTTACATTGTCAGTGGTGCTGATAGTGGCATGAGGACAGCCAATGACACCATATAACCCCCCATTTCATATTGCTATTTGTACACAAAACAAATTTAGTAAAATGCACTGTTTGGACCTATCTCTCAGTTTCTTATCTTATGAGGTCTTGTAAGAGGTGAGTCATAACTACTGACCAATGAACTGCTGACAGTTGCAATTCGGGACTAGAGGCATGGCTTTGTAATAAGGACAAGGAAAGGTGAGTGAGGGAGGACACCTGACCTTTTAGAAAAGCCATGTTTTAATTTTTTTTAATTTATTTCCAAATTCCTAATGACTATTATGGAAAAGGTTGCAATTGTTGCTTAAAATAAGCAGCATTTATTGGGTTACATGATTTTATGTTATAAGAAAAGCTTTAACTTTGTCCTTAGAATCACAAAAATGTGTGAAGCTTTACAGTAAACATAATGCAATATATTGAAAAATATAAAAACATTTAATCCTTCTACAAATGCTCCCTATATTTATACTGGAGTTAAAATTTGCATTGAAATATCTTTAAACCTGTTTTTCTATTACATTATAGTTTCTGCTTTTGAACTAAAGGCCTTCTTGTAATACCCACATGCAATGAACTGTCTTTCTTGGGTGGCATTAAAATTTAATTATGTTTCTGAAATTTGTCCAGCTGTGTTACCAGGTTGCAGTAGACCAATAATCTGGGCACGTGTAGTTTCTGATGTACATGACATGCTGTGAATCAAGCAACAGTTGAGTAACGATTTAATGAGCCATCAGAAATAATCAATAAGTACTTCTGTTTCATGCCGACATGTCATTGCTTATAACTATGTCCAGCCAGTAACCTGAATACTACTGTCATAGGAGAGGGAAAGAAGGGGAGGCTACGATGGCCTCATTAAATAATAATGATACCCTTGCATTTTGCTAAATTTGCTTTCTGTATCACCTAGCAGGCTGAAAAAACAAATTGCCCTCGTACATTTTACACGTGTTAGTATCATTTTACCCCATCATCCTCCACCCATCTGCATATAAAGCATGTGTTTTGCAAAACTCTTCAAAAGTGCTTTTCTGTAAACTAATGAAAAATAAAAGAAAATTACTCAAACTTTTTCAGTGCACTCATAGAGATATGTGTGTTTAAAAGATGACATCCTAGTCAGTATGTTTCCAAAGTTTCGAGCAAGATGCATTTGATATTAAGTAGCTCTGTTAGACCATCCATGTTAATAAATGATACAATGGTGATAGTTTACCAAACTGGTGAATAATTTGTTTTGTTGGAGAAATAAATGTACTTTGCAAAACTCACAATTAATGAATTATGCCTTTTGAAGAGGTAGATAATTTTCTATATTTCCACTGCATTTTGCTTCCTGTTAGTGTTCATTTTTACTTTCTCAACTATGTACACAGTTGGTGGAGAAAATACTGCATTTCACTCAAACATTTGATGCAAAATTTTGTTGAAAATACAGGTTGTGAGGCTCCCTGAATTCAAAATCCATGAAATCTTGTTTATCAGGATCTCGGTATTACCTGGATCACATTTGTAGATTGTTTTTACTTTCTCTACTGGTAAGTAGGAGAAGTATTGTATTCCACCCAAAAATTCAGTGTCGAGATTTCACCGGAAATATATGTTTTGAGATCCCCTGAATCCATAAAAAGCATAAAAAGGTCCGTGTGTGTGTCTGTGGACAGCATAACTCAAAAACAAAAAGTCTGTTAAAAACCAAAGTTGATATTTAAGTTTAATGTCTTTCAAGGATGTGACACAAAGATTTTGAAGAAAATAGACCCACCCTAAACTACCCTTTACATGGAAAATTTTTTGAAAATTTTGATTTTCTTGAAAATGACTTAACGACTTTGATTAAAATGTCATATGTTTGAGATATTTTTATGACAAATGAAATGTATATCTTGAATTTTCTGGCTATAGCCCCTGTAGCCGAATTTACTCTGGATGACTTTTGCATAATTGGTAAACCGTTAGAGATAGATCAAATCATACTACACAAAAAATGTAGATCTTGCTAAAATAACCCAATTTAGTTGAAATAAATTTTCTTGTAGGGTGAACCATTTCAGTGATATTCCTTGTTATGTGTGTGAGTTTCAGAAAACTTAAAACTTTCGTGAAATGGAACATCGTTGTTCATTTGTTTTGCATGTTAAGTGTGCAAAGAGAATGGAATCTCAAAGCTTTAAAAGATTTGACTATCGCTAAAAGGCTACTGTATTCTAAATATTCCCCTTGCACCAACGAGAAAATAAGCAATAAAATAATTTGTACAAATGTTTATCTTAACACGAAGAAGATATAGGAATAAGAGTTTGTAAGAATTGTTAGTACAAGAGTAGAGAAAGTCATGTGAGTGCAACACATCAGATTTTTTAAATATGTTCACATTAGATAATAAATTTAACTTGATACCAAGAGCGTAACTATAAGGATGCCAAATATTCTCGTTTTAGTTTGGTTCCTGTATAAATTTGTAATGGTCACGCAAATGCTTTATCATTAATAGTTCAGCTGGAGTGATGTCGGGCTGACACTCCAAATAATGTTTATCAGCTGGTGCACAGCAACTCCTAATTCAGCAGCTATTACTTTGTCTACTGGTAAGTAGGGGAAGTATTGTATTCCACCCAAAAATTCGATGTCGAGATTTCACCGGAAATACATGTTTTGAGGCCCCCTGAATAAAAAAAAAATCATTTTTAGAAAAAGGTCCGTGTGTGTCAGTCTGTCAGTCTGTGGACAGCATAACTCAAAAACGAAAAGCCGGTTAAAAACCAAAGTTGGTATTTAAGTTTAATGTCTTTCAAGGATGTGACACAAAGATTTTGAAGAAAATAGCCCCACCCTAAACTACCCTTTACATGGAAAATTTTGATTTTCTTGAAAATGGCTCTAACGATTTTGATTAAAATGTCATATGTTTGAGATATTTTGATGACAAATGAAATTTATATCTTGAATTTTCTAGCTATAGCCCCTGTAGTCGTAATTACTCTGGATGACTTTTGTATAACTGGTAAGTCATTAGAGATAGACCAAATCATACTATACAAAAAATGTAGATCTTGCTAAAATACACAATTTATGTCTCAATAAATTTTCTTGTAGGGTGAACCATTTCGGAGATATTCCTTGTTATGTGTGTGAGTTTCGGAAAACTTAGAACTTTTGTGAAATGGGTCATCGTTCTTCATTTTTTTATATGTTACGCGTGCAAAGAGAACGGAATCTCAAAGCTTTAAAAGATTTGACTATCGCACAAAGCCTACTGTATTCCAATATTCCCCTTGTACCTACAAGGAAATGAGCAATAACATAATTTGTACAAATGTTTATTTTAACTAACACGAAGAAGATATAGGAATAAGAGTTTGTAAGAATGGTTAGTACAAAAGTAGAAAAAGTCATGTGAGTGCGACACATCAGATTTTTTTTTAAAATGTTTCTTCTTTATCAATTCGTTTAATGGCATCCAACCTTTTACCCATTGGAACCACAACTTTCTCTCTTTTGTTTTGATGTCATTTCTGCTTCTGTGTGCCAGTGTTGCTGTGAAGGTGAGTGACTTTTATCTAACTTCACAGTTAAAAATTTCATTCGTCAAGAACTAATGCGCAATCTATAAAAATAAAAAGCAAATTGTGTATCTAGTTGTACGGTCAGCCATTTTATCTGTGCCCCGTGAGCCTGTTGTACCAATCCCAGTGCAACCAGAAAATCTTGGAACAGTTTTCATCCGAATCTGATTTAGAAGAGGGGCAAATTATGAAGGGTGACAGTGATTGTATACCAAAAATCGTCTGCTACAGAATGTGGGTATTTTAACCACAGTGAGTTTTTAGGCTCTAGACTCCAAGAAAAGAACATGCTTTGTCCAGAAACATCATTCTATTGGTACTGACGATGCAAAAGAAATTGTAAACCCTTTTTCTCCGACAATGACTATCTTGTATACTGCAAAAATGTGAAAGATCTTACTCTAAAACTTGAACTTCCAGATTATGATCCAAATGAATGGAGACTGTTCATTGATGCTTTGAAGCAAAGTTTAAAGGTTGTCGTTCTACATAACAGAAACGTTTTTGGTTCAGTGCCTGTTGCCTATTCAGTGATCCTCAAAGAATCATATGCAAATTTGCAACTGATGTTATTGCAAATGAATTACAGTGAACACAACTGGCAAGTTTGTGATGATTTTAAAGTTATTACTATGCTGATGGGTCAACAATCTGGGTTTACCAAATTTCCATGTTTCTTTTGCCTATGGGATAGCAGGACACGAGTTAATTACTGGACCAAGAAAGACTGACCACCTCAAGAAAATTTGGAAGTCGGCTCTAAGAACGTGTGCCAAAGCCTTGTGAGTCCTTCTAAAGTTCTCCACATTAAGTTCGGCTTAATGAAACAGTTTGTGAAGGCTTTAAATAAGAAAAGAAACTGCTTCAAGTATAATTCCCACTTCTCTCTGAAGAAAAACTACAATAAGATGTATTTAATGATCCTGATGTAAGAAAATTTATGTCTGATGTAGCATTTAAAAACACTATGGATGAAAAAGAGAAAGCAGCATGAATATCTTTCTGTGAAGTTGTTTCAAAATTTCAAAATTTCTTGGCTACAACAAGGATCCCAATTACCAAAACATTGTTGCTAACATGCTTGAAGCATATAAGGAACTTGGTCATAACATGAATGTGAAAATTCATTTCCTGTTTTCTCACCTAGATTATTTCCCCTAAAATTTAGGTTTTTTTGGTGAAGAGCAAGGTGAACGATTTCACAAGGATATTCAAGAGTTCGAAAGGAGGTACCAAAGATCCTGGAGCATAAGTATGCATGCTAACGATTGTTGTATGTTTAAGCATGAAATACCTGGAGACAAACATAAAAGGAAAAGGAACAGTGGGACTTTCTCAACTAAGTAGCAACAGGTATAAAATGTGTGTGATGCATTCCAAAAGTAAAGTAAGGCAAAACAAAGCAAAGTAAATAAGACAAAACAGAATAAAAACACTTCAGTGACATGTATGAATAATCATACATATAATTTCAATAAGTTCTGTATATTTTATATTGTTTTTGTTTAAAATAAAAATGTATAATGAGAAAGTTTGTGGTCAGATTTGCTTAATTCTACAATACATATACAGGATGTAAATGAATAGCACCGCATGAATTTTTCTGGTAATAGAGGGTTCATAGACAATCAATTTGAGATAGGAAAGCAATTGTCTAGGACGTCAAGTTAATAAGTTATACGTACTCAAAGTAATTTGAGAGTGTGACCAATAAATCATAACCAGAAAGAAATATATCAATATTATCCACAGGAATCAAAATAGTACTTATTAGGAACTTAGTGAAGCCTGTTAGCCATCTCTCCTAAGAAGCACTTCTAAATTGCACTACGAAAAGCGCTTGAATTGAAGACTTCACATGTGGCTGCACATCACTGCAATGGATAATAAGTTGTGGCGAGCAGCTACAGAAATATAGGGCACTTCTAGAGCATGTGCTCTGGCTGCGCGGTTATGTCGACAGTCTGTGGATCTAATGATACCGAGAAGTCAAGTTCAAATCCGACAAGGGGATGTTTTTTTTTCTCCTTTTTTTCCATTTTGAGAGATATGTGCGTTTGGTTTAAAGTAGCAAAATATGACCATCATATGCAATGCACAGAGTAGTGTTTACTTGTGCTTCTTTTCACATCTGATGACTTAGGCTGGAGGTTTATGTATTGCCATTTTTCTGAAGCTGACTTTGTCCAAGTCAATAAGAGAAATTTTCCTTCCAACAGTTGACCTGCTGTAAACAGTTAATAAAATGTTGAACCAAGTAATAGCACAAAATACTACAACTCCCTAAAGAGACGCTGAATACCTATGTGTTAGCATGAGAAACGTCTAATACTGCCTATAGGTGACCTTGATAAGCCTGGAAGGCACCAACACAACCATGTGGTGACTGTTTCCTACTCGAGTCACCCATGTCTCATTTCCTATTTCCTTCAGCTCACAATAACATTGTGTTAGGCTTGAACTATCTCATTTAAGTGAAAACGAAATTCTCAGTGTGTACCTACTATTTAGGTCATGCAAATGTAAATAATAGTTAAACATACTTGAAACAAAAAGTTTAAACATTAGTTAAACGAAAAATGACAATTAATGTTTTGTGTGAATCAAATTAGATTAAGCATATGCTTATGAAGAAGGAAAGAAAAAAGAACATAAAAAACGTGGGGTTGTGGGTATTTGAACCTGCGCTTTTAGTACATGTGTAACTTTGCATCCGGGCACCATAATCATTGTGCTTAATAGACAGGCTATGAAATTTGCCTGCTTGTTTTCTCATCATGCGATATAGCTGCAGTGGACATGATCAGTGGCATGCATACCCTCAAACAATTTTAAGGCACGGTTCTGTAAAATGCGTCATGAATATTTTGTATCTTAATTTTAATCTTTTTTTTTTTTTAAATTTGACTTATTCATATTCAAAAATGCTTTTGTAAATATTTAAGAAAATGTTAATCTTTGCTATTCCTTATTGTAAGAGTATAAACCTAATGTATCTTTGTATTCTGGATCTTTATGGTCACCTGAAATGTCAGGCAGATGTCACAATTTTTGTTTGTTTGTGAAATATATATAGACCATAGGTTTCCTATCTGAAATTGATTTCCTATGAACCGTCTTATCACCAGTAAAATTCATGCAGTGTTATTCATTAAGAAAAAACCTTACGTGATAAAAGTAAACGGATTGAAAATTCTGATTCAGCTCGTCAACATTATACAGAATCACATTATTTACTTTAGGCAACAAACAAAATGTTTAAATTTGCGGGCTAGTGTAACTAATAGCTAGAATATTATTTGATGGTCGCAGACTATATGTCTTTTCCAAAGCAGTTAATCTGATGCCTTGATAATGGGAAATCATATTCACCAGATTCATTGTTTTGTTGTATATGTTTAGGGTTAGTGTATTATAATGGAAAGTAAATAGCTTTTATGTTAAGTAAGTATGGGATTAAACAGGCGGTACAAAGATTTAAAATGTCATTTACTCTGAATATCTAAAAATAACTTGACCTGATTCTTTCATCTACAAAGGGTATTCATAACTATGCAACATTTAGAAAACTTAGAAGATGTCAGGGGAGGCTAAGGAAGTTAGATGTTCTACTGACGTTTCACATACTTCTACGTGAATATCAGGAGCTTTTCCATGTTATTAGAAGTAGCCAGGTCTGTGTGAAATTACAATTATAAGAGGTAAAGGGTAGGATTCACAATAAAACTCTTTTCAACCATTGTACAATAGTTCCCTAATGAATTAATAAATTGATTTAAGTTGTCATTGAAGTTTAAAATGCTACTTGTGGAACATAGGGCAGCCAGCTAGTAATTATATAAAGGGAGAAAATTGTGTCCAGCATAACTTCAGAAAACACTCAAATGATGGCTACAATTGTAACAAATGAGAGGATTATTTTTCTTATTGGTTAGATACAGTACCATTTCCAGAATGACCAAATTGGTGGACTGGAGATGGGGAATTTTCATCCACACCAATTTGCTCCTTATTGTATTTGTAACCTGAAGTTTTCTGTATTATGTAAAAACTGTGTAGCCTTTATGTGATTAAATAACTGCAGGACCAGACAGAAGGTACCTATTAAAGTGTGAAAAAATTTCACCAACTGTTACAATCTAAAAATTACTTGAACATTCTGATAATTCACAAATAAAAACATGTATAGGATATTGTGACAAACCTACTGAGAATCAAATTTGGTGTGCAGATGGTGGTGACCTTCAGTGTCAACTGACTGTCTGGAGGAAAAGATATGGAAACAGCAAGAGGCTTCCCACCTGCATAGCCACCAATAGATATCATGCCCTCCCGCCCCCCAAAAAAACTTTTTCAGCCCATGGGAGTTATTTTTTATCAGAAATATTGATTCTACAATGCCCTTAAGTTATTTGTTGGTAAATATAAGATTTAAGCAGTAAATTAATGCCACATTGACAAGTAATTAGACGTGAATTAGATGTATTAAATAGGTGCAAATATTACATACAAAATAATATAGTCTAGCATATTGTAAGAAACAAACTTAAAATTTCAGTGTCCACATCAAATTTAAATATTTAAAATTTGAAGTGAAATCATTGCAACATATCATGTAATCTAAAAAGACTGGCTGAAACTGTCAATATCAGCTGAGCACTTTTGAACAACAGTTTGATATATTGAATTGCCTGTTCTTGCTGATGATGTTATAATCACCTCAACAAACCTCACTTTAAAGGCAAGTTAATGCTGTATTTACAATATTGTTAAATGATTGTCTTTCTTGGACCAAAGCTGATCTCACATGGTCCTTGAAAAACAATAATTTACTAAATCTTCTCACCTGAAGTTAGCAGAATAATAAGTTAGCAGCTTTTATTAGATCAACACATCGTCATAATTGGAAACTTATTTCAGTTTTGTCATAAATAGTGATATACCTCTACTTTAATTTTGATTAATAAACAAGGATGTTAAATATATTACATAACTGGTAGGGTAGTGAAAATTATGAGTGCAATACAAAGTTCAGGAGACAGAGATTGTAATTTCAATTTATAAGATTCATTGAGAAAAAGAAATGAAAGCCCTTTCTTTTCCCTTGACTGATCAGATCCAGAAAAGCAGCTGTATACACTGAGTTACACTTTTGTGTTTATTTGATAGGATTATACTCTGGGTAAGTTTAATTTTGTTGGTTTCATCACTGTAACCAAAAGTTGTGTTATTCTGACACTTCAAAAGTCCCAAAAATTTCCATTTCTTCATACCAAGAATTCATTTGAGATACAATATTGTCTTTGATTACATCAAAAACTAATTTTTAAAATGTTTCTTCTGGAAGCAAAATGACATATTTGATCTATTATCAAGACATGGACCATGGCTGTAATTCAATAACATGTTTGTTAAATACATTTATGATAGTATTACTAATTCATTGCTTTGCTTGTATGAATTTGCTCTCATGAATTTCCCATTTATCTCCTTTGCTGTAAAAAGGCATAGTTACATCAAAATCAGAACATTGTGCTCTGACACATCTAGAGTTGCATCACAATTCAGTGAAAAACACAGAGATTCCTGCCTCTGTTCTAACATTTTGTAACACCACGTGAAGATCAAAGTTCATTCTGGGCTCTCCAAGATAAGTGATGTGATATCTTTTTATGTTCTTCTTGATAGGTTTTTACTTCTGGTAGTCTGTGTATTCTTGACCACCTCCGTAGTGCAGTTGGTAACATGCTTGCCTCTAGCGCAGAGGATCCAGGTTCGATCCCCGGTACCAGCATGGAGATTTTATCTACTCTGGGAGGTTTGGCACGGGGTGCACTCAGCCTCGTTAGGTCCCAGGGGACCAATTGAGGAGCTACTTAATGGAGAAGTAGCAGCCCCAGGTCAAGAATGCCATATAACTGGCCGGGAGGGCTCGGGGGGCGCTGACCACGTCCCACCCTCCAGTACTGCACCCCACCAATGACGCCTGTAGTGGGCATAGGTGGGGGATGCGGTGGCTGGATGGCAAGCTTTGGCGCTTCAAGGGCTGTTGCGCTAGTGCTTTTTTTTTTTTTAAGTTCTGTGTATTCCCTTAAAAATATGTGATATTTAGAAAGCAATTCAATTTCATCCAAGATGTTTTCATTATCTGGTTCTCATAAATTGTAACTCCTACCCCTAAAAGGCAAATTTCTTGAGGCTAAAATGGAAGTGATATCTAAAACCCTTTTTAAGAGCTCAAGTAAGAAGTACCCTTCCTTCAACAATAGTCTCTGGAACATGGAATCAATGCCACTACCTAAGGCTTTGTTCATAATATCTTCATGCTAAATAATTATTTTATATGGTGATTTGTTTCATGTACAGAAAGAGTAGATTAGGGCACTTCCCAAGTTGTTATTGTGTAGTAAAATCCTTAATCTACTTTAGCTAACCAAGATGTAACAGGCTTTTTGGAAGCATTCTGCAGTAGTATACATGGCTGAAAGAAAAAAATTTATTTTCTGACTGCCACTCCATACTAGCAAATACTTTTTTCACTTGAAATTTGCATTTAAGCATTTGGAATACAAGTGATACTCAATAAATTTTCTGCATTTGTTTGTTTATATACTGTTAACATACTCTAATCAATATTTGAAAGGCTTTGCCCGAGACTTTTGTCTCTATCATTTTAGTTAATGGTAATAGGCATTACCCAAGATTGCATAGGTTATAGTTGTTAGATATAGTAACTGGACTTCTGCTCTTCATTGTCAGCTGGGAGGACACATACATTTGATCATATTTCACATACATTTGGTTCATTTCTTTGTGTTTCTATTTATGTTGAAGGAACACTTCCATTAGACACTACATTATCTTTTGGTAAAAGATAGAAGTCAATAGAGGCATGGAATGGTGTGTAGACCCGTAGAATATGAAAAGGAATAGCAGGGTTAAATCACGTCACAGTGTAAATACTAGGAGTGGTTAGACAAAGATGTAAGCTTGCAAGAGTGGCAAGGTCATGACTTCCATACATAACTGCCCCTCTGGACAGCCTTCTGTAACAACTGTAACTTGGGGAATAATGGAAAGGTGGAGCATCCTCAACGGGCCAGAAGATAGCCAGAGCAAGATGGATCAAGGAGGTGAGACCAAGTTCCCTGTGCATCACCACTATAGGTGTCAAGTGCACGTACCCGCCACAAGTTGAAGTGATTGAGGCAGACCTGTAAGGGTAATAGGTGCCATTAGTAGTTGTGTTCCATAGAAAGATGTATGTAATCATTCCCTGTAGTACAGCCTGTACAAGCATAAGAGTACCCTGGTGTGGGAACCCCAGTTTTTTCACAATAACTTGCGAAAAAAGTGGAGCTTACTGTCCAACCTGCGATATAAGCGGGAGATACATACCTGCCAGTATAGCCAACAACCAAATGTGAAACCCAAGAAGGTATACATGGTAACTTTATGTAACTGTTGGGTGCCCCAATGACCTGGGGATAACAAACCTGGTGTAGGGGAGGAGAAAAATAAAAAATAGCAGCTTTCTCGAGATTCATCATGAGGCCACAAGAGTGTCCACCCTTTGAGCACAGGTGCTACATTATTTAAGGAAGTACGAGGGTGAGCTACATTGCCGTCAGGCATGTGCAGGACAATGTCATTCGTAATCACCAGAAAACGAGCATGGGGTAGAATCATCTCCATTTCTACGATGTAAATCAGAAAGAGGAGTGCATTAAGCCAGGAACCTTGGATCAAGCCCTCACTGGTAGTCCTAGGATCTACTGCAGTACCGCCAGAACCTACTGTAATATGGCACTCACCAAAAGCTGATACAGTAGGTGGCAAGACTGAGCCGGGAACTTAAATGGACCAGGCGTATAAAGAGTATAGGCAGGGAGATATAATCAAAACTCGTGCGATGTCCAGAAAAAGTACTTCAAGAGCAGCATGTGCCTTAAAAAGTAAGTAAAAATCTCACCAGAAGAGACAAGCTATCCAAGGTAGAACGGACTATGTGGAAACCATTGTACCATTTGGGGAATAAGCAACCGTGCTCCATTCAATATATATAGCAAAGAAGAACGTGCTCCTTCCAAGAAGGCAGCAGCTGCCTGAGTCCCTAGCATTGCGATGGAGATCTCATCAAAACCAGGAGAGGTGGATGTAATAACAGATAGGCAACAGCAAACTACGACCGTGTGAAAAGCTCCAGCTAGGGGTCCGCAGTCGTGGAAACCAGCGAAAGTATAGAGGATGGAGGAGGAGGTGGTGGTACCGAGTTAGGTGTATACAAACATAAAAAGTTAGTGAGAACATCGCGATCCACAGGATCATTAGGCTGCGTGTAGCCCGACAAGTCTCTTGACTGAGCGAAGATACCGTCTGTTTGATACTGCCCATAAGCAGCTAGGGACAACGTACGCTTATAAGCGGTCATTGCCTTTCTGCGGAAAAAAAGTTGTTTAACGACGCTGTCAATTGCCAAGATCACATCAGCCTCGCCGGTGAGCTGGAATTTCGTCCCGCAGTTCTTTTACACGCCAGTAAATCTGCTGAGATGGAGCTATCGTTTTTAAGCACAAAAACAATCGATTTGGGCCAGATTTGAACCCGTGATCTTGGGATCAGTAGGCCAGCATCTAATCGACATCCTGGTAAGAGGAATAGCACTGTCGATTCAAATGTATATTTTAGATTACCCACCTGTATAGCGTACAATAACACTTACAGTAAAATTAAGCCGTAACACCGCAAGCTGTCAAAAGTCAGAGCGTTCACGTGCTCTTTTGCTCTTAAACAGCCACCGCCACTGGGAATGATGCTGGTGCTGATAAGGATGAGTATCCAGCTGAAATTGAATTAGAAGCCAACGAAACAATGTTAGTAGAACCTTCACAACGCAAATAAAATACCGTAAAAGTTTGCATTATTGTGCAATAAAATACATTGCACCAGCTTCTGTTGCACGCGTTAGTTGTATTGTTGCAAATAAGCATTATTGTTTTGCAGCAAGGGTATGTAAAAAGACCCGGCAGAGGATATAAGTCGTACCCGGACTTCGAGAGTGAAATTTTGGTAGAAAGTGCGGCTTATTTTCGGACCAATACCATACATACACACAAACGTTTTTTAAAGGGAGTCTTGAAACATGTATTTTGGGTGAAAACTCGGTGCCGAATTATTTTTTGATGGAATACAATATTTCCCTTGTTTACTCTGAGTACGTAGTACAGAAAGTAATGTGTTGTAATTCTATTTTTTTTTTTTTTTTTTTTCGCTGTTTTTGCCACTACATACTCGCAGTCATGAGCCCTGTAATATGATGTGCCGCCGTCATTGTTGAGTAATCCAAACTCATAAAATACCGACGGTCAACTAGATGTGTTGCGAGTTGTAATACAAATACATCTGATAAAAAAAACCTCCGGTATTTCTAAATTAGGGACCTAGATTTTGTAATTCCCTTGTGGCAGTAGATAGTGCCAGCAAACGGTTGGTTTAACAGATAGCTAATAATGGGAAAGTGGGGGAAGCTTGAGAAGAATATAAATAGCAATGGGAAAGTCTTCCGATACTAAAGGTAATAAATGTACAACTAGTTTACTTACATTGCCAAAATGAGAAACATGGAATGTTAGTCCGACTCAGATTGTATTAATTCTGTGCTTCACTGTATCATAATCCTATACTATAGAATGTAATGTGAGGTCTGGCGTCTATTATGCTGTCATATGTATGCAGTCACAAACAGGACAAAATATAGACATTCCGGAATTGGCGAGTCGACTGATTAGGAATCTGGCCACCGTGTTCCAATTGCAACACTCTATTGAGTGGATGTGATTACGTGTGGTAGTCATCGTGTGCAACTTCTTCAAAATTGTTCTTACTGATTAGCTTGGGTATATTTGTGATTTATTTCCTTTGATCTTCAGTGCTCCATGTCAGTACATCCACTGGCATGTAAAATAACTCCTGGGGACGAAATTCCGGCACACCGGCGACGCTGATGTGTTCCTGATAATTGATAACGTCGTTAAACAACAAAATAATTTAATTTTAATTTCAGTGCTCATTCCTGTCAGCGATGTGTGCGTTTCCAGCTAACCAGTTCCTGACGAATGTACTCATTGTAGTGGTTCTTCTCTAGCATAAATTAATCTATAAAGTTCATCATAAGATTCTTTCCTTAGGGCTGATCTTTGAAAACAAACGTCTTATTCTCTAAGAATATACTCAAAATTTGATAGTATTTCTTAGTTTGCATGTTAGCACACTTTAGTGCAGAGAATGACAAAAGCATTTGACAAGAATTATCTTAGGGCCACCTTTCATTTACGTGTGCAATGATTTTTTCTTTCCACAAACGTTAGATACTTCATCAGTAGCAAGATCATAGCATTTGTTTAAATCGTCACCTGCTGTGTTCCTCTCACGAAAATGTGGATTTAAGGAATGCGAGACATTAAGAATTTTTTTTTATTATTATTTAAAGGGGAGACAGAAAGAGAGTTGGAAGGGAGAAAGAGTTGGCTTATTACGCCGGGATATAGATTTATTGGGGAGGAGTGTAACGTTGTCATGAGGTCCCGCATAGCACCCTCGGTAGTGCGGGTATGCTGGCCGACCGGAGTCGACTTTAATTTGTGGTTACCGGGTGGCAGCCATGACCAGGCCCTGACTGACACACACGGGTAGTTCTTCGTATGGAGGGAAGTTGGTCGTGAATCGGCGGAGGCTGCTATGTGGGTTCCGGTGAACGGCGATGACTGTGGTGGCACTTGTTATTCAGGTGGTGGAAAGAATGCGCTCTCGTCAAGTCCGGAGGCAGTGCAGAGCCTTCCTCTGCACCGGTAACTGCACGGGGAGTTGTAGTGGTGGATGAGTCCATATCTCTTGAAGAGTGCTATTTGTTCTGGTGTCGGAATCTTGCGTCCTTCTGGTAGTGCGTTTGGCGTTGTGGGTTGTGACCAGGGTTGGTTGTGTTGCGTTGCAGGAGCTGGCGATGTAGTCCAGGGTTGGCGATGTTGTACTGCAGGTTGAGACGAGGTAGTTCGGGGTTGACTGTAATGATCTCGGTCATGTGCTGTTGGTAGTAGAGAGACTTGTGTGCTGGCTTCATGGGTCAGGGTTGGAGTTCGGTCCTCGATTCGGTGAAGTTTGCGCAGAATGGAGTCTAGGGTGGTTGTGTTGTCAAGTGCAGCGGTTGTGTCGCGAAGTTCTGCTAGTAGTTCTGCTGCGGAGTTGAAGCCGGTGGTGTTGTGGAGAAGTTGTCGGTGGATTGTTGTGAGTCCGTTGCGGTAGGTCCGGCGGAGACAGTTCGTCTTCTTGTTGATTTTCTGGACGTCGGTGCTGAGGGATGTGAGGCGGTCTGTTGTGGAGTTGCGTAGTTGACGTCCTTCGTCGATGATGGTTTGGAGTTGAGTCGTGATGGTGGCTGTGGAGTTGGCTATGGTGGAAACTGCGGCGGTGAGTTGAAGTGTGGCTTCTTCCAGTCTTTTCAGTCTTTGTTGGAGGTTTTGTAGGTCTTGCTGAATGTCTTCGGTGTCATTCCGGGGCAGTGATAGTGGCGGCGGCGGATGAGGAGCGGACTGTTGAGACGATGAGCGTCGTTGCGTAATAGGAACTGGTCTGCGGCGAGGTTGTGAGTCTGCGATGGCTGGTGTAGATTGCAGGGTGTTGGCCTTTGGATAGAGAGGGCACTGCGCCTGACCCGTAAAGTGACCGAAGCCATTACAGGTGGCGCAGTACCGACGTCTGCGGCGTAGGTCGTGCCTGGTGCAGTCCTGTGTGAGGCAGTAAGCCCCACAATAGTGGCACCTAGGAGCAGCGTTGCAAATGGTGTTGTCGTGGCCAAAGCGGCAGCAGCGGCGGCAGGGCACATGTCTGGAAGTTCGTGCTGGTTCGACGAGTAAGCGCCGTCCGAGTAGGGTCAGGCCCGTTCTCTGGGCGGCTTCACTGTCCGTGGTGTCGGCGAAGACGATTCTGATGAGTGGTGTGGGTCCCCGGGAGGTGATGATGCGAATGGCTCTCATTGCTGAGGGCCACTTCTGACGTGCTGCATGTAGAATGTGTCTCTCGGGGATATCCCGTGGTACACCTCGCATAATAACACTGACCCCTTGCGTGGGGCCACTGTGTGCAGGCGGTGATGGTGAGTTGTCTGGGAGACGGGCTGAACTCCGCGGTGATGAGGCCGGCAACTCCGGTGTTGGCACTGCCACTGCCATTACCGGGGAGCGGAGGCGCTCGACTGGCCGGCTCTCTAGCTGCGGAGTGGTAGTAGCGGCGCAAGGTGTGGTTCCTGACGAAGATGAGGTGACTGTGCTGGCTGCATCAGTGTTCTCAGTTGTGGCGATGTTTATTGGTTCCCGGGCCGATGGAACTCCATTGCCCGGTGAACGCGGCGATTTCCGGCGCTGTTGAGGTGGCGCGTTGTTAGAAGAGGCGTTCTGCGAAGGTTGCGGTGGTGTTGAGGTCTCCGGGGCCGGCACTCTCACTGCCTCCCCAAGAGGTGCCTCGGTGACGGTGGATTGTGCTGTTGCAGGTTGCCGTAGCGTTGAGGTCTCCGAGGCCGGCACTCTCACTGCCTCCCCCAGAGGTGCCTCGGTTGCGGCGGAGATTGGCGCTGAAGTTCGGCGTTGTGACTTCTTCTTTCCCATGGCGTCCCTCTCTCGACTCTCACATTAAGAACGGGCTAGACTTTCATCTAATCAATAAGGTCCAGCCCTCTCAGAAAACATGTGTTCTTGTGCTGGTAATGCTGGAATACTAACGTTACGCGATATATGTATTTAATATACTACTCGCACACTTTATCTTGGGTTCTCAGATGGCATCGTTGACAAAGAAGGCAGCAGACCTTTTAATGCCTTTTACACAGCCGTACTTTAAATTAAGGAAGACTGTCAGCTGTAGTTTCCGCAATGGTTGTTTTTTTTTTTTGTTTTTTTTTTTTTTTTTTTTTTTTTCTAAGTTAGCCAACGGCTGAAGCAAAGAACTCGTGTAGGATTATGTTGATATTGATGCTTCTGGATTCGCTTCAGCTATTTGGTGCTTAAAGTTACTATTTGAGGTAAAGGTAAGCCGGTATGATGACATAAGGGAGCAGCAACAAACAACGCAATACACTGAAATGCGCAAGTAGTATCACTGGAGTATGGACAACGATGCTCAGTTGCTACTTTGACAAATCCTTCTTGATACCCACCGTTCTTAGCAGTAGATTCCAGGACTCAAGATAAAATGTGCGAGTAGTAGGTAGATCTATTTATGACCTCATGCTGAATTTCCAAGCAGTGCATACTGTCTCCACTTATCCTTCTAGGAATCAGAACAGCTCACAGAGATGGTTTTGTCAGGCGCCTTCTTTAAAGATCCAAAGCAGTCTTTCATATGTATGCCTAAAATTATTTTATTCTTCCTTTCGCTAAAAACTGTACAATAGAAACAAATCTGTTTGGTGCATGCAACGTCTGCAAATTCATCTGTGATAAGTGAATATGGGGAACTGCTTATATCCCGTACTAAATCTGGCATAAAATATTGTAACAAAACGGCAAAATGTAATATCCTGTTACTTTCCTATCACTTTATTCTCCTCTAAATTTTTCTACAAATTCACAATTTTTTTCTCGTTTCTAACACAGTTTACGGTCTTTTCTGTTATTACAATTCACAATTGTTCTTCTGATACTCTCAGTCTTTCAGTGTCTCCATTTTCTCTGTCTCTTATATCTTGACTATTACGATAAAATCACTCCACGACACATATGTACTTACTGACAGGCTGGTCAACTTACTCTCAAAGCTAAAAACTAAGTGTACACGACTTGCACAACTAAAGAACAACTCAACTCTAACACGCACTGCTACTGCACTCACTGGATTTTTTATTCAAGTGGAGGAAATATTCATTTACGGAGCCCCATGCGTTGGGATGGCACAGAGGGAGACTGTGGGCCTCACCCGAATGTACTACTCCCCTAAAAAAACCTCCTCCGGAGAGTATTCAGGGAAGGATTTCGACAGTACCGCCTAAAGCACCTCTGAATTCGGGGTGAAGGTATATCGGCCGGTCACTTGGGTCTAAGTCAGGTGAAAGTGGGTGCAAGGACGCAACCATGATCATGGCCCTGATTACGCCCTTAGGAACTTAAGGTGGTAATAAAGGAAGTAGGTGATGTAGGTATTGAAGGAGTCATTTGGTGTTGATGCTGCTTCCGTCGTCCACGACCGTGTGTTGGTAGAAGCGCCTTTAGTGTGCCCGTGATGGATGGAAATGTCGTCCGGCGGAGGCCGCCTCTCCAGCATCCTCAGGAGAGCTGCCACCTGTTCCTTTACGAGTCTTCGGAGCGACAGGCGGTGTTCTTCCATCTTCCGCTCGAGAGCCCTCTCGGTGCGGTTCACGTTGAACTTGTTTGGAACGGAGAGATTTAGGTATTGTAGCACATCGTGGTTGTCAGCAAGCATTCCCCTGAATTCGGACATCTCCAGGGCGGCGATCTTTGCAGTGATAGTAACTAACTCTGCCTGAATCCTTCAGCTTTTGGAGGATTACGGGAACAGAGGCGTTGTGCGGTCCGGCGGCTGTCGGTTCGGCTGCAGGCGGGCTCTGGTCTAAACTGCCCTGAGGCAGGCGGACCTGGCGCTGGCTGGAGTCGACCGTGGCCCTCCACTGTGGTGCTGCGTTGTGTTGCCGCGGACGCATCGAGCAGCAAGCTTGCCCGGTGTAGTGGTCATGCCCCCAACAAGAAGCACAGAAGCGTCGTCGTCGTGTGAGGTCGTGCTGGAGGCAATTGGCGGTATCGTTGAGGGCACCACAGTAGTGCCACCTCGCCGTTGCGGTGCAGCTTATGGTCCTGTGGCAGCATGGAGCGGAAAATGATGTTTCCTTTCAAATAAATCAATTTTGAAATATTTGCCATCGCATTTTTATATTTAAAGAAATGTGCATGAAATATTGCAATTTATGCGTGCGTTTTAAATATAGCTAATGTAAATTTATAAAACTGTAGAGCTTACCTCAACTCAGAAGGTACAGCGCGCCACTTTTACATGAAGAAACGATAGCGATAATTTAACGGATGGCAAAGATACTGGACTGGGCATAAGAAAACGAGGACCTAAGAGATGCAGTTACAAGATTCGGCGTACATGGATTTTCATCACAAAATACGTAAAGATAAGAAATTCCATGAGCCGGATCAAACGTGCTGAGAGACACAGAGATATGTACATACACATGATACAAGTCCTGTAATCGTTATAATGCAAGTGCTCTAATGGTAATCTCACTGACTGTCCTGGACAAAGATTGGAGGAAGGTATAGAATGCTTACTCGGACGCACCTTATTATAAATTACAATAAATAAATTATAATAATTATATAAATATAATGCTAGTTTTTAAAGGTACTGTACAAACAAATTCCCTAATATGGAAATGGAAGTTGGATGTCGCTACCTTTCGTGTATGGTATCTCCAGTGCAACTGTAGCCCTGAGTAAGTCAGTCATGAATTCGTTACGCATAGTGCGAACACTCCGAAATGGCTTTGCCATTAGTGCCTTTATTTAGTCATGTTTCATCCAGTCATTAATCAGTTTTTTTTTCTTCCTTGGCCAAAAATAAATAATTTGCTCAGTAAGTGTTACAATGACTCCCTCTCTCTCTTTCCAAAGAACATAGCTCAACCAATGCTCTTTGTACCAATTGCAAGAGTGTCGTGGTGGTGAATGTCTTTTCTGTATTTTACTGTGAAGGAATTTTCTAACTTGAAAAGTATGCTGTTATTTGCAGTTAAAAGGGAAATAAGCTATAGAATAGGTGTTCAATGTTTGTAAATTTAGTCTTTAATTACTGTTCGTGTATTACCGTAGTCATATAATGATTATTTGAAATCCTTTTGTCTTTCAGTTTGCTGTCCGTCTAAGTTCTTTGAAATTCTGATGAAGGATAATATGAGCGTTTACGTGTAAGGACAAAGCTTGGACATTTAAAAAAAATAGGAAAATGACGGCACACGACCAAATTAGGGCAATGTTGGACCAACTAATGGGGACAGGGAGGAATGGTAAGTCATACATAAAGTTAAGATAATATTTCATTTTTAGATAAAATGAGTCAAGCTCTGTAAATATGACGCTCTAATGTGGCTGAGGAAAATGGCGACGACTTGACATATTGACGCAAATTTGAGACTACTCCTTCCTCATTTGAGGAACAGGTTAACCGCTTGTTCGACTAGTATTTATCGCTCGAAAATAAATTGCATCATATCTGTTCTGAAAGCTCTAGGGAATGTACCATGAGCATCCATACTATGTGATGCCTGTAATGTAATACGTGTCAGAAATTGCCTGTATATAATGTTGTACGGAAACTCCCCCGGTCTAACAGTTATAATTTGTTACATTGTAATGTTGGGTGTAAAATGGAAGGACATAATTTCAACCAGTTCATCGGTGGTTTATGTATGAAGCATGTATTGAAGGCATGAGAATGGACTCCTAAAATTAGAACTTATTGCTTTAGAGTTTTCTCAAATATATATTTAAAACAGCGATCACGTTGAGTGTTGTATCAATTTTGTTGATTATATGCATTTAACTGGTTAGGTATTGTATGTACAAGATCCAGCAAGTTGGAATATACATTCATAGCCATTTTTGGTAAATGGGCTTGACAGTGTCTCACAGGAGTTGCCGTATTAGCATTCGGTTGCTAATTATATTATTCTGATGTGTCTTGATATATTCTGACATACCTCTATGCAGCAAATTGTTGGCCTGTGTAGCTCAATTGGCTAGATGTTAGTCTATTGATCCCAGGGTCATGGGTTCAAACCTGGCTCAGATCAATAGTTTTCAAGTATACTTTAAAGCAATGGACCCATATCAGATTTATAAGATGTAGAAGAGCTTGTGCAGCAGAAATTCTGATGCAATAACAGCACAGATTCTATGAACCTCTCAAAACTGCATATTCAAATCAGACATGTTTATTGTTGTTGGGCATATTTCATTATTGACTCAGATTTACACGTCACATGCCTTTCGTGTTTTCCATGGTCTAGGCGTAGCATACTATTTTCTATAGTGCTGCCAAAATAAGAAAGTCACTTGAAATACACAAATGCTCGTAGTGGCTGTATGTGGCCACAGAGAATGCCTGATTGGTTCCTGTGCGAAGCTCTGAGGAAAAAAACTAAATAGATCCACTCTTTAATGTAACTGCTGTTTTGCTGATGTTTTTTTTTACATTAGCAGTATCGATTTTAGTGGCTTTCTTAGACTAGGTTGCACTGCATGTGCTAGCTGCCACTAGCAGACGATTTTCACAATGCTTTTTCAACTACACTAGTTTTTGTTGCCAACACACTAAACACTCGCGTGCACGTCTGCTGATCTATACTGCCAGCACAACTCCATACAATTATTGTGTACAATATCGTTATTGCCCACACAGATATATCGCTAGCAAGACTCCATACTATTGTTGTGTGCATTATTGTGTACATTATCGTTATTGCCTTGTTACTGGGTCCACGAAATGCTGGCTCATTTTTTTTTATTTTCGAGTGGAGAAAAGATCCATTTAGAGCCCCATGCACTGGAATAGGGGGGACTGTAGACTTCGCTCTAGGGACCACCCACTAAAAAAACTCCACCGAAAGTTCTGCATTAACACCGATTAATTAACACTACTTAATTTTTGTTTTGGGGTGTAGCACGGCATCACATTCCCTGTATAGCATTCGGGTTCTCAGCAACTGTCATTTCCCTTCTTATTTGGTGCAGAGTATAGGACATCCCTGCAAGTTTTCTTCTTCTTTACCTGATTACCCTCTATGGAGTATTTACACCCCCTAGGACTTACAAGCCTGTTCCTAGGGTTAGATGCCTGTTGGGGAGCAGAGGAACCTATGGGTTGGATAGAGTGAAGACCTGGAAGTAGCTGGTCAGCCAAGCACCAGGTATGGTAGTGAGGAACAGGATGATATGAAATGCAGCCAAAATTGATGAATGGAAAGGTGATGGAGCAATTGGTGGAATGAGTGGCGTGAGAACCCGGAGAAAACAAGCCCAGGTGCCACTTCGTCCACCATGAATACCACATGCGGATTTCTGGAATCGGATCCAGGCCGCCTAGGTGATAGGCAAATGGTCTAATAGCTCAGCCACGGCACTGCCCCTAATTAAGCTTTACCGTTTTAATCTCAGACTTTGCAAGATTTACAACCAAAAAAATACAATATTGGAGTATCACTGTGCACTTTGCATCAGCTTCTTTGATGTTCACTTTTTGGAGTTTGAGAAACCTGCAGTGTTACCCCTCAATGATATCTCCATCCGTTAGTGATATCACTACACCTGCACTGCTATTAAAGAAATACATACTCCTGTACTTGTTAAACTATATTCCATGAAGACCTTGTATCCCTCCGTGATAACCTGGTATTCGTATCCGCTGCGACTAACACAAACAAATGCCTTGTAGACTCACACCTCGTGTTTATGATGTAACAGAACAATATTTAATCGGGCATTTTAAGAATAGCGTTGCTATCCCACTATCAAGTAGTCTTTACCAGAGTTATCATACATCTTGAAAACTCGAAGATAAATCGCCAGTATTTAAGGAACTGCATTTTGTAGTGTGATTTGGTTTCAGTGTGTTGCGTGTTAGTGGTTGATGGCTTATGTTTACGTCAAATCTGGGCCTAAGAGTGGAGAGTTATAGATATACTTATTCATGGGTGAATGATGAAATGTTATGCAATGTATTTTAGTACTGTTTACTGTAGATTGTGATTGTTTTTTAACATCCTTAAATAAAATTAAAAAAGTCTACCTATATGGCTTGCTTTATGACTGTGATAGTGATTTTAAGATGACCATGCATTTATTTTACCTTAGTAAAACAAGTATAATTTCTTTATGTAGAAGCAAACTTTGACATGTTATAAATTAAAATGCATTATTTATGGTATTTTGAGATTTTATGAAAAGTTTTTGTCATCATGAAAACTTTTTTTTTTTATTATTTAAATGATTTATTGATCGATCAGCGTATGTGCGCTCTACAGACCATTGTTGAAATACACATAACAATAAATAAAATATAATAGGTAACATTGAAATGAGGTAAACCCCATTGGGCCCCTCACTGACTGTATTAGTTGAAATTAAATCAGATCTTGCTGTGATAACTGGTCCAGTGGTAGACGACTCTTGATGCGTGTTGGAAAGTTGGATTTTCTGCCAAGAGAGTAGTGAATAGATCCAGGAACGTTTTTTAGATTGCTGTAAAACTGTTCGGCTTGTGAAGAAATTGACTGTTGAATGGTACTGATTCCAGTTTCTCTGTGTAGTTGATTGTTTCTGACAAACCATGGCTCATTAGTTGAGATACGTAAGATTTTGTTTTGAAACGTTTGGATGCGTTTAATTTCTGTAGCACTGGCTCCTCCTCAAATTGGACAGGCATATAGTAAAAGCGGCCTTAAAAGAGTTGTGTAGAGTAGTATGCAGTTTTTTAACTTAAGCAAAGATTTTTTGTTGAGAAGTGGATAAAGTTTTGTCAGTCTTATTTGGGCAAGTTTGAGTTTATTTATATGTGGCTTCCACGTGAGTTTTCTATCAAACAGTACACCAAGGTATTTCACCGTTTCTCTGTCACTTTTCCAGGGTATAGAATTTGTTGCTATCGTTACTGATGGTGGATATTCCGGTCTGCATAATGTAAACACCATTGCTTCACATTTGTCATGGTTGAGAGAACTGCACCAGTTGTCAAGCCAGGGTATGATTAAGTTTAAGGCCTCTTGAAGGCGATTTCTAGCGGTATGAAAACTTGTTATACCAAATTCCAGTAAAATCTGGGGTGATGAGTTTGATTTTCCCAAATTCTGAAATTATTCCAAAATAAACTTGTTCAAAAATATAGCATAAACAGCAAAATGTGTTTTTCCAGGAGAGAACAACCGCTTTCAAGTGAAATTCTCGGACCCAAAAGTATGTAAAAGCTTCTTGCTGAGTTGCTGTCCTCATGAAATCCTGTCGTCAACTGTAAGTAATGCAGTATCATGATTTTTGTGCTAAACATCAGAATCAGAGGGGTAATCAAACTCGATGCTGTTACATTTGTGACCCACAAACTCCCTTCATGTGTAAGACTTTTTCAAAATTAATAACATATAAGTTAATACTATAGTGACAGCATTTTAAATTAAATAGAAATGTTTTATTAGGTAATGTTCAATGTTACTTTTAATTCTGACCATTTGTGTATATATTTAGGTTTATTAGAAATCTCATTAAAAGATTTCTTGGTTATCCCTCAGATTTACATTATTAAAATTAAATGTGCAGTACATTTTGTAATAAAATGGAAATGGATGAAGTCACTGTGCTTAAGTTTGCAGTGTTGTGCATGGTTATTCCACTCTGAAAAGAAAATGAAAGCCTAAACTAAATATGTTGAGCAAACTTGCAGATTGGTTTGGTAATTCCAAATTGCAGAAGGTATGTGTGTATAATGGAAACCAGTGAGCTTTGACATTAAATTTTTAATTAAATTTAGTTTCTTTTGTCAAAAAATGTAAAACATGTCACCTAGCATAATTCATTATAAAGCTTTGCTCAGTGAAGTCATTATTTTGCAAATTTGAGAACATCTAAGATAATTTTTTCCCCTCCAATGTTCAGTCAAATCAGCAATTATCAAGAAGAATGAATAAATATATATTTAGGTACTTTTACTATTTCAAAATTGATTTAGACATAACTTTTTGAATTAGTAGGTATATCTTTTAGGATTTAAAATGAAGACTACGAGGAGGTGTTTGTCACAGATTGGCACAAATCAGAGCTTAAAATTGTTTAAATTGTCAAAGAGAACACCTCGTTCTGGATTTCCATTGTCATTATCCTGTTACCTAGTATTTCTTTTCACACAACATTTAAGCATGAAGTGATTTTCTGATCACTGCAGTACATGTAAGGAACTAGACCATTTAACTCTAGAACATGCCCCATTTAGTACGCAGCATTTAAAAACTGGTACTCTTAAAAACAGTTTATGCAAAATCATGGACTTCATGGCTCTTTGTATAAGTGATGCAAATTTTTATGGTTATCCTTAAAGGAAAAAGCTGGAAGTGGTGCACAGCAAAGTGCAAATAAAATTAAATCACTGCGAGTTGAATGAACACTTCAATTACTGCACTTATTTCAGCAAGTTCTTTGTGAAGCAATTTAAGCCTTCATTCACCTCATATTAGGACTTTGTAATATTATAATTATTTCTTCAGTTGTTGAATAATGTTCACATTGTTAGTAATACCGAAAGTTTTATTGGTAGTATTTTGTATTTTCCACAGGACATAACTATTGCTGTTAATAAGTTTAGACATTCATGTCTCGATTTGTCATGTTCAGAACTTACAAAAATCAAGGTCTTGAACCAACCAAATACAAAATGTATAAATAAGTCTGTAAAACCCGGTCTACTTAAACCAATATTAACCATAACACAAAACAAGTTCAACAGTATTAGAACTTACAGATAATTATGAAGTCTATTACAGTACGACCAGTGAATCACCTGCCCTGACATTTTGCAGTTTCGTTGAGTTGGAGGGGGAAGGTTAATGTTGCCAACGTGTAGTAATAAGTTACATAAAATGGATTCTCAAAATGATCTTAAGAATAAAACTATGCAAAATATGTTGTTAGCTAATGCTGGCTTTCTGACAATGAAGTCATTAATCCTCTTGCTCTCCAATATTTTTCACTGATGGATGGGGCACTAGAAGTGGCCGGGCATATTTGAAGGTGGTCTCAATCCATTTCCTCTTGCAGATCACATAGAGGACAGAGTGGTGAAGAATATATCCCAATTCTACTATGCAAAATATATATATATATATATATATATTAAGTTTAAAATATAGAAATCCAGGTTTCTGATTTTATTTTAATGCAATATGTCTCTTTGTTACAACACCATTCTGTTTGAGTATTAGTTTTACTTCTTTATGGGTGTACTGTCAGTATTGGCACTACTGGAGGGAATTAGCGAACCGGGTGTTAACATTTTCTGCCAGCACCAATCGCAGTCTCACTGCTGGACATGGCTTCCTAAACTAGCACCATGTTGGTTTTTTCAAGGATCACGTGGTTTTACTTCCTTTGGGGTTTGTGCAGGAGGAGTGTAAGTTTGCCAACTATTTTGTGTGTGAATTCCAATGTTAGTGTTTCTCACGTTATCATTGTTATTGTAATAACATGATTACTAGTTTGAATCAAAGGAAAAAATGGGCTGTTTTAAGAGGCAAAACCACGATTTACAGGGTTCTTTATTTAAAACCCAACTGTCACACAGCATTTTGCCTGTGTGCGCTTGTGTGTGCTGCAGCCAATTTTGCTCCTACGTAAATTTCGCATGTAAAGCATATATAACATTCTTACCTTATAGATGCTGGAAATGTCATCCAACCTTGGCTAAACAAGCATTATATCAGGAGAACACATTCTGTTCTACACAATTAAGTTGGGCCAATGTAATGTTTCCAATTTCATTTCTAATATTTTGCTTTAGTTCTTCCAATGTATGAGGAATGTCTCAAACTTTGTCTTTCAGGTTATCCCACACATCGTTAGATCGGTGGAGTGAGTGAGCCATATATGAGCACAAATCACTATCCTCAAACACTTCCCTAATTTTATCTATGGACTCCTGCTGTTGCAGAATCTTGTTGAAACCACCCATATGATTTCTCTTCTTGTCAGTTCATGATAAAATGGGGTCAAAATGTCATTTCAGCACTTCTCTGCATTTACAGTCTGCTCGTACAATATTGGACTGATTATGCGTCTAGCGCTAACAGCACACCAAACTCCAACTCTCCGATCATAATGAGGGGTTTCTTGAGTGTGATGTAGATTTTCAGTGGTCCAGTACCGACTAGCCATGTGCACAATGGCAGTTGGTAGTGGGGGAATGCAACAAGGTCACGAGAGAAGTGAAACACCATATGCTCTGTTAGGTTTTAAACGAAGGACCCTGTATATTCGAGCTTTGTGAGTACTTTTCAAAGGAGTGGGACAATGGTGGACCCCTTCTTGTTTTTACCAATGTACATATAACTTTGTGACCCATTAAAAGTGGGGAAAAAACACTGTCAAAAGTGTGACCAAGAAAAAGTGCCCAGTTGATTTTAATATGCCCTCTTCAGTCCTGCATGCTCCCAGAGAACCAAGGCCACAAGATGGCTCTAAAACTTAAATTGATGCATTTCAAAAGGATGCAATTAGGCATCATGTGTATGAAGAAGGAATTTGCTACTTATGAAGAGCTGCTATCTTCTCTGGAAGAAGCTGGCTTATTTGATGGCGGAAAAACCAACTTAAATGTTGACAGAACTTGAATAGACAATTTCAATTAATATAATTCAATATTGTTGGTTTTTTATGGTAAATGATATAATTGTCTGCATATTCTAATATCCTGTGATCATGCATATACATACTGCCCACGTAAATTTAGGATCTGCAAATGTGTGAAAAGCTTAAAATATGAAGTGTTTGAAATTCCCACTAAAGAAGTCGCAACACTGCATTGCTAAGTCTCGAGAAATGTCAGAGCCAGAGATCCACTGGCCCTACTGTAATTGTAATAAGTTACATTTTCTGGACCATTTTAAAGCTTAATAAGGCCTTCTTGATTCTTGGTTCTAAATTGTTTACACAATTTTAAATTGTTCCAACAGTACAGTGTAAAGCAATATTATTACTAACTCGAAATTAAATGGTTCTTCAGCATAATTATAGGTTTAAGTAATTCTAAATGAGAAGTTAAAGATTTACCACTAATTAAATCATACCGAACTGGCCAGGGGTAAGAGGTGTGCTCCACATCCATCCAATAATAATTTCCACCCTTAAATGCTGTATTTTAATGCCATAAAAAGCAAAGATTATGCACCAGAGAATTGGAGGAAAGCTTTATGCACCCAATATATAAAGAAAAGGGTGATGTCAACAGACTAAAGAATTATTGTGGTATAGCATTGTTATCAAATATAGGAGAAATATTCACAGGTATTTTTGGCAAGAAGAATAAAAAATTGGGTTGAAGAGTGCAATATTCTTTCAGAATTTTCAATGTGTTTCAGAAGAGGGAGAAAACAGTATGATATATTCATCAGAAAAACACTAGTGCATAAATATTTGAGACAAAAGAAGGTTATATATGACCTTTATTGACTTAGAGAATGCAAATGGCAGTTGAATTGCAATAATCGTGATGTCTATGCTTACCCTGTGCCATTGTAAGGGAGGTAGCTCAGATTCAGTGAGGGGGAGCGGCAATGGAGAGAGTATTGATAGAGTCCTTAATCTAGGTAAAATTAAGGCAATGTTTAGAGTATCAGGAGAAAAGTTCAGAACCAGCAAACAGTCTTAAAAATAACTTGGAACATAATGGGCAAGAAGAGGTATGGAGGAAAAGGGAAAACAACTTAAATATAACTTAACTAAACTTTATGTATACAGGGTTCTTCATTTAAAACCTAATGGCTGCACAACATTTTGCCTATACGCAATTGGGTGTGCCACAGTTGGCTTTGCCCTTACATAAACTCTGCACGTAAAGCATGTATAACACTCTTAGCTTATGGAAGATGCTGGAAATGTCCATCCTTGGCTAAACATGCATTATATCAGGGAACATATTGTGATTCACCTGATGAAGTTGGGCCACCATAATGTTTCCGATTTCATTTCTGATATTTTGTTTTAGTTCTTCCAATGTATGAGGATTTGTCTCGTAAACTTTGTCTTTCAGGTTACCCCATAGGTAAAAGTAACACAGTTTAATTGGGGGAGCGAGAGGGCCATACACAAGCACTAATCACTATCTTCCTTTCATAGAAGTTTGAAAACAGTGTTGTAAGTGTTGTTCAGTGTTATTAATTAACTCACCTTTTAAATTAAATTAAACTAATCACTATGTTCAAACACTTCCCTAATTTTATTCATGGACTCCTCTGCTGTAGCAGAATTTTGTTGAAACCACCTATATGATTTCTCTTGTGTCAATTCATGATAAAATGTCATTTTGGTATCGCTCTGCATTCAATCTGCTTGTAGAATATTGGACCAATTATGCATCTAGCATTACAGTACAACAAACTCCCAACTCTGATCATAATGAGGGCTTTCTTGAACGAGATGTGGATTTTCAGAGGCCCAGTACCAACTATACTCCATCCAGCCTTAGATCCGCACCTTGTATCCCTCCGCAATAACGTGGTGTTCGTATCAACTGGGACTAACACAAACAAACGCCAGGTGGAATCATACCTCGTGTTTGTGATGCAAAAGAACGATATTTACTTTGCAGTTTTAGGAATAGTGTTGCTATCATGTTACATTCAAGTAGTCTTTACCAGGGTTATCATACATCTTGAAAACTCACAGACATCGCCAGCATTTGAGGTACTATATTTTAGGCTCTGCTTCGGTTTCGGTACATCGCAAGTTAGTTGTTGGTGGCTTGTGTTTACATCAAGTGCAGATCTAAGGATGGAGCGATTATAGTTGCGTGCACAATGGCAGCTGGTATTGGGGTGGATGCCCCCAAGATTGTGGGAGAGGCAAAATGCTGTGTGCTCCATTAGGTTTTAAATGAAGACAAGGTAGATAAAGAGGAACCAGAATGCATTGCATGGTTAAGGAACTGAATACTCTCAGACCAGTGACTTCTGTGTGGCGACAATGGGGATGTTGAACATATTCAAGTGCAAAGGGACTGATATGAAGGAAAGCATTTCTATGTGGAAAATTGTTTAAAATCAGCTGAAAATGTGCCATAAGTGATTTGTTCTGTAAAGACAGTAAGAAAGTGGGTGTTTTTAGATAAAGCAAAATGCAAGTTTAATTGGACAGTGAAAAAGATAACATAAATAGTTACCTACAGTAGAGAGTATATCTCTAAAAAAAAAAGTCTTCAAAATATAAATAGGATATGATGGGCAATGAGCCTCGACTTAGTGTCATGTCATGTTCAAGTATGATTTGCTTAGTATAAATAAACAAGTGCTTTAGTGTCAAGGTAATCCTTTTTAATTTTACTTTCTCTAGAACTACTATTTAGAGGAAATAAGGCTGGTTCACAACAACTGAGAAGAGAAAGCCAGAACAGAATGACATTTATTACATTTATTGTAATGTGAGCATTGACAGTTAATGGGAAAGAAGACTTGGGCAGTGACAACATATTAAATCCACATTGTGTATATCAGGCTCTTCACTGTAGAAACAGCAGCTAGATTTTCTCTAGCCTGGAAGATGGTCAAATTGCAGCAAATGTGCTTGGATTGAGAATCAGTATTTTTAGAAAACTTGTACTTTGTTTATATTCAACTCAAAACTGCTTGTTGCCTAAAAACCAATAGCAAAACTACAACGAACAGTAAAAGCTGGTAACAATAATCATAATAAAGAACAAGTAACATAAATGTATGCTATTAATAAAGAAATGACACTTGGTACATCTAGAGAAACCAGAAACTGTGATGAACCTGCATTTAGAAAATGTTTGCTCTATTAGATTTTGACTTGGCTAACCTGTGTTGTGTTGGGTTAGTCAGAAGTAGGTGAAAAGTACCATTGGTCAGTTACAAACAAATGATGTCCTAATGCACAAAATGAACTTCCTTTTGCTATTGATATATATTCCTGTATTATTGTGAACCAGAATATTTACTATTTTGCCTACCATTGTCATTTCCTTCTGGATTCTGTCTCCACAGACTGTTGTGAACCAGTGGAATGTATTCCACTGAAAAATACGGCAGACATCGGTGGCAGCAAGGTCGAAGTATCCTAGGATACTTCAACCTCACTGCCACTGATGATGTCTGCCAGTCGCAGACGAAACGTCTGGGAAGAAGAAGCAGCCCAGTAGACCACGACACATAAGCCTGGAATATATTGCTTCTAGTATTGATACCGGCTGTGAAAGCCTTAGAATCTCAAAGTATGTGCCATTAATGATTTTCAAAATATTCATTCATATTGGTTTGCATTCACCAATGCTTAATTTTTTTTTAGTGCTAAGTCACCATTCATTTGTTTCCTCAATGTCATTTAAAAAGTATGGAATTTCAAACCCAGCATAGGATAACAACCCAGTTTAAAGATTTGGTTATTATTTCAGCTTCCATAATCCCTCTTGTACCTACAAGGAAATCTCTTGTGAATTTATTTATGCAACATGAAGCTGGTAGAAAAATAAGCTTTTGTAAGAGTAGTGTAGAAGAGGACACTTGTAGTCATATTTGTGAATCAGGTATAATAATATTCTTGTAAACAGAGCAAGCTATTAGTGGAATATTCTGTTAAAGAACTGAAGTACAAAGAATTCTCAGGATAGTGGTTGTCTTAAAGGTAATTCATCCATTTCCATTTTATGTGTTTGGAAATTTAGCTTTGAGTATGTAATTGTGTTTGTCATAGGTATGATAATATATCAAAATAAAGCTGCATCAACAATAATTAATTGAAAAAACTGTAGTTCTTTCCAGAATTTGACAACATAAAGTGAGGATATATCAGTTTGAGTTTGAGGTTTAGAGTTTCTGTAAGTACAATCATTGTAATCATTGGTTGGTTAATATTGGAATATAGTTAGGCCTGTTCCATCTGGAAGGTACGGTATTATTTTGTAAATTATTGTCAGAAGAGAGAGGTGTTAAAAGCCTTCTGTGTTTGGTAAGTAAGGTGTAGTACTTGTAAGGTGACAAAATCAGATTAATATGAATTTGTGATAATAAATAAAATGCACTTTTTTTCAGAAAATTTAGACATTGTATCATTTATGCTTGTAAGGTTGCATGTGGAGTGAAAAGTGACTTGTCGCAAAGGAGATGATTTAGAGTGTCAGTACGTATTCAAGACTTCTATTTTAACTAACTACGGGACTTGTAGTACACAAAAGCTGCTCTGTATTCAAAATCGTGCATGGGAAAATAAACTGGGCTCATAAAATTTTGTTTCCACTGGAGCATTAATTGCTCCAGTTATTTGTTCAAAATATTCTAAAACAGATAACAAAGTAATTAAATTAGATTCTATTATGTTCATTTCATAATATACTCCGTCGTAAGATATGTTAAAATTAGTAAAATGAAATGCCTCAGCTTTGTTTATAAATGTTATGTGTACTGTTATGTTTAAATTGGTGAAACTGCTAAATACAGAATTGAGATGATCCAAATGGGAACACACTTAAAGGCAACCATGGGAGAAATTTTCAGAATCTCTAAATTTTTATTTTATTTACTTATAGTGTCTGTATATTGAGTGAAAGCAGCATATATTATGCCATTATTGTATTTGTACTTGAACAAAGTTTCTTGGTATATTTCAAATTTGATACAAAATTAAGGATATCTTCGATATTGGGGCTCTTACATATTTTCAAGTTTTAGGCAGGATACTTAAGGGGAGTGGATGGTGTAAAGTGGCAAAAATTGTCCTTTTCTGCTTTTAAGGCGGAAAAGTTCATTCTTTCTGATTCAGAATGTATATGGTTTATTGGCCAATTAAAAAACTTCCGTTGTGTTGCAAGAAAAATGGCATATTAGCTGTGCCCTTCCGGTATGATAATTATGTGTGTCAGAAAATCATTTGTTGAAAGGCTATAACAGATACATGCAGAAACATATGGTGAAATCACAGAGGACACTAGAGAGAAACAATTAAAGAGGTTGCTATATCTTGCAGAAGAGCATTCTTTATTCAAAACTGAGTTTTGTACCAGTATTTTCTAGATCATTAAAATAAATGACAACATATGGTTATAAAAACCCATATTGATCAGTTTAATACTTTGCAGCACATGTAAATATTATGTAATGAGGAAAAAACTGTACTGAAAGTGAAGAAGGGAGAGACAGCAAAGAGAACGAGATAGGCATAAGGAAAGAACAAGTGGAGGTTTGCACCAAGATCAACTTTTCGTAGTCACATTTTGCACCTTGCACCATGCAATACACTGGTGCAGCACCTTGAGAGCCCCTGATATAGGTAGACCTGCAAACTGATGTGATTAAATGAATGTTAGGTGCTAACTGAATATTCTTCTGATTACCCTCCCCGTATGGGGGATGTACACCTCCAGGCCTTGGAGGCCTGTTGAGGAGCAGACAAATCTATAGACAGAGTGGAGACCAGGAAGTGGACGGTCAGCCCAGCACCAGGTATGAGAGGAAGAGGATGATCTGAAAAGCAGCCAAAAGCTGATTGGAAAGGTGATAATGGAGAAATTGGTGGTAGGCGTGGTGGGAGAAACCGGAGAACCCAGAGATAACCTGCCAAGATGCCACTTTATCCACCACAATACCACATGCTGCTCCCTGAGATTGAACCTAGACCACCTTGATGATAGGCAAATTCCCTAACCACTCAACTACGGTGCCGCACAGCTGAGTATTCATGGATGTAATTTGTTTGAAATCAGCAGAAGTGGAGGAATCTCCTAAAGAGGTACCATGTGTAGGATTGTTTTTTGAAATACTGTTGTAATATAAATAACAATCTTCATTATTACCAATTGCATTGTAAATTTATAAAGTTACATTATACAAATAAAGTATACAAAGTTACATTATACGTTATAAAGTTACATCTTTTGCATGTAACTATTTCTAAACATATTCTTGATCTCATGCTTTGTAATTCAAACTTGAAGTACTATTTACAAGAATGGTGCAATAGTTTGCTATGCTTTTATGCTATATACAATATGAAATTAAAAATAAACATGCATTTACTTGTGGTTTAAATAGCATGTTCAACTGGGTTATATTTAAATAAGTATACAGTTGCCTGCAGTTTTAAACACCTTGTTAATTAGAATATTGCTAGAGAATTTAGTACTTAATGTGTATAAACACTTGGAACTTATTTTCTTAAAAGATGTCTTCAGTTTCTCTAATTGCAAAGAACAATTTGTATAGAATTACCATAATGTAAGACTCAAAATGTGTGAACGCACTTTGAATATAATGCTATGTGTTTGTTTACACTTTTATCGCATTTCCCCATGCATTGCCTTAGAATGTTTTTAAGGTTTTATAATAGCTGAAACACATGTAATCTGAGTATGACAAATGCTTGCTTACATGGGTTTATGTTCTCATTTGAATCATGCTCGGAGAATAACTAGTTATTTGTTGATCCCTCTCATAGCACTGATGGAAAATTTAGTGCACACTCTTGAAATAGAGGCATGGGGTTTAAGTAACAACATAGTTTAAGGGAAGGGCATAATACAACGATAATCTAGATGGAAAAGGAATGAAACGACCTGTGTTCTGTAAGTAAACCAAGTCGTATGCATGAAGTTCTGTAGTACCAAAACTTGTGCTCCTCAGCGCGATCGATGTGTGGTTGCTGCCAAGACGTGCCGGCCGGTTGGTGATGTACCCCTTATACACTTTCTTTTGTAACAAGAACAGAAACTGTTAACTTAATTAAAAAAAGTTTTAAAAAATCAAAGAGAAAACAGAAGTTCAAGTTAGATGTTTAACTGTAAAAAAAAATCTTCCACTTGAGACTCACATTTTTCAACTGGTCTCTTTCACCCTTAGGGAGGTAGAGTTATGCTATTTGACACACACCCATGCGGATAGTTTAGATGGGATTTTGTCACCATTACATCAAACGGCGACACCAAACCAGTTCCAAGATTGTTTTCTGTAAGTTATGAAGTTTAAGCAAATGAGGGAGAGGGGAATAAGTCTTCGGGGTTTAATTAAAATGTTTTGACATATGTAGAATAATCTGTGTACTAAATCAGTTCTACTTGCTATTCATTCACATAGACTCCTTAAGGCTGAATGAGTGTACACCTTAAGGAGGGACTAAGCCCTAAAATGAAATATTTAGTATTTTGTGCAATCTTATAAATTAAAATTTCCTCTTTAATTTGATGTACATTTTATCCTGCAGGTACAATACTTATATTTTGAAAAACAGTACTGCATCTGCTATTTTGTGCTGTGAATTCTGCACCATTCACAGAAGAAAAAAAAGTTGGAATAGAAGTGTAAACTTTAACGCACCTTTTGTTGAAAATTGTGCTTTATAAATTGATACTACTGTTAAGCGTGGCAGTTTCTATGTGCTGAAACCATGTGCTTTCGTTCTTTGCAGATACATGCAAGTTTTATTTCTGCATTTTTGCTTTGAACATCTTTTACAGTGAAAGATATAAATGACCCATTTTCTCAGAAGTATTAAGATAAATGAAATTTTAGGGTGGTTAAAGCAAGCACTAAGTGCTCTTCTAGATATACTTTTGTGTTAATAACATGGTTGATTGTTTTTTTTTTTAAATAGCATTGATATCTTTTAATCAAAATGTTATAATAGAGAAAACAGTCCTATCTTCCTTAGTTGTGTAAAAGTAGATCAGTGGAATGTATGCATTTACATGCTATAAAAATTTCACTATATCATAAATAGTTTCTAATATAATAGTGATGAGTTTAGCAGATTTAACAGTGGCATAAGAATTTCTTCTGTCATCAAATTGCAGCAAATATTTCTACCCCAAAGAGACTAGAATATTCCAAAACCAGACCCTAAGACTAATGACTGATGGAACAGAATCAACTTCCAATCACAGCAATGCAAGTCTTAATTTAGAACATTCCACATGCTTAACTTTAATGAGAACAGCAGGCACTAATGTACCATGAAAAATTTATACTTAAAAATAAATTGGGAGAAAAGACAATTTCATCTATCTGAATTGAAAACACAAGGTTTTGTATCAAAAGTTAAATGAAAGCAGAACTCAACCTTCCTGAATTCAAAGAAAATGTTCTGACCAGAGAAAATTTTTAATCTTTCCACTAATAAGCTCAACTAATTTAGAAGAATCAGTTACAAAATCTAAAACTTGTAAATTTTTACTAAAAGCGTTCTTGTTAGAAGTTGTGAACAGAAAGTGCCCTCCAGAAAATGACTACATACATATGCAGATGGGTCTACTAGTAGTACTGTGGGATACCATTCAGCAAATTTTGTTGCAGAAATAGCAGCACTTTCAGCTACTATACAGAATAGATAAATTTCAAATGGCAGTCATCTCAAAATCTAAAGCTGCTATTTGTGCATTGAATTCATACAAAATGTCAACCAAAGTTAAAGAATGTCACCAGATGATTCACTTCAAAAACTACAGGAAAAAAATCCAATTCCATTGGATACCTGCACATTTGGAATTGGTAGAAATGAAACTGCTCATCCCTTGCAAGAAGCAGTTCAAGCTTAACCCCCCCCCCCCCAACCCTCCCCCAAAAAATGTACCTTTCACATCCATAAAAAGACAAATCCAAGAAGTACATGACAAAGTGAATTGTCTAATGCAGAAGCCAGAACTTATCCCAGAAATTCCTAGTAAACCAGCATAATTACCAGGCACAAATTACTGTACAACTGGCTTACATCAGCGGAGTACAGTTAACTTAGGCATGGAACATTTTCTTGCATATATCCACCAGCACCTACAACCTGTGGTGCCATATGTTGTAAGAGTAGGTGTTACACTACTACTTTTTAAAAGATGCATACATTGTAATTTCATGAAAATAGCTGCACAAAGTGATTAATACTGTTCAGTGAAAACTGTTGAAAAGAAAAGGATGAAGTTGAGAACTAAAAATGAAGGCACTATGGCATATACAAGAAGTGTACATTTTTTCAAAATCATTAGAATGTGTTAAAATAAATAAATTGTACTCCCAAAAGCATTGAAATGATTTTTGTTTTTGGAGCTGCTTTTTGTTATATGTATTTATATTATAGTGAAATGTTAATCAGCCCTATCTTTGTTCTTTGTGATCTGTTTTATTAGAAAATGTTCTGTTTAGCGTTTTATAATTTAAAGTAATGTAAATTTATAACTGAAAGAATTAATGTATGAAATATGTTAGAATTATGATGGACACTATGGTGTCCCTCAAATACTGAAATGTTGCCCTTTTGGCACATTCATGTTAGGCCACCCAAGTCTGTTGAAAACAGTATTTTACTACTTTTAGGGCAGGAATAAAATGTCCTCAATAATATAGTCATGAAGTTCAGTAATAGAGCATATGCATCAGTTCGTCAATTGAAGTGGTACTAGTACTCCTGGTGCTAGCTACAAGAATCATCTCAGCAGATGACAAAAATACTTTCATTATTGTTTCTTTTGGGGGGAAAAACATGGTCCTCCCATTATTTAAATATTATAGAGCATTTATGGGAAAATAGAGTCAGAGTTGAACTAATTACTTATCACTTACATTTTTGTGCCTTGTTTAAAGCACTTGCTCTCACACTATAAGGCGTACAGTATTAGAAGGCACATGAGGCAGAGCTCGAGGGGGCTCGCCTAGAGCGACTGTCCTATCATAGTCGTGCAGTGTTGCCTAGTTCGTAACACAGCACATGCATGAACAACAGAGATTTCTCTTTTCCATGTGCCAAAAATTACACTGGTCGACAAGATTTTTTTCACAAGAAATCTGAATAGTGAATCTAGTGCATTTTTTCATCCTGAATTCAGATATGTAGTCAGAATTTTCCCATCAGGCATAGTTTTTCTGTGAAAGCTACTTTTCAAAATATGATTTTAGCGTTTTCTTTGACCTGTCATAGGAACCTTTACCTCATATGTAGCTATTTTACTCAAGCCGTATTTATTGAAATTATTTGTAATATCACGCTGAAGCACCACAAAACAAGACTGTGCAAGTTCATTCATGTTTAGACATGCTCAGACCTGTCTGGCATTGTGATGTGTCAGTATTGAGCTGACTGTGACATTGTTCACTAGTGAAATATTTCCTTCCTTTCTGTTTAGAAGTGTATTGTGTATGTTGTATTTCAGTGCTTAATGTTTTCATCATGCCAAGAAAGTGTGTAAATCATGCAGATAATTTCTGCTATATTTGTGGTGAGCTGACCTTCAAGTCTCAGAGGCGAAATATGACCCCACTTGTAAAGAAGTGTTATCATCTTTACTTTGGCTGTCAAGTTGGTGATTTTGATAAGAGCTGGGCCCCAAATACATGCTGTGTTTCGTGTGTTAGACTGCTGACTGGGTGGAAAAATGGTACACATCATATGCCATTTGCAATTCCCATGATTTGGAGGGAACCGAAGGATCATTCAACTGACTGTTATTTTTGTTTGACAAATATTAAAGGAATCACATCTAAAACAAAATATACAGTTAAGTATCCGAATTTGCAATCTGCATTGAGACCTGTCTTACACAGTGAAGAGTTCCCCGTACCAGTATATGTAGATACAACCTTAAGGATAACTCTGATTCTGACCTAACTGAAACTCAAAATGATTCAGATGAAAATAAAAATGATCTTACATATGAAGCCAGTAGCTGTTCATTAGAACCATACTTTCCCAATCAGCAAGACCTTAATGACCTGATTCGGGATTTAAATCTGTCTAAACTGCAAGCTGAAGTTTTAACTTCCAGACTCAAAGGGTGGAATTTACTCCAAAAAGATGTAAGAATAAGTAGTTATCGTAGCCGCCATAGTGTTTTCAAAGAATACTTCTCTGAAGAATATGGTTTTGTGTTTTGTAATAATATTTGTTCACTTATGGAAACTCTTGGGCATCAACACCGACCAGATGAGTGGCGATTGTTCATAGACTCCTCTAAAGTAAGTTTGAAGGCTGTGCTGCTACATATTGGCAATGAACTTCCATCAATACCAGTAGCGCATGCCGCTATGAAAGAGACATATCAAAATATGAAACTAATTTTAGAGAAAATACAATATGGAAAATATGAATGGAATATCTGTGGTGATTTAAAGGTCATTACTTTATTGCTTGGTTTGCAACTTGGGTTCACCAAATTTTGCTGTTTTTTGTGCGAGTGGGACAGCAGAGATAAGAAGTCTCACTACGTTAGAAAGTCATGGCCAAAACGTGAATCTCTTCTCCCTGGCCAGAAAAATGTGGCATGTGTCCCTTTAGTGAATCCTGAAAAAATATTTTTACCTCCATTGCATATTAAGTTAGGAGTTATGAAAAATTTCGTCAAAGCTATGGATAAACTTTCTGATGGATTCTTGTACTTGAAATCGAAATTCCCCAAAGTCAGTGATACTAAATTGAAAGAAGGAGTTTTTATAGGACCACAAAACCGATCATTAATGGCTGATGAACATTTCGAGGGACTGTTAAATCCACTGGAGAGAGCAGCCTGGCAGTCTTTCAAAAGTTTATGTTGCAATTTTCTTGGAAACCATAAAGCAGAAAACTATCGTGACATAGTGGCTGATCTTCTGCATTCTTATAAAGCTATGGGATGCAACATGTCTTTAAAAATTCACTTCTTGGACTCTCACTTGGACTTCTTCCCCGAAAACCTTGGAGCTGTCAGCGATGAACACGGTGAGCGTTTTCATCAGCAAATTTCTACGATAGAGAAGAGGTACCAAGGCAAGTGGAGTTCCAATATGCTGGCTGACTGCTGTTGGACTAAAATGAGAGACGTTCCAGATGCAAAATATACCCGAAAATCACTATCTACCACTTTCTAGGTAAGTCAGAATCAGTAGTTATAATTTTGAGTTAGATAGCTAGTTACAGATTTTTTAGAATATTATAAAAATTCAAATGAATATCACAAAACTCCTGCCCGGTGCGGACAAACTGTAATTATATTTGAATTCAGCACGAAAAATACTTTTAGAATCTGTTATTTTAATTCTTGTGAAAGAGAAAAAGTTAATTTTTGTAGACCAGTGTTATTACTGGGTGTATGTGGCAAGAGCTTTTGAAGCAGCCTGTACAGAGACCATTTTTCTATGGCATATGGTTCTCGAGTTATCGTTTCGAGAACAAACGACTGCCGTGTTTATGCTTATGTATGTAACTTCCAATCTTGCCTTGTGTTTATTCCTTTTCATTACGCAGTTGGTGCTGTTTTTATTGAAGTGTTGCTTCGTGTTTGAGTGGTGTGGCTCTTATTTCTCTCAGGGCGTGGTAACGGATGGAATGAAAAATCACACGATGTTTCTTCACCACAATGTATTATTTTATTAACACTTTTTCTCTATTTTACATTTAAATAAATTGGTGCCCGTTAAGAAAACAGTTACATGAAAGCCACAATGATCCAGCAGAAATGAATGAAGACCACTTGAAGACCTGTGAAGCATTAAGATCAGAAGAAACTACAGTTCAAAAGTATTGGAAAGCACGAATGCTAATGGCTTCATTGCCAGATGCAAGGCACTAGAAAACAACAACAACATTTAAATAAATCCTCTTAGCACCGTTTTAGATTATTTAAGTCTTTCCACTTTTTCAAAAAGTGGAACAAAAGCTTGTTGAAAGTCTGGTAAACGTTCTACAATGTTCACACGCTACCAAAACACGTCCTATCACCTTGGACATTTAGGCGCTAGTGAAAGGAGTCCGGCGTCACCTCACGTGATACTACCTTTCTCGTATACATCCTCGTATGCGTTCATCAAATAGTTCCCGCATTGTTAGGGAAGCGATCTTTAGCTATTCTCCCTTTGCTATTAATATTGAACACATATAATTCTAATATTTATACATATATATATTAAAATTAAATATGGAAATATTTATGACGTCTTTAAACAAACTTAGTTGTTCGTAACAATGAACATTAGTAACACGTTTTCGTCATTTAACCATCTCATACCAACATCAAAAAACAAATTACACTCTTAACAAATATTCACATAAACGATTTTCTTTTGGAGTCTTCTAATATTCTGTCTCACAGTTATGGAGTAAGACATTAGGAAGTGTCGTAAGGAACTGCGTATATTTAGTTCATAAATTAATTGACCACGGATCACTGCAGTCGTGCACGAATTCTTTAGTTCGGTTCAAGACCAGTCCATAACGCAAATTGAGTGTTAGATGCTTTGTGTAACTGTGACAATAAGCACAAAATTCACATGTTTACATTGTGTTTAGTGAAGTGTTAAGAATGTCACCATAAGGAAGTGGCTCGAGATAACACAGTACAGAGTTCAGTTATAAATCTTCGAGAAACTGATTCCGAATTGAGGATGAGGAAGAAGATGATGACGACGAGCTAGCAACTCCTTTAAAATAAGTCACTTTAAAAAATCTAGGTACGTTATTTTCAGTAAATAAGTATGTTAATATTGAGTCTTACAGTTTATAACGTTATCCTTTGCTGCGTAAGTTTATGTTCTGACATCACAAATGTTATTTTCCTCGTTTCCTCCCCATAAATTCAGCTCTCTAGCGCATCACTTGGCAGCAGTGCAGCCACCGTTTGCACGCATTGGTTCAGCTCATGTGCCTTCTAAAACTGTACGCCGTATAGAAGTGACCAACTGGTTCATGGTGGTGGTGTCCAGTTGTTTGTGGTGACATCTGGAGGTGGAGTTACGAACCTTTAAAGTGGATTCAATGATGGCAAATCAAAATAAATGTTTGTGTTTTATGATTAAAAACTTTCCCAAGTGTCCTTTATGCGTACTGGGTAAGTTTTAGGGGTGTTAATGTTCAGTATGATACAGTTGGTTGCTCAAAAATGATTAAACATTGCATATTTATCAATCTCTTTGTATTTGACATATCTCATGTGTTCTTTTAATCTGGTTTCTAAATTTCTCTTATTCAAAAAATGTAACTGAAGTAACTGTTTCAACTGTGTCCTCAATTTTTGTGTTAACTAAAATTCATATCACTGTTATTAGCTTGTTCAAATATCACAAATTATAAAGCATATTTAATGTAATAGTTTAATAAAATATAATACATGCAAAAACACAAATAATTGCAATAATTATTACTTTGTGATGTGTAAGCATAATAAAGATGAATGTTCGTCTTTGTTCATAAATTGTGCCATTCACCGTCTGTTCATTAATACTTATCAAGCGGTTGTTTTGTGGTATGTCCTCAGATCATCAGTAATGTTGGGGTTATTTTGCCAGCTCACTAATGGTGAATGACCCACTAAGGCTACATAATCAGCTGTTATTTGCTGCCTTCTATTTGTGTGTGAAGACTAGAGTTAGTGCTTATCAAAATTGAAAGCTTATCCAACATTTGTATTGTGAGTTGCTTTAGAGTATTCTTATTATTGTTGCTATTCTTGCCTTATTAATTCACTGAAATACCTATCAGAATGTTCATACTTGAATAAAGATTTTTAATGTTTAAATGTATTTTTTGTGCATATTCCAGCTTCCAATACATTTAGTCTGAAATTGCTGCTTCAATATTGTACCTTCCTCTGTTGTGCAAGAGTTACTTCCCTTTGCTAAATCCACGGTACAGTTCACTCTCCCTACCTTCTCTTCTCCATGAGTTTCCTCATCCATTTTTATTTTACTTTTAGTAGTAAATCCGCTACCTTCTTATCTCTTTGTACCTGCTTGCTTGTTAACATGTTCACTGTAATCAAATAACCTCCCTCATATTGTTTCACATCTTGTCCCAGATTTTTTCTCTCCATTTTTTAAATCTTACACTCCGATAATATTCTACATTTCCTCATCATCACAAAATAAACACACTCATACACACACACAAATTGTTGTGCGTTAGTCTTGCAAAAACTTAAATAGCTTGACTGATTTGAATAATTTCTTCTGTTTTATTTGCCTCAATACTAGGGTGGTTTAGGGGAAAAAATTAGAAACCCAAAGGAGCAGCCCAAAAATCAAAATTGGTAATTCTGTATTGGAGTTGTCACTTCAGATTACTTTCAGGATACAGCATTTGTGGTGAACCAATCATTTGACAGCTGCATTTATTACTTTTAAAATCATTTTTTTGCTAAAACAAAAGGAAGAGGTCATGGATTATGAGAACAGATTTGGTTAAATCAAATTTAATTACACCTTGCAAACATTCATTTTGATAAGTCATTCCATTAATGTAGGTTGACTTTGCAGGCTTAGAAATAAAACAAAATTAATTCAATTTTGTTCAGCAAGACTCGAGGAATTAGAGCAGGCTTAGATATAACCACAAAATGTGTTTTAGCAAAAGTTGAATTAGTTTGAGCATTTTAATATTGTTCTCAAGGTAAGTTCGGCAAATTTGAGTGACTGAAAACAATTCAGTCATTTTACAGTGTTCATTACAGTGCCAAGGAGAGGGCAGGCTGAAGTATTACTTTTAATATATGGTGTTTGTGTGGCGAACCTGTCGTTTGACAGCTGCATCTTTTTTTTAAAAAAAAAGTGGTGCATTTTGTGAATAGATTTGGTTAAATTGAATTTATTACATTTTGCGAACATTGTGCACAGGAAAAGAAAAAAAAAATGTAGTGCACCAGAAAACTTTGCATTGAATGAAAATTGCAATTTTTTTTTCATGTGAATAAAAGATATTAAATTTATTTGAATTACAAACGAGTTTCATTTAATAATCAACACTCGAACTGTACATGATGCATCTAATATCAATCTCTATTAGAGTTGGAATGCTGATTAGAAATGATCACTTATGAAGAGTCACAATTAAATCAATTTTAGGTGGTATGAAGTTCACTGGATCATCTAGTTCCTTTATAATTTCCTCTTAGGCCACTAAAGAACATTGCTCCTGTTCTCATCCAAGCTAACCCTCCTTTTTCTTTCATATTACAGTGCTCTGTATACTTTTCTATACCCCTTTCTATTCCCTTTTAATTTTTGTGTAAAATTTCCAAGATGTTTTGTTGGTTAAAATCATTCTGCTAGGAATGCTGTAATTACATCAGCTGTCCACCCCCCAAAAAAAAAGAACTTCATAACTGTAATTTTGTGGACTGTGGTATTAGCAAATATTAAAAAATAGTGTTATACTTAAGATAATGCTCAGTGCCTCTTTTAGCATGCTCTTGTTCTGTTCTTATCCTAAACAGAAATTGTGATAATCTTCTGAGGAATTTGGTACAAAATGCAAAATGTGAATGAGCCAAGTAGAACTTGATTAAGACTCAGCAGTACCTTTCTGTAGGAAAGTTAAATACTGGGAGTTTTGCTTTCAAAGATTTCTTCATTGTTTTTGGTAGTATACTATTCTAATGTGGCAGTCTGCCTTGGGAAGACTATTATCTTTATTATATTAAATACTTCAATCCCTAGGTGCCTTTTTACTTGGTGGTAAAATTCTTGCAGCTTAAGTAGTTGTCTATACATGCTCATCATAGTTAATTGCAGATTTTATTGATGGTGTTTTATATTTTCAGCGAATGGATCTAGGAGATTGTCCTAAGATACATGACTTGGCGCTGCGGGCTGATTTTGAGAAAGCGAGTCAAAGCAAAGACTACTACTATGATATTGATGTAAGTACTATTTGAATTGCTAAATATGTAGCTGTAATTCACAGCATTAATTCTGTTGAATTATTTATGAGTTTACCAATTGCTTCCGCATGTATTTGATGGTGAATTATCAGAGGTTGTGTATTACAGTTAATGGGAGCTTAGAGTAATAATTCAAAGGTCTCTGCTCCCCACTTTTATGTTACAATAGAGTTCCGCCAATCCAAACCCTGCTAATATGAAAATCCACCTAATCCAAACAGGACTAGGAAAAGATATCTCCCAAATTTGTTTTGAATTTTTAAACTGGAAAACAAAGATTAAATTAAAATAGTTTTTCAAAGTAAAAACGTAAATTTATTAGCACAGAAAAATATGAAATAAATGCTACAGGAGTAAACAGTGAATCTGTTGACTGTCTTATACATAAGAACTAAAAAATGGAATGGTTGGACGTACTAACACTGTGCATGACAAAGTTTGAATCCAATTTTTTTTAGTTAACAAGAAAACAAAATGGAGAAACAAAACACTTAAGAAGTGAAGTCAGTGATCTTCCTTTGATGCACACGCTGCACAGTAGTGCTTATAAAAGCATTACAGTAATTGTTAGATCTGCAGAATGTAATTGTAAAATAAATAACAGCATACTGCACTAATTTCCTGCTCTCAATCATTATTATACTTATCACATAAATGCTTAAAGTCATTATGTTGTCCTATTTGACGAAAATCCACCTAATCCAAATTTTTGCTAGTCTGAAGAGGGTTCGGTCCCAAATAGTTCAGATTAGTTGGACTCTACTGTACATTGATGGGCTCCATGTTTGGTTGCCAAAATTAATTAGTAAAGGATTGAAGCTTGGAATGGATGTGTTGTCTGCCTCATAAGTGGGGTAGGCACCTCTTGTAGTTTTGAGGCAGTAGTTCAAGGCTACCCCATAATAGAACATTGAAAAACCCATGCCAACTTTCATTTTATTATATTGAGCAATGATCAGTTGTAAGGGCTTTTACAGAATTGCACTGTAGCACTCGGTATATTCAGGAAGTATGCATATGCAAGATCAGAACAGGATGTCATTCCATTACTTCTACATAAATGTGAGGGATGCAGTATCAGTAAACCGACTCATGGATGTTATCTTTAAATAAATAGGATAATTTTACATAATTTGATGAGTATTATATGAGTCAGCCATTCAATGGTAAACCAATTCACTTCACAGCCCATCTCAAATTCAACCAATCAATGACCGAAATCTTGTTGAAATTATATTGTCACAATTGATTTGCAATTGTTATCAAACTCACTCTTGATATTACTTCTGATAAGCTTTTTTGCCTGTACCTGTGTGTTATTGCATTCCCATTACTGTATAAATTATGTGGATGTATATCTAATAAATTTTTTGGGCAATCATGATTTTTTCATGAAGTTGCTAGCATGCATCATGACATGCCTGGGAAGTCAGTTCTTCCTGATTTGTTGTAGTCAATTTAAACTACCCATGTCTTTTGGTGTTTTTGTAGCCTATAGGCGTTACTGTAGGCGTCTGGCGAGAAAACGTGTACAGGGTTTTCTCTTGTGTGGAGGGATAAGGGAAGACAGTACCACGTGGCAGCTCACAATGTCATAAATAGATCTACTATCTATATTAAATATGTCACAACGTTAGTACACCAGCATTGCTATAACCAGTGTATGGTTTCTAAGAGATCTAAATATGTAGTTGGTCTGCGTGACTCAGTTGGTTAGACGCTGGCATACTGGTCCCAAGGTCGTGGGTTCAAATCTAGCCCAGACCGATGGTTTTTAAGTGTGCTTAAAAACGAGCGGTTCCATGTCAGTAGATTTACTGACATGTAAAAGCTCCTGTGGAACAAAATTCCGGCACACCAGAAACACTGATATGATCTTGGCAATTGATAGCATCGTTAAACAACAAATAATTCATTTATGCCAACAAACTTAGTGTTGGTGTTTTGAAACACACAAGCGTGTGTGGACATTGTTTGAGAGGTAGAACTGGCAGGTTGTCACAGTAGCTTAATGGTTAGAGCACCCACCTAGTAAGCAGTCTGTGGTTCAAATCCCAGCTGTGGCATTGAATTTTTAAGTTCCAGTTCAACCTCTCAAAAATAATTCAATTTAATTTCTAACCTCGCTACTTTTGAAACTAAAAGCATAGCTCAGGCCACCTTCTGTGACTTGAGCAAGGCGTTTGACTGTGTGAATCACACTCACCTTATAAATAAACTTAAATTTTATGGTGTAGGAGATATGGCATTGAAACTCTTTCAGTCTTATCTAATAAATCGCTATCAGGTTGTATGTGTGGGAAGTGATAGATCAAAAATATCAGAGATAAAATGTGGGGTTCCACAGGGTTCTGTTCTTGGACCTTTACTGTTCGCATTAATGATCAATGATCTGCCTTCGTTTATAAATACTCATACAATATTATATGCAGATGATACTACCTTCTTTAATACCAGCACAGACTTTATAAATCTAAAAACAATTGCTGAGGATACCTTGATGCAGGCAGATCTTTGGTTCAGGGCAAATGGCTTCTTACTTAATGAACAAAAAACACAACTATTATTTACACTAAAAGACCTGACAAGCTTAAATAATACCAAAGAAGTCAAATTTCTCGGTGTAATAGTTGACAATAAACTCACATGGGAGCCTCATATTAAACATATCACTGCTAGGCTCTCAAGGGTAATATTTCTCTTAAAAAACCTAAAAAACTCTGTACCTGACACTTACATCAGAACTGCTTATTTTGCTTTCTTTCATAGCATTATAACATATGGTATTATACTTTGGGATAGTAGTAAATATATTACTAATATCCTACTATTGCAAAAGAAAACCATTCGAATAATATTGGATGCAGATAAATTCGCACATTATAAGCCACTATTTGTACAACTAAGAATAATGACAGTAGTGAACTTTTATATCTATACAGTCCTCATTTATATAAAAAAGAATATATCTGATTATCACTATAGACAGGATACCCATAAATATAACACAAGAAATACAAACCAATTATTATTTATTTATGCCAACAAACTTACTGTTGGTGTTTTTAAACACACAAGCCGTGTGTGGGCAAAGTTTGAGAGGTAGAACTGGTTTGAGAATTTAATGCCATTCTGGCAGTTTGTCACAATAGCTCAGTGGTAGGGCAGCCGCCTGGTAAGCTGAAGGTCAGGTGGTTCAAATCCCAGTTATGGCATTGAATTTTTAAGTTCCAGTTCTACCTCTCAATACAAACCAAATTGATGCAGCTTATAATAGACTGTCAAAATCACAAAATAGCTTTGAAGCATTAGGTATAAAAATGTATAACGCACTATCAAATGAGGTAACTCAACTGACGTATAATAGATTTGAACGTAGACTTTATGACAGATTATTAAACAATCCATACTACTCTCTACAAGAATATTTTGAAAATTCAACTCAGCTGTAAATATCACTGTTATTGTATCTTATCTTTGAAATGTACATTGCCATTCAACAAATGGATATATCCATATACGCTCCATACTTGGGCCTATAAGACAACTGATTGTACTAAAAGTAATATGTAGTAGGTCATAGTGAATATCGGTAGCATTATTTTTATAACTGATGCTACACAAGACTGTCAAGACATTCATTTCCTTACCTTTACATTACAGGTGTCTCCGTCTAGGGGATATGTGAATGACGACCACAAGGTACCCAAGCTGAGCAGAACATTACTTCCACTTACTGGTGTTTTGCTCCTCACTGTAACTTTCCTATCTGACCTTACCTTGGTCATCTCTTGTTCTCTTCCGACCCCTATGCTATTAGGGTTCCCGAGGGCTAGGGAGTCTTTATTTTTCCAACCTCCCCATTTCTCTATAAAATCTTAACCCCTAACATGCTGACCTGTCATGGCATGTAATACATCCTCTGATTGGTAATCAGAGGATATGGTCGGGGAATTTATTTTGATAATTCTCCCGGTCAGGTCGGTGAGACCCGTAAACCAACGACAGACATTCTGGGGGTTGTGAGAGAGCGATGGGACCTCCAAAACATAAAAATATGGTGCTCTCTAAAAAGCGGTTACTATTACTGCTATTGCTCTCTTCAATATCATCAGTGAAAAATATTGGAGAGCAAGAGGATTAATGACTTCATTGTCAGAAATCCAGCATTAGCTAACAACAACATATTTGTAAATATGTATGTATATATAATTTTGCTAGAATCTATTTGTTATATATAACATGTAAACTACACTGACGTCTATTGCTGTAACAGGCCTAATGACAATAAAATCTATTATTATTATTATTATTATTATTATTATTATTATTATTATTATTATTATTATTATTATTATTATTATTATTATTATTATTATTATTATTATTATTATTTTTATTATTATTATTATTATTATTTTTATTATTAACTTAGGCTTTCACAACTGGCATACTATTAGTTATCTTTCTCTCTTCCGGGCTTGTAGGCCACAGACTAGAAGATAATATCAAAGATACTGATGTTTTGCCAAGTACTACACTTGGCATCTTCAGGGTGAGGTGATCCATTATCTGTGCTGGTCAGAGCTTAAATGCAGGAGCCACAACTGTGGCACACTTATATAGTGGGAGTGGGTGGGGTTGAGGTCTCTGAAGTGCTTATTGGTTCACATCAGTTGGCGGGGTGGGTGGCTTTGTTGCATCTGATGTCATGTGTTGCAGTAAAACACTTCAAGTTTAATAAGTACAAGCTTCCTTAAAAGTAACACTGTGATTTATCTCTTTACAGGCAATGGAGCATCTTCAGGCATTCATTGCTGACTGTGATCGGCGCACAGAACTTGCCAAGCAGCGTCTTGCTGAGACACAAGAAGAACTTTCTGCTGAAGTTGCACAGAAAGCAAATAAGGTGCACGAATTGGCAGAACAGATTGGCAAGAAGCTTGCCAGAGCAGAACAGCTGGGTGCTGAGGGTTTTGTTGAGGAGAGCATGAAACTGATGGAGGAGGTAATACACATACTCCTTTAAAATTTTAATGTAAATGTGTTTACCTTATGTACTGAAATCCAATATTCTTATATATTGCAGCTGGCCTGAAAGATAAGTATTTAAGATTGCCTCAAAGGTTTATCTGAACACCTGAATCAGATGTGCTTAGGTATATCTCAGCATGGTATGCTGCTCGCAAAAGTTTAACGCATGTGAACGCTGGCCAATGTTCAGGCGGAGCACTGTTGCCAAGCGTAGTGCACGTACCAGCAGAGGTTCTGTGCATAAGAGCATGTGAGATGCGTGTACCACATTCGGCAACGCTGGTAGGAGGAACAAGCTTAAGATTCACTGGAGTCTGCAGTATGGCCCGCCTCCATATGCCTTTAACTTTTGCAAAGATTATAACTGAAATGCTAAGAGTTTTTGCTGATCTTACTTTAGGTAGCAATGTAAACAATAGCATTTGTTTGAGTAACAGTTCATTGGTTCATCGAACTTCCATGCCAGCAGATACAAATGAAAATATAGTCCATTAAATAACATCCAAACTGGCAATAAATTTAAAATAACTACACAACTTACTTACAAAACACTTTGAAAAGCTTCTAGCAAGAATAAATGAAATACATTAATATGCAAATTCATTGTTATTAACATATTTTACTTCTATACGTAATGCACGAGCATGCTCCTGTATAAGGAAGTGAACATAAAGTTTACTCAAAATGGCATCTGTCTTGGAGTAAGTAAACATCATAAAGCATCACCAAGGAAAGCCATTACGAAGTGGTAAAAATCGAATTGTTTTAAACATCTAAGGTAAAAACAAATTAGAAACTAAAAGCTTCACTTATCGTAGTAATATTCCAAGTTGTTTGGTGCTAACAAGTTTTGAGTTGACTCCAACTCATTCTCAAAGCTACACAAACAAATTTGTTACCATAGATACTGATGCTCCTTTTAATCACCGATCTCTAAAAACAAAAACCTATAAATACAGTCTATTAGAGGGATTTCAAAATTCATAATATGGTTCCTGTTTTTTAAAATAAATATCTTTTCCCAAACCATTAAATCTATAGGTCCATTTAATTGTTTTAATAATTTAACCTCTGGATTAATTTCATGATTAAATGACCAAAAATGATCTGCCACAGCTGATTTATCAGTTTGTTTATATTTAATATTTCTAAAATGTTCCTTTATTCTGGTTTCTAAATGACATTTAGTTTTACCAATATAAACCTTATCACAATCCAAACAGTTAAATTGATAAATGCCACATTTTTTGTAATTTGGAATTTTATCTTTTTTAGAAAAACAGTAAATTTTGTATATTAAATTTATTTTGAGGCACCAAATTTATTCCTATTCTTTAAAAATTTTTGTAAATTTTTTATTGGCCCACAGATGGTAAGTAAACTTTTTAAAAACACAATTATCTTTTATTTTTTTGAGGGTAGAAACCTCTTTAACAGCCTTTTTATGATGATTTTATTGCAGATATTGAAATTACCAGTCAAGATTTAAATGCAATTAATACATCTTTGGTTAAAATGAAATGCACTAAAATTTTGAAAGATATAAATAAAAATCATCCTAAAAATAATCATATTATTAAATCATTGAATGAAAAGGACGTAATTTATACTAAAGCTGACAAAGGATTTAAAATTGTAATTTTAGATCAATTTGATTATATTAATAGAGTAGAACTTCTTGAAAGTGAAGATTATTTAAAAATTGATAATGATCCTTTAAAATCATGCATTTCAACTTTTAATAAAATTCTCAACAAAGTGGAAATGATATCTAACAAAGAAAAAAGTATTTTAAAAGTTAATAATCCAGTTTTAACCAGATTGTATGCACTTCCTAAAATACACAAACGAGGAAATAAAATGAGACCAATTATAAATTGTATAAATTCACCTACCTATAATTTAGCGAAATGGTTAAATAAAAAATTCAGTACCTTTGATCAGTTTGAGAGTGAAAGTATTAAAAATTCTTTTGAATTAGTAGAAAAGATTAGCAATATAGTATTATCTGATAATGATAAACTCGTTTCTTTTGATGTATATGCTTTATTTCCTAGTATTCCTAGAAAAAAGCTTTTGATTTTTTTTTAAAAAAATGGTTAAATTCTTTAGAATGAAATAAAGAATTAATAGATGATTTTGTAAAACTTACAATCTTTAATTTAAAAGGTGAGTTAATTAATAACACTGAACAACACTTACAACATATTTTTCCGGGAAAAATATGTTGTAAGTGTTGTTTAGTGTTATTAATTAACTCACCTTTTAAATTAAATTAATTACAACAACACTGTTTTCAAACTTCTATGAAAGGAAGATATTACAAATCTTTGTTTAGATCAGAATTTCTTTAGTTTTAATGGTGATTTTTTTTAACAAACTTCTGGCTTGACACGCTATTTCTTACTAATCTTTTCATGTGCTTTTTTGAAACTCAAATTATAAAATTCATTCCCTCTAATTTTTAAAACATGGTATAGATATGTGGGTGACACTTTTGCTGTTGTCCCTAAAAACAGATAAATGATGCTTTAAATCTTTTAAATTACAGGATAAAGCCATACAATTCACTTTGAAAACCGAAAATAATAGATGCCTTCCGTTCCTGGACTTGAAAATTAAAAGACATAACAATAAATTGAATTTTGGTATTTATAGAAAATCTACTCACTGATAATTACATAAAAAATAAAAGTTTTAATCCTTTTGCACATAAATTTGCTGTTTTCAGTAGTTTAATTTGTAGGTTAATAAATATACCCCTTAATAAAGAAGAATTTGACACAGAATATAAACACATTATTAATACTGCAGTAATTAATGGTTTTAATACAAATTTTGTACATAAAAAGATAGAAAAATATAAGTATCAAAAGGCTGTTAAAGAGCTTTCTACCCTCAAAAAAATAAAAGATAATTGTGTTTTTAAAAAGTTTACTTACCATCTCTGGGCCAATAAAAAAATTTACAAAAATTTTTAAAGAATATGGAATAAATTTGGTGCCTCAAAATAAATTTAATATACAAAATTTACTAAATTTTTCTAAAAAAGATAAAATTTCAAATTACAAAAAATGTGGCATTTATCAATTTAACTGTTTGGATTGTGATAATGTTTATATTGGTAAAACTAAATGTCATTTAGAAACCAGAATAAGGGAACATTTTATAAATGTTAAATATAAACAAACTGATAAATCAGCTGTGGCAGATTATTTTTGGTCATTTAATCATGAAATTAATCCAGAGGTTATATTATTAAAACAATTAAATGGACCTATAGATTTAATGGTTTCGGAAAAGATATTTATTTTAAAAAACAGAAACCATGTTATGAATTTTGAAATCTCTCCAATAGACTGTATTTATAGGTTTTTGTTTTTAGGGATCGGTGATTAAAATGAGCATCAGTATCTATGGTAACAAATTTGTTTGTGTAGCTTTGAGAATGAGTTGGAGTCAACTCAAAACTTGTTAGCACCAAACAACTTGGAATATTACTAAGATAAGTGAAGCTTTTAGTTTCTAATTTGTTTTTACTTTAGATTCTTGTTGCTTCACTGTTAATAGCTTCCTTACTTCCTTATTGTTCTCTTAGTGTTTTAAGCGTTTTATATGGTACATCTTGGGGAGCCGATCAAACTGTTCTTTTAAGCCTGTATCGCTCTCTTGTCCGATCTAAGCTTGACTACGGTTCTATTATGTCGATTTTAAAATGACTTGACCCCATTCATCACCGTGCTATCCGTTTGAGTATTGGCACTTTTCTGAGCCCCATTATCAGCGTGTGTGTGGAAGCTGCTGAACCCCTGCTGTCTCATCGGTGGAACGTACTTCTGTGCAGTTACGCCTGCAGACTCTGGTTTGCCGCATTATCTATCCTTTAGTTCTTACTTTAATGACTCCTTAGACCACCAATACTCAACGAGCCCCTGGCCTTACTCCCTCCTGGTGTTCATTTTCGCTCTCTCCTTCAGACGTTGGACATCACTTTACCGGCGGCATTTCCCAAAGGCAAAACGAAGTTCCCGCCATGACTCCGACCAGAAACCCCCATCGACCTGGGGTTAACGTCCATGCCGAAGTCCACAACACCTGCTTTGGTTCTCCATTCAGACTTTTTATAAATTCCGACACAGTTTGCTTACAGCTCTTTTATCTACACTGATGGCTCAAAGAGCGATAGGGGAGTAGGATGTGCTTTTATTCATGGTCACCAAAGTTTTAGCTTTAGACTTTTAGTGCAGTGCTCGATTTTTACTGCTGAGCTTTTTGGCATCTACCAAGCTCTTTTATACATTCATCAGCAAGCCTTGCAGTGCTGGGTTATCTGTTTGGATTCCTTGAGTGCGTTGGAAAGCCTACGTTGCTGTACAACTACCACCCTCTGGTGCAGCGTATTCAGGACAACCTTCATTCCCTCGCTAGTGCTTGAGCTAGCGTGTCTTTCTTGTGGGTTCGTAGACACATAGGCCTACTGGGAATCGAGGCTACTGATTTTGCCACGAAGGCAGCAGTTTTAGCTCCCAGGTGTTTTAGCTCTCACGTTCCCTCTGCTGATATTAGCGCAACTTTACGCACTTCTATCCTTTATCGTTGGACGGTGGAGTGCTTGACTTCAGGGGAACAAACTCAGGGAGATGAAGCCTCTCCCTGTCACCTGGAGGACCTCCTCGCACGCTTGTCGCTGTAAGGAAGTGATTTTAACCAGATTGTGTATCGGGCACTGCCGTTTTAGCCATAGTCACCTTTTATCATCTGATGCTGCACCACTCTGTACTCTTTGTGATGAACCATTGACGGTGCGGCACATTTTAATTCAGTTTTTAGCTCAGTTACGTTTGTCTGTGGGTCAGCCAGCCGCACTTACTGAAGTGCTGGCAGTTACATCAAGTGCCGTAGAGCGTTTATTGCATTTTATCTGCCTTAGTGGTTTGGGCAACCATGTTTGACTTACTGGTTTTATTGTTTAATTTTGTTGGTCATGTGGTTTGTTTATATGTCCCTTAATGGGTCCTTGGCCCAGTTTTGCTCTACTTTTAAGGCTTCTGGCACTGTGTTGGTGACTTTTTAAAGTTTTTTAATGTTTTAGACTTAGGGGCTTAGTGTCTAAGTTGTTTTACCCATTTTGTTCTGATTGGGCGCTAATGACAGTAGCAGTTGTGTGCCCTATAGCCCTGCTACTACTACTATGCCACTTGGTGCCTGAGGTCTCTAGGGACAAGTTGTAATACAGCTATAAGTAAACCTTATTAGTTTGATACCAGCCCTTAGGAGGCAAACGGGAGGAAATATAAATTGTTTATGAATGAGAATAATCCTAAATTTATTTTCATAAACAGTGCTCTATATATAACTTCTAAAAGCAAATATCTGAGCAAAATAAATGTATTTTTTGTAGATTGAAGAGCTGAGAAAGAAGAAAACTGCAGCTGAAGGTGAATATCGCAACTCAATGCCTGCCAGCAGTTATCAACAACAAAAGCTTAGAGTTTGCGAGGTGTGCTCTGCATATCTGGGTATTCATGATAATGACCGGCGTCTGGCAGATCATTTTGGAGGAAAACTGCATCTTGGATTCATAAAGATCCGAGAGAAGCTGTCTGAATTAGAGGTATGTAATAAAAGTGTTTGTAAGCACTGTTAATGAATTATTATTTTTGCCTACAAGCTTACTGTTGGTGCTTTTAAACACAAGCCTTGTTTGGCCAATGTTTGAGAGGTAGTATCAGAACTGAAAAATTGTGGCATCGAGTTTTTCAGTTCCAATTCTACCTCTCAAACTCTTAATGAATGTTCACAAAACTTGCTCTGTGCACACCTTTAGGCATGTGTGCCTCACATTTAGGTCCCAAGTTTGAATCATGGTCAGGGGATAAGGTATTTTCCTAGACTTTTTGCTTATCATGAAAAGATGAATATCAGGTACCCTTAAACTCCATGGACCCTGGGCTGATGTGAGCATAATTTCACCCATTTCATGCATTCGTTATATGATGTGAGCAACCTGGTTATCCCTTTCCAGTCATAGTCCTGGGAAGAAATTTCCACAGGCTGGGCGGAGCTTTAAATTTACTACTAGAACTACGCAAATGGGAGCAAAACTTCATGCAAAAGTGGCCTGTGTCGCTGTGTACTTACCTACACTGCTGATGATTATCAGACATAGCTGAGCTTGACAGCAGAATTGTTGATGCACTGGAACAGTTTGTACTGGATGCACTGTCCACTAACATGAGGATTTTTTAAATTGTTTTAAGTTTCGAAACACTTCAATCCGAGATAAAGTATCCATGTCATAAAAAACATGTACCAATCAAATAGCGTTCAGCCATAATTAGTAATGTATATAAAATGTAAACCGGGACACACGAACATTATGTATACACACTTCTCATTATGGCATGAGACAATTCTTGTAATTGACGAGTGTATGATAGTGCTCAAAACATTTGCCGATACTCATGGCTGGTTTATTTGCGCACATATTACAATAGAAATGTTTCTTTTCTCGCCCCCTTGACTCCTCGATTTCTGCAGATAATACAGTCTTTGTGTTTTGTCCCCCTCAAAATGGTATATGAAATGTGGCGCATTGTTTAGCCTTTCCTCTCTTAGCCATACCTGGGTGTGACCTTGGCCTTGAGTTGCTTATGCCTTTCACCAGACCAAGTAACCTTCTGTATTTCACACGGTACAAGGGATGGGTGCTTACCAGGGAATTTTGAACTTTGTCTAAAATGTATGAGTTTACTGTGGCTACTTTCAGGCACCAGTAAAATAATTTGTGCCACTACAGGGATTTTGCATAAAATCGAATGTTGCGCAGTAATAGTCACTGCTTTCCATGCCTTCCATGTGTTTGATATAATCAAACATATTCAGCGGTTTTTCTACATCTTTTCTAATGTTGGCACCAACCAAGAATGGGATTAACAGTTCGCAATGAGGGAAAAGCAATGTTGCCACTTATCGCGACCACAGCCATTTGGAGAGTGCGGTATGATAATGTGTACAAAGAAGATTGGATTGCGCCTGGAATGTTGAGCACATATTATTTATATTTGTATGCAAAGAGAACAGTAAAATATTGAATCTACTTTCAAAGGATAGAATATGCAATTATATATCAGTCTAAATATTTGCGTTAACAAAAGCAACATACCTGTGAAATATTGATGCTTATTCTAATGGGGAAATGCCACCGATGTCCGAATTCTCTTACAGAGCATATTATTTCCTGCGCTTGTCCTTTAATTGGGATACCTTCACCAAACAGTTTATTTGGTTTGCAAGTACGCTCAATTTTTCGTTTGACAGCACTATCTTTGTCACTATTTGTCGACATTTTTAATACACATTAAATGCAAAAGCTTGCAAAACACGCACAGATTCACAGACTCAGACACACGTAAACACAAGGCAAATAACTGTCTATAGAATAATGCAAACAAACTTCACAACACACAGGCAATCTGTTAACTGGTGCAAGCATTGCATTGCAAGCCCAGGTCTCAGCACTATTTGTTTATATGCAGCGATAGCAGAACATAACAAAAGCAGTTTGTTACTGCTGGGTTCATCAGCCACATGCTAATCACATGTTACATATCGGCAACAGGGTCCTTGTGTGTACCGTTTCTATAGAAATGCCATTATAATACCTTAGCTCTAATTGGTCCTTCCTTTCATTTCTATGACAACCGCTAAGACGCATTCATCCCCTCCCGTTCATTTATGCTTTTTCGCTATGTGCTTAACATCTTTCAATCTGCTTCTTAATTGGCGCCGAGTATAGTACCCCCTACAAAATTGTTGTAGTTTTCCACATAGAGGTATCATGAAATGTAGAAATCAAGACTATCCTTTTGTCTTTCCACCCCATAACCATCATGTTACCATTCCAGCAAGAACTGGTTTTGCCACATTTTACTTTTTTTCAAAACTCCTTGCTTAACGGTTTTGAGTTGCCTACCCTACCAGCAGTTCTAGTGGTGTGACATTCACACCTGTGCTAAATCTACACTACTATAGTAGTGATCAGTAAATAAATGATAGCCACTAACTCCAAAAGCACAAAGCCCAAGGCGATCTATCAGAGATAATACAATTCTCGTACTGTATTGCTTTTCAGGATACGATAAATTACAAACTTGCCCTGTGTACTTTCCATAGTAGGGAATAAGGCTCAAGTTTAGAACAGCTCACTTTCCACTTGCCAGCCAGATTCTAAGTCCGAACTTACTGCGCATGCGCCGACAGTAGTTTCACAATCGCCCACTAGATTTCACTGCATGACTAGCAGACGATTTTCACATCTGCCAACATTGCTTTTTACACTACACTAGTTTTCGTTGCCAACATATTAAACACAAATGCACTCACTCGCGTCGTTGCCGCCACAAACATACCGATATCGCGTATGATGATTATTACATTTATATTATTTATATATGATACTATATATTAGACTTATATTTATTATTATTATTATTATTATTATTATATTTTTATTATGTTTACTATTTATCGTTCTTTTTTTGTTTATTTTATATTATTATTTTTAATGTTATTAGATTTATATTATATATATCTTTATATTATTTTTATTATTTATCGTTCTTTTTTATTTATTTTATATTATAATATAATGCTAATGGCTTCATTGCCAGATGTAAGGCACTAGAAAACAACATATTATATTATTTTATTGTATTAATATTTAATAATATATTATATATATTATTTATATATAATATTATATTTAATAGTATTATATTATTATATTTATATTATTTTTATTAATTATCATTCTTTTTTATTTATTTATTTTTTAATTTTCGAGTGGAGAAAAAATCCATTTACGGAGCCCCATGCACTGGGATGGCACAGATGGCTTCGCCCTAGGGCACATCACATTCCCTGCATAGCATTCGAGTCCTCAGCAGGCCCTCGTCGTACAGGAACTGCATGCATGACTCCTCATTAAAGCACAGAGGCGCCAAATCTAATATACTGATAAAGCGATCCGTTGCACTAGTTGCTTCTAAGAAGGTCAGCAGCATACTGCCGACTCCCGCAAAAACATTCAAACTTACTATTGGCAATAAACTCCTAGGGACATTCTGCTGTTGGCAGCGCTGCATTAACACAGCAACTTCGGCAACTTTCGTGACCATTCGTACACACTGCCGAGTGGGACTTTGCGGAAATTCTGACCAAGTGCTTGCGTAAGCTTTTCTAAACAATATCCGGGAATAAGACTATGAACATAGCCAGTATCTCTATCTGCCAAAACCAAAATCCTGATACCCTATTTTGTGGGCTTCTTAGGATTGTAGGTTTTAAAATTTTTTGAATCCCACAGTTGATTCATCTACAGCAATATTTTTGCCTGGTAAAAAGTGTTTTTGAAATTTTTTCCCAGAAATTCAATTATCCCATGAACCTTTTTAGTTCTTCTAAGGGATGGAGCACCGATATTCTGTGAATCATCCCCTACTTGTGCATCCAGAAAATCTGCAAAAATGTATCCCAAGGCATAACATAACGGAAAAAGTTTGGGTCGTTGTATCAGTAGACCAATAATCCTTTAGTTCTGGAGGTAAATTGAGCCCATGCTCAATATTATCCTCCAAAACCCTTTCATTTCTACTGCGGACTAATCAGCTCAAGATCTCCAAATAGAGAATGGGGACACTTATAATGTGCCAATTTTTTCTATTGCATACCTATTTGTTTCCTTAGCAATTTGAAATATTAGTTCATCAGTAAAAAAACAAACTAAAATACTCAGTTGGTTCAGCAAGAGAAACAAGATTCAGTTTTGGACCTAAATTCTTGGAAAGTTTATTCTTTGGGCTTCTTGTTTGTTTTGCCTATCAATTTCCATGTATCAGCACATGCAACATTCGCAGCACTTGCTTCTCTTTCTCTCTCGCTTACGAACTCCTTGCCATCGGATAGTTCCACATCGTTTTCCTCATCAAATTTATTGTCTACATCACTCACGGCGTCCAACTCAGATTGAATCATAAATCTTAATTCTTCCACATCGTCATCGCACGAAACATCAAACTTTTGGTTTTTAATCCCGGAAGGACCTGATTTATGCACACTCGAGGCCTTTGCGTAATACAGTGCATTCCCAAAAGAAACATTTCCTCTATATTATTTATTTCTGCCAACAAACTTACTGTTGCTGTTTTTAAATACACAAGCCATGTGTGGGCAAAGTTTGAGAGGTAGAATTGGAACTGAAAAATTCAGTGCTACAGCTGGGATTTGAACCACAGACCCTCTGCTTACCAGGTGGGTGCTGTAACCATTAAACTACTGTGACGAATGACATTGAATTCTCCAACCTATTCGTATTTCTCCCGGTAAACCACAAAGGCAATTTCACATCAGAGACAATTACCCCAATGGCGACGTGCTGTCGTAAGTGCTTTATGTTCATCTAAATGTTCATAGTTCAAGTAACAGCACATTTTCCTTATAATTCATAGGTTCATTACACTTGCGCCATTGGATAGAACCAGTATTTTTATTGGTATCCATACTGAATTTCACCAATGACGCCTGTAGTGGGCAGAGGTGGGGGATGCAGCGGCTGGGCGGTAGGCCTTGGCCCTTTGTGGGCTGTCGCGCGGGGTTTACATTTTACATCCATACTGAATTGCTATCAGAATGGTGTAATCTTTCAATATTCCATTTTTTTGTTCAAACCTTTATTTTGAATATCACATTCACTCATTTTAAAAGCAGTTGCCAGACTGATGTCTTTCATCTAGTATTAATTTATTATTGGATTATGAGAAGTGATTTGTTAGTATTTAGACATGCTCTCTGTTTTTAAAGATAAATTATAAATTCCTCTAGTTAAAATCATGTGAGCACCTTGTTTATTACTTAAGGTACCTCATAATGTGGCATATCTATTTATAGTGTGTATCTCGTTTCCCAACAAAGAGTGATATGTCAAATATTTATTGAAGAATATGCATAATACAATAACTGTTGACTTTAGAATGATAAGTTTGCTAGTGTTTGTAATTATTACTGATGACTGTGATAAATGAAATATTAATTTTTTTAAACCAAAAAGGTGAGTCAATTACTGACACTACACAATACTTATATTTTACCGGAACATTTCAAAGCCTTGATTTTCCTTCATTATCAACTGGACATTGACTGTTTCTCCCTAGTGTAGATGGCGATGTTTTCTCTGAGGTCTCCTCTGTTGGTGGTTCAAGGAACTTGAAGATATCTTTCTCGGGGATGTTGAAATTGAACTCTTTCATTAATCGACTCACCTTTTTGGTTTAAATTGATTATTACAACACTGTTTTCAAACTTCCAAAGAACGAAGATATTCATTTTTGTGTTTTGTTACACTTTAAGTGTAAATTCTCTGAATTACAGAAAACTGTTGAAGGACGCAAGCAGCAGAAACGTCAGGAGATGAGTAACAGAGATAGAGAGCGAGAAAGAGAACGTGAAGATAGGGAACGAGAGAGGCTTAAGGAAAGGGAACGTGAGAGAGATCGTGACCGTTTAGGAGGTTCAAGTCGAGATAGAGGAAGAGATCGTGAAAGAGATAGAGGACGTCGGCGCAGCAGAAGTTCAAGCCGCAGTGATAAGAGGTCACGTTCGCGCAGCAAGTCCCATGGTTCAAGGTAAAGATTATCAGTATTGCTATAGGTGAAACTTCCAGATAATAGTCTTCTACACAGTAAAATATGAAAGTAATACATCATTTGATGGTTAAAATAAACGTTCTCCTTCCTATATTATATATTGGGAATGTTTTGTAGTAATATGCTGTATTGGCCTACATGTAAAACATTCCTCTCAAAAAGTCAGCATGGAGGTTTCACTGTGAGACAGGATATTGTAAGACTCCAAAAGGAAAATCATTTATGTGAATATTTGTTGAGAGTGTAATTTGTTTTTGGTGTTGGTACGAGTTGGTTGAGTGACGAAAACGTGTTGCTATTGTTTATTGTTACAAACAATTAAGTTTGTTTAAAGACGTCATAAATATTTCCATATTTAATTTTAATATATATGTATAAATAAAAGAATTATATGTGTTCAATATTAAAAGCGAAGGGAGAATAGCTAAAGATCGCTTCCCTAATAATATGGGAACTATTTGATGGACGCATACGCAGATGTACACAAAAAGAAAGTAGCATCATGTGATGCGGCACTAGAATTTAATAATAGCGTCCATGTCTTTGGTATGAAAAGACATGTTTTTACAGTGCTCTCGGATGTGAGTAGAAAATTGATTAAACTTTCATGAAGCTTTTGTTCTAAAGTTGTTAAAAAACTGGAAAGACTATCAATATAATATAAATTGCTGCAACGAAAATGTTGTTGTTGTTGTTTTCTAGTGCCTTGCATCTGGCAATGAAGCCATTAGCATTCGTGCTTTCCAATACTTTTGAACTGTAGTTTCTTCTGATCTTAATGCTTCACAGGTCTTCAAGTGTTCTTCATTCATTTCTGTTGGATCGTTACACAGGACACATATCGGTGAGGCTGAGATACCTATTCTGTAGAGATGACTTGCCAAGCAGTCATGATTTGTCAATAGTCGGAAGGCTGCAACAGCTGTTTTCCTTGGTCTCTGGGGGATTATATCTGGATTGGAAAGTAGTGTAATCCATTTTTTATCTTTGGCATTTGTTTCTATTTCTTGTAGGTATGAATGACAAAAATTTTTAATGATCAAGCGTTTTATTGAGGAATATGAGAAATTGAATTTAGACTTTTGTGTTATTGTTGTGGCTTTCTTTGCAAGTGAGTCTGCAGCTTCGTTCCCCATGACTCCACAGTGTGCTGGAATCCATTGGAGATGAACAGTCTTATTAACTTTTTGGAGTTGTGTTAACATTTTGTAGCATTCTCTAATTTTTGTTGACTTCTTTGTAGTATTTGAACATATTCCCTGAATTGCAGCTTTAGAATCCGAAAGAATTACTGCCTTGTTAAATTTATTTAAGGGAAGATTTAATAATTGTCGGAGAGCAATGTATATAGCCTCTATTTCTCCATCATAATTTGTTGTGTCTCTGCCAACAGAATGATAAAAGGAAAAATGTGAACATGTAACTCCAGCTCCAGTAAGGTTTTCCTTCGAGGATCCATCAGTATATATGTGCAGCCATTCTTCTGTGGGATACCTAGTATTGATTGTTTCCAGAGCTAGAAGTTTTTGTATTTCTTTTGGTGTGTCTGATTTACTTATTTCCTCTATTAATTCCAAATTGAAGGTAGGTTGCAATAATTCCAATGGATTTTCTCTAATAAGTAGATTTTCTCTGGTGTTAGGAATGTTCAATTTGGATTTAATCTGTGTTACCTTTTCTAGGAAACTACTATGAGTTTTAAGGATTGAAGGGGGGAGGTTCTCTTTTGTCCATTTAGAGTTTGGCAGTCGTAACATTTTCTCGTGTTGGAGCAATGCTTGTTCTTCTATTTTTGTTGTTATTGATGGGGTCCGTGTTAAGGCAAGCATGGCATCAATAGGTGTGGATTTAACTGCTCCAGTGATTAGGCGAAGAGCCTGATTTTGTATTTGTTCAAGTTTATTGATGTTAGCATTTGCTGCTGTTATTAAAGCTTCAGAACAGTACAAGAGGTTTGGTTTAATATACATTTTGTATGTTGTGTTAAGGACTCTCCTTGAGCAGCCCCATTTAGCACCAGCTAACCTTTTCAGGATTTGCAATTTCTTTTCAACCTTTTCTGAGATGTTTGTTATATGTTTTTTCCAACTTAGCTTTCTGTCGAAAGTGATGCCTAAGTATTTGGCATCATCAACTGCTTTGAGTGGTTTACCATTATAATTTATGCTAATATTAACTGGTTTGTATTTTAGTGTAAATAATTCATAATTTGTTTTTTCCACATTGATAGTCATGAGGTTTTTGGAGCTCCATTCATGTACTTTGTTTAGGGCTGTTTCTATTCTGTCTTTAATTAATTCAGGTTTTTTTGAAGAGCCTGAAGTCCAAATGACTACATCGTCAGCAAATAGAGCAATTTTGGTTTCTAAAGTTTTTATTATTGATGGAAGGTCATTTATATATATGTTAAAGACTGTTGTGCTCAGAACAGCACCTTGTGGAAGTCCTCGGTGTGTTTGTTTATATTTGGAAATGTATGTATTATATTTTGTGGCACAAAATCTTTGTGAAATAAACTGAGTTATCCACTTAAGCATGTTACTTTTCACACCTATTGATTGCAACTTCTCAACTAATTTATTTCTCCAGACTGAGTCATATGCTGATTTAAAATCAATGAATACTGCCAAGGTATCCTCCTTTCTATTGAAAGCTTCCTTGATGTCTTGGCCCGTGGTGCACCCTGCTTTTAACAGATGAGGCTCTGGGGACCGAATCACAGCGGTATAACTGTTTCATCTAAAATGGAGGAAATGTCATTTACATATGTGCTGCCCTATCACAGCACAACAGCGTCCCTCAGAGGCACATGAGGGGAAGGTCGGTGGATCTAAATATCATCTATTTAGTCCTCCCGGCTAGGTCCGATGGACCCGTTGACCAACGATAGGTGTGGTCCCCCTTGCAAAATGGGGGTTTAAGTCGGGTGATGTAACTGCCACATTGTAAAACTGGTGCCCGTTAAGAAAACAGTTACATGAAAGCCACATACATGAATATGAGTCCTAAAGATAAACATTCCGGAGTTAAAACTGTCCCCCAATCGGATCTCCGGGTGGGGACATCTTTAGGCAAATTTCATCATTGCAACGAAAATGTAAAAACGAGAAAAAGTGTTAATAAAGTAATGTAGTGAAATAAACATCGAGTGTATGTTCATTCCATCCAGTACCACGACCCGAGATAACGAAAGAGTCAAAAGCTCATCACCTCCGATATATTATAAAAACAGCACCAACTGGATATACATTCTTTAAGATCGCCTGAATCCTAAAAAAGGAATCAGTTATAGAAAAAGGTGTGTGTGCGTGTGCATGTGAAATTCTGTTTTCTTTGCATGGCCAAGAAATAAATGACTTCCCATTTGAGAAAAGCTTAGTGTTGGAAAATTCAGGCACAGGGCCAGTTTCACAACCAGGTGTTAAATTTTAACTCAAAATAATTTAACACCGAAGTTAAGAATATTTCGGTTTCATCGAACAGTGTTAGCTTTAACTCAGTGTTAAAACTCATGTTAAATTAACTTCCCAATGGCCTTAAGTTGGTGATTAACTCTGTATCTTTTTATAAGCTAGTAACAGTGATGCGAATCTAAATTATAATGAAAACTGAGTCGGATTGAAACACAGAACATCACTTACATGTAATTAGACTTGACCGGTTTCAAGAGCTTAACTTGCTCCCATCAACAGAATTAAACAACTAGTTCTTGAGAGGTAGAACTGGAACTTAAAAATTCAATGCCACAGCTGGGATTTGAACCACAGACCCTCCGCTTACTACGCAGGTACTCTAACCATTAAGCTACTGGTTCTTGTTGATATTGTTTGATGTATGGTTGGTTGAGATGACATCAAGCGATGAGCCAGTAAACTTCCATAAAGGGTAATTATTATTTATGCCAACAAACTTACTGTTGGTGTTTTTAAACACACAAGCCGTGTGTGGGCAATGTTTGAGAGGTAGAATTGGAACTTAAAAATTCAATGCCACAGTTCGGATTTGAACCACAGACCCTCCGCTTACTAGGCGGATGTTCTAACCATTAAGCTACTGTGACAACCTGCCAGAATGACATTGAATTCTCAAACCAGTTTGTATTTCTCCCGGTAAACCACAAAGGCAGTCTCACATCAGAGACGATTACCCTAATGGTGACTTACTATTGCAAGTACTTTATGTATAAATAAATATCATCTGAAGGTTATTTAATCCCGGGACATAAGTTTTTAAAAGTTTTATGTAAGCAATGTTCTGTGTTTCAATCCAACTCAGTTTTCATTATATCATTAACACTAGTTTAAAATTCAAAAATGGCCCTTGCCCATCAAGTAGTAAGACACTGGGTTATATTTTAAGTGATGAAATGCACCAATTTCGGGGTGTTCTGGGAGCAATAGACTGCACGCACATGAGAATTCAATCTCCTGGAGGCCAAAGGGCAGAAATCTATTGTAACTGCAAGGGTTAAGGGTTACTTTTAATTAATTACTGTCAGCTTCCCACCCCCACCTCCTCCTGCTCGATAATTTATCTTCATTTGATTACCAGCTCAACTACTAATTCCTTTTCCAAAGATAAAGTTGTGCCCCTGTATCTAGCTTTCTCATTCATTTTCCCTTTATTTGTGTAGTGATCAGGAAATAACTGCACACTTGTATTTAGAAGCTTTTGCCATTCTGAACCGGTGAAGAGTTATGCGGATAAATTATTCTGAATTCTGGAAGAAGAGGAATTCTTAGAGCAGTACACACTGTCAAAGGTGTGATGAGCAGAATCATAGAAGGAATACAAGAGGGGTTAGAATATGCTACCAACAGAAACCTTTCTCTTTCTCCGATGTATTAACCTTGCAATTTTACTCTACCAGTTCATTTCATGTGATGTTGGGGACAATGTGGTCACTTCAAAAGCTGCTGTGCTTAATCGCTTGATGCTGTGCAGAATATATGCTAGGCGGCGCCGTGGCCGAGCGGTTAGCGCGCTCGCCTACCACCTAGGCGGCCCGGGTTCGATCCCAGGGACCCGCATGTGGTATTCGTGGTGGACGAAGCGGCGTCAGGGCGGGTTTTCTCCGGGTACTCCGGTTTCCCCCGCCATCTCATTCCACCGGTGCTCCATCTTCATGTATCATCAGTGTCACCGCCTGCGGTGCCGTAGTAGTAAAAGCGGGCGTTAAACACTACAACAACAAGAATATATGCTTCCCTTCAGCAGAGGAATCTCCAGCCATCATAAACAGTTTCTATGAAATGTAATAATTTCCTGGCTTTCTCGGAGCAATAGACTATATGTACGTGAAAATTCAACCCCCCAGCGGCCAAAGGGCAAAAAATCAATTGTAACCACAAGGGTTACTTTCAGTTAAAGTACAAGTAATTACAGACCATCCATTTTTTGCACTCCATGATTGATCTGTATTTGATTACCAGATCAACTACAATTTTTTTTCCCATAGATGAAAAATTTGTGCCCCTGTGTCTGGCTTTGTCATTCATTTTTCAATCCTATTTGTATGGTGAACTAACTTGACTTTCACCCAAAAAAAGTCTGCTTTTCAGGGACCAAACAGAACATAGAGTTGCAAAGGAAAAGGAATCCTAAAGCGTATCAGAGTGCTTTCGGAAGCAGTCAAGTTTGTTCACTGCTTTCTTGTTTGTGGTTATTCGTTGCTCTTTTTAACACTGAATTAGTTAACTTTTCTCTGGGAAAACTTGAAACACAAGAGGGTTTACAGAAAGTTAAAATTTTAACTCAAAGATATTAAACTCTGTGTTAGAGCATTCTAAACACCCGTTGATGAAACCAGCCCATTATGTGCGATAGGACATAGATCATAAGTTAACCATCATTGTTACATTTTAGTACTTAACTGATTATTAACTTTGCTGTTACAAATAGCTTGTTTGAAATAGTTCCAGGCTGCTGTAACAAACCGTTTTTTTTTTAAATATGTTCCAGGCTTGCTTACTCTTACATTCACCTGTAATTATGTGTTTTTACCCAAAAACTTTTTCAGCTGTGGAAAATCTGAGTAATGTCTGCATTGTGTAAGGTTCTCAAATAATAAATATGCTTTCACAGGTCTCACAGATCTCGCAGTGGTAGTCGTGGTCGTCGCTCACGCTCTCATCGTTCTCGTTCTGGAGATCGGCGGAAGGATCGTTCACGCTCACGAGATAAGAGGCGGTAAGGTTAACCATCACATCCATTGTAATTCGCCACACATTCTTAGCTGGAGACTTCAAAAACACTTTAAAATATTGGCATACATTAGATCACGAGGCTGGGTTAGAAGCGTTATGTGAGAAATTCATTTGGTATTTTTAATGATCATTATGAAATCATACTAGTTAGTAATAAGTTAAGGGTTATTTTTGTTGCTTTACAAAAGTAATCTTATTTCCAACTCTCCAATATATATTTTGTACCCTGTGTATGAATTGTAAGATAAATAAAATGTATTGAGTTTTGATTTGTTGTGAAACTATGGAGTTCTTATTACTTTCAACTTCCTGATTGTGTCATCCACATTTTTTCCATCTTTACCAAGTCCGGTAGTAACCAAGCAATCCCTTACCTTTCATACATGCCTGTACAGTTTTGCTAATGAAATATAAAACAATTCAAAGAATTACAACACTTGTGTTGAGGCTACAATTCAACAGTTACCTTCAAAGCCTAAAGCAAGAATTAACATTGACATGTACAAGAAAATAACACTATAATATTAATATTCAGGAAGTTGACAGTGTTGTTGAATCACATTAAAATAGAAAATTTGATCAATTAATAACACTTAAACAACACTCGCTATATAAGAGAGGTGGAACTGGAACTTAAAAATTCAATGCCACAGCTGGGATTTGAACCAACACACGGCTTGTGTGTTTAAAAACACCAACAGTAAGTTTGTTGGCATAAATAAATAATAATTACCATCTGAAGGTTAATTAAACCCGGGACATAAAGTACTTAAAATAGTAAGTCACCATTTGGGTAATTGTCTCTGATGTGAGACTGCCTTTGTGGTTTACCGGGAAAAATACGAACTGGTTTGAGAATTCAATGTCATTTTGGCAGGTTGTCACAGTAGCTTAACGGTTAGAGCACCTGCCTAGTAAGCGGAGGGTCTGTGGTTCAAATCCCAGCTGTGGCATTTAATTTTTAAGTTCCAGTTCTACCTCTCAAACATTGCCCACACATGGCTTGTGTGTTTAAAAACACCAACAGTAAGTTTGTTGGTATAAATAAATAATTACTTGCTATTTAAATTTCCGGGAACATGTTTCAGAGGTACTTCCCTCCATTATCAACCGGACATTTGATGTTAGTCGATGTTAAACAATTTTTCTATTTTAACATAACACTACAATAGTTCATAAGTGGAGATCTGTATGGTATTTCCTCTTTATTCTACGTGATGGTCTTTCTTTTGGCATGTTCTGAGGGATCTCTTTCATTAAGGAGTTCTGGTGATTGATGAAAGATGTTAACAGCTGAATATATGAGGACTGGATTATAGATTCAACTGCAGGAGTGCGAAGATCCTTATGAAGTGCTGAATTGCAGATGTACCAAGGAGCATATGCTATGATCCAAAGAACCTGATTTTGGAAACTATATTCTTTTGAGTTTTGAATTTGAAGCTGAGCACCTAATTGAGTGGCCATGCATTCAGACAGGTTTGCTTAGACTGAAATATACAAGCTTTTTGATATGCGGTGGTAGAGGTGGACTGCCTTTGATAAGGTATTTGAGTTGAAGTCCGTGCCTTAGTTTTGAATCTAGAGAGGGGATGTCTGCATTCTAAGTGAATTTTTTGTCTAATTTTGTCCTAAATATTTGACACACTCAACTTGAGGAAAGATTTCATTATTTAATCTGATTGTGTCTGCTAATTTTTGTTTTGTAGGTATGTAATTGGACCTTTTTGTATTGATCTTCACTCTCCACATTTTGCACCATTCCTTTATTTTAAATGCATATTCTTGGAGACTTTCAATTCCTATGTAATAGTATTTCAAGAACTTTTTCAGCAAATACTAAGATGAGTGAAGTTTTTAGACCCTAAATAATTATTATATTTAAGATGTGTGTTGCTACACTGTTAACAGCTTCAGTTTTTCATTGAATTTATCAATTCCTATATTACTGTCACCTTTACTATGCCGCTCGCAAAAGTTAAAGGCATGTGAACGCTGGCCAATGCTCAAGCAGAGCGCTGTTGCCAAGCGTAGTGCGTGTACCAGCAGAATTTCTGTACATAAGAGTGTGTGAGATGCGTGTACCACATTCGGCAGCGCTGGTAGGATGGGCAAGCGTAGGATTCGCTGGAGTCCGCAGTATGCCCCGCCTCCATATGCCTTTAAGTTTTGCGAAGATTATAAGAACAGTTATATTGTATGCATACTGTGATATAATTAGATTATGGCTCTTTTGAAAATCTGTGTGTATAAGGTACAGAAATGGAGTGCTCACCTGGTAAGCGGAGGACCTGTGGTTCTCGAACATTGTCCACACACGGCTTTGTGTGTTTAAAAACACCAACAGTTCAAATCCCAGTTGTGGCATTGAATTTTTAAGTTCCAGTTCTACCTCTCAAACTTTGCCCACACACGGCTTGTGTGTTTAAAAACACCAACAGTAAGTTTGTTGGCATAAATAAATAATAATTACCAACAGTAAGTTTGTTGGGAGAAATAAATAATAACTGCTGGTATATTTTCTATTTGTTTTGTTTAGGTTTTAGTTTTCTTCCAGAGGGAGCCATATGTGGTATCTAAAGATGACAAAATATTTTCCATAGCAATACTTTGTTCCTGCTTAAACAATTTATGGATCTTTTGGGCGACACGATTATATGCTTTTTATATGGTGGAAATTTGGTTTCTTCCCATAGTTTATAAGGCTTTTTCATTCTAATACGTTGTTTAATCTGTGGTAATACTGATATAGCTATTTTGGATTTAGCTTTTTGATGCATGTTGCTAGACAAGTTAGCAGCATTTTGTATATATCTGGTTAGTGTATTATAGTTTGTGAGGAGCAAGTTGAGACAGAATTTTAGACAAAGACAGAACATACACTTACCCTCTAACTCGCCCTGCTGTCATTAGGGGGTTAGTGGTATCACTGTCACTCCTTCCAAAACGTCCACGGGACTGTCAGTGGCGGCCTGTTTCTCTCCAGAGAGCCCAGTGCATGTCTCATCCTCAGAGTCAGTGTCCTACAGGTTGATTACAAATCGGTCGATAGCCTCGTCAATTAATCAATCTTTCTCCCAATAAAAACATTGCTCCTTTTCGACACTTTCACACGCTTTTTTCCAATTTTCTGATTTCACCTTTGATAGTGCATTTTCAAGGAGTTATTATGTCACAAGACTTTAACATTATATTATGTTTCGCAACATCTTCCTTTACCTGGTTTCAAATTAATTCAATTGCGTTGAAATTGCAATGGTAGGGCGGAAGACTGTATGCCCCGCTAACTCTGCCATAGTGTCAACTTCATATTTTCTAAATCGGTCTTTCATCAGCTTAATGTCATATAATACTACTTTCGTTGATCTGGGATCATATTCTATATACTTCTCTTGTAACCAGGCTTGCATTCGCTCTTTAAACTGGATGAGATGGGAGCCTTATGTCGGTCTGGGTGGCTCAGTTGGTTAGACACTGGCCTACTGATCCCAAGGTCGCGGGTTCAAACCCGGCCCAGGCCGATGGTTTTTAAGTGTGCTTAAAAACGACAGCTCCATGTCAGTAGATTTACTGGCATGTAAAAGAACTCCTGCGGGACGAAATTCCGGCACACCGGCGATGCTGATGTGATCCTGGCAATTGACAGTGTCGTTAAACAACAAAATAATTTTTAATTTTTTTGGGAGCCTTATTTAGTTCCACTGAACGATATGGTGCCTTATCCATAATGATAACACTGTTTTGAGGGATGTTAGGGAGGAGCTTTTCTACAAACCAATCCCTGAAAACAATACCGTCCATTTCATGATAATCTTTGGTTGACTTAGACCGAAAGTGGAGCAAAGTATTTGGAATAAACCCTTCAGAAGACCCCCCCCCCCTGCATGTACTATAATAAATCTCTGTCCTTTACCTAGGGGGACAATCATAGGCATGTCAATTTTACCATCGGGTGTATCACACAACCATATTTTACCTGCAGTATGGTTCACATTCAGCCAAGTTTCATCTAGATAAATGATTGGTCGACCACTTGCTCTCATTTCCTGCAATCGTTGTAAGTAATGAAACTGCTTTGCTACAATATCAGGCTTTTCCATTGCTTAAGGAACTTTAATATTTGTCGCACTATCCATATGCTACTTTCAACTAAATTAGCCTCTTTCAAAGCTCTGTGGATATCAATCAAACTGGGAACAAAGCTTGTCTTATATAAGTATTAATTTTTTTTTAATTGGCGATGCAGTAAACGAATCAAAGGTTGTCTTTGTCGAGGTACTATTGGGCCTTTTGTTACCCGTCGTTCGGATTTTGGTCCCTGAATTGTCTGTGTTCACCTTCTCATTTAATATCCTATTAACACTTGCATGAGATTCTCCAGTTGCAGCAGCTGTTCGTCCAACATCTTCGACAGATATTGTAGGCTGACTATTTTTAAGTGCATCAAATTCATCTTTAAAGAACCTATGAACATTGAGTACTATTACCCCTTGTGACTGCAATGACTTTCCTCTCCAATACCAGTTTGAACAACGGTTAACCCAAACAAATATTGTCAAATATAGAATAAAGTTATCCATTTCTGAGCTCAGCATTTTGCAACAAACTAGAATGTACTATGCAATAATGTTTTCTCTTACATTACCATTATACTAAATGCAGTTATGTTGTAATAAAATGGAATAACACCACTTCACAAGCAATGTTCAAATATCACAAGGAAACAATTTCTAATAACGTTAAACCAGAGCACTGAGTTCACCGAAAAACTAGGCAATACATGGCCGACTCTGACACTTCAAGTGTTAAACTGGCACGAGCAAGACCTTTCCTTGTGGCCATACATATGTTATTTGACGAGTGGTGGACAGCTTCGGCCGTTTTCTGGAACAGGTAGCAGTCTTAACTTTTCCTCACAGACTATAACAGCTATGTCAATCTCACAATGAGTTTTGTACAAGGTTTTTAAGTTGGTGATTTTGTTCAAGATGTATGTCTAACAATTCCGTCAAAGGAATGACTTATTAAGTTGCTATTACTAATGTGATTGGTTCTAGAATTGGAGTACACTGTTAATAGTACAGGAAAGTGACCTGAATTAAGCCCATATGTAAGTACAGAATGAATCGAACATAAGTCTACAACATGTTTAGCAATAAAGAAATCCCAAGATATCTGGTGTCTGTCCTGCAGCAGGATAATAAGTTGGTTCTGTAGTACAAAAGTTAGTTTTGCTACCTCATGAAGAATGTGCCCTCTTGGATTGGTTACGTTGGATCCCCATCTAGATTGTTTATAGTTAAAATCTCCACATAACAAGTAGTGCAAACCTGTCTTATGTGCTATTGCCCAGAAATTCTCTCTGCCATGACTGTTTTCAGGTGCAGAATAGACTGAGCCAATCTTGATACTTTGTTTATCTGGGTTGAGATTTATGTAATTTTGAAAATTCTTTGCAGTAGCGGAGGAAATTCATGAGTAATGGATGGTTTAACAAGAATGCTGATCCTCTCTTTCATTGCTAAAATGATCCGTTCTGTAGATCTTATAGCCTGATATATTAAAGTAAATATGTAGAGCTAACTTAATTTCGTTGCCTAACAGAATATCAATGTTATATTATGCATTTAGAAATGGTTTCAATTCATGATATTTGTTATTTATGCCTTTGCTGTCCCATGTGCAAATTTTTATTGATTGATAGCTCATTTTGTTTTAAGCAGCACTTGTTGCAGTGGCAAGTAAGTATTTTATCAAAAGTTTGCTCAGTATGGCATCATGGCTTGTGTTTGTAACATTTATTTAAGAGCATCAGGCCACCTCTGTAGCGTGACGATAGCGTGTCTGCCTCACGTCCAAGAGGTCAGGAGTTTTAATCTCTCTTGGGGTTATCTGGATAAGGTTTTTACGTAGGTATTCCCATATCCTGAGAAGACAAATGTCAGGTAACTTGAAGCTGTGGCCCTTGGGCTCATTTGAGCATAATTTCACCCATTTTCATTCATTCATGGTCTGATATGACATTGCATTGGAGGACGTCAACACAGAAAAAAAAAAAAAAAGAGGTCACAAGTTTGAATCTCGCTTAGCATAAGTTATCCAGGTAAGCTGCTTTTTTTTTTTTTAAAGGTTTTCCCTTATCCAGAGAAGACGAAGTTGGGTAACTTAAAGCTCCATGGACCTTGGGCTATTTGAGCATCATTTCACCAGTTTCATTCATTCACCGTCTGATATGACATTACATTGGAGAATGTTAAAAAAATTAAAAAAAAAAAAAGCATCAGGATAACAAGTGTAGGGATTATGTTGTGCAAAAGCTCTTGTAGACTCATTCTGAATTTTATTAGACAAATGTCGTGGTTAAGTTCTTACATACAACTTGCAGACAAGACTTGTTGAGCAGATGGTTTTGCATATCTTATATATGAGACGTTGAGTGCAACAGTGGCCCAACCCACAAAAATTCAGAAACTGAGTTATTAGCACAGACATGTTCCCCATATCAAAATCTAGGAGAGCAGTAGTGGCCTATACCACATTTCTACAACCACCTACAGATGGCATGAGAAGTGTGTTATTACATGGAACTGAATCTGGCTTCCTGGATAGAAACAGTGGCCCAACCTTCCTGCATGTATATAACTATGTATCACAATGTCTGTGCTATATTGATTAAAATTTCCAAATATCATGACTCTTGCTTAGTTATTAAAGTCAATATAAAACTTTCAAATCACAGATATTTTTTACTCCACTATATTCCACGTAACTTGGAAACGGCTCTAACAATTTCCATCAAATTTTGTATTCAGAAAGGGTTTTGCTTTCTAAATTCATCTATATAGGTGTGATTCCCGAAAAAATGCAATTTTACATAAAAAATAACATTTTTTATTCCCGCTTCTACGGAGCAATTCTTGTGTATATATTCCCGGTATTTCAAAACGGCGCTAAAGATTTGGTTAAATTTTTGTATACATGCATATTACATTTACAGTGTTTTATCTACTCACTTTTAGGTAACACATTCACATCTTTCTCTACTCATTCTTCTATAAACAATTTTCCATAAAAAACGTGATTTTACACAAAAAAAATTTTTACCCCCACTTTCAAAATAAGTCATACCATTTTCTGTATGTCTGAAATAGAAATGCTATTACATTCACACTGTTTTCTCCTTGCACTTTTAGATAACATTCACATTTCTTTCTCTGCTCACTCTTCTACAAATAAGTCATACAATTTTCTGTATGTCTAAATAGAAATGCTACATATTATACTCATGCTGTTTTCTCTACTCACTTTTAGGTAACACATTCACACTGTTTTCTCTACTCACTTTTAGGTAACACATTCTCATTTCTTTCTCTATTCACTCTTCTAGAAATAAGTCATAATTTTCTGCATGTTTGAAATAGAAATGCTGCATATTACATTCACATTCTTTTCTCCACTTACTTTTAGGTAAAACATCCACATCTCTTTCTCTACTCACTCTTCTACAAACAATTTTCCATAAAAAACGTGATTTTACACTAAAAATCATTTTTATCCCCACCTTTAAAATAAGTCATACCATGTTCTATATGTTTGAAATAGAAATGCTATTACATTCACACTATTTTCTCCTCTCACTTTTAGGTAACACATTCACACCTTCTCTGCTCACTCTTCTACAAATAAGTCATACAATTTTCTGTATGTTTGAAATAGAAATGCTGCATATTACATTCAAGTGGTTTCTCAACTTTTAGGAAACACATTCACATCTCTTTCTCTACTCGCTCTTCTACAAACAATTCATATCATCTGTATATATGTAACTGTTAATCTCGAAAACCACTTAATCGATCACCCCGAAATTCGGCATATGTATTTTTTTCATAGAGAAAGTTTTCAAATGGTTTTCTACTCGCTTTTTTTTTACGTAGCACATTCATGTATCCTCTGTTTGCCTTTCAACATACAATTAATATAATTTTCTATGATTGAAATATAAATGCTACGTATTGCATTCAGACGATTCCCTATACTAATTCTTCCGTTACGAGAGACAATCAGTCTTCTTTCGCTACTCGCTCTTCAACATACAATTCATACAATTTGATATATGTTTGAAACAGAAATACAACGTATTACATTAATGCTATTTTCTCTACTCACTTTTGTTTTACGTAACAATTCACATGTTATTCCCTATCGTTTATCAACTTCATACATACCAACGCCTATGCATATCGTATGTTGAAGAGTGAGTAAACTCCAAAGCTAGTCGACCAATCGCCATGAAAAGTGACATCTAAGTGTTTTCATGTTGAAGGTTTTTATGGAGTCCATTTTACCACGCAACGCATTATGTTCACATGGTTTTCTCTACTCCCTTTTCTTTTACCTAACATACTATCTACTCCCTATTCTACAAACAATCCATACATTTTTCCATACACTCTAAATATAAGTGCAACATATACATTCATGTGGTTTTTCTACTCATTTTTCTTTACCAAACACAATCACATTTCTTTCACTACTTCCGCTTCAACGAACAATTCATACAATTTTCTATGTGATTGAAACAGAAATGCGAAGTACATTCATGTGGCTTTATCAACCAGCTTTTCTTCCTGTAGTATTTGTTATTGTTCAACAGTACTTTTGCTTAGTGTCGCCCCGGTGTTTTAATAAAAAATAAATAAATACTTAAAAAAGTAAAGTAATTACAATTGGTGTCAGGAGTGCGACGAAAAGAACGATATTGAACAGTTCATGAAACAAATATTAGCCAAGATGGACATAATGGGGAATAAAATGAATTCCGGAATGCGGCAGAGGAAACAAAAATATGAAAGCCAAATTGGAAAAATGTAAACTATGGAATAGAAAATATGGGAACAAAAATGGACCAAATGGAAACAAAAATGGAAGCCAAATTGAAAATGTAAACTCCGAAACGGAAAAGATGAAGACGGGAATGTCCAATATGAAGATAGGAGTATTGGAAGCCATGGAAGAACTCGAAGGAAAGATGTGAAGGAGCTTGGTCAATGTGTTAACGCCCTGGAGTCAATTGCAGCACCAAACAACCGAACTCCATCGTGGAACAAATGCTCAACGATATCCTCAAACTAGGTGGATATCTATGGGGAAGTCCTGCGTTCAGCAGTAGACATTTTACAGCTGAAATGATGGTGTTTATGAAATATTTGTATTTCTATATCTCTTGTATCTCGGAAATGATCTTAACAATTGTGACAAAAGTTATTATTTAGTTAACGTTTTGCCTTTCAGGATTATCTAAGTATCTTCTCCCACAAAAAAAAAAAAAAAGATCGCAAAAACAGAGGCAAAAAATGCCGAGCAAAACTCGGTCGCCCAGGTACTGAAGTGTTTATTTGAGATTATCTTTTTATCTGAATGTACACTGCAATTGCCTCTGCAATTAGTCATATGATTTTCTTTACAATTGATACAAACAGGAGAAGTATGATTTTTAATACATTTATCTGTTGCATGTGAGCTGGCACACCTGACACACTGAGCTGGTTTGTGGCAGTAATACTTACTCTGTCCATAGGCTTGGCAATTTGCACATTGAATTACAAAGCATTTAGATTTCAGTGGTTCTCCTTTAGCAACTGCGCCATAAAGATAATTCAGTTCATATACCTTTTCGTTGTTTGAATGAGGTTTAAGTCAGGATAAAAGAGTGGTAATGACAGCGTAGGAACTGGATTATGTGCTAGAACCATTTGCACAGGCTGATAGCCCAATTCCTTTAGCTCATCTATTATTATACTATAATATCACGTGAGGAATGCAGCCCTGTGATTACTACCCTAGAATTTCTTGCAGTTTTCAATTGAAATGTCTAATTAAAAGTTTACATCCACCAAATTGATTATGTAAGTAGGTGATGGCTTGATTTGGTTGTGAGAAATGTTGGAAAGTTTACTCACATCTTGTACTGTTACATCCATTTTTCATCTTCATTAAAGGTATCTGTCGTGAGAAGGAATGGATATTCATGATCAAGTTTTAGCTTCTTGTGGAGGCAGATTGTTCTGATGAACTCATTGTGCTTACTGCATAACATACAGAAATGAACTATGTATGCACAGAACACAACAAAAGGCAGATTTAAAATACACAATAAAACAATGTTGCTACTGGGAATTAAATTTAATGGTCTAATATTTTTCTCCCACTTACCTGATTACCCTCTCTTTATGTATGACTTGCATGCAAACCAGTGCCTAGGGTCAGACACATGTCAGGGAGCACAGAGTGAACACCTGAAAGCAGGTGGTCAGCCAAGCACCAGGTATGATAGTGAGGAAGAGGATGATATGAAATGCAAGCAAAATTGATTATTGGAAATGTGAGAATGGAGCAATTAGTGGAATGAGTGGTGGGGGAAACCGAAGAACCTGGAGAAAACCCAACCTGATGCCACTTTGTCCACCATGAATACCACATGCAGGTCCCTGGGATCGAACCCAGACCACCTAGGTGGTAGGCGGACGCTCTAACCCCTCAGCAAGGTGCCACCCAAGTTGCAAAGTTAAAACTTGCTATTAACCTGTTAGGGTGCTATATGATACTAAAATATGTTAAACTACTGCCATCAGTGAAAGTTTTGGTCATAACTAAAGGCTGGAGGCGTGTGCATTTTTCCATAAGTATACCGCACATGGACTTTACTGTTATCACTCACACATGTATACAACTGCAGGTAGGCACAGCCTGACCATGAAAATGGCCTCGCTGTAGACAATCTACAAGCATCATATGAACACTAAAGAACATTATCGCTCCATGTCTGCAGCTCACTGCGAGAAGAAACAAAACAGACATGTTATACTACACCTTGGCCTTGTGTCTGCATACACTTGAAAGGTAATATACTTCACTGCTTTGTAGAGTTTTCTTGTTTTCGAGTCTTGCTTCAAGTGGCAGTTGTTTGCACATTTGATGGCCGTGCTGTACTTCTGTCGTCATTCATACTCTGCATCCAGCTAATCTGTATCGCATGCGAGCGCACATCTCTCCGGCCTTTAGTCATAACATTTGTTTGTCAAGAGCAAAAAGCGAATATGACCATTATGTAATTTAATTTTATAGTTATTTAAGCTCAATTTATTTGTAATAATTGCTAGAACAAAGAAGCATTCTAGCAGCAATGAATTTTCTTCATTGGTCGCTCTCCTGCTGCTTTGGTAGATAAGACCTTTGATCTCACACAACCCTTGCTCCCTTCAGTAGCTAGGGATGACCAAAGAGTGCATACGTGACGCTTTCTTTGGAAATGTGACCCCAGATACTTTTATGAGTGGTTGTACCAGCAGTTTCTAACTCAGGATGCCTCAGTGAAGGGAAATCGATGGGTCAGCCTGCAGTGAGTGAAGATACAATTGAGTGATTGAATTTTACACGCAGCCCGCAGAAGTCGACGAGCATGAACATTCCACAACAGACAGTTTGGAAGGCTTTAAGGAAAAGGTTGAGGGTGAAACCATGGTTCTTTGCGGAATTTTGTTCTGAAATGTCACTGCACTATGACAGCAGATCTAAGAGAATGAAACGCAAGCACAGCATATGCTCTTTTCTAACCTGTTGCCATTTTGACTAATTGCTAGCTGCCTACATCTATTGACAGAAATCTGAAACATGAATGTGATAGAACATAATTAGTTGAGTTTTTCTGTGTGTGTGTAAAGTTAGGTGACAATATGTCAGAAAATACAGCTAAAATGATAGCATGTGAAATTGCTTCAATCATGTGTAGTTATCTTGTATTTGCGAACAGAGTTTCTCCAAATTGAACTATATTAAAAGCCTGTATCGCCGTATGTTACGCGACGATCACTTGATGTATCTTCCAAGGCTATACACTTCGACTTTGTCGCCAAATATTGATAGATTTCTTAAACGTAGGCAGAACCAAAGGAGTCACTAATGAACAAATGTTCATCGCATAAGATTTGAAAGTGCTTTCGTAAATCAAACGCAACGTACATATCACCAAACCGCTACTGCAACACAATACACGGCTGGGGGTTAAATAGTGGCAAAGGACGCGTATTGGTGGAAGGAGGTAAACCCAGCATCCCTTTCGCAAACGTTGGACAGCGCTGTTTTATACGTTTCTGAACTGCAAGTCGCTATTCATTTTTCTTCTCTCTTCCCCCGTTCCCCTTTAAGGACAATTTAGTCATCAGGATATCAGACTTCTACTAAATTCTGAGACTTCATGCTGCAACCGAGAATCCAACCTTTGACCTCTGTATGTGGATATTAATATGCACCAGGCCACAGAGCTGACCTTGTTCAAACAAAGAGAACGGAACTTAAAAGCAAGCCCATCTTTTATGCTGATGCTATACTGGTTTCAGTGAAAGAATTGGTCGTGATATGTAAATAGTGCCTAGAATGTATCCTTCCGCTTTCTCGCTCTGATTGGAGCAGTAACGGCACTACTTTCGTAACCACGTGTTGCTAAGAGAGAAAAACACGTGGAGCACGGAGCTATCATCGCCTGCCTTCGACCCACCAATCCTTAACGCGATAGTTAAAACACGCTACTGATTAGATAATCGCGTGGAGCACTCTGAACTAAAAACATAACAAATATAAATGTAAAATCACTATAGATAAGAAAGTTTTAACATACCTAATCTGAATTTGAAAGAGGCTGTATTCCATCTAAAGCGCGTTTCACCCTTAAAAGACAGTACACGTTAAATGGAGCGCAGTGTTGCAACATGTACTAGTTGTGAATCTCTCTCCGCGAGCGACTCGAGGTGGCCTGAGTCCTGTACTTAGTCCTTCAATTGCTGCTTGACGAGACGGGCACTTTTAACTTTGGTATCCCTCCACGCCTTTGTTACTGTATGACCTAAATTTACAAATGACTCGTCTGTATAAACAGTTGATTTCCCCTGGTCCCTAAACCTTTTTTATGTTTTTTAGATATTTATGTCGCCATCTGATGATATGGATATCGTCTCTTTCTATTAATATGCACTTGTTACCCTTTCTTTCATATTCGAACCCCAAATCAGAGTGGCCCTTGAGAAATTTGGTAGGGTCTCATCACTGTTGAACTGTGACAAAATTATATTCAGCGTGGGTGGAATATTTGCAAACAGTAAAGAATGAACAATTCGCCGCACTCCACCTTGCACTATTCAATCATATTGCGTTAACCTAGCGTTTTGTGTAGTCCCGCCCTTTTTACTTTCTTTTTCGATGACGTTCTTAGAGGTCCTTTCATTAGTTCCTTTTTAATCATACACACTACTGCTTCTGAACACCCGATAGCCTTAGCTGTTTCTTTTACCGCCTTACTTACACGCATTTTACTTCAAAAATAATCTAACACATTCATAATTATTTGGCGTTCCTTCTTAATTTACCAACATATCGTCTCTTCCTAGCTTCCTCCTCCATAACTACAAATATTTACAAAAATATTAAACAAATAACGCAATAACAGCTCACAGTTACACACACGGCTTCTTTCGAACTAATGTTAGTGCTGCTCCTTATACTATCTTCTGTGTCAGGCCTGACGCTGAATAGATGAATACCTTTTGTTTGCCTTACTGTATAAAAGAAAGAGGTTACTGCCTTTTGGTTTATTTTAAAAACTTTCTCCATCCTTCCTCAACATTTGTTCTCGCTGGTTCCCTGATGTAAACTCAATAACAAAAAAGTTTCACACTGCGTAACTTTTGCAGTGCACAGATATAAAATTTTCCGAAAACATTTAATTTAAAAAATTATAACACTTAACTGGGTAAACATAGAGAATTCCAAGTAGGCAGGTAGTAGCACTATGGTTTACTCTACCTAAGAAAAAAATATAGATGCATTCTAGCAGTTATTTTGTTAGTTAGTGCGTGATGAGTATAGAAACAGCAAATATCGGACTTCTATTGAAAAAAACGTTTTCTGAAGAAATTTGGACCTATAGAAATGTATAATGACTCTGAAAAGGATATAACCTGATAGAGAAAAAAATTCTGCATAGGATAATGTGTTCAAACCTGAAATTTATAACAAATGAATATTTATACCATGCTATTGGGAATCTGGCAACAGCGCGAGGGTAGAAAAGGACGCGGCTAATGGCAACTTGTATGCGCTAGATAGAGACAGAGATGTCCCATTTAACTCCATACTGTCTTCTAAGAGTGGAACGCTATATAGATCAGAGTTCTACTCCTCCCCTCTCCGTTTATCTTTGGTATACCTAGTGGCTGCTAATTAAGCTAAAATTATAAATAAAACGAACGCTAACTAACCTCCAGTGAATCAGAGATGTACGCTTGCTCAAATAGCGGATTATAAGCATATAACGAGCGGACGCACGCTCACGTGATTTGGTGTGACCAGTGGTAAACTCAGAATCTTAACGGGTATAGGTGTGTTTAACTTCCGTTTGTAACCTTTGAGTGCGCGCGCAATTTATGCTTAGCGCAGATACACCTGTAAACTAGGTTAACAATATCTTTGATAGCTAAAGTGGGATATTTCTCGCATAGTTTGTGGAACACATCGAGAATTATAACTTTTTCACTGCTTGTTAGAGGCCTCCTTCTGCAATGTTTTATAAACTGCACTTGTTCGGCCATGATGGCTCACTAATACTCTCACCTTCGCGCTTCCAAAGCTGGCCAACAGTTGCGCACGTTCTTCACTCATTTTCTGATTATGTGCAATTAATTACTTTAGATTAATTTTGTTGCAGTTCTACATGATACAATAATGCGTTAAACATGCCATTGTTACATAATACAGAGAAGATCCAGTAATTTTTGTTACTATTGAGCGAACTACTTTGTAGCCGATGTACCTTGTAATACGCAGCATCAGCCAATGAACGTACACTTTAATTCTGTTTGTACACGTGCTTCTGTTTACATCATGACCACAGACCAATTGTTTCGGTGAAACCATGCCAGTACCTGTAGTGTTGCTACTAGGTGTTCTGTGGTGTTGCTCATAGCGCTTGAAACAGTAGAACGGAGACACCGGAAGGAGTGTAATGATTTGTGGCGCTCTATTTTGATTCGTAATATTAGAAGTTTCTTGACGATCTGTTTTGCAGGAATTATATCTTTTGGATGAACTAAAATTGCATTTCTGATTAAATAAGGTAAGCCAATTTGCTCCATATAACCTAATTATTTAATTCTGTTTTTTGATAGCCAATAATTTAAGTGAGGTTATGTATATGTATCGCAATGTGTAATTTAAGATAGCGTGCTTTGTTTATTATGTATAATTTAATCATTTATTTGGGCTAAATATATGTACATATTCAAATGAATATCATTATAACAGTTTAGAAAATTCGTCCCGTTTTACGTTTTCTGCTACACAATGAGTCACTTTTCTAACGACTCTAACGCCGTTAGGTTAGGATACACATATACTATTACCACTTAACATTTCAAATGGAATTTTTTTTAAATAAAGTGTTTTGTTATAAATATTATAATTGAACTGTATTTCTCTTGTTGTAGGTGCCACGGAGCTGCAAGTCCAAGTATAATATAAATCAACCTATCGTTACGGTACTTTCCTTTCCCAAAGATGTTTCAAGGGGAAAAAAACGTTGATTGAATCTATTAATATAATTCGAACCTCCATTATATACTGGTGTGTGCATCATTTTCCCGAGAAGTTTATTGTTCGAGACAACAAATGTTTCTGTAAGGATGGGTCAGTTTTAACATTGCTGAGGAAGAAATTAGGAGTCGCAGAAGGCGCATACCTAATTATATTTGAAAATCAAACTAAATACTTAAGAATAACTTTAGTATCAATTCGGAACGATCCTGTTGAAGGCAGCAGAGACAACTCCAGGAAAAGGCAGTTTTTAAAGTATTCTATGAAAACAAAAAGATTTCACCATTTGGCTATTTTAATAATGGTGCTGAAAATAGAAAGGTAACTCAATTTGTTGATTGAACATTAAAACGCTTACCTACTATTAGTGCGTATCAAAAATAGCAATTTTATGGCAGTGTCTGGGTACATTGTAAGATTCACAGTGTCAGGTTGTTTAGAAGTTAAAGCGTTTTATAAAGGTGCGTATATAACAATGAAGTCTTTCAGAGGGTTAGACGAAGCACGTATTTGCAATGACCGGACTAAATTTGAAAATAGGGTAAGCCATTTAGATCACTATGAATATTCTGAAACATGAGTTTGTGATCAAAGTATGCTGCACATCTAATGCAGAATACAGCCCACTGTGTAACAGGAGGAAGCTAAACTTCCGTGTGCATCAGCTACAACTTTTGTTGATGAAAAAAGGGGGAAAAACAAGGGTTAGTTAAATGATCAATGAAATTTATGTAACGCCAAAATTGTCATACAAAGGAGGCGGGGGTTGAGGTTAAGGGTGTACCGGGATAATTCTCCTCTCTTAATAGTCACAATTTGGCAATATATTTCTTACCGTTAATCCTCATTAACCATTAAGAAAAGTGAACCCGTACAAAATGTTCCCCAGATATGGTAGTCGCGAAGCCAGGTGTTCTGAGGGAATACATGACTAAGGTTACCAGGAAATAACAAGAGAAATATATCACAGATAACATATATTGTAATATAAAGAGGCAATTAAGAAAAGACATGAATAAATACAATCATAAAAAGACCATGATTTACAGTTGCCACTACACCACCCTTACTTCACGTAACTTCTCGAAAGTTAATTATTCGCTGAACTATCCACTGTAATTAAATCAGTCTTTCCTCCCTCTGAGTAACTGAGACAAAGTTATAACTCAAATAGACATATAAATAAAACAAATGTTGTAAACTAGACAATATTATAAATTATACAATGTGTTCCACTGACGAAGTTTATCAGTATGACAAATGTCGTAATCAAGTCAAATGACAAAGTGTAAAGTTCCCCTGACCTGTGCTTTTATTGTAACAACATCGTAACATACGGTACGTGCACAGAATTACAAGAATTCCGAAGTGTTACAGGCCTGGAGATACCGACATTTGCTGCCTTGGGTGAGATGGAAGAGACCTTCCCCATAAGACCTTCTTCTTCTCCTCCTCCTCCTCCTCCTCCTCCTCCTCCTTCTTCTTCTTCTTCTTCTTCTTCTTCTTCTTCTTCTTCTTCTTCTTCTTCTTCTTCTTGGTAGTGGGGCCTCCTATCCATACGAAAATGCAACTCCATGCATTTCCTCCAACCATCCAAACCTGGCGAATACCATGGAACCCAATTGCAGACCCATTCCTCTGTAGCCAGCTCCGCAAACTTACATGGAAGTTCCATTATATGTTGCATTCAGATACGCATACATCGTATCACTACTTCTGACGATAATAATTCTGGACATGACAAGAATCTGTCATCCAAATCCAGTCGAACTACTTATGAACATGACATGACTTTGTCATCCCTCACGTCGATATCCTACTCGAGGCATTCTTGCAGACATACGCTACTACTGCTGCCCCATTGCACGAGGTCTACTCTCGCTACAGCTCTCCCGAGGTCTACCCTCGCCACGGCTCTCCCGAGGTCTACCTTCGACACGGCTGTCGCGTTGTCTCTCTTCCCACCTCACTACACTCCGCCCACCTGAATTTCTCGCTTCTCTTGTTTATGAAATGCACACGAGCTCCAGATGTGCCAACCATATGAATCAAAATATCCAGAGTGAGCTTCGGAGAAGAAATCTTTCCTCTGCTCTGAGTTTCTCGTTACAAGGGTTGTAACAGCAGTGAAAGTACAACTTTACAGATTTTCATGATATCATCTGTTTTGTCTGAAACGAAAATGTACTAGCAACATTTCCGTAAAAATATAAAGGAGATTTGTTTTTATAGTTGACAGTGTGTTTTGGGTGATTGCAGATAGTAGGTTTCGATGTCCTGTATTTAATTGCAGACAGTAAAGTAAATTGAAATACGTATAATTGTTTAGGAGGTAGCTCATTGAAGGGTAGTAAGCCCAATGCAACCAGGGTTTAGCTTGTTTTAGCTTTTTGACTCAGCCCCTGGACGCGACACCTGCAACGCCGATCCTCTCTTTCTCCGAGTGTGGGTCCTGTTCTTTATCCTTGGAGGGCACTCCGTTATTTGGGTGTGTTCGATGGGCCATCCTGTGACGGATTTCCATGACCGCTGACTTCGCCTTCGCAGATCCCTTTGCTCCTGGCGGGCCTAAACGTAACCTGCTCCAGCGTACATGCAGACCCCAACATGCTTGGTAGGAGTTCCGGAGCGTTACCTCATTCTATCCGACTTGCAGGACCCTCCTACCGACATCATCCCTCGCCTCGTGACACCTAAGGACGTCCTAGTCCAGGACCAACCCTTAGCCACCGTTACGACGAACACTCACGGAGTTTTATCACTGCCCCAAGGTGAACTCCAGTAAGACCTATTCCTCCAAGCCTTTCACTTGAGGTAGCACCATGGTCACGGCTACACACGTGTCCACCAATATCTGACACCGCCTCCCACGTACCCATCCGTCCGCGATGATGTTTTCGTCCATTCTCCTGTACAAAGCACGCAGCGTCACTCAAAGGGTCGCCCGCCTCGGTGGCGTAATGGTTAGCGTGTCTGCCTCACGTTCGAATCTCGCTTAGGGTAAGTTATCCGGATAAGGTTTTTTTCCGAGATTTTCCCTACCCTTAAAACTCCATGTACCTCGGGCTCATTTGAGCATCATTTCACCCATTTCATTCCATTCATTCGTCCGACATGACACAATGTTGGAGGACGTTAATTTAAAAAAAAAAAAAAACTCTAAGGGTCGGCGGTGACAGTGCTTCTATTCACGCCGGTACTCAGTCGTTTTTCATTTGCTCGCCAGCCGGGTGTGTACGGTCCGTTACCGGATATCCTGGCCAGCCATACTCCCAAGACTGGGAGATTTTCGAAGTCCTTAGGCTGTTCCCGCCTCCCACACAAACCAATTACTCCGGCCACCGGCTCTTTTAGGCGAGGACAGTTCTTACCTTGACCGCCTCTATCATCAGAGCGGCCGTGAGCGCTCTTGCAGATGGATGCTCTTGCAGTCGCCTAGCATTAGGTGCTGACGTATATATCACGTATATATATATATATATATATATATATATATATATATATATATATATATATATATATATATATATATATATATATATATACGTCAGCACCTATATTATATGTATACATGTAAATAATTTTGAGTTTATAATTATATAAATGCTCAATTAAAATCCCACATTTAATAATACAATTTTTACTGTCGGAATATTTCAAAGTTGAACCTGAAAATTGGTAAACGTAATAGTTTTGAGACTTAAAGTTGGCAGCCTGCAAATGTTCACCTGCAAACATTGTTGTCCTGCATCTTTTGGTGGGAGGGAAGCGTGTTCATACAGTTGGAGGTAAGAATGAATTCTTAATTAGCACATAACATTTATTAATTAGTTATCTGTTGATCTTAAAAGTACCTACACAGATAAAAGTTTTTCTTTTTGGCTAGAAGCAATTAGTTTGTTGAAATGGTTTACGTGAAAGAGAGGTTATGCAAATTTATTTCCTCATTACAAATGTATTTGAATATTGTAATTCTTTTTAACCTCATTTTGGGTGTAACGTGTGTTAGGGTCTTAGGTTAGGGCATTCTCTCTCTGTATACGAATACTTACTGGACTATATATATATAGATTTATAAACAAAAGAAGGTGTTTAACCCTGCTGTTCTGTTCAATATTACTTAACAAATGTACTTTTCGGGTCAATATGACCCGACGTGTCAAAATGCTGTACAAAACTTCAAATACATGCGCTTTTGTACAGCTAGTAACAATTGACATTAATTTTCTCTAGCCGTGCTTTGTAGATAACAATAATGATGATAATGTTGATGATGATGCACACTTTATTAAATACCAATTAAAGAACATCTCTAATAAAACATTACCTAATACAAACTTGAAAGAATAGGCAGTTTTCAGTGCAAACATTTACTTTGAAAGCAACAGCTTTTATCTTCCATTAGCTGTTTTTCTTCTTACTTATGACAGTTTGGGCACAAATATGTTGTATGTGTTTTACAGATATGTTTATTACATTTTCCACACAATATGTTTGTTTTATTATCATTGCTTGATGGACAGAACTAAGAACGAGCACGTTTCACAGTTTTTGTTGTTGCTGATTTTGATACGCTAACCATGTTTTCAGGATTTTGGATGCATCTGACCATTTTCAAAGAATCTTCTGTTCTTGGGAAACTTGTTCTTGATTGAATGTGCTGTCTTACCAGTGATTTTCAAAGTTCTTCCAAAAATATTCTTCTTCTGGTCAATTTTCTTGCATTCCAAGTAGGGTCAACTGAAATCGACAGTATTTTCTGCATTATAAGCAGAAACATCAAGCATATTGTAAAATACTATCATGGGCTACCTATTGGTTTTTTGTTTGCATGTACCTGTTAGCTGAGCAAGCGTTTCTACCACCCCTTTTGTTCAATTATAGTCCAAAATAATTTTTGGTTTCTTATCAACCCTGTCACTAATTTGCATATCGTGGTGGAGAGTGCTCGTAAGTACAACATTTTTATTTCTCTTGGGAACATATTGACCACGTGGTGTCATTCGTGAAGTAAAATGAAGAGCTGTGTACCTCCTTGTTGGTCATGTTTTGTGGAAGGTCAGGCTTATTCTTCCGTATGGTTCCCAACATTGTCAATTTCTGTTTCAAAAGTAGTTGCACCAAGTTATATGATGTAAAAAAATTGTCACGTGTGATATTCTGCCCTCGAAGCTCAGCAGTGAGATCAGCTACCACTCTCATTCCCTGATTTTTTCTAGTGCAGCTCCGCTCTACTTTCCGGTATAAATTTGGGCTTTCAATACATATGAAGGTTTGCTGTCACACAGGGTCCATCTTTTGATCCCATATTTTGCTGGTTTACTTGGGATATACTGCTTGAATGGACAGCGGCCTCTAAATGCTACTAACTGCTCGTCTACAGTCACATTTTCTCCTGGATTATACAGTTTAGGAAGCACTTCTACCCATTTTAACCAAATACTACGAATTGCTGCAAGTTTATCGGTACGTAGTCTTTCTTCTCTTGTAGATTTCTTGTCAAATCGCACGACATGCAATATCTTACAGAATGTTTCATGGGACATAGTTGCTCGAAATATGTTTCTCCCAGTATCCTTATCCCACAAGCTTTTTGTAGATTCCCCATGAGATCGATATACACCCTCAAGTAATAAAAGTCGTAAGTATGCTTGAAAAATAGAATAATCAATATTAGTCCACTGTTGACCACAAACCCTCTGCCCCTCGATGTTTGTCATCTCAATTATTTTATTTTGAAGTGCTGAAAAAAGTACTGTTTCAAATGAACTCTTTGTATCACTTATTCTGGTAACTCCATACCTTGTAATTCCTAGTGTACTCTTGATTATATTCGAAGCTGAGAGGCGGCCAATTTGTGCTGGTGGATTCAAATGCCATTCTATATTCCCATTTTTAGAAATAAAATTCTTTACATCTGTTTGTACAGTCTGTGGACTCTCGTAGCTACAATCAGAACACTCACTTTCGTGTTCAGTACTGACATTATCTTCAAACTCCGAAACTGATGATTGTTCATCTGTTGATGTATATTTTACTAATTCCTCCAATCCAGCATCAGGTAATGGTCTAACTGCCAGGGTGTCACAATCCAAACTGAGCAAAAACAACATAGCATACAATTGTCGAGAACTGCTACTTCTTTCCCAGAAAAAAAGACAATCAAGCCCATTGTTATAATCCCTCATTATTGATAGAATGGGATATGTTGTTCTCATACATTACTACATGTTCAGCACTTCAATACCAATGTAAGTATTGACATAGGAATAGTGATATTTATGTCAGGTCATAATGACTCTAACAATACATACGTAACTCTTACATTTCACGAACAAAGTAATTGGAGTATATTAAAATGCTTTTATACACATGTTTTTCTTGCATTTCCAGACAAAGTCACCAAATTTTTTAAATATATATTGGAAATTAGCAAGTTAGAAACTAAATTTAGATTCATTTCGGGTCATATAGACCCGAACAGAACAGCAGGGTTAAGTTTAATAGCTGAAAGTAACTTCTTGAAATTAAGTTAAACAGCTTATCAGTTGTCTAGGCTTCTAGTGGACATGGTCAAATATAATCACTTTAAATGTGAATATTGCAATGCTTGATAATACCAATCATATTGTATATAATTGTATATAAGGTGGGTTATCTAGATGTGACTGTGATGTTCAGATAGAAATTTATTAATTGATTTTAGGACTCTCCATAAGTTTATGGGCCAATAACTAACTCAACTGACCTATAATTTTATTTTCAGAACATGAGGTCCAGAGAAAAAAGGATAAACGTCTCAGTTAAATGGCAGACACATCTAGAGAAAGAACACCACTGTGACAAGCTGCGACGGGTAAAACTTAAGGACAGTCAGTTAAATTTACAAAGGAACACAGAGGGAAACTGAAAAAAAGGTGAGAGATAGTACTAAACCAAAACAACTGTGATGTTTCTCCAGTTGGTTCGCGCAAATGTGTTCAGCCTTTCTGAAAGGCATTTAAAAAAGCACAACTCAGAGCCCACACAAAAAGGCTGCTAGGTAAGTGTAGGTCGTTTGTACCTGGCCGTCTACGCGAAACAATTAAGTATTGGCACGTGCGTGGATCGGCTAGTCGAAGCGATGGAGGGGTTATTGCCAACCGAAGATGCAAAGCCAGATAGCAAGCCTTGCATGGATGTATTAGTAATTAGGGTAGTGATATGTTAGTATTATAACTGTTATTGAACACCTTAAATACGTACCGCAACGTATGTATGACTGGCATTCAGGTGGAAATACACGTTATGAGCTCCCCTGATTAAATAAAAAAAATCGACATCGAGATTTCATTGAAAATATACGTTATGATAATTTCTGAATGTAAAAGGTATTTTTCGAAGGAAAAATACTTGTTCACTGGCGCAACTAGTTACGTTTATGCAACATTGGCGCTACTGCCTTGCATGCAAGGCTTGCTATCTGGCTTGGCATCTTTGGTTGGCAATAACCCCTCCATCGCTTCGACTAGCTGATCCACGCATGCGCCAATACTTCATTGTTTCACGTAGACGGCCAGGTACAAATGACCTACACTTACCGGCTGCTATTTTAAAGAAACTACTCACAGAAGTCGTTGGGAATGTGTTTCAGTTAAAAGTTTATTGTGTAGAATACCCGCTGTACAAGAGACAGATGAGGCCTTCGGTATGGTCAAACTTCTTATGCCGAAATGAAATTAGCTGACAAGCACCTGGCATGAGGGATAGTGCAATTGTGAGGAAAATGGGTGAAGGTAATAGAAGTACCAAAAGAGATATAGGTAATAGCTGTTGGGAAAGGCCATCCTGATAGGATTATAGGTAAATCAACTTTTTACTCTGCATCCTCTGTATGTAATCAAAATGGAACATTCTCCTCATGATGTTTGCATTTGTAAGCATTGGAAAAGTTATTTCTATCTTTCTTCAGCCACACAGTGAATTGAAAAGTTTTAACTGTGAAGTAGCTAATGAAAGTTACATGTTTGGGGATTGTAAAAAAGGTGAAAACTGCCACTTAGTGGAATAGGACCTGATGCAGTTTGAAAAGAAGAGATTGTTGGAAGCAATGGGAAGATGAAACAGGGTGTTCAATTTTGAAAGAACATACAAGCAATTATGATACTGCAATAAAGTTCTTCGTGGCAAAATAGTCCATTAAAAACACGTAAAATGGTTCAGTCTGATTATTTCAAGAAATTATAGACAGAACTAAAAGCCAAACAAGCAGGTTTCCAGTGTAACTGTAGAAAATTAAACAATGTCAGCCAAGACAAAATTCAATCTGTACATTGGAACCATAGGTAACAATTTTTATTTGTTGCATTGGGCCAAAGAACCAACCAGGAAAGTGTCACATAGTAATCAGCAATGAAAGGTACGATAGCAAATATTCTGTTTGGACTTTCATTGGTAGTGTAACAGTGAACATTCTAACTGCTTAGCTATGGTGGCAATAGGTGTGGCAGACTTACGTGATAAATGGTAGGTACCGTTAGTTTACCAGCTTTTGGTCGCTGGGAGGACTGCAGTGAGCCAGTACATCAGTAAGGAATTCCAGGTAAACAAGAGATATCTGGAGTGGGAGTCGTGCCTCCAATCACACTTACATTAATGTTGCCAACCTTGGAATGTGTATTCACGCTATACCAAAGCAAAGAAGTCATTCAAAACAGCAGAACTTAAATGTTACTTTTAGTTCATGCAGTGTATTTAGCTTATTAAACATAAACATATTTTCAGCTACTCCATATTTCTCTCACTGATCATCTACCCTTACTATGTGTTTTCAAAAACCATGCCAACTTATTTCAGTCTCAAGTGTTATATCATGCAATTCCTGTAAGGAAAAGTCACCTGTTACATTTCTCTAACCATTCGTTTTACCTTGGCCCAAGCTAGTTCTGTGGAATTGAGACCACATGTGTATAGGGACAAGCAAACGACAGTGTGGCCCAATGAAACCCAAAATGCATCCACTTTAGAAACTTCTTTAGGTTTGTTTGTTTCAATCAACCTGCAAAAATCTGCTTTACACATGGAACTGTCAGTCTGAAACCCTTTGTTCTGCAACCACAATAGCAGATTTCACACCATTCCTAGGCCGGGATTTATCTACTTCTACATTCATTTTTTCTTTACCTCCGAGATAACACTAGTGACTTGTCCAATTTTTAACTGAAATTAAGATATATTGGCATATTAGCGAGCAAATATAGTGGGAATAACATTGGAGGTAAGTTGGCAACCCAACCGGCCACAAGTTATCTACGAAGTTGACAGACCTCGGGTTACACTATCGTGGAATGTCTCTCCTCTTCCCTTCAGCCATTGAAGACCATGAGCTGGTGAACAGACAGTATTTCAAATGACATCTGTGAAAGTGCTGTAGTTGTAGATTCCAAATCTTAACCCTCTATGTGTCAGTCAGTTTGTGCTTGTGTGTAACCTGGAAGATTTTTGGTACTCTCATACATTTCATCATTATTGCAGAAAGGTAAGCTTGATTAATGATCTGAATATTGTAATGAAATAACTTTTAGTTGGACTTTCATCCCACATCTTATTTCATTTGTGGATATCAATACAAAAGAGAAATAAGTGTTTGCAAATGTACACTAATCTGACCCTAAATGGGAAGGTTGTGTAACGCTGAATAAGGCCCCTCCCCCCCATATTAGGAATGCCTTTTCTTCCCGTGCAGAATGTGTTTTGAAGGATTCAGAAAATGAAGAAAATTATGGATTGGATATGCAAAAAGATTATTTAAGAAAGACGTCTGTGTGTGTGTGTAATCTTCTGTGGTATTTGCTGAACAGTTCATTCAATTGAACTGAAAGATTTTATGCCAGCATCTTTTATTGGACGTGAAATTAAAATTTTGGTTGCTATAATAAATTGGGTGGCGCTGTAGCTAAGTGGTTAGAGCATTTTCCTACCACTACATTTGATCCCACGGACCTGCATGTGGTATTCGTGGTGCACGAAGTGGTTTTCTCCGGGTTCTCCAGTTTTCCCTGCCACTCATTCCACCAATTGCTCCATTATCACCCTTCCAATCATCCATTTAGCCTGCATTTCATATCATCCGCTTCCTCACTATCATATCTGATGCTTGGTTGATTACCTGCTTCCAGGTCTTCACTCTGCCCAGTGCATGGGTTCCTGTGCTCCCCGACAGGTGTCTGACCTTAGGCAAAGGCTTGTAAGTCCTATGGGGTGTAAGTCCTACATAAGGGGAGGGTAATCAGGTAAAAAAAAAAAAAAATTGGTAAAAGTGAATTCTTAGGGTATTTTTGTTTGTCTAAGAGGTAATGCGGAGACAATAATGCGGAGACAATATATATTTTCCATTTTTTATAAGCAGAATTTATGTGTGCAGCATTGTTTTAGTTGCCAAATGAAAATGGCTGTGGATTCAGGACGAAATGACGAATTTGGAAGTTTTAAAGCTACTAGAATGTATAATGTCCCTCAAACAACCTTGGAACAGCATGTGAAAGGTGAGATGAAGAGTGCCACAGATGTTGTAAACACCAAGCTAGGAAAGAAGCAACATCTAACATCCAATCTAGAGAAATATCTCACCAAATACTGCAGTCTTTTGACAGAATGCTATTTTGTTTGACACAAAATTACATTTGACTTTCAGCATTTCAGTTGGTGGAGAAGAATGGAATCCCACATCCATTTTTGAAGAAGAGCAAATCAGTGGGGAGAAAATGGGTAAAGATCTCCTTGCAACAAAATCTGCAGCTTTCCATCTGATTGCCACAGGATTGTCTTTTGCTCCCACCAAAAATTTCACACCTGAGGCAGTAGCAACATTTTTTTGACATTTTTGAACCCGCTATGGAAAAAATTAAACATCAGGCTCACAGGGTTCACAATGGTGATGAAAAGAGGAATAAGCATAATAGAACATAAGCATACAAAGGTGACAAGCATGAAAGGTATGTGGCAGATATCTGCCCCAAAAGCAGCTGAAAGAGGCTTTTCCATAATAGTTTCAGTGTGGCTGGTCACTATGTTCCCCCACTTCTAATTTTTCCATGAAAAAAATATGAATTTTGAGCTAATGAATGGAGCTCTGCAAGGGCTTATCTATGCCTGCCATCCGTTAGCATGGGTACATACAGAACTGTTCACCCATTGGCTGCGTTATTTCATTGAGCATGTCAAACCTAGTGCACAAGATCATGCCGTGCTTGTATTGGATGGTCATGACACACATGCAAGGAACTTATACATAATTATGCTGGGCAGAGAATACAACCTCATCAAATGCCTCCTGCCACAAGCAACTCACAAGATGCAGCCACGTGATTTGAGCTTCATGCTCAGGTGATAAGAGCAAGTACACAGCATGATGGTTGAGCTGTAACCATCTATCAAGTTTCAAAATTGCTTGGGGAAACCTACGTCTAAACAGGCATGGTAGAAAATACATGTAGTGGGTTATGGAAAGCAGGGATTTATCCATACCATAGGAATGTCTTCTGGCAACAAGACTTTCCTTATTCCAACGCAACTGAATTGCCAGTTCAACAAATGCCACCACTTCAGCCAGGAACATCTAAGGAAAGTGATTCAGTTTCTTTTCCTCCTAAATCAGTTCCACTTGTTTGCGCAGTAGATGTGAGTTCCATACCTTCCTTGTTACCTAAGTCAGGCAATAGCAGCTCCAGATCGGAACTGCTCAGCTAAAGATTGAGGAAAATATAGGGAAGAAGAAGGAAATTGAACAGAAAAAGGTCATGAATGTGCAGAAAAGAAAGCAGAGTGAAACAGAACATGCTAAAAAAGGAACTTCTCATGGAATACGTCCTCCTTTGTGATTGCACGGTGCCAGGCCAAAAAGATGACTTTCATTTGTTGCTATCTCTTCCAATTCTGAGGATGACATTGTCCAGCTTGGTTTTCATGAATACTAAATGGATGATGAGGAAGATGCTGAATAACTGCTCTGTGCTGGACGGTTTTCAGAAGACAATAAAGGCAAACACTGGATTTGTTGCTGTAAATGCTTCAAATGGAGTCATACAATTTGTGCAGATTTGGATGATAAAGTTTTATTTGTGATTTTTGTAAATTACTTGTTTTTTTATAAGACAAAAAATTTATGCTTTCATTCTTATATTCTTTATTGTGATATTGAGCTCTATGAATATACCACAGAGAGATCCAAAAACATCCAAGCTGCTGCATGGTATTTTTCCACTGCACACCCAGAAATACGATAATGCAGTTGCTGTACACAAGGTCATGCAGTTGACTTGTTTACCTCTGCTCTGAAAGTGCAGTACTGACCTGATGCACTTTCGTGTGGTGGAGTTATCACCAGTGTGCTTTATTACTTTGTCCTGTACGTAGTCACAAAGTGTATTATGGCTCAGCATTTGTTTTCTACTGCACAGCGTCTATTTATTTATGATTCGTGTGTGTTAACCCAGTCAGCTCAAGTGAAAGTGCAAATTGTAGAAAGATTTCTACGTGATCTGTGATTTCTGTCTATGGGGTAAGTGAAAACATAAAGTGTACAAGACAAGCCCACACACCCTGGAAGAATTAAACCAAATATCTGTCAGAAAATTGCCAGCATTTCTCAGCTTAAACTACAGAGAGTGATGGATAGTTTCCTAAAGATGTGCCAAAAATGTATGGACAATGGCCAGTTTCAGCGTCTCCTTGAATAACATTGTTAAGTAAGCCTTTAAAAGCAGTTTTAAAAATGTTGTATGGTTTCATTTGCACTGTTCTATGACAGTGACAGTCAGCGACATTTTGCTGCAAACTGTGTTTGGGTTCTGCAATGGGTGACTTCAAAACTCATCCAATTAGATTGTTAGTGAAAATACTCTATCAGCATTAGCACTCTGTTGCTTTGCTTCCACAGAATACCAACCTTTTTCCTTGGGGTGCAAATACTGCATTGCCAACCTCTTGTTCAATGTTACCAATGTATGAGTATACTCTTTGACAGTAGCCAATGTAGCTCTTTTGCCATAGCAAGTTGCAGTTGCGGCTAGTAACCAATTATTAATTTCTATTTTTGCAGTTCCCACTACATTTTCCAACAATTACTGCTGGTTTCTGAAAACGTAGGACATTAGAGACTTTTCAAAAATTCCACTGGGACGCCAGACAAATGGTTAAAATGTAGGGCATGTCTGGGAATTTCTGGGCATCTGGTAATCCTAGCTAAAATGGAAAATGTGTGGAACAAGAATAATGGATATGATACAATTGGAAGATTGCTGATGTATGTCATGTAAGAAGAATTCCAATGATGAAGAGCTGGAAACCTGCACATTTGGAGTTTTGAGCTTGGCCCAGTATTTCTGTTGATGTTGAAATAAGCTTCTCTATCTGGGGTAATGTGTTAGGCTTGCATCTGGGAGGTTGTGGATTCAATTCCTGTGGCCGACCTTCCTGACCCATGGGTTTTTTCCGGTGTTTCCTTGGGTCACTAAGCAACTGTTGGGAAGGGTAATTACACCCCCCAAATTTCCTGACCTTCCATTTCACATGTTTAATCACTTAATTCATCATTCATCCTGTTCAAATTTTAAAATTGCAAAAGATATTTGTAATGTGTTGTAATTCAGCACTCGGTAATAACGTATTTGTGTAATATACAAGGAGATCAACAAGTGAAGGTAATTTTCAATTCTTGTAGATCATTTTTAATAAATTTTATGATCATATTTTAACATTCTTTAGATTATCTTCCTTTCATAGAAGTTTGAAAACAGTGTTGTTATAATCAATTATAATGTAAGTGTTGTTTAGTGTTATTAATTGACTCATCTTTTAAATTAAATTCTTTAGGTTATCAAAATCTGCTTCCTAGTCATCATGAAGAAGCCGTGAACTTAGACCTTCATTCAGTGGCAGAGGAGCAATGAATCAAGACACAACAATTTGGCTAGAAAACAGTAAGGAAAGATTCAAACTTTAAATCAATTAACCATTTCTTTAATTTATTAATTTTTATTCAATTATATTAATTTTATTTATTTAATTTAACAACAGCGGCACTACCTCCAAAAGGGTTGACTGTACATCCTTCTGAAATGTTTTATAAGTGTTGCCACGCAGTCGAGGAGGAAGAAGGTATGGCTCAATGATGTATAACAGAAACAATGCCAGCCCATATATTCTCAATAAACTAGTGCTGGTAGCTCTTCTGAACAGTGGCATGGGGGTTTTCGTATGCCCATATGTGACTACTCTTGTAGTTTAGAATAGACCCATCCATGGTAAACGTGGCTTCATTGGTGAACAACACCACTGAAAACAGTTCCGGTGGCTGCCTTAAGGCCCATTTGGAAAACTGTAAGAGTAATTATTATTTATTTATGCCAACAAACTTACTGTTGGTGTTTTTAAACACACAAGCCGTGTGTGGGCAAAGTTTGAGAGGTAGAACTGGAACTTAAAAATTCAATGCCACAACTGGGATTTGAACCACAGACCTTCCGCTTACCGGGCGGCTGCTCTACCACTGAGCTATTGTGACAAACTGCCAGAATGGCATTAAATTCTCAAACCAGTTCGTATTTCTCCTGGTAAACCACAAAGGCAGTCTCACATCAACTGATTCGAGAATTTAATGCCATTCTGGCAGTTTGTCACAATACCTCAGTGGTAGAGCAGCCACCCGGTAAGCGGAAGGTCTGTGGCTCAAATCCCAGTTGTGGCATTGAATTTTTAAGTTCCAGTTCTACCTCTTAAAATCTGTAAGAGTAAATTGCAATTCTCCAGAGTTAAGGCTTGCACCTTTTGCAGATGGAAGGGATAGAGCAGCTCCTCATGCAAGACTTGCATTGGATGGGGCTGCTGTCTATTGGGATACATTTTGCTGTAAATCCATGCAGCTATTGCAGAACAACTTCCTGCTTCATCACACTTTAGGTGCGTGTTAGCTAATTCAGCAAAAGTGTAATTTTGCTCCATGTTCCCAGAGTACCTATTTAACTGCTTCAATGTAATATTGCGTGCTGAAGGCAAATACGAAATCAGGTGTGGGTGACTTGATTACAGAAAACCTAAGTAGGAAACAGTCACAGTTAGTGTCTTTCAGGGATATTAAGATCACCCATTGGCAGTATTCGGTATTTGTCATTCTACCAAATAGGTACTCTTCCTTTTTAAGTTGTAGGGCTTTGTGCTATATCTTGGTTCAACATTTTGTGAATCGTTTATAGCTAGTTAACTGTTGAAATTGTTAAACTGATTGACATTTGCTTGTATTGTCATGGGTAATTATAGCCAACCAACAGGTTCAGACCAATGTCAATATATATAACCCTCCAGTCTAAGCCATCAGATGTGAGAAAAGGCACAAGGAAACAATACCCTATCCATTGCATATAATGGTGGTAAAATGAAATTATTTTAAGAGGTAGAACTGGAACTTAAAAATTCAATGCCACAACTGGGATTTGAACCACAGACCTTCCGCTTGCCGGGCGGACGCTCTAACCATTGAGCCCGGCAAGCGGAAGGTCTGTGGTTCAAATCCCAGTTGTGGCATTGAATTTTTAAGTTCCAGTTCTACCTCTTAAACTTTGCCCACACACGGCTTGTGTGTTTAAAAACACCAACAGTAAGTTTGTTGGCATAAATAAATAATAATTTCCCCCCCTTTCTTTTCCATTTTAAAAGCAGTGTTGTGTTTATGTTTTAAAATAGCAAATTACCACCATTATGTCGGTCTGGGTGACTGGGTAGCTCTGGGTTAGATGCTGGTCTACTGATCCCAAAGTTGCGGGTTCAAATCCAGCCAAACTGGTGGTTTTAAAGTGTGCTTAAAAAAAACAACACCTCCCTGTCAGTACATTTACTGGTATGTAAAAGAACTCCTATGGGACAACATTTCGGCACAACGGCAACGCTGATGTGATCCAGGCAATTGACAGCGTCCTTAAACAATTACCATGTGAAGGTTATTTAATCCTGGGATACAAAGTACTTGCAATAGTAAGTCACCATTGGGGTAATTGTCTCTGATGTGAGACTGCCTTTGTGGTTTACCAGGAAAAAATACGAACTAACTTGAGAATTTAATGCCATTCTGGCAGTTTGTCACAATAGCTCAGTGGTAGAGCGTCCGCCCGGCAAGCGGAAGGTCTGTGGTTCAAATCCCAGTTGTGGCATTGAATTTTTAAGTTCCAGTTCTACCTCTTAAGGGGGGGAAAGTTAACCCATCTCCAGGTTTGAACTCAATTTCTCTGGCTTACTAGGTCCACAGTCAGTCCACTTAACGATGTGGCCAAAGTGCATGTGTTAGAACTTCCCTATGTTTCTTCAGCCATTTGCCACAACCTGTTATCCATTGCAGTGATGCACAGCCACATGTAAGTGCTTTTGGTAACAGCACAATTTAGAAATGCTTCTTCAGAGACAACAGATAGGCTTTACAAAGTGCCTAATGGCACTATTTCATTTCCAATAGATACTATTCACACATTTCTTTCTGGTTATGATTTATTGATCACAATCTCTAATTACTTTGAATACTCTGACGTTGGGCTCGGCACACAACAAAGGATGGATGGGGCCAAGCTACTCACACCACATGCCATGCTGGCGAGTGGGCAAAGACATTGAGGTCAGGCTGCCTTGCACAGCTACTGTGTATACATGAATATCACTAATCAAAGCGGCAGAAACAGAAGGGGTTTTGAGAACATTCATGAGACCTCTAGCTGTGTCATTTCTGGTGTGTGTTTGTGTACGTCTGTAACTCGAGAAAGATCCATGTGACGTCATCCCCAGTATATAAGGGGGCCAGAGAAAAGTGGAGCAGTGAGTTTTAGTGTTGGCTTATAGTTATGAATTGGTCAGTGAGTCAGTGAGTTGTGCATGTATGTGTTATATTGGTACATCATAAGAAGATTCAAGCATCATGAGTGATTGTAACTTCTGATTAGAATATGAGAGACAAAGGAAGTAACGAAAGACACCAAAAGGACTGAGCAAGGTTATGAGAAGAACAGTTTTGAGTTGTGATAGCCCCAAAGACTGTAGACCATGCTAATGACAAGAAGAAAACTGTGTAGTTGTGGTAAACTTTTAAAAGACAGTAAAGTATAGAAAAGTAACCAGACAGATTTTGTAATTTAGTCACAATACATATACTTGGTAACTTGATGTTGTAAACCTTAGGTTTCCTATCCCAAATTGATTGCCTATGAACCATTTATTACCTGTAAAATTCGTGTTATTCCGTTATATATTACTAGTGTCTGTTTTGCTATAAAAAAGGATTTTTGAGTGGGAAAGCAGTGGAGTAAGAGTCAGATGAAATTCATTGAGATAATTCAGAACCTTTTGATAGAAGGAAACAAGTTCATGTGAAATTGTTGCCTAGGAGTTTGGGGACGTCATGTACTGGAAGATAGTTGTCTATAAATATGCAACATTTTGGGATAAAGATCTGATATGTTGGACTCAAATGACTTTCCCTGCTCTTGTACAAACCCTTATTCTTTTATCTAGTTCATGTTAACAAGTGTAATAGTTGCAAGAATTGTCTTGCAGCAAATTTTCTTGTATATATAAGTAAAATGAGGAAATACTGTTGGCTTTAAACTACAGTGAAATCTTTTAAGAACTGGCTACTATATGATAGCATGGAAATTCCATTCTTTTTACGTAGTCAAGAGATAAAATAAATATTTTCCTGGTAATTATTATTTATTTATGCCAACAAACTTATGTGGGACATGAAGTACTTACGATTATAAGTCACCTATGGGGAATTTATCTCTGATGTAAGACTCCCTCTATGGTCTACTAGAAAAAATATGAATCGGTTGGAGGAGTCAATGTCATACAGCCAAGTAGTCACAGTAGCATAATGGTTAGACCAGCCACATGTAGAGCAGAAGGTCTGTGGTTCAAATCCCGGCTGTGGCATTGAATTTTTCAGTTTCGATTCTACCTATCAAATGTCTTCCTAAAGTGCTTGAAAATTCAAGCCAATAACAAGGAATAATTTGGAAATGGTTAAACCCACAAAATTTTTTGACATAAATTATGTGCTTCAAGAGATCTACATTTTTTGTGTAGTAAGATTTTGTCTATCTCTAAGGGCTTACTAATTATGCATAAGTCATCCAGAATAAAGAGGACTTCCGAAGACATGCCCAGAAAATTCATGATATACTTTTTGTTAGTGATAAAAATATCTTAAACATATGTTATTTTAATCAAAATTATCAAACAATTTTCCATGTAAACAGTAGTTGAATGAGGGAGACTTTAATAAAAATGTTTGAGTCACATCCTTCAATGATGTTCATCTTTAGTAACAAGTTTGGTATTAAACAAACTTCTCATTTTTATTTTCTTTACTGGTAAGTAGAGGAAGTATTGTATTCCACCCAAAAACTCGATGTTGAGATTTCACCAGAAATATATGTTTCGAGTGAATCCAAAAAAGCATTTTTACAAAAAGGTCTGCGTGTGTGTCTGTCAGTCTGTGGACAGCATAACTCAAAAACGAAAAGTCAGTTAAAAACCAAAGTTGGTATTTAATTTTAATGTCTTTCAAGGATGCAACACAAAGATTTTGAAGAAAATAGTTGCACCCTAAACTACCCTTTACATGCAAAAATTTTTTCTTCAAAATGGCTCTAATGATTTTCATTAAAATGCCATATGTTTAAGATATTCGTATGACAAATGAAATGTATATTTTGAATTTTCTGGCTATAGCCTATGTGGTCCTATTTACTCTGGATGACTTTTGAATAACTTGGATGCGTAGGCTTCCACGGCCTGTGTCCTGATGTGTGATCTTGGCTTCCGGTGAAGGCCGCGTCATCTTGGTCGAAATCGCTGACGTTTCGCTCATCTTGTCATGAGCTTCTTCTGGGCTCTTGTCCGCTCTTTGTCCAGTTGCTCCCGTTTATATACCTGTTGCGAGTCTCTGCTGGTCCCGCCCCTTTTGTCCCCGATTGGTTGCCTGTCTGCCAATGGGATCTTGCACTGGTGTCACCGCTTTTTGTTGGTTTTGGAGATAATTAATATTGTGTTTTGTTGTCTGGTTCAATTCCTTAGGGCTTCCTTTTTCTGTGATATTCTTCCCTAGATCATTGTTTTGCAGAGATTGCTGTGGCAGGCCTCCAGACGCGGGATGGTCTGAAGCGGACAAGAGCCCAGAAGAAGCTCATGACAAGATGAGCGAAACGTCGGCGATTTCGACCAAGATGATGCGGCCTTCACCGGAAGCCAAGATCACACATTTGAATAACTTGTAAACCGTAAGAGATAGACAAAATCTTACTGTACAAAAACTCTAGATCTTGCTAAAACACACAATTTATGTGTAAATAATTTTTTTTGTAGAGTGAACCATTTCAGAGATATTACTTGTTATTTGTAGCAGTTTTGGAAAACTTAAAACTTTCGTGAAATGGAACATCGTTGTTCATTTTTTCATATATTAAGTGTGCAAAGAGAACAGGATCTCAAAGCTTTAAAAGATTTGACTATTGCTCAAAACCTACTGTATTCTAATATTCCCCTTGTACCTACAAGGAAATAAGCAATAAGATAATTTGTACAAATGTTTATCTCAACTAAGATGAAGATATAGGAACAAAAGTTTTTAAGAATGCTTAGTACAAGAGTAGAAAAAGTAATGTGAGTGCAACACATCAGATTTTTGAATTATGCTGTTCACACACACATGCAAACACACACAGGGATCTTTTTCTAAAAATAGTTTTTTTTTTGGCCACAGGGAGTCTCAAAACACGTATTTCCAATGAAATTTTGGTGCTGAATTTTTGGGCAGAATACAATACTTCTATTTACTATATGTAGTGGAGAAATTAAAAAAGAATTTGAAAATGTCCTCAAACATTTTAGAATAACAATCAAGTCGCAGTTTTACCTTTCTAGACATTTAAATACCCAAGCAAAATGTTTAAGTTGATATGTCTAAGTGTGTGCAAACAGGATGTAAAATTTTAAAGCTTAATTTTCGTAACTTTGCTTTTGAGTTTGACATCCTCTCACCTGGTAGGTCATATCGAACAATGAATGAATGTGTGAAATGATGCTCAAATGAACCTGGAGACCATAGAGCTTAAATTATCTGATATTTGTCTTCTCATGGTAAGGGAAAACCCCAGAAAAAAAGCCTTATTCGGATAATCTTACCCTAACTGAGATTAAAACTTGAAACCTCTTGAATGAGAAGCATATACGCTATCTCCACACCACAATGGTTGGCTGCTAGCATATTGTCCTGTTTTTACCACTTTTAAATGTTCTCTATATGAAACTTTCACATTTTCAGTACCTATACATTACTCTAAGGTTTATGAACGGCCTTTTCTTCATATAAAGAATTTAATGTGCTACATTCACATGACTTTCTCTACTCATTCTTCAACAAAATATTCTTACAACTGTCCTTCTATATAGTTCATGTTAACCGAGATCAACATTTGTAGAAATTGTTTTATAACATATTTCCTGGGAATGGGAATACGGTAAGTTTAAGTGATAAGTAGTCAAATCCTTTAACAGCTGGCCACTATGTGAAGGATTTGAAATTACATTTTCTTTGAACTGTCAAGAAAAAAAAATCTGATGTGTTGCACTCACATGAATTTCTCTACTCTTGTACTAACCATTCTTACAAACTCCTATTCCCATATCTTCATGTTAATACAGATAAACATTTGCAGAAATTATGTTATTAGTTATTTCCTTTTAGGTGCAGAGGGAATATTGTTGTTAGCTAATGTTGGATTTCTGACAATGAAGTCATTAATCCTCTTGCTCTCCAATATTTTTCACTGATGGATGGGGTGTTAGAAGTGGCCGGGCATATTTGAAGGTGGTCTCGGTCCATTTCCTCTTGCAGATCACATAGAGGACAGAGTGGTGAAGAATATATCCCAATTCTGTTTAAATGTTTTGCCAGACAATCATGTCCTGTAATCAACCTGAAGGTTGCAACTGCCGTTTTTCGAGGAAACTCAGGAATTACTGTTTGAAAGTTTGGTAGTTCCCATCTCTTATTTTTTGATTTTTCATAGTAATATTTTGCAATAATTTTTTTGAATTCAGAGTTGACTAATCTTTTAGCTGCATAAAATGGTAGATTAACTATAGATTTTTGTACACTGCTGGTACCCTTTTTTGCAAGAAAATCAGCTTTCTCATTACCACTCAGTCCACAGTGAGCTGGTATCCATTGGAAGACTAGGTGTTTTTGAAGTGCTGTTAAATGGGTAAGGATTTTCCAACATTCTATAATTGTTTGGTTTTTTGGTGACAACTTGGAAGTAATTGCTATTATTGATGCCCTGGAATCTGAGAGAATAACTGCTTGATGAAAAATGTGAAATTCTATACAAAAGATTTTGTAGGGCCATTCGAACTGCTTCAATTTCTCCATCAAAGTTTGTAGCTCCATAACTTAAAGATTTGTAATAGGAAAAGAGGTCATACGTGACTCCAGCCCCTGCTCCATCTCGGTTAGATATCAATGATCCATCAGTATAAATATGGAGCCATTCATGTTCTGGAAATCTAGTATGGATTGTCTCTAATGCCAATAATTTTAGAACACTAGTTGGAGTATCACTTTTCTTAACATCTTCTGTCAGCTGTAAATAATATGTCATGTCTAATGTTTGTGTCAGATTGACTTTAGATATAAAGTTTTCCTTTGAATTAGGAAGATATACATTCTTCTTGATGTCTTGAATTTTGGAAAGAAAGCTCTGCTGAGTCTTTAGTGTGTGTGTAAAATTTCTCTTGTGCCATGTATTGAATGGGAGTCTGGTTCACTTTTGTAGGTTGTTTAAGAATTGTTGAATGGTTTTTTCTAGTTCTGTACTTTTGTTTTTTGGTTTTGAAGTCCACATTACTAAGTCATCAGCAAATAGTGCACACTTCACACTTGATTATTGTATTTGTTGTGGCAGATCATTAATAAATATATTAAAAAGTGTAGTGCTGAGCACTGCGCCTTATGGTAAGCCGCAGTGTACTTGTTTATGTTTAGATATATTTCTTCCATATCTGGTAGCAATAAAGCGTTGTGTTAGGAAATGACATAGCTATGAAAACATTGGACCTTGTATCCCTATTTTTTTTTTACTTTCTTTAGTAGTTTTGTTCTGCATATAGAATCATATACACTTTGGAAATCAATAAGAACTGATACATTATCTTCTTTTCTATTGAAGTAGTCTTTAATTTCTTGACTGAGAAGTAAGACTTGTTCTTTGTAGAGTGGAAGTCTCTGAATCCAGCTTGACATGGGGAAATTAAATTTTGTGATTCTAGAAACCAATTTAACCTGTTTAACACTATTCTTTCCATCACTTTTGCTATTATGCTAGTAAGAGCTATTGGTCTATAGTTATTTATTTCTGATGCTGTTTTATCTTTCTTCAAGAGTGGAACAGTTATTGCTTTTTGCCATTCGGCAGGTACAGTGGTGTTCCAGGATAGATTGTAGAGTTTTAGTAGTTGTTTTGCTGTTTTTCCAAGGTTTTTTATGAACTCTGGATGTATGTGATCTGGTCCAGGAGACTTTTTGTTTTTTAGATTATTAATTGCAATGTTCAGTTCTTGCATATTAAAATTTTGAAAAAAGATATTGTATTGAGTGTTAGGATCACATTCTCTTTCTTGTTTCAAATCTTTCTTAAATTGTTTACGTTCCTTTTTATTATTTCTTGTTACTTTATGTGAATTAGCATAATATTTATTGAATGTTTCGGCTATGGCTGCATCATTTTTTAATATTTTACTGTTGTGTATGATAGATGTGCTGTTGCTTTCTTTCCTGTCCTTGATATTTTGTATGAACTTGTGGGCTTTGTTGCCATCTGTCCTATAATCCATTTTTTCTAGGAAGCCAAAGAAACCACAGGGAATATGGGGATACATATAAAAAAATGAATAACAAGTTCCATTTGACAGAAGTGTAAGTTCTCCAAAACTCAGACAAATACCAAGCAATATCTTCAAAATGGTTCACTCCACAAAAAATATTATTCAGATATAAGTTGTGTGTTTTAGCAAGATCTACATTTTTTGTATAGTAAGATTTGGTCTATCTCTTACGGTTTACCAGTCATGCAAAGGTCATCCAGAGTAAATAGGACTTCATGGGCTATAGCAAGAAAATTCAAGATATATATTTCATTTGTCATAAAAATATCTCAAACATATGGCATTTTAATCAAAATCATTAGAGCCATTTTCAAGAAAATCATAATTTTCCAAAAATTTTCCATGTAAAGGGTAGTTTAGAGTGGAGCAATTTTCTTCAAAATCTTCGTGTTACATCCTTGAAAGACATTAAATTTAAATACCAACTTTGGTTTTTAATCGACTTTTGCTTATTGAGTTATGCTGTCCACAGACACACACACAGGCCCTTTCCTAAAATGTATTTCTTTTCTTTTTTTTTGATTCACAGGGCCTCACAACATATATTTGTGGTGAAATCTTGACATCGTATTTTTGACTACAATACTTCCTCTACTTTACTAAGTAGAGAAGGTAATACAAGAAAAAAAGGAAAAAGAAAACAAATAAGAACTTCCCAGCTGAGAATGATATAAATATTTTAAAATGCAAATCACTAATTAGTAATATCTCGGAAATGGTTAACATACAAAACATGTATCTGACAAATTGTGTGCTTTAACTTTAGCTGGTGCTAAATGGGGCTGCTCAAGGAGAGTCCTTAACACAACATACAAAATGTACGTTAAACCAAACCTCTTGTACTGTTCTGAAGCTTTAATAACAGCAGCAAATGCTAACTTGAACAAATACAAAATCAGGCTCTTCGCCTAATCACTGGAGCAGTTAAATCCACACCTGTTGATGCCATGCTTGCCTTAACACGGACCCCATCAATAATAACAAAAATAGAAGAACAAGCATTGCTCCAACACGAGAAAATGTTACGACTGCCAAACTCTAAATGGACAGAAGAGAACCTCCCCCCTTCAATCCTTAAAACTCATAGTAGTTTCCTAGAAAAGGTAACACAGATTAAATCCAAATTGAACATTCCTAACACCAGAGAAAATCTACTTATTAGAGAAAATCCATTGGAATTATTGCAACCTACCTTCAGTTTGGAATTAATAGAGGAAATAAGTAAATCAGACACACCAAAAGAAATACAAAAACTTCTAGCACTGGAAACAATCAATACTAGATATCCCATAGAAGAATGGCTGCACATATATACTGATGGATCCTCCAAGGAAAACCTTACTGGTGCTGGAGTTACGTGTTCACATTTTTCCTTTTATCATTCTGTTGGCAGAGACACAACAAATTATGATGGAGAAATAGAGGCTATACACATTGCTCTCCGACAATTATTAAATCTTCCCTTAAATAAATTTAACAAGGCAGTAATTCTTTTGGATTCTAAAGCTGCAATTCAGGGAATATGTTCAAATACTACAAAGAAGTCAACAAAAATTAGAAAATGCTACAAAATGTTAACACAACTCCAAAAAGTTAATAAGACTGTTCATCTCCAATGGATTCCAGCACACTGTGGAGTCATGGGGAACGAAGCTGCAGACTCACTTGCAAAGAAAGGCACAACAATAAAACAAAAGTCTAAATTCAATTTCTCATATTCCTCAATAAAACGCTTGATCATTAAAAAATTTTCTCATTCACACCTACAAGAAATAGAAACAAATGCCAAAGATAAAAAATGGATTACACTACTTTCCAACCCAGATATAATCCCCCAGAGACCAAGGAAAACAGCGGTTGCAGCCTTCCGACTATTGACAAATCACGACTGCTTAGCAAGTCATCTCTACAGAATAGGTATCTCAGCTTCACCAATATGTGTCCTGTGTAACGATCCAGCAGAAATGAACGAAGACCACTTGAAGACCTGTGAAGCATAAGATCAGAAGAAACTACAGTTCCAAAGTATTGGAAAGCACGAATGCTAATGGCTTCATTGCCAGATGCAAGGCACTAGAAAACAACAACAGCAACAACAACATTTTTTATGTAGTAAATTCTGGTCTATCTACTATGGCTTACCAATTATGGAAAACTCATTCAGAATGAAGAGGACTTCAAAGGCTATTCCTAGAAAGTTCAAGATAAAGGTACATTTCATTTGTCTTGAGAATATCTTAAACAGACAGTATTTTAATCAAAACTGTTAGAGCCATTTTCACAAAATGAACATTTTTGAAAAATTGTCCATTTAAAGCAGAGCCTCTTTGCGTGCATACACCTGTGCATTGCATGGTGCAGTGTGCTAAATGTGACCACGAAAAGTTAATCTCGGCGCAAACCACCACTCACTCTCTCCTTATGCTTGTCTCTCTCTTGCTTTGCCGTTTCCCTGTTCCTCACTTTCAGTGCTGTTTCTTCCTCACTGCATAATATTTATGTGTAGTGCATAGGGATAAACGTTTTTTTTAATGATCAAATCTGTTCTTACATTTTAATGATTTAGAAAGCACTGGTACAAACCTCATTTTTACTTTCTCTACTATGTATAGTATGTAGAGGAAGTATTGTATTCCACCCAAAAATTTGATGTTGAGATTTCACTGGAAATATATGTTTTGAGGCCCCTGCATAAAAAAAAGTATTTTTAGAAAAAGGTCTCTCTCTGTGTGTGTGTGTGTGTGTGTGTGTGTGTGTGTGTGTGTGTGTGTGTGTGTGTGTGTGTGTGTGTGTGTGTGTGTGTGTGTCTGACTGTCAGTCTGTGGACAGCATAACTGTTGTTGTTTTCTAGTGCCTTGCATCTGGCAATGAAGCCATTAGCATTCGTGCTTTCCAATACTTTTGAACTGTAGTTTCTTCTGATCTTAATGCTTCACAGGTCTTCAAGTGGTCTTTGTTCATTTCTGCTGGATCGTTACACAGGACACATATTGGTGAGGATGAGATACCTATTCTGTAGAGATGACTTGCTAAGCAGTCTGGACAGCATAACTCAAAAATGACAACTCGATTAAAAACCAAAGTTGGTATTTAAGTTTAGCATCTTTTAAGGATGCGACACGAAGATTTTGAAGAACATTGCTTCACCCTAAACTACCCTTTACATGGAAAATGTTTCAAAAATTTTGATTTTCTCAAAAATGGCTCTTAATGATTTTGATCAAAATGCCACATATTTAAGATATTTTTATGACATGAAATGTATATTTTGAATTTTCTGGCTATAGCCCATGTAGTCCTATTTACTCTGGATGACTTTTGCATAAATGGTAAACGGTAAGAGTTAGACCTAATCTTACTATACAAAAATGTAAATCTGCTTAAAACACAATTTATGTGGAAGTAAATTTTTTGGTATAGTGAACCATGCTGTAGATATTTCTTGTTATCTGTGTGAGTTTTGGAAAACAAACTTTCGCCAAATGAAACATCGTTATTAATTTTTTTTATATGTTAGCCATGCAAAGAGAACAGAATTTGAAAGCTTCAAAAGATTTGACTGTCACTCAAAGCCTACTTTATTCCCTTACTCCCCTTGTACCTACAAGGAAACAAGCAATAAGATAATTTGTACAAATGTTTATCTCAACCAACATGAAGAAGAAATAGGAATAAGAGTTTGTAAGAATGTTTAGTGCAAGAGTAGAGAAAGACATGTGAGTATAACACATCAGATTTTTAGATAAAGAACGCTCTCTGATGTCCCCTTTTCAATGATTTCAGTACGTGTTTCTGTTATACTGTCTTTCAACATGATTTTCTTATACATATAATTATTTTACTGTAGATTAAGCATTTGGCTCTATCATCATGACTTTCAAAAAGTAAGAAAGTTCCGACTTTGATTTTGGCATTCTTTGCTTTCTTTAGAGCAGGTTGCTCCACTATGTATTGCACATATTTATTTAACTGATAATGCAAGCCATCTTGTCAGCATATGCTTCCTTGCTCTGCAATGCGTGAGTTGCCATAATACATGGTGCAAGGAACCTCTGCACCTTGGATTGCACGTGGTGCGATTTTAAGCTTTGAGAGACTCTGATCTAAAGGGTACCTAGTTTCAGGTGGAGGGATTTCCTTGAAAATCTTCTTGTAACACATCTTTGGAAGACACTGATTCTAAATACCTTTCTTTCTTCTTTCTTTCCCTGATTACACCCCCTAGGGCTTACAAGCCAGTGGCTAGGGTCAGACGCCTGTCGGGGGGCACAGGGAAGACCTGGAAGCAGGTGGTAAGCCAAGCACTAGGTATGATAGTCAGGAAGAGGATGATATGGAATGCAGGTGAAATGGATGTTTGGAAGGGTGATAATGGAGCATTTGGTGGAATAAATGGCGGGGAAAACCAGAGAACCCAGAGAAAACCCACCCGCTTCGTCCACCACTAATACCACATGCAGGTCCCGCCTAGGTGGTAGGCGAGTGGTCTAACCACTAAGCCACAACGCCGCCATTATACTTCCAGACAGAGGGAAGGATGCGGAATAATCCTGGCTGGAGAAAAACTCCTATCCCCCTGCCGGTAATTGAACCTGAGACCCCTTGCACAGCAGGCAGGTGCTCTACCAACTGTGCCACGGGGCCAGCCCAATTTTAAATACCAATTCTGATATTTACAGACAGATACCCATGTACCTTTTTCTAAAAGTGCTTTTTTACCTTGTCTACTAGATATAGTAAATAGAAGTATTGTATTCCACCCAAAAATTCAACGTCAAGACTTCACTGGAAATATGTTTTGAGACCTCTGAATAAAAAAAAGCCTCTTTAGAGAATGGCCTGTATGAGTGTGTGTGTATCAGTCTGTGAACAGCATAACTCAAACGAAAAGTTGCTTAAAAGCCAAATTTGGTATTTAAGTTTAATATCTTTCAACCATGCAATGCAAAGATTTTAAAGAAAATTCCTCCACCCTGAACTATCCTTCATATGGCATACTTTTCAAAATTTTGATTTTCACGAAAATGGCTCTAATGATTTTGATGGAAGTGCCATGTGTCTAAGATATTTTTATGGCAAAGGAAATGCACATATATTTTGAATTTTCTGGCTATAGTCCATATAATCCTGTTTACTCTTGCTCACTTTTGCATAACTGGTACACCATAAGAGTTAGACCAAATCTTACTGTACAAAAAACGTAGATCTTGTTAAAATACACAATTTATGTTCAAATGAATTTTTTTGTGGAGTAGACCATTTTGGAGCTATTCCTTGTTATTTGTGTGAACTCGCAGCACTTAAACTTTTCTCGTTATTCACTTTTTATCTGTTTGGGCTGTCAAAGAGAACAGAATTTCAAAGCTTTAAAAGATTTGACCATCATTCAAAGCTTACTATATTCCCACATTCCCCTTGCATCTACGTATAAGAAAATCAGCAGTAAGATAATTTCTACAAATGCTTATCTTGATTAACATGAAGAAGATAAAGGAATTAAGAGTTTGTAAAAATAGTACAAGAGTAGAGAAAGTTATGCGAGTGCAATGCATCAGATTTTTGGATTTAGGGGCCTCAAAATGTGTATTTCCAATGAAATCTGACATGCAATTTAGGATGGAGTGCAACACTTCTGCTTATTATAGGTAGTACAGGAAGTAAAAATATTTTAAACTTAAGATTTTAATAGTTTAACACTTGATTAATTTGTAGAAAATTATAACTGTTACATACTCATTTTTTCCCTAGAAGTTTTAATGTTAAATAAAATTTTAATATCTGACTATTAAGGAACTATACTCAAGGAATAATATTATGCAACATTAAAAGTTTAAAGTTTCCAAATTTTTATAGCATAAAGCATTTCATATTCAGATGAGACTTAGTTTTCATTAAAAAAAAATTGTAGGGTGGAATTAGGTACCTAGGGACAGTACTTGCATAACAAATTTGTGACGATAATTTCAGTAAAATTAATTGAAATTTGCAGAAATTAACAATTGCAGTATTTAGGGGGTACTCCTAGATGTAATTATAATCTTCATGTAATTGAATACATTTTATAAATACAATGAAGGAAGAATTAATATTTTTAAGTAGGTAATTCAGCAAATGAATTATATTTCCGAGTTATATTAATTTCAATATTCTGCCGTAGTGTTTGCAATAACCTTCAGTCGAATAAAATTGACTGTACAATTCAAACAAGATAAGAATAAAAGCAACGAAATCTTTTCATATGAAATGCTGGTGCAGCACAGGCCAAGCTGCTAAATTCCTTTGTATTTGACCCTTATCTTGCAATATATGCATCGTATAATTGAGATAAGAACATGAACATTTATAAGGCAAAAGAAGTAAGGATTAATTAAAAATAGCTGTTCCAAGGGGTAAAAATGCACCTTTAGTTTCGCAAATAGGAAGTTATTTATGCTACATTCGTGCCAGTGTTTTCTTTGCATGGGGGAGAAGCAAGACCAAATCAGCCGGATATTTTTGCTTTAGCAAGATGCACAGTCATAATATCCAAAATAGCAGTTTGTAGCTATTTTTGCGTCCTTTCACTTGGGCGCCCTGCAAGTACGGCTAAGTATATTTTATTTTTGCACACTTAAGTTGTAAACTTTTACAAATTAATGGCGTCTGTTTGGTGAATGGATAAAAATCGCTGGAAACTATAAGAAATTTCTTTTGGCAATTTTTAATTTTTTCTTTCCTGTGTAGCGTAAAAAAAATAGGTATTATGATATCTATATGTGCGCCTATTCTACTCCCCCAATCTCATCTGGATGCAAGGCGTAGAATAATTTATGTATTTGACCGCACTACCTTTCCCTACGGCAAGCGCTTGTATCACACCGCCAGTGTTAGCGATTGCGTACTCTGGGGTCTGGTCAGGCTCGGGGTAAAAGTGATGGTGACAGTGTTTCCAATATTCAGCGTAATCAGAATATTTCGTTGATAATGTGATATGAGCAGTTTGAAGTCTTTGGAGGGCATTCTCCACAGTACAGTAAGTACCACTTTTGCAACATAATGATTACGCAAAATAAACATTCCTCATTCATAATTTTTTATGGAGGTGAATTGAGGACGTTCACATACCTAGGAAACTACGCACTCTATTGAGTAATCCTATTACATATACCAAAACATTGCTCATTACCACATTTGGGTTCTGTTGTGGCTGGGAAATGTGTTCTTTTGGTTATATTCGCACTTGCGCCCACTTTCTGCAGGAGTTATATGAAGCAAACAAATGATATTTCTCTGTTGAATAAAAGTGTGCACCAGTGACAGAACGTAGTCAAACTAGAAAGTAATTTGCTATCCCTGGCAAGACTGCAAATGTATAAATTGAACCTAGTTTTATAAGTTCGTGAATATAATTGCATTTCTGCGCTCTTTCACCGACTTCAAGGTTAAACAACATTGAATTGCTTGGTCGATTAATAATTAGTTAAGAGCGGTTGCTTTGAAAGCAAAGGCAGGGATTATAATCATTAAACAGCCTGTATTTCTGCCCGGGATTTTAATGCTAATGTTTTAAAAATTACAGCATTTCTTTTACATGCACTCGTTAATTTTCTGATTCTCTTAAAAGTGACAGCCGTTTTTGCATACATTACATCGAGTCAATTGTCAAAATGGTGGAAGTTGAAATCAAGTGCACCTGCTACATATACAGGATTGTATTAGTTTGTCAATTAAATTAATGCTCGATGTGATACGTATCTAGTTGTAGCGAATGAGTCACTTTGGACATTTCTGTGCTTTTTTTCCGAATGTGAGAATGTGACGGGATTGTCAAAGCCTATGGTTAATGAATGTGCTATTTGATAGTTAAACACAACTTTTCTCACATGAAAATAAATATTTGGTATCATTAGGGAAACAAGGAATGAATCCTAATTCACCATATAGCAAACATTTCCAAATGTTATATAACTTGGTAATGTCTAAGTAAATTAATTCGAGTTTAAAATGACCTAATAAATATATAATCTTGCAGAACTCTGGCCAACTTGTAGAAGAGCAATCCAGTTCATTTTAAGGCAGGATTAAAGCAGTTGGCACCAATTAATTTTAATTAGTCACAAAATGCAACATCTACTGAAATACTTACGGAACTTGTTAGTTTGCACAATTTATGAATTACAAGTTGGTGCTCATTTGCTAAAATAAATAGCAATCCAGTGAAAAATAATTGATAAATACACTTGGTTAGTTCTGGTTGCAAATTTGTGCACTTGAGTTCTAGGATTTGACAAAAATTATAGGACAACTTAAAACTTCCAAAAACTAATTCATACGCCTCTTCAACTCCTTGCTTGCAAATCTGCACAAGTTCAGACCCAACAAAAATTTTAGGCTATTCACGAGTTTCAAAAAGAACACTATGCATGATATAGAATGGGACAAAAATTATATGTTAACTGACATTTCCAAAAATTAGTTTTCTATATTTTCAGCTACTAGTGTAGAAGTCTGCAGCATTTAAGCTATCTGGACAAAACACTACAGCTATAGCACTGATAGAAATCATAGTTCACCTTATTTCATCCAAGAACTATTGCTATCCTTATTTTAACCACTTATATTGCATCCTTATATGATTTGGTAAGATAGCAAGTTTTATATCTAAAAAGCAGTTTTAGAATAAGATTGAGAGAGATAGAATTGGTTACCTTATTTTGGTAATTTTGTATAAAACCACCACCTCGAGAAAATGAACGAAATATAGTGCAATGGATAGGTATTTTTATCCCTGATTACAATTTTGAAAGTTTTAGGTTTTATATCTAAAAAGGCAGTTTTTTAATAAAGTTGAGAGAGAGGAGCAGCATAACTTGGAAACGAAAGTCTGTTAACCCTTTCACTGTTTTTACCATCATAATGGGACATTTAACCCTTTCACTGTTGAGATATGATCAGTTTTCTTGTTGCGCTAACCTAAATAAATTGAATTCAAGTATTTGCCGTTGTTTCCTAATTGTAAAAATGTTAATTTAAAATATTAAATTTCTTGCAATAAAAGTAGCTTTCTTTTCCTTTTTTGAGAGAAAAAGCAAAATCCATGAAACTACAGTTGAATGTAACCCTGTCAGCTTCCAAGCTTGCCATTACACTCCTATACCACAGGCACATTTGACTGCAGTTGTTGGGGCTCAAACTCAACGTTTGGCTATGGATGAATACCAGTTCATGGCGTATTGCCGTAACCGTCATGGCTATCTGAATCACTTTGGCCAAGGTGCCTCGGAAAGGAATATGAAAACTGGTTTAGAAATTAGAGGATGAACAGCATATGTAGCAAAATATCTTGGCAGTGAAAGGGTTAAATAACAAAGATGGTAGTTATGAAGTTCAGTGTCCTCCAAGGATGCAACATGATTTTCAAGATCTCCTCGCCTCAAACTGTTCTTTAGATGGAAAAGTTTTAGTGACTTTTTACTACCTCAAAATTGCCTAACAATTTTGATTCAAGTACCTTATATTTAAGATAATTGCACCATGAATAAAATGTATATCTTGAATTTTCTTTGAGTACATGAAATCCTCTGAATTACTTTTGTATAATTGGTAAACTATGATTGACAAAATCTTACTACACGAAAAAATGTAGATCTTGTCGAACTACACAATTTATGTCAAATTTTTGTTTGTTTTGTTAATCCTTTCCACTTTAGTCTTTGTTAGTGGTTTGAATTTTCAAACACGCTTAATTCAAGTGGCAAGACATTCGCTTTTACTTGTTAGGCAAAGAGCATGAAATTTCAAAGCCATTGCAAAAAGATTCACCTTAGCTTACTGATTCTTATACCTACAAAATTTGTAAATATGTAGTAAAAGTTAATCCTGTAAACAAGTAGATAAGAGGAATAAACTTTTGTAAGAATAGTTTGTAAAAGAGTGGGAAAAGTCATGTGAATGCAATACCCAGGAATAAACCACCAGAGGAAGATGCATACAGTGTAGCTAGTTATCATGGCAAAGCTGTAGGTTTCTAACCTAGCAACCTGGGTACCAATCTGACTTGAGACTTTTATTATTTTTTTGTGTTATTTCATGACAATTTGATGGTGGTAGTACAAAATATACACGCTGCAATTACAGGTTACAGGTAATACAAATAAGTATTAAAAGAAAACTATTTCATTAGCATTCCTCTCATATGGTAAGGTAAACGTGGAAAGAAAGTATTGATGTGATAATGAAAGTAAGGATGCAAAAACAGCCACAAATTGCTATTTTGGATATTATGACTGCATCTTGCTAAAGCAAGATGGTCTTCCTTCTTCCCCATGCAAAGAAGACACTGGCACAAATGCAGGAGTGAGAAAAAAGTTCCAGAGGTCAGATTTGTGAGTATTGGAACGTTGAAGGGGAGACCTGGAAGATTCCATAGGAGGTGGAAAGGAAAGATTTGGATAAAACTTATGTAGCGTGAATAACTTCCTTGTTGCAAAACCAAAGGTGTATTTTTACCCCTTAAAATAGAACTTTTCACATTCTGACCATCCCTTGATGTGCCCAATCGGTTTGGTGCAGACCTATCTATCGATACTGACCTGGCTTTTAGTGGTCCTGGCTCCTTCGAGAGGACCTGTATACCTCCTTCACCAAGGCGAGCACCTACTGAGTACGTCACGAGTGCTTGATCTGGTACCCTGCTACTGGCATTTAGCAATCTTGAGCAGTTGGACAAACTGGATGTTTCTCAATCACCAGTGATTTGTTACAACTTCCTCACCTGCTGTCTCTGATAGCGCTGAGGAAATCGTCTGTATCTGCTCCCTTTCTTCGAGGAGTTGTCCACACCCGTTCCTGAGGGTCTGTTCCTGGTCACTACTCACGGTCTACCCGCAGTGACCAGTTTTCAGACGCAGTCTCGGAAGACGTCATAAACTGTTGGGAAGTTGATCAGCGATGTCAGCGCAACAGATAAATTTTACGGCCTCCTAAACGACATTTGTCGCAAACACCAGGGAAAACCTGGCATCCAAGGCATCAGAGCCGAAAAATCGACATGCTTCGAAATAGTTTGGATACCTAGAAACGCACTCCTTTAGGCGATGTTTACCCCATTTTCCTTTTCTTCATAGTCTGTTTTTCTTATTTACTACTTGTGGTCCGTTTGCAGTGGAATCTGGGTGGTTACCGTTCCCAAGAGCGGGAGCTGGAACTTCAGCTTTGTGCCTTCAGGAGACTAAACTCCCCCCGGAACACCACATGCACTTTCATCGATATGATTTTTAGTAATGACCTCACTGTATATCTTAGTGCGTATACTTACTGCAATCTGGTCCGCCAAGTAGGGATTTAGAAGCGGTAGCTCTCCGGATTGCCTTGTATCTTCCACCTAATTGTTCTGGGCTGCGGCAAACTTTCTAGATATTCTAACCCAACCCAACCCTACCCTTTCTCACACTTGGTGATTTCAGCGCTCGCTCCGCGAGTGTCCTAGACATAAACAGATTGCTGCAATTGTAACACTTCCATAATTTAGTTCCACTTTTCTTTGCGATTCTACTGGTTTTCCTGTCTTCATCTTTACTTTTGTACGCCACAGCTTGCTACGCTTTTACGATGGTGTGTAGTTTCCGGTACTTAAGGTAGCAACCACTGCTCTATTTTGCTTCATATGGTTCACGTACTCAACCCTTTTTTTTTAAATGTTCCGTGTATATGCCTTCTTTAACATCGAAGGTCATATAGACGGCTTTTAACCTCTTGGAACAATTGCAGTGGTTTTCACTCAGTTAACGGTGGTATTGAACGTTGAGTTTCTATTACTTTTTTTGCATTAAATTCACACGTTCACACTCCCATTTATACTTGCAGATTCTAGGGAGGATGGGGAACAATTCTTCTGGGACGAAAATGCCCAGCCGGGAATCGAACCCGGGACCCCTTCCACAGCATGCAGGTGCTCTATCGACTGAGCTATGCAGCCAGCCTCAACCCTAATTGCCCACCAAAATGGGTGTACAGTAGAGCAGATTAGCTAAACGGTGCTGAACTTTCCATTACTTAAATGTCATAGGGATGCTCGAGCGTCATCCGCCACTAGAGAATGTATCACCTTTAAGAAGTTGCGTTCCCAGGCTCGGAAAATAGTGTTAGAAATCTTCTACCACGTTTACCACAATGCTCTTCCTCCTGGGTGTCGCATTTGTGGTAATCCCACTGCCATCCCCGGGTTTGAAATATTGTTACGGATCCCCATCTTGCAGCCAATTCTTTGCTTCTGCCTCTAGTTCTGACTACATTATCCCCAATTCTTATCAAAGACTGGGTCGAGTCTTCGGTTATTGACTTCATCTCGAGAACTTTGAACTGTCTTTCTCACCACACGGATTGGCATTGGCTTTGTAAAATATCTCCTCCTGGGTGTCGCATTTGCGGTAATCCCACTGCCATCCCCGGGTTTGAAATATTGTTACGGATCCCCATCTTGCAGCCAATTCTTTGCTTCTGCCTCTAGTTCTGACTACATTATCCCCAATTCTTATCAAAGACTGGGTCGAGTCTTCGGTTATTGACTTCATCTCGAGAACTTTGAACTGTCTTTCTCACCACACGGATTGGCATTGGCTTTGTAAAATATCTCCTCCTGGGTGTCGCATTTGCGGTAATCCCACTGCCATCCCCGGGTTTGAAATATTGTTACGGATCCCCATCTTGCAGCCAATTCTTTGCTTCTGCCTCTAGTTCTGACTACATTATCCCCAATTCTTATCAAAGACTGGGTCGAGTCTTCGGTTATTGACTCCATCTCGAGAACTTTGAACTGTCTTTCTCACCACACGGATTGGCATTGGCTTTGTAAAATATCTGCCAGATATGTCTAGATACCTAATTTCCTATATCTGGACGTAGTGTGCGGATATTTTGATTTATTGAAACTTAATTGATTACAATTTATTCACAATAGAATGTGCAGAAGTTACTAACCTAAATTAAACTATATAACAACGGAAATTAATGATAATTTCAAGTTATATATGAGATCTTAGAGTAGATATTCATGCAATTTTCTTGTTCCCTAGCCACTGCTACTCGTCTCTGGTAGGCGGTCCAAGTCTCATCAGGGTGTCGTTTTGGCCTCGCCGTTCTTCTCCTTTCTGCCTACACTTGTCGGCCAGTGATCCAATGACACCTTCTGTTCTACGTTATTTTTCTTGGTATAACAGGTTCAGGAGTTTGGAGTACTTGGTTTTGGTTAGATTGATTTGACAATCTTAAGTTAGTCTTAAAGATCTTTCTGCTACACTGATTTGAGTCGCTAACTCATTTAAATTATTTAGATTTTTTTTTATTCCTGACCATTTCCGATAAAGTGAGGTGCATGATCTTTTCCTTGTTAGGTTGTGCTATTTCACTGTATTTCTGACAGTTAAACATTACATGCTCTGGCTGGAGTATCTTCTGTATTGCATCTGGTGCACATTTCAGAGTTGATGATATTAAAGTGCCATATGGCCGATGGCCCGTGATATAGTGTAATGCAGCTTGTAAGGGATTTCGGTGCTTTAGTTGTAACCTTTCTCGTATACTAGGCGCGTCTCCCAGTTTGCAGGTTATCCCATTCTGACTGCCATAAGGATATTAACTCAGCCCTTATTTGTCTTTTCATATAACATAGTTGCCCTATTATATCTTCTATCTTTTGTTGATTTCTTTTCTTTAGCCAATAGTAAGCACCATATAGGCGAACCTATAGATCTATTGGGCAGGAACCAGTGGCCACAAGAAGAGCCATAGTAGAGGTCGTTATTGCCTTTGTCACTCCTGATACTGCCCCGCTTGGACACTTACCTCCTCTTTTCGACACCTTTAACCATGTTTGGCTGCATGGTGTTTTACGTCTCAGTGGCGCTGATCAATTATAGTTCTATTAAGTCTAGAAAAGACTCACGGTTGGCACAAATTGCCGACATATCTTTTAACCAGCTGTTTTTGCAAAGTATGGTCGGCAAGCGATTAATGTGATGCCTTGAAACTTAAGCTCTTCTCCTGCACAATGCAGGTTTCGACAACAGTCTACTGTTGACCGCTTGGTTTTCTTGGGGACCCATATCCTTGACTCGCAGTCTTGACTTGGGAAAACCCAACGATACCGCCTGCCAGCTCTTCCGTTGGGACTTTCGCGGCCACCTTCCTGTATTGTGGCAGCAGTTTATGGACGCCCGTTCTTCTCGAGTGAGAGTGGGATCTTCTTTATCCCTGATCTTTCGGCAAGAGAACAGTGTGCCGCAAGACTCCGTGCTGAATGTTATCTTGTTTGCTTTAACCATTAATTCCAACGTATGACATGTTCCATCGGGCGCCACTTCGTTTCTCTTTGTAGACGATTTTGCAGCTCTGGGCGTACACGCTTTATCCAACGTCACTTCCAGTGCTTTCTCATTATCTTGCGCACCTGGAGTGTGTAGAATGAGCTTACATTTTCGAAAATTAAAATTATTTTTTTGTTTAGCGACGCCGTCAATTGCTAGGATCACTTCAGCGTCGCCGATGTGCCGGAATTTTGTCCCATAGTTCTTTTACATGCTAGTAAATCTACTGACACAGAGCACACTGTGATGAGGTTGGTAGTTATTTGAGGATAGTACGAGTTTTTTGCGTGCATGTAGGGTTTTGAAAGTGCGGGAATGGCATGGAATGGAGTGTTATGTGGAATGGGGATTTCCGCAGCATTACCGGATAATTTTCTTCGGGTTCTTCGCGCCGGCTGCAAGATTTACGTCTCTCGGATAGCCGGTCCTTCCAGTTGGAGCAATGAGGCTCATCGGAGGCTCAAGGATGCGCCTGAAACAGTCAAACTAGAGAGCGTAGAGAGATAAGTGAAGTTGGTATTATGCAGGAACTGCGCTAGATGTATTCTGACGTCTATGGCTGCTAAATGGTGGTCGAATAGTGAAAACGGACGATTGTGTGGCCTAAATCGTGCACTAAAGAGTTGAGAGACTTGGACGTAATTTTTTTTTTTTAAATGTCCTCCAACATTGTGTCATCGGACGAATGAAATGGGTGAAATGATGCTCAAATGAGCCCGAGGTCCATGGAGCTTTAAGTTATCCGATATTCGTCTTCTCAGGATAGGGAAAACCTCGGTAAAAAGCCTTACCCGGGTAACTCCGAGATTCGAACTCGCGACCTCTTGAACGGCAGGCAGACACGCTAACCATCACGCTACCGAGGCGGGCTTTGGACGTAAAGATTGAATAAATTCTTCGATCGTGAGTACGCGCAGTTGGACGTGTAAAATGTCTGAGGACGTTATCTTGGGCACTTTTGCAACAATGTAGAGGGCCTTTTTCTGGACTCAGATGTGAGGTGGTGCTGCGTGTACTCATACTGGGGCATATGTACGGATAAGTGGTATTAACGTTTTGTATGGAGTAAGCGCTGTGCTTAGTTTAAGGGAGCTGCTGTAATTTTCTAGTGGGCACAATTTGTTTATCTGTTTGTGACCTTTCTATGCGTCTGTAGAATATGGTCCTTCCAATTGAGTCCGTAATCCATATCCACGTCGAGGTATATAACTCGATCGGCTCAGATGTTACCGAATAGTGTGGGCGGTGGTTGTCCGTGTCCCGGACGGCGGTGTTTCAGACGTTTGGTGAATATGATAGGCATTTGTTGGTATTAACCTTGACCCGCCATTTTGTGAGCCAGTCTGTGAGATCGCCTAGAGCTCTGAAGGTACCGGTGCAGTATTTGGGGTTCAGTCGATTGGGCCATTATGGCAGTGTTATCGTCATGATGCTGGATATGTTTGTGGTAGGTCGTTCAGATGAAGATTGAAGCTACCTTGTAGTACTCTGTGATAAGACGTGGAGTGGATGTTGTGTTCTTCACGGCTATAATGAGCTGCCTTCCCGAAAAGCAGTTGGCTATAAGTTTGATGAGGGAATCCGAGAAGTTGTAGTTTGAGCTTATGCAAGAGGCCCTCGTACCAAACTGTCGAAAACTCGTTGTATATCGAGGAATAGAGTACCGGTGGATCTGTTGTATTGAATCCGCGGGTGATGTATTCAGTGGCGCATGGTGATTGTAACGTTGTAGAAAGTTGGGTGCGGAAACCGATATATTCGGACGTGAGCATGCTGTGTTTGGAGAAGAGTGCATTGGTGCACTTTAGTAACACTTTTTCGAGAAGCTTACTAAGAGTTCAGCAAACTAATCGGCCGGTAGTTACAAAGATTCATCAGTCTTTGTTTGCTTTGGGAAAATGCAGGACGTTAGCTGTCTTCCATTTGTGGAGGAAGTGACAGGAAAGTAGAACTCTCAGCAAGCACTGAGTGATCGTGGTGGCAAATGTTTGAGGGCTGGATTAGACATTTTGTCCGGGCTTGGTGCTTTTCTGCTCAGGAGGTGTCTGAGGTTCCACTGCATTTCAGACGCATTGATCCTCATACGCGATTGTGAGTTACTCTGGTGGTGGGGTTTCCAGGGTGAACGCTGGAGAGTGTATCGTTAGGCCTGAGTGTGGCATGCAGTGGATCTGTTACAGCTTCGGCCTTTTCTTGGTCTACGGGACTATGGTGTTGTGGTTAAGTAGAGGTGAAGGTTGCAGCGTTTGGAGATTCCCCAGAAGAGGTTCGGTTGGGGTTGAGATCCGTTGTGCAGTGGAACAACGTATTCTTGAGGTACCGTGCGTGAAGTGGGCTTGAGGCCGGCAGTCGGGTTGGCAGGCTCCAATCCTACGCTTTCAGTAGAGACAGCGGTTTTATTTAATAAAAAGCAGTGTTATTTTGTCTGCAACTATTTTCTCGCAACGTTTGCGAAATTAGTGTGGGAACGAGGAGTAACTATATACAAGTCAAGTACCTATATTGGAGTTTAGGGTTGGAGCAAAAGCACATTGTCAGTTTGCCGCAGAAGCGTTGCCAGCGCGAATTTGAGCATTTCATATTTTTTGTTTATTCTTTCGTACTTTGTTTTTCTTCCGTCGTTTAGGTTAGCGGAAACATACTTTCCACGATCAGAGCGTTCCTTTCGAAACTGGTTGTAACAATATACGCATCATTGCATGAGCATCGGCAGACTTTTTTTCAGGGAGGGGCCGCATGTTGAAAGTTTGCAATTAATTCATTATTCTGTGGCCAAAAGCTAAAAATTGAGTTATAGTATTTGTTACGGATAAGTATGTTAATTTAAGCTAAATAAAAAGTGTACTTTACCTCAAAATTAAAGCAATAGTCTGACAGTAATTGATTGCACATTACATTTGTTATTTTGCAAGGGGAGGGGGGGGGGGGGTCGCGGCCGCGGCCGCGGCCCCCCCCCCCCCTCCTTCGTGACGCCCATGCATCATTGCAACGTTGGAGGACTTATTTTGGAACTGTGCAACTCTATCAATCGTTTACTTACTCTACTACGTAACAAGTAGAGGAAGTATTATATTCCACTCAAATTCGATATCGAGATTTCACCGGAAATATGTTTTGAGGCACCCTAAATCCAAAAAGAAAAGCATTTTTAGAAAAAAGTGCGTTTGGTCTGTGAACAGCGTAACTCGAAGACGAAAAGTCGGTTTTAAACCAAATTTAGCATTTAAGTTTAATCTTTCAAGGATGCAACACGCAGATTTTGAAGAAAATTCCTTCAACCTAAACTACTCTTTATATGGAAAAGTTTTCGAACATGTTTATTTTCTCGTGAAAGATTTGATTAAAATGCCACATGTTTAAGATGTTTTATGGCAAATGAAATGTATATTTTGAATTTTCTGACTGTACCCCACATCGTTCTGTTTGCACTTGACGACTTTTGCATGAATGATTAACCGTAAGAGATACGCAAATGTTACAAAAAATGTAGATCTAAAACACAATTTATATCCAAACTATTTCTGAGATATTCCTTGTTATTTGTGTGAGCTTTGGACTACCTAAACTCTCGTTAAATGGAAGATTGTTATTCATTTATTTTTTATAGCCATGCAAAAAAGAACGGGACCTCAAAGATTTGACTATCGCACAATAAGATAATTTCTGCAAATGTTTATCCCAACTAACATGAAGATATAGGAATAAGAGTTTGTAAGAATGGTTAGTACAAGAATAGAGAAAGTCATGTGACCGCAACACATGAGATTTTCTTAAATGGTTCCATTGTCATAACAGTTCCGAAATAACGGTTCCAAAGTATATTTTAAGCCGTGTGAAGAGTGGACTTCATTTTAAGGCAATGGTGAAGGATTCCTGATTTGTTGAAACCACCTCACCTCACCTCGCTTACCAGTTATGCAGACAAGTGAACATTTGACCGCCTGGAAATGTAGCATTAGCTCAACCCTAGTGATGTATGAACACCCGTGGACAAGAGAGTCATGTCTGGAACGCCAGGCTTCCTTAACGGCACAGAACAACTCCACGAATACCAACTAACATGCAGTTTTCACAAAGTAGCTATGTCTGACTCGTGTACGTGTGTATGCGTTCCAGACATTAGTCATTTGTTTTTTGTCCACGGGGTACATATGTCTAGAAATGACTAGCAAATATTTTCGGAACTGTATGCTATCACAGGCATGGGCACGGGAGCGGAGGTAGCGATTGAACTTGCCTTACCCACCCCACATTCTCTTGCCGAGTGACAAAGGTTTGTATACAACTCGTGAAGTGGTGGGTTCGTTCCACCTGCGCGGTAGTAATTTCTACGCTGTTATTAACTATTTTGTTTATATTAAACTTATTTTGCATACAATAATTATTACTGTGGTTAGGCAAATTACATAATCTTGAAGTTGATAATCTTCCTTTATCTTATGCACGTAATATTCTTACAGTTCCTTATGATTAACATACTAAATTGTTTCTCTTTCACAATAAACAAAGAAGTAAAGTTCCATTGTTATTTAACTATAAAATATTTTAAAACTATTTGATCCAGATAATAAATTCTGTGGCTTTAAATTTAGTATTATGTTCAAACTTTGAAACACGAAATACAATAGTTTATATTAAATAAACTAAATCCCTGAAAAGTGGAATCATTCTCCCTTTTATGTTTACAGATATGAGTATTCAGAAGGTATATTTTGAAATTGTAAATCAATACCTTAAGTTTTATTTATGCTTCTGATCAAAATGGCGTTTGATATTGTAACACTTTATATCTGCAAATTGAAATCCACATATTAAACAACAAACTTTCCTAAGAGGTAGAACTGGAACTTAAAAATTCAATGCCACAACAAACTTTCCTGTTTTTGTAACTTAAAACAAATTTTCTCTACCACTCTTCATGAAGCAGCAATCGCCGGCCTTAACTGTAAACTGCAATGTAAACAGCAGCACGTGTTTGAGTAACACTTCATGTCAGCAGACGCGATTGAAAATATAACTTATGAAATAGCTATAAGAATTATCGGCAAAAACAGTTTGAAAATGTTACTTTAAGACTATATGAAATACGTTAATATGCAAATTGTGTACTTAACTGCAATACGAAATGCATGCGCACGCAGCCATAGAAGGAAGCAAAGCGATTCAGCAGTTTTTGTTTATTAAACGTTGCTTTCAACAATTCCCAAATCATAATGACCAACTGTGTTTTATCGAGGGGGATTTAGTCATTTAAATGTGCACTATATATGACACGTTTTATAATGTGTTATTGTTCCTTCTGTGGCTGTAAGTAAAAGCTGCCAATCGTAGTGGCCCGCGGAGGAATACAGTTTTGCACTTGGGATATTATAGTGTGTGAGGTTTAAGTTGAAATATGCAAAGTAGAAAGAGATAGGGCGGCTGGTAAACCTTAACTCCTATTCACAAATCCTTTACTATTTAAATTCTGGGTCGCAAAGGTATTTTCCAACATCCTCTTGTATCAGCACGAAAACCAGCGAAGCAATGACAGGATATTTTCCACATTTCCATGTTTCAAAGTATACCTGATTGTGAGAGAGTGAGTAGGCAGTGAAGGGTGACAGTTGGACCGTCATTAGCAAACCCGCCCCTCCTAGAACCCTCAGGTAGCGGCCCAAGGTCATGTTTCAACTTAAATCTCACACTATAACTGCCTCCCCCCCCCCCCCCCCCCCCCCCCCAAGCAGGGAATTGTGGATGCCAAACAGCCACATTCCTTACAGTAGCGAGTCTTCGATTCACATTATCCTAATCAAGATAAAATGCCTAGAAATGGTTCCAAGTTGGGCATTACAGAAGTGCATAGTTACATCAAGATGGGGAAACAGCTTCTCAGTTGTTTCAAGTCGGTTTTGGTTTCTCATTGTTCATTTGGGAAACAAAGGGGAGGGGCAGATATGGCACAGTTGCACAACTTTCTGTAACCGAGAGCAGGATGGCTCAGTCGTTAGCGTCTGAAGGTCGTGGATTCATCTACCGTGTACTGGCCAATCTGCTGCATTGTAGCACTTCAGTATATGTATGACTGAAACTCTGATCTACTACGGATAGTAAGCAGAGGAAGTATTGTATTCCACCCAAAAAGTCGATGTGGAGATTTCACCGGAAATATAAGTTTTGAGTTTCCCTGAATAAAAAAAAAACCAAGCAAACAAAACCAAAATATTGTTGGAAAAAGGTATGTGCGTGCGTGTCATTTAAGTTTAATGTCTTAAGGATGCGACACGAAGATTTTGAAGAAAATTCCTCCACCCTAAACTACCCTTTACTTGGAAATTTTTTGAAAATTTTGATTTTCTCGAAAATGGCTAACGATTTTGATTAAAATGTCACATGTTTAAGATATTTTATGGCAAGTGTAATGCATGTTTTGAATTTTCTGACTATGGCTCATGTAGTCCTGCTTACTCTGGAAGACTTGCATAACTGGTAAACCGTAAGAGATAGACCAAATCTTAACCGTAAGTTGAAAATACACCTACTTCTTAAAATTGCCCCAGATTTCCCTATTTCTGCTTCAGTTTCAGCTCCAAAAGTTTTTCAACTTACAAATATATTTTGCCAAAAATTTTAATTTTTGTATTTGAAAATTAAAAATATATCGTTATATACATTAACAATTAAACCTTGGGCAATTTTTATTTGCTACGTCTCTATGAACATGTGTGCCATAGAAAAAGGAAGGAAACCAAAAGATAAACGCTGAAAATATCAATAGCGAGAAAACTGTGATAAAATATTTTAATGCTTAGTTCACATGAAAATCCACGGGACCCTAGACATGCAAAAGGACATTTAAAAATGGCGTCCGGAGGCAAATTATGCATTTTTCGCACTCGTACAATTCTGAATTATTTTATAGAATCAGCATTTATAAAGCTTTTTTTCCCCTTAATTTTCATGACATTTCGGCCATACATACCCGTACATTACAGATAAAATATATGGTGCATAAAGGTGAACAAAACTAACTCGGTGTCTGTCATACTCTGACGTAGGTGTACCAACTAACTTGTAGCAACCGTCGCAACATTGAACAATTGAAAAAATATCCGTTCTGTATCCATTACAATTTTGCTTGTATACGTTATGTACTGTAGTAATAATTATAAAGTGACTCCTCTATATTTACTTTAGTTGACCTCAATACATGCGCGTCAGGAAAAAATAAATAAAAATGAAAGTAGCAAATGCTTAGTTACATACAGCCTTTGCAAGGAACGCTCAGATGCTTATCGGAACGATGAAGACTAAATTTAGAGGCCATAGTAACGACTTCCTGTGAAAGAAAACAAGAAATGTTGAAGAGTCTTTGTGAGATTAGACACCTGTATATGTGAAAAACATGCTCTTGTGCTGGCATTGTTGCGCCCTCTTGTTGATAGTTGAAACTCTAGCTAGGTATAATGTTTCTCAGAAAACGCTGGCTGGAGTTGTTCACGTCGCGTCCAACATATGAACTGTGCTCACCGTTAGGTGTTATCCATACCGTCTCGTTACGAGGAACATAGGCATGCGAAACCTACAGAGAGCCTCTGGACTCTAAGAGCTAGAGGTGACGGGGCGGGCGGGGGTTGCTGCAAAATTGTATCAAACAATGTGGACTGAGAGTGAGTCAAGTTTAGGTTTTAGGAATAAGGGGTATGTTATTCCCAACTCGTAATATAATACTGCAAATTGCAAAGGAAACAGAAAGTACAACATATCCTAAAATGTATTACGTGTTAGCCTGTTCCTCTTTGTCCGGTCTCTTTAACGCATCTGATTTAGTTTCGATGGTCATGTTAACTTGTCTTTTCTTCTCTTTGAACTTCTTCACTGGCACAAATACAATTCGCCAAACACTAACAGTAAGCAGGGTTCGAATTAACGGGGGAATGAGGGATTTCGCCCTCATTAAATAATTTCCTCGGCCTATCAAAGAAAATTTCCTTCCCTGCGGGGGAAGTATTTCTTTCCCCTTTTTAGTGTATTTACTAAAGCGCGTCTCACCCTTGAAAGACAGTACACGTTAAATGGAGCGCAGTGTTGCAACATGTACTAAAGCGCGTCTCACCCTTAAAAGACAGTACACGTTAAATGGAGCGCAGTGTTGCAACATGTACTAGTTGCGAATCTCTCTCCGCGAGCGACTCGAGGTGGCCTGAGTCCTGTACTTAGTCCTTCAATTGCTGCTTGACGAGACGGGCACTTTTAACTTTGGTATCCCTCCACGCCTTTGTTATTGTATGACCTAAATTTACAAATGACCCGTCTGTATAAACAATTGATTTCCCCTGGTCCCTAAACCTTTTACGTCTTTTAGTTATTTATGTCGCCATCTTATGATATCGATATCGTCTCTTTCTATTAATATGCACTTGTTAACCTTTCTTTCATATTCGAACCCCAAATCAGAGTGGCCCTTGAGAAATTTGGTAGGGTCTCATCACTGTTGAACTGTGACAAAATTATATTCAGCGTGGGTGGAATATTTGCAAACAGTAAAGAATGAACAATTCGCCGCACTCCACCTTGCACTATTCAATCATATTGCGTTCACCTAGCGTTTTGTGTAGTCCCGGCCTTTTTGCTTTCTTTTTCGATGGCGTTCTTAGAAGTCCTTTCATTACTTCCTTTTTAATCCTATACACTACTGCTTCTGAACACTCAACAGCCTTAGCTGTTTCTTTTACTGCCTTAAACGCATTTTACTTCAAAAATAATCTAACACATTCATAATTATTTGGCGTTCCTTACTTCTTTATTTACCAACATATCGTCCCTTCCTAGCTTTACCCTCAATAACTACAAATATTTACAAAAATATTAAACAAATAACGCAATAACAGCTCACAGTTACACACACGGCTTCTTTCGAACTAATGTTAGTGCTGCTCCTTATACTATCTTCTGTGTCAGGCCTGACGCTGAATAGATGAATACCTTTTGTTTGCTCTACTGGATAAAAGAAAGAGGTTACTGCCTTTTGGTTTATTTTAAAAACTTTCTCCAACCTTCCTCAACATTTGTTCTCGCTGGTTCCCTGATGTAAACTCAATAACAAAAAAGTTTCACACTGCGTAACTTTTGCAGTGCACAGATATAAAATTTTCCGAAAACATTTAATTTAAAAAATTATAACACTTAACTGGGTAAACATAGAGAATTCAAAGTAGGCAGGTAGTAGCACTATAGTTTACTCTACCTAAGAAAAAAATATAGATGCATTCTAGCAGTTATTTTGTTAGTTAGTGCGTGATGAGTGTAGAAACAGCAAATATCGGACTTCTATTGAAAAAAACGTTTTCTGAAGAAATTTGGACCTATAGAAATGCATAATGACTCTGAAAAGGATATAACCTGATAGAGAAAAAAATTCTGCATAGGATAATGTGTTCAAACCTGAAATTTATAACAAATGAATATTTATACCATGCTATTAGGAATCTGGCAACAGAGCGAGGGTAGAAAAGGACGCGGCTAATGGCAACTTGTAAGCGCTAGATAGAGACAGAGATGTCCCATTTAACTCCATACTGTCTTCTAAGAGTGAAACGCTATATAGTTGCGAATCTCTCTCCGCGAGCGACTCGAGGTGGCCTGAGTCCTGTACATAGTCCTTCAATTGCTGCTTGACGAGACGGGCACTTTTAACTTTGGTATCCCTCCACGCCTTTGTTACTGTATGACCTAAATTTACAAATGACTCGTCTGTATAAACAATTGATTTCCCCTGGTCCCTAAACCTTTTTACGTCTTTTAGATATTTATGTCGCCATTTGATGATATCGATATCGTCTCTTTCTATTAATATGCACTTGTTAACCTTTCTTTCATATTCGAACCCCAAATCAGAGTGGCCCTTGAGAAATTTGGTAGGGTCTCATCACTGTCATACTGTGACAAAATTATATTCAGCATGGGTGGAATATTTGCAAACAGTAAAGAATGAACAATTCGCCGCACTCCACCTTGCACTATTCAATCATATTGCGTTCACCTAGCGTTTTGTGTAGTCCCGCCCTTTTTGCTTTCTTTTTCGATGGCGTTCTTAGAGGTCCTTTCATTAGTTCCTTTTTAATCATACACACTACTGCTTCTGAACACCCGATAGCCTTAGCTGTTACTTTTACTGCCTTACACGCATTTTGCTTCAAAAATAATCTAACACATTCATAATTATTTGGCGTTCCTTACTTCTTTATTTACCAACATATCGTCCCTTCCTAGCTTCACCCTCCATAACTACAAATATTTACAAAAATATTAAACAAATAACGCAATAACAGCTCACAGTTACACACACGGCTTCTTTCGAACTAATGTTAGTGCTGCTCCTTATACTATCTTCTGTGTCAGGCCTGACGCTGAATAGATGAATACCTTTTGTTTGCCTTATTGGATAAAAGAAAGAGGTTACTGCCTTTTGGTTTATTTTAAAAACTTTCTCCAACCTTCCTCAACATTTGTTCTCGCTGGTTCCCTGATGTAAACTCAATAACAAAAAAGTTTCACACTGCGTAACTTTTGCAGTGCACAGATATAAAATTTTCCGAAAACATTTAATTTAAAAAATTATAACACTTAACTGGGTAAACATAGAGAATTCAAAGTAGGCAGGTAGTAGCACTATAGTTTACTCTACCTAAGAAAAAAATATAGATGCATTCTAGCAGTTAGTTTGTTAGTGCGTGATGAGTGTAGAAACAGCAAATATCGGACTTCTATTGAAAAAAACGTTTTCTGAAGAAATTTGGACCTATAGAAATGTATAATGACTCTGAAAAGGATATAACCTGATAGAGAAAAAAATTCTGCATAGGATAATGTGTTCAAACCTGAAATTTATAACAAATGAATATTTAAACCATGAACCATGCTATTAGGAATCTGGCAACAGAGCGAGGGTAGAAAAGGACGCGGCTAATGGCAACTTGTATGCGCTAGATAGAGACAGAGATGTCCCATTTAACTCCATACTGTCTTCTAAGAGTGAAACGCTATATATTACTGCTCTTCGAAAGTACAAGACGACACGGAACGCTTTCATTGCAGACTGTACATGATACGAGTGAGAGCTGTGAGTAAGCAAAAGTATCATATCGCAAATAAACTAAACAATTAACACTTCTCGGTTTCATTAGTTTGGTTGGCATCAGGGTCACAATTTCAGCAATGACGATTGCAGCTTGCAGTATCCAGTTCAGTTTCTTGCAATCGTTCTGTTGTTGTTCAGCAGATGATGTAAATTTGTGACAAGAAAACGAAAAGTTACAGAAAGTGATGACAGTGACGTATTCGCTATCGCTACCTACTTCTGGTATTGTGTGCTACTATGTATTATTGCTGTAAATATAACACAAACTTAGGTTTCCCCCTCGTCTCGTCAGAAGCTCTTGATTCGAACATTGTTAGTAGGTCTGGAAACTGAGAAACGGGGTAACACGTACTGGGTAACGCAATAAACGTTCAAACCTTCCAAACATCATTAGCGTCAAGCTTTTGATTCGATTCCGTGACAATAGTCTGCTGGCTGCTTATGTTTTGATTAGATATTGGTCAATTCGTGGTCAGCCCTTTTGTATACAAACTCACGACGTATCGCAAAGAATGTGAAATACCGAGTTGTTTACTCGAGCTTATCGCACATACACAAGCGAACTTGAGATATCGCGCTGTTGTTTCTTCCTCACGCTACTTCAAAATTTTCTGTGGTTTAGTTGCCTTCTTCTACACGAAATTTCTCGCCGTTAATTTCTTGATTGAAATTTGCCTTTTTCTTATTCGTGCCCCACGTTGGGCGCCATGTGTAGCGGTTTTCGAATAGGTGTCAGCGGCATATTGTAACTATGAGCATTCTTACACTATCTCTGGGTGCGGTACAGAATATAGACAAATGTCTGAACTCCTCACAAATACACATATTTCTTTACGTCTTTTATTTGTATCATTACAGATAATGCACTCCAGTGAACTCTTCACTTACATTTTTTTTTGCAATAAGATTAACGCGTGCGAGGTAATTTGCTCTGTATTGCCTTTAGACGTTGCTTATAGCCACATCTATCCGCTATAACTCGTCGAAGAAATATTTAAAACATTCCAGCTGTATCATCTCGTAACACTCGTAAGTAACTGGCGTCTGTATCGTTCGAAATCTTTGTTTCACTAAACTTTAAAGCGACACTTCTGAGAAATGGCGTCCAACCATTTTAAAACTTTATCGCAAGAGAGAATTGAATAGTTACATATTTGCTACCAAAACAACGTCGCTCTGACAGTCTCTGTCTGCAGTACTTTTTCATGACCTTAATCATGTCATGATATTTAATCTTACAATTATCTCGGGCATACCAAGAAATTTATATGGATTTACTTTAGTGACTTTTAACACAAAAATAACTATCAGTTACACAGACCTAGCCTAAATATGGAAATTCCCAATAACCAAATGCACTCTACAAATTTACAATGTAACAATAAAAGAGCATCAAAGGAATGAATTAAATTTGGCTTTTAAAGTATCTCTTCAGGTACATAATACTGCTTCAGGATTATGTGCACTTTTAATGGGTAGAGAAAGTCATGTGAGTGACAGGTTGGATTTTGGTTTCTTTTCCTTCCCAACGGCTCTGATTCAGAATTTATTCCTGGGAACCACTGCTGATATACGTAAGTATTTAATTGCTATTTCCGCTTATTTTACATGTGCGTTAGTACTTATTGCTTGCCTACTTCGAAATGATTTAAAGGCAAAATACAATAATGTAATATAATTAAAATATCTTTAGGCCGTGATCGACATGTAGGAATTGCTGCTGACGTTTCGCCCAAATCTGCGTTGAGCATCTTCAGAGGACCCACGGCTTACAAGTCCGGAAGATATGTTATTCCAAATGGACACTGGCCGTGGAAGCCTAAGCACATGCACTATAATGTATAACAGATGTAACGATTTGTAATTATGGGGAAAGTAATGTCAGTGTAGCGTATCAGGCTTTTTGAATTTGCACTTAAAATTGCGATAGTCTTAAAATTAATATTATAAACGGAGTAATAACACAATCTGTTTATTTCTCTGTCTCATTTGCGGAATAACGAGATTGGTTGCAGAGGGTCAAGAATTGGTGAGTCCATTAAGAGATTCGGAACTGAATGTGGTATTGACCCCAGTATATCTTCATTCTGTAGGCGTGTTGTGTTAAAACAGTTGAAACCGGTTCCATGGCGGCTTAAGACGAGGAAAGGTCCAGACCAGAAGCCATACACAAGATCTCTTGCAGGAAATGCGCAAAAAAAAAAAAAAAAAAAAAAAAACTACACAGCATCAGGGCTGCTTGTAATATTCTGTGCTTGAAGGAAGAGTCAGTGCCCTTATATTCCTAGCATCTTTAGGCAGAAATATACTTGCAGACAGCTTGATGTTTTCTGTACAGCTACAGTATACAACATTCATAGTCGTACACAAGAGCTTTGCAATAGAAAGCCATTCTGTATTTGCTTAAAAGCTTTTGTTTTTTCCGTGAACATTTTCGCATTTGTGTTTGTGAACATGTACACAAATGGGAGTAGTGATTGAAGACACAGTGTATTTGTGTGCCCGACAGATGAGAACACTATCAATGAATTCAGCTGCATGCTGGAAATACCGACTCGTGTAAACCGCGCTGCAACACGACATGGGACATAGAAATCTTCTGCTGTCCTAATGCGCTCATTTTTGCCTCGGCTGTACCAAAAGTGAATTTGTAATATGTAGCAATATTGGGAGGGGGAGGGGCGTGATTTACCTCGCATTTTCGACGCTTACTTATAGGATTCCTCAGTTGGGTAGTCGCTCTTCTGTACCGTTTGTTTGAATAACTTGATAGATGACCTTAGTTCCGTTATCACCTTCCTGTATCTATCTCTGTATTATATTTCTTTAGTTGTGTGCTTTGGGTCGTGGTACGGTAAAATACCGGTGCACTGCATTTGGAACAGCGATCACCTGAATGCGAGTCGCAGAGTGTAACGTATCTATTGTATTTAGTGAAGCGAGCCAAAGCTCTGCTAGAAGATATATTGTTGATTAACGTGACGAGAGAAGTCACCCTTGATATAGGTATATGATCAGGGAACGGATGGAGCAACTGGCGTCTTTTGTACTTGCCACCCCCAGCTGGAGTGGATGAGGTGAAGGAACCGCAGACAGACCGGTGGATAGTATGCTCAGTGTAAGCTTGAGGACCCTGTCACAACGGCAGGATGCTCAGAGAAGGCTTCCCTCTGGCAGAACCAGGGAGAACTCGACCCAGCTGAGGCGGCTCGGAAGCCTGCACCGACAGATACTGCAAGGCTCCTAAGTTTGCCATGGTAAGGGAACCGAATTAAGAAATGAGGGAACCCACCCCAACATTCCCCTTGTCAATCAGGGAAAACCACGAAAATCCCATGTTCTGTGTGGTCGACCCCAGAAATGAACCCAGAACCGTTCTGAAAGCTGGGCTGTATCAAACGAGAAAATGGTACTGGAGAAGTTGTGTAGGTATCTGTCCACCATTGCTTCTGTGTTAGGAGTGACAGAGAGAAGCAACAGGTTTTTGGGACTGTGATCGGTGAGCGGGGTTATTTTTAACAAGGTAATATTGATTTTGTCCACCCCCGCGGGGCTTTTGGTCAGCGTGTCTGGCTACAGGGGCTCCAGGGAGTGGTGCCAAACAAGGGAGCAGCTATGTGGCCGAACTTTCACCCTTTGTGGTTTTACCATACACTCCACCGGGGAAGGAATGCTAGCAAATGTCAAACAATACTTTCAGTTCATTTACGACATTCGCAACTTCTGGCTGCCAAGTATCAATTCTGTCATTTTAAGAATTTCTCTCACCATGCATAGCCATTCTCCGCTGTTCAACCGTTATCATAAGTAATGGCCCAAGTGGTCTTCCAACTATCGATAAATTCTCGAGTTACGAAACGACCAGAGAAATCTGGACAATTTGACTATCACGAGTTGCATTTTACTTTCTCTGCTAGTAAGCAGAGGAAGTATTGTATTCCGCCCAAAAGTTCCATGTCGATATTTCACCGGAAATATGTTTTGAAGTCCCCCGAATAAAAAGAAAAGCATTTTTTTAAAAAAGGTGTGCGTGGGTGGGGGTGCGTGCGTGCTTGCTTGCGTGTGTGTCTGTGGACAGCATAACTCAAACGAAAGGTTGGTTAAAAACCAAAGTTGGTATTTAAGTTTAATGTCTTTTTAAAGATGTGACACGAAGATTTTGAAGAAGATTGCTCTACCCTAAACTACCTTTTACATGGAACAATTTTTCGAAAATTGGCAAAATCACTAACGATTTTGGTTAAAATGAAATGTTTAAGATATTCGTGTGACAAATGAAATATATATTTTGAATTCTGTGGCTATAGCCCATGTAGTCCTGTTCACTTTGGATGTCTTGAGTAACTCGTAAACCGTAAGAGATTGACAAAATCTTACTATACAAGAAAAGTAGATCTCGCTAAAACACACAATTGATGTCTAAATACATTTTTTTTGTAGAGTGAAACATTTCGGAGATATTCCTTGTTATTTGTGTCAGTTTCGGAAAACTTAAAACTGGTGAAATGGAACATCGTTGTTCATTTTTATATGTTAAGCGTGCAAAGAGAATGGGATCTCAAAGCTTTAAAAGATTTGACTATCGCTCAAAGCCTACTGTATTCTCAGTTTTCCAAAACTGACACAAATAACAAGGAATATGTCCGAAATGGTTCACTCTGCAAAAAAGTTATTTAGGCATAGTGTGTATTTTAATGAGAGCCACATTTTTTTTGTATTTTAAGACTTTGTCTATCTCTTACGGTTTACGAGTTATTTAAAAGGCATTCAGAGTAAACAGGACTACATAGGCTATAGCCAGAAAATTCAAAATATGCATTTCATTTGTCTTAAGCATGACATTTTAATCAAAATCATTAGAGCCATTTTCAAGAAAATCAAAATTTTCCATGTAAAGGGTAGTTTAGGCTGGGGTTATTTTCTTCAAAATCTTCATGTCGCATCCTTGAAAGACGTTAAACTTAAATACCAACTTTGGTTTTTAACAGACTTTTCGTTTTTGAGTTATGCTGTCCACAGACTGACACACACACACACACACACACACGCGCGCGCGCGCGCGCACGGACCTTTTTCTAAAAATGCTTTTTTTTTTTTTAATTCAGGGGGTCCCAAAACATTTTTCCTGTGAAATCTTGACATGGAGATTTGGGTGGAATACAGTACTTGCCCTACTTACCAGTAGAGGAAGTACAAAGGAACCAAGACACTAGAGGAGAGTTGGGGCTCCAGAGTCAAAATGAAAGAATTGAATATGGACGAAAATGATAGGATTATGCAAACAGTATAAACCATTGGGTAGAGGAGTATCTGCCTCGCCAGACGGCCGCTGTTTCGCATGGCCTGCAAGCGCCGTGAAAATCCCTCTGTCTGTCTGGTTATTACGACACACCCAGACAGGTTCAGGCCCGTGTGTGTGTGTATGAGCTACATTAGATTACGTGTCCTGATCGTTAATTTTTCATATCATATAATCCAAGTTAACCCTGTTTTTCTTCAGTTTTACAGTCCTAAGTTTTTACTTCGGTTCTAAAATACAAACTATGTACTTCCGAAGGACCATTCACTGCTTATATCAGTAAGACGCAGAGTTGTCTACCCGGACGATAATTATGGGAGTGTACGATACCGGCGGAATATCATTTTCACTGGTTTGTCACACCAACCCTCATGGCCTGTCTAAGACAACCATTTCATATCCTACTAATCCTTCTACCCTTTATCCTCTTGTTGCATGTGTGCCTAGAACTGGCAATCTCAATGAAGAAGGCACAGTTCAGATCAATGGAGAAAACTCGGAATACGTGATATTCCGCGTCAAATAAAGAATATGCCTGAACCTGGCAGTTTCCGGAGTGCTGTTAAACACATGTCACCTTGGTGAAAATACTGATTTCAAAGAACTGACGGAAGTTGCATTATCAGTGATTTCATTGCCCCACAGAAACACTTCTTGTGAAAGTTTTCTCCAAACTAGGTTTAATAAAAACCAAAATTAGAAACAGATTGGCGCTAGATACGGTAAATGGGCTTATTCGATTGTCTCAGCTTATGAAAGAATGTGGTGTGTCCGAAAATCTGCAAGTCACCTAGAAGATGTTAAAGTTTATCTCGACAACACATTTGTTTAATGCCGCAACAGTTGAGGAAGATGAACTTTCAGATAAATAGTGCGAGAAACATGAGTACTAAAGTTGTAATACTGAATTAGGTAATCAATCTTGTAAGTGGATACCATGAACATCAATGCTGTTACATTTTCATAAGTGTTATGCTGATACATTTATTGTTGTAGCATTTGGTTTATGATGTATAATAATTTTGAATCCAAATCTATAATTTTGTGTGGCCGGTACGAGGCAACCCTGGTAAGACGTAAACAAACAATACTTCCAAGACATTAGTTTACCGTTTCCCAGCATATCTGCACTTAGCCAAATCGTAGATGTTCCTCCCTGTTCTAAAGTCAATCCAATAATCTAGAAATAGTAACTGAAAGAACACTGGAAGTATTATCCAAATATATACAGATGAAAGCAGACTGAAACGGCTGTGATTTATCCTGACTACACGTTACGTTACCATCTGTTTACTTCATATTTATTGTGAGTTAATGCCATCAAAGAAGCGTTACTGCACTCACCTAATACGTACCAACTCTAAATCCATTTTACCAACTCTGCAAGTAAAGTAATCCAAGAAATACATTTGTGGTGAAACAAGGGAGGAAAATAGATCTGATGTGGATAACCCGCAACAGAATATACAGACTGCAGCAAAGGAAGCCACGACACTACCCTTATCTCATAAAGTTGCTGCAAAATATGTGTCCAGCAGATCAAACAACGTTTGGCAAGCAACGTGGGTACAATCTCCTCCTAGCACGAAATTGAACATATCCACTGCAATCACCAGACTGACACACTTGCAGCATCTGCCACACGAACAATATCAGGTTCTGAGCTATAGTCAACTTTTTTGGAGTCAACAGTTGACGCTCGTACACACGTGAATACAATTTTGCCCCCGCCCCCACTTTTTTAGAGAATTAACCGACAGGGAGCGTAATTTTGCCTTTTTTCAAGACTGCAACAGCTCATTCAGCCAATCTTTCGATGAGAACAATTGAAAGTGTGTTTCAGGACAGAATTATTAGTAGAGATTTTGGTCCCTTCGGTACCCCGACCTAACCCCCGCGATTTCTATCTCTGGGGTAACTTAAAACACAAAGTGTATAAGACAAACCCACACACCCTGGAAGAATGAAAACAAAATATCTGTCAGGAAATTGCCAGAATTTCTCAATGTGAACAATGGCGAGTGATGGATGGTTTCCTAAACATGGACCACGACAAGGGCCTGTTTCAGCATCTGCTTGCATAAAGTTGGTAAGTAAAGTCGAAAAGTAGTTTTCTAAATTTTGTATGGTTTCTTTCGAGTCTTTCTATGATAGCGGCAGACGACGAGCGCCGAGGAAGCGACCAGGCAAAACACTGCGCAGCCCTTTCGGAGGGTTTTTGCTCTCCCTATATATGTAAATGCTGTTACACAGATATTGTTGCGATATGACTACCATATTGCAAGTTAGTGACATGAAGTGAATAAAAAAATCTGATGTGTTGCACTCACATGATTTTCTCTACTCTTGTACTAACCATTCTTACAAACTCTTATTCCTATATCTTCATGTTAGTTGGGATAAACATTTGCACAAATTATCTTATTGCTTATTTCCTTGTAGGTACAAGGGGAATGTGGGAATACAGTAGGCTTTGAGCGATAGTCAAATATTTTGAAGCTTTGAGATTCCATTCCCTTTGCATGGCTAAGATATAGAAAATCATTAACGATCTTCCATTTGACGAAAGTTTCAGATTCCAAAGCTCTCGCAAATAACAAGGAATATCTCCGAAGTGGTTCACTCTACGAAAACATTTGGACATAAATTGTATGTTTTAACACTATCTACATTTCTTGTACAGTAAGATCTGGTCCGTCTCTTGTGGTTTACCAGTTATAGCCAGAAAATTCAAAATATACCTACGAGTACATTTCGTTTGTCAAAAAAATTACTTGAACATATGGCATTTTCATCAGACCGACACACACGCACACGCACGGACCTTTTTCTAAAATGCTTCTTGGATTCAGGGGACCTCAAAACATATTTCGGGTGAAATCTCGACATCGAATTTTTGGGTGGAATACAAATACTCTCTTTACTTACTGTACGTAGTAAAGAGAATAAAAATAATTATTTGTATACGTTTGGGTAGTCTTACAGTTCCTCGTGCTAAAATCTAACAGGGCATCAGGTGGTCAGTCATATTCACAACCAATCTCCATGGGCGTCGGCAGACATTTTTTCAGGGCGGGGGGCGTGCTGGAAGAATTAATTCATTATTCTGTTGCCAGAAGTTATAGTATTTGTTGTGGATAAGCGTATTAATTTGTGCTGAATAAATATTGTTCCTTACATGACAATTAAAACAATGGTCTAATAGTTAGCAATCGACTGCACATTAAATTAATTTCCAGGGGGCGCCCCCCCCCGTGCCCCACCCCCTTTAGCGATGCCCATGCCAATCTGAATATTCACTTCCTGTACAGGCAGAAGCTCATTCCACACTGTGGTATTTTAATAGCGCCTTGAAATGTCTTGCTCCGCAATCCAACGAGGAATAAAGTGCAGTGTAGATAGTGCAGATTGAAATGAGCATCCTCATGGGAAATGTGCCAAAATAGAGCAGGCCGTGACGATATAGGTTAATGGTTGAAGTTTAATAGCATCGGCCGCGTTTGGCACGCTTTCCACAGCTTCAGATGTTATCAGATGTGTTGACAGGAAGAGCAAGCAATTCCTTCCTACTGGAGAAAATGTCAGCCAAAATAGAATCGATACAACCGTAGTGTTCTCATGACTTTCTCTATCCATTCTTTCCACAAACTATTAGATTTTAGTACTTGGGCGACCGAGCTTCGCTCGGCATTTTCTTTTCCTTTTTTAATCGTGTTTTTTTTTTTTTTTTTTTTTTTTTTTTGGGAGAAGATACTTATTTAGATAAACTTGGAAAGCAAAATGTTAACTAAATATAAATTTTCCTCATTGTTGGAGTCGTTTCCGTGACGAGACCTTTAATATTCTGTCTTGTTTGTTGAAATTGACCCATTAACAGAGAAATTATGGCCAAAATAAGGTTTCGACTAATTGTGACTGTTACGCGTAGACTAAGATAGCTAAGTCAACTTTCTTTAGGTTTCATGAAAGCTCTTGACGAGACCTTTAATATCCTTGTTGAAATTGGCCCATTAACAGAGAAATTATGGCCAAAATAAGGTTTAGATCAATTGTGACTGTTACGCGTAAAATCGCGTTTTTTCAGGAATGACACCTATATAGATAAACTTAATAAGCGCGCGTGTGTTTGAACAGAATAACCAAAGACGAAAATCAATATTCCTGCTTAAAAACGACACATTTATTTATGTATATATTTTCTCTCCTTGTTAACTGTAGAGTTATAATTTTTCTGGGCAGCCCTGAAATGTGGAAAATATATTAAATAACTTCGCCAAGGGACCATTGTTACCCGTTTTAGGTAGATGCAAATATACAGAATTCTTGTTCTAAAATGTTTATAATGATGGGGTCGCATAAATTTAGTTTTTTACAGTTGTTGAATTTAGTTTCAGCACCAGTAGTTGTTGTGTAAAACATGGTAGGTAAGTGATTGTTCTGTTTAAAAACAGGAGAAACCCTGGGCAGGATCACATAGTATTCCAAATCAATACTTGAGTATAACCAAAGATGCGGCAGCTGCATCCGAGCACATGGATAATTCAGGGCTAGCGAACGTTTCAACCCTGAGATGATTTTGCGGCAATCCGCCCACAAACGGAGTTCTCTGTTTACCTCGAGAAGGCGTCCCACACAACTCTCTTTTGTTCCCAAACACATCGATCGGTGTGTCTGGTTCATTTAGAGCGTACCCTGATCGTAACAGTCTCGCATCACCTCTTAGCATTTGTTTGGAAACGCTTTAAGGCATTCGGGTATTGGGCGTTAGGAAAAACTTGTCACTTTCATATGATACTAGCCATTCTTCAACAAACTATTCTCATAAAAGTTTTTCTATCTACTTCGTGTTACGCGAGGTCAACTACAGAAATAGCTTCATTACACATTTGGTTGTAAATTCAAGAGGAATACGGTGACTGAAGTGATAATTACAGCGAACGCCTTTCGGCAACGTATGGTCTCAATACCTTGGATATCAATCACTAAAAACCAACCGCGCGGCGCAACAGCTTTCTGGGCCAAGGCTTACAGCCCGGCCGCTGCGTCCACCACAGGCGTCACGAGCGGGGTGCAGTACTGGAGGTGGGACGTGGTCAGCGCCCTGGTCCTTCCCGGCGGGTTATGTGGTCTTCGCAATCAAGTAGCTCCTCCGTTGGATCCTCAGGGACCAGGCTGAGTGTACCCTCATATCGGTATCGGGAATCGAACCCGGTTGGTAAGCAGGAGCGCTATCACCGTGCTAACGAGATAACTGGATATCAATCACTATTGAACTTAATGTATGCTGCTTGAAAACCAATAACTGATATAATACTAGCCTATCCACAGATATGCATTGTTCTATTCGTGCAAATATCTATAAATAAATCTATATCTATATCTAATCTATATATCTATAAATAAATAACATACGCTCCGTTGATAAAAACCACTGGAACCATGTTTGAGAAAAATAAAAAGATAACGAAAAAGAAAATCCATGGAAATGTAGTTTGAAATGGAGGGATTTTGTTAGAGCTTCTTGTCACATTCTTGGAAGATGGCGGACTTAAAATAGATACCAGTTTGGTATTTAACCGACCTTCTTTAAGCCCGCCTCAGTAGCGCGGTGGTAGCATTTCTGCCTCACGTCCAAGAGGTCGTGAGTTCGAATCTCACTTAGAGTGGGTTACCCCGGATAAGATTTTTTCTGAGGTTTTCCCTTATCCTGAGAAGACGAATGTCGAGTAACTTAAAGCTCTATGGACTTCGGGCTCATTTGGGTATCATTTCACCCATTTCATTGATTCACCGTTCGATGTGACACTAAGTTGGAGGACGATAATAAAAGAACAGACGTTTGGTTTTTTGTTCTAGTGTAAAGACGCGCGCGAACTTACACAGACCTGTTTCTATATTTTGGATTGAGGGTACCCACTTCAGTATGTGTATTTTCTGTGGGACCTTGATATCGAAGATTTGGAAGGAGCGCAATACTTCATCTTTTGCTATAGATAAGTATTAGAGAAAGCAAAAACGAGAATTTTCTCTGTTAATTTGCCTGCTAGAGTATTTAAAGAGACGAGTCTTTAGTCTAGGTATATCTAGAGAAATGTATGTGGTGCTAGCGGCTTTTATTCTAGAAAGAAGGAACATACATAAACTGGGTGAATTTGACATTGGTGAGTCAGCCAATCTCTCCTTAGCAACAGTTTTCAGCTTGCTACTGAAGCTAGCTCATAAATTCTCTGTGAGGTAAGAATTTGCAGATGTTTGTCCCAGTTCCTGCCAACTGTTTTGTAATGTGAGGTAGCCTGGAATAACATCAAATAATAGGCCACCCACAAACACATTTCACATCCAATCTGCTCTAAGTCACATTCATTTCTTCACTTTTCCCTACGGTACTGTTTTATGCTTTTAACTTCCTTCTGTGAGAGTCGGTTTTCTAACGGCATTTGTTTTTATCCCGGGAGAACTTATTTTTCTCAACTACGGCTTCCCAACTTAAACACATCTTGGTAACCATGTTGCAATCGATTTCTTTCAATTTCCAGTCATCTTACCTGTTTAACCTCTTGATATAAGACTGGCGAGCTAAGGAAAGGACTGTAATCTAATGTTTTATATTCACATGACTTTCTCTATCCAGTAATTTTCAAGTTGTTTTTACGAACGGTTAGTTTTCTACTTCACGCTAATGGTGGTAAACTTTTGCAGAAAACAGTGGCGGCTCGTGCAAAATTTTATCAGTGTGCTATAATATTATAAAACTAAATGGAAAATAGGTAATTTCACAAAGAATATACATTAAAATAAAGAGTAGCACACGCTCTGTGACGTCCATCCTTTGCAGTTTTCTGTATTAACTTTGGAATTGAAATGCTCAACGTTGGTTACCATAGTTCCTCTCAACGGAGAGCGTTAAAAGTGCATTAAGGCGTTGCTTTGACATGGTATTACTTCAGAGATGAAAACATCTTTGAGACTCAGCAGTTCTGTTTGGGAGATCTTGAAAATCTTGGTCTTAAATTTGGAAGAAATGGTAAATACGGACTTGGGTATTTATCGGAGTTAGCGTTTTTACTTTCTCGGGTACACATAGTAAGTAGGGGAAGGATTGTATTCCACCCAAAAGTTCGATGTCGAGATTTCACCTGAAATATGTTTTGAGGCCCCCTGAATAAAAAAAGTGTAGAAAAAGATTCGCCCGCGTGTGTGTTTGTAGACAGCATAACACAAAGAGGAAAAGTCGGATAAAAACCAAAGTTGGTATTTAAGTTCGTCTTTCACGGATGCGACACAAAGATTTTGAAGAAAATTCCTCCAGCCTGAACCACCCTTTACATGGAAAATGTTTAAAAAAAATTTATTTTCTCGAAAGTGGTTAACGATTTTGATTAAAATGCCACGTGTTTGAGATATTTTTATGACAGATGAAATGCTTATCTTGAATTTTCTAGCTATAGCCCCTGTAGTCCTGTTTACTCTGGATGATTTTTGCATAACTGGTAAGCCGTAAGAGATAGACAAAGTCTTACTGTACAAAAATGTAGATCTCACTAAAACACACAATTTATGTCCACGTAAATTTTTTGTAGAGTGAACCATTTCGGAGATATTCCTTGTTATTTGTGCGAGTTTTGGAAAACCTACACTTTCGTCAAATGGAACATCGTTATTCATTTTTATGTCAGCCTGGAAAGAGAACGGGATTTAAAAGTTTTAATAGATTTGACTATCGCACAAAGCCTACTGTATTCTAACATTCCCCTTGTACCTACAAGGAAATAAACAATAAGATAATTTCGGCAAATGTTTATCTCAACTAACATGAAGATAAGAGGAATAAGTTAGTACAAGAGTAGAGAGAGTCAATGTGAGTGCAACACATGAGATTTTTCAGGTATTGATTCCATATTTATTTTTAAAAATGTGTTGTTTACGGACGCACGCTCTCTCTCTCTCTCTCTCTCTCTCTCTCACACACACACACACACACACACACACACACACACACACACACACACACACACACACACACACACACACACACACACACACTAATGCCTTATAAAAGCACAAACTCATACGTTAAGGAAGATCGTATGACTCGTGTATGCCGTAAGCAATTCAAGAAATGCCGTCAATCATCAATGTTTGTCCCGGAATGATGTTGCTATTTCGGTGAGTCTTTCTAGCACATACTTCAGCAGTAACATTAAATCCTTCCACTGTAGTCAAGGCCGTCTGTCTGTCGATCTGGGCAGCATGGCTTACCGTTACACTGCATATCACCAACAGAGTGATCAAGAACTGTTAACTTAATCACTCCCATCGAGTGACCACTGTGATTGCAGCGCACTTACAGCTCTTAGGGATGACGTCACATCAGAGCATGCGTAGTCGAAAATAGACTGCGGTTGATATCATTTGAGCACTCGAATGGGAAGGAGTTTGTCCTTGAGCGTCCCCAGGCCGGTAACCAATCGGAGTCCTGCTGTGTTATATTGCTTTCCCCTTGAGTGGGGCTTGACGCGCGCCAAGAAATATGAAGAGTGGGGGTAATGAGCTTGCAACGCTGTGCATGTAAACGTATCTCATTGGCTGCAGATCAGAAGTCTTCCCATTTGAAAAGCAGTATAGTTACTTCCTCTACTGGTAAGTAGGGAAGGATTGGAAGGATTGTATTCCACCCAAAAATTCGATTTCGAGATTTCTCCTGAAATATATGTTTTGAGACCCCCTGAATCCAAAAAAAGCATTCTAGGAAAAGCTCCATGTGTGTGTGTGTGTGTGTGTGTGTGTGTGTGTGTGTGTGTGTGTGTGTGTGTGTGTGTGTGTGTGTCAGTCTGTGGACAGCGTAACTTAAAACGAAAAGTGGGTTAAAACCAAAGTTGGTATTTAAGTTTAATGTCTTTCAAGGATGCGACACGAAGATTTTGAACAATATAGCGCCACCCTAAACTACCGTTTACATGGAAAATTTTTCGAAAATTTTGATTTTGTTGAAAATGGCTCCAACGATTTTGATTAAAATGCCATATATTTGAGATATTTGGATGACAAATGAAATGTATATTTTGAATTTTCTGGCTATAGCCCCTGTAGTCCAGTTTACTCTGGATGACTTTTGAATAATTCGTAAACCGTAAGAGATAGACAAAGTCTTACTATACAAAAAAGTAGATCTCGCTAAAACAGTTTATGCCTAAATAATATTTTTTTTTGAAGAGTGAACCATTTCGAAGATATTCCTTGTTATTTATGTCAGTTATGGAAAACTTAAAGCTTTCGTGAAATGGAACATCGTTAATTTTTTATATGTTAAGCATGCAAAGAGCACGGGATCTCAAAGCTTTAAAATATTTGACTATCGCACAAAGGCTACTGTATTCTAATATTCCCCTTGTACCTACAAGAAAATAAGCAATAAGATAATTTGTACAAATGTTATCTCAACTAACACGAAGAAGATATAGGAATAAGAGTTTGTAAGTGCCGTCACGTGCACTGCGAACGAGGATAACTTGATTCCTCTTTAATGTAGCCTACTTAGCAAAATATAAGCGTTTGATGACATATCAACAGTGATCCGCCAAATCACACACTTTTTAGCAGATAGAAAAGCTGTTTTATCCGTGTCTGTTTCTAATACAAATTTCAAATTGGGATTTCGTGGTGTTCAGAAAATGGATTCGCTATTATCACCATTCTTTCGTTATCGCGCTGGATGCTGAGCAGGTTAGGTGTTGGCCCCCTGTCCCAAGGCCGCGGGTTCAAGTCCAACCCAGTCCGATGGTTTTAAGTGTGCTCACTCACTGGCATGGAAAGAACTGTGGGACGAAGTTCCGGCATACCGATGGCGTTGATATGATTCTGGTAATTGATAGCGTCGTTAACGAATATTTATTGTTATTATTATTATTATTATTATTATTATTATTATTATTATTATTGTTGTTGTTGTTGTTGTTGTTTTATCTTATGCCTGAGACTGACCAAAACAAATTAATAGTAAAGTTTTTATACCTGTTAATAATTCCATTGTATTTAAACAACAGTACCTGGGTGACCTATCTTTTCTCGGATTTTCTTTTCTTTTCCTTTTTTTAATGTTTTCTTTTTTGGGAGAAGATGCTTATTTAGATAAACTTGAAAAGCAAAATGTTAGCTAAATATAAATTTTCATCCTAATTGTTGGAGTCGTTTGCATGATGAGGCCTTTAATATCCTGGCTTGTTTGTTGAAATTGGCCCATTAATAGAGAAATTATGGGCAAAATAAGGTTTCGACTAATCGTGACTGTTACGCGTAAACTAATATAGTCAACTTTCTTTACGTTTGCTGAAAGCTCTTGACGAGACTTTTAATAGCCTAGCTTGTTAGTTGAAATTGGTCCATTAATAGAGAAATTATGGCCAAAATAAGGTTTCGACTAATTATGACTGTTATGCGTAAAATGCGTTTTTTTTTTGTTTTTTTTTTTCTTCTTCAGGAATGGCACCTATATAGATAAACTTAATAAGCGAAACCCTGTCTGAATACAAAATTTGATCGAAATCGTTAGAGCCGTTTCCAAGTTGCGCGGAATATATTTATATACTATGTAATAATATATATTATATACAAGAATTGCTCGTTTAAATATATAAGATTACACCATACTTACTGCTCACCAGAATTCTATTATTGTTACAAAATCCTGTGTTAAAATTATTGGTCCAAATGACCTAGCTTAAACCCCAGTCGCGCGCTCACTGTATTGAAATAAAATAGTTCCCTTGCACTGCTAAGAATACGAACCAAAGCAACCATCAGTTCGGTCTTTTATCTGGCTCTTGGATTGGCAGTGTTGTAAAATACATACATAGAAATTTGTGAAGTTTTGAGATACCTTGTTGGCAGTTTCTAACTTCTTGTTATGCCAACCTAAATAAATAGAACTCAAGTACTTGCAGCTGTCTCCTATTGTAAAATATTAAGTTTTTTAAAATAAAACTGTAGATTTTTTTTTTATTAAAGAAAAGAAGCAAAATCCATGCAACCGCAGTCAAATGTAACCCTGTCAGCTTCCAAGCGTGCCATTACACCAATTATTTTACTTGGGACCTCCCCTTCCTTTACCACTGGCACATTTGACTGCAGTTGCGAGGATTCGAACTCGCGACGTTTGGCTTTGAATGGATGACCAGTCTATTGCGTATTGCCTTAACAGTCACAGCTATTCGAATCTCTTCAGCTGAGGTGCCTTCGAAAGGAATATGGAAACTGGTTTAGGAATTAGAGGAAGAACGGCATATGTGGCAAAGTGGTGGTTAGTTGTGGATTACTAAAATATTGCTTTGAACATTTAAAATAAAATATAAAACTTGTTTTCTGTATGAATGTTAAAAGCTCGCGTACGTCTAGAGTTACCAGACATCTGGAAATTCCCGGACGTGCCCTACATTTTCAGAAACAAGCAGTGATCGTTAGAAAATGAATTGACAACTGCGAAACTAGAAATGAATAATTGGTTATTAGCCACAACTGCAACTCGCTATGGCAACATGGTTACATTCAGAGTATACTCATGCATTGTAACATTGAACGAGAGATTGGCAACGCAGCATTTGCACTTTTATTCTGTGGAGACAAAGCAGCACAATCCTAATGTTGAACGAGTATTTTCACTAATAAGAGCACAGTGGACAGATGAAAGGAACAGATTCAGATAGAGGTATTGTTTTAGTGAAGTACAATTTTAAAACTTAGTTGAGTGGAATTTCTTGATCATATTTCAAACAAGCTATGTTATGTGTAAGATTACTTCTTGAGAGAAGTATAACTGAGTGTCCATGATCACATTTCACACCGTATGTTTCAAGAGTTTCAGAAAATGTAAGTGTGTATGCCCATGGGTGTAAATTACAAATTTACATTGACCGACACTGCCCTGCATTTTGTTAAATTTCCTACGTTTTTCAACATTGTGTCCTACAGTTCTGAAATAATCTGGTAAGCCGTCTTCCATCTTCTGCTAGAATGTGCTTCTAGGACTAGGTTTGTTTATTGCATTTATATCCCGCCTTCAATTGCAACGGACATATCACGCATTTTATCTTTCGAGCATAGTGCTCCTGGGGAATGGTGTTAACTCGTGTTCAACTTTGGGATTTTATGCATTAGATCATACGTACATTTACACTTGGATTGAGAAGGATGTCCACCCCAGCCGGGATTCGAATACAGCCCCCCTCACAGTTTTACAATATAAACATTTTTGTCAAAAATGGCGCGTAAGATGTGCTTCCCGCTAGCCATATACATATACCGTTACTGAGTATGACAAAACAAAGTATGCACGGCCTAGTTTTGGAAGCCATGTTATTCCATGAAGAACAAACAAAACTCCATATATGCATAGAATAAATAAGTGGAAAAGAATAATGTAGTATGTGACATTTGAAACAAGCGGAACACGATTTTGTCGCAACTTTGGGAAAAAACGCGTTGCTTTGCAGAACTCGTATAATATGCGTTGGCTGTACAACACCCCATTCCCTTTGTATGTTGCAGCCCCCTGATCCCCGGGCATTGCTTTGGGGCATGCGCACTATGAACGGCGTGCATCGAGAGCGACTGAGTCTGCAACGATTGGCTTCTTTGTGTTTTCAACATTTCATCATTTTACATATATGTACATTTCTTTCCCAATTACCCGCACATTTTAATGAACTTCTCGGGCTGTTATTAAAAAAATTGTGGTTGTGTTTTAAAGTTCACTTTTTAAAAATAAAATGATTAGAAATGTCCAAGTGTACATTTAAATAATGATGGACCGAGTTTTGTAAAAGCTAATATTAAGGGGAAGAGGGAAGCTTGCTTGTAACTCAGAATTACTTATAAATGGGATTTTGATAATACATCATTTTGAAAAAAAGCAATACAGTGGACCTACATGTGTAACATTTTGCAGACAAATATATAGAGTATGTTATATATGTTATTTTGAACTTGGTCCTGCGTTAAAAAAGTCAGTTGATTTGACGTGTTTCGCTTTTCTTGCATTAAATGGATGCACCACATTTTGTTGCTCATGACTGTACCTAGCGTGGTACAAGTCTGAAGCAATTTCTGTTTTGGTTTTTGTGCACTAAATTCCACCTCTCTTATGCATTTTACTTTCTGATCTAGTGTATAACTGATTAAAAGCAATTGAGAACTGAAAGACAAAACCGCTGTTAATCAGTAAACAGCAGGTACTGAATTTTTTATGTTTGCTTCTCGTTTGTTGCTACGACATTGTCGCGCCGAAAGCTGCTGGCTGTACCAGCAAAATGTCTTTGTCTTTGTGCTCAACCGCAGGCAAGTTAGGGGAGGTTGAAATCACCTCCTTCCACCCGCTGGGACAGAATGACGATCGCCCAGGAACCGCCACTGCATTTATCCTGAACACGGAACGTAAGCTAGGGAAAGGTACAGCTTTTAACAAATGTGCTGGGCAACGTACATTAGTGTTCCCGGAATTACAAGCAGTGAAAACAAATATCATTGTTGGAGTTATTAAAATAAACAGATGACACACCAGTGCATCAAAGAATGACTTTTCACGTGGGTTACACAGGTACTGTTCCGTTCCTGCTGTATTGTGAACCAAACCTCGCCACTTTTCGCATTTATTTTTTAAAACAGGCCACATGCAGCAGTTTTTGAATCACGTAGATATTTAAAAAACTACCACAGGTATCCTAAATATAACAAAAAATGTTATAAATTAACTTATTGTCCTTGTATTCTGATTTATTTTATGAAAAAAATACCACTATACAATTTTTATTTCAGTAATTGCTATACCAAGAGGCGAAAAGGCCTGAAGAAATCCATAAAGGCACGTTTAATTTCTCGCTTATCCTATTTAGAAGGAAACCATACGAGATAGACAAGAACTTAATACAGGAAACCTGTAGATTTCGTTAAAATAGACAATGTGCCAAATACATTTATTCGTAGCATTAGTCATTTTTAACCAAGCGGGGGACTCGGGTTCGTTTCCCGGCACCGGTGTGGGAATTTTCTCTAGCCGGGAGACTTGGTCCGGGGTGCACTCAGCCTCGTTAGGTCCCTGAGGGGTCAGCTGCGGCCCCAGGTCGAGAAGACCACATAACCGGCCGGTATGTACCGGACGCTGACCACGTCCCAGCTCCATTACCGCACCCCACTCATGACGCCTGTGGTGGGCAGAGATGGAGGACGCAGCGGTGGGGCGATAGGCCTTGGCCTGGCTGGACTGTTGTTACGATTATTAGTAGTTTGGTTGTTTACTTTCAAGTGCTGTTCTTTGTTTCTCCTGAACCTAATGCAAAATGTGACATATTCAAGACAATTGACTATCGCAGCAGTGTGTACTATTTTGTGTTGGTGCCAATAGCCGTCAATAAAGAACTGAAAACATCAAAATTTAAAATAATTAGGGTAAAGCTAATTTTTACCTAATTATTAGCCTACTGTGAGAGGCGAGGTTTTACATAACTAATATGATACTAATATTTTCGGATTAATTTAAGTAGGTTTTGTAATTCGACAAGTTTTGTGCCACTTTCGAGTTTTGTCCTTAAATAGAAAAACCTCTCTAAACCTAAAATCTGATCTTCCTCCCATGAAAAAATCAAATTCAGACCATATTCGATTTAAACTATTTTTTCAAAGCATTGGTTTACTTACTATATCTATAACTGCATAGATTCCTTTTTTGCCTAGAATTATTCTTAATTCAAATTATGCGTAACCATATCTAAATATGATGAAAAATGTATAACTTATTAAATAGAAGGATTATGCTATAAAGATATCAAATAAATACGGAACAATTTACAGATAACACATGTTTTCTGGACACCAGTTCTTCTATTCTTGGCTGAATCTTCTTTAGCGCTAGTATCAGGGGTGATTCTGGATTCAAGCGATTTCTTTGTCAGAAATCACATTGACATGTTTTCGATTTTTATTTTCAGTAAACTGTCAGCGGAGATTTCTAAAAGACTTCCTTTTAATTTTACGGTAGAATCAGAGGATTTGATGCCGGTGGTGCAAAATGGATCTGTAATCCATTCTTGTGTGTTATCGTATTTCTGAATTTCCGAAAAGTATGGACAACGCTGTAACCTGAGACTTTGTAGATGGAGTTTGATTATTTCCAGAAGCCCATCAGCAATACTAACGGGTATAATAAGCAAAATAGATTCTTGGTCAGAGAGCAATTAAAATCTCTCTATCTCAAATATTTATTGTTTTCATTCAGAAAAGTTTGCCGACTAATCGTATTTTAAATTTTCTATACCGCCTAAGAAGTCCTCGCGTACCCCTAGGGGTATGCGTACAACAGGTTGAACAGGTCTGCTCCAGAGAACACAGTGACCTGAGTTCATGCGTCTCTCTCCCATCGGGTCCGTGTTTCGCTTTCTGGTTATCATTCTATGGAAGCAGTATAAAGGTTTTCTTCTGTTGCATAAAATTGTATATTGTTGGCCTTAAGGAAGGGGTTTGCAGGAGTTTTCGAAGCTCATTTTCCTGTTTGAACAATGGATGAAATGTTGGTATATATTCAAAGTTAATAATTTTGGTACTACACATTTTCAGGGTTCTAGAATGAATTGTTGCGGATAAGAAGATTGTTTAGTTTTGAAAATGGTGTCCAAATTGAGGTTCCTAAACAACAACAACAACAACAACAATAATAATAATAATAATAATAATAATAATAATAATAATAATAATAATAGTGAATATAGGTAATAATAAACACGTGATTAGGAAAAAATACGCGTGCGCGTCTGAACAGTATAATTCAAAAAGAAAAGTAGGCTGATTAGATTAGATTGGATTGCGATCAGCGAGTTCACGAGTAGCCATGGAGACCGGTGAACATCGAACATGTCAGTAAATACGCAGAACGGCATATAAAACACATTTACAGGCATAAAAAAAGAAAATAACAGGGTAATGGAGAAACGCTGTAATTAACAGACTTATATAATGTATATTTACAGAATATTCCGTTGTGAATAGTTCGCATTGTTCAATACTTTGTCATTGAGCTTGTTTTTTCAGTTGTTTCTCTTTAGATTTCATGGAAGCATGGAATTTTAAGGCCAGCATGCAGCGTTCAGTTGTTCCATTAATAAGCGAGGGGAATGCAATATTACGAACCTCTCGTATTTGGGCCCATGAACATGTGAGCTTGACTCCATCCCAGGATCTACTTATTAGAAGCGATGAGTGTAGACAAGCGTTTACCTGACCTAGCAGACTTTAATTGCCAGCCGTCCCGTCCGTCGCCAGCGCCACTCCGTCTCATACAAGCAACCTAGCGACTGTCGACTGGTTTCTCCAGACAGGGATCCTCCGTTTTCTTGTTTTTTATACCTGCTCTGTGCGACCCCGGCACTGTGCACTTTCTCTACCGGCTCTTCTGCAAAATATTGTTAAAACACCCCTATTTTCTTATCACGCAGTTTGTGGGTAGAGAAGGCAATACATCCCATAGGTACCGAGATTTTATCGGAAATATACCTAATCATTTTATAGAAGTCCGCGCGAGTGCGCCTGTGAACAACATAATTAAAAACGAAATAAAGGACACATACCAAACTGTATTTAAGTTCAGCATCTTCCAAAAATTAGTCAGAAAATTTTCAAGAAAATCCACTACACGAACCTAATCTTTACATGGAAAATTTGTCGAAATGTTTGTTTTTCTGAAGAATGGCTAACGATTTTTTTTATTTAAATACCATATATTAAATATATTTACATGAAAAATAAAATGCATATCTTATTTTCTTTTGTTAACATTTATTTTGACTGACCGACTAAAAAGCCATACAGGTCATTTATAATGAAAGATATAACAGTAACATTGAAGTGGGCCATGACTCCACGAACGTGTGTACAATATTGTGTGAAAAAGAAGTAAAGAGCCATCGACGATGATGTACACTCCGAAACGTCGATGGTTCAGGAAAGCCAGGAAAGCTTCAAATCATATGTTAACTTTTTCTACTTTCTCTACTACGTAATGTAGGGGAAGTAATGTATTGCACCCAAAAATTCGATGTAGAGATTTCACCGGAAATATGTTTTGAGGTCCCCAGATTCCAAAAATAAGCATGTGTGAGTGAGAGTGTGTGTCTGTGGACAGCATAACTCGAAAGTCGGTTAAAAACCATGGTTGGTATTTTAAGTTTGTCAAGGATGCGACACGAAGATTTTGAAGAAAATAGCCCCACCCTAAACTACCTTTTACATGGAAAAATTTTCGAAAATTTTGATTTTCTTGAAAATGACTAACGATTTTGATTAAAATGTCATTGACAAATGAAATGTATATCTTGAAATTTTCTGGCTATAGCCCCTGTAGTCGTATTTACTCTGGATGACTTCTGCATAACTGGTAAACTAAGAGATAGACAAAATCTTACTATACGAAAATGCTGATCTTGCTAAAATGCACAATTCGTGTCTAAATTTTTTATAGAGAACTATTTCGGAGATATTCCTTGTTATTTGTGCGAGTGTTGGAGAACTTAATACTACTGTCAAATGGAACATCGTTATTAATTTTTTGTACGTTAACCGTCCAAAGAGAACGGAATTTGAAAGCTTTAAAAAATTTGACTATCGCTCAAAGCCTACTGTATTCCCATGTTCCCCTTGTACCTACAAGGAAATAAAGAATTAGATAATTTCTGCAAATGTTTATCTCAACCAACATGAAGATACAGGAATAAGAGTTTGTAAGAATAGTACAAGAGTAGAGAAAGCCATGTGAGTGCAACACATCAGATTTTTTGTAGTGGATTGGAGTAGAGTAGAGTTTAAGGCCCCGTCGTATTGTAACGCCCTCTTAATGTCATATCGGACGATAAATGAATGAAATGATGCTCAAATGAGCCCGAGGTCCGAAGAGCTTACGTTACCCTACATTCGTCTTCTCAGGAAAAAAGACATTCTCCGGATAACTCACCCTAACGTAGTTTGGAACTCGGGACCTCTTGAATGCGAGGCCGACACGCTACCACCACACTACATTAACAGGCTTCGTTAGTCTGATTCCCTGGTGGTTGGTGGTTTTGCAAGATCTGAAGGATTTAAAGTCAGAAGCCGTTTTGCTGAATGTTTTAAAACTAGAGCCTCGATTAAAAGAAACAAGAACAGGCCAGTGACCAGCACTTATTATTAATGGGACATTTTTTTTAGAATTATTTTGATGTACCTTCATATTGTAAATGATGGTTTAGTGCACATGGACTAGCCCACGAAAGGCCGGACAGCGACAACGTAAACAAAGCTGCCTCTTATGTGCACTCAAATGACGTAGCTATAGTGGCAAGCAAAGTAAAGGTGTATCTGTAGATGAGGAGCTAATTTGAAATTATACTCAAGGTTACAGGGTAGCCATTAAATTGCACATCGAGATATGTAAAAGGGACAATAGAATAAAAAGTTGCATTACATGTGACAGATTTATCTGTACCATTCATAAATGTATGCGTAAATATTATTTTCTTAGCCTGTTGTGTTGTATGTCAGTGTCTCAGAAACAAAACTCCTATAACACACCTCACATGTGACGTTTTCTCCAACTAGAGAACTGTTTTGAATCTAACTTCTGCATAATTCTGCACATCATTTTATAACTAGACCTTATTTCAATTGCACAATTAATCCAGAGTTAGGTTCCCTATTCCCAATACTGCACTGTACTGTGCCTTTATGTCCGTGTGATCGTATCCTCTTGCTCTAGTTAGAACATTGATAGAAAGTAACATACATTTGGTTTATAAAATAAACGCACTGCCTAATTTGTTCACAATTTTTCATTGCGCTTCTTTTTAATTGTATTTGAAGTGTGCTTCTGTCATACTCCACAAAACAGTGTCCAGAAACCAATTGAATGAACTGTTCGTCTTCTGTAGCTGAAAGTCCAGCAGTAGGAAGTAACATTCATGTGGTGTATCAAATACACAAGGCCCTGTGACGCAGCACACGGCAGACTAGGCTCCCCACGATGGAGTAGGTCTATCGCAAAATGAACTTCGTTTGTTATGTTTGTTTGAGTCTGCTACGTATTGCGTGGCGTAGAATGTGCATGGCTAGGAAAACCAACATTAGGCTTCTAGAAACATACTCATCGCTATTCCCCTTGTTGATATTTGAAACAGTCGCCTTAACCCCTTAACCTTTCTGAGAGTTATTCCTTACAGCCACAGTCTCGCGAGAGGGACACAGAAGGGAAAGGTTCCACACACAGAAGTTGATTGCCTGTCGAGCAGTAGGAAATCGCCGCGCCATACAACTGGCCTAACTGGAAATGAATCTTCTCTTGTCGAAAGTAGATCGCAGATGTGAACAAATCGCGTTATGCTGACACAACTGCCAATCTGGATGGTCGAGTGGGACTGGATTTGGGGTTTCTTTCAATTTCTTCACATTGGTTCACAATACACTTGGAACGAGAAAAGTGGAAAGCTGATTTTGCATGTCTTTTGTTTGAGACTGGCAGCTTTGAGAGTCCCTCAATCCAAAAGAAAAGAGGTGCGTGTGCGTGCGTGCGTGTGTGTATCATACCTCAAAAGATGCTCCAATAACCAGGGAAGAACAAGAAACAAGATGCACATTTATAAGCAAATCATTTCTGAATAAAAATTAAGCTCTAAAATAAAAGAAACCAAAGTTTAGACTGCCTAGGTGGTGTGGTGTCTAGCATGCTAACTTTCAAATCAAGAGGTCCCGGGTTCGATTCCCGCCTGGAGGTGAGAATTTTTCTTACCAGGATAACTTCGCATCCTCCCTAGAGTTTGGAAGTAGAGTGTGAATGCATGAATTTAATGTAATAATCAAAAGTAATGTCAACATAAAATAAAAGCACTTTAAAGCGATCAGACTTTAGAACTGATTGTTCAAAGGCAAAAAGCCGCCGATAGGACTACAGATGCTAAGACGGCATATTAATGGAACATAACAGAATTAAACGGAGGAATCAAACCACTTGAGGATTACGTTTAAAATACATGTTTATTTGATAATTCCTTCTATAGGTTTTCCCAGAATTAAAATTGTTTACACGCAAAGGATAAACCGTGGGGTATTTTTTGATTAAAAATGTAAACACTTAATTGACTATATTTTGCTGATTATATTTGCCCTTCCCTAAAGGAATCCTGGAACTGCCTCGGATTAATGTGACACATTAAAGTATTAGCTGCTATTTATTGTTCTCTGTTAATTTCTTCCACTCTGTTTTTTGCTAGTCTTCGTAGTTTTGCTGTTGCTGTCTTTGAGGAACAATGTCAATTTGGAGTTGCATATGAAGTAACTAAAAGTGGCCTCCTTTCACTAGAAGAATCGATGCTCAACGAGTCAGGATGTATGTATATATACATTTGCTGGGATTTCGTCATTTTCTCAGTTTGCGGCTAGAGGCCTCTCGCAGGTGCTTCACGTCACAGCCATCTTGAATAATTTCTACAGAGAAGAGTGAGTTTAACATGCAAAATATGGATCCAATACGCCGCCATCCCCGGTTACGGGAACCAAGTTCAAATTGACCAAGTATTCTCTCTCGTTGCCGGAACCCGTAAAAGCTTTCAGGTTAATGGAATACGTATATTTTAACTTTGTCATTCCGTTACCGTTTTTCGGTTGTGAACTGCCTTAACTCTGAACATCATTGTGCTCAGTATTGGGTTTGAATCCCGACTCAGGACACGAGAGCCTGATGCCAGTCAGCGCTGATAAGACCTTGGCAGTTAATAGCTTGATTAGTCCTCTCCATAGACCTGGCTTAGAGGTTGCAAAAGTGTTACATTTGAGTATCAGTCCTGACTGCTACAGTTCCCCAAAAGTACTTATTTACACAATTGCTAGGCTGGAACCTGATTCCAAACTACCTATTTGAAGATTGTTCCTATTTTGAAAAACTGATTGTTTTTGGAAACGTTGAAAATTTAGTGCTGACTAGCCTAACTCACGCAAAGAAATTCGCCTTTAAAAGTGTTATAACCAGGGCCCGGAAGTCTATGACCTAAAACTGTTAGAAATATGCAAGCACTTACGGCCGAAAAAAAGAAAAATAGAAAATATGACCTAAACTTTTTTGAGTGCATTTTCGAAATCTTCAAAAATTTACGCTGTTTAAATTAACATATTTAAAATCTACTTTAAAAATCTAGCGCCCTTAATAATAAAATATTACTTTGATTGTATTTTGAATTTAATTGCTGAATCGAGAGCTCTGCACAGAATGAAGTAAATGTCACGTTTTGAAGCGTGATCAGAAACAAGAATTACAGTAGCAAATTACATACATTTTAAAGTTTTAAAAAAGGAACGATCTTCTATTTTCACGCCACATTATAAAAGGAAAAGGACTTCCTAATATTACAGACAAGAATTAAATTAGGCGATGTGAAAAATCGTCTTTGGGATGACTGCAAGCACATGTGCGAAACTGGAATAGAAATATAAAAATATGGCAAATTCGAAAACGTAAGAGAAAATAGGACTTTAATATGAAAAATCTGATGAGTTGCACTCACATGACTTTCTCTACTCTTGTACTAACCATTCTTACAAATTCTTATTCCTATATCTTCTTCGTGTTAGTTGAGATAAACATTTGTACAAATTATCTTATTGCTTATTTCCTTGTAGGTACAAGGAGAATATTAGAATACAGTAAGCTTTGTGCGATAGTCAAATGTTTTAAAGCTTCGAGATCCCGTTCTCTTTGCACGCTTAACATAAAAAATGAACAACGATGTTCCATTTCACGAAAGTTGTAAGATTTTCGAAACTGACACCAATAACATGGAATATCTCCGAAATGGTTCAGTCTACAAAAAAATTTATTCAGGCATAAATTATGTGTTTCGTCGCGATCTACATTTTTTGTATAGTAAGACTTTGTCTATCTCTTATGATTTACGAGTTATTCAAAAGTCATCCTCAGTAAACAGGACTACCTAGGCTATAGCCAGAAAATTCAAAATATACATTTCATTTGTCATACAAAGATTTTAAACATACGGCATTTTAATCAAAATTGTTAGAGCCAGTTTAAGAAAATAAAATTTTTCGATGTAAAGGGTAGCTTAGGTTGAGGCTATTTTCTTGAAAATCTTCGTGTCGCATCCTTGAAAGACATTAAACTTAAATACCAACTTTGGTTTTTAACCGACTTTTCGTTTTCGAGTTATGCTGTCCACAGACTGAGACACACACGGACCTTTTTCTAAAAATGCTTTTTTTTTTTAATTATTCAGGGGGTCTCAAAATATATATTTCCGGTGAAATCTCGACATGGAATTTTTGGATGGAATACAATACTTTATTTACCAGTAGAGAAAGTGAAAATGACAAAAAACGTTAAAAGGGCCAAAATATGACTATATGACCTATGAAGATTGCACAATTTTAATCACCATTGACAAACTCGCGCTTCGCTTATATTCTCTATTGAAAAAACCACGAACAGAAACTATGACATCATGAACATCCGCCTCATCAGTTTGTATGAATCTAATGAAGTGTTCCAAAATGGAGCTTTCAGTAATTACCTTTCGCTTATTTAAAAGCTCAGTAACAGAGTTCAATTCGATGGGCTGCAACATATGGTTCAAGGTTTGGTCTGGTATATATGGTTTTCCCATGTACACAATGTTAACGAGCTACAGAGTATGTAGGGATGTCCTATACAGGGTGGAAGCGAAACCATTACATTCCTTCTATTATGTGCTTCAGAGAAGCATTACAAAGTCTTGATGGCATTTTGTTCTTTGATGAGCCGATTTTGAAAAAAATAAATGGTTTTTGTCCCAAATTGGATGCGTAATTCCACAAAAAAAAAAGTTTACTTGTAAGGTGCGTAGAGTAAATTATTTTTGATATTGCTTCGGTTGTAATTATGGGACATTACACAGGATTTCCAAATAATTAATCACGTAAAAGAATTGAAGGATTACTCCGAGCAGCTCCTTCATACGTGAAGTAACTCGACAACGTTGCGCTGAGGTTGGTCAGGGAATTGAACTGGTTTCTGGATGTAAACAGGTCGGCCGCTTGCAGTGTCGTATAATGTTCTGGGAGCTAACGCTTTTGATTGTCCTACACTCGCAAAGTAAACAGGGCAGGGCAAGGTGTGTGTGTGTTTTCGAGACGCACCGCTACGGTGTTTATGTACTGACCTAGTGAAAGCGACACCCACACAATGTGCAGTGTTGCCAGCTTGTTTCCGACAAAGCTAAAGTATCTCCGACGGAAGTGGCGAGAGATAAAAACGTAACATACAAAATGTATTCGAAATACCGAGATCTACTGCTGGTTTAAATTAATGTACCCAATGACTTCCCTTCCACCCTGTATAAGCAATGTGATACAGGGAGTGTATGGTTGGCATCAGTTTTGTGTTAAAGCCAAGAGTTGGTTTAAAATGTCTTTAAAACTGCTTCGTGAGCACAGAAATGTCGATTTCAGCAGCTAGTTCTCACAGCTTTCAAGAATTTTGAACTAATCATTTTTGACAGTGCGTTTTTGTGTTAAATAGTTTAATCTAGAAAAAACCTCCAACTGCTCGTCTGGCGTAATGCATTACACAAAAGGCTCGAATTTTGTATCGTGATTTTTCTGTTTTGTTAATTTAATATGAAGTGCTACGATAGGCATACATAAGAACACAATGTTGATTAGCAGGTACGCTAACTGTTATACTGGCAAACTGCAGCGGCAGAGGCAAGATAAGAAACATTTACGTCTTTTGTGAACTTGCAGACATTCATCTTATTTGCGATGAAACAAGAAATAAGGGTTTGACAGCAGCACGGTAAAGAAAAATATATCCCGATAGATGCCGTCCACATCACTTGATAAGCCTTTGCAGGTAACCAGAGACGACTTCGGCACACAAGCCATTTTGAGAAGAATGTTCAGCTTGCCGAAACCCTTCAATGTCAAAAGGTACATTTGCAAAGTCCTGCAGAATTTGGCTTCGTATAACTAACTGGGCTTCGCTGCAGCACACAGAATTCTTTTCGTCGATGAAGTGCCTCTCCATTTCTTCCTGGCTTGGAGAGAACGTTTAAATCAGTTCTGCTTGCCCGATGGATGGGATCGGAATGGGGAGTCAAGCTGTAATTTGGGCAACACGCTCTCCGGAGCTCTCTTGTACTGAGTCTACCTCAAGTCTCCGGTTTAAGAAACACCTGTCAGTTCAAAAGATGTGTGAATTGCAACCTATGATCCTAGTGGATATACACCAGGGATCTTAGATCGTTCCTGCGTCGTATTAACTTTGGTATGAGAATGCAGCTTCAAACCACTTTTCGCTTTTTAGGTGTGAAGTCTATTACATTAATCATGATTCTATCTCGAACTCGTCAGTAGTGATCTCTTTCTCGGAAGCTAATTTCATAACCATTGCAGCAGAGAGAGAGAGAGAGAGAGAGAGAGAGAGAGAGAGAGAGAGAGAGAGAGAGAGAGAGCGAGAGAGCGCTTCCTACTGGATGGAAGCGAGGTAGCAACGAACTCAATTCCAGCCAATGAAGGTGGCGGTGCATCAGAGACACCAGAATATCTTCCCCACGTGCTAGGAGTTGGTTCCGCTTTACTGCTGTGTACATCTTGGACTACTTGTTGAATGTAGTGTGTTTGCTGGTATTTCGACTAGAGAGTGCTCTAGCAGCTGTTCCACGACACAGCCATCTTGAATAACTTCTTCAGTGAAGAGCTTAACATGCACAATATGGCTCCCATATGCCATCTCCGGTTACAGGAACAAAATCAAAATTTGACCAAGTATTCTTTCGCGTTCCCGGGACCCGGAAAAGCTTCTCGTTAATTACAATACATATATTTGAACTTGGTCGCTCTCGCTTCCTCATTTGACGCGAATCTTCGCTCATCCCAGCCATTTATCAGGTTTGGGCATAAAAAGCAATCGCTGGGAGCCTCGGTTGGCAAATATGACGTTTGAAGCACTTGATGCAGTTCTCCAGCAACAATACGAGACGTGTGTGAAGGCAGACGTTTATCCTTCAATTTGTCCAGTAGTGAAGCTTAATACTGCCGATGATGTTTCTGCTCCATGAACACTTACTAACGTTAAGGAGATGGGTGAATAGATAATGCAATAAGTGTTTGGTGTGTATTAAAATAAATGCATCATGTAAGAAGCACGAGTTACATTTTGTCAGAGGATAAGAAGTCATAGGTCAGGCAATGTAAGTAAGTGTTGAGGAAAAACCATTTTAAGTATGGCTGAGGCAGTTAGCGTTTCTGTAACTCGGTTAATAAGCAATCCGTTAGATCAAGGTTCGATTAGTTAGTGCGTTCACAAACACCCTACACATGTTATTTCCCCCCTCCCACTGACCAAGGCAAGCAGAACCAGACCTGCTAGTCAGAGGCGGATATATAATACAACATACAATTCAGTGGGAGGGCGAATACTTTTGTTTTCGAGATGAAGACGATAAAGTCCAGTGCTTAATTTGTAAGGCTGGTAGTTGCAGATTTATACCATTTTTGTTTACGTTCCGTGTTCACGATAAACGTTATTCTTCTGGAAAATTATAACGAACTTTTGAAGCAATTGTACGACACATTCCCTTCACAATTTGAAGACCTGCAAACATTTGAAACGAAAATCTAATTATTTTGCACTTTTGAAGTTTCCGTGTAGTGAGGCTTTGTACAAGCTACAAAATATGAAACTACCTGCACTGCAGAATTCCACGACCGTAAAATGTTCTGAGAAAGAAGGGTGGGAATTATTTAGGTCTCGGCCCTGCTGTGAGTATCCGAGATTGTTTGTTTAGCTCCACTTATATCTGCGAACAAACATCTTCTACATTAAAGTGAGTATCGCAGCAAGATAAGTGACAATCACCTTGCTTATCTTTTGAGACTGTCACTTCATCTTTTGCATCAAATATTGAAGACCTGAAACGTAAATCGTGCCAAAAAGTATCCTCGGAAACACCGTGGGTTAATCAGGAGTAGAATATGAATGTGTATGTCTTTGATTTTCTGTATTTAAGAATGTGCCACCACTGGAACTCGGTAACCACGGATAAATGCGTCATTCTGTCCCAGTGGGTGGAAGGAGGTGATTTCAACCTCCCCTAACTTGCCTGTGGTTGAACATCCCTATTTAAATACACGTATGGCAGTTCTGAAAATTAGGAAGGCGACGCAATTCATTGAATTTAGCAAATCACAATACAAACTGTGTTCCACTTGTGAATACAAGTTTAAGATTTGCAAAGGTATAATGTAGGAACTTCAGTGGGGTAACTATGCAATAGGCTCTTGGGTCCCGGCTTATGTGCACACAACTAACTCGCGATACTTCGAAACCAAGGCACACCACAAAATGTAGTTCCTTAAATATTGGCGATTATCTGCGAGTTTTCAGGATGTATGATAACCCTGGTAAAGACTACTTGAATGTAACGCGATAGCAGCGCTGTTCCTGAAACTCCCTAGTAAATATCGTTCTGGTGCGAACATCAGGGTATCGCGGAGGGATACAAGGTCTGGATTTAAGGCTGGTGAGTATTGTGTTATCTCGTATATCATGTGTTTCTAAAAGTGGTGTTTTTCGTGTCATAGTGTCTTATTTCAATCTTTCACTTTACAGAAGTGCTTTATTGTGATCAATGACTATCGGCAGTCCTTAGCACCTAAGGTCGCACTCGGGTTATCGCATACTTGGCAGGAGCCGCAAGGAGATTAGCCGCTAAGCGTTTGATACTGAAACTATGGGTCAATTAAATAAACTATCATTTAAAAGCGAATTAGTGAAGGAAGAACTGGTTATAATTATAAGAAATTATTGATTAGGAAACCAAGCAAACAAAATCGCTCTAAATATTGATATCAGAGGAATATGTTTGGATGTATAAAATGTGTCGGTATAGAAGTAGTCTTCCGATACAGGATGGATAGGTGCAGCGGGTGGGTAATTAGCAGCGGCTGGATTCTGTAGGCAAATTCGTAGAACTCGCCAGAGTGGCAAGACGAACCTAATTAGCTCAGTAACGGAGAGTTATGGGGTTAACTACAGTGGTTTAAGGTGAATATCAGGGCGGATAGACGAGGTCGGAACTGAAAACAGCAGATTTTGTAGCTAGGAGCAGGGGAGGTTATTAGAGGCAGCGTGCTACCATGGCAACATGCTGGCATGACCTTAAATTCCCCAACTGAGTTGCATTTTCCCCGGTAAACCACAAAGAGATCTCAAATCATATTTGACAACATACGGAAAGGCACTGCTACATAAAATGAATTTCTAGTTTCAGTCAATTCAGCTCAAAATTTATTTTCAATTTTGCTTTATATAAACAGACGGTTTTAATTGTCAGTATATCTTAATTTCGGATTTATCTGATTTTAAAGGTGAATTTTCATCCTATGCCAAATGCTCCACACGATTCAGTTTTTAAAATTCTAAGTGAATTACTCCATAAAGGCACACGTCTCACATAATTTTATTAGCCTAAGGTCATTTGAAATTTTTAGTTCTTTAAGTTGCATATATGTAGCTTTAACTATTAACTCTACAACTCTTCAAAGGAAAATGAAATTATATGATAATTTAATTGTTTTTGTTTTGGTTATCAACCTGACAAATTTCAGAATTGGATGAAAAGTGCAGCGTGTGAAACATTTTGATCAGATGAATGTGCTGAGGAAGTAATTTTCTAAAACAATAGATTTCAAGCTTGAACATTTTTATTCGGGACTTCCAACCCACAGTTTATAAATATAGCATTTATAATATAAAACGTCTAAACAGATTTTGAATTAATTGCTCCCGAATATTTTTAAAGTCGGGGAATAAAAATGCTAATTTTGCGAGATTTGTACCAAATATTAGTGCATTCCCTTAAACTCCTCATCTGACTGCATTTTTTCCAGGTAAACCTCATTTTGGTCAATCAATGATCATTGCATTTATTGTTAAATGGCATGTTGGCATGTTAGCTAAGCTTTTTAAAACAATAGGATGGAAACCAGAACATCCATGGTTAAAATTTGCCTATGGCATTGCATTTTTCACTGGGATTCTATCTTTGAACCCTTGTCCTATACGCGGGCTTGTTGAAAGCATATTTATCATTGTCATAGGCTTTAAGATAATCCGTTATCTTTTTAACATGAGTTATTCATCCAAAATCTAAAATGATCGGTTATAGTTTCATTGATTGTATAAATGGACCGAAAGACATTATTCCCATTGTATTTGAAAAACTGAATGCCGCCCTCCCTGGAAGTATTGAAACAGAGTTCTGATGATTAAACTAATCTGAATAGCCGCTCTGCAAAGCAAGCAAGCAAGCAAGCCGAGCCGTGCGTGTTGCTGGCTAGACATGTGAGAGTGGAGTGGGGGATATTCCACTCGTTGACCTCTCCTCTAGCCCGAGTTCACAGAGAACCCATTTCTCAGGTAGGTTTCCGTTACCTCTTTTGTTGCAGCAGAAGGGTTGTGAACCGTCAAAAGTTCGACATGCCGTGTTACTCTTTATTAGAAGGTTTCATTTGTTTCAGTTGTGCATGTACATATTTATGCTTTAAACAACAACACTGTTGCACCGACTCCTAAGACATTTTGCACAATTTTCGTAGCAAGGGGAAAAATCTGACGTGTTGCACTCATATGACTTTCTCTACTCTTGTACCAACCATTCTTACAAAATGTTATTCCCATTTCTTCTTCGTGTTAGTTGAGATAAACATTTGTACAAATTATCTTACTGCTTATGTCCTTGTACTTAGAAGGGGAATATGGGAATACAGTAGGCTTTGAGCGATAAATCTTTTTAAAACTTTCAAATTCTGTTCTCTTTGCACGGTTAACATATATAAAAGTGAACAACGATGTTGCCTTTGACGAAAGATTGTTTTCCGAAACTGGCACAAATAACAAATGGTTCATTCATATATATATATATATATTTGGACTTAAACTGTGTGTTTTAGCAATATCTACATTTTTATAGTAAGATTTTCTCCATCTCTTACGGTTTACGAGTTATTCAGAAGTCATCCAGAGTAAACAGGACTACATAGGCTATACCCAGAAAATTCTAAATATACGTTTCATTTATCATAAAAATATCTCAAACATATGGCATTTTAATCAAAATCGTTTGAGCCATTTAAAAAAAAAATCAGTTTCCATGTAAAGGGTAGTTTAGGGTGGGACTATTTTCTTCATAATCTTCGTGTCGCATCCTTGAAAGACATTAAACTTAAATACCAACTTTGATTTTTAACCGACTTTTCGTTTTTTAGTTATGCTGTCCATAGACTGACAGACGCGCGCGCGGCCCTTTTTTAATTCAGGTGCCTCAAAAAATATTTCCGGCGAAATCTCGACATCAAATTTTTGGGTGGAATAGAATACTTCCTCTCCTTACTATACGTAGTAGATAAAGTAAAAATCTTATGTGTGCTCTTAGAACATTTTCTCTACTCTTATACAAACAATTCTTACAAAAGGTTATTCCTCTATCTGAGAGGGATGTTCCTGAAATGCCCGATATAACGTATAGATAACGGTGGTTGTTTCAAACAAATGACTGGTAGAAAGTACGAACCTTATAAAGCTTACGATGCTATGCTGTTTAGTATTTGTTTGGCAGCCATCAATAGTGAGTGTTCCCAGAATTTGTAAACGTGGATAAAACTATTTATTGAAATGTGATACAATACTTTGATTTGAAACGTCTTAGTCTAACTAATAGAAGTAAAAGCAAACCCTAGGGCAACAGCCCACGCAGGGCCAAAGCTTGCAGCCCAGTCGCTGCGTACCCCATCTGCCGATTGGTGGGGTGCAGCACTGGAGGTTGGTACGTGGTCATCATCCCGAGCTCTCCCAGCCAGTTACGCGGCCTTCTCGATCTGGGGCCGCTACTTCTCCATCAAGTAGCTCCTCAGTTGGCCCCCTCGGGACCTAACGAGGCTGAGTGCAACCCGTGCCAGACCTCCCAGCGGGGGAAAAGTCCCCATGTGGGTACCGAGGTCCAACCCGGATCCTCCACGCCAGAGGCAAGTGCGCTAAGGAGGCGGTCCCAACTAATAGAGCTGAGCTAGATTCTACTCTGGGGGAGTACAACAGTAAAATATTGGGTGGCAGAGTTTAAGCGAGGCCGTACGATCTGCCAAGATGTCGACCAAAGGAGGTGACGATGCCAGAAATTGTAAAGAAAATCCACAAAATGGTCGACTGAAAGTGTGCAAGCTAGCAGATATTGCAGGCATTTCAGAAAGCGCTGTGCATCGCTTGGACAGGAGAAAGCTATGCGCAAGATGGGTGCTGCGCTTGCTCATAGTGGAACAAAAACAGCGTCGTGAGTATGTATCAGTCGAGTGTTTGCCGACGTTTCGCGGCAATAAAGCCGAGTTTTTGCGTCGATTCATAAATATGGAAAAAACATGGGTCCATCACTTCACACTTGAGCCGCGCCGTGGCCCAGTGGATAGACCATTCGCTTCTCACCAAAGCGGCCCGGGTTTGATCCCAGGCAACCGCATGTGAGATTTGTGGTAGACGAAGCGGCACTGGGGCGGGTTTCCTCCGTGTTCTCCGGTTTCCCCCGCCATCTCATTCCACCGGAGCTCCACCTTCATTCCACGCATCATCAGTGTCACCGCCTGCGGTGCCGTATGTAGTATAAGGGGGCGTTAAACACTATAAACACCAAAGAACAGTCGAAACAGTGAATTGACAGGGGAGAATCAGTTCCAAAGAAATTGAAGACAACGCAGGCAAGGTCATGGCATCGGTTTGTTTTGGGATACACGTGGAATAATTTTAAATACTTTCCTGAAAGGGAAAGCAATCAATGGCATTATGCGAATCTGTTTCCGCATTTGAGTGATGAAATCAAGCAAAACCGGTCACATTTAGCGAAAAAACGTTTCGTTTCATCAAGACTCACCAGTTCACACATCTATATCACCATGGCCAAAATCAAAGAGTTCAAATTGTTTCCTCATGCCCTTATTTGTCAAATTTAGTCCCCTCTGATTATTTTCTGTTTTCAAACTTGAAGCAATGGTTTGGTGGTGAAAGATTTGCCAACAATGAAGAGGTGGGGTCTGCAGTTGATGACTGTTTTGCAGAGCTCGGTGGTTCTTGCTATAAACAGGATATCGAAGCAATTGGGCATCGCTGGGAAAAACGTATCTAGCAGAAAGGAGTCTATGTAAAAATGTTATGCTTTCTGAGTTGGGTTGGGTACTTCTGGGATGGCCCTCGTACTTAATTTTAATCGAGATAAACATTTGCAGAAATAATTTCTTGTAAGTGCATGATAAATGTGGGAATGCAGTGATAGAACTGTCTACAGTTAAGTGAACTGTGAAGTGGGGTGCCTATTCATTAGGAATATTTAAAATGTTAGGTTTCTCTTGCTCCGTCATGTAGGAGTTTATTGTACGTTTTAAACATTCCATCTTCTGTTAGCAACAAAACACTCCCGAAAAAAGTAATGAAAATAAAAGCAAGAAGCATAAAGTGGGTTTCTCCCTTATAGGAAGAACAAACATGCTGTTGGTAACATCAAGGGGAAGATCTTTCTTGTGGTCCCTCTCCACTCAGCCTTTAGCTCCGTTAAAATCACCAATTTAGTAGTGATCCTCTTGGAGCAAATGTCACTCCGTGCATAGATAGCATACAGCCAGAAACCACCCACAACTGTCAGACATGTGTGCAAAATGGTTTTATGAATGCGAAAATTAGGTTGCGCCAGGATGAGTTAGAGGGTGGGTAATTTATTTTTAAAAAATCTGATGTGTTGCACTCACGTGACTTTCTCTACTCTTGTACTAACCATTCTTACAAACTCTTATTCCTATATCTTCTTCGTGTTAGTTGAGATCAACATTTGTACAAATGATTTTATTGCTTATTTCCTTGTAGGTGCAAGAGGAATATGGGAATACAGTAGGCTTTGGGCGATCGTCATATCTTTTAAAGCTTCGAGATTCCGTTCTCTTTGCACGACTAAGATATAAAAAAAATGAATAACGATGTTCCATTTGACGAAAGTTAAAGTTCTCCAAAACTCACGCAAATAAGTAATATCTCTGAAATGGTTCACTCTCCAAAAATGGCCATAAATTGTGTGTTTTAGCAAGATTTACATTTTTTGTATAGTAAGACTTGGTCTAAATCTTATGGTTTACCAGTTATGCAAAAGTCATACAGTGTAAACAGGACTACATAGGTTATAGCCAGATAATTCAAAACATATATTTCATTTGTCATAAAAATATCTCAAACATGTTATTTTAATAAAAATCGTTAGACCCATTTTCGAGAAAATCAAAATTAGGGTGGGGACACACATGCAGACGCCTTTTCCTGAAAATGTTTTTTTTATTCGGGGGGCCGCAAAACATATTTCCGGTGAAATCTCGACATTGAATTTTTGGGTGTGATACAATACTTCCTCTGCTTACTATACGTAGTAGAGAAAGTAAAAATTGCAAATTTGTGTTTATCCACGTTTCCAGTACATATTAAAACTTGAAAAACAAGAAAGAAGAGGAGAAAGATTACATATCGCCTTCGAACATCCCAGACTTCCGGAATGTTCGTTTGTCATCCAAGCACCGCTCACAGGTTTTTTATGACTGACACAAAATTTAATGACGGTTGGCGGGAGAAGCTGGTCAGCACAAAATGCAATCATAGGTCGGCCGGGTCGTGTGGTGTTATGTAGTTAAGCACGCTGTAAAGCCGGTGATATAAATATTATTTGTACCCACAAATAGAGAAGAGTAGTGACTAGGTATCAGCCGCCATTAAAGTTTGTCTGCCATAGGATTGGAGCTCTATACTCCACCCAGCCTTAGACCCACACCTTGTAACCTGGTGTTCGTATCAGATGCGATTAACACGTGGACTCGTGTTTGTGATGCAACATAACGATATTTACTCAGGAGTTTTAGGAATAGCGCTGCCATTGCGGTACATTCACGTAGCTTTTACCACGGTTATCATACATACATCTTGAAAACTCACAGATAATCGCCGATATTTGAGGTACCTACTATATCTTATGGTGTGCTTTGGTTTCGGCGTATCGCGGGTTAATTGCCGATGGCTTGTGTTTACATCAAATGCGGATCTAAGGGTGGAGCGATTGTAGGTGACTTGCATATTCAGTAAACCGTAAGGGATACAAAATCTCACTACACAACAAATTAGGATCTCGGTAACATAAGTTATGTTTGATTATTATTATTATTATTATTATTATTATTATTATTATTATTATTATTATTATTATTATTATTATTATTATTATTTTTTTTTTTTTCTTCTTTTCTTTTTGGTACTTGTGTGAAGTGGGCCATTTCTTAGATACTCCTTGTTATTCGTCCTAATTTGGCAAAACTTATACCTTTCTCGAATGGCAGGACATTGTTAATATGTTATCTCTTGGCCGTGCAAAGAGAATAGAACTTCAAAGCCTTCACGAGTGACCAGCTTTAAAACATTTGACTGTCGCTTAAAGCTTACTGTATATTCTCCTTGCATCTACAAGAAAGTGAAATGTTATCTCCATTAACACGAAGCGAGGTTTCAACTTTTTAATGCTTAGTGTATATAAAACTATTCTATAGGGATTTAGGATAGCAATTTTGGATGAAATCCCTATCAGCAGCATGTACTTTATTCCGACGGAGAAATATATTTGTGAAGAAGCAGTAACAACTGAAGCGTCATTGAGAAGCTCAGTAAAATGATTAATAATTCCTGACTGACAATTTTTTGCTGCGTCAGATGTAAACCTATTTTCACCACTCTTACAGGTAGATAAATCAAATTCCCTCTCCATGTTGCGATTTTGGCAGAAGTTGACACATCCATTGTCAAAACAGAAAATAATTAAATCTGCCTAGTTGACCAAAATTACTAGATTTAGAGTATGGAGTGGTCATTGCGGCGCACATGTCGAACAGCTATTAATTTAATTCAGGAGATAATGGAAAGATAATTAAAAAGTACATGACCGAGTCGGTAAAATCAGTAGATAGTTCAGGGAAATAACAGCATTTTGAAATCGCCAGGCGCAGCAGTGGATCCACCAAATAACTTCGAATAAAACGTCTCTGATGCTTTTCTGCTCGTCCATATTTATCATTCAGAAATAGAAGTTCAAAACTATTTCAGGATGAAGACATTCGACATTGGCAGTGTAATTTTCCTCTGGTTTGTTAGCTTGCAATGCACTTCTGTCGCAATGAATTTACTAGCCATTTCTTAGTTGAAAATACCGGTCATAAGCGGGACCGGTAAGATGTCTGTTCCGACATTTTCCAGTTGTGCCAGTCCCGGTTATATTTCCCATGTATCAAACAATTTGACACAAGGCTGGCTGGCTCTTCATGGGGCTATGTTTGATATTGACAAAACCAGATTATAGATATTTTATTTACCACGTTGTCTTTGGTGGAACTGCTGTAGCCACCCAAAAATTGATATTGGGGTTTCACTAGCAACACTTATTTTGAGGTCCCTGAATTGAAAAAAAAAAAAAAAAATACCCTTTTGAGCAATAGGTTGTGTGTGTGTGTGTGTGTGTGTGTGTGTGTGTGTGTGAGAGAGAGTGTGAGAGTGTGTGTGTGAGAGAGAGAGAGAGAGAGAGCGAGACCAGTGTAACTCAAAAACGAAATGTGGACTATATATACCAAATTTAGTATTTAAGTTCAGGATAATCCAAAGGATTCCCTCACTCATACTACCCGTTACATGTAACATTTTTCGAAATCTGATTTTCTAAAAAAAATGATTCTTTAGCGATTTGATGAAAATACATACATCAAAGATATTTACACGGCATGAAATACATACCTACCGTGAATGTTTTGGAATAGCCTGTCGAGTCTTCGTTTGGAAGGAATCTTTTATAATGAATAATAAATGTTAGAATGGATACAAAGCGTACAGCACAAAACACAGTTTTGTGACATAAGCCTTTTCTGATATGTTATTGATTTGATTTTTTCAATACTTTGTCTTCATTTAAAGTGCTGGCATTATTCAGTTATGTGATGCCAAGAGTATGGAATTTCTAGGCCACCATATCCCTCTTTGGCACTTGGTTTCATGTCCTTACAGCGGCCGCGTACATAGCAGGGAGCTGTGTGTGTTACGGACTTGAAAGTCGCCCATGTGCTCTCTGTTAATCCCACTGCATTTGCCCCCCCCCCCCCCCACCTCAGTTTTACGTTTTTACATATTAAATGCATTCCTTACATTTCAGTTTTGATTTGATTTATATGTCAATTTGCATCGATTTCATACTTCTCTGGAGAAAAGTGAACTTTATAAAGTTGCATTATTTTTTTATTACTTAAACATATATCATTGCATTATCGGAGAAAACAGTTGAGGTAGAGATTAGAGCTCTTGCTCAGTCGTCTGTTTATTTACGCATAATAAGGGTGTGAGTAACTTTAAAGCAGAAATGGTTACAGTGTTCCTGAATAGCTGTAGCTGATGTGAGATATTAAAATATTTTGGAGGTGTATCGGGGAAGATGTGTGTGTGGGAAGCCAATTTGCTATTTAAAGACATTGCTCAAATTTATATATTTATACACAGTGAATAATCTAGAACACTGCACGTAAAGCCTGACGCCAGTGCATGCGAGGAAAGATAGACGTGGCGAGTGCAGTGGTTTATGGACGAGTTCACTTTAGTGTTTATAAGACATAGGGATTAATATCTCAAACTCCAGTGCAGTAAACATCGGGAACAGTACTACCTGGCAAAGCGACTAGGTTGTCGAGCGCTGCGATCGTTTATCTTGTTTACTAAAACAGCGAAATGCTAATAACTTAACGTACAGTCAGTAATACAACACGAATGACCTCTCAGACCTGCCGATATGAGACGTCCTGAAGATGTTATTGCATCTGAACAGAGTGTACATACTGTCTCGCCGTGTTTGTGCGATAAGCCTGCATAAACAGCTAGGCAATTTCACATTATTTCCGATACGCCTAATGGCTTCGCCAAGTGGTACGCAAATAAGTGCAGTGTCCGCTCGCATTATTAGCAGTGTCTTATTTATTTCCGGTAAAGAAACAGAGAGGTTACCCGCGCCATCAATGTGCAGAACCCAGTAAGGTTATTCGCCACCTGATCCTTGCTATGTATACTTACTCCACCTGTGGAGGCCAGTAGAATGTCTCCCGCAGCTGCGGTGACGTCATAGATGGAAGTGAGTGTACAGTATCCCCCGTTAATGCTGTCAATGTCACTCCCAACGCTGTGTGGATGGATGTCTGTTTAGTTGCGTGACTGTTATAGCTGCCTGTGCATGGCGCCCTCTAGTATTTGTGATACAGATCGGTCAGCATTTATGCCATTACGCAGGTACGAGTTTGAATTTATTGAATTTAAGTGCACTGGTGGTGCCAAAAAAACAAAGACGAGAGAAAAACAGAAGCAAAAGGTTTACAAAGAATGCAGAATATTCTGTGCCATACAAAGGGTTATAGATCAATCAATGCATACTTCTAGGTTTTAATTTGAGCTGCATATGGCAATGTATTAAACACAAAAATAGCTTGAAGTAACCACTTCACTCTCCTTGCGATGTATCAGCTGTTGCCTGGATCCTGTATCCCAGGCGACCTCATGGGATTATACCGTTAATAGTGAACGTGAAGATTCATGCAAATAAATTAAAACATCATTTATAACAGCGTGTATTTCGCAGTTCCAGAATACAGGAGAGTAACTTGTGTGGTTTCCACTTGCAGCACATTATATAAATCCTAAGTCCTCCTGTTAAAAGATATCGAGAGAAAAAAAAAGCAAAGGAAAGAAATTGAAATTCCAAAGTCATATCACTGACACAAACAAGTTATAGTTAATTCTCTGCATTCAGACATATAGTAGAAGGAAATGTCTACAATACATCCTTATCGTATAGTCAAGATGCAAAAACACAAATGTCAAATGTCGCAGGCGCCACTGCACAAACATCTGCTACACACACACACACACACACACACACACACACACACACACACGCACGCACGCACACACACTGGGGACACTGCTATGACAGCATTACCGGGAGTGAGTGTACCTACAACCAATGTGCATTCATTTTTTACATGTTGGCCGTGCAAAGAGAACGGAATTTGAAACCATCAAAGATTTGACTATCGCTCAGCCTACTGTACTCCCATATTACGTTGCACGTGCAAGAAACTGAGCAATACAAGATAATTTCTACAATTGTTTATCTCTATTATCATGACGAAGATATAGGAATAAGAGTTTATAAGAATAGTTCGTACAAGAGTAGAGAAAATCATGTGAGTACAAGGCGTCAATTTTTTCTTTCTTTTTTCTGAAAAATTCGCCTATTTACCACATCTGCATCTCTCTGGATCGCTTTACCCTTGTGTTGCTGTTCTCTTGGGTTATCATCCCGGTTTACTTCTGTTTTAACCACTTCTTACAATAACTTAAAGACTAAATGCTTGAAGCAGATCAGCATCGACACCGCAAACTCCTGTCAATAGTAAAAGGAGCCATGTGTTTTGCCTTTTACTTACATGTTGGCTAACCTGGAAAAAAGAATTGCGGAAATCACAACTCAGCCTTTTATGATATAATTAAAAGCACATACAGTTGCGTAAATAGTAAAAATCAAAATATATTATTTAAGATTTGTGTTTATGGAATATTAATATGAAAGTACGTATGTACATATTCAGCTTTTTCCCTTTTATGGGCATTTATGTTTGCAGGGAAAAATGTATTTACCTAAGAATCTGCCCCCCCCCCCCCCCGCATATCACTTAAAATATTGGTAAAACCAAACCAATAGCAACGACTATCTCGGAAATTGTCGGTGCTAGACAAACATTTGCAAAATAAATATATATTGTCTTGACATTTACGCTTTAATGACGTTTTTTTGTCCTATTCTCATTCGTTTACCAGTTATATAAAATATAAACTGTCATTTTAGCTCAAACTGACATTCACATTTTAAGGGTATATGTACATTATGGGATTATGACTGAAAATATGTTATCACATAGTGCGAGTACAGGTGGCTAACCTAGCATAATCGAATTTAAAGCAAAATATACGGAGTTAATAAGTGCGTAAGAAAAACCACTCAGTTTTAGTTGCATTAAACATATTTTACACGAGCGGTTACAGAGATGAAAGAGTCTCCAAATTTTAAAGTTAGTAGGTAGACGATAATGGATCACCTGACAACAGTGTTATAGTTAAGCAAGGTCGTGGCAGAATCACTAATTTGTAGGTGGTGATGCATTGCAATTCCTTTTGTAAGAATATGGGGTGCCTCCAGCAGACCCCAGGGCAAGCCTTGCAAATCGTGAATAGGGCGTTCCACTGTATCTGCACAGTATTGGACGGGCTGGAGAAATTAGACCTGCGAAACAGCCCGGCGAGCTCTAGCTTGATCGGCTGCTGCAAACGCAGCTTACCGGGACCTGCTCCAGCCTTGTTGCCGTGCGGAGTAGACAGACGAACAGCTGAGTGTGCGTGTGTGTTTTGCATGTTTGTTTTCTGACGTATGCACATGTTTATGTTAAGCATAGAAAAAGTGTTCCAGAATACCATGCTTAATTAAGTGTTCAAAGCTTTTGATGCATTTGAAGTGAAATTAAAACGTAGAGAGAAGTGGCAACATAGTATATGGCAGGATTTTGGTTCGGTTCTTCATCGGGAGTGTCCGACCTGTTCCGCCGCACCGTGCGCTGTAGGCAAAATGGCTGGAAAACATTAGGGTGGGGAGATGTTGGGTGGGTTTAGGTAAGGAGGTGGGGTTGCGAGGATGAATGTAATACCATGCATGTACATATTTTGCGTATTCAAATATACATATATAAGAAACTCATTAATGATTTTGAAACTGCACAGATTGCATTTGTAAGAACAGAGAACTAAATGAATAAATGGTTTTGGATGCATTTTTATGCATTACATTGCTCTTAAGAGTAATTTAATAATGCCGACTTTCATAACTTGTTGCCAGTTTCATACAACTATCATTAACGCATAGCTTACAAGCTTACATGTAGCAGTGATTTACATTATGTACCACGAATGTTTTTAGCACAGTTAGTAGCGCACAGCTAAAATAACCCCGCCCGTCCCCGTCTTTCGTGGGGAGTAGTGGCGGAGTTGAGAACGGCGTGCAGTCCTTTTTCTGCCACGTAATAGCCGATCAATATCAGAAACAAGATTTTCCTCTTGCAAAGGAATTGCAAATGTCTCTGCACATCATTTAGTAATTATGATAATTACAAATGGCAAGTGTAAGTTTGGTTTATATAGAGTATTTGGTGTCAGTGTACGTTTTATAGTTAGAGGTATTACTAAGCTGGTATTAGGGATGCCAACCGCTTGAACTGAACAGCCAAGGGACTCTCAGCGATAGGACGAATTGCTGTCGAGACAACTCCGTCTTGGCTTACTCGTTCGGCCATCAAAGTAGTGAGTGAAAATGTTTACATTTCGACAAAGATTTAAATACCTGACGGAACACAACTAATGTAATTATTCACCTTGTGTGTTGATTTAGAGTGTCGTATAAGTGTATTTAGTTAGCCTTGTGGTCAAAATAAACGAGAGATAAAATATGGAAAATTGGTGTTGGTGTTTATTATGATTTCTTTAGGGCATATTTTGCCAGCTTAAATGTATATGAAGTGCTGCGCGTTCATCCAAAACATCTCTTACATTGTAAAATTACGACCTAATTTGATTAAATGAAGTTCAGATTGAGTGTTTATGTTACTTGTCAAGTGTTTGGAAATTGTAGTATGTGTGTAAACGAGGTTAGGACAACGTAGTTAAAATGAATATTTTATGTTGCAGATGTCTGTCAGGATGGATTACTATGACTGCCGTTAATATCTTAGTCATTAAGGTAAATAATTAAATACAATTTCTTCTGTGGTTAAATAACTTTATGAAATATGCAGTATGAAAGTAAACCTCTGTTTTTGTTTTGTTTTGACAGAATTTTGGTTTCCATGCATAGCCTGCCAAAGAAAAATTGATCCCAATGTTTCCAAACGAATCTAGTTCAGATGAGATTTCCGCAACTGATGCCTTCATACAAAATTTCAAGGTAGGTTTACATTTGATTACCTACTAGTATCATGTAGTAGGGTACATGATAGAGGGGTTTCTTGCAATTTTATTTCTAGTTCAAGGCCGTGAATGACTTCTGATAGTTAAAATTGTAATAATGAATCTGTATACCATGATAGACTTGCATTTAAACATTTGTGTCCGTGTTTTGCTAAAATCTTGAAGGTTTCATTGTAACAAGATCTGCTATTGCCAGCGATTCTCTTCTTCTGGTGTAATGTGTTTATTTTCTGCTTTCCTTGGTTTATGATTTGAATTAGCTTAAAAGTTAACAAATGATCGACTTTTACTGTAGTGTGTTTGTTACACAGAATTCTGTAATGCATCATTGGATTTTAAAAGGCCAATGGATACATTTGATTAATGAAAATTGAAATTCTTAAGTTAGAACAGAACACGCGGATGGAAATGGATGTTCAGTACAGGCTGTTTTAACAGTATTGCATTATCCATCATATTTCATATTGAATTAAGCTTTGCAATGTAGAAGAAGCTGGACCTCAGTGATCTTAGTTGTTAATACATTACCACAACATAAAATATACATTCAGAGTAATATTTAGTACCACAATGAGTATCAACAAACTTTTTAGGTTGGCTGGCCCCTACCTGCTGTGCTAGGGATCCCGGGTTCGATTCCCGGCAGGGGGTAGGAATTTTTCTCCAGCCAGGATTATTCCTCATCCTTCCCTGAGTCTGGAAGTAAGAATAAAAGTGTGAACATATGTGTGAATCCAATGTATAAAAAAAAACCACTGTAAACGAGTAAAAACCAATAGGCAAGATCACTGATACGACCTCTGCAGTTAAAAGGTGGGATATAAATGGAACAATAAAAAAAGAAACTTTTTAGGTGAAAACACCAAAAGTTAATGCTGTGTTCTTGAAACTGAAAGAGTAATGCAAATATAGCTAGATCCAATTGCTAAGATATTAATGATTGGTATATAATGAAATGGAAAGAAAGGAGGGTGGGGGAGAAACAAATGAATGAATGTTTATAAAGTTATTGGTAGAGCATTTCAAAATATTGTTTACTGTGATTTTGAAATTAGTTTTGACACGTATAAACATGTTTTGCATGAATTAGAATCCAGATAAGAAATACCAATGTTACAAAGGTAATGCATTTTCTATAAGTCATCTATCCAAAAAGGAAAAAAAACATAAACCAAAACATCTACTAATGTGATCTGTATAGTCCCTGTATCAGTTGTAATGACATTCAATGGTAAATCAGTTTGCTGCAGAACAAAATACAGCTAAAAGCTTTAATACATTTAGTGCAGCCAAATGGCCATTTAGTTATTTACACCTTTAATTAGTTACACCTTATGTTTTGCATATTCACATAATTTTGTTTTTTTAGTTCTATATGGGAGTGTTCACATCTTTTGTTACCCATTGTAAACTTGCACTCATTTGGTTCATGGTATGCCATGTTCTTACTGATGAGGTGGTGGAACCCATGGACTGCCATTTTTGCTATCACATGTTGCATTTCAAAATTTTCTCTGGTCCATCTTTGAACTATTATGACCCCCATGCCATAGAATTCTGGTGGTGTGGCTTCTCTTTTCCCTTTTAGCAATGCCAGTAGTTGTCTCAGGTGTTACTTAGGCAAGGTCATGTTTGTCCTTAGGTCTTCATTGAGGAAGATCTCTCTTGCTAGAAGGTAAACAAGTCTCAATCTTGCAGTTTTTTGGAAACTGCAATTGCTCTCTTTATGTAGGGAGCTTTCACTCTTTCCAGTGTTTGTAAATTTTTCGTTGTCAGGTGCTCTCCAATTATCTACATGCCATATGTCAGTATTGGCATTATTTTTGTTTTGAATATTGCTGTTGCAATTTCCAGACTGAGAGATCTGATATATTTTATATTGTGCATCACTCTAACTGCTTGTTGCCTTTTCCTTTAAATGCTCTGTGTAGCATTTTGCACTGGTTTATACTGTTATGCCTAGGTTCTTGTAGTCTGGTACAATGTTCAATTTTCTTTTGTTTATAAGTATTTGTTTATAAAACCCAATAATTTTACAAATATTTGTTTATAAAACCCAATAATTTGGCTCTCGATAACATTCCGTTAAGTTGACTTTATCTTTTATCATTAAACTTGACTGTAATAATTTCTATAATCCACTTTGTGGTGTAAATAGTGCAGGTAAATATACATATACAACCTACTGCATTCTCCCTCATAAGGGCTCTGACTGCGTATCTTCAATATCTTGTAAGAACATAACTTGGCCAGCAGACTATTGTCAGTAAATTAAAAGCGTGCCGCTATAATGTGGATACAGAGCACAAATACTTATTTGGAAGCTTTGAATGCTTATTGTTTTACCCAGTACGTATGTGGTAGGCTAAACTTTTAGGTACATATGTCTGTTTCTCAGATTTCAGATTTACTGTGAGCATGCATTGTTTTTGTGCAAGTGAAAATGTCAGGCAAGAAGACATTAAATTGCTGCATTAAAGAGACCAGACAAATGGTAACATATTAATATGTAATACATTTTAGGATATTTTATTCGGATATTGTTTAGAAAAGCTTACGCAAGCACTTGGTCAGAATTTCGGCAGAGTCCCACTCGGCAGTGTGTACGAATGGTCACGAAAGTTGCCGAAGTTGTTGTGTTAATGCAGCGCTGCCAACAGCAGAATGTCCCTAGGAGTTTGTTGCCAATAGTAAGTTTGAATGTTTTTGCGGGAGTCGGCAGTATGCTGCTGACCTTCTTAGAAGCAACTAGTGCAATGGATCGCTTTATCAGTATATTAGATTTGGCGCCTCTGTGCTTTAATGAGGAGTCATGCATGCAGTTCCTGTACGACGAGGGCCTGCTGAGGACTCGAATGCTATGCAGGGAATGTGATGTGCCCTAGGGTGAAGCCTACAGTCCCCCATCTGTGCCATCCCAGCGCATGGGGCTCCGTAAATGGATTTTTTCTCCACTCGAAAATTAAAAAATAAATAAATAAAAATAAAAAAGAATGATAATAAAAATAATATAAATATAATACTATTAAATATAATATTATATATATAAATAATATATATATAATATTAAATAATAATACAATAAAATAATATAATATGTTGTTTTCTAGTGCCTTGCATCTGGCAATGAAGCCATTAGCATTATATTATAATATAAAATAAATAAAAAAGAACGATAAATAATAAATATAATATACATAATATATATAATAAATATAATAACATTAAATAATAAAATAATAATAAATATAAGTATCATATATAGTATTATATATAAATGTAATAATCATCATCATACGCGATAGCAGTATGTCTGTGGCGGCAACGACGCGAGTGAGTGCATTTGTGTTTAATGTGTTGGCAACGAAAACTAGTGTAGTGTAAAAAGCAATGTTGGCAGATGTGAAAATCGTCTGCTAGTCATGCAGTGAAATCTAGTGGGCGATTGTGAAACTACTGTCGGCGCATGCACAGTAAGTAAGTTCGGTCTGGCTGGCAAGTGGAAGGTTGTTGTTGTTTTCTAGTGCCTTGCATCTGGCAATGAAGCCATTAGCATTCGTGCTTTCCAATACTTTTGAACTGTAGCTTCTTCTGATCTTAATGCTTCAAGTGGTCTTCGTTCATTTCTGCTGGATCGTTACACAGGACACATATCGGTGAGGATGTGATACCTATTCTGTAGAGATGACTTGCTAAGCAGTCGTGCTTTGTCAATAGTCGGAAGGCTGCAACCGCTGTTTTCCTTGGTCTCTGGGGGATTATATCTGGGTTGGAAAGTAGTGTAATCCATTTTTTATCTTTGGCATTTGTTTCTATTTCTTGTAGGTATGAATGAGAAAATTTTTTAATGATCAACCGTTTTATTGAGGAATATGAGAGGCAAGTGGAAAGTGAGCTGTTCTAAACTTGAGCCATTTTATTCCTCCTTGTTTCCTATATTGTGCTAGAACATGCATTTATGTAACTTGTAGCATTATGTTATTAGTTGTGAATAACAGACCTCCTATTCCATAAAAGTAGATCTTTTGGTGACTTGACATCCTCTCATTCCACATTAGGTTGAATTATCGAGATTACACAGTATTGGTTTTATTGCATTAATAATTAGCATGCCTTAAATAAAAATAAGTATATCAAAAAGAAAGAAAAATAACTATTTTTATGAGTCAAGCCCTCAGATTATCAGATTTGTTAGACCCTACAAACATTTGATTCTTGACAACCTTCAACTTGAAACCATATACATCAAGTGAATAAAGCAATTGGCCAATTCTTGGAGCTGTTTCAGGGTATCCTACACATTCTTATCTTCCGTATTTCCATTGGGTATAACCTGTCCAGTTGTGAGTGTTAATTGAAGTGTTTGTCATTCATAAAATACATGATAGAAGCAGTTGTCTGCAAGTATCAGCTCTTTAGATTATGTCACACAAACTTTTTCCCGTATAAAATCTAAGTCCAAAATGTACTTTATTGTACATGCACTGAGGTCAGTAGCAGAAAACTTTCACTGCTGCCAACATTGCTCCTGTAATTACACCAACAGCTGCTGTACACTTAGTTTTGTTGCCAACACACTAAACCCCAATGCACTGTAGTTAATAGACATCTACTATAAACTGTTGCTATGATCTTCTGTTTAATAAATTGACGAAACTATTCTCTAAACTAATGTAATTTTTTATTTACACGTTTTAACTGATGCCCTAAACAACAGGGTAAACCTTTCGAATGTCCTCTATCAGCTCTTGAAAGGGATCGGCTAATCTATTTTTTTACGCCTTGCCATCACAGGTACTCTGCCAAATGCACATCAGTTTGATTTTTTCTGATGCTGCCCCTGGCTAGGTGATGCCAGAGAGATCGCCAATGCGGCTCAATATTGTTTATGTGGACATTTGTTACTGGATCGACGAAATGCACACTGGTTCACCGTTAAGTGTGCTGCAAAATCCCCAGCCATTAATCCATTGTATCTGCCCCAGCAATCAGTGTGGATTGTGCTGGCGAACTCCACATGCTCTTCAATTCAAAGAGGGTGGCACCATCTCTTCTATTATCTGGACATACTGTCATCTGCATACTGTCACGAGGTGGCCGCAATGGTATTTTCTCCTTCCAATTTTCAATTTGAACAATGTGACCGGCACCGCCTATTTTACCCCGGTTGAGGTACTTGTCCATTGAGGAGATGCACACCTCCCAGCAGTAGCTAAACCAGTGAGCTATTGTGGCTTATATTGCTGTCTCCAAGCGAACATTGTACTACAGTTTGCTCATACGATAACTTAATCACAAAACTGTATGTAAGGAGGAGCACTTGGGCAGGTGGTAGTCTTGAATTCTCGAACCAGGTACCTTCGGCCATGGGCTCCGAAAACTGCTCGGCATGACCTGTTCTACATGAAAAAATTTGAAACTTTCGATCCCATTTTGTAACAGGATGTAGGACAGCATCACACTCTCGACATAGCATCCGTGTTCTCAGCAGGCTTTATCATAGAGGAACTGCATGCACACTTCATTATTGCAAAAGGCGCGATATCAGTGAAGCTAATAAATCTTGTCATTGCTTTTGGACACAACTTCCACTTACTAAGTTTGTATTCCGACTGCCAGAGGCCTGGTAGGATACTCATTTTCAGATTTAACAGTAAACTGCTTCCTTTCTAATAAAGTTCACTGTACTTTAGATTTACCCACTTGCAATGGTCTGACAATGCGAATAGACAGAGAATTTAAGGATGTAAGAGTGCAGTGTGCCAGCAAAATTTGAAAAAGAAGCAGATCAGAACCAGTTGAGATAAATTACCAGAAACTGCAGCATTTTTTTTCCTGTTTAGCCTCATTCTGTTTGCTGTGTTGACTGTTTATGATATGCTTTGACAGATGTCAACATGAGACTGACAAACATGGCCATACAAATTCAAAGCATAGCCTAGGACTTGAGAGCCCTAAGCCACAAAGTGTAGCCAAGGGATTGCAGGCCGTAAGCTGCAAAACATAGCCAAGGTATCTTTTTATAAGAGGGGTCGAGCACTTGTGGCCGGTCAACTTCAAGCAATGGCAAAGCATAGCCAAAACATTAAGTGTAGCTAAATTGGCAGATTTCACCCATTTTCCACTTGCACAGTATCCTACACATGTGAATTTCTGCTGTCCTCATACCATTATTTTGCTATGAAAGAAAATCTATATAGGGAGGTTGAATTATAGAATTCTGAAGTGATGACATCTAATTCATATGCAATTCCTACTCTTTTTTTACCATTAGTATTTTGAGACAAATAGGAAACAAGCTCCAAAATGGCTAATCTGAAAAGAATTAATTAAATATTCGTCATCTTTTGTTTTCTGTATGTGCAACAGGTGTCTGGAAGTTTGGGTAGTTCTCTTCTTTCACCATAAATGTGCTCTTGTGTGTGTATATGCATTCAAGTCCCACTTTTTCTTGTGTACAAGTGTTTTATGTGAAATAAATGCCACTGCAATGAATGTCCCCTAATTTAAACTCCAAATTCTGCAGTCTCAATGGAATGGTACAGAGTGATCTTTTTGGGATGAAAAAAAATACACTAACATGAGAATTAATGACCACTTTGTGTATATGCAACTTGCAAATACATAGAATGATGAAAGTTCTGCTTCATCTATTTACTGATAGTTCCTAATAAATAGATTTAAGAAATGTATGAAAACCAAACATGCAAAGTTTTACACGAGGGGATTTGTGCTCCCATCCCAGTAAATGTGGAAGTTACAGTCGGCGAGAACTAACCTGGCACTTGACAGCTATGTGATTCACTCACCTGCGAACGAGGCTAGCCCTTATCTTGTCCAATCGTATTACAAACACATCGTGCAATGATTGGTCAATTGGACGAGAAAGGGCTAGCCTCGTTCTCAGGTAAGTGAATCAGTCAGTCAGTCTATTCAGATAGTCTCAATGTGTATATTCTGTGAAATGCAATACTCCCCCTGCTTACTATATGTATGTAGCAGGAAAAGAGTGTATGAGATAAAAACTACCCTAATTTTTTCTTGTTAATTCAAAATTCAATTTAGAACATAAGGCTAATTTATACTGTGTATGAATTAGCAGCTGAGGTGTAATTTGTTTGAGATAATGAATACTCGCAGATCACTGTGCATATGCGACATTCTTCACTAAACCATGTGGGGCACACCAATTTGTTCACCTCAAGGTGCAGTTGTTACTGACTGATTCAAATCATGTGTGTCTTTTACCCAGTGAGGAGTGTACCATCGTGTTTTAATATAATATTCATTATTATCTTCTTGTTGCAGATGTGCATAAAGCATGGCAAACCCTACACATATTTAGCTTGTTTTTAGTTTTTTCTCCATGTATTCCTTGGTCTGCCTTGTCTTCTACTACCTTGTGGGTCTTCATCTCACCGTAATGTATGCCCAATCACTTCCATTTCCTACGACACATCTCAATGTCAATGGGTGTTTGATAGGTTTTTCTCCACAGCTTCTATGTTTCACATCCATAGAACAGTACCAACATTATCTTGTTATTGCAGATGTGGTGCAAAAAGCATGGTAAACCCAACACATATTTAGCTTGTTTTTAGTTTTTCCTCCATGTATTCCTTGGTCTGCCTTGTCTTCTACTACCTTGTGGGTCCTCATCTCACCGTAATGTATGCCCAATCCACTTCCATTTCCTATGACGCATCTCAATGTCAATGGGTGTTTGATAGGTTTTTCTCCAGCTTCTATGTTTCACATCCATAGAACAGCACCGACTTGACTTTGTGTTGAACATGCACAGTTTGGTATAGATGTTAAGCTCCTTTGATTTCTGGATTGGTCTTAGCATTGCAAATGCTCCTTTTGCCTTATTTATTCTATTTCCTGTATCCTGTTTAGTTCCTCACTCAGTGGTGAACATACTTCCCAGGTATGGATGGATTGTTGAAATTGGAAACATGCATTAATGCTAAAAATATTATTACAAAGTATTTTGTGACGAAAGAGGGTTTTCAGCAGATAGTCTTAATCAAAATGCACTGAGATTGAGTATAACCTCTCCATCAATGGAAGTTCAGTAATGAACAGAATAGAAATACGAGGGGCATCTCAAAAGTAAGTTGCACTATTTTTTTAAAAAATTACAAAACTTTTAAATATTTTAAAAAGGGTATATTTTGAAAGCTACATTTAATACCTATTTTTCCACATAATTTCCTTGAACCTCAATACATTTTTGACACCATGGTTATAGTTTTTTTAACCCAATGTCAAACCACTCTCCCGCCAGACTGGATAGCTATCTTTCCACCTCTTGTTTCAGATCCTCGTTATTTACGAAGCACCTTCCCCCAAGATGTTGCTGCAGCTCCGGAAAAAGATGGTAATCACTCGGTGCAAGGTCAGGTGAATAAGGTGGATGACCGAAAACATCCCATCGAAACTGCTCAAACAGGGCAGCGTGCGGGCGAGCATTATCGTGGAACAGAAAAACTGTTTTGCTTAACTTTCCCCTTTTGTTTTGTATGACTCTTTTCTCAGCACCTCTCAATAGCGAGCAGCTGAGATCGTGGTCCCATGGGCAGCTAATTGATAATCCCTTCGAATCCCAAACTATCGTTGCCATGACCTTGCCAGCCGATGCAACAACTTTTGCCTTTTTTTTGGTATTGCCTCATCCTTTCGTTTCCATACCATACTCTGTCTTTTGGATTCGGGTGATGGATCCATGTTTCGTCCCCAGTCACTATTCTGTCAAATAAGCCATCTCCCTCATCCTCAAAAATTGCAATGCGGCATCAACTCTCTGTTCCTTGAGTGTTCTGAAAGCACGCGAGGGATCCATTTTGCACACACTTTCAATAGATACAGATCCTCGGAAACAATCCTGTGAAGTGATACATAGCTTATTTCAATATAAGGAGGAAGTTCAAACAAAACTGCATCAAGTGTAAGCCGCCGATTGGTGTTCACGACTGCTCGAACCTCGTCAACAATATCCGGAGTGCGGGAAGTGGAGGGTCGGCCACTTCGTTGCTCATCGTGTGATGTTGTCCTTTCAATGAACGTTTGGCGCCAACGAGAAACCATTTGTCTTGACATAACGTCTTTTCCACAAACACTGCACAACTCGCGATGAATTTCAGTTGCACATTTATTTTTTCCTGTTAAAAAAAACAGATTACAGTGCGAACTTTGTACTTGGCAGTAGGAACGAGTGGAATCTCCATTGTTACTGCCGTTTTAATATCCAAGCAATAAACTTAGGTACCTAGGAATTTTACAGTGCTGCTACTACATCCATACCTATATTCCCTGGGTCTTTAAAACTTTTCCCGCCTACCGCGCAGATTTAAAAAAATAGTGCAGCTTACTTTTGAGACGCCCCTTGTACAACACTTTCTGTGATAAAACCATTGGAATTACTCTATACAAACATCAGTCGAAAATAGTGCATGCAGCATTAGTTTTTATTTACTTGTATGTGAGGATGTCATATATATTAAAAATAAGCCATACGATGAAAGTAATAATGGCGGACATCCACTAACTTATAGGTCTGAGATTCAACCTATAGTGATCATCAGATAGTGTTGTAGATCGCTCTTGCAACTTGTTTCAGAGGCAAATGAACACCTTAGTGCTAACGAAACCAATAAGTACATTCTTGCAACCCAGCATCATTCTGTTGAGTGGTATATGATGAAAGGACATTGGCGGCCAATAACTGTATTGGTTAAATGTTTATACTGTGCATATTTTAAAGTAAAATGGGTGACCAGATATGGGCTTCCCATGTAATTTGTGAAACGTGCTTTGACACCTATGAAAAGTGGAGTCACGGGAAGGGTAAGTCTCTTCCATTCGGTATAGGGATGATTTGGTGTGAACCTCAGAACTACAGCATTGGCCGCTATTTTGGTATTGTAAAATGGCTGCATTTATAAGAAAAACACAGGATTGTGCACCTGAATTTAAAGTTGGCGATGAGAACCATTCCTCATGTACCAGAAATTCCAATGTCTTCACCTCTTAGCAGTTAACCTGATTCTGGAGCTTCCTCAGATTCTATTGATGAGCAAGTTGATATGAAGTTTTCATCAGCATCAGCAACAGAAACAGTTAAGTTCAGAACTGTTTAACCAATCTGACTTTGGTCACCCGAAGAAAACGAGTGAACTGCTGTGAAAAGAAAATCTTGCCCCTGGAACTACCTTATCTTGGTGCAGACATAGAGATACAGAATTTAGGAAGTGTATTAAGAAGGAAGGTGTTCTGACCAATGGCTATGGCATTCCAGGACTGATAGAACTAGGTAGTGATTACCAGTTGGAAGATGGAGACACTGTGGATTCCTCTAAAAGGAGCTTAAGGGCTCATGACATAAACATTCTAGCTTTGACACCTGTGGGACATTCCATTTCACTGAGGGGAAAATTATATCACAATACAAACTGTCTTGGACTAAATCAAATATGAGCATAAGCAGCTTGTGTGTAGTTACTTGAAGGTGTGTACTATTTATTCTGTTAGGATAACAAGCAGGCCACACTAAATTCCCTCATCATTTATGAAAATGGGACAGCAAAGCTAGGGACAGGTACTGGTCCACATTTATTTGGCCCAAGAGACATGTGTCAACACCAGGGGTAAAACATGTTATATATGCTGCCTTAGTTGATCCAAAGAAAGTTACTTTCCCATCACTAGGGCTAGGAAGTTCATGCATTTACATGTTTTTTCATAGGGGTTAAAAATGTATGCTTTTACATTATGTGCACAAATTATGGAATTTTCAGTTATTTGGACGTGATTTTATGGTGCATATAACTGCATATTTTCTTGATTTTTTATACATGCATAATATTTCAATATTATAGCCCCTATACTGCAGATTTTAATGGTTTTTATGGTTTTTTATTATTTTTTCCATCTGTATAACATTTTTCATATTGGTAGTATTGCACATGATGATACAGCTCGCGAGGTGGCGAGAACTAATGTTGAGTCATGTTGTCATGAAGTGAATCCCCTGTTTACATCCTTTCATTATATGTATGTGCGTGGTACGGGTTTTATTAAAAGATAGTCAACACATATCAGCGTGAATATAGCAGCAGGAATAATGTTTTTACTGAAAGATGGGAAGTTTGATTGATATCTGACGCTACTCTTATCTACAGGGTCGATGGATACAGAATGGAATGCACAAATCAACGTTCCTTTATCACAACATATTTATTCGTTGATTTACATTTCTATCGCTATATTAATTAGTTAACAACTTTCAAAATTCGATAGAATCTACACTGGTTAAAAGTTTGGGTGTAAATTACATGTTCACACGCTATCAGAAAATATACATCCTTTCACCTTGAGCTCACAGACGCTAATGATAAAAGAGTCCCTAGCGTCTCTATGACGCAACACCGCCATTTTTATGTATTCATCCGCGTAACAGTTCTCATTGGTTGAACTCAAAGTGACGAGAAAACATTTGCTATCTTGAATATTAAAAAAAAGAAGTCCCTGATACACCCAAATTAAAAGAATTAGAAATTTAACACACTCTTACAAAAGTATTTACATGAACAATTTTCTATTGATCAATATTCTGTCTCATATGCCCCTTGTTTTGTTTTTCAAGTTGTCACCTTATTTACAATCTTGAAACACAATACAATACTTCTCCCTACTCCTATGATTCAATCACTTTGTACAATATTTTTTTTTTTTTCAGTCTTCTTCACTGTTTGTCTTTGTCCTTTGTTTTGACATAATACAACATGTCTATAAGTTTCACGTATTCGGTTACTACACAATGCATTCGGTTATTATACAATACATATCCAGTTATTGCACAACACATTTAGTTATTACACAATATGTCCAATTATTATACAATATATATTCAGTCATTGTACAATATACCCAGTTATCATATCACATATGTTGTTATACAATACACCTTCAGTCATTATACAATACATATTCAGTAATTGTACAACACATTTAATTACTACACAACATGTCCAATTATTACACAATACATATTCAGTTATTGTACAATATATCCTGCTATCATACCACATATGTTCTGTTATTATGCAATACATATTCAGTTATTACACAATACACATTCAGTTTTGGCATAAAGCATTTAGTTATTACTCAACATATTCAGTTATTGTACAATATATCCAGTTATCATACAATACATATTCAGTTATTGTACATTTGACATTGACACAAATATAATTTAAGTGTTTCATGTGGTTTTTGACTTGTATTCATTGCTATGAGGAGAGAAAAACAGGATACAAATTTTGAGCTAATGATTATGATCATATTTATGGCAATATTTTATTCAGTTCTTTGCCTTCTTTGTCTTATAAGCTTATTATGTATAGGCAGGTTGTTGAGTCGGTTCTTAAACTCTGATGTTACTTATGATACTAATTTTCTTGATTGGGTTATTATTCATTGTTGTTTGGTTCAACATTTCTTCGAGCTTAGCATTGGCTATATTCATCTTAATTCATGGGCATTGTTCTTCTGGTTATGGTTTTCCTCATTTCACTAATTGTCATTTCTTTGTCTCTTATTTCTATAAGAGAAAACTTCTATACTTACAATTATTCTGTAATTGTATTATTTTTCCTCTCAATTTACCCTCGACATCTTTGTGTCGAAATATTATATCTTTTTCATCATAATTGATTCATTTTTATTTTTGTCCCTGACATCCTTATGTCAAAAACATATTATCTTCCGTCGCTATGATTCATTTATTTAATGACAATCAGTGTCCTCATCTGTCTTTGTTGACAATGCTCTTTGTGGTCGATATAGCCAATGACTATGTTGATTTTCTTCCTTGTTGTAATTCCTAATCTGAACATAATTTTCTATAAGTAACCCATTAAAAATTGTTATCTTCTTTCATCTCTACTACTCCTGCCTTACACATTCGTTGGCAAAGACTATTTGGTCCTTTCTTTGTATGGCTTCAATTTATTTTTATGGTATCTTCCTACCAACTTGCCATTTGTATTCTGTAGCTCATACGTGTGGTCACCCAGCTGTTTTGTTATGACCAGTGGTTCCATCTTTCTCTTCATGTAGCCATCATGATGTCGATGTCAATTGTAAGTTGCTGAGATTTTGTTGTTTGTCATTCACTCGGTTGGGACGAACTTAGTTGTTGTGATTTCCCTGAGTGTTGGTGGTGGTTGTTGTTTCTGTATTCTGTGCAGCATCTGCCCTATTTGGCACATTTTCATCTACTTCCTGCTGTCTTATGTTGTCAGTGTACCATTGTTCTCTGCCCCTTTGGCGTGAACCTCTGTCATATGACGGTCTGTGGTTGTTCAAGTGTTCCCTACTGAATCGTATGTGATTCACTTGATGGGCATGGTCTCCTGGTCTTCCACGATCATATGTATACGTTCTATATCTCGATTCACCATTCGGTATTGTGTCGTGGTACCGCTGTCTTGTGTTCTCCATCCTCTCGCCATGATTATGTGGTTGTGGGAAATGTGGTTGAGTGATTTAATATCTTCAGATAATGGGGTACTGTTTTGTGGAGCGTGTGAGTAAAATGTAGGAAGTGAGAAAAGATTTCAAACAGTTCAGCACATAAACCAGCAAAGCATAAGGAGAATTTAATCAGAAAATTTGCAAAGAATCTGTTCAAAAACAGCTAGTAGAGTCATAAAGCTACGTAGGCTTTCATGGCCGGCGTCTAAATTGTAGAATGAAGTATCTTCCGGACTGTTAAGCCGTGGTCTGCTGGAGATCTGTCTTCCAGACATTTCGTTTACAACAAAGTTAACAACTTTAATAAGAAGGAAGAGGCCTTAAGATTAAACAGCAACTGGCATCCGGTCATAGAAAATAAAGAGCATCATAAGAAGCAGGAAAGCAAGGTAAGCCAATCAAAAGAGACCAGCAGCATAAGAGAGATAGAACCCCCTCCACCAGCCACCACGCCTCTGCGTGCCCCGGACCAATCAGCGCATGTTGTGCATGGTATAAATGGAGTGCCACAGACAGTCGACGCATCAGTCACAGTGATACCTTCTATGAGGAGACTTTGACAATGCCACTGAGGATGTTTACCGCAATTGTAAACGAAACGTCTGGAAGACAGATCTCCAGCAGACCACGGCATAACAGCCCGGAAGATACTTCATTCTACAAGCTAGTAGAGTGTTTAGGAAGTAGGGTTACTGAATTTTCCTATGACTTGTGCCATGCATTTTTAGCTGCTGATATTCCCTTCTTCAAAATTAATAGTCCGACATTTAAAAACCTATATCAACCTTCTTGTCAAGTACACTTGACAACATGTACCTGAAGAAAGTACACTGTTTGTATGCTTATCTGTTGATGAAATCCTGATTTTGAGCGCCATTCCATTGCGAATATAATCGTGGGTGCTTTAAATAATGAACAAAAGAGTACACCTTATATTCTTAATGGGTGCGAATTGTCGGCCATTGACAATGTAACTGTGACCCAGTTTGTGATGGGCTCTTTGAAATTACTATGGGCGTGTGGAATCAAATATGACCGGTTACTTTTATTTGTTACTGATACAGGTCCTTGTATGGTAAAATCAGGACAAACTCCGAAAGGTATTTTTCCTAACTAAATTCACATAACTTGTTTGGCACACACTCTTCATCGCATTTCTGAGACAATACGTGATTCTTTCCTATAGGTAGAGTTGTGTCCAGTACAAAGATAATTTTTGTTAAATCTCTTAAAAGAATTAAGTTGTTTAGATCAACAGCACCTAATATCCGACGTCCTCCTGCACCAGTGTTAACTCGATGGGGAACATGGGTCGATGTAGTTTTATATTTTGCTGATCACATAGAAATAGTCGAAGAGGTTGTTAATTCATTGGACTCGAATGATACTTTAATAGAACCTGTGGAAAATATTCTGTCAGGCACTGGATTAAAAGAGGATCTTAGTTTCATATCTGCCCATTTTTCTTTCTTACCAACAGCCATAATGACATTGGAAGCTGTAGTATCTCCTTTGCATGAATCACTTACTGTCTTTGAAAAAGATCGGTTCCTGGTAGCATAGGACAAAAAGTGAAAGAGAGAGTAAATTATGTAATTTCAAAAAATTCTGGTTATAAACAGATGTGCGATATTCGAGACATCCTCAATAGGAAACCATCTGTAATACCAAGAGACTTGAATCTCTCTGTGAAGCAGTTAACATCATTTAAATATGCCCCAATAACACATTGTAATTTGGAGTTTTTCACGTTACAAAAGCGTTTTGTGAGACAACAGACATTGTCTTACAGTTGAAAATTTGTGCAAAATGGTTGTGAACTGTAATTTAGCAGTTAATACTAGCAGCGGGACCACTTCTGCTTCAACCTCTAAGGAATAAGGTAACTTTATTTATTATTTATACTAACTCGTCTTGTCTACCGCAAAGGGACATTGTTTTAATTTTATAGTGCATATTTCTTGGCATATTTTCAAGCTTTTAAGAGCATATTGGCATGTATATTTCAGTGTTTTTTAGGGCATGAACTTCCCGAACGCTACCCATCACTGTACACCAAACTGGGAATTGTGAAGCAGTTTAAGGCCTTGGATAGAAGTAGCTCTGTTTTCAGTATGTTGCAAGTGAGGTTCTACGTGTATCAGTTAAAAAGGTTAAGGATGGCATTTTGCTGGGCCACAAATAAAGCTGCCTAAAGATAGAAGCTTTGAACAGATGAGTGCTGTGAAGCTTGCTGCATGGATTTCAACAAGAGACAGATGTCATGCGGAAGGAGTGAACTGTATGAAATAGTAGTGAAACCGATGTTGAACTACATGAAATAGTAGGGGTATAGAATGAGCCTGAAACTGCACTTCATTCGTTCTGATCTTGATCACCATGGGGCTGTTAGTCAAGAAATGGAAGACAGGTTTTGCCAAAATATCAAGAAGGTGAGATGTACCAATGATGGCCGAGTACTGTTGGCGTTTGAAAAGAGGTGTCAAACTTGCAGCAGTCAGACACTGGGCAGCCAAGTGGTCGTTCACAGGGGTGATTTAGGACTGTTCGCAATGAAGGTGGCTAAACTTTTCCTGTAATATCTTTTGGTGTTGTTTTACATATACATTGCCTTCTATGTGAATTCTTTGCTCTCATTTAGTTGTTAGAGCACAGAAATCACTAGTGTGAACTAAGATTCTGGTTCGACCATTGGTATTTGTGTTTAAATGAAACATGTTTATTTGATACCCTCACACAAAAAATAGTCTACTAGATATGTGGTGGACTGTTTGCAAAATAGTACAATTTTTTCTTTAATATTTCCAAGGTTATCTTCAATTGTTCAGTGCTTTTTATTCTTGTATCTCTTATTTTGGCGTACTTATTGTGAGAAAGCAGGACATGCTACATAGAAAGGAGTAACATATTCGTGTTCAGCAACCCAAAATTAGTCAAGATCACCTCTCACATCACTTGCCACAAGCAAAAGGTTTCAAAGTGCAGATTAAAGTATTTAACTTTCATGAAAAATTAAATGTATCATTTTGGATGACTTGCATGACTGGTAAACTGGAATCTTATGGGAAAATGTATTTTAGGGTATAAACTACATTTTTCTGGCGGAATATTGCACTTCCAAAGCATTCCTTGTGATTGGTTTGAATTTTCCAGTAATTATATTTTTGCCAAATGGAAAGTTGTTTTCCCCCCCCTCCCTGCTTATCCAAAGATGAAGGAATTTCATAGCCATCGTATAGCAACCAACCCTTAAAGGTTTAACCATCATTTAAGCCTACTGTATTCTCCTATTCATATTGTACGTGCAAGAAAAGGTGTAATAAAACTATATCTGTGTGTTTATTTTGATTAAAGTGAAGTAAAAGAAAAATAAGCTTTATTAACTCTTTCACTGCTGAGAGATTTTGCTACATATGCTGTTCTTTCTCTAATTTCTAAAGCGATTCGGATAGGCATGATGGTTAAGGCATTCTTATATATTTAAACGAGCAATTCTTGTATAGAAATATATTCCATGCAACTTGGAAATGACTAATGATTTCAATCAAATTTTGTACTCAGACAGGGTTTTGCTTATTATGTTTATCTATATAGGTGTCATTCCTGAAAAAATGCAATTTTACACAAGTCACAACTACTCTAAACCTTATTTTGGCCATAATTTCTCTGTTAATGAGCCAATTTCAACAAACAGGCCAGGATATTGAAGGTCTCGTCGAGAGCTTTCAGAAAACCTAAAGAAAATTGACTTAGATACCTTAGTCTGTGCGTGACAGTCACAATTAGTCAAAACCGTATATTGCCCACAATTTCTCAATGGTCAAATTTTAACAAACAAGCCAGGATATTAAAGGTCTCATCATGGAAATGGCTCCAACAATTAGGATGAAATTTTATATTTAGTTAACAGGTTGCTTTTCAAGTTTATCTGAATAAGTATCTTCTCCCAAAAAAGAAACATGATTAAAAAAAGGAAAAGAAAAGAAAATCCGAGTGTAGCTCGGTCATTCAGGTACTACGCAATGAACTGGCCATTCATTCAAAGCCAAACTTTGAAAGTTCGAATTCCAGCAACTGAAGTCAAATGTGCCTATGGTAAAAAGAAAGAGGAGGGCCCAAGTAAAATAATCAGTGTAATGGTACGCTTGGAAGCTGACAGGGTTACATTTGACTGCAGTTGCATGGATTTTGCTGTTTTCCCTTTGTCAGCGAAAGCCCATACATGGGCGACCTGTCTGGACCCTGACAAGCGAAAACCCATATATGGGTTTGGAGTCATGGAGCTATTGTGATCGGCTCCTCTCGCTCAAATAATTCATATATACTGCCAATAGATGGCAGGAAAGGTTCTTTCAGATGTTTATGGTCAGTTCATCACCGATTTTCCATATTTAATAATTTCTGTCGTAGTTTTCAGTAGTGTAGAAATAAACAGTGTGGTGATTGCATGCAGTAAGCGAGAGTTTTTTTCGTTTTTTGATAGAATGGTGGGAAAGAAAGGGTTGACGGAGCAAGAAATTGTAGAATTGTTGAGCAAAAGTGATAGTGAGTTATCGAATTTTGTGCTCAATGATGAGTGATATATGGGAGAATTCGTGTGTAAGTGCAAGTGAGAGCGAGAGTGACATAAGTGATGCTGCAGACAGCTATACACCTAGCTGGGTAGAGGTGAGTAATTTTGACCCTGGCCCTACATCTAGAATCCCAGTGCACAATATCCCACAATATTCGGCAGGGACCAATACTTCCTTCTCATTTTAATGAGAATACGCTTCCTGCAGAATTTTTCGGCCTGTTTTTTTATGACGAAATTATGGAAATAATTACTGAGGAGACATGTATTCAGGGAAACATAAAAAAAAGAACAGGCAACACCACCAACGAAAAAAGCCAGGATTGCTTCTTGGAATCCCCCAGAAATTGCCGATATAAAAGCACTGAGATAGTAGTATCTCAATAGTATTGAGATAAACAAGTCACTATGAAAATCATATGCACATTTTAGATACCCTGCCCTAGCTAAGTGTAACTGTACATTTCTATCAAAACTTTTATAATTTGTTATCATTACCGTTATTATTACAAATGGAAGTATTAAATATCATAGTGACACTATTTAGTTCCTGAAGCACTCTGGTTTATTTGTGAATACCTATTTGTACGAACTACGCTGTAGAAAATGGAGAAGTGCTAATTATGCCGTTTTTGTAACAATATTTTTACGCGGATTAACAAAACGTTGCTTCTGGAGGACAATTATGATTCAGTTCAACAAAAAGCAAGTTATACTATTTGTTTTAGTACATTTGAGCATTTTTATATAGTTAACTGTATTTAATAGAGTTTCATACTTTAGCAAAATTGCCTTCCACTCAGAGCCATAAAACACGTCCGCTCGGGAAGGTTTAATATTTTTACATTAGGAAACAGCTGCAAATACTTGAATTCAATTTGAGTTAGCATAACAAGAAAGTGGAAAATATCTCAACAGTGAAAGGAGTAAATACCCTGTCATTGTGTGACGGTAGATGCTGTGAAAGGGTTAAGAATAGTTTGTAGAAGAATGGGTGGAGAAAGTTGAGTGAATATAGCATCAAATTTTTTGAAGAGTGTGTGTGCAAGAAGTAGAGAGGGGAAAGAAGTGCCAAAAGAAATAGTTGGTTAAATACCAAACTTGGTGTTGAAGCTCTCCAATTTTCAAGGATGCAGCACATCAAGAAAATGCTCCCACCTAACCCTTAAGCTGTTGTATTCCTGTATTTGCATTGTCTTACAAGGAAATATGTTATAAAAGCATTTTGCAAATGGCTGTCTTAACACAAAATAGATACGAGAATAGAGGTTTGTAAATATAGTTTATGCAGGAGTTAGAGAAAGTCATGTAGGGGGGAGGGTGTTGCATTCCATCCACAAATTCTATGTTGAGAATAGAATTGACCCAGAAACAAAAAGTCGGTTAAAAACCAAATTTTGATGTTCAGCCTCTTCCAAGGATGTGCTACAAGGAGTTCCAAGAAAATTTTCTTAACCCCAAACTACCTTTCACACGGAACATTTTTTGAAAATATTGATTTTCTAAATGATTTACATATGTGGTAAACCGTAAGAGATAGAGAAAATAAAAAAAAATTAGATCTTTTTAATGCACATAATTTATGTCAAATACAAATTCTGTGACCATTTCAGAGATGTACCTTGTTATTGTTTTGCATTTCAAAATACATGGTGTTTATAAAGTTACTTGTCATTTCGTTAAGACTATATAATTTTTTGTTGTTGCAAATCTAAAGCAATGTACATAATAGAAGAATACCTGTTGTTTCTTACCAACTGTGTGGTACAACATATAAGCGCAGGGCAACTTCACAAACCAGCTTATACCAGATATGCCATTATATTACATTACTGAACAAATCCAGGTAGTGGATTAGTATTACTGATGAACAGCAAACTGGGATACTGGCTGTAGCTGATGTAACTACAAAGAATTCAGGAAGCGATAACACACAGCCCTTCAGTATCAACCAGAAGAGTAAACAGGGAACTTGGTATCACACACTACATTGTGTGAAACACACTGCAGTTTGAATTGCACAAACATGCCTACCACATTCAAATTGTTTGTAAACTTGAAGATGAAGACCATGCCGCCAGACATGCTAATGGATACTGTTAGAAATGATTCTGGGCTCCCTGTTCAGATTTTTATACTTTTTTGCATAGGGGCTTTCTCAAGTCTAAGGTGTACCAAGTGATACTCGATGGTCATGAACAAATTGAAAAAACCACATTTTTGCTGCTGCGAGACATGCCAGATATGTTAGCAAGGGCATTTTGGGCTACAGAGAAATTATGGAATCTATGCTTAGATTTGCGGGGTCGTGTTGAAATGTATTCAAAAGGTCTAGATGTACGTTCATTTTGATTAAGTAGAAAATGGTGACTTTATAAAGATCCTGTACTCAATACTTTTCTTAAATCGAAAGTTATTCCCCCCTCTTGTTCATTCTGAGGGATTTCAATTTCAAAACCATTATATAGTGACCAGCTCTTAGAAGATTTGACTTGCACAAAGCCTACTATGTTCCCTATTTCCATTGTACTTACAAGAAAATATGCAATAAGGGAATTTCAGAATTTCTGCAAATGTTTCTATTAGCAAGAAGTAGACAGAAGAAAAATTGTTTGTAAAAATGACTTGTACAAGAGAGGGAAGATTGTTTTAATACTCGACAAATGGCTGAAGAGATGGCATAACCTATGTGTTGTAAGGCATTAACACTGGAAAGATTTTTGAAAATTATGTGAAATGGAAAATAATGATATTCTAAAAAATAGTGTTCAGAGTATTCATACAAAGTGAAGTTATCAACATTATTTTGGTGAAATCTGGCCACCAGCTTGCACATAGGAAGATGAGAAAGAAATTGCCTTATGTGAACTGACCTATGCCATTAGGCATAAAGATGTGCCTACTGACAGCTTAACCAGTGAAACGTAAAGAAAGGTGTGGGTGGGAGCAGCATATAATATAATTATCAACTGACTGTTACAGCTTGTTTAGCATAGCCTCAGATCATATTAGTAACATCAGAATGCTATTGTGTGCAAATTTCTGTTTAGCATCATTAGCAAGATAGTGGAACATCACATTTTATGTAGCATTACTATATCTTCAGTGTCATGTTTACAACAGCTTTAGGCTTGAATGCTTTATGCAAACTGAAGTCAATAAGACCACATTAATTTCAACAAATTTCTCCAAGATTACATTCTTCATCGAAGATATCAAAATGTGGAAGCAAATACAAATATGAAATTAAAAATATAAGCTAGGATTAGATCTGTATTTTTATCATAAAATTGCAAGCTGTATAAATTACATGTAGGAGAGTATGACAATGCTTTACTTACTTTTAAAAATGGAATTATGAAGAACGTTAACAAGTCCTTTGATCACATCAGCTTCCTTGTTTAGTAACAATTCTAATTTATTATGTAGTTAAAGGTTGCTGCTACTAGCTAGTAAATTGAAGCAGTAGATTTAAATCTAACAAAGCCTTAAATAAATTGAATTTTGACATTTACAGAAAATCAATTCAAATTGATCGCATGACAAATAAGTATTTATTCTTTTTCATATACATTTGCTGTGTTGGATAGTGTAATTTACAAATTGATACATACTCATCTGTATAGATGAATTTAATATGAGCACAAATTATTTGAATTCACCATAAACCAACTGTGATGTATTTCCCGCCTTATGGTGCTTTCTGGTTACCTTTGGTGATAGTTTTTTCAGTTGACTTAATTGCACTTAAAAAATCAAAGAGGATTATACATTAAAAGCTTATACTTGCCATCCTGACAAAGCAACTAGACATATTGACCTTGGTTGTCGAGCGCTGCAATCGCTTATCTTGTTTACTAGTAACTCGGTGTACAGTCAGTAATGCAATACTAATGATCTCTCATGCCTGCCAATATGAGACATTGCTGCCCTGAAGATATGATTGCATCGGAACAGAGTGTACATACACTATCTTGCTGTGTATGTATGATAAGCTCGCGTGAACAACTCTGCAGTTCCACATTCTTTCTGATACGCTTCATAGGTTTGTTACCTAGTACGTAAGAGGAATATTTTTAAAGTAAGATCCATTTTGTGATAAAGTACAAACTACTAGATATTTTTGGAAAGTTTATTTTGATTCAGTTCTTCAAACGTTACTCTAATTTCTACCAGTTATCAACAGTAGCCAATAATTTCTATTACTTTAGCGTACATTAAGACACATACCTTGACACATTCTGCTGCCGGTACATATAACTACAGTATATGTAGCGCTTTCTGGAACTGAATTTTTGTGTTTTGAAAATTATCCATGATAATTCCTTAGGAGATTTGTGGTGCACGTAGCAGCTTCAATTCCCCCAGAAACCAACAATAGCAGTAACACATCTTTTTCTGGCATAACTTCCAGTAGCAGAAAAATGCATGTCAGAAATAGTACTCCAGTAGATTGGTAGTTAACTTCCACAAGGAGCCACTGCGTAAATTTGTTACCCTTTAATTATTGTAATTTAAATTATGAAAACTGCAGAAAGAAAACTTAAAATATAGAGACTGGAATAAAAATCAGCTACCTAAAATATTTAGTAGTTCTTAATTGTATTATATAACCTACTTCAAAAACATACCCAAAAGGTTTGAAAGAAATTTTCACAATGTTAGCTGCTCAAAATCAATATACTACAATTTATTAGGATACAGTCATTGAAAGGTGGTTTCAACTTACTCTCTTAAGGTTCACACCCCTGTTTATTATGCAGAACATGAGCAAGAGCTCACATCAATTGCCTGTTGACTATTTGCTCATGTGGTAATTGCATCCTCTTGTCTGTCAATTGACTACAGGGAAATATCGTGAAACACATCTCGCAGCCATAAGGAAATGTCAGGACTTCAATCTCGGTGAATTTTTCATTGTCATAACAGTAGGAAATGTTAAATACATCTTGTATGGCAAATTACTGACACCTTTGTGCATGTAGAATGCACATATTCCAAATCCTATTATTTGCAAAAAGTGGAAATGTTGGGAGTTTGTATGTAAGCACCTCATGTATAATTGAAATGTTTTGACTTAGTGCATTTTGATCCAATTATGCTGAAAATACTATCATAGATATTAAAGGAAAAAATGGTAAAATCATGTTTATTAGTATTTTAATAAACATTTCAATTCCACCTACACAAGTAGTTTTACGGTTATCTTTGTGCATTTTTTTTTTTTTTTTTTTTGAAACAAAATAAGTGGGTCTTTGAATCTCATTTGTCACTTTTTGTGCGAACACTTGTTGCAGAAAAAGTTTTTTCCTTCAACAAACAAAGCTGTATTTCTGTAACTATTTAAACAGTGCCCATTTAGTTGTCGAAATAACCACATTTTTGTTATTCTGTTTTTGCTACAGAATGCACACACTTCAAATAAAACTGAAGCTCAGCATCACATCCTCTTTCACACCTCTTCTGTAAGAGCGCATCAACATTCTTCTTCTTTGCTCTATTGAATTTGCTTTGGAATGTTAAAGCCTGGACATATGGTATATTGAACATAACTCCCTGTTTCTGTGGAGATCTGAATGGATTAGAGAATGGCAAAATGTACAGTAGGTTTGGATCTATATGCTGTATCTCAAGGTCAATGAAAGAAAAAGAACATACTTTCTTTTTTTTAACTAGCATTAAGGCGAATTATATTGTGCGGAATATGTTGGCAGCCAGCATGTAGAAAGAGAAAGCAGTACTCACGCTCTTGCTCGCACGCATGGTGTGACGAACCTCTCTTGCTAACTAGGCAGTACTGAGTGAGAGGTGTCACAGTGAAAGAGATTTGACAAGAACAATTTTGGCCGGAAAAGCTATTCCCTTAATGAGGGTTCTTCATTGTACTCAAGGGAGTGGACTCAGGTCATTTACATCCAATATCGCCATCTTTCTGCCAACTTATTCCACATGGACTCTGGTCTTAGTATCCTTTACGGGCATTCCATTGCATCTATGCAGAATAATACAATACATATTTTAAATGACATGACACAAGCAATTTCCTCATCTTTACTTATTTGCTTTTTGTTTCCTATATTTTCAGTCCTTTTCTGATATCACTAATGTTGTCTGCAACAATTTATTTCCTTTTCAATGCAGTGTAATTTTGAAACAAATTTTCTATTAGTGCTTTCTTAACATAACTCTCTGACCTTCAAGTATGCAGATTGGTTTTCATTGAGCATGAAATAATACTGCTAAGAACACCCAAGTAAGTGATACCCAACATTGTTTGGCAGCAACTCGTGCATTTCTAGTTTTACAGATTGCACACAGTTGTCAAAGGCATGTATGCACATAGCACTGCATAAGCATTTCTTTGCTTTTATAAGATGTTGCATTTTGTCCCTTGATCTCTGAACTAAATGCTGTGTCTTGAAGAAAATGCCATTAAATGTACCAATAAATACAAAACAAAGCTAACCCCAATAAGTATATGATGATGCCAAATGGTTCCATTGGCCTGAAAAGGGTCAACACTAATCTTATGGTTTGTGCTGCACATGATTAAAATCAACTGAGTGTGTATGGTCAGCAGGGTTCTCATTCAGAACATTTTAGTTCAGCACATATTGCTAGATGATTGACTATATTCAGGCTCTGATATCTAGAAAAGCTATTTTATTTTGACCCCAGATGGGAACACATAGGATTAAATATGGTACAGAAGAGTAGAACTTAGCTGCTAAATTCAACCTCAAATATTCTATAATCTTTGTCTTGCCACAGGCCATCTAGACCCTGCAGTTCCGCACTCTTTGCTAGAGAGCTCTCCCATCACTGAACAGAGAAGCATCTCTGCCATGATCCAAACCTGATTATAAGAAAAAATATTTTCCGGGCTGTTTTGTCATAGTGCGCTGGAGATTGGTCTACTGCTGTGGTAGACATCCTCAGTGGCACTGTCGAAGTCTCCTTGGAGAAGGTATTGCCGCAGCTGATCCGAATTGCCTGTGTTACTCTATTTATACTGTGTGTGTGTGTTGTTCACTGATTTGGCAAGAGCTTGGTGACGTTAAGAAGCAGGAAAACAGAGCAAGCCAATCACAAGAGAACAGCAGCACAACATAGATTGAACCCTGCCCACCATCCAGCATGTCCTTATCCACCCCTGGCCAGTCAGTGAACAACACACACAGTGTAAATAGAGGCTCTGGCAGTACATTCTCCAAGGAGACTTTGACAGCACCACTGAGGATGTGTACTGCAGCTGTAGACGAAATGTCTGGAACACCAATGTCCAGCAAACCACGGCAAGAACAGCTCAGAAGATATTTCATCTTATAATTTTGAGCTGGCTGTGAAAGCCTACGTATTCTAACAAACCTCCTTTCTTGCCGTGCAGTACCATTGCAACCTATTGACCTGTAATTTTTCTTTTGATTAAATGAGCCGGGGGGAATGACCCATCTTGGATGTGCTTCTGCCCAAGAATACTAGGCATAATAGACATCAAAATGTTCTTAATTCTACTCATTGTACATTTTTTTTACTCTGATTACTACATATAGTACCTAAGTGATATTAGTGATCTTACAATGAAAATATAAAATATATGGTGTGTTTTTACCATTTCTCAGAAAATAACTAAAACATGGAGTGGTTAAATATGCACTGCATTTGTTTTAGGAGGATGGTTTAGAATCTAATGATGTGCCAGAACGGTTAGCAGAGTCGCAATCCATCGGCTTTGTGTGTAGCAACGAAGTCACAAGTGCAGCCACTTGCCTGACTGCACAACTCAGTTCCACATTACCTACCGACCAAGTGCCTGTTTTGAAAGTAAGTTGACAGTAACATTTGCATGGACGTAGCTCAAAATGTGTTTTCTAGATGTTGAATTTTCAGGTCCTTAACCAGCTTTCAGATACTTTAAATTATCAAAATAGCCACTAATGAGACAGTTTAGGCAACTTGAAATGGTTTTTTCACAGCATAAACATTTCAGTTTATGCATCTGAAATGTCTACATTCTAAAGTGATCTTGCTAAAGATGCAATTAATTAGTGACAACAAAAAAGTATACAGTAATAAAAACCAAAGTTTCAAAATTATGGGTAGAAAAACTTTTAAGTGTTTAATTGTGAACTTTAATGGTTTTTAATATATAATATGAATATAGTATGAAAGGAAATGTTTGTGGTAGATAAATGATTAATCTTCACTAAAGAACAATAAGATATATCTACAGAGCCTTTGTTTGGATATCTGGCAAGTCTAACGAGAATTAGCATTCCTCATGCAAATTATAACTGCAGTAACCTCATACCTCCATCATAGAGTTGTTGGAAAGGACGTCTATGTGCTGCCACACATCTTTTAAGAAAGTTTGCATTATCACTCATTAATTCTTCATGACCATGTAAATAAAATTGTACTTCATCCATAAAAAATTAAACGCAGGCCAATAGAGCTTTCATTAAAATTATCCAACACCGAAACACTACTCATGTTATTGTGTGGTAGCAATTGGTGAACTACAGTTGTCCTATAGGGTTTAATTTTAAAAATTAGTGGCATTCCAAGATGAGGTTATGAAAATTCCTGATCCACGTACAAGCTTTCTATGAGATTTCTTGTTACTTTGTTCTAATGTTTCTTAGATATTATCAACTATTTCGTTGTAAGAACCCAACGATTTACATTTGGTTTCTGATTAGTGATACACAAAGAAAAGGGAATCTGAATAATAAATTGGAATTAACACATGAAGTAATGTTATAATCAAATTATATATTTTTGAAGTTCCTTCTTTAAAACTTTATGCTTTTGGATGTCTTTTATATATATATATATATATGAATGAATATTTATTGAGTTTACTCAGGGGTCTCCATCTAGGGGATATGTGAATGACGACCACAAGGTACCCAAGCTGAGCAGAACATTACTTCCACTTACTGGTGTTTTGCTCCTCACTGTAACTTTTCTATCTGACCTTACCTTGGTCATCTCTTGTTCTCTTCCTACTCCGATGCTATTAGGGTTCCTGAGGGCTAGGGAGTCTTCATTTTTCCAACCTCTCCATTTCTCTATAAAATCTTAACCCCTAACATGCTGACCTGTCATGGCATGTAATACGTCCTCTGATTGGTAATCAGAGGATATGGTCGGTGAATTTATTTTGATAACTCTCCCGGTCAGGTCGGTGAGACCCGTAAACCAACGACAGGTGTGGTCCTCCAGACATTCTGGGGGTTGTGAGAGAGCGATGTGACCGCCAAAACATAAAAATATGGTGCTCTCTAAAAAGCAGTTACTATTACTGCTATTGCTCTCTTCAATATCAGTGAAAAATATTGGAGAGCAAGAGGATTAATGACTTCATTGTCAGAAATCCAGCATTAGCTAACAACATATATAATATGAGCTAAAGTTGAGAAAAGACAAAACCAGTCCAGTCTTCCACAATGAAACATAGATATTAGCGTTATACGCTGCTCAAAATAGAGGGGCAAGATTTTGTTAGGGTATTTTTGTGGTGCTATTTATTGCTACCATATAATAATTGTTTTCTTGAATAACTAACCTTTATTTAATAACACATGTTTACTTCTCATAACAAACTTGGCTACTGTAAACAGAAATTAAGCAGAGTGTGGAAGACAATGATGGGCGATCCTTCCACTGAATCAAAAAGTCATTTCAGTATCGTGTATGGCCCCCATGGGCATGTATTATTGCTGCACACCTTCGAGGCATGCTTCTGATCAACCCTTGCACGTCTCTTTGTGGGATGTTGTCCCAATGTAGAATGAGGACATCTGCAAGCTCTTGATGAGTTTGAGGACACTTCCGGACATTGCATTCTAGCATATCCCACAAATGCTCAATGGTATTGAGGTCTGCACTCATAGCAGACCATTTCATTTTCTGTATCTGAAGATTCTGTAAGGTGCCCGCCCATAATGACACCAGACTAACATTGTCTTGCTGCAATACAAACTTGGGCTCCATTCCAACTGCAACAGGCATAATATGATCCAGTATATCAGCAATGTACATGGCAGCATTTTGTCACCCTATGACAACCACAAGATCAGTTTTACCATTGATACTGATGCCACCCCACACCATGAATGACCCAGCGCCAAATCTGTCAACTTCTTAGACTGTAGCTGCATCATAATATTCACCACAACAACGATACACCTGCAGATGTCCATACTTCCAATGATTTGAAACAAACTTTAATGGAATAAAATTCGTGAATCTTTATACTAGATGTTGGAAGTGCATGGATTTTGCTTCTTTTCTTAAAAAAAAAAATAAAAAAAAAAAAAAAAAAATTGTACAATTCAGAACATCTCAAATATCTATGTTTAATTGGTGATGGACAGTTTAACAAGACACCGGGACTGAAAGGGTTAATGTCTTCAAAGGATGCGACAGGCAAGATTTTGAAGAAAATAGCCCCACGCTGAACTACCCTTTACATGGAAAATTTTGATTTTCTTGAAAATGGCTCTAACGATTTTGATTAAAATGACACATGTTTGAGATATTTTTATGACAAATGAAATGTATATCTTGAATTTTGTGGCTGTATCACCTGTGGTCATATTTACTCTGGACGACTTTTGCATAATTGGTAAACTGTTAAGAGGCAGACATATTCTTAATATACAACAAATGTAGATCTCACTAAAACACAGAATTTATGTCTAAATGAATTTTCTTGTAGGGTGAACCATTTCGGAGATATTCCTTGCTATGTGTGTGAGTTTTGGAAAACTGAAAACTTCCATGAAATGGAACATCGTTCATTTTTACTTTCTCTACTGATAAGTAGAAGGAAGTATTGTATTCCACCCAAAAATTCAATGTCGAGATTTCACTGGAAATGTTTTGAGACCCCCTGAATCCAAAAAAAATATTTTTAGTAAAAGGTCTGTGTGTGTGTGCGTGTGTGTGTGTGTGTGTATGTACAGCATAACTCAAAAACAAAAAGTAGTTTAAAAACCAAAGTTGGTATATAAGTTTGTCTTTCATGGATGCGACACAAAGATTTTGAAGAAAAGTCTCACCATGAACTACCCTTTACATGGAAAATTTTTCGAAAATTTTGATTTTCTTGAAAATGGTTCTAACAATTTTGGTTAAAATGTCATATGTTTGAGATATAATCATGCCAAATGAAATGTATATCTTGAATTTTCTGGCTATAGCCCCTGTAGTCGTATTTACTCTGGAGGACTTGTGCATAACTGGTAAGCCGTTAGAGATAGACCAAACCATACTACACAAAAAATGTAGATCTTGGTAAAATGCACAATTTATGTCTAAATAAATTTTCTTGTAGGGTGAACCAATTCAGAGATATTCTTTGTTATGTGTGTGTTTCAGAAAACTTAAAACTTTCGTTAAATGGATCGTCGTTCACTTTTTTGTATGTTAAGTGTGCAAAGAGAACAGAATCTCAAAGCTTTAAAAGATTTGACTGTCAGACAAAGCCTACTGTATTCTAATATTCCCTTTGCACCTACAAGGAAATAAGCAATAAGATTTATTTGTACAAATGTTTATTTTAACTAACAAGAAGAAGATATAGGAATAAGAGTTTGTAAAAATTGTTAGTACAAGAGTAGAGAAAGTCATGTGAGTGCAACACATCAGATTTTTTTTTTAAATGACATTGATTCCTGTCTAATGATCGTACACAAAGGCAATTAGCAAGTTAACAGATTGCAATGGAAAATCTGATGTGACATGGCAGAATGTTCATGTGAAAAGGTGTGTGGAAAGTTTCTGTGATTAGCTAGTTCCTTAAGTTTGCCATAGACATAAATATGATAGCTTGGAGCTTGCAAAGTTCTTTGTTTATGTAATAAGTTTCTGGTCATGTTTATATCCTTTCAATCAGTATGAATGTGTGTAAATTGAAAACTATGTTTTAAACACTCCATTATCATCAGTTTATGAATATGTGTATTAGTATGAAAGAAGCTTCCATACTTATGGTTAATAGTGAATGTCCTCTTAACTCGAAAATGAATATTTTAGAATTAAGTCTTTTTCACTGTTCCCAATAGACAATTAAGGTGTGACTTTTTTTGCAGGACGCAGTTGACCGCATCAATGAGAGGGGAGTGCCTGTTACAATGGCAGCTGTAAGCGATGATGACTCATCACCACCACATGGCGCACAAATAATGTCTGTGTGTACAAGTAAGCAGCCATTAGAAGGGCTACATTCTAACAAACAAACAGCAGCAAATAATGAGGAATCTATTTGTGGTGAGCTGTGGCCTTCCTCCATCTCGTCGGCAGCTATGACAATCTTAGCGGGAAACTGCAAAACAGGCAGCCTACATCTAGGGGCGGATGGAAGAGGCATCAAACAAATAAGCACAGGTATGTTTTGTTTTGCACGATTCCACATTTGCTGTTGATACTGACAACCACATTGCAGGGAGACACTGGAATGAGTTTGTTTTTTACAGGGTGTGAATCCTGTGGTTGTACTCATCACCACCCTGACCCCAGTTCCAAGTCTGAGGCCTTGTGCCAGGTGAGCCTAGAGAAGGATGGAGGGGAGGCTGGAGCTGACCTAACCTCTAATCTGTTCTCTGAGGCGATATTCTCAGTGTCTGTGATATCCAGCTCAAGTTGTGGCACCGCGGAGCCTCCGTCCCTTGTGACCAACCACGGTGCAGAACAGGTATGACAATCTTGAGAGAACTTACGTTGGTCAAAGAATTATCAAAATTGGTGGAGTAGTTTCTGAGATTATCCTGAACGCGTCATTTGCTGTGTTCATGATATTATAGGCCGTACGGAATAAGAAGGCACATGAGGTGGAGCTAGAAGAAGGTGTGTGAGAGCAAGTAGCCAATCCTAGAGAGGCGACGTTGCCCAGTTCGGTAACACGCTGTCTAGCGCAATATTTGCTTTTAACTTTTCTCTTTGTGCTCATCAAATCCAGCAACGGCTCATTATTACAAAGAATTCCATTGCAAAGAGCTAGAAATGTTAAAGCTGACTGTCCAAGAAGCAAAATTTTAGGTGGTCTGTAGCCCAAGATATGAGTGATTGAAGAAACGCTGCGCTCAGCGATAGCAAACGACACTTGCTTTGCATCATGATTGTTTATTTATCGTCTCAACTATCTTTCTTCTCAAGTGAGATGTCTGCAGGAAAGGAAAAGGAATCTAGTTTATTCTTATGCGTGTTCCTTGTCTGACATAGTGTCACAGTGTTACCTGTGTCTTATAATTACTGTAACTCGTTTTGTTGCTAAGAAACATGGCATTAACAAAATCTGGTACAAGTGGCTTACAGACAAGTAAATCGAAAGGAAAAGTATTGCATTCAGATGCGCGGGCTATTATTTTCAGTGTTTACACTTTTTTAAAAGAATTGTCCTCAATAGAAGTGCGTGCAAACATTGTATTTAAACAGAGCCGGGCGCTAACAGCTAAAGCATGCAATGTAAGTGAACATTCATTGTTGCGCGTAGTGCAACAAGGTAAAATAACCACTTCTGAATCTGGGCGGCCCTTGTTTATATCCCCCGGAAAACACCATAAGACAGAAAAACGGATTTCGAATCTGGATGACTTTCAGAGTATTATATAGGTATACAGTAATAATTAGTGAATGAACTGGATACATACCATGGTTTCATTGGGCCTACAATGTATTGTTTCATTGTTTCTTTTCTCTGACTATTCTGCAGTCTCACTTTCGTCACTATCATCACTTTTTTCATTTATATCTGGCTCAGATAACACATCTTCATTTTCACTATTCCACAACATGTCGTCAGAACCATTAATGGCACCAGAAACACCAGTTTTTTAAAAACACTTTTTAACAATATGACGACTTATAAGAAAATGACTTAGAAACAAACACGTGTGTAACTTCACATTTCAATTTTACGATACGTTATGATAAGGGCTATACGAGTATTTTTGTGTCAAGCGCTGCGTCGATTGTTGTCCATTATCAAGTCATTTGAAGGCCGCTCCAATAAGAACGAACCAGGAGAGGAAATTATGCGATGTTTAATAGGTAAATATTTTTTAGTGGTGAAAAATCATAGGGGAGGGAAATATGCGAGGGGGGGGGGGGGGGGGCTTATGCGATAAAATACGGTATGTTAAGTCATTCCTGGATTACGTGTTTTAAACCAAAAATGTAAGCTATTTTATGGCAAATTATCTTTGCGATACAATGTTCACAATTTTTAATCAACACTGCATATTGACGTTTCTTACTGAGCTATAAAATAAGTTTTCTAAAAATAGTCTTCACACGGCTGGTTTAAAAAAATATTTTGTTCAATGGTGAGTTTCCGCTTTTGCTATATGTAATACAATATAAACTTTGATGAGACGCTAGCCTAACATACTTGCCTTCTATTAATAACTGCATTGCAAAGTCTGGTTGGCATTAATTGGAGAAAATATTTCCAGAGCTTTGTTCTGATAACTTGCAAATTGCATCGTAAGGAACATTTTAAGTGCTGAAATGTCTAAAATACACAACCGAGAAGGCCACATTGGAATATTACTCGTAAAATGTGGCTTGAAATTGTGCTTAGGCATTTTTGCTTAATTATGTAGATTTTCACTTAGAATACCTAATATAGAAACTGATTAACATATATGCAGAAACTCTGTATAGACACTTAGAAACATTGAGAAAAATATGAGAACTACCTATCAGAAAATGCCTCAAATTGCACACCTATGACATCCGTTTAGATTTATTTAAATGGTCACGTAACTCTCTCATTTTCACTCCGGTAACAAAAATATTTACACGAAAACGTTCCTAGAGAATCGGATATAATAAAAAATTTAAAAACTCAACATTGTAATGTTTTATCACCTATTTATTGAAAGATGTGAACTCCATTGAAACATTATATTGCAAATGAAAATTATCTGCTTAGATGAGGAATTTGTATTTGAAGCAAATGACACGATTATAGCCGATTGTCTCATTTTAAAGAGTTTGAAATTGTTATGACAGGTTTTAAATGTGCACCTTGCAATCCTTCACCGTCCTCGCTGCTGTCTACCGGTAACACTCACGTGCATATCTCCCCTCTCTTTCGCATAGTGATATTATCCGGCAACAGCGCTCCATAGCTGAGTAGGGATTGGAGCTACTCATGTGCCTTCTTATTTCGTACTCCCTATAGTGCAGATTGTTGTATACTTGTGTATGCACTTGTATGGTATTGGAGTCATTCCATGAAATTTGGTGGGTGCATAGACATTATAGAGATATGAGACTGTACCAAATTGTAGCCTTTAAGTCACCTACTTTGAAATACAGTGGTTCATTGTTTGTGAGAAAAGAATAATTCCTGCGAATCTGCAGATTATTTATACTGCGCTCATCTATGTAAGTTTGTAATTGACTTGAGTTATGCCAATAAACAACTTTATTCATTGCATAACACATACTTAAGCATGTGCCCATAAGTTGGCAATTCTAACATTTAACAATGGAATTTACACTAAAAAGTACAAAATTTACAGTTTAAAGGATACGTATAGAAAAATGTGTACTAAAACTACATATATAATTATAGGATAAACAGAATAAATATAAAAATAGCTCATCTACATGGAAAGTTTTTCATAAATTATTGTAGTCAAAATTGAGACCCTCTGAAGGTTATTTAATCCCAGGACTAAAGTATGATAGTAAGTCACCATTGGGGTAATTGTCTTTGATGTGAGACTGCCTTTGTGGTTTACGGGAAGAAATACAAATTGGTTGGAGAATTCAGTCATTCTGGCAGGTTGTCACAGTAGCTTAATAGTTAGAGCACCTGCTTGGTAAGGGGAGGGTCTGTAGTTCAAATCCCAGCTGTGGCATTGAGCTTTTTAGTTGCAGTTCTACCTCTCAAACATTGCACACACACGGCTTGTGTGCTTAAGAACTTTGAATTTAATCATTCTCTTTTCTGTTGGTCTAATCCGCTATGATCTGTTGTTATATACAGTCATTGCTAATCCTTGTGAGTTTGTGTGGCAGTTATTCATATTCTCGCTATGCATTTGGTGGCCATGTGGACGGCAGTGTTAAAAGTGGCAACACTGTTGTCTCTGCTGGTTGAAACGTCAATCACCAACTAAGGATGTGCAGACTTTAGTTGTGGGATGAAATTCTTTTACAATTTGAATTGTTTGGTTACTTCATTGTGGCAGTTTCCAAGAGTAACCAATGAGAAGCCTCCTTTAAGGCATTACATACATAAAGGTTTATTCAGATACTTGAATAAATGCGAAGGTTAATCCATGCATGGCAACTCTGCTCAGTTGAGTCAGAGTACTGTGTGTATGCAGCAATGGTACATGAGTTTGCTGGAGCAAGTGTGTAATAGCCAATAGGTCACAGCATAAGTCCTTGTGCTTTCTGGCAGTTTTAGACCTGTGTCATTTCTCACAACATATGACACAATTTTAAGCAGAGACTCGACTATTTTGTAGGAAGAATAGATTTACAGAAAAGAACAATTACAATATTTTATGTTTCAAAAAGTGCTGAATTGGACAAGGAAAGGGAGCATACAACATCATTATACAGCACTTAATTCAGCTGTGATGACAGAATGCCCCAGCAGTGAGCTGTACTGCATGCTGCAGGCATTACTGTTGTGCATTGATCATTTCAAGTGTTATCTTCCTTTCATAGAAATTTGAAAACAGTGTTGTTATAGTTAATTTAATTTAAAAGGTGAGTCAAAAAAAAAAAAAAAAAAAAAAAAAAAACAAAAAAAAAAAAAACGGCTTCCCCAAAGAATTAGTAGATAAAAAAGTAAAACAAGCAGAAAAGAAAACATTATTAGAAGAAACTACAACTCTCACAGCAGCAAAAACAAAAATTACATTAAAAAAATTCACATATCATCCATGGGCCTTTGATAAATTTAAAAAAGTGTTCAAGGAATACAACATTCAGCTAGGACCAGTAAACCATTACTCCATAAAAAACCTGCTACTTTCAAACATCAAAGATGCTAATCTTGTTGTTTCACTGTTAATAGCTTCAATTTTCCTTAATCAAAATTGCTATTCCACCTAACAAAAATCCGGGATATACCAAATTGAATGCAGTGATTGTAATGAAGTGTACATAGGAAAAACCAAAAGAAATTTAGAAATTTGATCCAACGAACACGTTAGGAATATCAAGAGTAAACAATTAGAAAAACAGCAGTTGCGTTTCATTTTTGGACAAAAAATCATGACATAAAGCTAGAACCAAAACTTCTCAAACACATAACCGGAAAACAAGAACTGTCCACAAGAACTGTCCACGTGGGAACAAATCTTCATTTTAAAAATAGAAACCGAGTATTTAATTTCGACATTCCTCAGAAAGACAATTTCAGCAAGTTCATTGAACCGTTACCAGAAGAAGCATCGCCATCTGCACCATGAAACACCATGGAAACCCAGTTATTGTCCGGTTGATAATGGAGAAAAGTTAACCTTCGAAACGTGTTCCGGAAAATTATGTTGTAAGTGTTTAGTGTTATTAATTGACTCACCTTTTAAATTAAATTTTAAGTGTTATTCAGACTTCTAAATTGTGATCTTTCGCAGAGTCTGATTCAGTGAGAAAGAGAAGATGCAAACATTATTTAAAGACCTTTTCCAAAGAACTGGGATGGCATATTCATTAAAGTATAATTTCCAGTTTTCCTGTATTCAATTTCCCTCTTTTTGAGGGGCTTTGTTCTATTTTTTCACTTCTTTTACTCTAAAACTATGAATGTAAATTTGACTATGCCCTAGTACAACTTCACAACATACACATGTATCTTTGTTTTTGCCAACCTTGTAAAACTATTATAAATGAATAAATGTGAGTATATTGTTTGCAGGGCTTCAACGCAGTCTTTGCCAGTCACCATGGTTCTTCCAGCAGCAATAGTCTGTCTACTTGTGCACAAAGTCACACCATCAGCTTTACGGATGTGGAGCCCACCCATGTCACTCAGGCCATTGAAAATCCAAATACTTTTACTACAGTTAGCAAAGTCCAAAACCAAGCAACATTTCATCATAGTGTGAACTTTAGTAGTGTAGAACATGACAATGAGTTGAATTGTAACATGCCACAAGATATTTTCCCAGACGGACAAAGTGAGATGACTGCTAATGAAAAAGCAGATAAAAACTTTACTAGTGGTGCTCTTTCACATCAGGATAATAATCTTAATAATGTTAAGGATATAAAAAATCATACTGGTCCTCGGGAAGTAAAGCAAAGTGAAAATGCCATTGAAGAAAGTGGAATTCGGAGTATAACTCCACTCGTCAACATTCCGAAGTCGCAAGGCAAAGGAGAAATGGCAGGAGAAAAAGAAGAAAAACCTTTCCTTGCGTCTGCCATTAACATAACAGTCCAGGGTAATGATGACAGTAACCCACCAGCAAGCTTTAATAATTTTAATAATATTAATAATATTAGTAATGTTGTTAACTCTTCTTGTGATTGCAAACAAGCAGAATCTTCTTCCTTTAAGTTCTGTATTCACTGTGCAACTCTGTCGAACAAGTATTGTGCTTCTAAAGCAAGAAAGAATGAAGACTATTGGACGACCTACTTTGATGGGCCAGCAACGAATGCTCGATGGGGAATACCTCCAGGTCTGCGATTGCTTGGAGGTGGAGAAAGCTCGCTCAACAGTGGCACTTCTAGCTGGGGTACTCCATCTGGTGGGAACTCCAACAATAATAATTCCAGTTCCTCTACTGGTGGTTGGGGAGGAAACAACCAGGGTCAGGGGAACACAGCTGCTCAGAGCCAGTGGGGAAATAACAATAGTGTTAATAGGAACAGTGGTTCTGGGGGCAGTGGAACTAGTCAAGGACCCAGTGGACAACAAAATCCAGGTGAGTATTCATATTCTTCACATAACATAATGTTCCAATACATGTGTGTACAGATGTGAAAAAAATTGAGTGCATTAGGAGAATATTTTGAGTGTCAGTTATGCCGCTGGTGTGTTCGCCCAGACCGAGAGGCCAGCCATCAGCATATTACGAAACAGCCCCTTGCATACTGTAAGATGACCAAGAATTGTGGCTTTAACTATAACATATGGACTAGACTGCATTTTAGATCTTCATTAATAGTTTCACTAATACTCCGGTTTAGAGACTACATACAGGAACTGAAATCAGGAGCAGGGTTGTCAGGTCTACTGATTTTGCAGATCTGCTTTTTTGCAGATTTACTGATCTAATGCTTAAAACTGAACGCACCTTAAAATTTCTTTGTTTTTATGTGTTTTCCATTTTTAAACACTTTTCCTTCATATCATTTGCTCTTCCGAAAAACATTTTCAGGCAAGGCAGTTTCCTCATGTATATAAAAAAAAATATTAATATAATCACCTGTATACATAAACAGTATACAGCATCTGTTGTTTCTGCATTGCAAACTATCCTTGACTGCTACATTAAACCTAAACATTTGAATTCCACTGAAATAAATAAATTGAATGTAGAGATCCAAAAGTATTTCTTCCTGTGGAAAACGTGTATTTTGGTGCTCAAGTTCAAATATCTTTGACAAAATCATCCCTGCCTGACAAATATGTACAAGTTTTCAAATTACGCTCTGATTTTTATGTTGAGTCAGTTTGCGACATACTAAGTCATTTTTCACTAAGTGATCCTCTTATTACAATGTTGGAAGTGTTAGATCCAGCTAAAATCCAAACAGTTCAGTCAATTGCACCACTTGCTTCTCAGTTCCCTAATTTGGTGAAAGCAGAAGAAATCCAACAAATAGATAGGAATGGAAGCTATTGGGCAATACTGACAATGCATGTGGCAGTGACTACAGTGCAAGAATTTTGTAGCAAATAATATTATAATAAAATATGATTTGAAGCTTTCCTGGCGACGAACATATTCAAGATGCTCTCGGGCTTCGAGCCAGGTGTAGTGATGAAAAGACATCGACGTTTCGGGAGTGTACATCTCTCCCATCTTCAGGATGAATGACTAGCAAGAGTGAAGGGACTAGTACTGTCAGCCAGTACGTACCAAGTAGAAAACACCCAGTCTAGTGTGGAGGTGGTTCACCGCTCCGTTGGAATCTGTGTTTTCTGAGTCGGTCGATTTACAATTTTAAGGCTGGTTTCCAAGATGGACTAAACTGCAATCCAGCGTCCCGGTTTAGTGTACTCTTCTCGGAGGAGATGGCCGGAGCCTCCTTAACCCTCCGTTCCCGTAAACCGCTCAGGTATACCCCTGGTACATTAAGGTGCAGTTTGTCCTTTACCGGCCTGACTAGGTGCTGGATCTTCAAAGGTGGCTTGTGGATGGTTCTGATGTTGTGTTTTGCGAGAATTCTACTAATTCTGCCGGAAAGATTGCCAGTGTATGGGATGCAGGCAGTGGTGGTCGGCTGGTCTGGTGTTTGCTGCGTTTGTGGTTTTCTTCTCTTGGCCTTGGAGATTGAGGCTTCAATATCCTCTACGGAGTAGCCGTTTTGGCGGAATGTGTGCCTCAGGTGCTGCAGCTCTTGTTTTAGGTGGCTGGGATCGGAGATCGACAGAGCTCTGTGGAACAGTGTTGAGAACTCCGACCCGTTGTGACTTATGCTGGAAACTGCGAGCATTCAAATAGAGGTCAGTATGTGTTGGTTTGCGGTATACTGCATGCCCCAGAGTACCGTTGTTTCTGGAGACCAGGATGTCCAGAAATGGCAGATTTCCGTCCTTCTCCACTTCCATGGTGAACTGAATTTGGGGTCGGAAAACATTTGTTAGATTTTTTATATTTTCATACATTAATATTTTTGGTGCTTCAGAATTCAGAAATTGATAGTGTTTTTTAAACATCTTGCTTATTACCTCACATATTAGTTGATACCTTATGGTATTACTGGTGGCTTATGGTACCCTTATTGTGCTGCAAGATGAGAATGAAATAACAATATAAGATGACATAAGAGTCAATGCAAACTCCCTATAGTTCATTGTGTATGATTAGCAAAACAAGTTACACATAAGACTACATTAGACTTCTGATACTTTGTTCTGCCAAGTACATACAGTAACTGTAAAAAGTGTTCATACGCATAGGAAATTATATTAAAATACCTGGAGAAATAGGAATGGATTGTTGGGATAAATATGTAAATAACTTAAGCAGGTTCAGTAATGCATGTGGTGTATTTGATCGTATTTCATATGAGAAAACCTAAACACACAAATAATCTCCCGTTAATATAAACAAATGCTGTTTTTTTCACAAAAAGATATTGTACATTTGTAATTTAACATTTTTAAAAATAAATACCATCATTCAATATTTTGTAGCTTTCCCTTTTATAACTGTCTCCAGTCTCCGTGGCATTGATTCTTGTAGCTCTGTTATTGTCTTTGGCTCAGTTAGCTCCCATTGTATCTGAAATGCCTGTTTCAAGCCCTCTTTAATGGAAAAGGCAGATTTCTAATTTTCAGCTCCAAAATAGACCACAGGTGTTCTATAGGGTTTTTAACTGGTGACTGAGGTAGTGTGTGAAGTTGCTTTGACATGTTAAACAGCCATAAGGGACTATTTTGAGCTGTATGTTTGGGAGTTGTCGTGCTGAAAAATAAAGTTGTTTTCAAGATCTAGTTTGTGAGCACCACCATGAAGATTTTGCTTCAAAATGGTCATATAATTTTATGATCCATCATGCCATCGATAAAGAGCAGCTGACCCACACCAGAACTGAAGGGCTTGTGCATCTCCAGACCACACTGAGCCACTTCCCTGTTTTGCTGTAGGTACTAGATGTTTTGGGTCCATCTGTATTCTTCTTTTGCCACACCATACGTCCTCCATGGAAATCAAAAATGTTAAACTTAATTTCATTGGAAAAAAACACTCTTCCAGAAGTCTGATGCTTTATTCCAGTGCTCTCTTGTAAAATTTAATAGCTTTATTTGATTTCTCTTATTTACCCAGAGGTTCTTCTGCGGTACTCGACCATGATATCCAGCTTCTCGATAAACATTGTGGTTAATACTGGCGGATATGTAAATACCATGTTTTCCCAGATCTGCAGCCAACTTTACTGCACTGATTTTCAGGTCTTGTGTTATTTCCCATAGTTTTTAAAACACAACCTGTCCATTACTGCCTGCTCAGTGGAACGAGGTCTGTCAACAAGTAGATATTTCTTGCAGCAATTTGCATTGATTATGCACTTTAATGATTAGTTTTCTGGTTTCTTTGCTGTTTTCCGTACAATTGTTCCCCATTTGGACTTCCCTGTGGTTTGTTCTGTTTACCTACTACTAGCCCTGCTGTGTTTCTTATCGCTGCTATCTACAGGTAGGCAGACAAGTGAATGTTGACTAGCTCTGCCTTTGACAGTTCACAAACTATCTTATTAAATTTTTAAAGCTTCAAGCCATATTGCAGTTTTATCGATGTACTTATGAAAGGTAGCATCTCATATTCATGGCTTTTATGTTATATTTCTTGAAATCCATACTTTTTTGTAACACACATTCTAATGCAAAATGTATAAACACTGTATCAACAGATATTTCACAGTTAAAGCTTTCTCCCTATTTGTTTAAATTTTATTTTTAGTTTCATTTATATCCCACCACAGTGCTTCTTGGGAACATAAACACATACCATGCCTTGTCCTTCTGTGTTTACTGTGCAAACACAAGACGAAAGCGAAAGTGTTTACATCCACAAACCAGGTCAATTCCCTGACCAACCTCAATGCAATGTTGTAGATATATTACATGTCTAAAGGAGCTGAACATAGCACCCTCCTAGGGGTTTTGAAAACCTGGGTGTAGGGAAACTATCCTGGATACTTAATAAACAGATTTATTTTTAATCAAGGTAGTAGTACACATATTGGAAATAGAAATTACATATATTTCAAAATCAGAAAGTTCATTTCAAAACAATACATGTTTTAAACTGGGTAATGCTGAATATTTTGTATTACATATTAGTTTCAGTAATGGAGGTTTTGTTGCAATTTTAATGCATTGTTTTACAGGGAATGCAAACAAGGGCAACAATCCACAATCTGGTCAGCCACCCTCGCAGCAAACACAACAGAACCAGAACACATCCTCCCAACAGCAACAGCAGCAGCAACAGCAAGCGCAGCAACAGCAGCAGCAGCAGCAGACCCAACAACAGCAACAGCAGAATGGTTCTACATCGTGGGCCCAGGCAGCTGGCAAAGGATTGCCTGCAAATCCGCAGTCAGGCAATGCTGGTAGCAGCGGCAGCAACAATAGCAATAATTCAAGCAACAATAATCCTGGGGCTGGCAATAACAGCAGCTCGGGTACAGGGGTATCAGGTGGAAGCAGCAATAGTGGGAACAATTCTACAAAACAACAGTTGGAACAGCTAAACACGATGAGAGAGGCACTCTTCAGTCAGGATGGTTGGGGAGGTGTAAGTATTCTAAACTAGCAACTTCCTACACTCCAACCATAAAACTAATATCTATTAACCTATCTACACATTTTTTGTGTACAAATATTCTGAATGAGATTTTTATCCAAAAATGTTTATGGTACAGATCTTAACCGTCTAATAATTTTAATGTTATCAACTGTTTCCTCTAAAGAACTTTCACCAACCAATATTAAAATTTTATCTTAACATCTTTATTAATTTTATAGAAAAATACATGCAATTAATCAAGCTTTTACTACACATTAACATCTTGTTCATGTCAACAACCAATGTCAAAAATTATGTTTGAATGCGGTTTTTGGGTGTTTTCAACCTCCGATAGAATGATCTTGAAAACCATCCATTAAAAGTAAAGGTGAGTGTAAATAAAGGGACAAACAACTGATTTAAACAGAATACTTCACTGTTAATAGTGCTTCTGTTTTTAACGTGTTACAATTACTCTTAAAATTTTTGTTTATTTACGTCCAAACACATGCATTTAATCAAGCTTTTACATCACATTAATCCACCATTTTTTTAGGAGTCTTGCCAAAAAGATTTTATGGTATGATTTTGTTTCACCAAGTCTCATCTAAGTAATATACTGGTCTTGTATAATCAGTCGAAATTCATGCTTTTTTGCCAAGAAATTTCAATCTTGATGCAACAGTGTTACTCCTTTCCATAACGAATTTACAACTGTAGTTGGTGTTCCCAAATCTGAAGCCTAGTTGTTGGAATATTCTTAAAATGGAGATAGAGAACCTTGGTAAGATAGTTGTTGCTATAAAGAAACTTGAGGAGTACTAAGCTAGTAGTGGTAGAGAGAAGACGTGTGTGGAGGTAGCTCCTGGAGTGAAAGGAAAAAGGGCTCAAGAAACAATGGGTGTTTGTATTCAAGTGTACAGGGGAAGAATCGGAACATTCAACAAGTTAAAATGGAACGAGTTTAAAACAAGTAGCAACTTGGAAGAAATGGTAAACATGTTTCTTCTTACATGTGCCTTAGGTATATTATTGGTGATTGGTGGTGTTGAAATTAACCCGGGGCCAAATGGAAGTCAAAATGTTATGGAAGAAATTTTGGAGAAAATAAAGAACATGGATGAGAAATTAGGAAACAAACTCAATGGAGTGGAAAAGGAACTAATAGATATTAAGGGAGAGATTAGAAAGGAAATGCAAGATATAAGCAAGGAGGTACAGTACGTCAAAAGAAGAGTGGAGCTGATGGAAGAGAGGCACCGGAGATACAATCTAGTTATATCAGGAGTAAAAGAAAGGAATGGAGTATGGCCTATGCAAGAGGTCAGAGAGATCATAGAAGGGAAGCTTGGAATGGTACTACAGGGCTGGGAGATAAGGGAGGCTTTCAGAGTGGGCAGATCAAGAGGAGCCAGAATGATTATTGCAAGATTTACGTCAGTGCAGTTTGTTTATGAAGTGTTAAAGAAAACAAAGCAACTAAAAGGGTCAGATATTTTTATAAATAGGGATTTAACGGTGGAACAACGAGCCTTAAAGAGAAACTTATTACAACAAATGAAGATGGCAAGATTGGAAGGAAGATCGGCTTTCATAAAGAATTTACAATTGTGGGTCGACGGACGCATAGTGGATGAGTACGAAACGGGCATAAGAAGATACAGAACTCACGAGCAGGAAATGACTCAGCTTAATACATCCACAACTAGAGTGATGGAAAGCAGATCGAAAAGAAGTTCAATGGACGATCGGAGACCACAGGAAAAGGATAGTCATAAAGAACTTACATTACCGGCACGTGGGGCTGGCAGGCAGATGATTGCGTCAGAAGCAAGAAGAGATGACGTAGCGAGTACGTCAGAACAGAGTGCAATGACGTCAGCGGAGGGACCTGTGGCAGAGCCGGCAGGAGGAGGAGCGAGTGGGGAGACGTCACACAGGAAAATAGTGTCACCGAGTAAGGGGGAAGTAATAGCTGCACGCAAATTGGTGGTGGAAGGAAGGAAGGCGTGGCGTCCGAGTAGTGGGGAAAATACAGAAGGGGAAGGGGAAGATGACAGCATCGTATCATCTGAACATGGCAGTATTTTAGTTTTAGACAGAAATAAACCGTCCACCTCGAAACAAGGAATACGACTAAGGAGTAAAAAAACACTAGAATCATTCAGATTTAGATCAGGATCGCAATAGGGAACAGGGTCTATAAGGAGGCTTGGATTCTGGAATTGTGAGGGAATAAAAAATAAAATAGATAAAGGGAGTCTAAATCAGTTATTGACAAAACTTGATTACCTTGCGGTAGTCGAAACATGGTTAAAAGAGGAACAAATTTGTGTAAAGGGTTTTGAGTACGTAGGATTAAAAGGTCATACCCTAGCAAGGAAGGGAAGGGTTTCAGGAGGCATAGGATTTCTTGAAAGGAAGACGTTAAATAAAGGATTTAAAAAATCATGGTCAAGGAGGAAAGAGATATTATGGGTGGTATTAGAGGACGAACAAATAGACGAAAAAGTGATTTGTATAGGAATAATATACAATCCTCCTCTTTCCTCGCGATTTCATAATCCGGAACTCCTTAAGGATCTAGAGCTAGATATTCAAACTTTAAAGGAGGAATATATAAATTCGGAGGTTATACTATTGGGAGACTTTAATACTAGGATTGGGGAAAATGATGTTAATGGAGGGAATGGTTGGATGAGTTGTGATGTATTAGAAAAATCAGAAAGAATTAGACAGAGTAAAGATAAGATAGTAGATAAAGGATATGAAAAATTTATAGAATTTTGTGAATTGAATTCTTTTGATATTTTGAATGGGAAATTCGGAGAAGATGTGAATGGGGAATATACTTTTGTAAGCAGTAATGGGCAAAGTGTGATCGATTATGTTCTGTGGCCATTTAACATGGGATACATTTTAAGTAATTTTAAGGTATTAAATTTAAGCTCTAGTAGTGGTCATTTTCCACTGATAGTGGATATAAAAATACACTCTGAACAAATGATTGACAATTTAAGAGAGGATGGATGTATGGTAGAAAAGTATAGCAGATACAAATGGAAGGAGGAGTATGGCATTAAATTTAAGCAGGTGTTAAGCTCTAACTATGGCCAGATATGTCAGTGTGGAATAAATTGTATGATAAAAGAACAAAAAATTGAAAATGCGATGGATATTCTAAATAATATGATGGTAAGAGCTGGGGACGAAATGAAAGTAAATAAGAGGGTTTACAAAAGAGACGAGGGTTGGTTTGATGAAGAATGCAGAGTAATAAAAAGACAAGTTAAACAGATGCTTATAAAATGGAGGGAAATAGGTGGTAAAGAATTAAGGGAAGAATATATGCAAGGTAGGGATTTATATAATTCATTATTAGAACAAAAGAAAATAAACTGGAGGAAAAAACAAGAAAGTAAACTGATAAGGGTTCTAAACGAAAATAATGTAAATGCAGTATGGAAAGTTATAAAATCAATGTATAATAATTATGTAATAAAACCTGATGTATATCCAGGTGAATGGGTGGATTACTTTAAAGAATTGTATGGGGGAGAAAAGAGCAAAATAGAAATAGGAAGAAGGGAAATAGGTAACAATTATGTAGATTTGCTGGATGATGAAATAAGAGGGGAAGAAATAATACAGCAAGTTAAATTAATGAAGAGAAATAAAGCAACTGGGATAGATGGGATCCCAACAGAGTTCCTTAAGGAATGGTGTACTGAAAAAAATAGAGTCAAGGTTCTTGTAGACTTATTCAATCAAATTAAAGAGAAGGGTTATATACCGAAAAAGTGGGGGAAAGCAATCATACATCCAATATACAAAGGTAAGGGTAGTGTCGACAAACCAAACAACTATAGAGGTATTGCTTTATTATCAAATGTAGGGAAAATTTTTACTGGAATTATGGCAAGTAGGTTACAAACGTGGGTTGAGAAATTTAATATTCTCTCGGAATTTCAGATGGGGTTTAGAAGAGGGAGAACAGTTGATAATCTATTTATTATAAAGACTTTGGTAGATAAATATTTGAAAGTTAAAAGAGGAAAGTTGTATATGGCCTTTGTTGATTTAGAAAAAGCATATGATCGAATTGAGCTTCATTTGTTATGGCACAAACTGTTGAGTAAAGGAGTGAGTGAACAAATGGTGAAAACTCTCAAAGCATTATATAAAGACAATACCTTTTGTATAAGAGTGGAGGAGGGAGTTGTAACAAGAGAAATCCAACAAGAGAAAGGCCTTAGGCAAGGATGTAAGTTGAGTCCGGTTCTTTTTAATCTTTATATTGATGATGTATTAATGGATATTGGGAGAAATAATAACTTTATGCCTGTTATTAATAACATACAGATTCCAGGACTACTTTTTGCAGATGATCTAGTTGTAGGTTCAATCACAGTGAATGGCTTAAATCAGTCCTTACAAGTATTAAATAATTACTGTAAAGAATGGAGCCTAAAAGTGAACCAGGACAAGACACAGATCATAGTTTTTAAAAAAGGAGGGAAATTGAGCAAATATGAAAAATGGAGGAATGAAAATAAAAAAGAGTATAGGGTAGTGAGAGAATGCATTTATCTAGGAGTGAAGTTAGATAGTAGTGGTAATTGGGAAAAACAAAAGAAATTTGCATTAGCAAAAGGAAAAGGGGCTTTATCAGCAACCAGAAACTGCAAATACAAAGTACCTAATATAAATGTTAAATGGTTAGAAAATGTATACAATATGGTAGTTGAAGCAAAGATGTTATATGGGACAGAAGTATGGGGATTAGGAGGAGGTTGGGAAGTCATAGATGAGGTGCATAGAACTTTCTGCAAAGAATTGCTTGGATTACCAAATGCAACTGTTAGGCAGGTAGCACAAATAGAACTGGGAAGGGTAACAAGTAAGGGAAAGATTATGGAGAGGGCACTGAAATACTGGTTTAGAATATTGAATTTGGAAGAAAGGAACCTGTTGAAACAGTGCCTACTATATCAAGAAAAAAGCCTAAAGAATAAGGGTTGGGCAGACTGTCTCAGAAATAACTTGGAAAGTAGTGGTTTAGGGGAAGTATGGAGGAATAGAGAAAATAATATACACAATTTTTGGAAACTGGCAAGAAAAAGATTTGACGATATAGAAATACAAAACATATTTAGTGAGATAGCTGAAAAGAGATCCTTAATTTTTTATGTACAAATGAAAAACTCTTGGGGTAGGGAAAAGTATATAGACGTGACAGATAAAGAGGAGCGAGAAGGCATTGCATGGATGAAAGCAGGAGTATGGAGATTAAAGGGTCTAAGGAAGGGCATTCCACAAAACCAATGTCCTATATGTGGTGGAAATGAAGACATAGAACATATAATATTTAAATGTATTGGGACTGAAGGTTGGAGAAAAGAATATACTAATAAGAAATGGTCGAATATGAATAGAAATAGATCTATAGTTGAAATGCTTCATAAAGACAGTAAGAGGGTAGGAAACATAAGGTGAAAAATAAATGGATCTGGACAGTAAATAGAGTTGAACAATAAGATATAAGTGATAGAATAAGTTAGAATTAAGGAATTATTGTAGAATAAGAATATGACTGGCAATGAGCCAGGGCTGAACACCGGTCATATTCACATGTATATAGCTTAGTAAATAAATAAAAAAAAAAAAAAATAAAGAAACTTACATTTTTGAGAGTAGTAAATTAATCATGGTCATAAAGTTCTAAGACTACTGTCTTTTCAGTATGTTAATGTGTTTTCCAGGTGAAACAAAATCTAGCAGAATATGGCTTAAATTTGTTTGCCTCTTAGCTGATACAAGAAACAGTGGATTGATTTATTCCATGTGCTACAAGAAACAGTGGATTGATTTATTCCATGTGCTGCAGCAGTTAACTCTCAACACATTTTAAAATCAAGTTTGCACACACTGTGTGGAATAACAATTTCCATCGATTGATCTTAAAGTTTGCACCTTTCTTCGTCACTAAGTTCCTTTCAAAACACTCCTGTATCTCATAAACAACTTGTGCTTAACTACATAGTTGTTTGCTAATGCTGGATTTCTGACAATGAAGTGATTACCCTGCTTGCTCTCCAATATTTTTCACTGATGGACAAGGCGCTAGAAGTGGCCAGGCATATTTGAAGGTGGTTTTGGTCCATTTCCTCTTGCAGATCACAGAGTAACAGAGTGGTGAAGAACATATCCCAATTCTGTTTAAATGTTTTGCCAGACAATCATGTCCCATAATCAACCTGAAGGTTACAACTGCTGTTTTTCGAGGATACTCAGGAATTACTGTTTGAATGTTTGGTAGTTCCCTCTTATGTTTTCATTTCTCACAGTAATATTTTGCAATAATTTTTTTGAATTCAGAGTTGACTAATTTTTAGCTGCACAAAATGGTAGATTAACTATCGATTTCTGTACACTGCTGGCACCTTTCCTTTTTTTTTTTTTGCAAGAAAATCAGCTTTGTCGTTACCACTCAGTCCACAGTGAGCTGGTATCCATTGGAAGACTAGGTGTTTTTGAAGTGTGGTTAGATGGGTAAGGATTTTCCAACATTCTGTAATTGTTTGGTTTTTTGGTGACAACTTGGAATTAATTGCTATAATTGCTGCCCTGGAACCTGAGAATCACTGCTTGATGAAAATGTGAAATTCTATACAAAAGATTTTGTAGGGCCATTCAAATTGCTTCAGTTTCTCCATCAAAGTTTGTAGTTCCATAGCTTCAAGATTTGTAATAGGAAAAGAGGTGACATTTGACTCCAGCCCCTGCTCCATCTTGGCTTGATATCAATGATCCATCAGTATAAATATGGAGCCATTCATGTTCTGTAAATCTAGTATGGATTGTCTTTAATGCCAATGAATTTTAGAACACTAGTGGGAGTATTACTTTTCTTAACTGTCATCTCTACAGAATAGGTATCTCAGCCTCACCAATATGTGTCCTGTGTAACGATCCAGCAGAAATGAACGAAGACCACTTGAAGACCTGTGAAGCATTAAGATCAGAAGAAACTACAGTTCAAAAGTATTGGAGAGCACGAATGCTAATGGCTTCATTGCCAGATGCAAGGCACTAGAAAACAACAGCAACTTTTCTTAACTACTTCTGTCAGGTGTAAATAATGTGATGTCTAATGTTTGTGTCGGATTGACTTTAGATATGAAGTTTTCCTTTGAATTAGAATGGTCAACATTCTTGATGTCTTGAATTTTGGAAAGAAAGCTCTCCTGAGTCTTTAGTGTATGTGTAAAATTTCTCTTGTACCATGTATCGAATGGGAGTCTGATCAACTTTTCGTGTTGAATAAGAGCTGCTTTTTCTATTTCATGTTCAATGGGGTATTGGTTGGTTAGTATTTCCATAGCTGCTATTGGTGTGGTTTTGATAGCATCTGTAATTAGTCTTAGGCTTTGGTTTTGAAAGATTTGAATTTTTTTTGTATTTGCTGTTACAAGAACTTTGCTGCAGTAAGTAAATAATGACTTTATATATACATTGTATGTTGCGTTAAGAGTTGCTCTGGAATATCCCATTTCATTCCTGTGACATGTTACAAGCTTATTCAGATTCACACAACTGCACATTACTCTTCTGTCCCCTGCTCAAAATGTTTAGGGATGTATTGGGAGAAAGGGTGAAACATAATGGTACACACATTCACTCCTCTGTTAACAGCTCAAGGTGTGCTTGATTTCTGACAAAATACATGTAAAATATAACTCCATAAATAATGAATGGCTGAGGATGAAGAGCTTAAAAATTCAATACCACAGCTGGGATTTGAACCACAGATCCTCCGCTTACTAGGCGGGTGTTCTAACTATTAGCATTGCCCACACAGGACTTGTGTGTTTAAAAACACCAACAGTAAGTTTGTTGGCATAAATAAATAATAATTACCAGCTCAGGATGACATTACTCTTTTTTTGTATGTGCTTGTGTGATCATTCTTTTTATATCTGGCATAAACTTCAAGCTTGTAATAAACCTGTTAATATCCTAGCATTAATCTAGTAATCTATTAAGCGAGATGGCGCTAGTTCTGACTAAACGTCACATGCCTGTGATTCGCTAAAGCCATGGAGCCTATGAAGACCATATGTAGAAGTTTTGACGTGAGCCATAATGCTTTTTGTGTGATCTCAGAAATGAACTTTAAACTTCACAGTGTAAGTCCAAACTGTGGGTGACGGCAACATTAATCTGTTGCAGCAATATGTGAACCAGGATACTGGTTGGGACATTCCTGCATCTCCTGAACCTGGGGTCAAAGATGGAGTGCCAGTGTGGAAGCCAAATGTGAACAACGGTAAGTCTATGCCACTTTGTGGTTCTACATCTCATTTGTAACGTTTTGTGATACCAGCTGAAAGCATGCATATTTATGTCAAATGAGCAGACTAGGCATAGAATACAATGTTAATAAAGCTGTATTCTATATTTGAATGGTGTTAAATTATACTATGTCAGTAGTGTTATGTAAGTGTAGTTGCTAAGTTAATGTGTTGTATTAAAAATAAAATAATGAAAGTAATGAACAATTACTTTTGGTGCGGTTTTTTAATAATACGGAGGTGATGGTGCTGAGCCTTTGACTCTTTCGTTATCTCGGGTCGTGGTACAGGGTGAAATAACGTGGACACAGGATCAAACTTCCACAATCTTTTATTTGCACCTTTTTCACTTGGAGTTACACACGTGTTTAGGTGAACATTCTATGCACACAAACCGACTTCCTCAACTGTTCCTTTGTACTGCTTGTCATTTTAAATTATACTTTTAGCGTTTAAACTCACACATCTCTAAAACTCGTCTTTACTCTTCAGTTAATGGGACGCCAAGACATTGAATCTAGCACATTCCTTAACACGTATGTGTATACTTTTTACAGCATCCCCTATGAGGTCATCTTACATGTTAAATAGTTCCCAAAATGTTGAGGAAGCGATCTCAATCCTTCCTTCCAACACTCCTAAAATTTAATTTAAAAGGTGAGTTAATTAATAACACTGAACAACACTTACAACATATTTTTCCGGGACGCATTTCGAAGGTTAACTTTCCTCCATTATCCTCCATTATCCGCGTCCCGGAAAAATATGTTGTAAGTGTTGTTCAGTGTTATTAATTAACTCACCTTTTAAATTAAATTAATTACAACACTGTTTTCAAACTTTTATGAAAGGAAGATACTCCTAAAATTATTCGTATAATTATAATTATACATACTAAATTTGAACATATTTACATTTTACATTTACCACTCTGTCCTCTATGTAATCTGCAAGAGGAAATGGATCGAGACCACCTTCAAATATGCCCGGCCACTTCTAGTGCCCCATTCATCAGTGAAAAATATTGGAGAGCAAGAGGATTAATGACTTCATTGTCAGAAATCCAGCATTAGCTAACAACATCATTTTACATTTACATTTATTTTGCATTCCGTAGATCCTACACAACAGGATGTGGAACATGTCAATATGTTATACAATATTTACAATATAATTACATAGCACATAGATAATCTAATGATTACGTTGGATCTTGTTAAATTCAATAGTGCTATAGCACGAATGCTTAAGAAGATATTCCTTTAGCTTAATTTTGAGTACCTTATCATTACAGATCCTCAACTCATTAGGTAGCATATTAAATATTTTTATGCATTGGTAATGCACTCCATTTTGGACACGTGAGGCTAGTTGATGGTATATGGAGTTTGGATCTAGATCTTTTATTGATATTGTGGATGTCAGAATTAGTAGTGAAGTAATTTTTATTTTTTATGCAAAAAGTAATCAGTGAATATATGTATTCTCTGGTAAGGGTTAATATTTCTAAATTTTTGAAAATGCTTCTACACAATGTTCTTGCATGAGAGTGACATAATTCTGAGTGCCTTCTTTTGTAAGATGAAAATTCTCTTTGAGTTTGTTGAACCTCCCCAAAAGAGTATACCATATTTCATTATCGAGTGGAAGTATGCAAAGTAGGCTAATTTTAGTGTATGAGCATTACTGAAGGAGGACAGAAGTTGTAATGCATAGCATGTGGAGCTCAGTTTAGGGATAATTTCATCTATGTAGGTCTTCCAATTTAGGTGCTTGTCGATTTGTATTCCTAAAAATTTAGAAGCATTTGAATCTTGAACAGAGTTTCCATTTATGTTGATTGCAAAGTTATGCAGTGCAGCATTGATGGTAGTAAATTTTATATTTGTTTTATCAACATTTAGTTTCATACCATTTGCATTGAACCAAGATTGCATTAATGTTGTTACGTGATGTGAGGTTTCTTTAAGTCTTAAGTTTTTATGCAAAATTAATAGTGCTGTATCATCAGCAAATAGAAATACTTGATCCAACTTGTTTAAGCTTGGTGTTAGATCATTTATAAAAACTAAGAAAAGTAGTGGTCCTAAAATAGAACCTTGGGGAACTCCTTGTTTTATAACTTTATTCCTTGAATAACTAGCTATATTTGAATTTGGTTTCAATATTTTCACTTTTTGCATCCTGTTAAGTATGAGAGAAACCATTTTAATGGAGTTCTCAGAACGCCATAATATTCTAATTTTTCTAGCAGGATTTGGTGGTCTACACAATCAAAGGCCTTGGATAAGTCGCAGAATATCCCGTTTACATGTTTTCTTTCATTTAATGATTCTAATAATCCATTAGTGAATTGATAGATTTGATATTTCCTTTCTAAATCCAAACTGTTCTGGGTCTAGAATATTATTTGATTCTAGGTACTGGTATAGTCGGCTATACATAATTCGTTAAAAAATCTTTGAGAATGTGGGTAGTAGAGATATTGGTCGCTAGTTATCTATTTTGGTCTTTTCTCCGTTTTTATATAAAGGGGATATGTGAATGGCGACCACAAGGTACCCAAGCTGAGCTGAACATTACTTCCACTTACTGGTGTTTTGCTCCTCACTGTAACTTTTCTATCTGACCTTACCTTGGTCAACTCTTGTTCTCTTCCGACTCCAATGCTATTAGGGTTCCTGAGGGCTAAGGAGTCTTCATTTTTCCAACCTCTCCATTTCTCTATAAAATCTTAACCTCTAACATGCTGACCTGTCATGGCATGTAATACATCCTCTGATTGGTAATCAGAGGATATGGTCGGTGAATTTATTTTGATAATTCTCCCGGTCAGGTCGGTGAGACCCGTAAACCAACGACAGGTGTGGTCCTCCAGACATTCTGGGGGTTGTGAGAGAGCGATGTGACCGCCAAAACATAAAAATATGGTGCTCTCTAAAAAGCGGTTTCTATTACTGCTATTGCTCTCTTCAATATCATCACTGAAAAGATATTGGAGAGCAGGAGGATTAATGACTTCATTGTCAGAAATCCAGCATTAGCTAACAACAACATATAAAGGTTTTACAATTGAGAATTGTAGAAGTCTGATGTTAGATCTTCTATTAATATAATGTTTTGGTTCTTGAGAAGTAGTCCTGGCCCGGAGATCCAAATGGGGGACTATTTAACTCTGGAATCTTTTACCCCTCGAGTCATATTTCATAAATATTGAGACTTAGCAGTAAATGTAACCGAGCAGTAAATGTAACAGCTTTTTAGAGAGCACCACATTTTTATGTTTTGGTGGTAACATCACTCTCTCACAACCCCCAGAATGTCTGGAGGACCACACCTGTCATTGGTTTACGGGTCTCACCGACCTGACCGGGAGAATTATCAAAATAAATTCACCGACCATATCCTCTGATTACCAATCAGAGGACGTATTACATGCCATGACAGGTCAGCATGTTAGGGGTTAATATTTTAGAGAAATGGAGAGGTTGTAAAAATAAGGACTCCCTAGCTCTTGGGAACCCTAACAGCATCAGGGTGGGAAGAGAACAAGAGATGACCAAGGTAAGGTCAGATAGAAAAGTTACAGTGAGGAGCAAAACACCAGTAAGTGGAAGTAATGTTCTGCTCAGCTTGGGTACCTTGTGGTCGTCATTCACATATCCCCTAGACGGAGAACCCTGGCTACTTCTAGTACCCCATCCATCAGTGAAAAATATTGGAGAGCAGGAGGATTAATGACTTCATTGTCAGAAATCCAGCATTAGCTAACAACAACAATTGAGAATTTTAGCCGATCAGGAAATATTCCATATTGTAGTGATAGATTACATAAATAAGCTAGAGGGATGGTAATTGCTTCAGCAGTGCTTTTAATTGTTCTGCTCGATATTTCATCATAACCCAGACTGTCTTTCAGTTTCATTGAATTAATAGTGGCCAGTATCTCACCAGATGTGGGAATGGGGATGAAACCAGTGAATGTTCTCCCAGCAAAAGCATTGTTTAACATTTTAATTGCATTTCCTGTGTTTGCATCAAGTTCAGATTTGTGGCTATGTTTATGAAGAAATTGTTAAAGCTGTCTGCAATTGCAGTTGTGTAAGTGATTTTGTTATTGTTTACTACACGGGCTGTGATGTTATTACCTTTTGCCCTATTTGTTTCACGTTTGATCATGTTCCATATGGTGTTTATTTTATTTTGTGATCCCTTTATCTTTGAATTATAGTAGTTTGCCTTGGCACTTTTAACAACTCTACTAAGAATTTTGCAATATTTTTTATAGTATGATTTTAGCTCGTTATTACTATTTCTGCAACAATAAGTATAAATTTCTTTTCTCCTTGCAAGGGATTTTAATGTCCTGGGTAATCCATGGCTGTTTATGTGTGGATGGGCTAACATATTTTATAGGAAAGCATGCATTAAAATGATTTATATAAATGCCTAGGAACAAATTGAATGCAGCATTAATATCACTTTCACGGTATATGGTGGTCCACTCCTAGTTCTAGCAATGAATTAAATTTACTTACGTTTTCATCATTCACTTCCCTTACTCTTTTCTAACATTTTGATGCTAAGTCATAAATATTGTTTATACACAACACTAGACCATCATGGTCTGACAGCGCATTTATAAATGGAAAAGTTGTTGAAGAGTTTATTCTATTATTGCCTATGAAGATATTGTCTATCTCTGTGCTAGATTCATTATGAACTCTAGTTGGGAAATTCAGTATGGTATAAATTGTATATCATTAATAGTGACATTAAGTCTGTTTCATTTGCAGATTCTGCTAGAAAATCTATATATCTCCACATATGAGTGCAAGATTTGGTTTATATAGATAATTTGAAGTACACTCTAGTTTCTTAATGAACTCTTTGACATTGTTAGATGGTGTTCTATACGATGGTCCTTCAATAACTAATAGCTAATTTTTTAATTAACACAATGGCTTTATTTCACTAACATTTACCTACACACTTCCAAAGTATTCTCCCTCTGATGAAATACAATTATTCCAACAATTTACCCATTGTTTGAAACACTCATTGAACCCATTTTTGGACAGTCCGTTCAGGATACCCATGACATTGTTCAACTCCTTATCACTTTGAAAATGGTGACCACGAAGCTCCTGTTTCACTTTCGGGAAGAAGTGAAAATCGCGTGGTGCTAGATCCGGAGAATAAGGTGGATGAGGCATGATCTCAATGCCCATTTCTGCGATGACATCTTGAGTTGCACAAGCTCGATGAGCAGGGGCATTATCCTGATGCAAGATGCATCCTCTCCTTGCGAGATCTGGTCGCTTTTTAGCGATTTTTTTTCTTCAGTGGCTGCTTCAGAACGTCACAATAGTAAGCAGCAGTTACTGTGTGTTGATTAGTTACAACATGATCATACAGAATGCCCTGTTTGTCAAAGCATATGTGATGCGTGACCTTTCCTGCACTTTTCTGAACTTTTGCTTTCTTAGGGCTAGGGCTCGATGAATGTTTCCACTGCGAACTCTCTTGTTTTGTTAATGGGTTGTAATGATGGAACCAACTCGTTTATACCACTCAAATACTTGTGTTTTGCCTAAAGCTTGGTCCTTGTATGCTTGCTGCACCATTTCAAAGGTTTCTGTAGGAATTTTGTCTAACAGAACACAAAATTTTATTGATGTGCGTTGCTGCAATTTCAGTTCCATGGTGAGTGCAGTAAACACAACTTCACGTATTGGGCTCTAACTCCCAACTGATTCACTCTGCATGACTGGCACTCACAGCACTGCTAGAGCAAGGATTCACCTTTCCACCACTACCAGCCATGGCGCTCCAGGGTGGTTTATTTAAATACAATTAAATTAGTTTGGTTATTTATTGAAGAACCCTCGTACATACAAACTATGTAGATGTCTCCTAATTGCCCTTAAGATTTTATGCAACAAGCCTCAAAGGTTTCCTCTACACAGAAATTGCTAATATCTATCATGCTATAGGCTACTTCTTTTTTTACATATATACATGTGCCTCCTTTGTGAAGCATTTGCTTAATATTTCATTGAAGCATATGCCCCTAATTGATAACCTTCAACCCCGAGTTGACCCATTTCATGTTTATTTAAGTGATGTTCACTAAGGCCGAGTATGTTTGGTTTCTCACCAATGTTATCAAAGGAGCTAACCAGTTCAAGTGTTTTGTATCTTAGCCCGCAGATATTCTGATGCAAAATTACTAGATTGTTACATTTAGTGGTTCTCTTTTAGCATGCTTCCTATTGTCTTTCATTTACAATATTGTTTATCTTTTCATTACCCTTAATGCACCAATAAAAATTACTGCAAATGGTGCTGCCAATTAGTTTCTCGGATTTTGTAATGCAATTTTTGGTTTCTGTGACACAATTTCATTGAGGTACTTACTGATGTTGGAAGATAGAAGCTCTTTACCTTTACTATTGAGATGTAAGCCATGCCTGGTGAATTCGTCCGATATGAGACAATGTTGGAGGACGTAATTCAAAAACATGCCTGGTGAACATATCTCGATGATATTTTGATACATCAACTAACCTCACATTTCTAAATCTGTCACATAGTTTATCTAGTTTAAAATTTGATTGTTTTATTTGGTTATTCACACAGGAGGCTGGAATTAAGTCATGTCTAGTAGGGAAATTCACAACTACTACATTTGTTGACGTTTACCCAGAGTTTGCCTTATGTTCTTTATGGGTCTTTCACTTTCATTTTTAAAGATATCATTTGCACCACACATTATCACTACACCATCATGATTGCCCATTTGTGCTGAAGTTTCTCAACACTGATGGGGCCCCGGTTTAACTAATCCAATCCTGGATAGTCCACCATTCGTTATTCGTTCTGCGAAGATTGCCACTTTTCTTTCTCTTCTAACCGGATTTCTTGGTTTGCTTTTATTTGTAGTTGTACGGGTTTCCATAGTCGCATCTTGGTGTCGCCACATGTGTTACCATCCGAATTTTGAAGGATTTCGTATCTGTTACTTAAAGGAATTGGGATGCTACTCTCGCCTGTCGTTCTGCTGTACCTTATTTGAATGTTTCTCATCGGTTTTCGCCATTTATCATCCTTTTGTTTATTTTGGTGCCCGGCAAGCGGAAGGTCTGTGGTTCAAATCCTAGTTGTGGCATTGAATTTTTAAGTTCCAGTTCTACCTCTTAAACTTTGCCCACACACGGCTTGTGTGTTTAAAAACACCAACAGTAAGTTTGTTGGCATAAATAAATAATAATTACCATGTGAAGGTTATTTAATCCTGGGATATAAAGTACTTACAATAGTAAGTCACCATTGGGGTAATTGTTTCTGATGTGAGACTGCCTTTGTGGTTTACCAGGAGAAAATACAAACTGGCTGGAGAATTTAATGCCATTCTGGCAGTTTCTCACAATAGCTCAGTGGTTAGAGCGTCTGCCCGGCAAGCGGAAGGTCTGTGGTTCAAATCCCAGTTGTGGCATTGAATTTTTAAGTTCCAGTTCTACCTCTTAAACTTTGCCCACACACGGCTTGTGTGTTTAAAAACACCAACAGTAAGTTTGTTGGCATAAATAAATAATAATTACCATGTGAAGGTTATTTAATCCTGGGATATAAATTACTTACAATAGTAAGTCACCATTGGGGTAATTGTTTCTGATGTGAGACTGCCTTTGTGGTTTACCAGGAGAAAATACGAACTGGCTTGAGAATTTAATGCCATTTTGGCAGTTTGTCACAATAGCTCAGTGGTTAGAGCGTCCGCCCGGCAAGCGGAAGGTCTGTGGTTCAAATCCCAGTTGTGGCATTGAATTTCTAAGTTCCAGTTCTACCTCTTAAACTTTGCCCACACACGGCTTGTGTGTTTAAAAACACCAACAGTAAGTTTGTTGGCATAAATAAATAATAATTTGGTGCATACGTTCGCTATACAGATTTCCGTCTTGTTCTGTCGCGTCATGTTTCTGCTTTTCTTTTGAAAGCAGAGCTACTTGAGCTTGGAGTTCTTCCTTTCCTTTAAGTAGGATTATTTCTTCATGGGCCTTTTTTAGGTCTGAGACAGAATATGTTGTCAGACCCCGAAAAGAAAGTATTTATGTAAATATTTATTGTAAGTTTGGTTTATTTTTCATGTTGGTAAGGATTTGTTAAGTACTGAGAGTGTATTACCATTGTTTCATTGTTGGCAATATTATTTGTTTAATATCGTCATTAATTTGAGAGGTAGAACTGGAACTTAAAAATTCAATGCCACAACTGGGATTTGAACCACAGACCTTCCGCTTACCGGGCGGCTGCTCTACCACTGAGCTATTGTGACAAACTGCCAGAATGGCATTAAATTCTCAAACCAGTTCGTATTTCTCCTGGTAAACCGCAAAGGCAGTCTCACATCAGAGACAAATTACCCCAATGGCGACTTACTATTGTAAGTACTTTATATCCCAGGATTAAGTAACCTTCAGATGGTAATTATTATTTATTTATGCCAACAAACTTACTGTTGGTGTTTTTAAACACACAAGCTGTGTGTGGGCAAAGTTTGAGAAGTAGAACTGGAACTTAAAAATTCAATGCCACAACTGGAATTTGAACCACAGACCTTCCGCTTGCCGGGCGGACGCTCTACCACTGAGCTATTGTGACAAACTGCCAGAATGGTATTAAATTCTCAAACCAGTTCGTATTTCTCCTGGTAAACCACAAAGGCAGTCTCACATCAGAGACAAATTACCCCAATGGTGACTTACTATTGTAAGTACTTTATATCCCAGGATTAAATAACCTTCAGATGGTAATTATTATTTATTTATGCCAACAAACTTACTGTTGGTGTTTTTAAACACACAAGCCATGTGTGGGCAAAGTTTGAGAGGTAGAACTGGAACTTAAAAATTCAATGCCACAACTGGGATTTGAACCACAGACAGCAGTGGCTAGGCATGGGGGAGATGATAAATTTTGCTGTTAAGGCAGGTTTTGTGCAGTTCATTTCATTTCATGCCTTGTAGTTAGCTGCTAACAGACCTAAGGGATTATAAGTATTCTCATTAGAAGGAAGATTTCTTTCGGAGGTTAAAATCTAAGTAAAGGGTTTCCTTTCACATTAGCGGTTAGGCCTAGTGTTGTATTGGTTTACAATGGTCAAGCAGAAAGGCAGAGGTTTACCTATGTTTCCCTCTTTCACTCCCACATATCTGGTACGTTTCAATTGTCTCTCCCTTTCGTTCTTACCATGTATATTTCAGCGCAAATTCAAATTAGATAAAAAACATTTTATGATGTGTTATATTAGGTACGTCAAAATGGAAAATTTATCCATCATTGTTGTCGCAGTTGCTGTAACCATCGTGTTGTCTGATTCGATAAATTATAAGTCCCTGATATGAGATCATTTTCTGTATATCCAAAGAACTCTGACATTGGCATTGCCCATACTCAATACCCTACCTACCCACCCTATCTCATAGGCTGAAGAATTCTATACTGTTTACACCTCCAAGACAACCAATCGAGAAAAATTTACAGGTCCATCATTGCTGTGCGTAAATATCCTCAATAGACGTCTTCCAGTTGCCATATAGGATATGGGTACTAACAGCACGGTGTCATGTGACACCTAACTCAATAGATGTGTGTGAAGAAATTGACAATGCGGTTATTGCAAACACCTCATCTAATGAAAACAGTTGATAGTGACTGTTAAAGACAAATGCAGTGGGAATTTCTTAGTGTTCGATAAAAATGAATGCATAAAATATTACATTTTCACAGCTGAGTAACATGAATTTAGAAATAATTGACTGAAACTGAAATTTCTCCATTTAATATACATGTTTATGTTAAGTTATTAATTTCTATGGAATGTACATACCTTGGCTTCATATTTTATGAAAGCTACTCCTAAAATTAAGTTAAGAAAAAAAGTATTCAGGTAAATTATCCCATATTGTTAGAAATATGTGCAGCACTTTAAATTCCTTCAAAATATTAAGTTCTTTTTATAGAGGTAATATACCGAGTTGCAAAGTTAAATTCTTTGAAAAGAAAAGGAGCATCGTCTTGTATTCAGTATATAAGACTGCATTGTTTTTTTCCCAAAAAGTGATTTCCTAGTAAATAAGCTTGGATTGATACATTGCGTAGAATTCGGTGGCCGTTGTCCATAAGCAAGGCGCAGCCTTCTCCAGAAGGCTCAGATACGAAACTTGGATTGAACTTTCAGGTACAATTACCATGAAGTTTTACAGAAGATGTTTCATAGTAGTGTTGTCAACTGGTGCTACCAATTTGATGGCATGTGTTTTCCCTCTGTTGGATTCCAGATCAGTTTAAGCTTTCTTTCATTGACTTTTGGGATGTCAGAGCTCATCAAGGATGCTTTAATTATTTTAATGTAAATTATAATTTACTTTATCTCCCAATGGGCAACTATATCACATTAAAATATAAAAATTGGTCGAATAATAACACTATAACAACATTGATTATTGAAATTTCTTGGAACATATGTCAGAGGCAGTTTCCTCCATTATCAACCGGACAGAGACTGAAGTTGTTGCTAGAAGTTGGTCCTTCTGTAGACTGCTCTGGCAGTTATTCTAAGAACTTGTACAATGGGTCATTCTGTGGGCTATCAAAATCTAGAACTCTGCCATTGTTTTTCCAGATGAAAATCTGTTCCCATGTTGATAATTCTTCGTTTTCTGATATTTATTTTAATAGTTTTGGATCTGGATTAATGTCTTTCCAAACATGGGTGGCAACTGCTGATTTTTCTAAGTGCTTGTTTTGTACATCTAAAATGTTCCTTGCCTCTTGTTTCCAAATTCCTCTTAAAACAAGAGGAATTTGGACCTAGTTTTCTTTTGTTGTGAGAAGTATGAATGTACTTAGTTCTCTTTGCATTTTAAATACTCAAAATTAATTTTTAATACTTCTTTATCAGAAACTTAATGTAACATAACTGCTAATTATTTCGGCAGTCAAACGTAGATGATGCAGACATCTGCAAAACAAATATACACATAAGTAAAATTTAATGAAGCATTAAGTGTCGATCCCACTCCATGTTATTCAAAAAGTTAACGTAAGACGTTTCAGAGTCTCTCCATCAGCCTAGTCTAGCTGCTGTATTACCTCCTGTGGCTGGATGCACTGTACGAGTGTATTTTCATATGGGGTAAAAAAATGTAGCAATATATGTTTATTTTTATGCATAACAAGTCTTTCCCAATACAGAATTTGTGTGCTTTACAAAGATTTAACCCTGGCAGCATAAATTGTAAGCTACATGTTAAGAAAGGGGCAAAATTGAGCAGCTATGAAAAGTGGAAGAAAGAAGGTAAAGAATATAAAGTGGTTAGAGAATGTATATATTTAGAGGTCAAAATGGATGGGGAGGAAAATGGGAAAAGCAGAAAAAGTTTGCTTTGGCAAAAGGGAAGGGAGCATTGGCAGCAATTATAGGTTGTAAATATAAAATACCAGATATAAATGTCAACTGGCTAGAACAAGTGTATAATATGGTAGTTGAAGCAAAAATGCTATATGGAACTGAAATATGGGAACTAGATGAGGGTTGGGAAGTTGCGAATACAGTGCACTGGATGTTCTGCAGGAAAGTGTTAGGCCTGCCAAGTGCAACAGTAAAGGAATTTGCTCAAATTGAAATGGGACAAGTGTGAAGGAAAGGTGTTATTACGGAGAGAGCTCTTAATTATTGGTATAGAATATTATATCTAGATGAAAGCAACTTGTTATGGCAATGCTTAGAATTTCAAGAAAAAAAGTTTGAGGAAATATGGGTGGAGTTACTTACTAACTTAGAAAACATTAGATTGGAGGAACTTTGGAGGAAGAGGGAAAACAATGTAAATGGTTTCTGGAAAAGAGCTAGAAAGAGATTTGAAGACATAGAAATACCAAAATTATTTGGCAACATATGGGGGAAAAATTATTAGAAACGCAGACAAATTAAAACTACTTGGGGAAAGAAGTGTGTGTAGATAAATTAAATAAGGAACAAAGAGTGAGTACTGCTTGCATATGAGCGGGTGTGTGGAGACCAAAGGTGTGAGAAAAGGCCTCCAACAGAATCATAGTCCAATATGTGGAGAAAAGGAAGATTTGGAACATAGTTTTTGAGTGTAAAGGAACAGAGTTGGGAGGAAACAGTGTGTAAGTGAGAAATGGTTGAAGACGGACAGAAAGGTAGCCTTAATTAAACTCTTTAGTAAGCACATCAAGAAGGTAGGCGAGTTTTTGGCTGAAGTAACAGAAATGGATATGATCAGCAAAAAGAGGATGAAGTATAAATTTATGGGTTATTTTATTTATTGTTGGAACACCATTATTGTGCACTTTTATTATCATCATCATTATGATTATCATTTATCATTATGATGATTGTTGTTGTTGTTGTAAGATTTAAAGCTTTCATGGCGCACGTTATTAATTAAGGCTTCACGGGTGATCAGCCGTATGAGGTTTAAAAACACAGACCTTTCGGCCATTGTAGATTCTATGGCCTTCATCAGAATGAAAAATGACCGTTAGCTTTCCGCTCCCCATATATATATATATATACACAATGTTAGGTGGGAGGGGGTTGCGTTGCCCTGGCCAATGAGCGGGTGACGATTTGTGATTGGGCCTGCTGTTTCAAGCTATGTTTGTCACTGGCCACAGTGTTTTCTTGAGGGTCAGTACTTGGTCCAGAATCACTATAGTTGCTGTTGTGGATGTGTTTAATGGCTATTGTCCAGGCAGGGCTTAGTTGAATGTTTTAAACCTCACACGGCTGATCACCCGTGAAGCCTTAATTTATTATTATTATTATTATTATTATTATTATTATTATTATTATTATTATTATTATTATTATTATTATTATTATTATTATTATTATTATTATTGTTGTTGTTGTTATTGTTATTATTGTTATTATTGTTATTATTGTTATTATTATTATTATTATTATTATTATTATTATTATTATTATTATTATTATTATTATTATTATTATTATTATGTTTTGGCCCATATTGGAGAGCTCTATAGCAGTAAAAGTAACAACTATTTAGATGGCACCATATTTTTACGTTTTTGCGGTCACATTTCTCTCTTGCAACACCCAGAATGTCTGGACGACCACAGCTGTCAATTTATTTATCAAAATAAATTCACTGACCATATCCTATATCCATGCCATGACAGGTCAGCATGTTAGGGATTAAGAGGTTATAGAAAAATTAGAAGTGGAAAGGTTGGAAAAATAATACTCCCTAGCCCTCAGGTACCCTAATAACACTGGGGTCGAAAGAGAACCAGAGATGACCAAGGTAACATCATAAGGTCAGATAGAAAAGATACATTGAGGAGCAAAACACCAGTAAGCAGAAGTAATATTCTGCTCAGCTCGGGTACCTTCTGGTCATTATCCACATATCCCCTAGACAGGAACCCCTGAGGGTCAAAAAACACCTAGTCTTCCAATGGATACCAGCTCAGTGTGGACTGAGTGGTAATGAGAAAGCTGATTTTCTTGCATAAAAGGGTACCAGCAGTGTACAGAAATATAAGGTTTATCTACCATTTTATGCAGCTGAAAAATTAGCCAACTCTGAATTTAAAAAAATTATTGCAAAATATTACTATGAAAAATCGAGAAATAAAAGATGGGAACTACCAAACATTCAAACAGTAATTCCTGAGTATCTTCGAAAAACAGCAGTTGCAACCTTCAGGTTGATTTTGGGACAATTGTCTGGCAAAACATTTGAACAGAATTGGAGTATATTCTTCATCACTCTGTCATCTATGTGATCTGCAAGAGGAAATGGGCCAAGACCACCTTCAAATATGCCCGGTCACTTCTAGCGCCCTGTCCAACAGTGAAAAATATTGGAGAGCAAGAGGACTATACCAAGTTCAGTCTTAGGTTTGTCCGCGTCAAAACAAACCCACGTGATCAGTGCACCGTTGTACAACTCGGTAGCAATGCGTGCAGGGAAGTAGTCCCATCCTAGTAATCTGAGTTTTAGAATGAATTTATCGTTAAATGATATAGTATTCTACACAAATACCTGAGAGGTTAATTGACACTGATGTATACTGATAAACAGAGCTACAAGTCCCAACATGCAACTCGTGTGAATTACCTGATATCAGAGTATTGTTTACAGCAGCAGTTTCTATTTAGAATCATGGCGGACGGTCGCGGTGAATTTGCTCTTGCGTCTTCGTCGACTTATGTAAAGCATAAGGCGGGAAAACCATTGACTAGTGGTGAAAAAACAATAGTGTTGAACATGTATTATAAGTTGTGTGAGAAATATCCAACTGTTCCCATCAAAGAAGTAGTGAAATTAACTTCTGAGTTCACTGGTGTTTCGAGTACCAGTATATACAGTGCTCGTAAAGAAAAAGCTGAAACGGGAAAAGTGGTTACACCCGGGGAAAACGAAAGCCTATAAAATACGCCATGCAAGAATGTGACGAGTTTGTTAAAAATGCAATTCGTGTCACAGTGCACAATTTCTTTTTTAAAAATGAACCGCCAACAATTGACAAAGTACTACAACAGGTTAATGCTGATCCAGACTTGCCTAATTTTAGAAGAACCACCTTTTATTAAAGTTAATTATTATAATTATGACATGTGCATCGTTTATTTTGTTGTAACTATCAATCTTATTGTCTCTAGTTACATGTTAGTCACTCTTTAAATTGGTGGAATAAGGTATAATTTCCTTTCTATTACGTACCGCATGCACTCACCACGTGGTTGTGTTATGACTATTTCTGGCGCGAATGGCGGAAGGACACATTACAATTGTGCACTGGCCACCTGGGTTCAATTTCGCGCGGATCAACCTTAGAATGAATAGATAGTAATGACTTCATTGTTGGAAATCCAGCATTAGCTAACATAATTATTATTTTATTATTTATTACCATTGTCAGTATGGTAAGATAAATATTTTTAGATATTAAGACAACTTTGGTGGGAATAGGGCAAGAAAAACAGCCTGGGCTATGTATAGCCGTATTCCTCATATTGGTCCTGAGTATAAATAAATGTTAAAGAAAGTAAAAATGCGGTTCAGTTGTTGTAAATTTTGCTGATGAAGTGGATGTCCAGCAGTGTTGCACCTTTATTAGACCTCTTTAATAATATGGGAGAGAGGTTGTTTACATATAGTTTGTGTATGAGGGAATGCTTCTGTTACATGAATTTCCAGGAAACCGTTTAGAAGTTTGTCAGAAAGGGGAACGATTGGTTGCCCATTGCTAATACTTTGAGAACTGGTTCAGCTCTTCGTTTGAGAAACAACTAATATAAGAATAAACAAAGTTGAATTCAGTTCTGTGAGTCACATTTTTACTCGCCTTCACTTTGTTATGTAATATTTAATAAACACAGTTACTTATTGATGTAGCATATGAAAACAGTCATCACACAGTATGCCCTGTCATAGGAGCTGTGGAAGCTTTTGGTTAAAAATTAAGTAATTAAAAATTCAATCTTGAGTACTTAGTATGTTGAGCTTAACAATGTTTACCCAAAATTGAATAAATCTTATTGAATGTTTTGTATCCTTTAGGTACGGATTTATGGGAGGCAAATCTTCGAAATGGAGGACAGCCACCCCCATCCCAGACTCAGAAAACTCCTTGGGGCCACACCCCAACTACAAACATCGGGGGCACGTGGGGTGAGGATGACGATGTTGGCGACAGTTCAAACGTCTGGACAGGTGTTCCATCTAACACTGGGCCAGGGGGATCTGGAGCACAATGGGGGAGCAACAGCACAGGGGCTAGTGGTGGTATGTGGGGAGGTGCGTCTCACAAGGGCTTTGATGGTGGAGTAACAAATACTATTCTGGCTCAGGGTCAGCTTTATGTATTTGTGGTTGTTTCATAAAATCTTTAAAGCATAAGGTATTAGCAAAGCACATTCATTAAAAAAAGATTCTAGTTATGTCTATCATATAAGGTTGGGAGGAAAGCCCATAGGTGGGTTAAAAAGTCGGACTGCTTACTGCTAGTATTAGATTCTTGTAGTTTAAACATTGTTACCTTTCTTTTTGAGAATTGGGGGGTTTAACAGTAAGTGATAGGTTTAGAATAACTTGAGTTGTCATGGAAGCATATAGTTTTCAGAGATATTTTGAAATTAGCACTTTACTGTAGGCTGCCAACATATAACTGAGAGCAGGGTGCCTACTGTGGATGACGATTTAAGAACGTTTACAGGCTTGCAATTCAGTACCATTGAATGTTAAAGGCATGTATTGACATTGGTATCAAGCTGAAACATTGAATAAAATGAAATCACTGAAGCTATTGACAAGGAAGTAAACTAAATCAACAAATATTAGTGACTAAACCTTCACCTATCCTTTTATAACCATGAAATATCCAACATAAGGTTAACATAGTTATGAAGGGTAAGTGAAGTTTTAATCACTAATATTTATTATTTGTTGAAATATTGAAATGTTCAAAATATTTGCATACATGCCAACTGTTACAGTTTGCCCTTAACCCAATCACATATTTAAATACCCACTCAACTAACCAAGGAATAAGATTTAAATCCCCTGGCAGTGAGGATGGTAGCAAAAATTAATTTAAAATGGACCAATAAGTATATTTTACTGAATATTTGTATGCACAATATTAAAAACAGCAACTCTCCAATATTGTTCCAGTACTGCTGTTGGAGGTGATAAACCTAAAAACCACACATTTTTGCTTCATTTGCACCTGCTATAGTACATGACCACTTTTTGGTAACTTCTGTTTCTTTTTCATAGAGGGAATGTGCATAGGAAAGTGAGCCCATGATATTGCCTGTAGTATCATATGGGTTGTACAAGACGGTCTGCCTCAAATTAAATACTCTAGCAGCGTAGGTTCCATGTATTGCAAAAGAATTGAAGGTACAGATGACATCTGCAATGCATGTTTTTGCTCAGAAAGCCTTTACGACGACTTCTTAAGAGGTGCAATCAAAAAATTTCTGGAAAGGATTTACTACAATGCTGAGGCTGAGATTTCTCAATTCTTACCCAGACTGTACATGCCGCATTCCTTCCCGATAAAAATAAGAGGTCACGTGACTGTGACCTTGCAGTGATGAGGTAGAAGCTCTGAAGTGAACACGTGTTTTGCATGTGCTGTAATTTTTCTGGGTAGCAAAAATGTCAGTTTATGAAGAACAAAGAACAAACATAAAATTTTGCTTTAAACTCAGTAAAACTGCAACAGAAGCCTATGAAATGTTAAGAACAGCTTATGGAGAGGAAGTTAATTAATTTAAACCAGTGATAATCTCAATATTTGGAACACATTTTGTATCTCACATTTTTGTCTCTGTTTCCTACGGAGATATTTTAGTTTTCTTGAAAACAAGCTGGCAACACTGCAGATTGTGTGGGTGTCACTTTCCCTAGCTCAGTACGTAAACACAGTAACTGCGCTTCTTGAGAACACACACAAATACCCTGCCTTGTCCTTCTGTGTTTACTGCGAGAGTGTAGACCAATCACAAGCGTTAGCTCCCAAAACATCAAAGTGAAAGTGAAAGTGCCAGACCTGTTTACGTACACAAACCAGCTCAATTTCCTGACCAACCTCAACACAACGTTATTGACTTACTGCACGTGTGAAAGAGCTGCTTGGAGTATTCCTTCACGTCTTTTGAAATCCTGTGTGGTGTCCCATAATTACTACCAAAGCTATGTCAGAAATAAGTTACTCTACACATCATACAAATAACAAACTGTTATCTTTGTTCATTCATGTGGAATTACGCATCCAAGTTGGATAAAATACTATATTACTTTCTCTACTGGTAAGTAGGGAAAGTATTGTATTCCACCCAAAAATTTGATGTCCAAGATTTCACCAGAAATATGTTTCGAGACCCCCTGAATCCAGAAAAAAGCGTTTTTAGAAAAAGGTATGCGTGTGTGTGTGTGTGTGTCTGTGGACAGCATAACTCAAAAACGAAAAGTAGGTTAAAAACCAAAGTTGGTATTTAAGTTTAATGTCTTTCAAGGATGCGACATGAAGATTTTGAAGAAAAAGCCCCATCCTAAACTACCCTTTAGATCGAAAATTTTTCGAAAATTTTGATTTTCTTGAAAATGGCTCTAACAATTTTGATTAAAATGTCACATGTTTGAGATATTTTGATGACAAATGAAATGTATATCTTAAATTTTCTGGCTATAGCCCCTGTAGTCGTATTTACTCTGGACTACTTTTGCATAACTGGTAAACCGTTAGAGATAGACGAAATCTTACTGTACAAAAAATGTAGATCTTGCTAAAATCTGAGATTTATGTCGCAATAAATTTTCTTGTGGGGTGAACCATTTCGGAGATATTCCTTGTTATATGTGTGAGTTTCGGAAAACTTAAAACTTTCGTGAAATGGAACATTGTTGTTCATTTTTTTGATATGTTAAATGTGCAAAGAGAATGGAATCTCAAAGCTTTAAAAGATTTGACTATCGCACAAAGCCTACTGTATTCTAATATTCCCCTTGTACCTACAAGGAAATAAGCAGTAAGATAATTTGTACAATGTTTACCTTAACTAACACGTAGAAGATATAGGAATAAGAGTTCGTAAGAATGGTTAGTGCAAGAGTAGAGAAAAATCATGTGAGTGCAGCACATCAGATTTTTTTTTCAAAACTGGTTGATCAAAGAACAAAATGCCATTAGACTTTTTTGTTTGTAATGCTTCTATGAAGTACATATTAGAAGGAATGTAATGACTTCCCTTCCACCCTGTATGTGTAGTAATTTCATGCTGAGCAAAAGATGGACCACAGAAAGAACAAGAATGGGACTAAATATACAAGCCTTTGTAGAAATAGAGCAGTGTAAATCATGCTAATGTGGAACTTCACACACTGGCGTCTATATGAAACCTAACGTGTGCCACAAGTTTCTTATGATGTAAATTCAGATGACAGTAAATATCTATATCATTAAGGAAATTGAAGCTATTAACAGTGAAGCAACAAGATTCTAAAGTAAGAACAAATTAGAAACTAAAAACTTCACTTATCTTAGTAATGTTGTAAGTTATTTTTTCGGAAAACTTAAAGCTTTCCTGAAATGGAACATTGTTGTTCATTTTTTTGATTTGTTAAGTGTGCAATGTGTGCAAGTTGAAAAAATAACTTACATTACTAAGATAAGTGAAGTTTTTAGTTTCTAATTTGTTCTTACTTTAGAATCTATATCATTGATAATATTGCTACATTTCTTTGTACTGTGTCCAATTGTTAGTTTGATATGGCATATTCAGTGTGATAGCTTTGTGCAGTTTTATTAAAGCTTTAAAAATAAAGATGGGATGGCTTTTAAACTCTGAAGTAGTCTTTCACTGGTACCTAAAGCATGGGTCTTAAGTTTAATCCAGACAGATGAAATAGTGCAGATTTCAAAAGGTTCTAAGGACAACAGGGGACAAAAGTAGTCTGTGATTTTTATGCAGTAAATATTGGTGTAATATGTACTGCTATAATGGCAACTCAAGTTGGCAAGGAAAGTAGGGAAGTAAAGTTTATAAGGTGTTAGGATATGGTGCACCCACAGTGTTCAAAATATGAAAGTAGAAAATGACCACTATTTCTTTCATGCTAAGTATGTTTGGCATTAAGTTGGAAGAGTGAATCAGACTTCAATGCCAGGGCTGGAACTCGTACCTTCGATGCATAAATTGTATAAATTATTGAAAAGGAATTTGTTAGCTATTCATATAGCTCAACTTAACAAATTACTAGCAGGAATTTTGAGAGGTAGAACTGGAACTTAAAAATTCAATGCCACAACTGGGATTTGAACCACAGACCTAGCAGGAAATTTTGGCTGGTGTGGAGTAACTGGCGGTTCCTCAGTCTTCTTCTGAGGGTATTTGTGGTATTATCTGATACAGGTTGGTTAATTTAAAGAAATATCATTCTGTTGGAATTTCTAAGCTCATCATTCAGTGTTTAAAATTTTTTATTTACTGTATTTCAACGCATAATGGTCGCACCTTAATTTACAGACAAGCAGTTCACCGCATAATTGTCACATAAAATTCCAGGTGGGGAATGAAAATGTTTATGCTTTAGCAAAGAAGGGCAGCTAAGCTATTTATAGACCCTTCACTAAAACTGTATATTACTCTTAAGATTATTAAGTATATTACTTAAAAGATTTATTAAATCAACATACAGGGTGGTGCAGGAAATTTCATACATTGAAAATTGTTTCTATAACTTTTAATAAACAAAATGTGTCAATTTTGTATTTTTTACATTAATGATCAGAATGTGTATGCCCAGCGAACATGCGGTATACATTCAATATGTCCACTTTGTTGACGCACCACCTCTTCGACACGAACTTTGGTGTTTCCAATTGCCCTACAACACAAGTCTTCTGTGATTCCTTGAATAAATGTTGTGATAGCCGCTCGCAGTTGCATTAGATTACGTGGTTTGTTGCGGTAGACTGTTTATTGTAAATGCCTCCATAAAAAATAATCACAGGGACTAATATGCGGGTTGAGTGGCTGCCTTATTGAGCCTCCCTGAAAACATTCTGGGTACCTCATATGCAAATCAGGAGTTTCTTGTGTTAAAAATGTTCTGCCTATTGACACTACTGTTCCGATGAACGTACACCTCATCTGAGAGCCATGTCTTATGAATCGTGGCATCTTTTGAAAGAGCTGAAGTCATGAACTGTAGGTGCTGTACCTTGTGATCTTCCATCACTTTGTGCAAGTAATTTTGTGTGGGAATAATTTTAAGTCAGCATGAAGTATTGTTTGAAGAGAATGACATGAGATGCTCAACTTGGCTGCAGCTCGCCTCTTGGATTTCCTCTCAAAGCCACTCTCACAGTGTCGATATTCTGTGGAGTATGGACTGTGTTGTCACGAGGTTGCTTTTACTCTAAAATACTGCCGTCACTTTCAAATTGTGTGGTCAGCCTATACATTGTCTGCCTGCATGGGGCCCATCTGGCACGAAAATGAACACAAAAGTATTGCTGAGTGTCTGCTGCACTATTCATGTCTGCATAAAACAATACAGTCCTTGAGAGGTAGAACGGGAACTTAAAATTCAATGCTACAGCTGGGATTGAAACCACAGACCTTCCGCTTACCAGGCGGGTGCTCTAACTATTAAGCTACACACATCACTTGTGTGTTTAAATTCACCAACAGTAAGTTTGTTGGCATAAATAAATAATAATACAGTCATTTTCTGTTCTAGTGTCAAACGGTCTTGGTCCACCATATTACTAAACTGAAACATTGGTGACACACGTGTGATAGTGACAGCCGCTGTCTTCTGTTGAACCATACAAGAACTATGGTTACTCGTCACAAAATTCAGAGTTGCCAACTTGCAAATAAAATATTTATTAGACAATAAATAAAAATAAATAAAATCTGAAAACTTCCATCCCAGTACCTAATTCCTTACACCGGGATGTAGCTTCCAAATTCCATACATTTATTAATAAACTATAAAAAATACAAATCTACAAAACAATTTTTCAGATAAAAAAAAAAATTAAAATAAAATATATATAAAAAAATAGAATATAATATAAAATGAAAAAAAAAAGTAATAAAATAAAATAAGCTACCAATTCAAATACAGAATAAATATACAAATAATACTGGTATTCAGCATTAAAATTAACTGGTATCCAGTTAATCCTCTACTAAAATAAAAATTTACAAACTTACAATTCTATATAAAATTTACAAAAACATTTAACAATACAAAATACCTGTAACCGATATTACAAATACTGGTATCCGGTATTTAAAAAAAAAAAACAATTTTACAATTTTAAATCAATTAAAATATACAAATACAAAAATTCCATACAATACTCCATAAAATTTCAAATTATTCCAAAACATTTCTCTAAATTCATAAAATTAACCAACCACTAATTTCAACTGACTAACAATTTTCAAAAGAAAATATACTATTCTTTCAAATTCTTAAATACCATAAGCTAAAAATTTAAACTATACAAAATTTAAATTTCAATTTTAAACTTTTAAAATTTTAAAAACCAAAATTTTAAAACTATAAATATATAAGAAAAAATTTAAATATTAACTAAAATATAAAGATTATTAGTACACAATTAATAACAGCTAAATAATATAAAACAATATTAACATTATTAATTTTTAAAACTTAATAATTTAAAAATATTTAATAATATAAAATATTTTAAATTAAAAAATAAACTTTTAAATTTTAATATTTCAAATTTTTAAAATTACTACAATAACTCAATTAACATAAATTTAAATTCAATACCTAAATTACAACACAAAATTAACTTTTTTTTTATAAAATATATAAATTTATATAATTTAAACCTATTACCAAATTTCCAAAACCAAATTGACTATTCCTTCTCTTAAAAATTTAAAAACCACAAAATTAAAACAAAACAATTTCAAAAATTTAAAAACAAATACTAATTTCAAATCCCAAATTCTAATAAATTCACTCAATTTATAATTTATAAAAAACACAAACTTATATAATTTAAACTCACATCCAGAACTTCAAATATATTTCACAATTTCCTCTTTAAAAAAAAAACATTTACAACAAATAACCAAAAATTGCAACAAAATTAAACACACATACGTATATAATATTCTTCACACAATATAAATCATATATCTTTTACATCATTTCACATCACATAAAATACCTCCAGTTCACCAATCCACTTATCTAAAAAATAAAAAACCCATGCTCTCAAACACCTAAACAAAATCAATAATACACATCAAAACATTCACATAAACTAAAAATTTACAATACCCTTCTCTAAATTACCAAATCACAATCTCCTCTCATCAAATCCAAACTCCTAATCACACATATAAAATCTTATTATACTTATTACCACTTTACCATTCTCCAATTATATTTATAAATTGTAAATGGGGAGGGAAAAGTCCCTCACTTCACTACACTCACTCATTTTGGGCAATTACACTAGCTCCTGGACCCATAATGTTAAGAATCTGCATAATAGTCGGCTCCTCCTTCCACTGCGACGTATCTTCAAATTTCTTACCACCTGGGTCCACCATTGCCTTGCCGTAACTGTTTCTGCAAAAGTGCAACTCTTTGCCGTCTGCTCCATCACTGCTGTTGTAAGAAATTTATTAGACAATGTCAATGTATGAAATTTCGTACCCCACTCTGTATATAAACATCAACAGAAAAAATATAACATAATCCAAAGGGAAAAAATGGTACCCCCTGCTTCAAAACCCACAGTTAATTCCAGACCTTCCACACAAATTGTCAGTAGCTGCATTTAAATTGTTAGCAGGTCATGACTGTTTGGGCAAACATATACAATTAGAATATGTAGGGGAAACAGCTTATTGGCAGTTCCCAAGAATCCAATATGGCCAACATTATACTAAACTGCAGACGAAATTACACCAAAATGCCATACTGCCAACATACATAATAAAAACATTTCTAACCTCAAATATCCAGGGTTTAAGTAACATGCTTTCAAACGGTAATTGTGCTTGAACATTGTTACCACACAACACAAGAACCTACCTATCTTCGGCAAATCTTGTTCTTTAATAACACTTGGATAAAATCGCTTCCAAATGCTAAATATTGCAATATATCTTCTTTCTTAGAAGTTTGAAAACAGAGTTGTAATAATCAATTTAAACCTAAAAGGTGAGTCGATTAATAGCACTACACAACACTTGTAATTTACCGGAACATGTTTCAGAGGCTTGACTTTCCTCCATTATCAACCAGACATTGAGTCGACCAGAGTCGATGCCCGGTTGATAACGGAAGAAAGCTAAGCCTCCAAAATATGTTCCGGTAAATTATGTGTTGTGTAGTGTTATCAACTCACCTTTTAGGTTTAAATTGTAATATATTTAATGCACTACTGTGTTGGAAACACAAAAATAACTCTAGCTGCATATATTGCTCTAAAACAATTCAAGACAGGATCATGCAAACATGAGCAATACAATGGCGTCCACAGATTAAAGAATTAATAGAGCGTATAAACAGAATCTTGTTTTAAATCCATCAGTTGGCTTCTCTGCAACTTGTTTATAAACAAGGGCTTTAGTAGGAACAGAACGATGCAATAACACCAACTCTGTCTTTAGCTTTGCCATGGTTATATTTTATGAAGTTGGCAGTACTAATGCAGCCTAACAGATGGAATATCACCAAATATAACCAGACTGTGCCATAACGGGGGAAAAATCTGTTGCTTTTTAGGGTATCCCAATAAGCTGTACCAGTCTCCAATCTGCCCACTGTGCAAACTAAATCAAGAAATGGATTCAGAACGCCTCAAAATCTGTACTTCTTTGGCTGACCATGAAAATATTGGAGTGCAAGAAGACTAATGACTTTTGTCAAATGTCTGGCATTAGAAAACGACATATTCCAGGTGTTCACTATCAAGAAATATTGAGAAATATCATGCTGCCACTGCAATCTTGCTTAGTTAGTCCAGTTAGATTCACAGGAGAGGATAAAGGTACATATTCAGTCTATTCCAATGCTTGGCACTTAGCATGTTCCTACTTCTAAAGTCAGACATCTGATTGAAATACATTGATGCCATCAATTTTTCGAAATGGTGGCTAGATCAATGAATTTGATTGGTTCGAAGTAACCAAAGCATAGAATTGGTAGGGCAGCAACGGGTGCGAACTGCTTTGCACATGATTAACATGTGCCATGTCAATGACCATCTTACTCTTCAGTTGTGTATAGTTGTTTCTATAGTTATTCTAACAAGTACTTATTTTGTGAAACACCGGTATAGGGAAATCCAGAAATTAAACGGTTCAAATAAGTGTGATTGTTTTAATTTAATTTAAAAGGTGAATCGATAACACTGAACACTTACAACATAATTTTCCAGAACGCATTTCGAAGGTTAACTTACCTTTTAAATTAAATTAATTACAACGCTGTTTTCAAACTTCTATGAAAGGAAGAAAGTGTGATTATATTTGCCAAGTAGAATGGTAATTGGGCTGCAGAAAGGGATTTTTCAGTGATCAGAAAACTTGTAAGAGATTGACATAAAATGGAAGTGCAAGTAGAATCTACAAGCTATTCAAGGTGCTCTTTTCTTGGTCCTAGAAATTGACACAGAGGGACTAGTGTACATTGAAGAGTTGCACAATAATGTATGTTGTGTTCCATAGTCTGCTATCGGACAATATCAGCTCCAGCTAAAAAGTTCACACATTTTAACAGTATCGTAAATATTTTTGTAAATAAAAGATCATTTTTTAGCTCAATAAATACAAAATCACCATTTTTTAATGGAGCAGATGTTTGCATTGTGATTCCAATGTTACAAAGTACTTTTATTCCCCCCCCTTTTACTCCTTCTTTTCTATGAACAATGTAACACGTGCTCGAGTATGCTGAGACTTGCTCTAACTTCCACAATTGTACACTAGTCGCTGAAAGTTAGTCTTCAATAATTTATTCTTCACATAACTGTTACACTTCTCTTTTTACTTTAAAAAAAGCATAAAAAAGGCAATGATTATGCAATGAAATACAGTATGTTCTTTCACATAACCTCAGTTCTGTGAGGTCATGCAGTGGATTTAGCAGCTATACTTTTTGTTCTATGTTGCAATTTAAATTTACAAAGATCTGTAGTTGAAGTCCTGGCTATGATACTGAATTTTTAAGTTTGATTACAGATACTAACAGGTATGCAGGCAAATGTAACACAACAGGCTAATGAACGCCCATATATTCCTCTTCTATTGTTGCTTAGGATTAAACTCGCTGCTGTTAAAACAAAGATTTTGAACCAGAGCCATGTTCGTATTCCAAGAACACAAATCAGGTTGTGGGATGATTGATGACCACTTTTCAGCTGGTTGTCCTGAGTCTGAAGAGTCGTAAAGACAAAGTTGAATCAGACTTCAAAGAAAACGGTAACAGTGAGGTTCAAATGCAGGCATATTTTGAAGGGAATCTGCAGAATGTATTGCAGGTATTACAAGCAAATTCAATGATGAACAAAATGGGGACAGGCTTGTTATAAAACTTTCTCTATTTGGTATATGTTGATGGTTATGAGGGCAACCTCTGCAGTGTAAGTGCTTTAATTTAGACCATGTTGCCCTAGAAAGAGGATGGAGACAGAAGGGAACTATTGCAAACAATGAATCTAAAAGGTTCAGTAGGATAGCAACACATGTTTGCTTTCTTAGGTTTTGTTTGTGTGATATTAAATATGTGCAGTCGAGGTTTCAGTAAATAGATGGAGGTTAGTAGAGCATTAGCAGATCTGATCTTGTTTAACAACCACAAATAGGATTCACCAAGCTGCCTTGATACAGATCAATGTGATTCTAATTGGCTTTATGCTTCACAGAGCAAAATTGAAACTGGTTTGGGAATTATTTTGTTGTAACTCGCAGCATTCATAAAAGCTTTCTTTTGTACAAGATGATATGCATTGTTGCACTAAAATATTCCCAGGAAATGCAATGCTAAGAGTTACTTGTGATGAATATTTGCTGCAAACTCCTTCCATCACTGCAAATGGGATCTTATAGGGAGGAACCATCTGTGGCGGTTTGGGTATTTAATGAAGGAATATCATAGAAAATAACTTCAGCTTATAGCATAAGTTTGGACCATTAGTAAAAGTGTCATCTGCAATAGTATAAAGTTATGTAATCTTAAGATTCAGAAAAAAGACTTGGAGGTAACAAAACTCATCCTGTTGAACCTAAACTGAAAGTACAGGGCTCTTAGGCTGGGGATACACAAGTACCCACATCAAGCATGTGCATCTCATTATTGCATGAGAAGTGGTGATGGGTGCCAACACTTTGTAGTAGTTCTTTGCATATAACTTGTTTCTTTAAGCCTAGTGTAAAACTTCCCAGGAAGGGAAATGGGAAGATGAATGTCATGCACAATCAGTTGAAGGCTGCAGGAAGGTGCAATTATGTTAATGTGTCAGATATTAAGGTTCTTCCACAACAGATCGGGAACAAGAATAGAAAGCGAAAGACTTCAGCATTTGGTTCACAATTAGCCAATGATGGAAGCAGGAAAGTATGTACAGTGAAATCTGTTCAAGATAGGAGTGATATGATCCTAAATTTGTTTTGTACTATTCAAATAATATGGATGTTTTCCCTTTGCATAGTTTTAGGATTAGTTGCAAACACTATGCCAATAGATTCAACATGATAGGTTTTATTGTAAAGCACCCACCTTAGCACATATGTAACGTTTATATCTTGTGCATAATGCAGTACATCACTTGCATTATTTTAGTAGCACTGTTCTTTCAGTAGCACATTCATCACAACACTATTAAGAAATTTTACCCTGTATATATACTGCTCAAAATAATTAGAGGGACAAGATTTTGTTTGTGTATTTTTGTAGTATTTACTGTAACCATACAATAATTGTTTTCTTGAATAACTAACCTTTATTTAACAATAACACATGTTTACTTCTCATAAACTTAGCTACTGTAAGTACAAATTAAGCAAAGTGTGGAAAACGATGGGCAATCCTTCCACTGAATCAAACCAACAAAAGTTATTTCAGTATCATGTATGGCCCCCACTGGCATGTATTATTAGTGCACACCTTCGAGACATGCTTCTGATCAACCTTTGTACGTATCTTTGAGTGAGGACATCTGCAAGTTCTTTAAGAGTTGGATGTGCTAAAGGACGCTTCCACACTTTGTGTTCTAGAATATCCCACAAATGTTCAAAGGGATTGAGGTCTACACTCATAGCAGGCCAGTTCATTGTCTGATTCTGTAGGGTGGCCATAGTGGCACCAGCTGTGTGGATTCTAGCATTGTCTTGCTACAATACAAACTCGGGCTGCATCCCAATGCAACAGGCATAACATGATCCAGTATAATATCAGCAATGTGCGTGGCAGCATTCTGTCACCCTGTGACTGCCACAAGATCAGTTTTACCATCAATCTGATGCTACCCCACATCATGAATGACCCAGTACCAAATCTGTAAATTTCTTGGACTGTAGCTTCAACATAACTCACCACAATGATGATACACATGCAGATGTTCTACACAGTATTAAATGACAGCGAGATTAATCTATGAACAGTACACTGCCCATGACAAAGCTTCCAGTTCCTATGTTGCTGAGCAAACATCAATCGATCTACCTTGTGATGTTGCAGTCGAGGGACCTTACAAGGTGTTCGTGGTCTTAATCCCACCTCTCGAAGCTTGTTTCTCATTGTCTGATCACTGACAATAACGCCAGTTGCCACCCTCAAGTTATTTAAACTCTGTCTCACCCTTAGATGACAGTATGGAGTTAAATGGGGTATATCTGTCTCTATCTAGAACATACAAGTTGCCATTAGCTTCGTCCTTTTCCACTCTTGTACTGTTGCCAGGTACCTAATTGCATAGTGTAAATATTTAGTAGTTATAAATTTCAGTGAACACATTAACCTATACAGAATTTTCTTCTCTATCAGGTTATATCCTTTTTAAAGTAATTATACATTTTTATAGGCCCATATTTCCACAGAAAACGTTTTTTCAGTAAAAGTTCGATATTTGTTGTTTCTATACTTATCACACACTAACAAACTGACTGCTAGAATACGTCTATGTTTTTTTCTTAGCTAGAGTAAACTATAGTGCTGCTACCTGCCTACTTTAAACCCCCTATGTTTACTCAGTTAAGTGTTGCAATTTTTTAAATTAAACGTTTTTGGGAAATTTTATATCTATGCACTACAGAAGTTACACAGTGGGAAACTTTTTTGTTATTGAGTTTACATCAGGGACCAAGCGAGAGAAAATGTTGAGGGTTGGAGACGGTTTTTAAAATAAACCAGAAGCTTGTAACCTCTTTCTTGTATTGTGTAAGGCAAACAAAAGGTATTCATCTATTCTGTTAAAATGTGCATGACACAGAACGCAGTATAAGGTGCAGCAGTAACAGTTCAAAAGAAGTCGTATGTGTATACTATGTGGAACCTGTGAAGTGTTATTGTGTTTTTTATTTAACATTTTCCGTAAATATTTGTAGTTGTGGAAGGGGAAGCTAGGAAGTGACGATATATTGGCAAGTTAAGAAGTAAGGAATACCAAAAATTATGAATGTGTTAGATTATTTTTCAAGTAAAAGTGAGTGTTAGAAAAGCAGTAAAAGAAACAGCTAAGGCTATCGGGTATTCAGAAGCAGTAGTGTATGGGATTAAAAAGGAACTAATGAAAGGACCTGCATGTCATCGAAAAAGAAAGCTAAAAGCACGGGGGGGGAATGCTAGGTTGACGCAATATGATAGAATAGTGCAAAGTGGAGTACAGTGAAGTGTTCATTCTTTAGATACTGCTATGTAGGGTATTGCATGTTACATAACTTCATCAGGTTTGTAATATATAGATTTAACAGGTGTACTTATTGAAAGTATGATCATTATTGCTCTGTTTGATGCGTTAGTGTAATGTACAGAGGTTTAACAGATTTACTTATTGAAACTATGGTCATAATTACTTTGTTTAATGCATTAATGCTGTTAATATATTGCTGATGCTACTTAACGTAATATTGTTTATTGTCACGGAAACAAAATCACATTTAAAGCAGGGTGTAAAACGTCAGAGGGAGAGGAATAAACAATAGCGCACTTTCTTCAGTTTCACTTGTGACAATCACAAGTCGCAGCTGAGCAACTATCTTTGTAGCTCACATAGTACATGTTGCAACGTTGCGCCCCATTTAATGTACACTGTCATCTAAGAGTGAGACTATAGATGGTCTCCAGCAGCAGTGCATTGCCAAAGAGTAAAACTGACCATGTATCAGTCATCTCTAGCTGATGTTTTATGTTTGGGACCCTGTCCTGGTCTTCTAGTATTGGTGCCAGTTTCAATAAAATTTTTTCCAGGCCCTTCCAACAGCAGATGAAGCCACATTGATTTCTCTAGTCACTGCGTGAACTGTCCAGCCTTCCTCTATCAATGTGACCACTCAAACTACTTGAGCTTTGGAAGGTACCTCATTTTAAACATATTGAAGGTAGAAGGTGGTAGAAAGATTCAGTGCTCCATAATCAACATGAAAGGCACTTCAACAATATGTGAATGACATTCTATACAAGGCATGGGGGAGAGGGCTGCCAGGAATGTCATCAAGTATTTACCCTCTCCACTTACACAATTTGAAGGACTGGCCGATTCTCTGAGACAGACAATAGTGGGGGGTATTGCCTGGTAGCTAATTGCTGAGAGGCAATGGAGAGGGTTAAAAGTACAATGTGGGGGAAGTTAACACATCGAGTCAGTTCTTCCCATCTATGTTCTATACATAACCCATTTCAGTTTTCAATTTAACGCAGTATATTGTAATATTGTCAGCCGGCCATGGCTTTAAAAGTTGTCGTGGTGGATTGCATATCTTAAATATCTTCAAACTATGTAGTATGTACACCATCATTACAAACTGGAAAAGTACTACACTAACAACTTCATTACAAACTGGAAAAATACTACACTAACAAAATCTTGTCCCTTTAATTATTTTGAGTACCGTCACACGGGGTAATTTCGGATGCTTTTTACGTATTTTTCGCGGTCAGTTGCTAATGATCAGACATAGGCGGTTTGTTTAAATTTGTATAGATGTGTTAATAATCTACGAACTGAATATATGCTGACATATTAAATTAATTATGTACCCTGATATTTTAAAAAATAATAATGAGTGTCCGAATTTACCTCACTAGTTGGGGTAACTTCGGACAGTCTATAATTTTTAATATATGTCCGTAGTTCCCCCAGTTACGGGGTTAATTCGGACACACAATAATAAAAAATATATATTACATTATAGAAAAGGACATTTATAATGTATAAAATTATATAGGTGTCATTTATTTAGAGATTAGATTACAAAAGTTAATACAAAGCTACATAAACACAAAGTTCAAAACATTAATAAACAACGGGAACATTTATAGAGCGTCCTTATCAAAAACAAAAATGCCTCTTTTCTCCTTGGGTGCTGGAAGTATTTTACTGATCTGGTCTTTCGTTACTGTGTCTTCGTCCTCTACATCTGGGAATGTGAACATCCTCTTGCTTCCATCATGGGGTCGCAAAAATTTCACAACCACGTCTTGTGCTCCTATATCAGTTACCACGCCAACATAATCTGTAGGAAGTGTTCTGTTTCCAGACACGTAGTTGTACCTCACGACAACGAAAGTTTCGATGTCAAGAGTAGGTGCCGATGCTGGTGTGGAATCCTCTGTTGGCATGGGAGTATTCTAATCTTCCAAATTCTCATGACAATCTTGCTGGTGTTCCTCACTAATTTCCTTTCTAGCAAGATCATCACCCACAATAGATTTTCCTGGAGGAGCATACTCCTATGCTTTTCGATACGACATTTTCCCTGATTTAATTGCTTTTACTGCTTCATCAAGTTTCTTTTCTTCATAGTTGCAGTACATTTGGCTTCCCAATCTTCTTTTGTACACACGTGGCATTGTCCGAATTTACCCCAAGGTTGAACAGATTTGCAAATATGCAGGAAATTCAAACTATACACGTAAACTCAACCAATAAATCTTAGTGACGTTTATACATAACCAGGCGAACTGAAGTCAATAATTAACAGTGACTGGATTGTTAAACTAGACATGTGTACCAAGAAGTTATACCGACAACAGTAAAAGCTAAAATGAAGCCGACAACAATGCCCACTGTCGGACGCACTATTCTTACTAAATACACGATTAACATGCCAAACTAAGTGTGGGAATGTGTCCTTCATACAGATGTCGCTAGCGCGGAAACTGTACTTCACTTGTTCCAGAGTGACAAACTGTAGAATAAAAAAAGGTATTTTGTCCGAATTTACCTCATATGTCTGAATTTACCCCAGTTGACGGTAGCGTATTTGTGTCCTTACACATGCATGCATCACAACATAAACTAGAATCTTAACATCATACATATATCGGAGTCTGTTGTCCCTCCTTGAGGCTCCATGCGTCTGTTGGTGGCTTCAGTTGTATGTTGTACCCAGTGGCATTCTTCTCTAAGCATTCCTTCACCACACAGATTTGGAACTATAACCCCTTTCTTTTCCATTTGACACTCAGATGTACGAGAGGTAGAACTGGAACTTAAAAATTCAGTGCCACAACTGGGATTTGAACCACAGACCTTCCGCTTACCGGGCGGCTGCTCTACCACTGAGCTATTGTCACAAACTGCCAGAATGGCATTAAATTCTCAAACCAGTTCGTTGGCATAAATAAATAATAATTACTCAGATGTACGTTTACAAAGAAATCACATTCACCTTAATGACCTATATTTGGAGCTGCTATGACCCAAAATAAAGTTCCAAAACATTTACCGTTTACTTGTATGTGCGGCATATCCTAAAACACATTTTCATGTTTCTGTTTTAAGAATAGCAGATGCTTTCCATTTCTATATTGAGCTGTTCACATAGTGTATATGAGTTCCACTGGACCAAAACCTTTCTGCAAAATATACAGGATTCCATTTTATTCGATTTGGGCAGGTTTCACTGTAATGTTATTGATTAATCAAACATGTGTTCGTATATCATTAATTTATAACCATGTAATGATATTTTTACTTTCTCTGCTTGTAGTCTTCACCCAAGAATTTGAAATGAATATTTCCCTGGAAATATCTCTTGATTCCCTGAACTCAAAATAGCACATTTAGGAATGGTCCATGTCTATTGGTGAACAGCACAATTCTAAAGTAAAAATGGGATAAATACAAAATTCCACATTTGAATCCAGCATTTTTTTAAGTATTTCAGGAAAGATTTTCAAGTAATTTCCGCTACCTCATTGTTTACTGGAAAGAATTTTGTTACTTCACCTCCTTTTTGAAAGAAAAAAAAAAGCTTAAACAACTGATTAAAATGCCCTATCTTTAATTATATTGTGACAAATGACAAGTCTGGGGTTACTTTTAATGCCACTTTATTTCTTCTAAAACGGAATCACAATTCACAATTTGTGACATTGCAACTCAGGTTTTGTACACAACTCACTGTTAAGAACTCAACTCTTACGGTAAACTAAGGCACTCGCTCAACTGAAGTGCTCGGTCTGTGCCGGTTATATAGTCTCCCAATTACTCGCTATGTTTCTGGAAATAAACATTTCTCTGCTTCTCTCATAAACAAGTTTCTGCATGACGAAAGCTTCTACAAGTGTGTGAAGTGGCATTTGTTTGAGCTGACATTGTTACCAGCCACTACTATAGTGCTATGAACTAGCTGACCTTGATTCTCCTTTGCCCGTAGCTGTCACAATGTTGACATGAATGAAGAATATTTATTTTTCATCTTATTTATGTTCTCAATAACCTACTTGGTTACTTATGTATGTTAATTTACGGTCCCAATACATCCAGCTCCAAGTTTCTCTTGTGAATTGGTGGCTGTGCTGCTTGCTAAATTATTCATTTCATATGGTTATTCTAACATTCTTCTAAATTTGTCTTTAGTTCCACTCTCCTGTCATTCTTACCCATTTATCCATGAACCTTACCCAAAGGGTTAATAAACAATTGTATATAAAATCTATGGCATGTAATTGGCTGTCCACAGGTTAGAAGAATAAATTGTAGTTCTATTGCATGGTAATTGCAATGGTGCCTCTATCTCACATCACTATGCTACGTTACCTTGTAGCTGCCCTATAGCTGCAAATTTACACACCCCTCCACTTCAGATAATCTAGATATTTCCAACCTGAACATACAACACCCTTAATTAGTTCAGATTAGCAGGGTCCTACTACATTTTCTAAACACCATGTAGTAATTGTTAATTTAGAAACTGGTATTGGAACCTAACACTTAGTTTACTACCACTGCGGCTGTCAGAGTATTAAAATTGCTTTAATTCCATGTTAATTTAAATAATGTTACAGTAAAAGTAAATGCATGAGCAGTAGTAAATTGCAAAGTCAACAGACATTGACATCAGTAATCTGCTACAAGCAACACTAGCGATGCTGTTAATAGCTAGGGCAAAAGGCATGATGCTCAGAATTGACTCCATCACACCATTCTCCTGGATCCTCTCGTGTGATACAGACAAAGTGGGACTTAAGAGGTTGACAGCAATTTGAAGTGCAATTAGCCGTTTTAAACATTGCTGTGTTAAGTATTTTGACACAAGTCTAATATTTTTCTGTATTAATTTTGAGTGCAATGTATGAAGATACAGAAGTTAATGTTCTTTACCATTTTCATAAGGGGCTATAAATCACTAAAGGGAATGCCTTTTGTCATATGTCCTGTGCACCTTTCTTGTGCTTTTATATCCTGATTCTCACAACATTTAATGATTAAGGAAAGAAAAATAGCAAATGCAATTGACTCTTTTTCCTGGTTTTGGTTTGCTATTTGAAGATACAGTTGAACCTGCTTAATGCATAAGTAATTCATATTTATACACCATTTTTACTTTCTCTACTGGTAAGTAGAGGAAGTATTGTATTCCACCTAAAAATTCAATGTTGAAATAGATTTCACCCAAAATATGTGTTGAGGCCCCCTGAATCCAAAAGAAGCATTTTTAGGAAAAGGTCCGCCTGTGGGTCTGTCTGTAGACAGCATAACTCAAACGAAAAGTCGGTTAAAAACCAAAGTTGATATTTAAGTTGAATGTCTTTCTAGGATGCGACACGAAGATTTTGAAGAAAATAGTCCCACCCTAAACTATCCTTTACATGGAAAATTTTTAGAAAATGGTTCTTAAGGATTTTGATTAAAATGACATGTGTTTTAAGATATTTGTATGACAAATGAAGTGCATATTTTGAATTTTCTGGCTATAGCCTATGTAGTCCTGTTTACTGTAGATGATGTTTGAATAACTCATAAATCATAAGCGATAGACAAAGTCTTACTGTACAAAAAATGTAGATCTCGCTAAAACACACAATTTATGTCTGAAAAAAAATTTTTTCTAGAGGGAACCATTTCGGAGATATTCCTTGTTATTTGTGTTGGTTTCAGAAAACTTAAAAACTTCTGTGAAATGCAACATCGTTGTTCATTTTTTATATGTTAAGCATGCAAAGAGAACGGGATCTCAAAGATAAGAAGATTTGACTATTGCTCAAAGCCTACTTATTCTAACATTCCCCTTGGACCTACAAGGAAATAAGCAATAAGATAATTTCTGTAAACGTTTATCTCAAGTAACACGAAGATACAGGAATAAGAGTTAGTAAGAATGGTTAGTACAAGGGTAGAGAAAGTCATGTGAGTGCAACACATCAGATTTTTTGCATTAAACTTGCGCTCCTACTGTCTATTGCAGCCTTCCGTGAAATACGTGTTAACTTATCGTTTGAGTCTAAGCTGTGTGTGTTTGCGGAGTGCAGGAAAACCAGTAGAGGGGAGGGGGGTTGTTGTCTTCAGCACTTTGCTCCAGTGGTGGTGCAGTAGCTTGGACGGTGTATTATTCTGAATTCATTAAATGCTTACATACACCACTGGTTCTCTCAAATTTCCTGCAGCTCTCATATACCTTTTCTGTTTATTATGAACATACTTGCATTTCTTCCCTACACATGGGGTTTGAACTCTTGACGATCTTGGATCTGGCTTTCTATGTTGCAAAAAGTGAAACAGATCTTGTTTTATTCCTGAAATAGACCTTTTAATGTCAGTTTTGCACAAACATTGCAATAAAATGTTTATTTCACTTTAATCCTAAACATTTTGCGAGTAAATATTGCAGTAAATTATTAATTTCATGGTAAATCATAAGTAATCACTCATTTCACTAGTTACATTAAAATTCACATTTAATCGTTGGCAATTAAGCAGACAATTGCAATAGAATTGATTCTGAAACCTTTTTATTGCATGTTAAATTTTGCATCATCGTGATCCACCAAAAAATTGTCCCTACTTATACCATACTATGTACAGTCATCAGTAACAAAATAAGGTGTAAGCACTTATTCCAAGAAAAGTTGTTGTTAGCTAATGCTGGATTTCTGACAATGAAGTCATTAATCCTCTTGCTCTCCAATATTTTTCAATATAAATATTGAAGAGACTTAGCAGTAAATGTAACCGTTTTTTAGAGAGCACCATATTTTTATGTTTCGGCGGTCACATCGCTCTCTCACAACCCCCAGAATGTCTGGAGGACCACACCTGTCATTGGTTTACGGGTCTCACCGACCTGACAGGGAGAGTTATCAAAATAAATTCACCAACCATATCCTCTGATTACCAATCAGAGGACGTATTACATGCCATGACAGGTCAGCATGTTAGGGGTTAAGGTTTTATAGAGAAATGGAGGTTGGAATTGCTTTCTTATCATCTTGATTTGTGGTGTGACCCACGGTGCAATGTTTTAGGTGAAGCAAAATCAAGAATTTGGCTGCACTGCATTTTTTAATATGGCTACAGGTGCAGTAGGCAAACAAATAATTAGTTCTGCTTAGGAAATGTTCTCCAGTAACAAATTGCACTAAAACTAATTCTCAATACCTATTAAAATACAAAATGCCAAACTGTGCTTGCTAAAACCTAATTAAAATGCACAACTAATGTATCTTATATGAAGTATAAGCTTTCTGCTTATCCTTAAATTACTATGCCATCAAAATGACTCTAATCCCATTCTGCACTAGCATTATTAAATGTCTCTTTCCTAGTGTTTGTCTACTAACATATTTAAATGGGATACTTCGTTAACATTCTGAAATAAATAAATGATGGATATGAAACCAAAATATTAAAAGCTCAGTTACAGTGAAACAAGCTGAATTAACAATTTCTTGAAAGCAGGACCAAGTTCAAAATAATGTTTGCTGAGTACATTTCTTTGTTTGCAGAATTTTACGCATGTAGGTCTACTTTATTGCTGTCTTAAAAATAAGTATAATCCATTATCAAAATCTCATTTGTAATTCTGAGTTACGAGTAATCTTTTCTCTTCTTGATATGCGCAAAAATCGGGTTCAACTGTACACAGTTCATATTGGTGGTAACATGTAAACATATTTGGAACGTGTGCTTTATCTTGAACTACATTGCACCTTCTGCACTGCAGAAGTTTGAGTGGCACGTTTTATGGCTCTCCTCTATATATTTCATAAAAAAGAGGCTGGAAATAACTGTTGCCAACTTAGAATGTGAAAATACTTAAAAATTCTACAATAAGTGAAGGTATAGGGCACACAGCTTATTGGCATTTCCCAAGAGTTCAATATGGCTGACATTACACTAAACTGCAGATGAGAGTACCTCCAAAAGCAGTATTGCCAACATATATAATGAAAGCATTTCTGACTTAAAATATCACAGGGTTGTAGTAGCATGCTTTCAAACGATAATGCTTGAATATTGTTACCACACAGCACAAGAACCTACTCACCTTCAGCAAATCTTGTTCTGTAATAACATTTTTGGATAAAATCACTTCTGAACGTTAAATATTGAAATATATATTTAAGGCACTACTGTATTGTAAACACAAACACAAAAGCAACTGTAACTATAACTGCATATACTGCTCTAAAACAATTCAAGACAAAATCACGCAAATATGACCAATACAATGGCATCCACAGATTAATTAATATGGCATTTAGACAGAATTTTGTTTTAAAATCTATCAGTTGGCTTCTCTGCAATGCGTTGAAAAACAAGGCTTCTGTGGCAACATAACAGATGCTGTAACACCAACTATAGTGGTAGCTTTACCATGGTTATATTTTACAAACATTTTGCAGTTCTAATGCAACCTAACGGATGGAATATCACCAAATATAACCAGACCACAGCATAATGGGGGGAAAATGTCAGTTGATTTTTGGGGTATTCCAATAAGTCGTGTCTATATTCTGCTAATTTTTAATCAATAAATATAGTAACATGCCGTGCTCTAATGATCTAGTTGTCAACAGGCCCTTAACAATTATTCACTCACTTAGTCCGTCAGTCAGTAACATGCCAACTGTTAGGTTTGACTACAAATGTATGGGAGTGGAAGCATTTTTACAACTTTATGGCAAAAGGGACATTTTTTCAGCTTTGTGGTTAGATTCAAAGTGTTATAGGTTTTTACTGCGAACATGACAAAGCTTTAAATTCTATTAATAATAATAATAAATAATAATAATTTTATTATTTATTGCATTATACTCTTAAGATTATGTACTGTATGTACCTGCTAATTGGAACACATTGGTATGATAGACCAGGGTTCATCTGTGTGTATCCATCAGGGTCATGGTGTATCCCTTCACTGGGATGCAACAAGTACATAGTATGCATATAGAAAATTGATCACACTATTGATGACCTCAAGTAAGTGATGAGCAGTAAATTATCTTGCTTGCATTTTATGGCTGCAGCGATATGTTTCCCAAATTCTGATAGTTTTTGTTTATAGTAGATGTTATGAAGTGTAAAATATGGATTAGACATTTGTGTATAGCCTAAGACATTATTTTCTGTGCTTTAATATGTATGCACCAGCAAGAATTTCAGCATGTGATGGAAAGTAGTACTACCAGGTCTTAAAGATTTTTTATAAAAACAGAATTCCCATTTATTTTACATATATGTACATTTACCGCACTGAAGATTTCACGTATTATAACCAATGAACACACACATATACACACTATCAGGTGCATAGCATAACCCGTAGTGTACATACCTAGCGTACGTTACACATAAATTACACTCACTCATGATGAAATACCACTAATCCATTGAATCACAACTGCACTGCCCTCGGCACTATCCACTGTACTTGGCAGAACTCTGTCGATTGTAGACCGAAAAACTGTTCCCCCAACTCTAGCCGGCTCCAGGGATCGAACACAAAGCAAAGGAGCCTGCTTAAAATGACCCTAGCAAAATGTGCTGTGCTAGGGTGTGGCACATGATTGCTATTATTTTGCACAGGCTTTTGTTCAGCTAAGAGGAAGAGCCACTAGCCCCTCCCCTATGTGGGCCAGGCAGACAGGTTGGTGTGATTCAGTGGTTGCCAGTGGGTGGCCTTGTGCCGTGGTGACAGTATTGTAAATGTCATATCATTGTAATGGTATTAGGCTTTGCTGGACAAGGGAAAGTTTTACGGATTTCTATTTCAGGGAGTTGGCACCTACACAGTAAAATTGTTCCGGTTCAACTCCTAGAAGCGATTTTAATAGTTGAGTTTGCTGCTAAGAGGTTCTAGTTCTGATACAGAAGAATTCAGTCATGGTTTGCACACACATCTTGTGTATCAAGGGGAAAGGGTCTGCTAACTTAAGTTACCAATCCTCTTCCTTCTGTCAGTTGCATTCTTTGGGGATTAACTGTCATATCTTATGTAAAGCCTGCCTTGGTTGTTTGTGTTTCCTCTAATGAAGGGATTTCTTTTGTCCAAGAATGATTTATTGAGTTATTGCTATTTTTGTAAAAGAGAACCAGATACTGAGGAGCTAAATGGTTTCATTTGTGGCTCTTGTGCTTGAGGTCTGGTTCAATTCCTGCCTGTAGGTTGGCAAATATAGGCTTAGGTCTACACTTTGAACTAGGACATGTAAAGTACCCCTAGACCCAGCATGGTTCAAGATACATGTGAAAAATTGTAGGTCCCCTCATTTCATAGCCATCTGTATTATTTTCCTACCATTGGAGGGATTGGCCACCGCTCTCTGGGTGTCTACAACTAATAAACTGGTTCAGCAATTGATTGAATTGGTTATTGTGAACTAAAATAGCTGCTTCCTATTTTCATTTCCTTTGGTTTCAGATCTTGGGTTATTGTGAACCAGCCATAAATCTTGCAAATCCATGTCGGGTTCAACATTCAAAACTACTACTGGTTTCACAACTCTCTTGAATAGCTTGTAACATATACATGTGTCAGACTTTTGTTTTCCTTTAAGGAAATGCATGGCTAAATATGGTAATAATTTTATCAACAAAATGCTGAAATTTGAAGCAGCGAAAGGTATAGAGTTCAGAAGTATTTTATGTTCACTGTGCTAAGCCCATTATAGTAATGTATACACCTGGTTCTAAATGTTTAACCTAAACATTATGGGAATGGTATTTAAAAATTGCACCCTTAACATTGTAAAATTACAAGTATAGGAAACAGGGTTCAAGAAAATTGCAGGTTTTAAAATTAAATGCACTATTTGCAATGTCTGCACGCATCTGTTTAGGTGTCACATTTGTGGTAATCACCACAAGGGCAAGCTGTAATTGGCTCTTGCTTCTGCATTGATTGAGTTTTTCTTTGAAAATTTAAAAAGGTTATTTTATTACTAAAATTTGTCAAATTCACTATTACCCTTAAAAGAATATAGAGTTGGTAATCTGCAACATAGCTTACAGTCCTCCTGTCTCCTTGATCACACCTTATAATGTTGTACAAATCCCAGTTGTGGCATTGAATTTTTAAGTTCCAGTTCTACCTCTCAAACTTTGCCCACACACGGCTTGTGTGTTTAAAAACACCAACAGTAAGTTTGTTGGCATAAATAAATAATTGTAAAACTAAGCTGACTGAATTCACAGAGATACATTTTATCATTTGTTAATCTTGAAATTATGATATAATGAAACTCCCATTAAATAGACTTGCAAATCTGAATATGACTGAAAGGATAATTTGGCAGCTGAGTTGTAACAGCATGCAATAAAAGAACTTTTTGCTTTGTTTCCCTAAAGAAGCACTGATTTTCTGTCTCTGTATATCTTGAATTTGGTGTGTAATAACCCTTTGAAATCATCATCAAACTGATATATAATTTCTTAAGGGGAGTCACCATCCGATATGACATTACGTTGGAGGACGTTAATAATAATAATAATAATAATAATAATAATAATAATAATAATAATAATAATAATAGTAATCATAATAATAGTAATAGTAATCATAATAATAGTAATAGTAATCATAATAATATTATTAATAATAATATTAATAATAATATTAATAATAATATTAATAATAATAATAATAATAATAATATTAATAATAATAATAATAATATTAATAATAATATTAATAATAATATTAATAATAATAATAATAAGTCAGAACTAATAACATTTCCTGGCGCTACAGGTCAGGGGATGACCTTTGGCCTCTTTGACAAGGACATTCCACTTTCCATAATTCAATACTTCCTGTCTCCAATTTCCCATTCCCATCAATCTAATATCTTTCTCTACTTCATCTATCCATCTACTTCTTGGGCGTCCTCTTTTCCTTAATCTGCACATCTGTGCTCTCAGTATTTTCTTTGGCGTTCATTCATCCAACATTCGTTCAACATGTTCCAACCATTTTATTCTTCTTGCTTTTATAAATCTTAAAATATTTTCTTTTTTTAATATTTGTTCAATTTCATTATTGGTTGTAACTCTCCATCTATCATCTTCCCAGACAGCTCCATATATTCTCCTTATACTTTTTCTCTCAAATATTATTTTATTTATTTCCATTGCTGAGTGTGTCCATGTTTCTGCCCCATAACGTACTATACTTTACCTTACTTAATATAAGTTAACCTTTGTTGCTCTTGATAATTTAGAAGAGAAGAGTTTAATACTGACAAAAAAGACTTGCCTACCATTATCCTAGCATTAATTTCTTCTTGTATTAGTTCCTGGGCATATGAAGTCTTTAACACCCTGAAAAGTATACCATTCTACATTTATACAATGTAGAATTAGGTTAAATTGGTTCCTAGAATCACAAAATTTAATATCCCCATGTCAAGCTGGATTCAGAGAGTTCCACTCTACAAATGAACAAGTCTTACTTCTCAGTCAAGAAATCAAAGATTCCTTCAATAGAAAAGAAGATAATTTATCAGTTTTTATTGATTTTCAAAGTGCATATGATTCTATATGCAGAACAAAATTACTAAAGAAAGTAAAAAAAATAGGGATATAAGGTCCAATGTTTTCATGGCTATGTCATTTCCTAACACAACACTTTATTGCAACCAGATATGGAAGAAATATATCTAAATATAAACAAGTACACTGTGGCTTACCACAAGGTGCAGTGCTCAGCACTACACTTTTTAATATATTTATTAATGATCTACCACAACAAATACAAGAATCAGGCGTGAAGTGTGCACTATTTGCTGATGACTTAGTAATGTGGACTTCAAAACCAAAAAGCAAATCTACAGAACTGGAAAAAACCATGCAACAATCCTTAACCAACTTACAGAGGTGGACCAAAGAAAACTTAATGACTGTTAATACAACAAAATCAAACTACCAAATCTTTTCACTAAGAAAAAAACCACTAAAAATAAAACTAAATTTTGAGGGTCAACAATTACCAGAAACAAAGGAAGCAAAGTATTTAGGAGTTACATTTGATACCAAACTTACATGGACCAAACAAATAGAAAATGTAATACAAAGAGCAGAGAGGCGCCTTTCACTGTTAAAACGTCTAACAGGAATGAAGTGGGGATGTTCCAGAGCAACGCTTAACACAACATACAATGTATATATAAAACCATTATTTACTTACAGCAGCGAAGTTCTTGTAACAGCAAACACAAAAAAAATTCAAATCTTTCAAAACCAAAGTCTGAGATTAATTACAGGTGCTATCAAAACCACACCAATAGCAGCTATGGAAATACTAACCAGCCATTGAATATGAAATAGAAAAAGCGGCTCTTATTCAACACGAAAAGTTGATCAGACTCCCATTCAATACATGGCACAAGAGAAATTTTACACATACACTAAAGACTCAGGAGAGCTTTCTTTCCAAAATTCAAGACATCAAGAAGAATGTATACCTTCCTAATTCAAAGGAAAACTTCATATCTAAAGTCAATCTGACACAAACATTAGACATCACATATTATTTACACCTGACAGAAGAAGTTAAGAAAAGTGATACTCCAACTAGTGTTCTAAAATTATTGGCATTAGAGACAATCCATACTAGATTTCCAGATCACGAATGGCTCCATATTTATACTGATGGATCATTGATATCAAACCAAGATGGAGCAGGTGCTGGAGTCACATGTCACCTCTTTTCCTATTACAAATCTTTAAGTTATGGAACTACGAACTTTGATGGAGAAATTGAAGCAATTCGAATGGCCCTACAAAATCTTTTGTACAGAATTTCACATTTTCAGCAAGCAGTTATTCTCTCAGATTCCAGGGCAGCAATTATAGCAATTACTTCCAAGTTGTCACCAAAAAACCAAACAATTATAGAATGTTGGAAAATCCTTACCCGTCTAACAGCACTTCAAAAACACCTAGTCTTCCAATGGATACCGGCTCACTGTGGACTGAGTGGTTCTGAGAAAGCTGATTTTCTTGCAAAAAAGGGTACCAGCGGTGTACAAAAATCTATAGTTAATTTACCATTTTATGCAGCTAAAAGATTAGTCAACTCTGAATTCAAAAAAATTATTGCAAAATATTACTGTGAAAAATCAAAGAATAAAAGATAGGAACTACCAAACATTCAAACAGTGATTCCTGAGTATCCTCGAAAAACAGCAGTTGCAACCTTCAGGTTGATTACAGGACATGATTGTCTGGCAAAACATTTAAACAGAATTGGGATATATTCTTCACCACTCTGTCCTCTATGTGATCTGCAAGAGGAAATGGATCGAGACCACCTTCAAATATGCCTGGCCACTTCTAGTGCCCCATCCATCAGTGAAAATTATTGGAGACCAAGAGGATTAATGACTTCATTGTCAGAATCCAGCATTAGCTAACAACAACATTTATATAAGCCTTTTTCCTTTAGTTGCAGAAAGTTTAAAATATTTTGTCTTGGCTTCATTGATTTCCAAACCCATTTTCTTACTTTTGATTTCAATTCCGGAAAACACTTCTTTCGTTGCACCTATGCTAACTAAATCACCTGCATAGGCACATATTTGCCATGACCTATTAATGGTTCCTTTCTTACTCCTTCATGGAGGGCAATATTAAACAATGTAGCAGATTAATAACACTAGTATCACTTATATTTACAGCTTGTCTAAAATGTCCTGACATTCCCCCACTCCCAAAACATAGATGTGTAATAGCACTGAGCAGTTCGCTGGCATTAAATAGAAGTCTGGGTCAGTCGTCCAGCTGCTGTGAGAGTGATAGTTGTGTATGTGAACTGCCTTCAAGTTCGATAACCTTCTAGTCACTTGCTCCCCCACCACTCTCACCACTTGCGCATATGGAGTGTCACAATGTTCTAGACAAGGTGTACTTGACATGTTTTAGGAAACTTTGTTCCTGTCATCAGGTGTCTGATTGGCCTGGGCTATTGGTGTTTCTATTGTGGTTATCATTAGCATTTTCTGTGGCTGCTGGCTCTCCCCTAAGATGAAGTTTTCTCCCATATGGGCAATTATATTGTACATTTGGTTGATTTAATTAGTGGTCCACTCTGCTGTTACATTTCCTCATAGAAGACATCTCCATGATAGAGAACCACAACACCAGGTACCAGTTGCACACCTGTAAATAAGAACAAACTTTTCCTAAAACAGGTCATGTGAGTAAAAATAAATGATGTAAATGGTCTCAAGTTTCAACCCAGCTTAGATAAATCTAAAAATGCATCAGTTTATTTTTGTGTATTAATACTGGTGTAACTTTAACCAGAAAATCGTAGGCAATAAACTATTACTGCAGGAAAAATTCACTCTTTAAAGTATGTATTTAATACTAGCAGTTTTCAAAATCCTCTGTGTTGCATGTTTATACTTTCCGAAGTACTTCACCTGATGGACATGCTTGAAACTTAGTGACTTCATTTTTCTTTCCATTACAAGAGCTTGTTATCATAGTTAAATGTTGGAATACTCTTTCTGAATGCTGTTTGTACCCCAGTGCTAATTATGTAATTTGAAATCATAGGCAAAAAATATATAATCATCTGACGTAGATGGAACAATCATTTTTAATATGGATACTTTCAGACATTTGCAAAGTCATTGGTAGAGAAATTTGAGAGTGCTCACGTACAATATTTTGCTTTTGTGCTCTGAAATAAAAGTCTGAGAATTTGAGGAAATGAGTTTAGAAACATGACACTTGTGCAGTACTGCATACATTACCAATATGGAGACCCTTTTTCTGAAGGGCGGGTGGAGGTAAATTTATCTTTGCTATGACAAAGACCGGACAAATTGCAATCATGTTCACATCCATGTTCTAAAATAATGGAGAATAGTGTCAAGATACAAATAAAAATATTCAACATTGTAGAGTCAGCATAATGGAGAAAATAAATTTCATGCTTATGACATATTAGAAATTGTTTTCATTTTCTCAACAAAAACAAAAATAAGGATACATGAAACATTTGCTGAAAAACGCGGAATTGTAGTTTTAGAAGTATACGAGTCGACCTATAGGCACAGTTTCACGTAAACTTAGTTTTAGCCGGATGCGTTTCATAAACAAGCATCCTTATTGTCAGCGGTTTCTCAACAGTCGAGAAACTGTTGATAATAAAGATGCTTGTCTTTGAAACACATCTAGATAAAAGTAAGTTTAGGTGAAACTGTAAGTGTTTAAGTCGACTCATATACTTCTAAAAATATTGGAAGTTTCAGTGGTCTATACCACTTTGTATATATTAAGCGGAGTTGCAGAATTGGTTGAGTTAGGAAAATCAAGCTGAAAATGTTTTAGGGGAATAAAATTGGCAGGTATTCAACTTAGGCCCTTAATACTTGCTCCAGTTTTATTGCTCCCAAAAGTGCACCACAATTTGAATATTGATTATTAGAGCTCATCATTTCCAACTTCAATAGTATAAAATGTACTGTACTATTGATCATTATTTCAACTGTGCAAACATGCACAAACTGGTTTTGTCGTACAGTTGCAGGAAACTTGCATGAATGATTTGGAGATGATGAAATCTAATGATACATTTTAATGATATTTTTGGTAGATATTTGGCTTTGGCAGAGATTGGAGAAAAATTTTACATACAAAGTACAAATAGGTAAAGTTTCATAATAAATCTACTTTGATGCTTTTATAAGAAATACTTTCAAATTTGTAGCATTACAGAAGTAGCTTCTATGGTGAGCATTTTAATGATGGAAACTGAGTCATAAGTTAAGTATCAAGATATAGAATCCAGTGTTTTCTGTGAGTGTTCTATATTTCTCTGTAACTACCAGATAAACGTGGAAAAAAATGTGAAGGGTTGCAATAAAAGTGTTCTGCATAGGATGTTAACAGCATAAACCAAAATATGGAGTGGACATAATTTAGCTGTTGTGTAAATTGTAAGTTGCATTGCACTAAACACAATGGAAGCTAAACAACTGATCATATTTATGCCAGATACTTTTGTTTTCTGCATTTTCTTGAATTGTTAAATAAAAGTGCGTGTTTTCGTTATTTTCATTGAATACTCTAAGCACCTGAACTTTATTTTGATAGTTATAAAGATGATATCGTAAGATAGTTGGACAGATGTTTGAGCTAGGAAGATTTCAAAGTTTTAGTTGCACTACTTATTTTTTGGTGTATAAATGTTCATCGAATATGACTTATAATATTCATATTTTGCCATATTTCAGTTCTATATGAAAGATGTGAATGGATTACTGAGTATAAGATCATTATAGCAGTAACTGATTTACATATTTTGTTAATGTTTGAGAACAAACAAAGTTTTACTAATTCAGTTCCTCCTAGCTTATCAATGTGGTTAGTGAAAGAGTGATTTGTCTAAAGCAACTCCTGATAATTTTACATTCAATATTTTAATTGGGTTGAGATTACAGCTACAGTATCAAAGTTAAATGTTAACCCTAAATCTTCCAAAAGGAATCTGCCTCTTGACTATTCATTTTATAATTTAATTGAATGTGTAAGAATTACTACATGAAACAGTTGTAACTTTCAAATTGTGAGAGTCCCAATAATAGGTTATTTACAGAGCCTGCTAGAGAGAACACTGGAATCCTTATCTTGTATTTAAGTATAATAGAAACAGGGAACAAAACTTATGCCTCTGGGAGAGAAGTAATTTAGTTTCAATATACTTTTGCATGAATTTGGTTCAAACAGAGCATTGTCTGTAAATCTAAGCTAAATTTTCCCACTCTCTGAACAGTGGATTTAATTTGTGCACACCACCCAAATGCTTTTTTCATGCTAACCTATCCAAAATGAAAAGCAGACCTTATTTAATATGGTAACAAATTTAATGTCCTCTATTCCATCCACGATACTGAGGATTGCTTATTCCACCTCAGAAGTGAACTGATCAGTTGATCTTTTTAACTAGATGCATCATTCAGGTATCATTCAATGGTTAACAAAGGTTATCTAATGTTGAAAGAGCAATTAGTTAAAAAAGGTATGTGAAATAGTCCTGAGAGCAATGTTCTTACACTAGATAAAATTCTTTGCTTAAATTTGCACCTTGTACTGCTCGTTCAGCGGCTCCACCCATTTAAATCCTTAGAATCGCTTGCTTTGGGAGGAAAGTAAAGGCAATGGTCCCATTTTAGATTTATGGCACTGAAAAATATTGGAGAGCAAGAGGATTAATGACTTCATTGTCAGAAATCCAGCGTTAGCTAACAACAACAACAAGATTTATGTCATGCAAAAGATTTTCAAGCCTAATAAAGAAGTCTCTGAGCAAAATTAAAGGCTTCCATGTAGAATTTAATGAGATGCTGAAAATCGTACGAGTTAAAGATTGTCCCTTAGTAGTAATAATAATAATAATAATAATAATAATAATAATAATAATAATAATAATAATAATAATAATAATAAAAGTCATTCAATGGTTAACAAAGCTTATCTAATATCTGAAAGAACATTTATAAAGGGTTTGTGAAATAGTCCTGAGAGCAATGTTCTTACACTAGATAAAATTGTTTGCTTACATTTGCACCTTGTACTACTCATTCTGTCCTGTTAAGCTGCTCCATCCATTTTTTTAAATCCTTAGAATCACGTGCTTAGAGAAGTAGTAAACACATGGTCTTGTACTGTCCTTTGCTCAGGAGAATATCTTTATCCTTGAAGGCACAATCGCACTGTGCAGTGGTGTAAACAGAGTAACACCAGCAGCTCAAAATTACTGTCTACCAGGTGGTTGAAGTGTAAGTAGTGCCTATATTATATTGTATGGTTCTTGGGTCTCCAATAAACAACACATTAGTGACGTTATTGAATGTATGATCATAATTGCTTTGCTTCATGCAGCAATGTAATTATTAGTGATGCTCTTTCATGTAATATATATTGTACCGGGAAAGAAAGGATAAGTCACTTTTGAAGCATGTGTAACACATTAGCGTGAGAGAAATAAACAACAGCACGTTATCACAGGTTAACTTGTGTTGACAATAAGGTCATAGCTAAACTCTTGAGACAAATACAGTAGATCTATGGCACATGAAAGAACCTGCCTAACAAAGAAGCTTCAGAGCAAAATTAAGCAGTCTCTCATGCCCAATATAGAATGGGATACTGAAAACCACAGCATTTTAAGATCAGCCCTTTAATAATAATAATTAATAATAATAATAATAATAATAATAATAATAATAATAATAATAATAATAATAATAATAATAATAATAATAATAATAATAATAATAATAATAATTGTAATAGTAATAATAATAATAATAATAATAATAATAATAATAATAATAATAATAATAATAATAATAATTGTAATTGTTTTAAACCTTGCAATTAGAATTGCAGTGTTACTTGATACTAAGACATCTCAGTGTAATTTCTTTAGTTAGCCATAGTGCTATGACTACATATCCCGCCTCATTTTTGTCACCTGTTACTACACACTGGTTACAATTACATAGTGATGTAGAACAAAGGTAGCATATAAGATATTGCTGTTTCTTCTCTCACAAAGCAAGCTTTTGTAATGGAACTTCCTCTCATACAACGGAATTCCTGCTGTTAAGCATTTTAGAGTGAGCAAGAACTTTTAAGTGTGCCCGCCTCGGTAGCGTGATGGTTAGCGTGTCTGCCTCACGTTCAAGAGGTCGCGAGTTCGAATCTCGCTTAGGGTAAGTTATCCGGGTAAGGTTTTTTTCTGAGGTTTTCCCTACCCTGAGAAGATGAATGTCGGGTAACTTAAAGCTCCATGGACCTTGGGCTCATTTGAGCATCATTTCACCCATTTCATTTCATTTCATTCATTCGTCCGATATGACACAATGTTGGAGGACGTTAATTAAAAAAAAGTGTTTTTTTTTTAAAAGACTAAAAGAACTTGAGGTAAGGACTGAGGGCCACTCATTAGAACAAATACAAGGAATTGATTACCATATTATACGAAGGACTAACATTAAGGTGGTGGTTACAATTTTGATATAGTGTAAAATTACAGGTGTATGTAAAGTAGCATTGGTTGTCCAATTTCCTTCAGTTAGTATGTGTAACAGTGAGCATTAGGCATGAGCAAAACATTTGCAGGGAGATTGTCAAGTCCACCCAACCACCACAGCAAACTTCAGTAGGGAATGAACAAGTAGGGAAAATTACAGCATATGTACAATATTTAAAAAGCTGTTCATTTTGTAATAATAAAATACAATTAAAATTTTATTTTCCATTGCTAAAGTGTAAATGCACGGGAAACTGGAAGGTTAAATTATGACTCAGCTAATAGTTTCACAGTTTTTCAATCAGTAATACAGTAGAACCCTCTAGTCTGAACCCCACAAATCTGAAATTCCAGACAATCTTAAAATCCATAATTTAAAAAGCGTATTTGTAGTGTAGAGAAGGCATTTTTATTATAGAAGTGACAAAACTTATTATTGAAACTGCACATATAGGAACGAAATGTTTATTGCACAAAAATGATTTGAACTTCGCTATAGGCAATGCGCCTGTACATAATGCATTTAGTCGCTATTAAACAACATTTTCACATTTTAATTCTTAAGGCAGATCATATATATATAAACTCATCACTTAACAAATTGATTGTAGCTGCATAGCGCTATTCGGAAGGCAACCTTCTATCTTCAGGCAATGTAGATGTAGATGCCTGAAGATGGAAGGTTGCCTTCCGAATAGCGCTGTGCAGCTACAATCAATTTGTTAAGTGATGAGTTTATATATATGATCTGCCTTAAGAATTAAAATTCTTACATCACTCTAAGCAATTAAAATTCTTACATCACTCTAAACATACTCCTTTTTACTAAAAAAAAAATTCACATTTACTTAGGTGATTTATATATGAAAAGTATACTGTAGATTGACTGCTAACAATAGCAAAACAAATGGAGCTACCAACGTACTGCCACTATCACATGTGATCGGCTATGTCCATAGGTCAGAACAATACATTACATCGTCATTATATTGAATACATTATCATTATCTTCTGCATGGTAATCACAACGTTGTCACTTCATGTTGCTGTGCTACATTACCTTGTTGCTGCTGAACCTATAGCTGATATTTGATTTTCGGATAATTTGAACAGACCACACCTCCAATTAATTTGGATTAACGGGGTAGTTGTATTCCTCCTGCCTAGGCATGGTGGTTCATTACTACCAACTAATGTTTTGCTTATGTCTTGGCCTTCACATATCTTGAGAAATGCTGTTAATCTTTGAGATTTAGGGTTGGGTCATTACATGTAGAAAATAATGTAGCACATGTGGAAATTGATGTAGAATGTGCAGAAATTCATATAATTTAACAGTGGATATTAGGGAAAATATAACTATTTTAATACCATGGCTCATACGCCATACTGTTTTGAGGTTCTAATTTTAAGAACAATTTTTATAATTTTATGTTAATAAATACTCTGAAATGAAACAAATTGAAGTGAAAATTAATGCTCTAGGCAATTGAACAGTTTACTGGAGGAATTAAAAAATAAAGGTATTATATTTCAGTCTGCTTTCTGCCTTGCAAAATACAAACAGCCAAGTTTGGTCAAGCTTGCAGGAAAGTTACTAAACATTCCTGCTACTTCTGTAGAGTTTGATTTTTGAGCTATTTTAATAGGGTAACTGTCAGGTTACAAGACTTAAGACTTCTGCTCACTGTTAATAAACTGAATGAAAACTGTATGCACATTCTATTACTTTTAATTATGCTGTTTGCTGAGAAAGTATTGCCAGAAGCAAGCTGTTGACCAACAAAGTAATATGTGCATAACCTCTCAATTTGTGTATGCAGACATCTTACTGCTGTCAATATTTCCTTCATTTGTAGCAGAGATGGTGAAAATCATACCTGGTAACACCAGATATTTATGACGTCTCAAACTTTTGCATAAATATACATTAATTCCTTTGAGAGGTAGAACTGGAACTTGAAAATTCAATGCCACAGCATTAAGTTCCAGTTCTACCTCTCAAACATTGCCCACACATGGCTTGTGTGTTTAAAAACACCAACAGTAAGTTTGTTGTCATATATAAATAATACATTAATTCCTCTTGTCAAATAGTTTTTCTCATTTCTTTTAGTCTTAAAGACTGAAGGATATTGGTGCACACTTTATTTTTTAAGTAAGAGTTATGAGCTTGAAGTTTATTGGCAAATTTCTTTTTAAACATTGATAAACTGAATGACACTGACATGTTTTTATGAATATATTATAAATTTACAATGATAGAAATTGGTGAAATGTAGAGTGAAATTACTTCTGTAAAGATTTATCTCAATATGAAGTAAATAGAAAAATAAGCTTTCACAAGAATAATTTGTGGAAGCTATTAAACATTTTGTCATATCATGAAAACCTCTAAAGTATGACCGCTCCCCCTGCCACTTGATAATAACCATTAGGAAACATAAAGCAACCCTTGTAAACAGGGCGAGGCAATGGTTCCTTTATATTTTTAAACTGTAAATGTTGTAAAACCCATACCTCACAGTAATGCCATCTTTGGCATAGGAGTGGGGTAGGGTCTGAAAAATACAGTAAATAATGGTTAGTGAAAGACATGCAGATGTAAGGCATCAGAATTTTTTTGACATTACATACTCCTCAGTAGAATATTGTGACTTTTGGTGGTTGGTGTGTAAAGTAAATACGACAGATGTAGTCGAGATAAAGAAACACTTTTATTTCCGTAAACAGTAAGTTTGTACACTCGTTGCAACAACAAGAAAGTCTTTTCCGATTCTCCAACAGCACGGCTCCGAATTCGTAACACAAAGAACTAACTCTTCTCCGTCGGCACAACTCTCCACATCGTCTGTCCGTCTCCGTCGGCACGACTACTCAACCTTCACATACGTCTGACTGTCTCCGTCGGCTTCACATACGTCTGACTGACTCCGTCGGCTTCACATACGTCTGACTCTCCTGTCGCACTTTACCGCTATTTATATCTCCCAGGCACTATTCTGGAAAGTTCAGTTATTCGGTCGAAAACAAAGAGGAAGATTCCAGAAGCTTCTATCCTTTTCTCTCTTTCGGCAAGCGCCCCAACAATGCGGCCATTCTCTGTCTCTTTCCTTCGGCTCCTTTGCGGTAGTGCCGACAATAATGCGATGGGTGACACTGCTGCTGTCGGCAATTAGATGCGGCGGGCGCGGTGACAATATGCATGTATATTTTCTACTGACCCAATCCTGGAGAAATCTCTGTTCAAACTTTACCAAAGCTTTGTAAGACTTATTATTAACAGTAAAAGCAGTAAGTATTGGATTTATCTAAGAAATTTTAAAGTGCAATAGACAAATACTCATTTGCAGTTTTTAGGAATTGCTGCACTGAGTTTAGTAATTGTTGGCTTTTTTATGTCTCTGTGCATCTCAAGGTTGTTTTGTTCCCTGTAACGAAGTACAAAAGTAGATAATGAAAGCTGCTTATTAATACCATACTTGTTTTGTATGCAGCAGGTAAAAAGGATAATGATTGGAGTGGAAGTGCTGGAGGTTCCAACTGGGGTGATCCACGTGATCCTCGTACTGATCCTCGTGGTATGGACCCAAGGGACCCCAGAGATCCTCGCAATATTGGGGGAATGGACCCAAGGGATATGCGTGGAGATCCTCGCGATGCCCGCATGATGGACCCACGAGAGCATATGCGAGGTGTGGTAGATCCGATGCGTGATCTCAGAGATATAACAAGAATGGGAGATATCAGAGGCGGAGATCCCATACTGCGAGATCCTCGAGGTATCAGTGGTCGTCTGAATGGAGGCGCAGGAAACGATGGAGGAATGTGGGGTCAACCACCACAGCCTCCTCATCATCATGGTCCTCATCATCAGCAGAGTCAGCCACCCGGAAAGATGGTTGGTCCTGGAGTATCTGGCAGTGGTGAGTTCCAATTTGTACAGTAAAATCATGTTGGGGACATTTGCTGAAAATGGAAGTGATAACCGCAACTCTTCAAATATGAGCATGCAAAAAATGGAGGCTTTCTGGGGCCCAGGAATTGGAAAGTTGGTCGTTTGAAATGTATCCTGTGTGTATCATATATTGCATGCATATTGTAGAAGATAGTATGACCCCAGCACCTAATATACCTCACTGTACTTGCAGGCTTGGAAGAACTGAATTGACAATTCTTGGTAGATGCATATACAGTTGAACCTGCTTTATATGTAACCCAGTTCTAAGTAATTTGTCCTTACACGTAAATTTTTGTAGGTCCTGGCAAAACTTAATTTAGAAACGTGTTAATTGGACCTTATTTATACATAATTGAGCATATTGCATATACTATCTTAAAAGAAACTTGGGGCATATTTTCCTTATTGCTATTGACAAAGATGCAAGCTGCTTTTGGCCGTGGAAACAAAAGACAAAGACATTGCTGCTAGAGCCTGCAGCTCTCAGTGCAGCAACGTTGTAGCAACAAATGAGAAGTAAAGATAAAAATCTGATGTGTTGCACTCACATGACTTTCTCTACTCTTGTACTAACCATTCTTACAAACTCTTATTCCTATATCTTCTTCTTGTTAGCTGAGATAAGCATTTGTACAAATTATCATGTTGCTTATTTCCTTGTTGGTGCAAGGTGAATATAAGAATACAGTAGACTTTGAGCGATAGTCAAATCTTTTAAAGCTTTGAGATTCCGTTCTCTTTGCACACTTAACATGCAAAACAAATGAACAATGTTCCATTTCACAAAAGTTTTAAGTTTTCCGAAACTCACACACATAACAAGGAATATCTCTGAAATGGTTCACCCTACAAAAAAATTTATTTAGACCTAAATAGTGTAATTTTATTTAAAAGGTGAGTCAATAACACTAAACAACACTTACAACATAATTTTCTGGAACGCATTTCGAAAAATTATGTTGTACGTGTTGTTTAGTGTTATTGACTCACCGTTTAAATTAAATTAATTATAACAACACTGTTTTCAAGCTTCTATGAAAGGAAGATAAATAGTGTATTTTAGCAAGATCTACATTTTTTGTATCACATACATTTCCAAATATAAACAAACACACAGAGGACTTCCACAAGGTGCTGTTCTGAGCACAACACTCTTTAACATATATATATAAATGACCTTCCATCAATAATAAAAACTTTAGAAACCAAAATTGCTTTATTTGCTGACGATGTAGTCATTTGGACTTCAGGCTCTCCAAAAAAACCTGAATTAATTAAAGACAGAATAGAAACAGCCCTAAACAAAGTACATGAATGGAGCTCCAAAAACCTCATGACTATCAATGTGGAAAAAACAAATTATGAATTATTTACACTAAAATACAAACCAGTTAATATTAACATAAATTATAATAGTAAACCACTCAAAGCAGTTGATGATGCCAAATACTTAGGCATCACTTTCGACAGAAAGCTAACTTGGAAAAAACATATAACAAACATCTCAGAAAAGGTTGAAAAGAAACTGCAAATCCTGAAAAGGTTAGCTGGTGCTAAATGGGGCTGCTCAAGGAGAGTCCTTAACACAACATACAAAATGTATGTTAAACCAAACCTCTTGTACTGTTCTGAAGCTTTAATAACAGCAGCAAATGCTAACATCAATAAACTTGACAAATACAAAATCAGGCTCTTCGCCTAATCACTGGAGCAGTTAAATCCACACCTATTGATGCCATGCTTGCCTTAACACGGACCCCATCAATAACAGCAAAAATAGAAGAACAAGCATTGCTCCAACACGAGAAAATGTTACGACTGCCAAACTCTAAATGGACAGAAGAGAACTTCCCCCCTTCAATCCTTAAAACTCATAGTAGTTTCCTAGAAAAGGTAACACAGATTAAATCCAAATTGAACATTCCTAACACCAGAGAAAATCTACTTATAAGAGAAAATCCATTGGAATTATTACAACCTACCTTCAGTTTGGAATTAATAGAGGAAATAAGTAAATCAGACACACCAAAGGAAATACAAAAACTTCTAGCTCTGGAAACAATCAATACTAGGTATCCCACAGAAGAATGGCTGCACATATATACTGATGGATCCTCCAAGGAAAACCTTACTGGAGCTGGAGTTACGTGTTCACATTTTTCCTTTTATCATTCTGTTGGCAGAGACACAACAAATTATGATGGAGAAATAGAGGCTATACACATTGCTCTCCGACAATTATTAAATCTTCCCTTAAATAAATTTAACAAGGCAGTAATTCTTTCAGATTCTAAAGCTGCAATTCAGGGAATATGTTCAAATACTACAAAGAAGTCAACAAAAATTAGAGAATGCTACAAAATGTTAACACAACTCCAAAAAGTTAATAAGACTGTTCATCTCCAATGGATTCCAGCACACTGTGGAGTCATGGGGAACGAAGCTGCAGACTCACTTGCAAAGAAAGGCACAACAATAAAACAAAAATCTAAATTCAATTTTGCATATTCCTCAATAAAACACTTGATCATTAAAAAATTTTCTCATTCATACCTACAAGAAATAGAAACAAATGCCAAAGATAAAAAATGGATTACACTTTTTTCCAACCCAGATATAATCCCCCAGAGACCAAGGAAAACAGCGGTTGCAGCCTTCCGACTATTGACAAATCACGACTGCTTAGCAAGTCATCTCTACAGAATAGGTATCTCATCCTCACCAATGTGTCCTGTGTAACGATCCAGCAGAAATGAACGAAGACCACTTGAAGACCTGTGAAGCATTAAGATCAGAAGAAACTACAGTTCAAAAGTATTGGAAAGCACGAATGCTAATGGCTTCATTGCCAGATGCAAGGCACTAGAAATCAACAACAACAACATTTTTTGTATCATATGATTTGATCTATCTCTAACGGTTTACCAATTATGCAAAAGTCATCCAGAGTAACTATAGGGGCTATAGCCAGAAAATTCAAGATGTACATTTCATTTGTCATAAAAATATCTCAAACATATGACATTTTAATCAAAATCGTTAGAGCCATTTTCAAGAAAATCAGAATTTTCGAGAAATTTTCCATGTAAAGGGTAGTTTGAAGTGGGGCTATTTTCTTCAAAATCTTTGTGTCGCATCCTTGAAAGATATTGAATTTAAATACCAACTTTGGTTTTTAACAGACTTTTCGTTTTTAGTTATGCTGTCCACAGACACACACACAGACCTTTTTCTAAAAATGCTTTTTTTTTTATTCAGGGGGGTCTCAAAAACATATATTTCCGGTGAAATCTCGACATCAAATTTTTGGGTGGAATACAATACTTCCCCTGCTGACCAGTAGAGAAAGTAAAAATGTTCAGTGTCTTTTGTTTACTGATTAATAGCAGTTTTGTCTTTCAGTTTTCAATTGCTTATAATCAGCCATAGAGAACAGAAAAAGGAAGTGCAATTCATGTGAGATGTGGAACTTAATTCACACCAAATCAAAACTGTAATTGTTATCTGTGCTTTAATTAATGGATCCTTGGAAGTTGATTTAAGATTTACATGTTTTCTGTGGCAGTTCTTTTCCTCTGGTATAATAATTGTAAAGTGTACTGTTACTTGAGCCATTATATCCTTCTCAGTTGCAATTACAGTTACCTTATATACATATAGTCTTAACTACTGTAAGAATCTTATCTCTAAGGGCCTGTATTACGATCTCCAGTTAAGGTTTCGGTTAACAGTTAACTTGAAGTTACACCCAGATGTCAGTATTACGACCTTCAGTTAAGGGCTAACTGAGAGTTATTTCTGGAGGTACACTAACCGCAACCTCAAGTAGGGGTTAGTGCTTTAACTTGGAGTTTACTCGTGTTTCACACACAAAAATCGCGTACCTCCTATCACAATTGTATGTCCACAGCGACTCTGAAGATGAAATGCTGGCTCATTATTTAATACAAGAGTGAAGAGATTCAGAATGCGCAAAGATAATTTCGAGGAGTGAACATGGAAGAGTTCCAACAAATATACAGGTTATCAAAAGCTTCGACATCCGGAATTTTAGCGGAAATAAGGCATCAAATAGAATTTACGACAGAATGGCAGTTTTCAGCGCGTATATAACATTATACCAGCATATTTGTATATACCTGACATTCTTAAAATGAAATAAATTAAACCAACATAAATTGTAGGTATTTCTTGATGGGCATTAGGTTAGGGAAATATAATTCTAGAGCCCAGTAAGCGTAGTGGATTGACACAAACAATACAATGTTTTGTGCGATTTTCATTACATCGGCACCACGAGCATGGCAAATTACACATTTTGCGAACAGAAAATACATGGAAAAGTATACAATATGTAGGTACACAAGTTCAAAAACACGCGGAATAAGATCATTATCTTTAACTAACGTTGCATGTTATTCATTATGGGCAGAACGATTACCTTTTAAATAGTAAACGTTGCATTATATTCATTGTGGACAACGATTTTGTGCTTCTTCAAAGCACTTCAAGGCTCTGAATGAATAGTGAATAAAACAGAAGCTATTTTTAGGTTATGCAATGTGTACAAATCTTCAAACCATCCCACACATCTGTGATGTGCTTTACCCACGAGATAGCGTTGCAAACACAGCAAAAGCCTAGTGAAAAATGTTACCAACTGCTCTCAGGGCATCATAATCTTCAGGGTAACAAACCTACAGTTAAATTGAGTTCGTAATACGAGGCACCGAGCCTAACTAACAGCGATAACTGAGAGGTAACAAACCATGGGTAGTAACCGGAGATCGTAATACAGGCCCTAAATGCATTTCTACATGAATCAGTGCTTGCTAGTCTATAGCTACAACCTAGACTTTTTTTTATAACACTAGTACCCTATTCATGTGCACATTACTGGTGCTTCCCTATAATTCTATGCCATAGGAAATATGAGAGTAGATTGAGTCCAAAACATCTTTGTAACATCTTTTTATCTAAATACAGTGATAGATATTAGAACTTATTTTTTTACATACATGGTCAATATGAGCTTCCCAAGATAACTTATCTATGTGTAACCCTAGAAATTATGGTTAATTCTAGTGTTATTAAAAAATACGTCAGTTTCTTCATTTGCTTTACAGTTTTCAAATATGATCATTTTGCTTTTCTTAGAATTAACCTTTCAGTTTATGCTACTTAGGTTGTTAGCTGTTTTAGAAAGTGCGAAATTGCTGTCACCAACTGAGTATGAGATTTTTCACAGCAAATCATTGTGTCATCTGCATACAATACTATAGTATATCTAAGTTGCTTATATCTATGAGATCCACATTTACATTACTACAACAAAGAGATTTTATGAGCGTGTTGGTTTTGTGTATTTCCTGATTTACACAAGATGTATACAATGTATACGAACTGGTTTGAGAATTTAATGCCATTCTGGCAGTTTGTCACAATAGCTCAATGGTTAGAGCACCTGCCTGGTAAGCGGAAGATCTGTGGTTCAAATCCCAGTTATGGCATTGAATTTTTAAGTTCCAGTTCTATCTCTTAAACTGTGCCCACACACGCCTTGTGTGTTTAAAAACACCAACAGTAAGTTTGTTGGCATAAATAAATAATGTATACAATGTTGTCTGTGGGGAATATTTACTATTACAGTCTTGCCTTCATTTGATTCTGAGCACAACCTTTTTTGAAGTTCCTGTGCTGCATGTTATGCTTTATTTTTATACACATTGTTTGCTCCAGCATTGAGTACAGTAATCTCTGGTTTATCAGTATCTTCTCTGACAGATGTCACATGTTGAAATTTTGCGTTTGGTAGGGTATACCCATTCACGTTCAATTTTGGCTCTAACTCCTTCAACATCAGCACTAATCCTTGTGCATCGCTTTCTCCATAGATTGCTATACGATTTCTCTTGTTTTTTGTAGGGTATTTACTTCTTTACTCACATTTTCCTTGTTGAGAGCTTCCTCATTGTCCTGTTCTGACAGTAAGCTGTAGGAATTCGATACCGTTATAACATTTCTGTTCATTTGTGTGCGTTAGCTGCCTTGTTCAGACAATGCCAATCGTTCTATTGTATTTTCTCTTGATCTTTTTTATGGTTTATTTTTATATCTTGGTTTTCTTTTCTTAATCTGTCAATTTATTTGTAAGCTGATTTCAGTTCATTATGCATTACCTCAATCTTCTGTAAAGAGACTATTTGGTCCTTTTCCTGCGTCATATTGTTTGCTCCACTTGACGTGCAGTCATTATTCTTCAATATTTCGCTGTACGCCAGCATTTTTAAGTTTTCTAATTGACTCGTAAACTCACTTTCACTACCTTTGTCACTCGTTTCACAATGATTTCTCGGGTTATAATAACTTTTAATGTATTTTTTACGGAGTCACAGCATAGCTGAATTGTTAACTTGTGCATGTTTATTTAACTATAAGTACATTTTTATAACATGTGAGAAAGCCACACACAAACTGCAAAAACAGATTGTAACAGAGACCTCTAATATGAATAAAATGCCTGAAAAAAATATCAAACTGGCTGGTTCAGAGACACCTGTTGGCAGAAATATACATTCAAAATATCAGACCACAGCAAATCTAGAGAAAGAATCAAGGACTACTAAAAGACGAGACAGAACAACACATTGGCCTTTTAAAACGTATGTTGGTTAGAGATGTTAAGCTCGAGTATACTCAGTATTTTATTAATTTGTCAAAATTAAAAACACGAGTATACTCGCGCTTGTGTGTTAAGAGGTTAAAAAGAAACTGCATAAATATAGACATTAGGGCATGTTCATTGTCAGCTGCAATCAGCACTTATTTTTATGTATATCTCTAACACTATGTTGCCAACATGTGTTCATCTGTGATCAACTCTTAATGAACGCTATAAACACTGTGTGACTGTTGAAGTTATGTGGCTTGATATTCTATTATAGCAGTGAACCAGTGGGTTGGCCCACCGCCAACCAAAGATCTTGGTTTAGCTGGTGCAGGGTCCAAAACATCTGGGTGGGAAGAGCCATCTCCTCCTGCACAGCGACGTAATATACCAAACTACGATGATGGTACGTCTCTCTGGGGCAACCCTGCACAACAGCAGAATAGGATGGGAGGTAAGCACACACATAATGTGCTAAGTTATCAGAAAGTTATTATAAACTAAAACTTTTTAATGTTCAGAGTGAAAATTCAGTGTTGACTAAATTCTTCCAGCTTGACTTAAATTAGTTCTCTGTAGAATGTGTTTCATGGGCTCTTAACCCATGTGTTCTTATCTGCAAGAGCAAATGAAACTGAATGATGGAGAGAATCCTCTCCGAAACTACTCCCATGATTAATATAATTACAAATAAGTTGGAGCAGAATGTGTTTAGTAGTATCAACATATTTTTCCGTTTAAATGAAGCATGTTCTACAAAAACTGTAAGTGAAGCTGACTTTTTTAGCTTACTCATCACCACTTAAATCAAGAGACTACTTTTAGTAAATACCAGTACTCATTATTTATTTATTTATTTATTTATGCCAACAAACTTACTGTTGGTGTTTTTAAACACACAAGCCGTGTGTGGGCAAAGTTTGAGAGGTAGAACTGGTTTGAGAATTTAATGCCATTCTGGCAGTTTGTCACAATAGCTCAGTGGTAGAGCAGCCGCTCGGTAAGCGGAAGGTCTGTGGTTCAAATCCCAGTTGTGGCATTGAATTTTTAAGTTCCAGTTCTACCTCTCAAACCAGTACTCATTCCAAAGTTCTTCCTTGTACTTTTTATTTATTTGTTTATATAGAAGGGCCCATTAACCCTTTCACTGCCGAGATATTTTGCTACATATGCCATTCATCCTCTTAATTCCTAAACCGGTTTTCATGGCCCTTTGTGAGGCACCTCAACTGAAGTGATTCGGACAGCCATATTTTTTTTTTTTTTTTTTAATATATATATATATATATATATATATATATATATATATATATATATATATATATATATATATATAAAAATTAACGTCCTCCAACATTGTGTCATATCGGACGAATGAATGAAATGGGTGAAATGATGCTCAAATGCGCCCAAGGTCCATGGAGCTTTAAGTTACCCGACATTCGTCTTCTCAGGGTAGGGAAAACCTCGGAATAAAACCTTACCCAGATAACTTACCCTAAGCGAGATTCGAACTCGCGACAGCCATGATGGTTTATACAATATGCAATGAACTGGTCATTCATTCAAAGCCAAATTTGGCAAGTTCGAATCCCAGCAACTGCAGTCAAATGTGTATGTGATAAAGGAAGCGGAGGGCCCAAGTAAAATAATGGTGCAATGGCATGCTTGGAAACTGATGGCGTTACATTTGACTGCAGTTGCATGGATTTTGCTTTTTTTTTTTTTTTTTTTTTTTTTTTTTTTTTTTTTTTTTTTTTTTTTTTTTTTTTTTTTTTTTTTTTTTTTTTTTTTTCTAAGAAAAACTAAAAAATAAAAGTTAGTTTTATTGCGAAAATTGAATATTTTAAATTAATATTTTTACAATAGGAAACGGCTGCAAATACTTGAATTCAATTTATTTAGGTTAGCATTACAAGAAAGCAGAACGTCTCAACAGTGAAAGGGGTAAAAGCCCCATTCTCTATGTGATGACAAATGCAGTGAAAAGGTTAAGGATACTGAATAGGTAGGGACTATCCTACAAATGAAGCGATAAGCAAATTGCATAGAATAAATACATATAAATGAGTGGGTGTATAAGTATACCTGTATCTATTTTGTGTGTGTATAATACAAACTATAGGTGGATTGTATTCTACCCAAACATTTTATACCAAGATTTCATCAGAGATACACATTTTGAAATTATTAAAGTAATCAAATGCTGGGCTTTGGCAATGAAGCCATTAGCACTCTTGCTCTCTAATGTTTTTCGGTAGTGAATCCAACAGGTAGAACTTAACAGATTTGTAGATCTTGTCATTTCTTCTTTTAATTATAAAAAGTGCATGCTCATGTTAATGAACCATATAACTCAAAAATAAAAAAGTTCAATACCAAACATGGTTTGAGGGGCAGAATCAGAACTGAAAAATTCAATGCCACAGCCAGGATTTGAACCACAGAATTTTGCTTTGTTTGCAGCTGCTCTAACAAAACATTGCCCACACATGTTTGTTTAAAAACACCAGCAGTTTGTTGGCATAAATAAATAATTACCAAACTTGGTATTTGAGTTGAGCACCTTCCAAGGATGCTACATGAAGGTTTTCAAGAAAGTTCCCCCTCCTCAAACCACTCTTTAATAAGAAAAACCTTTTGTTTATTTTTCAGTTTCCCAATAGACTCAAACAATTTTGTTAAACATATTTTGAGATATTTGTAGCACAAATAAAATCTATTTATATCTTGAATTTTCTTGAAATACTCTCTGAAGTCCTTAATTTCAACATAGTGTAACTGGTAAACTGTAAAGGATAGACAAAATCTTACTACACAAAAAAGAGAAGCTTGTTTAAATCAATGCAGTCCAAATAAGCATTCCTAAAATCAGTGAGACATATCCACTAGTTGAGCTTTTTGAGTCACTCATATTTATACTCTTTAACTAACCTCATGGTGCAAAAATTAAAAATTATTTTGTTGTTTAATGACGCTGTCAATTGCCAGGATCACATCAGCATCGCCGGTGTGCCAGAATTTTGTCCTGCAGGAGTTCTTTTACATGCCAGTAAATCTACTTACTTGGAGCTGTCGTTTTTAAGCACATTTAAAAACCATCAATCTGGGCCAGATTTGAACCTGCTCTTTGGGGTCAGTAAGCCAGTGTCTAACCAACTGAGCCACCCAGATCGACCTCACGGTGTAGCAGCCCTATCCATGCCAAGGCCTGCCACCCAGTCGCTGCCCACTACATGTGTTATGAGTGGGTTGGAGTACTGGAGTGTGGTACGTGGTCAGCACTCCGATCCCTCCCAGTCGGTTATGCAGCCTTCACAACCTGGGGCTGCTACTTCATTATTCAAGTACCTCCTCAATTGGTCTCTCGGGGAACTAACAAGGCTGAATGCACCCTAGACCAGACCTCCCAGTGGCGGAAAATCCCATACCAGTACCGGGGGTCAAACCGATGTCCTCTGCGCTAAAGGCATGCTACCACTGCACTACGGGGCAGTCCATATTTACACTCACCTTTTTAAAATGTTGGAAAACACGAAACGTTTTCAAGAGCAATTAAACCCGTCAGCAGTTGGGTGACAAACTCTTTGTTTCGTCTTCCTACTGTAGCTGATCTCGTTGCCATCTGGTGTTAGGGAGGCAAAGTTTTAACACTTTGTTCGGTGACAAGATTGTAAAATTTGTTAAATTGTTGCAGTTTTTAATGATGTATAGTTTCCCCAAATATTCAACAGTATCTTCTCTTCTGTAGCACTGCAGCCCAAATTGAGCCTTGGCTTCTATTAAGCGTCACCTCCATTCTTCCCTGTTTGTTACATCTCTTTCCAGATTCCTACTATTCAGTGTTTCTTCAATCTCTTCTAACCTCATTAAGCCATCTCTCCCTTAGTCTGCCAACTCCCCTGTTCCCATACATTTTGCCTTTTAAAGCTTTTAAACTATACTAAATTCAACTGTATATCTGCCAGAATAGGTGACAGGATTCCCCATTGCTATTAATTTTATTAACCATACAGATTAGGTACAGCATGCAATTTCTTCACATTCAACAGAAAATGTTATCAACAGACAAAATCCTCTAACAATAAACATAACATAATATTGCATAATTATACAATGTGATTCCACCAGAATCTGTCAAAAAACAAGTGTTCATCTTTGCAGGTAAGGTTTCGCATTGGAAAGAAATGCCCACACCACCAATGGGCCGTGGAGGAATGCAGTGTCCTCCAGGAATGCCACAGAACAGAATGCCTGGAAATGGTGCTGGTAACATGAAAACAGAAGGTGGACCGCTCTGGAGCCATGCGCCAAGGTTTGTAAGAACCTATCAATGCAGTTGTGCATTTGAATTATTTGCTGTGGAATCTTGTGTAAAGACCAGTGTTTGTGCATCGCAGGAATGGCTCATGGGGAGATGGTCCTCATGATCCTGTGAACACAGGATGGGGAGATGAATCAAAGACTGGAGTGGGACCAGTGAATTCCTGGAATGAACCGCCACTTACTCCTACATCATGGGGAGGACCCAAACCAAAGAATGCTCTTAATCCCGGTTGGGTAAATGATGAAGTAGAGGCACCATGGGGCCATCCTTCAAACAAGGTAATTGTAATTTTTTAACAGGAGATGTAAATCTTAGTGACTTACCATAAACCATATAGTTCTTAATGTGTAGGACTATGACACAATGAAGCACAAAATTAATATAATTTGAGCCAAACTATATGTGGAAATGTGAATTTAGAAATGACAAATTGATCCCGCAGAGGTAGTGGGAAACATTCGTGCAATAATAAATTGCAGGACATTGTAAAGTATGTAATATACAGTAAAGTACACCACAGCAGTTACACTAGGCATGTATTCCAGTCCTGCAACTGATCTTAATTTATACAGTACATACACAGCTACACTGTACCCATTTTACGGTAACCTAATTTTGCATTGTCTTAAAGAAATCAATAAGTTTTGCTTGGTGTGCATAATTCACAAGGTTTTTGCTCTGCATATTGTTTGATAGTATTGAAACTGTTATATATCCCAAGAAGTAACTAAATCAGTTTGACTTTGTTTGTCTAGTATTCTTTTATTTGGTGTATTATCAATATATTGAGATGATTGTCAACTTCAACATTTCAATTGTTTGTCAAATTAGTGACTTTTGTATAATATGTTAAAGGTTTTAAAATGTAAATCAATGTAATTTCCTTGGCATGTCCAAGCTGATTACAAAATCAAGTATTATACGCGAAATATGACGTCATAAGAAGGGATTGTTAGGTAAGACAATATCCGAATGTAGTGATGTATAAAATAGTTTTCCAAACTCTCTCGAATAAGCATGTTCAAAGAAGTTAGACGTCATTCTTGACAATACTCCGAGAAATTGTAAAATAAATAGTTTTGGGTGTGCCAAAAAGCACATTTGACATAATTTTCAACTAAGTGTTAGTATGCTCCGATGTTTTAAACACATCGTTTTATACATAATGTAGCTTTTACAAGAAATTTCTCAATAAATGACCCTTTGTATTGCCTGAACAAATTGTGAGGACATCACTGCCGCACCCCGGTCCCTCTCCTTGTCATTTCAACCACTGCATTTTGATGTTTTTAATTCTAAAAAAGATGTATAGTACGCAAATTGTGTCACTGTTTACAGGGTCCTAAACCATTGACAAAGGAGTTTGTTTGGAGTAGCAAGCAGTTCAGAATACTTGCCGAGATGGGCTACAAGGTATGTAACATAAGTTTAGTAAAACCAATGTAACACTAACACTTTTGCCATAGTTTTTAAATTAGAACTACCATATGACACCTTGTTAATAATTTCCATCTCCTAAGAAATTCCTTTAAATGTTTATCGTTTTAAAATTAAAGTTGTTGAATTTATATTCTTATATTTATTAAACCAGCAGCACCAGTAGGAAAATTGTTGTACATATATTCATATTTTACAAGTCTTGTACCACTTTTGTTACTCTTAATTTGTAACGCTCTTGTCAATATGATTATTTTGTATCAAAGATTTTGAGAACTGGGTGAACTGAGACAATTTGCTTATTGGTTGGTATATATTGCAAAGTATTTAGACCATTCAATTGAAAGTATATGCTTTAAATAGCTTTTTAAAAAATTTGTAAGCACAACACACCATTCACAATGATGATTAGGTATAAAGTAAGCATAGGTGTTAATGCATGTTTGCATTGGCTGACATTTACATTAATGCACAAAATGATTTATGCGTATATCAAGGGGAAGAGGGAAGATTACTTTTAAGTCAAAATTATTTACAAATGAGATTTTGATAATGCATCACATTTTTAAAAAAAAATGCAATACAGCGTACATGTGTAAAATTTTACAAACCACAAAGATATCTACAAAGAAAACATTATTTTGAACTTCATCCTGCTTTAGAGAAATCATTTAATTTGGCTTGTTTCATTTTTATTGCATCGTGCATACACCTTATTTTGTTGCTCATATCACAAGTCTGAAACAACTTCAGTTTTGGTTTTGTGTGGTTTTTGTTCCACCTTGTATGAATTTCATGAATGAATTTTACTTTCTGATCTAGTGTATAACATTTCCTTTTTCTGTTATCCATGACTGATTAAAAGCAATTCAGAACTGAAAGACAAAACCGCTGTTGATCAGTAAACAACAGATACTGAAAATTATCTTTACTTCTCGTTTGTTGTTATTACATTGTTGCACCGAAAGCTGCTGGCTCTACCAGCAAACATCTTTGTCGTTTGTTTCTGCAGCTAAAAGCCACCAGCTCAACTTGTGTCTTTGTCAACAGAGATCAAGAAAATAAGCCTGGAGTTTCTTTCAAGATAGCATATGCCATATACGCATTATAATTACATAAAACTCATATTTGTATTGCACTGAAATTTAGTATATATAACAGCAAATTGCATATAAATGCATTACAAATAAAAAGGTTCTATTAACATATTCCTAAATATACAAAATAAACAAAATATCCCTTATGAAACAGTTAAAAGGTTAATCAAAAGCATCTTCACAAAAAAATATGATGAATATCTTGCTTCTTTTGAAAAACTTAATTGGAAGGATCTCCAAAATAAACTTAAATCAATTCCAGATCTACCAAGAAAATCATCAGTTGCAATGTTCAGATTAATCTCAAGCCATGATTGTCTGAGTGGACATTTGTTCAAAATTGGATTAACCTCTTGAGGGATATTGACGTGAAATTACGTCCATTTAAAATGGCGGATGAGCGATATGGGCGTCCTGTGCGTTTAAGCATTTAACCCTTATTTATCCCTTATCCAACTCAACTTATTATAATTTTCCCTTTATGAAACATTTTAGTAAGGTCTATATACTTTATTGGCTTACCTTAATATGTTCGTTCTGCAGTGATTTACCTCAAAACAGGGATAAACACACAAGGGTACGTACATCTCCACATTCGCGAATTCCCTTCTTGCGGCACACGAAACACTTTCGAAATGGGCGGGACTTCTTTGCTGTTGGTGGTATCCTTTTAGGATAATGTTTTCCTTGAAGTCTGAGGGGTGCAGGGGTTTTGGATTTTCAACCCCCAACGTGGTATTGTTCAATTAGGCTGCGAGTTATTTATAGTCGGTAGTCAAGGTCGGTCATTGTCCTGTGTGGGTTTAGAGAGCTGTCCAAATCCCCAAACAATTGTATATGGTTATATCCAGTGGGTGCAAAAACACCTTTTTATACCACTTCTCCCTTCAGCTACAAGCAGGAAAGAATACGTATGTATTTCAACAAAGAAAGACACGGACTCTACTCAGTTACGAAACTCGCGTAAGCAAAAGTTGTAATGTTGAGCTATTCTGATGATTCAAGAGACCACGCATGCAGTAGCGCTTTATTACACAGTATGCTGACGCATTAGCCACAGATACAATGGGTGTTTCTTTACTGAATCTTTCCGAGAACTTATATTAGATGCGTTCGACAGAGCAAAGTTGACTTTTCACCACAGTGAAACAAAATTGTGCCATTTCAACGTTTTGTAAATACAACTCAACTTTGCTGATGACGTACATTTATACTGCAAATAATGAGTTTTATACCAGTTTTTATTTCATTAAAATAACTTAATATTTACACAAAATACAGCTGTGTATATACGAAGCGCATTTAACAATTTAAATGCTAGCAGTTCTCGGCTCGCGGACGTTTAAATGGCCATCGCTCAAGAGGTTAATGACTTCCCCACAGTGCTGTTTATGTAAAAAAAAATGACTTAATGAGCATTGATCACCTAATTGTATGTGAAATTCTCCAAAATCAAGATCTAGTCTCTAAATATTGGGAGGCAAGAAGAAGAATGATTTTATTATCAAATTCTGAGCATTAGACACACGCACATATTGCTAAATTAAGTTTTGCTGGGACCTACAATTTACATATAAATACAGTAACAAAACGAACAAAATCAGTCCAGTTATCTTTCTATCAATTTATTTTCCTCTAAATTTTTTAATAAAGTGCTTCTACTGATGTTACATATACAACAAGTTTTGAGTGTGTGTGTGTGTGTGCATGTGAGAGAAAGAGAAACAAATTAAAGATAATAGCACAAAAATGTCCTACCATATAAATTGATAACAAGAAATTTAGGGGGGATGTCCTGTCCCATTCCCATTCAACCAGATGCCAATGGGTAAGTGATAAAAAAGAAGTTCAGAAAAATGATGTGCTTACAATTTAGTAGAAGTAACTATAAAGATATTCTTGATTATTTTTCAAAATACAAATGCTAATTTCTACCAGTTATATTATTTATGCCTCAAAATGAACATACCTGAAATCTAACAAAATATTTTTGTATAATTTTTGTAGTTGCTAGTGGAAATTTACAAAGAGCATGTATTTTATTTAAGAGTTGCATCACAGCTTCAGGTGTGTCCAGAGCATTTGTAAACGTAACTTAAATTACTTTAAGCAAGGGGTTTTGCAGGAATATTTGTAAGTTACATGCTTTATTGCCATCTTAGATGGCATAGATGAGTAGCTGAGGAATAACAACACGTTATTTTTTTGTTTAATCAGCCATTCATTATGTTGAAGCTTTTTTTACATATAAATTCATTGAAGCTTTAAATTATTTATGTTTGTGAAAAGGTAGAGTTGTGGTTATTTTATTTTTGTTTTCTGTTGCTTACCTACAGAAAGAGGACATTGAGAGCGCCTTGCGTTCAAGCAGCATGAGCTTAGAGGATGCTATAGAAATGTTAAACCAAGGGCGCCTCAATGTGGATTGGCGTAGACATGAGGACCATCCATCATTTGATCTTCCATCCACTCATCCTGGTGCAGGATTCCCTGGACAGAGATTCAACCCAGTTGCCCAGCCAATGCCATTTGCCCCACCTGTATGTTGCTCATTTTATATTGCTCTAATTAAGGCTTGTAGTATTGGCTCACTGTAACTGTAGTCTTAAGATGCTAGGGGGTTTAGCAAACATGCTGCTTCAGTAGAAACCTTGGTCCACAAAATTAACCTTCAGATTTTATTTTTTAAAATAAAATTGCATCTATGTCACATATGGTTTTTCTTTGTGTGTAAATCAAGACAAATGATGCATGTAACAGCCAAGCTGGTCTTTTTTTATCCGTATTCATAAACATGCACTGACAACTGTTTATACCCACTAGAATAATTGAAATCTTGAGGGGATTGGAAACATTTTAGTTTCACCTAAGTTTCACAAATCAGGTACAGTAGAGCCTCGAATATCTGGGGCAAGAAGGACCAACAGTTCCTCGGATAACACGGACTCTGTCAAAAATTGAGAGGTAAACTCGTGAAATAAACGAAAATGTGGACTAGATGTACAAAAAATGCATTTACTACGTTATCAAATTATGAAATGACATACATACAAATAAAAATATAAAATGAAAAAAAAAAAAAGACCTACAGTACATACATAAATATGGTATGTACATATTCCAGTTATTGCATGGCACACTTTGTAAAATGGGACCTTGGCTAAGTCAGTACTCAGCCGGGGCTCAGACAACTATGGCTCTGCTGTACTTGGCTTAAGATGTATACATTTTAAATGTGCTTTAACCTAGAAAAATAAAGATGTCACAAAAATGCTCAAATCAAAATTTTCATTTGTATAAACTGAAAAGTTTGTATATGTATTTAGGCTTTCACGGCCGGTGTCTTGATTATTCCAAATGTTTAGTTCTTCCGGGCTTATAGGCCGTGGTCTAGAAGGCATGGTAGATAACGTTTCGCCAAGTACTGCGCTTGGCATCATCAGGGTAACACGATCCTCCATCTGCACTGGTCAGAGTTAGAATGTGGAAACAGAGAAGTAGTGGAAGAAATGACCGTTAATGTCCGTTACATTTATTTATATGGGTGGGGGTGGGCTGGGCATTGTTGCGCCGTCTACGGTAGTGATTGGCCCGTTGTAGGTGGGGTTTTTATTGTCCACACACAACAGTTGTAATAAAAGCCCCACCTACAACCGGCCAATCACTACCGTAGACGGTGCAACAATGCCCTGCCCACCCCCACCCATATAAATAAACGTAACGGACATTAACGGTCATTTCTTCCACTACTTCTCTGCTTCCACATTCTAACTCTGACCAGTGCAGATGGAGGATCGTGTTACCCTGATGATGCCAAGCGCAGTACTTGGCGAAACGTTATCTACCATGCCTTCTAGACCATGGCCTACAAGCCCAGAAGAACTAAACATTTGGAATAATGAAAAGTTTGTATTTGATTATAAAGTCAATTTTCCAAAATCACTGCGTCAGTTACCTTGACTATAATCAGCGTTTCTATAACTTACATCACATATTTAAGATAAGTAAAGCCTGTGGTCTCTATATTATTTGTGATATTGGTGGATATCGCTGAGTTTCCCAGAAGTGAACTGTGTATATTGAAATGAAACTGATAGTAACCAGCTTTTATAAAAATATTTTTTTTTGGAAAAAGAGTTTTTATAGATGTTTGTGTAGCATAAAAGAAACCATAAACCTAAAACAAGTTCACTTTCCATCCATGGGCCTTTCAAAAATATTGAATGAATATGGTAAAACCCTAACCCAAGCATTGCTCAGAACCAGCACAAGGACAAAATTTCCGTGGTAAAAACTTCCGGTGTATATGAAATTGGACGTAAAGATTGCAAGAAAGTATACACTGGGAAGAAAGATGAACATAGTCACAAGGTTTAAAGAACACATGAGAAACGTGAAATATAAACAGATGGATAAATCAGCCGTTGCATAGCAGTATTGGTGGTCCACAGATCAGTTGAAAGAGGAACCTAAGCTTTCAAAGGCTCTTAGAAAGCCATCAGAACTTTCCATCTGGGAAAAATTGGTACACAAAAATAAATACAAACTTTGATGAGCCATATGAAAGGATCTCGTACAGTATGTGCATCCAAAATGCCATCTACAAGTCATAGGAGGAAGAATGGCCATGAGAATCTAGTCCCTGAAACATGTCATTTACCAGCAGGTTCTGGTATAGAAAGTGAAGCTAGAGTAATAAGCATTCAATTTGTGCATATAAAGTAATCTAAAATGTCATTGTTTTTTAGTTTTATATTAAAACATTACTTTAAATGTTAAGTTGTTGCACTTGTGAATGTTAGAGAAATTTGTGCAGTAAAAGTGTCTAGTATTTTAATGGACATACTAGAATTGGACCTATGGGATGGGAGATAGTGGAGGCCTTAAAGCGAGAACAGAAAGGGGGAACAGGCTGTCATAGTCACAAGTGACCACAGTGCCGTTCTACGAAATCCTCAGAAGAGCGAAGAAGTTGAAAGGATCTAGAATATTTATTAATAAGGATTTGGCCCATAAACAGATGGATAAAAAAAAGGGAATTGAAATGGGAAATGATAGAGGCAAGATCAGCTGGGAAAACAGCATTTGTAAACAATGTAGGATTTGAAGCTTTCACGGCGAACGTTAGTAAACAATGTGCAACTTCGGATAGGCAGAGAGCAGATACCAGTGGGGAACATCAACAGTCACATAGGACACAAAAGGACAGAAACAGAAAGAGTTAGACGGCAAAATGTAAATGATTTTAGTTATTATGTAATATGTAAGTTAAAGTGTGCATGGTATTATAACACAGTTCATCTTCCAACACTTCTTTATGGCCCAGAAAACTGGACAATATTGTTAAAACATGAAAGTAGAATTACAAGTACAGAAATGAAGTATTTACGGAAGTGTATAGGAAAAACCAGAAGGGATAGGGTAAGAAACTGTCAAATAAGGAATATCCGTAATCAAGAACCAGCAATAAAAAAGATGGACAAATGTTTTAAGATGGTTTGTACACATAAATAGGATGGATGAGAGCGGGAAGCCAAAACAGGTATGGGAGCCCAGAGGGGAAGGAAGAAGAGGGAGAGGGGTACCAAGAATAGAATGGAGCGACTATGTGGAGAAAATAGTGAATAAGAAAGGAAAGATTTTGAGGAAAGCTAAACAACTAGCTAGGGATAGGACCAAATATACGAAGTGGATCATGCCCGGCTGAGGAAACTTGATGCTCGAAAGGGCATAATGGATAAGAAAAGAAGTGTGCATGGGAAAGATAAAATTATATTGATCAATAAATGATTCAAGAGAGGGTATAGGATAGGCAAGAACTGGGTACATCATATTTGTTTAACTGTAAAGAAATTGAAAATGGAAGGAAGGAATTCATTAATCGCAAGCTTAAAATGGACAAAATAATATGAAAAAGGTACTAACTGAAGATTGTAGGGGGTGTGGTACAGTATTTTTATAATACAAGAAACAAGGGAAAAATAGGAACTGTTGTAATACAAAAATAAGTTCAGTGAGTAAAATTAGCTGAATGAGCGAGTAGGGTTTAAGGGCCCGTCGACAGCTAGGTCATTAGGGTCCAGTCTACTGAATATGATGATGATGATATTTCTGTATCTCCTAAGTGGAACATAACAATTAACTTGTTGAATGAATGACTAGATCCAAATTTCTGCAGACAATTGTAACATCCTTAGCATTTGAATATATATTGACAATTGAAGGTATGTGCATAAAAACGGTCTAACCCTCACTTTTTTAAAAGTGAGAAAAATAAAGAGTTTTGCATATGTTGGAAAAAAGAAATTAGTCGACACGTGGCAAACTTTGAGTTAGGGTTAAAGGACACACCTCAAACTTTTTTTAATGTAGTTCTAAGAATATTAAATAATTTTTATTAAACTTATGAGAGAGAAAACGATAATAAAAAAGAAACACTCATTCTAAATAAAGCATAACTTCGGCTACATATATTTTAATTGTTCTTAACGAAAGTGCATCCTTGCACATTAAAATAATCTACATTTATTACTTTACTACCTATTATAAAAATAGCCCTTGAAAACATGTAGGCCTATGTGGGCCTATTTCAGATAATTAAACAAAATCAGGTATGTCAAAACAACTGCTCATTTTCATGAACATCGTTACTTTCACTAGACACAGATGTAAGACTACTGTGATATTCATGATGTATTGGAGGCACATAATTGAGCAAGTCAAGTACATCTTTAAGTTTTGGCGGAGCTATGGGCCTTGGATTTACATACTTAGGTGGTAAGGACACATTCTTAAGGGAAGGTCTACCTTACACTTTTTTTCTTAAGTCTACACAGTCATACTCTTCAATATCTGAATAAGTATACTTCAAAAACATCAGAAAGGGCTTGTCCTTTGTCACTTTATAGGACACTACTTTGCTTAACAATACATTTTGTTTAGATTCTTATGTTTTGTTTTTCTTTGTGTTATCTAACAATGGTTTTGTTGATATGAACATCTCTTGTCATTTTTATGACTGAAAGTGGGTTCTTTACCCTAGTTTTTCTCACCAGCTCCATCCAATCATCAGAAACATAAGCATAAGATACCTTTCTTTTCTTCTCAATGAGACTGAAGCCTCAATCACAGGGCAGGTACATGACCTGGCACTAAATATTTATGCTTAATCACATCAAATCTGCCACTTTCTGTTAAATATAAGAAAACGCTAACCACAGAAAAGTTCTTATTCTGTTCAAAGCATGCTTCGGAATAGACAATGAGTTGGCGTACCGCAGGTAGTACGGAGGCTATATACTGCCTTAAACATGAAACATCATCTGCCACTCTGCCAGCAACATCCTCCGACCACAAGAACATTGATGCGTTATTATTGGCAACATTATGCACACCAAAATTGTAGGTCCAAATCTGGCATTTATAAAATGTTACTCCTACAGTTAAATGTGGGGTCAGAAGACATTGCTGCATGTCAAAGGCAATCACATGCAAAGAGCTATCATTTTTAGCTAGTTCTCCATCACGTTTTAAAGTTTGATAAGATGTTTGGGCTTCTCGTTCATGTAGTTCCAACTGTTTTTTCAGTTGTTTTTTTTCAACATTATTTTCAGATGAAATCTGAATTTTTAGATTATCACACATTTTACATGTATCACTACGTGGTGTTTGAAAGGACAAATTAAAATATTTGTAAAATATCTTACGATCTATAAACAGACTAACAGGTTGCATGTTCTCACTTTCGCACTTCTCTTTATGTAAGGAGTATAGAGTGTTTAAATTTAATTTACTGCTCAAATACTTCCTGTTGGGATTGCATGCCCTTGAGTAGTGACTGGATTGCACCGGAAAACTGCTGATGTGGGATTTCACAAAATCAAGGTCGTCACCACTGGTTTTATTAGGTCTTCTGAGATGCCACCCTCTCTGGTCCGTCTGATAAATTAATAAAAAAACAATGACTATCAAAATTATGGATTTATTATTTGGGTACATTAATAAAATTTTCAAATTAACCAAACCCAACTCTCTATAACTTATTGTAGCTAACTTTTGGCTTACCTTAGGAGTGCCTTGTGATCTTTTCTGTTGGATGGCTCGTTCCAATCTCCCATTGCTTATTCCAAATATAGATAGAAATGCTCTTTTACAAATTTGTGTATCTACCTGATCCACAACAACTCTAAACTAATGTCGTTTGCCTCCTACCATAGATTATTACAAAATTAAGTATCACCTTGAGTCCATCAGTGTAACAGGACTAATGGTTGGAGCAAGAGGGACAATCCCGAGGCTGCTTGCAGAATTTCTGAAGAGCTTTGGCCTATCCAAAGATTTGGCATACAACATTGCTATAGGCTCTATAGCTATTGTTAGAAACCACCTGTATGGACCATGATTCTTTTTTTTATTTTATTTATTTATCCTTATTGATCTAAGAGAACACTTTCTTTGTTATTTTCAAATTTTAGCTTTTATATTCATTGTGTTTTGTCGACTATTTTGTTACTTTTGTATAAGTATTCTTTGTCTTTTTGGCAGCCTGTAACTGTGACAGGAAGATGTTACAATAAAATCTCAGGCTCATCAGTATATCTACGCTTAAAACCCCTGATTTCTACACACTCAAATATGTATGTGTTTTGTAAATCATGATTCCCCAAATTCCAAAATTCCATAAAAAGTTTTTCCCGGTCGTTGCAAGGAACTATTCAAAACACTTTCTTCGACAAACACAGTCTGGGCCGATTTTTTTCTTTAGTTTCATATCCCCTTTTTTTGTGGTGTATGCTTCACCATTATTTAATTTCTTAGTTCGCACTTCCACTTATCACGGTTGTTTTTCCTCTTGGAATAGTTACCACCACAATTTTTTTTCACTTATTTCATGTCTATTGTCTTCACAAACCACACTGCATGACACCATTTTCCTTGTTTACTACCTTTGGCAGACTGACCAACATGATGCTTTCATTTCTCCCCAAGGTGCAGGTCATAAAGGCTGTATAAAATACATCTTTGCAATTTAATAAAATAGGATTTGTAATAATTATCAACAAAATATAACAGAATAATGAATTGAAACTCATAAGGAAGCAGTATATTAAATGAGAATCTGCATAATAAGTAACTGACAAAATTAAAAAATTGGCAATCCTACCCTAGTCTCTTTCTTCTGTTTTTAGACCATTTATGCGCTTCAAAACATGAGGTAAAACAGATCGCAAGAAATAAAAGTCATTATATATACTTCAAATCAAGCTTTTGGATGTTAGACCTCCCATAAACTGTTAGTGCTTGTTTCAAGCAAGATTGCAGCACCAATCAAATTTTTGTTTTGTTTTGAGGGTTAGACCATTTTAACGCACATACCTTCAATTGTTCATGGTACTTAGAGGACATTCCTCAAATGGGGAGGCAGATAGGTACCATAGAGTACAATCCAGTGAACAGTATCCACTCTAAAGCTATTTCATTCTGCTCTCAGTGCAAGAAAATGGAGGCTCCATTTAGTAGAGTGGATGTAAACTTTAAAGGTGGGTAACTATTGGCAAAATTTCAGAGGAGGATTACCTTTAAGTTTCTGGCCAGGAAAAGCACTATGTTAACCTAATGAGCTACAAGCCCATTGAATGCCTACATAATAAAATCTTAGAATTAAGGTAGGCTAAAAATGAGAAATTTTAAATCTTGTACTTTTTAAGATACAAGTCAAATCTGTTTGGTATTGGCACTAAGAGAAAAAGGAAGACAAAATGCTGTAAATAAAATCTGAGCTTAATTGCATGTTAATGTTTTCATACACTTAAAGGAAGTTCACATTTCAGTTGTTTGATGGGAAATTCACCTCTTTGAAAAGGTAATTTTCTAAATTTGGTTTGCAGGGTCCTGGTGGTGTTAGTAATGCCCCTAGTCTAATAAATAATTTAAGCAATACCAGTATTAACAACATCAGTCCTGCTATTGTCCAGAAGATCATGGCACAGCAGCCGCCGCCTCAGCAGCCCCCAACTCAGCAACAAGCTCCATTTAATCAAGTTCCTCGGGTTCCACAAAATCAACCTTCAACTGCTCAACTTCGCATGCTTGTCCAGCAAATTCAAATGGCTGTTCAGGCCGGTTATTTGAACCATCAGGTAAGCACTTTGTACAACTATAACAGTTCCTTTCTTAGCATGGGTACGTATATCTAATTATTAAAATACATTATTACATTACAATGTTTATATTTTCTAAAAGGAACTAAGTATTTTATTTACGGGACACACAGATGCATCGTTTGATGTTATTTATCACCTATATTTAATATTTAGGGCCTGTACCACAATTACAGATAAACTTGGACATTTAAAATTATTCAGTAGTTTATATAATTATTTGAAAGTTACATTGCAGATGCATACTGCGACTTCCATATACAGTAAAATCCCATTTTAAAATTTTGCTGCATTTATTAGATAAGTCCCAACTTGAATTTCACTTGATTAATGCATTTTATAATTTGATATAATGCATAGGTTTGCTTTGTGAAATGCACATTTAAAATATCACATTTGTTTGTTGACTCAAATTTAAAATTCTTCAGGAACTATCATTTTTTTATAAATATGGTAGAACCCCACAAATCCGAAATTCTAGATAATACAATAAGAAGCTTATTTGTGGTGTAGAGAAAGCATGTTTGCTATTGAACTGACAAACTCACTATTGAAACCACACATATTGGAATTTACAGGAACTGTTTTTTGACATTGTAGTGCACAGTATTACACAAACCGGTGCCTGTTCTGTATTATTTATGGGCAAAAAGCGTAATTTTGGCAGAGCTGTTAGACCATTCACCTACCACCTAGGTGGCCAGGGTTCAATCTCAGGGACCACATGTGGTATTCGCGGTGGATGAAGCAGCATCTGGGTGGGTTTTCTCCTGTTTCCCCCACCACTCATTCCACCAATTACTCCATCACCTTTCAAATCATCCATTTCGCCTGCATTTCATATCTTCTTCCTCACCATCATACCTGATGCTTGACTGACCACCTGCTTCCAAGTGTTCACTCTATCCGGCCATAAGTTTGTCTGCTCCCCGACAAGTGTCTGACCCTAGGCACTGGCTTGTAAATCCTACATAAGGGGAGGATAATCAGATAAAGAAGAAGAAAAGCATAATTTTCTGTGTAGCCATTAGCAATAGCGAAACTGAACTACTTATGTATTGTATGCGATTGGCTATGTCCACAGGTCAGAAGAAGATATTATGTTAATGGTAATCGCAACATTGTCATTTCCTCACATTGCTATGCTACATTTCCTTATAACTGCTAATGCTAAAGCTGAATTTATGTGCAATTTTTCGTTTTTTTGCTAACCCGAACAGACCACATCCCCAATTTCGGATTAGTGGAGTTCTAATATATATCAATTTGGAAATGCTGTTTCTGGCTGCTGATAGGACATGTTCACATAGTATGTTTTCCTCGTTCTAATTGGCTTGCATCATACTTCACACTAAATCAAAGCATGGTTCTTCTTACAGAGGAAATGTAATTTCCTTCGCTACTTCAGTGACTGGCATATGTAGATTAAAGAAAAATTTGTGTGTTGTGTCAGTGACTTAAGTACTGAATTTCAAGCTTTAACAAACATCTTCTAGGTGTCTTTTTCTAGAAATAATTAGAAATTATATAATTCTTTATAAAAATTGCCAATTATAAATGCAAAATCATTGTATTTAATGCGGGTTATTACCAATACAACAAAAATATTGTTAAATTTTACATATACGAATATGCTCATCATATGTTTCTTCCAGTAAGGTAACCTTAAGTGCATATATCTTACAAGTTAATCTGGTGATCATAGTACAGGCCCTGAGTGTTCAGGGTAAAGTAAACCCTATAAAATTGTCTAGATGTTACATCAGTAAACATGGAGTTGCTTGCTGTTACTTACAATCTGGTCACATGAATATATTCTTAACTTCTGTACTAGAATTACTCCTTATTGAAAGAAATGCTTCCTTGCAGATACTCAATCAGCCTCTTGCTCCTCAAACGCTTATCCTGTTGAACCAGCTGCTGCAACAAATCAAAGTGTTACAGCAACTGCAGCAGCAGGCCGTTGTGCAGCCTCTCAAAGGAAACTCTAGTGCTGTCCTTCATATCTCAGTGCAAATTACAAAAACAAAACAACAAATCTCCAACTTACAGGTAAGTTTCATGCGGACAATCTTTTATGTTGTGATGTCAGTGTATGTCTATCATTGCTAAACTTCAGCATTTTAGGTCATAAAGTTTATTTTTGTATTCAGAATATGTAAATGAGGTGAGAGCTCTAGGAAAGAATTGGCATTTTACAATATAAATGCTGACTAAGCAGTATATCAGGAGAGAATAAACTAGAATAAACTTGCCACTTAATAATGCATGTGACAGTTCATGCAAAAGTTGGTTCTGCATGGTATTACCAGAGCGAGTAGAAGAAGAAGTGTGATCACTCCACTGCTCTTCCATATGATTATACAAGAGCTACCTGGCGCCTCCGTCAGGTGGCAGCAAAGTCGTTAGTGTGGTTATTTACAGCACGTTTCGCTGGCCATTGCATTGGAGTATTGTTGTGTATGGCTGCTGTGTTTGTTACATTGCGATGAATTGTTGTTAATTTTTATGAAACTGTGAATTTATATAAATAATCGACATGCCTATGTGTTTCCTGCCTGTTTGTAGATCTCGATATGACAAATCTAAAGGTAAACATTTCTTTACACCTCCAAAAGATAAACTACTGTTTTCTAAATGGGAGAGGGCCATACCAAGAAAGGACAAGTGCCTTTCATCTAATAGTTACGTGTGTGATTTACATTTTTCAGAAGAGCTTTTGATAAAGGTAGACAAGTTTGTAGTTAATGGAGAAAATGTAGAGATTGCAAGGCAAAGATGGAAGTTAATGCCTCATGCAGTTCCACATCTTTTTCCTAATTTTCCTAAATACTTATCACGGCCAATGCACTCCCGTAAACCTCCTTTACAGCGACCATCAAAAACTGTTGAAAGAGATACCAATTTAGAAGATAGTGGGAACCATGCAGAAGGCCTTCAAAATACGACTGTTGATCTTCCCCTCACAGGGGATACCAGTAGACATTTTAATAATAAAGTAGGCCTATTAAAGAAAAAGTTAAAGCAACAACAGCGTAATATAATTAGACTAAAAAGCCAATTGAAAGTAGCCAATGCCAAGATTCAAGTACTTGAAAGGAAAGTAAATGGAAGTAGTAGCAATATCGATGAACCTGATGGAACAAAATGCCTAAGTAAAAAACAAAAAATGTTGTTGTTGTTGTTGTTTTCTAGTGCCTTGCATCTGGCAATGAAGCCATTAGCATTCGTGCTTTCCAATACTTTTGAACTGTAGTTTCTTCTGATCTTAATGCTTCACAGGTCTTCAAGTGTTCTTCATTCATTTCTGCTGGATCGTTACACAGGACACATATCGGTGAGGCTGAGATACCTATTCTGTAGAGATGACTTGCCAAGCAGTCATGATTTGTCAACAGTCGGAAGGCTGCAACAGCTGTTTTCCTTGGTCTCTGGGGGATTATATCTGGATTGGAAAGTAGTGTAATCCATTTTTTATCTTTGGCATTTGTTTCTATTTCTTGTAGGTATGAATGACAAAAATTTTTAATGATCAAGCGTTTTATTGAGGAATATGAGAAATTGAATTTAGACTTTTGTGTTATTGTTGTGCCTTTCTTTGCAAGTGAGTCTGCAGCTTCGTTCCCCATGACTCCACAGTGTGCTGGAATCCATTGGAGATGAACAGTCTTATTAACTTTTTGGAGTTGTGTTAACATTTTGTAGCATTCTCTAATTTTTGTTGACTTCTTTGTAGTATTTGAACATATTCCCTGAATTGCAGCTTTAGAATCCGAAAGAATTACTGCCTTGTTAAATTTATTTAAGGGAAGATTTAATAATTGTCGGAGAGCAATGTATATAGCCTCTATTTCTCCATCATAATTTGTTGTGTCTCTGCCAACAGAATGATAAAAGGAAAAATGTGAACATGTAACTCCAGCTCCAGTAAGGTTTTCCTTCGAGGATCCATCAGTATATATATGCAGCCATTCTTCTGTGGGATACCTAGTATTGATTGTTTCCAGAGCTAGAAGTTTTTGTATTTCTTTTGGTGTGTCTGATTTACTTATTTCCTCTATTAATTCCAAATTGAAGGTAGGTTGCAATAATTCCAATGGATTTTCTCTAATAAGTAGATTTTCTCTGGTGTTAGGAATGTTCAATTTGGATTTAATCTGTGTTACCTTTTCTAGGAAACTACTATGAGTTTTAAGGATTGAAGGGGGGAGGTTCTCTTCTGTCCATTTAGAGTTTGGCAGTCGTAACATTTTCTCGTGTTGGAGCAATGCTTGTTCTTCTATTTTTGTTGTTATTGATGGGGTCCGTGTTAAGGCAAGCATGGCATCAATAGGTGTGGATTTAACTGCTCCAGTGATTAGGCGAAGAGCCTGATTTTGTATTTGTTCAAGTTTATTGATGTTAGCATTTGCTGCTGTTATTAAAGCTTCAGAACAGTACAAGAGGTTTGGTTTAACCTCTTGAGGGATATGGACGTCATATGACGTCCATTTAAAATGGCGGATGAGCGATATGGGCGTCCTGTGCGTTTCAGCATTTAACCCTTATTTATCCCTTATGCAACTCAACTTATTATAATTTTCCCTTTATGAAACATTTTAGTACGGTCTATATACTTTATTGGCTTACCTTAATATGTTCGTTCTGCAGTGATTTACCTCAAAACAGGGATAAACACACAAGGGTAGGTACATCTCCACATTCGCGAATTCCCTTCTTGCGGCACACGAAACACTTTCGAAATGGGCGGGACTTCTTTGCTGTTGGTGGTATCCTTTTAGGATAATGTTTTCCTTGAAGTCTGAGGGGTGCAGGGGTTTTGGATTTTCAACCCCCAACGTGGTATTGTTCAATTAGGCTGTGAGTTATTTATAGTCGGTAGTCAAGGTCGGTCATTGTCCTGTGTGGGTTTAGAGAGCTGTCCAAATCCCCAAACAATTGTATATGGTTATATCCAGTTGGTGCAAAAACTCCTTTTTATACCACTTCTCCCTTCAGCTACAAGCAGGAAAGAATACGTATGTATTTCAACAAAGAAAGACACGGACTCTACTCAGTTACGAAACTCGCGTAAGCAAAAGTTGTAATGTTGATCTATTCTGATGACTAAGAGACCACGCAAACAGTAGCGATGTATTTCACAGGATGCTGACGCATTAGCCACACATACAATGGGTGTTTCTTTACTGAATCTTTCCCAGAACATATATTAGATGCGTTCGACAGAGCAAAGTTGACTTTTCACCACAGTGAAGCAAAGTTGTGCCATTTCAACCTTTTGTAAATACAACTCAACTTTGCTGATGACGTACATTTATACTGCAAATAACGAGTTTTATACCAGTTTTTGTTTCATTAAAATAACTTAATATTTACACAAAATACAGCTGTGTATATACGAAGCGCATTTAAGAATTTAAATGCTAGCAGTTCTCGGCTCGCGGACATTTAAATGGCCATCGCTCAAGAGGTTAATATACATTTTGTATGTTGTGTTAAGGACTCTCCTTGAGCAGCCCCATTTAGCACCAGCTAACCTTTTCAGGATTTGCAATTTCTTTTCAACCTTTTCTGAGATGTTTGTTATATGTTTTTTCCAACTTAGCTTTCTGTCGAAAGTGATGCCTAAGTATTTGGCATCATCAACTGCTTTGATACAATTTTGAAAAGATCAAAGGCAACTAAAACGAAAGGCATGACATATAATGAAGAATTTCTTTTAGATAGCCTGCTTTTAAAAATCAAGTCACCCAAAGGATACAGACATTGTTTAAATCACAATCTACTTCCCCTTCCATCAGAATCACATTTAAGAAAATTAATCAAAGGTCTTAAATGTCCTTATGGCATTAATATCCATGCTGTAAATGCAATATCTGAATTTTTAAAGCATAAAAATGAAAACGAACGGTGCGGGATTTTAATTTTTGACGAAGTTAAGCTAAAAGAAGAAGTTTGATTTGATTCTAATTCTTTGAAAGTGGATGGGTTTGTGGATTTGGGGGATTTAAACCCCGATAAAAGTAAAAATGAATTGGCCAATCACGTCCTGGTATTTATGTATGTCCCTTTATTGTATAATTGGGTGCAACCTGTAGCTATCTACGCAAGTAGAAACGCAACTCCAGGGGACATTTTGGCACAAATTTTAATGCAGGTTATCATTCAACTGGAAGGTTCAGGAGCTGGAATACTTGGTTTTACATTAGATGGGAGCCAGTCCAACAAGCAACTGTGGAACTGTTTGGGAGTATGTGGCAAACGTAATAATGTTAAATGTTCAGTACCCCATCCTACCGATACAAGTAGGCGACTTTGGGCTTTTTCAGATTTTGTGCACATGATTAAATGCATAAGAAACAATGTGCACAAAATGTATGAAGTTTCTTACAGCAATGAAAACGTTAATTTTCTGTACTATCGACGACTTTATGAAGCTGATACTTGTTCTCAGTTTTCGGGAATGAGAGTCTGCCCCAAACTTACGAAAGCTCATATCAACCCAAATACATTTCAGAAAATGAATGTCAGGTTTACTTTCCAGCGGTTTAGTTGATCTGTGGCTGTTGGTATTAAATTCTTCCGGGAGACACTTTGCTGGATTCGAAGGAAGTGAAAAAACGGAACAGTTCACCAGAGAGCTAAATTGCCTCGTAGATATATTAAATGCATCACTGCCTATAAATGGGCTGTACAAAGGTTCAAACAAAGTCGATATACTTACGAGATGGAAATCACTTCTTAATGAAGAACAAAATACTTTCGCTTCTGAAAGGACATTACAGTATTTAAGAGTAACCATACAGAGTACACTGGAAGTAGCAGAATATTTGTGGAGAAGCGGACTGAAATACCTACTGACAGCCAAGTTAAATCAAGACCCAATAGAAATACACTTTGGAATTTTACGGTCTTTAAGTTGCGACGATCATCCATCTGCAGTCGATTTTCTCCAGTTACATACATATGTTACAGTCAATTTACGTTCCAACCAAATTAGCAATATCGTCTGGAGGCAATTGTGAGTATAGACAAGAGCTGCCGTTAACATCATTCGTTAACCAAATGAGGTTATTAGCAAAGGAAACAGTGAGCCACAATAGGGGAATTACAGAAAATATACAGAGCAAAATTAAGGACAAAATTGTTATTGAGGAACCTGATATACCAGAATGGGAAAACCATGTACCTGAAATTACTCAGAAATATATGGCTAAAGAATGTCTGGTATATCACTTGAGTGGATATATAGTACACAACTGTTCAACGATAACAGATTGTAAAGCATGTGTTAATTTACTCCATGGCAAGTGTGCAGATTTCCCCTTCGTATCACTTTTAACTGCAATTAAAGACCAAAAAACTGGTAGAGACAATTTATGCCTTACTAAATCTGTATACGTATAGCATTCTTTCGCAAATAGAGAGGGTTTTAGCAGATAGACTTTCAAATGAAAGTAACTTGTGGGGCGATATATTTTTCGATTGTTGTGACAGTGTTAACCAAATTAGTGTTGCTTCTGGAATTGGGTGTTGTGAGGAACATTTACTGGATCTTGTCCCCAAACTAATTCTGCATTACATGAACTGTCGCTTCTTTTTCCGCACCAAGGAAGTAAGAAAGGAATTACAATCATCAAAGGCTGCCAAATCATCTCGGAAATTGTCAAAACTTACTAACAGCTGATTTCAACATTGGTGAGTATATTTTTATCTGAAGAACAAAATACAAGTAGCTTGTACTATTCTTGCAGCAAAGTTAACTTTTCATTTATAGGAAATTATACTTTACTTCATTCCTTTAATGCCATTTTGCATTCTAGTGGTAACATTATTGACTTGTATTTATGTGAATGCCTGCCAGAATGTGCATGCGTGAGTTTGACATTGTTGAACGACAATATTCTTCTCCATTGCTACTTTTCCAGTGAATCTCCTGCGAAACGCTAGTGTTTGTATTAGCATTGTACCGCACTAGCAGTTGCGCTGCCATCTGTGCGGCGGAACACATGAACTACAGCAGTGATCACACTTCTTCTTCTACTCGCTCTGGTATTACTATGTGCCAAAATAACAGCTCAATCCCAAAAGCTAGATACACTATGGAGCAAAATAACACTGACATTTTGAAACAGAATGGGAACTGAAAAATTCAATCCCATATTTGAACCACAGATCACCTGCTCTATGCGCGGCTACTCTAACCACAGGATTACTATGGCAAAATGCTGCTACTAAATTAAATTCTCCAACTGACTTGCATTTTTCCAGTAGACCACAAGGAAATTTCAAATTTGAGGTCACATACTCCAATGGTTACTTATTTATAAGGCCAACTGATGCTCTGACTTCCACCATAAATCCAATCAATCACTTTCAGTTACTTCAGGTGGTACTCAAGGTCATAGGAGATGGCCGAGTTACAGATGTCATTCATTCTCTTTGGTGTTAGCTTCATTTGGCTGTGACTCACTTGTTTCAAAACATCCTATGATCGTATATAAAACTGATGAGAATAGTCTTTAAAACAGTGGCACATATTAATAGATTGAAAAATATATTGATATTTATAAACACATTTTGCTCCAACTTACCTGTAATAATATTCATCACAGGACTAGTTTCATAGAGGGTCCTCTCCATCATTCAGCTGTTGATCAACTGGTTCAACATCAAGTAACTGCCTCCCCCTTCTCTCATTGCCTGGTCCACTGTTCTTCCTGTTGGCTAGTTGTAAGACATCGTCTATGATCGGTATGTCGAAATTCATCAGCCAATCTCGATCCTTAATGAGTTAACATTGTGGGAAAATATTCCAATCATTAAGGATCAAGATCGGCTACTGAATTTTGACATGCCAATCATGGACAATGTCTTACAACTAGCCAGTAGGAAGAACAGCGGACCAGGCAACGAGAGAAGTGGGAGGCAGATGAAGGATGTTGAACCAGTCAAACAATAGCTGAATGATGGAGAGGACCCTCTGCAAAACTAGTCCTATGATTAATATAAGTTGGAGCAAAATGTGTTTACAAATAACATGCTTTTTAATCTGTCCTATGATCAATTGTGAAACCAGATCTTGTGGTTTCATTGAAAGCAATGCTAATACACCTTGTACAGGTGGTCAAATAATGTTTGACTGCTTCTCAGAAACCAAGATAACTTCATGCTTCTGAGTTTAGCCGAAGTCTCAGGTGGGCTTCTCCAAGCAGTAAGGCATTGTACTATTCTGCAATTGTGAACACAAAATATTATTGGCACAAATCAATCTTCAACCACACAGTCGTTTCCTGAAATAAAATACAAACATTTATGGCTTTCTTGATTGAAACCACATGTGAATAACAAAATGTTGTCATGGACTGTTTTCCCGTATTAAAGCGTATCTAAAACGAAAATAAGTTATCTCAACGTGCAATATGGAGAATAAATTAATTAAAAATTCATTCATATTTTTCGCACTGGCTATAGTAGTTGTGAACTGAATACGGATCTAAAATAAGAACAAATTAGAAACTAAAAATTTCACTTATCTTAGTAATATTGCAAGTTCTATAAAAGCTGACCAGTTTCAAGTTGCACCCAACACATTTTCATTAATCAGTTGGTGCTGTCTTTTGAATAATAGGATGCTTTGTATGCGTTGAGCTATGATATTCTTTTTCTACCCCAGGTCATGGTACGGTTGAAATGAACAAACACAGGATGTAACTTTACTATATCACTTTTATTTGCACCTTTGTCTTTTGCAATATCACACTCGTTACATTTAAATTAACTTTCGTTGCACTTCCTTGATAGTCTTTTCACGTTATTAGTTATTTTAGATCACTTTTAGTGTCCACATCTACGCGTGTCACAAAACGTGTCTTCACTTTCCGGAGACTAGGACGCTATTACAGAAAAAAGTTGGCATCTCTTTACATAATGCTTTTGTATTCATACGCGTATGTGCTCATTTCCCGTGAAGCACACTTTGAAACCCTCCTCACGCTAAATAGTTCCTATAATGTTAGGGAAGTGATCTTTATCTATCCTCCCTACACTTTTAATATTAAATATATATGGTTCTTACATTTATATATATTAAATTTAAACATGCTGCTTAACATTTATGACATTTTTAAACAATTACTTTTTTATAACAATTGAGACAGTGGCAATACATTTTCAGTACTCAACAAATCCTTACCAACATGAAAAATAAACTATATTTACAACAAATATTTACATAAATGCTTCCTTTTCGGGGTCCAACCATATAATCTGCCTCGCAGTAATTAGTTTTAATTTTGCGTCATATTTATTTACAGAATCAAATAGCATCACAACAAGCCATCTATGTGAAGCAGCAGCAACAGCAGCAACATCACATGAATCCTCAAGGTCCACAGCCAGGAGATATTTTCAAACCAAATATGGCTGATCCATTATCTACACTCCAGCCAAATTTCAGTGACCTCTCCATCAACAGAGATAGTCAGGTAAATCATATGTATAAACCTCTGCCATGTGTCTACAAAATATTTGTATGTTTTGTTGCTTCAGAAAAACTGCCATGAACATGTAAAACAAAATTTACCCGGAGGAATATAAGATTACATGTGCTATAGTACTTTGGTATGCTTTACCTTTTTTGGTATACACTATTGAGATCTGTGAAGTGCACCACATAGACCTATATTCAAAATAAAATTTCAAGCTAGTGTGGTGTCTTCAAACTCACTTCAAGCCAACTCTATATTTAATAAAAAATAAAACTAACTATACTCTGTTCATCAAGAGATTAGAGGAGATATAAACAAAGCACCGGTTTGTATCACTCCGCGGCCACGTGCTTTCACAATGACGCAACACGGTTACCTACCGCTACGCGTAGGTATAATGTGCATTTTACACTGCTAAAGGATATATTTACTTGATCCAAATAACATATAGCACATGGAAATTAACTGCTACTTACGTCATCTCTGTCCACAATAACACTTTTTCATTTCCTGCTCACAATCTCAAAACCAATCTCCAGAAGCAGCTTGTGGAGGGAAGTTCGTTTTAAATCTGGAAGTTTGGGATCAGAGTTAACTGCCAACAGCACCTTGTTTAAGGTAGAGGTTCATTGTTAACACTGTTGATGAACTTTTCGACGGATTGCAGATCTCACACTCACAAATTCGTCTCAAACTACATCCACCATATTATCTGGTACGTTCTGGCCGGGATCTTCACCAACTGACGATTTTTCTTTGGGTGTACTGTAAATACTTGCAACTGACACACCGGTAAACTCGGATGTTAATTTCATCACGTCTTCGATAGCAAGCTCGGGATATTTCTCGCAGAAGTTGTTAAATACGTTCAATATTGTTGTCTTTTCACCACTTCGCAACGGTTTGCCGCGCTTATATTTTACAACACTCACTTGTTCGGCCATGTTACTTTCATACTGAATAATGCGCGCGCAGAATGAATTAGGCTGGTTACAGATTCACTTAACTGCGTATTCTTACACTTTAACTATGCTTAGTACACTTAGTTCATGCTTTAGCAAACATCAAGTGACATTTCAGACCTCAGTAACAGTATTTCTTCAAGGGACTATTTAGACGGCGAAAGCGTCAAGGGGCGCGCTGTGGTCAAAACGCACGTGGCTTTGTTTACGTCTCCTCTAATCTCTAGATGAACAGAGTTTAAAAATTTTGTTAGTTTTCTATTATGGATTGATATTTGCTGCTAGTCAGCATATTGGCCACCATGAAAACAAAAACACTTACAGAAAAAGAGAGAGATACAACAAAATCTCATTAAATTGAAGCCCCTGGGACCAAAAATCTGAACTTTAAAAAGCTGAAAATATACTAAAACATGTACGTAATATGTACATGTAAAATAATATAATATAAAAATAATATAAATTGATTATTACAACACTTGTTTTCAGACTTCCAAGAAAGAAGATACTAAGAATATGCCTGCATAAACCTTTTTTACCTTCAAAAAGAAGCATTTTAAAGTTCAAAAGGTTATGGCAAATTATAAACCTATAATATTGGTACAATTACTTCATTTTGTGCTTGTTTACAAGTGTTAAGTCAACCCTAAATAGTTCTATTTAATACAGTGTTACACTTTCATGTTACAGTATTACAACCTGTTAAGTTTCTTTATTCATCCTTTTAGAACATATACATGTTGTTGGATATATCAGGTTACATAAAATGCTAAAGTAACTGTCTTAATGGTAAAAAAATCTTCAAAATCACAGTTGCAGATATTCATCTATGTCATAAAAAGCCCTCTCAATTAAGTAATTTTTTAAGCATTTATTAAACTTGGAACCAGTTGATTGTTTAATTGTGGTTGGCAGCTTATTGTATAAAGTTTTCCCAATTACAAATGGATTTTTATCAAAGAATTTCTTACTCTTCGCTTCCCTATACATATTCTCTTTAGTTCTTGTGTCATATTTATGTATACTGCTGTTACTCCTTATATTTGTAGTTCTTCTAACTAGTAAAATAACTCTAAAAATATATAATGCAACCACTGTAAGAATCCTTTCTTTTTTAAAAATTTCTCTACATGAGTCCCTTGATTTTAGTGAACAAACAATCCTTACACACCTCTTCTGTAATACCAATAATCGTTTTAAATTCTCTTTAGATGTTGAACCCCATAATTCAATACCATAATTCAAATAAGAATGAATTATTCCATAATAAATCAATCTTAAATTAGGTTTATCCAAATAGTATGCCACGTAATAGATAGATACCCTTACTCATTTTCTTGCATATATAATTTACATGTTTTGTCCATGATAAGTTTTTGTCAATATGCAATCCTAGAAATAAGTGATCATCTGTTGTATGTATTTCTTCATTTCCAATTTTAATTTTCATATTGTTGTACATGCAATTACTAATTTTAAAATATATTATGGTTGTCTTGTTTAAATTATTAACTAGGTTGTTATTAACAAAAAATTTAAGTATTACATTTGTACCTGAGTGTATATTATTAGTTAAGTTGTCGTGATCTTTTCCCCAACAAACTATAGATGTGTCATCAGCATATGATACAGTTTTCACATTATTAATCACAGGTAAATTGTTAGTGTACAATGTAAATAGTAAAGGCCCAAGCACAGATCCCTGTGGGACTCCATATTTAATGGTTGCTAATGAGGATTCATATTTTGTTTCTATTTGGTTTAGTTTATATATTATTTCTGTACTTTGTACCCGGCCTTGTAAGTATGTATTAATTAATTTACCTGCAGTCCCCCTTATACCATAATGTTCCAATTTTTGTAATAAGACTTGGTGATCAACACTATCGAAGGCCTTTGATAAGTCAAGAAAAATCCCCATTACTTGATTGTCATTTTCCATTTTGTTAATTAGTTCATCTATAAATTCTACCGCAGCAGTAACTGTAGAATAACCTTTTCGAAAACCATGCTGGGAATTAGATAAAATGTTATGTTTATCCAAAAAACTTAAGATCCTCTTTAAAATAACCTTTTCGAGTAGTTTAGCAAAAGTAGATGTTAAAGTAATTGGTCTATAATTACTCACATTAGTAACATCACCCTTTTTGTGTAACGGTTTAATAATCCCCTTTTTTAAACAGTTTGGAAAAATTCCTTCCGCTATAGAGGCATTTATTAGATGTACTAGGATATTAACTAATTCTTCCTTGCATTGTTTCAGGATTTTTGATGAAACTTCATCCCACCCACTTGAGTTTTTAGATTTCAATTGACTAATAATTTTGATTAATTCTGTTTCAGTAACAGGATTTAAGAACACTGTGCTACCAATATGCTTTATTCCCTCATTAATATCCATTTTAACCGTTTTACTCGTATTTCCCTTAGGCACCACTACATTTATAAAGTATTCATTAAATATATTACTAATGCTGACTGGATTATCAACCCTTTTGTTCTGATGTTTAATTACAATGTTCTCTGAATTTTTACAGTTTTTCTTACCAGCATTTACTACATCCCATATAGCCTTACTTGTATTTTTTGCAGTAGTTACCTTATATTTAATACTTTCAGACCTTAAATTTTTGAGAGCAGCTTCATACTCTTTCTTGTAATTTTTATATCTATCATAATACAATCGATTACCATACTGCTATAAAATATATACATGTCCTTCATTGATTTCCTAATCTTAATTACACTGGGTGGAAGGATTAATTTATTACTTTGTTTTTTGCATTTATTCATAACCCGTTTTGGACACGAAGTATCAAAATGTTTATTAAATATGAGATAAAACTTCTCCCATTTTTCATTTACACAGTCAGTATCATGTACTTTATCCCATGATTCATGTTGGAGCAATTTTTTGAACCCATTTATATTATATGAATTGATTTTCCTTGTTCTTGCCTTTACAATTTTATCACTTCTAACATTAATTTTTTGAATTTTCATTATCTGTGCCTTATGATCAGAAACACAACTGTCAAATACTTCTACTTTTACTCTTTTACTATCAATATTTGTGGCAATTTGATCTATAGCGGTAGCTGATGTTGAGGTAACCCTAGTCGGTATTTTAATATGCATTTTAATATTAAACATATTTAATAAATCTGTAAGTTTTGTACACACGTTATTTCCATTGATAGAGTTTATATTTATATCACCTATTATTACAATTTTGTTACTATATACTGAGTATTTCGTCAACACTGTTTCTAATCCATTGAGAAAATTTGAAATTTCACCACTTGGCGATCTGTCTCCCGGTCAGGTCGGTGAGACCCGTAAACCAACGACAGGTGTGGTCCTCCAGACATTCTGGGGGTTGTGAGAGAGCGATGTGACCGCCAAAACATAAAAATATGGTACTCTCTAAAAAGCTGTTATTATTACTGCTATTGCTCTCTTCAATATCGTCAGTGAAAAATATTGGAGAGCAAGAGGATTAATGACTTCATTGTCAGAAATCCAGCATTAGCTAACAACAACAATACTCCAAAAAGTAATAAGTTACCTTCTTCAGTATTATTTCTATGCAGTATTTATTTAAGTTGTATATTTGCACAATTTCTTTGTAGTTTTCATGAGCATATATTGCTACACCCCCACTTTTAAATTTACATCTACTAAAACTATTTTGTAAAAAAAAATTATCTAATTTATAATGCTCAATTTGGTTTTCCTTTAGTCCATGTTCTGTAATAACTACAAATATGGGGTCTACTTGATTTATAAGTGTATTAAATTGCTCAATTTTGTTTGCTAAATACTGCACATTTTGATGCAACACGCTGAAGTAATTGTTTTCATTATTTTGTGTTACAGATACCATATAATTTTTGTCTGAATCTTCTACTTTATAATCCCCCACCTTAAAATCTTTTAAACTATCAGCCTGGCTTCTTTTAGCAAATTCTAGTTTTTTGATACATTTTGTTCAGAACTGGCAATAACATCACAAAGTAGTTTACCAAACTTCATTGACCCTCTCCTGTTCAAGTGGAGACCATCCCTTGCAAGATCTTCATTCGTTATCCAGCAGTTACCATCTAGCGTCACACAGTTCCGAACTGAGCACATCCAGTCTAATTGATTGTTAAGGTGATGCACACGCCTCCAGTTCATATCTCTCCTATTTAACACACCACTGATGATTACCTTTGTTAATGGGCTATCTTCTTTTACTCGTTGCACCAAATCCATAACATCGCCCATAATTACGTCAGGATTTATCCCCCTGCGTAGATCATTTGTCCCAACATGAATTGCCACTATATCTGGTTTCACCTCACTTAGTCTAAGCATCTCCGTTTTGTTTTAGTTCTTCGGTGCCTATTCCCGGAAACACTGCACTTCATGCCCCATTTTCCTACACTCATTGCCGGCATATTTTACCATCGAGTCTCCTAAAACTATAACCCTCGATTTTTCCATGTTTGCGTTTTCCTTAGATTGTGTTTTCAGATTTCCATTTTCATTCTCAGTAGCCGATAACACTTGAAATTTGTTAAAAACGGGAACCTTTGTGTTTTGGTCTAACTCCACCGTGCTTTTGCTTTTGTTCCCTTTGTTTTTGGCGACTGTTTCAAAAGATCCTTCTTCTTTTAAGTTTTGAACTTCACTTTTAAGTAGCTCGTTTTCACTCTTCAAGCACTTGATAACTTTCTCGGCTTTCTGTAAATCCTGATTTAGCATTGCTACAATTATCTGTAATGACGCTATTGTTTCGGCTTCGCACGTTCCTGAATTTGTTGCCAGCCTTCCTTGTTCCAGTTTCTTCTTAATTTCCGTCACATGTGTTCCTCCAAAATCATTGCCTTCATTTTCACTCAAAACACTATTCCCGAGTATGCTTCTCACACCATCTTCACTCTTGAAATCCATTATTTTACTGTTTATATCACTTTTTTCTTGCGACCTGCTACGTGTTACGATTCCACATGCCGCCATCTTGTAACGGTCATATGTTCATCGTAATACTGGCTTAAACTGTACCATGATGACTTATTTTTTGTAAATGATTTGTATATTTACTTTGTTTTTCTCTTGTATGTGTGCATGTAAGCCAAGGCACATTATTTTAATTTGTTGATGAGCGAAATAAGCTTATTTTGTTAAGTTCACGTAATTTCAACAAAACAAGTGTTCTAAAATTTTTTCACCAAATCACTAAAGTGTACTATCACTGGTGAGCAATTTTAGACAAGGTACCCTCTAATATAGCATTTGTGATGTGCTGTTTTAACTAGAAAATATATTTTTACATGAATCAGTTTTGGTTGGACTTCAATTTTCCACTGCCATAGGCATTTCTGCAAATGGTATGGTTTTCTGGGCTTCATTGCTCTCGTAAATTTGATATTTGTAACTTCCAGAGAAACTTCATTACAGCATTATGAAATCTGAGCTTAATTTTTTCATGTAGCCCCCAACATTCCAAGGACAGCAGTCACGACTGAACCAATGGAAACTGCCAGACAAGGAGCTAGATGGAGGAACAAATGAATTCAGTCGTGCACCAGGAACAACAACAAAGTCTTCGTTGCCTCCCAGTCATTCGTCTCCCAACATAAACCCACTAAGCCTGGGACAAGGAGATGGGTAAGTCAGGATTATTAGCTAATTAAGAGACCAGAGAGAAAAATAAGCACCATTTGTACATTTAATAAAATTGGATGAGTACTTGATACTAAGATCTAGATGGGCTAAGACCAAAAATCACAATTTTAGAATGGAAGAGAGGTGGGGGAATGGAAGAGAGAGAACAGCATAACTCAAAATCAAAAAGTGGTACAAATATAAAATTTTCAAAATTTTCCCTTAGCCCTAAACCTCCTAGTTTTGACTCGAGAAACTGTTGAGAATGAAGACACTGGTCATGGAAACAGGTCCAGACAAAAATAAGTGTGAGTGAAACTACAAGTGTCTATAGGTTGACTCATTTACTTCTAAAACAGTTTTAACTATTTAAGAGGTGGAATCAGGACTGAAAAATTCAATACCATAGACAGTATTTGAACCACGGATCTTCCGCTTATCGAGCGGCTGCTTTAACCGCTAAGCTACCATGGCCAACTTGCCAGTATGACATTAAATTCCCCAGCTGATTCGTACTTTTCCCGGTTGGTCCACAAGGGAATCTCACAATAGAGTTAAATACCCCAGGGGCGACTTAAAAGTAAGTACTTTATGTCCCAGGTTTTTAAGTAACCTTTAGATGGTAATTGTTATTTATTTATGCCAACAACTTTTTGCTGTTCTCTGAAACTATAATCATATTTGTGTATTTATTATTTATTGGTGTCAACAAACTTACTGTTGGTGTTTTTTTAAACACACAAGCCGTGTGTGGGCAATGTTTGAGAGGTAGAACTGAAACTTAAAAATTCCAGAGACCCTCCGCTTACTAGGTGGGTGCTCTAACCATTAAGCTACTGTGACATCCTGCCAGAACTGGGAAAAATACAAACTGGTTGTCACAGCAGCTTAATGGTTAGAGTATCCACCTAGTAAGCGGAGGGTCTGTGGTTCAAATCCCAGCTGTGGCATTGAATTTTTAAGTTCCAGTTCTACCTCTCAAATATTTGTATATGTTCATTTTTGCTTATTTTGGTGCTTATTTTCATCATTTTGTGTGCTCGTTTATTTTTACTATTCTATTCTACTTAGAAATATGGGCCTTACACATTACATTTTTTGCCTACGAATAACTATAAAACAAGCAGTAGGACCTTAGTTACAAAAATCTTGCAGTAGTAGTTGGTAATCGTTATTTTATGCTGACCAACTTATTGATGTTTTTTTAAACATACACACACATCTAAAGATTTTTTTTAATTGAATCTAGGACATAAAGTACTTATGATTGTAAGTCGCCCTTGGGCTACTTATCTCAGATGTGAGATTCCCTTTTTGGTCTACCAGCAAAATATGAACGGGTGATTATCATCTAAACCTTATTTAATTAAACCTGGGAAATAAAGTACTTAGGATTGTAAGTCACCCTTGGGGTACTTACCTCAGATGTGAGATTCCCTAGTGGTCCACCTAGAAAATACGAATTGGTCGGGAAATTTAATGTTGTTGTTGTTTCTAGTGCCTTGCATCTGGCAATGAACCCATTAGCATTCGTGCTTTCCAATACTTTTGAACTGTAGTTTCTTCTGATCTTAATGCTTCACAGGTCTTCAAGTGGTCTTCGTTCATTTCTGCTGGATCGTTACACAGGACACATATTGGTGAGGCTGAGATACCTATTCTGTAGAGATGACTTGCTAAGCAGTCGTGATTTGTCAATAGTCGGAAGGCTGCAACTGCTGTTTTCCTTGGTCTCTAGGGGATTATATCTGGGTTGGAAAGTAGTGTAATCCATTTTTTATCTTTGGCATTTGTTTCTATTTCTTGTAGGTATGAATGAGAAAATTTTTTAATGATCAAGCGTTTTATTGAGGAATATGAGAAATTGAATTTAGACTTTTGTTTTATTGTTGTGCCTTTCTTTGCAAGTGAGTCTGCAGCTTCATTCCCCATGACTCCACAGTGTGCTGGAATCCATTGGAGATGAACAGTCTTATTAACTTTTTGGAGTTGTGTTAACATTTTGTAGCATTCTCTAATTTTTGTTGACTTCTTTGTAGTATTTGAACATATTCCCTGAATTGCAGCTTTAGAATCTAAAAGAATTACTACCTTGTTAAATTTATTTAAGGGAAGATTTAATAATTGTCGGAGAGCAATGTGTATAGTCTCTATTTCTCCATCATAATTTGTTGTGTCTCTGCCAACAGAACGATAAAAGGAAAAATGTGAACATGTAATTCCAGCTCCAGTAAGGTTTTCCTTGGAGGATCCATCAGTATATATGTGCAGCCATTCTTCTGTGGGATATCTAGTATTGATTGTTTCCAGAGCTAGAAGTTTTTGTATTTCTTTTGGTGTGTCTGATTTACTTATTTCCTCTATTAATTCCAAACTGAAGGTAGGTTGCAATAATTCCAATGGATTTTCTCTTATAAGTAGATTTTCTCTGGTGTTAGGAATGTTCAATTTGGATTTAATCTGTGTTACCTTTTCTAGGAAACTACTATGAGTTTTAAGGATTGAAGGGGGGAGGTTCTCTTCTGTCCATTTAGAGCTTGGCAGTCGTAACATTTTCTCGTGTTGGAGCAATGCTTGTTCTTCTATTTTTGTTGTTATTGATGGGGTCCATGTTAAGGCAAGCATGGCATCAATAGGTGTGGATTTAACTGCTCCAGTGATTAGGCGAAGAGCCTGATTTTGTATTTGTTCATCTTTGTTATATGTTCTTTCCAACTTAGCTTTCTGTGGAAAGTGACGCCTAAGTATTTGGCATCATCAACTGCTTTGAGTGGTTTACCATTATAATTTATGTTAATATTAACTGGTTTGTATTTTAGTGTAAATAATTCATAATTTGTTTTTTCCACATTGATAGTCATGAGGTTTTTGGAGCTCCATTCATGTACTTTGTTTAGGGCTGTTTCTATTCTGTCTTTAATTAATTCAGGATTTTTTTGGAGAGCCTGAAGTCCAAATGACTACATCATCAGCAAATAAAGCAATTTTGGTTTCTAAAGTTTTTATTATTGATGGAAGGTCATTTATATATATGTTAAAGAGTGTTGTGCTCAGAACAGCACCTTGTGGAAGTCCTCGGTGTGTTTGTTTATATTTGGAAATGTATTATATTTTGTGGCACAAAATCTTTGTGAAATAAACTAAGTTATCCATTTAAGCATGTTACTTTTCACACCTATTGATTGCAACTTCTCAATTAATTTGTTTCTCCGGACTGAGTCATATGCTGATTTAAAATCAATGAATACTGCCAAGGTAGCCTCCTTTCTATTGAAAGCTTCCTTGATGTCTTGGCTTAGTAGGAGTACATTTTCACTTGTACTATGATTCTGTCTGAAGCCGGTCTGTGAACTATTAATTAAGTTGTAATATTCTAGGAACCAGTTAAGTCTAGATGCCACCATTCTTTCCATCACTTTTGCAATAACACTGGTCAAAGATATTGGCCTGAAACTATTACTATTGTTTGAGGGTTTGTTTTTCTTTAAAATCGGGATGATAATGGCTTTTTTCCAGTCGGAAGGTACAGTCATTCTCCAACACGTGTTATACAGTTTAAGTAGGATTTCTTTTCCTTTCCTGCCAAGGTGTTTAATAAACTCTGGGTGGATCTTGTCAGGTCCTGGAGATTTTTTGTTCTGTAATTGTTCTATTGCTAAATCCAGTTGTTTCGTTAAAATCCTGAATAAAAAATATTTCGTATACCTTTTGGCTTATTAGTTTCTCTGATAGTTTTTTGGATAGCCTTATCTTGTTTTTTATACGCTTGGGGTATTCTTTGTGACTGAGCATAAAACTTGTTAAGGGATTCTGCTATTTCCCTATCTGTAGTTAAGCTTTTGTTATTATGTTTTAATGGTTCAGTTGTATTTTTGATAATTTTGTTTTATTAAGGAATTTGTATATTTTATTTCCATCTTTCCTATAGTCCATATGTTCTACAAAATTTGTGAAACTGGCCCTCTTTGCTGTAATTCTTTCTTAAAAATGGCTGCTTTTCTTCTCCAGTTTTGTACATCTTCTGGACACTTGGTTCTTTCGGCTTTGACTCGTGCTATATTTCTTTCGTGTTTTGGAGACCAAAAGTAGCTATATTTCTTTAACTTTCCTTTGGGGATATGTGTTTTGGCTGCTGTCAATAATATTTCACAAATTTTTTTATTCATTTCATCTGTTGACTTGAACTCTGATTCTAACAGTATATTACACTTCCCTTCTATCTCATTTTGGAAACTGCACCAATCTGCTTTTTTAAAATTGCAAGAAGTTTTAATTTTTGGTTTGTTACTTTTCAAAAGTATTGGAAAGCACGAATGCTAATGGCTTCATTGCCAGATGCAAGGCACTAGAAAACAACAACAACACTTTTATTTATTAGACCTCTTATGGAGTTTATGGTGATTCTGTGGCCTGAACCTGGGTCTTCTATTATTTCTCTTTTTGTATTGTCAATTATGTCAGATGACACCATCAGAAGATCAGGATTTGTACCTGAACCATTATAATGAAGGTAAGTGGGTGGATCATTTGGATTAAATATTAATTCCATTGTTGACGAGTTTAATAGGTCTTCTATGACTCTTCCTGCTGAATTTATATCTCTGTAGCCCCACCTAGGGGAGTGTGCATTAAAATCACCTATTAAAATACTTTTGGGTTCTATGGGAATAGAATTTAGTTCTAGTGTATTGTCTGGAGGATTGTAGATACTGTAAATTCTATAGTGGTAGTTACTTTTCCATACTTCAGTTTTAACTATTTCAGATTTATCTTGTTCTTCCATTGTTTTTTGGATTTGGATAGTAGCTTTCATATTTCTTTTAATTCCTGTAAGAATACCACTTGCTATTTGACGAGCCTTTGGAAGTATATGTGTAGTGTACTGATCCATTTCAAAGTATATTTCCTGTTCTTGTGATATATTGGCTTCTTGTACTGTGAAGACATCTGTATCTTGGTCTTTTAATATTTTCATTAGCTCTTGTTTTTTAGGCTGGGACATGCCTCCTGCATTCCATTGTAGAATTCTTAAAGTATTGGAATTGTGATGAAATTTGCCTAAAGATGTCCCTACCCGGAGATCCGATTGGGGGACAGTTTTAACTCCGAAGGGAAATTTAATGTCATACTGGCAAGTTGCTGTGGTAGCTCAGTGGTTAGAGCAGCCACATGTGAACAGAAGATTTGTAATTCAAATGCTGGCTATGGCATTGAATTTTTCAATTATGAAACATTGTCTTCACATGCTTGTGTGTTTAAAACCAACAATAAGTTGGTTGGCATAAAATAACAATTGTCTTTTACTTATTTTTGTTCTTTCTCCACAGCAAATGGAGCCTAAGCCTATGCAGCAGTTATAGTCTTTCATTACAGAATATTTGGCAAGTACTCAAGTGCTAGTATCAGTCTGAGTCAAGAAGGCCTTTGCTTTGCCAAAGGCACAACTGAGCATCATTGTTCATGTTCCATGGTACCACATGGGTTTTTCATATTATTGCGTTACTCTTATTGTCGTTCTTTTGCATTAACCTTATTTCAGTTTACTTATGTGTTGAATCAATTCAGTGTTCAGACAAGGGTATGAAATCTTGTTCAAAATCAAAGAGAGGCTCAACTTTCCAGCATGTTACACAAGAATTTTTAGGTTATGAGGTAATGATTATTTATGCCAATAAACATACTGTTGGTAATGATTTGAAGCCGTTACTGCAAATTGAACTGTTATTCGCTCTTAACTCCATTTAGTGGAAATACAAAGATTATTTACATAACACACTTTTAATTTGCTGTCTGTGAAACAAACCTAAATCGTAATGCTTACTTTTTTAAAGAACTGTGAAACATAATCCCACAATAGCCTTTTACTTCCTGGGGGGAAAAAAATAGTGGAAACTAAAGCACTTGGGTTTCTGTGATATAATTTAAGGTATGACTGCATAAAAGACATAAAAAGCCTTGTCATTGTCAACAGCACCTTAGCACTCACGGTAATTTAGCAGTTGCATGGCAGTGTTGTTTGTGTATTATGATTCAAACACAGTCAAGTGAAATATACAAGGGGTGGAAGTGCAATAAATGCATTTACTAACGTAACTGTGTTTCAGACCTTGGTCAACAGTGACACGTTCCAATTCAGATGGTTGGCCAGAACCCAGTAATGATGGTACAGGCCAGCCTGACAATAAAGACTCTTGGCCGGTCACTACACAACAAAGCACAGCTGCTTTCACAGATCTTGTACCTGAATTTGAGCCTGGGAAACCATGGAAGGTCAGTTGCAATAAATAAGAGCAGCTCATAGCATGGAAATGATGGCATTAATGTGTTTATTTCCTTTTTATTTTCTTTTTTTTCAGGGCACTCAAATAAAAAGTATTGAAGATGATCCAAGCATTACTCCAGGTTCTGTTGTTCGCTCTCCTCTTTCATTGGTAACAATTAAGGATACTGAGATTTTCAATGCTGGAGGAAGTAAAACCTCGCCCACTGTTAGCACTGGTGTGGACACCCCTATCCCTCCTCTTAGTTTACCAAGTCTGTCGTCTTCTACCTGGAGCTTCAACCCACCTTCTTCAACAGCTCCATCATTTACTAGGTGAGCATTGTACGTGGTCTGTTCATGCTCCTTATGAGCTTCACAATAAACCTTAAACTGTATTTTTATGTATTTTTTATTATTTATTATTATCGGTGCCAAACAAGAAAGATATTGACAGTTTTCAGTGAAAGAGAGGCGATGTTGCCGCTTCGCGACCACGTGGAGAGTGCGTGAGCATTATGCGTAAGAAGACGGTTGGATTGCGTTTGGAATGTTGAGCAGGTATAATTTATATTCGTATTTGAAGACAATAGTAAAATTGTGAATCTCCATGCAAAGAATAGCACATGCAATATACACTGTAAAGATTTACGTTAACGAAAGAAACATATCTGTGAAATATTGTATAGGGAAAATGCTGCTGATATCTGAATCGCTTGCATCATGCTGTTGCCAGAATTACCTGCGAAAATGACACTGCTCTATCCTTTCCTTTAAAACTCATTTTCCTATGTTGCACTTATTACACCCTTTGTGTCAGTAAGCCCTTGTTCACGGTTTTCAACTTTTTATTGATGTAGCTTTATTACAGATGACACAGTGAAATCTTTGTTGTTTCGCCCAATGTAACCATTTACTTAGGCCCAAATTAATTAAATTGAATTACGCTAGGAAAGGGAGAAACCAAGCAATTTTGCGACCATGTTCTTCAGCAATACTATCGACTGCATAATCCTTTAATTAGAGTATGTACCAAATACAATTTCATTCGCTTCTTGAGTATGAAAAGTTTCGTTTGGCTACGCTGTCTTTGTCAGTATTTTTGGACATAAGTAAATATTCCTGAAAAGGGACAATTGTAAATGCTCACAGCTTACGCACAGATACACAGATTCAGACATATGTAAATACAAGGCAAATAACCACATAAATAGAATGATGCAAACAAACTTGTCACCACACAGGCAATCTGTAACCGATGCAAGCTGCAGCTGGTGGGAGGCATTGTATATATTGCAGGGAAAACAAGAAGACGCACAGTTTATTTTACTGCTGGATTGCAGGTCAGGCACATGCTAATCACGTGTTAAATATCGACAGCACTGGTTTAGTGTTGCTATGGAAACGTCTTAGTTCTAATTGGTTCTTCTTTCCGTTGCTATGACAATCACCATGACGCATCCATCCCCTCCTGCTCATTTTGACCTTTCCACCATGTGGCGAGCAACTGTGAATCCCCTTCTTGTTTGGCGCCGAGTATAGGCTTAGTAGGTGAGCTACCAAAAGCATGAAGTTACGCATGCTTTGTCTGTAGAGTAGACTGACAGAACCGGTTCCTCACACTGTGCCGTCACATGCACTACGAACATGCCTAACATGAATCCTCTTTAATGCACCTGGACTACTAAGCTTATTAATTATAAAGACTTATAATTGGAACAAGTACAGTGAATCATTCCAAAGAATGAATGACTAAAACATTTTTATACTCACTTATGTATAGTTTATATAAAACTAGTTTAGACAAATCAGCATTAGCCATTTTTGGGAAGTAAAATATTACAAGAAACAGTGTAAGGCTAGTAGAATTGCAGAACAGTTCTATGGAGCTAGGGTTATGCGAAACGATCTACACAAAAACTTTGAAACACAATACAATGGATTATTATTTGTTTATGCCAACAAGCTTACTGTTAGAGTTTTTAAACACACAAGCCATATGTGGGCGATGTTTGAGAGATAGATTCGGAACTGAAAAATTCAATGCTATAGCTGGGTGCTCTAACCATTAAGCTACTGTGACAACTTGCCAGAATGACATTGAATTCTCTGAGCAATTCATATTTATCCCGGAAAGCCACAGAGAATGTCTCACATCAGAGACAATTACCCCAAGGGCGACTTACTATCGTAAGTACTTTATGTCCCAGGATTAAATAACCTTCAGATGGTAATTATTATTTATGCCAACAAATTTACTGCTGAACACACAAGCCGATTTCGAAATGTTCACAAGAGGACAGGCTAATTAGAGGAATTCATCAAATGTCCATCCATCAGGGTAATAGAGAATGACTTCATGAGTTCTGGCTGTTGGCGAATAGCAAAAGATGAGTGAAATAGCCTAGGAAACTAATTGTTCATAAATTAGATATTAACAAAACCAAAAGTGTTTAAGGGCCAGTTGTACAAACTTGGAATAAAGCCCTGTTAGATGCTATTCTGTGTTGAGATTCTAAGTACAATGCTGGAATAGAGCCTGTCAAGGTATAGCCATGAAATAAATTTTTCATTGCTTTTATGCTACAGGCACTGCTACCTCTTGGGAATCACTAGAGAAACGTAGAAATCGGGCAAGGCTATGTGCAATCTTTAGGGCATATAAGGGGGATTCTGCATGGAAAGACATAACAAAACGGTTAACTCATCATATAGGGGGAGAAATGGTCACCCGAAAAAAATAAGAAATATGAAACAGAAAACTGATATAGGTAATTATTATTTATTTATGCCAACAAACTTACTGTTGGTGTTTTTAAACACACAAGCTTGAGAATTTAATGCCAGTCTGGCAGTTTGTCACAATAGCTCAGTGGTAGAGCGTCCGCCCGGCAAGCGGAAGGTCTGTGGTTCAAATCCCAGTTGTGGCATTGAATTTTTAAGTTCCGGTTCTACCTCTTGATATAGGTAAATTTTTCTTTGTAAATAGAACAATTGATGACTGGAACAATTTGACTGCTGAGTTACTGGAGACTTTGCCTCAAAGTGTAAATAGTTTTAAAGAGAGGCTAAAAAGAAATGCTATATTAGACAAACCTTGTTGGCAGGAATAATTGTATTGTATTTGTATTATATTGACATCAAATTACATTGTATTGTATTAACTGCACTGCCCTAAGCAGTGAAATAAAGTATCTAGCTATAGCTTTGTTATTCAGAGTATAAAGGTGGTATGGCTATTTAGATTCTGGACTCAAAGTTGTCCATTATAAACAAGGAATTTCCTTCTAGGCACTGGTTCCTAGGTTGTGGGTTCTAACCTGACCCAAACCAATACTTTTTAAGTGTGCTTAAAAGTGACAGCCTCATGGCTGTGGATTTATGGCATGTGAAAGGAATCCTGCAGGACACAAAGGCAGTCTTACATAAGCAAACAAAATATTTTCTCAATCGATGTAACAAATATTTGCAAGCTTCACTTATCTTTGGTGTTTTGTGACTTTATTGTATCAATATATAACATACCAAAGATAAACTAAGTTTAATCTCTAAATATTTATCATATTTGTTGATTTATAATGTTTTGCCATCAATAGCCTGCTTCAGTTTCTTCATTGAAAATATTTTCTGTTTATTTTTGTTCTATAATTTTGCATTGGAACATGCATGGGAACATTTAACAAAGTTAAACTTATGTTCCAGTTGCAACTTAAATGTAAACTTTACAAATTATTAATGTGCATGGTTAGCCATGTTCAACAAGAAATCATCCTAATCAAAAGGAGAGCATGTTTGATAACAGAATATTTTTTGTATGAAAATTGTGCAATACTTTTACTAACGAAAATATGTTTGCACCTAGTCCACTCGGCAAGCTGGGTGTTTCTAAAGGAACCTGGGGAGATGCTCCTCCTCCAACAGTAGTTACAAGCGAACTTTGGGGAGCCCCAATGGGAAAGTCACGTGGTCCACCCCCAGGATTGTCTAACAAAAATACATCTGGTAGTGGAGTAGGAACCTCTGGAGGAACAAATGTGAGCAGTGCAGGAGGAAACAGCAGCAACGGATGGGGTAGTCTTGGAACCAGCGGTGCAGGAGGCAGCTCTGGTAGTGGAACCTCCGTAATACCTGGTGGTAATTCTCAAAGTCGCTCATCCTCCTGGGGAATACAGGGCTCATCTGCTGCAACCTGGGGTTCAACTTGGCTTCTGCTCAGAAATCTTACACCTCAGGTGAGTAAATTTTAAATATCATTTATTAAACTTCTTGAACTTCAGTAATAATACAGTTTAGATCATCTTTTAAAGGCCCTTCGTTTTCAGCTACCAAATTTATGTAAGTACAAGGTGATCTCTTTAGTCTGACCTTTGCAGAAACAGATACTTTTTTAAACCCTTTCTGTGAAAAATTTATTTAAAATGCCCTAAAATTGAAAATATTGGGCTGTTAACACTTATTCATGCACATAACTATAATTGTTTAAATGTGAGTCATACATGCCGATTGTGGGAAAGAATTTGCCAAGATTCTTGGAGCAAAAACGGTTTATATGCTGAAAATTGTACACACAAACATTACTACACTCACAGATTGATCTTAAGTAAGTTTCTTGTATGTGATAGTTGGAAATGCCTATCTGGATGGAAATGTGCCACGTGTTGGTAACAGTATGTTACACCTGCAATTCCAGGCACTTGAGGACACTTGACTAGTGGCTTCTTTCTTACTTTCTTCTTATCCTGAGCCAAAGAACTTCAAAGTAAGAAGAATCATTGCTTAATTCATTATTTGTCAGTACAGTGGAATCCCAATAACTCACCCTAATGTGGAACGAGAGGATCTTGAGTTACTGAAATGTCTAGTTTTACGGAATAAGGAGTCTCTTACAACTAATAACAATACTGCAAATTACATAAATACATGTTCTAACATAATATAGGAAACAAAAGTATAACATATTCTAAAGTTTATTACCTATTAATATGCTTGCCTTTGTCCGTTCTTTTTAACACATTCAATTTAATTTACATTGTCATGTTAACATGTGATTTCGCCTCATTTGACATTTTCACTGGCACAGACAACTCGGTGCAACAATAACAGTTAGCCTGAAGTCTTGGAAGCTGCACTGTAACCAGAAATGCCAGTCTGGGTGGCTCAGTTGGTTAGATGCTGGTCTACTGATCCCAGGGTGGTGGGTTCAGATCTGGCCCAGACTGATGGTTTTTAAGTGTGCTTAAAAACGACAGCTCCATGTCAGTAGATTTTCTGGCATGTAAAAACTCCTGCGGCACAAAATTCTGGCACACCGGCAACGATGATGTGATCCTGGCATTGACAGCATCGTTGAACAACAAAATAAATTTGTAACCAAAAATATGTAACTAAGTTTAGCTTGTCGCGTACAGGTGTATTTTTAGATGTGGCAAATGACTTGCTAAGATCTGTGCAAGTGACATGCAAATTAATGATGGGCCTCTGTTTCCTTCCTTGAAATAAACAAGACACTACTGATAATGCAAGATGGTACTGTACTTAATCACACAAGGTCTACAATGTTTATGTACTACACAGAAGCCGGGAGGATAATCTGACAGCCCTATGGTCTTAAAAACACAAAAGTGAACTCAATCATAAACCACTGTGCAATTCGTCACCTCTAAAAACAATACCTCTGTACTGAGTAAAGCAATAAAAAATAAGCGTGTTATGTATCCACATCATTAGCTGCAAACTTTTGATTTTGTGACAATGGTGTGTCAGCTGCTAGCGTCATGACTGGATGTGAAAGGCTAATACGTGGCGAGCCCTCTTGTTACTGTCAGGGAGAATAAAGTAGATTGTATTCATACAGTAATTAAAATTTACCTGTACTATTCATACCACATAGTGCATTTTAGATATTATTACAGCCAAGTTTAGTGGTAAAAAAAAGAAAAAGAAATGCATAGAGCCAAGTTATCAGGATTCTACTTCATAAATCATGCTAAAAGCTTTAAAAAGGGGGAATTACTTGCACCACAAAAGTATAACCTCATAAACTAATATTCAGGATTCCCCCTTAAACATATTTTAAATGGCTACAAATGGTATGCTTGTCTCTGCTCACATCTGATGATAGTGCAAAGTATTAGATTGATCCAGCCACAAGTGGTTATTGGTAGTGGCGTAGCCTATCAGACTCCACTATGAACCCAACGAGTATTATTAAAATATGAGCCAACCAAAACAGAACTGCTCTTCTGAGTTCTCATCTTATACCATTGTCTCAAACAAATGTATGATCATGATCATGATTCAAAAGAAAATCTGCTTTTTTGTCAGAACTTCCATCTGTAAAGCAAATAAACCTCTTTAATTTAAAGGTGAGTTAATTAATAACACTAAACAACACTTACATTTATAATTTTCTGGAACGCATTTCGGAGGTTAACTTTCCTCCATTATCAAGTGGACAATGACTGGGTTTCCATAGTGCGGGTGGCGATGCTTCTTCTGATGTTTCCTCTGGTAACGGTTCAAGGAACTTGCTAAAAATATCTTTCTGGGGAATGTTGAAATTAAATACGTGGTATCTTCCTTTCTTAGAAGTTTGAAAACAGTGTTGTTATAATCAATTTAATTTAAAAGGTGAGTCAATTATCAACACTAAACACCTTCAAATTTAGGTAATAAATTAAATTAAATTGTATGCAGCTTTGTTTCCAAACATGCTGTGACCAAGGTATTGCAGAGACCAAATTCAAATCATAATGTTAAGGAAAGCTTGATGTTTAATGACATTAAACCGATTATGAACCACAAAATTATAATGAACACCAATTTGGTAGTCAGTTTGAGGAAAATTACAGGGTATGTAATACATCTCTCTCATCCATTGAAGCTACTTTCCTGCTCACTGGTATCTAAGTTTAAAGAGATTGAAATATTGCTACAACTGAAATGTTTTATAAAGGTAGTAAAAAGGTAGGACAATTTTTAAATAAAGTGAAGAATAAATGGATATGGACAGTAAACAGTTGACAAAATACAGACTAGAATTAAGGAATTAATTATTCCGTAAATTATGAGTATGACTGGTAACCTCTGAATGCGTTGGTTGGTAAAAGTGACGTCATTGCATGTAACACTTGTAGCAAGGTCGACCAAAGTCAGTCACCTTGAGAATGTCAAAGATCTGATGAAACTAGTCAGTGTTTCAACAACTTACACCATATATTTAAGATAAGTGAAGCCTGCTGTCTCTACGTTACTTGTTATATTGGTGGACAACAATAAAGTGCTTTATTATAAAATCCTCTGCTAATACCTCGGCTACATCCATCACTTCGTCTGCTGGCACGATGTGCAAGTTGCCCAATTCACCATTTTGAACAAGAATAGTTTTCCACCTTCTTGGTCATGTATGTACAAGTATTGTTGGAAGTTACCTTCGTTCTGATTTTATACGCATTGCCAACTAAACAATTCCAACTTATATTACTACTGCTGGCTACTTTAATTTCTCATGCATTATGTAGTCCCAGAGCGCGTATTCAGCAACATTACAATTTTATTTTTTGAAGCATAAGAGTGTGCACAACTCAGTTTTATTAGTCTTAATTTTAATTATGTACTTGATTGTGATTCCCAAGTATCACAATTAGAAGATACTGCAGTGTTACCAATTCAAACAGAAATGTATGAAATAGACAGAGAAAAGAGGGAACCAAACTGCCTAATAGGAAAGGAAATCCTTTAACTTCTATTTTGACTCTTTGAAGAAAACTTTATCACTTAATCTTTTTAAAAGTATATGTCTTTGAAACATGTCTGGATAAAAGTTTAAGTGAAATTATAAGTGTATGTTGACTCATGTACTTTGATACCGAAATTTAGAGTTCCAATCGAATGGGCTTGATAAAGACACGTTTTAATTTAAGTGCCGGATGTGAGATTTGCGATAAGTGTTGAGTAATAACATACATAGATAATAGAGCAGGAAGTGTTGTAAGGTGGGCAAGATATGAGTAAATAATAGTCGTTAAATTTGTAGGATAAACACATTATTGGTTTGAAATTAACGAGTCATGACGTCATACTACATAGTTTAAATACACGTTTGAAAGTCAAGTCTACCAACCTTAAAAGTCGCGCGATATATTTAATAAAATATAAAGTAAACATCGTTTAATCCTAAAAAGGTAATTATATATTCGAAATTCATAAAAGAACATGTTATAATAGAAAGGGACATTTCTAAATTGCGGGAAAAGGAAATAGCATTTTGGATACGAGGCTTTCTTGGATGACGTCATGACATTCAAAATTGGAGAGACGGTTTCTTAGCGTGGGTACGCGAGAAAGCGTCTGGTCATTACCCAGACCAGTACGGCAGGTTGTGCTGTGCGGACGTGAGTGCGATTCCTCTACATATACAATCGGCATAGCTCCCGAAAGTAACTAAGATGCAATAAACAATATATAAAGGTTTTCTTGGGTAGTCTATTTGATCACACCTACGCAGACCCGAGATAAAATAAAGAGATCTCAAGCTGAGTTAGCGGGAAAGAACCAAATCAACGGACGAGAACCGAACAACGACTTCAGCTTCAAATGGCGATACATCGAGAAGTGAGCAACGGCTTTTAGCCTCAAATGGCGACCCAACGTGTGGCGTCGAAAGAATGGACCAACCCCAAGACGACCAGGCCAGCATCGAGCCAGCAGACAAGAAGGTGCCCAGCGTGTCAACATCTGTGAAACGTGTAGTGAACAAGTTTAAGTGCGGTTAAAAAAAAAAAAAAAAAAAAAAAAAGTGAAACAGTGAAAATTATTAAATATTGGTGAGTAGAAAAACACATGTAAATAGCTTAGAAATGGAAGACAGTGATAGCGATTTTCTAGGTTTTGAGAGTCCGGAAATTGAGAAAAGTGTAGTTAGGATGGAAGAATATAAATAGAATGTAATTGGTAGCAGAATATGCCAAGAAGTAGAAGATCAGAACGTTAGAGAAACACCTAGAGGTAGTTCAGAAATGTTTAGTAGTAATTCAGAAAGGCCAGCAATTATGTCAGGAATAGAGAATATGTTTCAAAAGATAATGGAAAAGATAGATGAAACTAGTAAAGAATTAAGAACAGAGTTAGGACAGAAATTATAGAAGGGACAACAGGAATTGGGAATGCAATTGAAAAATCAGAAGAGAGCTTTAGAAACCTTTAGGGAAGAAGTTAGGGGGGAAATTAATAAAGTCAGTAGTGAAGTAAAAGAAAATAGAGAACAGGTTAAGGGAGAATTAGAGACAATAAGGCAAGAAGTAAAGAATTCTGAAAAGAAATTAGGTCAACAAGTGAGTGAAAAATTAGATAAAGGGAAAAAGTAACATATAGATTAGACAAACAAAGGGAAGAAATTAGAGAAGAGTTACAGGGGTGTAAAGTTAGAATAGAAAGATCTGATGTAGAAAGTGAAAGGCAGGCTAGAAATTTGGAGGATGTTACAGACCAAATAAAAGGAGTAGTAACAGAAATTACTCAGGTAAAAGAGGCCTTAGAAAATTTGAAATTAAATGAAAATGCATGTAATCACAACAATCTTAGTAATGAAGTTGCAAGAAACGAGGCAATACCAGGTGTATCAGCTGACATTTCGATGCAAAATAGGGGTAACAGTAATTCCCATTCTGATCTCGGAAATAGCTCAGGGATAGGTGACAATTCAAATTTACATTGGCCTAACCATGTCTTAAATGAAATGACACCTCCAGTTTTTGAAAATGAAGACTCAGATGATCCTAAAGCCTTTTTAGAAGGGTTACAAGAGTACTTCACGGTGAAACGTATACCAGAGGAGTACAAGATGGTGATAGTAAGAAAATGCCTAAAGGGTAATGCTGCCAATTGGCTAGGCCTTTCTATGGGTAACAATAATGATTACGGGACCTTTAGGAACATCTTTTTAACCAGATATTGGGGGGCTAGTAGGCAGGCTAATATTAGAGTTGAATTAAGCAATGGAAAGTTTAATCCTAGATCGGAGGAATCGATGGTCAACTATTTTATGAGAATAGCGAGAAAATCGAAGATGTTGGATCCTCCCTTAGATGAAAAGGATCTAATAAATATAGTTACTCCACATTTTCCGGAAACGCTTCAACACTACCTAATCATAGCCCGACCCGATAGCATTGCAGCTGATCGAATTATTATCAGCCTTAGAAGTCAATAAGCCAAAACACGCATTTGGAAATAAATATGAAGAAAAAGTAACTGTAAATTCTTTCGGGCAAGGGGCACAGTATTATCAGAATAGAAGTGAGATTAGGGAAAGATATAAAGGACCAGTACCAAGGATGGAATCATTCCGGTGGGAAAATCAAGGTAGATGTAACCAGGAAGGGCATCACCAAAATAGAAATGGTAATCAAAGGGGAAGAAATATAAGGGTGAATTATATGAATACAAATAGATTTGATCGAGGTAGACGGGGACGTTATTTTGGACATAGTAGAAATTCAAATGATGGGTATTGGACAAACAGAGATAATGAGTTTAGACCGAGGTCACCAAGACAGGGAGAAAGGTATTCTAATGGACGAGATTCCCCCGAAAATGCGGAAATGGTTGAGGCCATTAACACGGTCAAAAACATGGTAGGAAGTAACCCCGATTTAAGGCAGGAAAACAGAAGTAACAATTCGGGAAATAGTACAGGAGCAATACATAAAAATCAGGGAAACGCCAGACCCGGTCAAACGCGCCTTCAGTGAGAACTGGGTATCCTAGTAATGATTGTGATAAGTACTCGGAAATAAATAGTCCTGGAAGGCAAATGATGATACAAAAGAAAAGAGAATGGAAAAATAGAATCGACGAAAACGAAAAAGTAGGAGATCCACCTAAAATCAAAATTGGAGTAAATGGAAAACAATACAATGCAATTATAGATACGGGATCAAATAGCACAGTATGCTCACAAAATTTTTATGATAATTTGCAAAGTAGTGGTTTTAAAGTAATGTCTTTACCAGTTAATGGGATATATTGCTCGCTAGCTGTGGGAAAACGAAAAGAGAGAGTAAAATTTCAAGCAATGATAAATATTGAAATAAATGGGAGAATACTAGGAATTTTATTTCTGATTGTAGGAAGACTTGTGACAGATATTATAATAGGTTGTGATTGTCTTTATGCCTGGGAAGCTGTGGTGAATTTTAAAAACATGATTCTAGAAATGAAAGTTGAAGATGAGACCATTATAGTGCCTTTTGTGGAAGATAGTAGTTCAGAAACTATTGTACGAGAAAAAGAGGAAGAAGAAATCCAAGGGGATACATTCTTTGTAGAATATGTTAAAGTAGGAGCTATGGAATTAACTGAAGTAAATGTCAAAGAGTACAGTATCGATAATAAAGAAAATGTAGAATGGGATAAAAATGATTTCATAGACAATTTGAGGTTTTCTGATGCAACTAGGTACTATGATAGGGAGAGTAGTGAAGACTTAGAAGAATTGTTGAGGGAAAAAGTAACTCAGGCTGATCAACTAAATGAACAACAGAGGGATAAACTGTTTGAAATATTAATCCGAAATAAAGAAGTATTCTCTGAGAAACCTGGTAAATGTAATATTTATATTCATTCGTTTGAGATGATACCCATCAAACCTTTTACACATAAAGCGAGAGCTATCCCTAGTACAATAAGAGAAGAGGTAGATGCAGTTATAAAGTCAATGTTAGAAGATGAGGTTATTGAGATTTCGAATTCAGAATTTGTGAATCCCCTATGTATTGTAATTAAGGCCAATGGAAAGATTAGGGTGACATTAGACTCGAGAAAACTAAATCATTGTTCCTCATACTTTCCATCAGGGAATCCAACAGAACGTGTCCTCCGAGATATAGGAATTTATTTACGTGTACTTACACATCATAATCACAAGGATTGGGTGAAATATTGTCCATTGATAGAAAAGATTATCAATCACACCATTAATGTAACTACTGGGTTTGCACCAATAAAATTAATGTTAGGAATTGAACCAGAACCAATATTGATCGGGGTACCAAAAACATTGAAAATTAATGACATTCAGTTAAATGAAGAAGAAAGAGCGAAAATTGCTTTTGAACGAATCATGAAAAATGCAGAATGTGAATTGCTATCTACTACAAAGAGCTTAAAAATATATTGTATAGAGCTCACAATAACAGCTTCAAAAAGATTGTTAAAATGTTCATCTCCGCATGGAGAGAAAACAGAATATTTACTTTGTAAACATTTGTTAAAATATTTAGATGTATAGATAGTTATCACAGCAAGACAAAGAAAGAACTTGTCTGAAGAGTGTAATGGATTTATATAAATATATGTACATTTTAGTGCTTAAAGGATCTAGTACAGATATGTGTTACAATAACAAAAGTGAAAAATCACAGTGCAAGTGATAGTGAGAGCGAAGTGAGCAAACATGAACTAAAAGAAGGAAGTATAAAGAAAGACTCTTGAAATTTAACCTTTATATAAAAGCTTCACAGAAGAAACCATAACATATTGTAATTAGTATTTAAGGATTAATGTTTAGTCAAGTGTACAATTGTTTGTCATGTTAAAAAGATTAATGAGAAGATATGTTAATAACCAATTTCAAAACAGTGTAATTGAAAATTGTATATAATGGGAGTGTTGCCGATTATTCAAAATACAGGAGTAATTTAAATTAAGTAAAAATTGAAGCTATTAACAGTGAAGCAACAAGATTCTAAAATAAGAACAAATTAGAAACTAAAAACTTCACTTATCTTAGTATGTTGATATCCTTTTTCTATTTTACTGACCCAGGGGTTTCAAGCTATATCCAGCTCATTCTCAAAGTCATATAAACAAAATCGTTGCCAAGCTACAATCTTTTATTTTTGTGAAAAACAATTATTCATATTCAATTTTTTATTTACCAATCTCTGAAAACAAAATACCCCTTAATAAAGATGAATTTGACATAGAATATAAACATATTATTAACACTGCAGTAATTAATGGTTTTAATACAGATTTTATACATAAAAGGATAGGGGAATTTAAATATCAAAAAGCTGTCAAAGAAGTTTCAACCCTTAAAAAAATAAAAGATAATTATATTTTTAAAAAGTTTACTTACCGTCCATGGGCTAATAAAAAATTTACAAGGATTTTTAAAGAATATGGAATAAATTTGGTCCCTCAAAATAAATTTAATATACAAAATTTACTTAATTTTTCAAAAAAAGATAAAATACCAAATTATAAAAAATCTGGCATTTATCAATTTAGCTGTTTAGATTGTGATAAAGTTTATATTGGTAAAACTAAACGTCATCTAGAAACCAGAATAAAAGAACATTTTAGAAATATTAAATATAAACAAACTGATAAATCAGCTGTGGCAGATCATTTTTGGTCATTTAATCATGAAATTAATTCAGAGGTTAAATTATTAAAACAGTTAAGTAATCCGATAGATTTAATGGTTTGGGAAAAAATTTTTATTTTAAAAAACAAGAACCATGTCATGAACTTTGAATTGCCCTCTATGGATTGTATTTTTAAATTTTTGTTTTCAGAGATTGGTAAATAAAAAATTGAATATGAATAATTGTTTTTCACAAAAATAAAAGATTGTAGCTTGGCAACGATTTTGTTTATATGACTTTGAGAATGAGCTGGATATAGCTTGAAACCCCTGGGTCAGTAAAATAGAAAAAGGATATCAACATACTAAGATAAGTGAAGTTTTTAGTTTCTAATTTGTTCTTATTTTAGAATACAGGAGTAATTTTTAATTTTTCTTTCGGGCAAGACATTTACATTATTTTATTATGAAATAATAAAATAACATAAATGGGGGCATTTGATACCGAAATTTAGAGTTCCAATCGAATGGGCTTGATAAAGACACGTTTTAATTTAAGTGCCGGATGTGAGATTTGCGATAAGTGTTGAGTAATAACATACATAGATAATAGAGCAGGAAGTGTTGTAAGGTGGGCAAGATATGAGTAAATAATAGTCGTTAAATTTGTAGGATAAACACATTATTGGTTTGAAATTAACGAGTCATGACGTCATACTACATAGTTTAAATACACGTTTGAAAGTCAAGTCTACCAACCTTAAAAGTCGCGCGATATATTTAATAAAATATAAAGTAAACATCGTTTAATCCTAAAAAGGTAATTATATATTCGAAATTCATAAAAGAACATGTTATAATAGAAAGGGACATTTCTAAATTGCGGGAAAAGGAAATAGCATTTTGGATACGAGGCTTTCTTGGATGACGTCATGACATTCAAAATTGGAGAGACTGTTTCTTAGCGTGGGTACGCGAGAAAGCGTCTGGTCATTACCCAGACCAGTACGGCAGGTTGTGCTGTGCGGACGTGAGTGCGATTCCTCTACATATACAATCGGCATAGCTCCCGAAAGTAACTAAGATGCAATAAACAATATATAAAGGTTTTCTTGGGTAGTCTATTTGATCACACCTACACAGACCCGAGATAAAATAAAGAGATCTCAAGCTGAGTTAGCGGGAAAGAACCAAATCAACGGACAACGAGAACCGAACAACGACTTCAGCTTCAAATGGCGATACATCGAGAAGTGAGCAACGGCTTTTAGCCTCAACTTCTAAAAATGAAAAGCTTCACTGTCTATATCACTTCATATACATACATATATATAAATTAAGTGGATTTTATCATTTATTTATGCCAACAAACTTACTGTTGGTGTTTTTAAACACACAAGCCGTGTGTGGGCAAAGTTTGAGTTGTGGCATTGAATTTTTAAGTTCCATTTCTACCTCTCAAATCATGGATTTTATCAGTTAAATTTCTGACAAAATGAAATGTGCAGAAATCGGCAGATAAGCTGTGACCATGAGGTGACTTTCATTATTTTCAGAGATATTTCATTCAGGCTCTCTCAGTGCAAACAGTGAAGTTAGGTCATTTGTTTCTCTATTTTATTTGGAAATTTACTATCAAAACCTATTTTAGGTGGGGGATCTTTTATTCAGAGAAATACGGCTAGATGATGTCACCAGCTAAGAAAGAATGGTTTAAATAATTAGTATCAAGGGTTGCATTTTTTCTTTTCAGATTGATGGGTCAACTTTGAAAACATTGTGTTTGCAACATGGACCATTACAGAGCTTCCATTTGTACCTGAACCATGGAATAGCATTGGCCAAATATTCCACTCGTGAGGAGGCAAACAAGGTATGGTACACCGTCCTTCTAACATGTTAATTCAGCAGACAAATGTAATTTAGTTCTATACGTACATTATAGCAATGGATCCATAAAATAATTGTAATTTTAGAAGCATGATATAAACAGCTTAGTTGTGTGGTCAAGAAATAGGAAATAAATTTGGTTAATAAAAGCTGGGAATGAGAAAAAAGTGTACCTACTACAGTTTCAGCACATTTTTTGCACAAAATGTGTTTTTTGATCTAAAGGAACTGAACAATACCTACAAACACAAAACAGTACTGATTTTAATTCTTTGCTCAGATCACAAAAGTAATCATAAACATGAATTAACCAATAGTAAACAGGAATAAGGAAATAATGAAGCTATTAACAGTGAAGCAACAAAAATTAGAAACTAAAAGCTTCAGCTTGGTGCTAACAAGTTTAGAGTTGACTCCAACTCATTCTCGAAACTTGTTAGCACCAAACAACTTGGAATATTACTAAGATAAGTGAAGCTTTTAGTTTCAAATTTGTTTTTACTTTAGTAAACAGGAAACTCGCTGATAACATATATAGGAAACAGGTTATCGGCAGTTCCCAAGCATTCAATATGGCTGACATAACACTAAACTGCAGATGAAATTATGCCAAAAGGCAGTACTGCCAACGTACATAGTAAAAGCATTATTTCTAACCTCAAATATCACAGGGTTGAAGTATTATGCTTGCAAACGATAACAATGCTTGAACATCGTTACCACACAACACATGATGATCGTACTCATCTTTGGCAAATCTTGTTCTGCAATAACCCTTTTGGATAAAATCACCTCCGAACGCTAAACATTGTAATATATTACTATTTATTTATGCCAACAACTTACTGTTGGTGTTTTTAAACACACAAGCCGTGTGTGGGCTATTTTTGAGAGGCAGAACTGGAACTTAAAAATTCAGTGCCACAGCTGGGATTTGAACCACAGACCCTCTGCCTACTAGCTTACATTAAGCTACTGTGACAACCTGCCAGAATGACATTGAATTCTCAAACCAGTTCGTATTTTTCCCGGTAAACCACAAAGGCAGTCTCACATCAGAGAGAATCGCCCCAATGGTGACTCACTATTGCAAGTACTTTGTCCCGGGATTAAATAACCTTCAGGTGGTAATTATTATTTATTTATGCCAACAATCTTACTGTTGGTGTTTTTAAACACACAAGCCTTAGGTGGGTAATGTTTGAGGGGTAGAACTGGAACTGTAATGCTCTAAAATAATTCAAGACAAAATCACGCAAACACAAGCAATACAATGGCATCCACAGATTAATTAACATGGCGTCTAAACAGAATCTTGTTTTAAAATCTATCATTTGGTTTCCCTGCAACGGGTTCAAAATCAGGGGCTTCTGTGGCAACATAACGGATGCAATAACACCAACTATGGCCATAGCTTTACCATGGTTATATTTTATGAACAGTTGGCAGTGCTAATGCAACCTAACATGGAAAATCAGACCACATCATAATAGGAGAAAATGTCAGCTGTTTTTTGGGAAATCCAAATAAGCTGTTGTGGGTGTATTTTTGATAGTCGCAAAGAGGGTACAATCGGTTCTAATGCTAGTATAACCTGTTTAAATGGGAGCCAACCCAACAATTATTAATAAAACCAATCAGTAGTTATAAAATAACCTTTCCTATATTTTTAATCAGGAAATTTCGTAGTTTTTAAATTTTGAGGACAGAAAATGTTTAGGGGAATGTATCACCTAGTGTTCCCCCAGAAAAGTAGCCCTGATTATTATCTCATAGTATCGTGAGAGATGACTGTCAACGGAGGGAGATTGTGTATTAGCATGTGCTGGCAATTTGTCCACCAGCAGGGCTGGTTTATTTGGTTTGTAACTGTGACTTGCACAAAGAGTATGAAAGAGTTCAGGTTATGCATTCCTGTCTCCAGCTAGAACTCAAGAGCATGATTAAATCTCATTGCTAGAAGATTTCTATAGCAGACACAAAATTTAGTGGTGGGTGGTAGGTTACCATTAAATTTCATATCTGCCATAGATAGCACTGCTCTCTATAGAACATGGAAATTGGTACTGTTCCAGTTCCTTGGTTACCCTTCTTTTGGAATCAATCATATAGTCAAACCATCACATTTGTGCAAAGTTGAAGGTCTGTTATTTGTTGTTGGTTAATGCTGGTTTTCTGACAATGAAGTCATTAATTCTCTTGCTCTTCAATATTTTTCACTGATGGATGGAAAGGGGACTAGTAGTGGCCAGGCATATTTGAAGGTGGTCCCAATCCAATTCTGTTTGAATGTTTTGCCAAACAATCCTGTCCTGTAATCAACCTGAAGGTTGCAACTGCCGCTTTTTGATACTCAGGAATTACTGTTTGAATGTTTGGTAGTTCATATCTTTTATTTTTTGATTTTTCATAGTAATATTTTGCAATAATTTTTTTTTTGAATTCAGAGTTGACTAATCCTTTAGCTGCATAAAATGGTAGATTAACTATAGATTTCTGTACGCTGCTGGTACCCTTTTTTGCAAGAAAATCAGCTTTCTCGTTACCACTCAGTCCACAGTGAGCTGGTATCCATTGAAGACTAGTGTTTTTGAAGTGCGGTTAGATAGGTAAGGATTTTCCAACATTCTATAATTCAAGTTCTATAATTGTTTGGTTTTTTGGTGACAACTGGCAAGTAATTGCTATATTGGCCACCCTGAAATCTGAGACTAACTGTTTGGTGGAAAATGTGAAATTCTATACAAAAGATTTTGTAGGGCTATTCAAATTGCTTCAATTTCTCCATCAAAGTTTGTAGTTCCATAACTTAAAGATTTGTAATAGGAAAAGAGGTGACACATGACTGCAGCCCCTGCTCCATCTCAGTTTGATATCAGCGATCCATCAGTATAAATTATGGAGCCATTCGTGTTCCGGAAATCTAATATGGATTGTCTCTAATGCCAATAATTTTAGAACACTAATTGGCGTATCACTTTTCTTAACTTCATCTGTCAGGTGTAAATAATGTCATGTCTAATGTTTGTGTCGGATTGACTCTGAAGTTTTCCTTTGAATTAGGGAGGTATACATTCTTGATGTCTTGAATTTTGGAAAGAAAGCTCTCCTAAGTTTGTAGTGTATGTGTAAAATTTCTGTTGTTCCATGTATTGAATGGTAGTCTGATCAACTTTTCGTGTTGAATAAGAGCTGCTTTTTCTATTTCATATTCAATGGGATATTGGTTGGTTAGTATTTCCATAGCCGGTATTGTTGTTTTGATAGCACCTGTAATTGAGGAGCGTTTTTTCAAAAAACTTGATAGATGCAAAATTTTACAAAATTGAGTTATATATAGTATCGGCATAATTTTCACCTTCTGCATCGTTCTGTGAAATCAGATTTTGCAAAAATCGATTCTTGTCCTGTGTAGAAGCTAGGGAATATCAGCAGTTGTTTCAAAACTCGATAGATGCACTTCCTCAGTTAAAGCAAAGGTCGATAGATACAATTTTATGATTTTATAATTCAAAGTGTAGCAATCTGAATTCTATGAAACGCCTGTTGGCATTGACTGCCATCTCACGGTTGCGATTCTTGGAATTCTCAATCATTTCTGCAAGCTTTGTACACTGCTGCATCGTTGGAAATAACTGCGAACTCAGGTTGTGCGCTTGGATTTCACATTCATTTCTGCTAGCTTTTTGTTCCATTTATATCCCGCCTTTAACTGCAGAGGTCATATCGGCGACCTTGCCTATTGGCAATGGTGTTACTCGTTTAACAGTGGGTTTTTCACACTTTCATTCATACTTCCAGACTCGGGGAAGGATGAAGAATAATCTTGGCTGGAGAAAAATTCCTAACCCCCTGCTGGGAATCGAACCCGGGACCCCTTACACAGTAGGCAGGTGCTTCTACAAGCTTTGTTATACTTGCATGGCATTTTTATTCTTAGTTGAGACACTGCACTGTACTATGCACAATGGACAGGAGCTCAGATTGTGAAACTGTACCAGTCGTAAAATGCACTGGAGGTAGGAATTGCAAAAACAGAGAAAGGAAATCAAAATGCAAGTCGAGGAAAATTCATACTCCAGCAGTTACATGTTCAGATAAGTCTTGGGTGCACTCCAGGAAATCCTAAAAGTAAAGCTTCCAAGGAATCACAGGGGTGTCAAGCGTTAGATTACCTCACCTGGCTAGAAAATTTCACTTATCTGGGAACGCGCCAAAGGAAACCAGAGGAGGTGACAGAACAGGAATATTACAGAAGGGTATTACTGCCGCTATAAAGCAAGACATTAAGAAGTACAGACGTAGAGAAAGCCACTATGGAAGAGCAAAATCAATTAGAGGATATGTACCTCCAGAACTTAATATCAGAAAAATGTGGACCAACTTCTGCAACGAAAGAAGATTAAGAAATCTACCAGTCTGCTCATTGTCAAAGTATAAAAACATATTTTACAACTTCTTCAATCCTTCATTCCGTACACCACATACTGACACATGCTCAATGGGACTGATGAAGATTAGGACAGAGGCATATGTGGAAAAGAACTAAGAACCATGTACAGACTGCACAAGCACTAATAAAGCTTAAAGCTTACTTGTTCATATTGTTTGAAATTTCTTTGTGGTATTCAATATGTTTATTCTATAAATAAAACAAAATATATTATTGTGAATGTAGCAGTACTTAGGTTCCAAGTTTATACCCAATAAAATAATCCTTATAAACATTAATATGTCGGTTGTGTAGTACGTTATGTATTATAAAGAGGTGAAAATAAATATAAAAAAAAATAAATGCATAATAAAAAGCAACAAAAACAATAAATGACAAAAATAACAAAATTTCAGATTTTAATTTCTCGCTCACGCAGAAAAGTTAATCAGCGTCTATCGGCTTTTGAAAAAACTCTGCATTTTCAAACCCCAAATTTGCACCTGTTAAACTATGCTATTTGTTTCTTATCTCATTCAATGAAACAGTATCAGGAAGGAGAATTGAATGATTAATATATTTGCTGCGCTAACCAATTAGTATTGCCAATAAATAGAAAAAACAGTTTTTCTCAGAAACGCATTTTGTGCATCAATCGAGTTTTGAAAAAACGCTCCTCAAGTAGTCTCAGACTTTGGTTTTGAAAGATTTGAATATTTTTGGATTTGCTGTTACAAGAACTTTGCTGCAGTAAGTAAATAATGGCTTTATATATACATTGTATGTTGTGTTAAGAGTTGCTCTGGAACATCCCCACTTCATTCCTGTTTGACATTTTAACAGTGAAGGGCACCTTTCTGCTCTTTGTATTACATTTTCTATTTGTTTGGTCCATGTAAGTTTGATATCAAATGTAACTCCTAAATACTTTGGTTCCTGTGTTTCTGGAAATTGTTGACCCTCAAAATTTAGTTTTATTTTTAGTGGGTTTTTTTTTTTTTTTTTTTTCCTTAGTAAAAAGATTTCGTAGTTCGATTTTGTTGTATTTCTTTGGTCCACTTTTGTTTTATGGTTTTGAAGTCCACATTACTAAGTCATCGGCAAATAGTGCACACTTCACACCTGATTCTTGTATTTGTTGTTGTAGATTGTTAATAAATATACTAAAAAGTGTAATACGGAGTGAACTGTGCCTAGGGGTAAGCCACGGTGTACTTATTTATATTTAGATATATTTCTTCCATATCTGGTAGCAATAAAGCGTTGTGTTAGGAAATGATATAGCCATGAAAACATTGGACCTTGTATCCCTATTTTTTTTACTTTCTTTAGTAGTTTTGTTCTGCATATAGAATCATACTCACTTAGGAAACCTATAAAAACTGATAGATGATTTTCTTTTCTACTGAAGGAGTCTTTGATTTCTTGACTGAGAAGTAAGACTTGTTCATTTGTGGAGCGGATCTCTCTGAACCCAGCTTGAAATGGGGAAATTAAATTTTGTGATTCTAGAAACCAATTTAACCTATTTGACTCTATTCTTTCCATCACTTTTGCTATTATGCCAGTAAGAGCTAATGGTCTATAATTTTTTATTTCTGATGCTGTTTTATCTTTCTTCAAGAGTGGAACAATTATTGCTTTTCGTCATTCAGCAGGTACAGTGGTTTTCCAGGATAGATTGCAGAGTTTTAGTTGTCGTTTTACTGTTTTTCCAAGGTTTTTTATGAACTCTGGATGTATGCGATCTGGTCCAGGAGACCTTTTGTTTTTTAGATTATTAATTGCAATGTTCAGGTTCTTGCATATTAAAATTTTGAAAAAAGATATTGTATTGAGTGTTAGGATCACATTCTCTTTCTTGTTTCAAATCTTTCTTAAATTGTTTACATTCCTTTTTATTATTTCTTGTTACTTTTTGTGAATTAGCATGATATTTATTGAATGTTTCGGCCTGGACTGCATCATTTGTTAATATTTTATTGTTGTGTATGATAGGTGTGCTATTGTTTTCTTTCCTGTCCTTGACATTTTTATGAACTTATGGGCTTTGTTACCATCTGTTCTATAATCCATTTTTTCTAAGAAATTATTAAAGTGATTCTTCTTAGCTGTATTAATTTCTTTTCTTAGTAAGGCACATTTCTTTCGCCATATTTGTGTATCCGATGGATTTTTTGTTTGTTCAACTGTTTTTCTAGCTATATCCCTTTGCTTTTTCAGTTATTCTAACTGGGGTTTTAAAAGGGTTTGAAATTTTTTATTCTGGTTTCTAGGATGACTTTACAGAAATTTATTTTCCAGTTCAGTTTTATACTTATTCCAATCCGCTTTTTTGAAGTTCCAATACAGATTGGTGTGATTACTGATATGTGAGCAGAACTTAGGTCTTCTATAACTTGTTTTTTAATTTTTGAAACAATATCTGTTGTAGCTAACAAGAGGTCTGGGTTACTTCCTGCTCCAGAGTAATGTATGAAGGTTGTGGGATCTTCTTTACTATAAATCAGTTCAAAAGTTGTGGTATTCAAAAATTCTTCCACTATCTTCGCTGTAGAATCCACTTTTTCATAACCCCATCTTTTGGAATGGACATTGAAATCTCCAATTATGATTGTTTTATTTAATTGGTCAATAAGTGAGAGATCTGGTTCATTCCTGGGAGGATTGTAAATACTGTAGAAATGTAGATGTGTTTTGTTATCCTAAAAATTTAGCTTTATTAATTCGCTTTTATCTGTGTTATCCATTTCTTTAACAATTTCAAAGGAGGATTTAATATTCTTTTTAACTCCAACTAATATTCCACTACTTAACCTATTTTTGGTTAGTTGGTGTAGTAAAAATCCAGTAAAATTGAAGTATTTAGTTGATCATTTATTAGATTTGCTTCTTGTATGAAAAATATATCTGTTATAGTCAAATACAATTTTATTGAGTTCTATTCTTTTTGTTTGGGTGAGACCACTTGCGCTCCATTGTAGAATTCTGATGTTAGATCTTCTATTAATATAATGTTTTGGTTCTCCAGAAGTAGTCCTTGCCCAGAGATCCGAATGGGGGACTATTTTAACTCCGGAACATTTTACCCCTATTTTACCATATTTCAAAAGTATTGAAGAGACTTAGCAGTAATAGTAACTGCTTTTTAGAGAGCACCATATTTTTATGTTTTAGCAGTTACATCGCTCTCTGATAACCCCCAGAATGTCCGGAGAATCATACCTGTCGTTGGTTTACAGGTCTCACCAACTTGACTGGGAGACTTGTCAAAATAAATTCACTAACCATATCCTCTGATTACCAATCAAGAGGACGTATTACATGCCATGACAGGTCAGCATGTTAGGGGTTAATATTTTATACAGAAATTAGAGAAATGGAGAGGTTGGAAAAATAGACTCCCTAGTCCTCGGGAACCGTAATAGCATCGGGGTCAGAAAAGAACAAGATGAGTAAGGTAATGTCAAATAGAAAAGCTACAGTGAGGAGTAAAACACCAGTAAGTGGAAGTAATGTTCTGCTCAACTTGGGTACCTTTTTGTCGCCATTCACATATGCCCTAGAGAGAGAACGCTGTGGAAAGGGCTGTTATTTTGTAAACGTTTGAATGAACTTTATGGTGGTGGTTTTTTTTTTTTTTTTTTTTTTTTTCTTCTTTTTTTCCCCTTCCTTCCTTGAGCAGTTTCAAATATTGTTTTCAAAACCAATTCTTTTTTGCATTCAGTGAAACCAGTGACGTGATGCCACTCTTCCTGAGGCACTTCAGAAAGCAGTTTTTTGTTCCACTGCATCTTATGATGAAAAGGTGATTTCATGTATTGAATCCAGGTTTTTTAATCACTTGATTTACATTTGCCTTCACTTTTTAAAATATTGTAGAAACTGGAACGTTTTCGAGATCATTCGATCTTATCCTCAGACTTTGGGTGACTGAAGTTAACTTCTTCTTCTGCCACATCTCTGCTGCTATGCCCCTGTTGCCATCTTGTGTCAGTGACTCAAAAAAGCCAGATTCAATACATGAATATTTCACTGTTAATATTGCTTGTATTTTCACTTTCTCTACTATGTGTTGTAAGCAGGGGAAGTATTGTATTCCACCCAAAAATTTAATGTTGAGATTTCACCAAAAATATATGTTTTGAGGCTCCCTCCAAAAAAAAGCACTTTTAGAAAAAGGTGCACACACGCGTTTGTGTGTGTGAGTGTCTGTGAAATGCATAAATCAAAAACAAAAACTCAGTTAAAAACCAAAGTTGGTACTTAATTTTAATATCTTTCAAGGATGTGACAAAGATTTTGAAGAAAATTCCTCCACCTAAACTACCCTTTACATGGAAAATTTTTGAAAAAATTTTCATTTTCTCGAAAATGGTTCTAACAATTTTGATTCAAATGCCATATGTTTAAGATATTTTTATAGCAAATGAAATGTATATTTTGAATCTAAAGTAAGAACAAATTAGAAACTAAAAACTTCACTTATCTTATTGATTTGCTGCTAACCCTGGGGTTTCAAGCTGTGTCCAGCTGAGAATGAGCTGGACACAGCTTGAAACCCCAGGGTTAGCAGCAGATTAATAAGATAAGTGAAGTTTTTAGTTCCTAATTTGTTCTTACTGTAGAATCTTGTTGCTTCACTGTTAATAGCTTCAATGTTTCCTTATGTATATTTTGAAGTTTCTGGCTATAGTCCATGTAGTCCTCTGTACTCTTAATAACTTTTGCATAACTGGTAAACCATAAGAGACAGACCAAATCTTACTATACAAAAGATGCAGATCTCCTTAAAACGTAAAATTTATGTCCAAATGAATTTTTTGTGAAGTGAACCATTGGAGATACTCCTTATTTGTATGAGTTTTGTAATACTCGTACGTATACTTTTCTGAAATGGAAGGTCATCATTTATTTTTTCATCTGTTTGCTGTGCAAAGCCAATTAAATTTCAAAGGCTACTGTATTCCCATATTCCCCTTAGACCTACAAGAAAATTGGATATTTTCTGCAAAGGTTTATCTCTTTTAACGTGAAGAAGATAGAGTAATAGTACAAGAGTAGAGAAAGTCATCTGAGTGCAGTACATCAGTTTTTTAATATTTAAGTTGATTCCATACATTTTATCTTTAATTTTTGGAAATAAAAAGAAATCACAAGATGCCAGGTCAGGGCTGTATGTTGCGGGGGGGGGGCATGGTGCTGAGCTGTAGGGAATCCAGATACTCCGTTTTGCTGTTTGTGACGATGCATTGTCATTGAGGAAAAGTTTCCCTTTGGGCATTTTTCACAGACTTTTTCACAATTTTTTTTAGAAATTACCAGTCGGTAATAATGGTATGTTTACCTTCTTGTCCTATTTCAGGGGAAGAAAGAAACTAGCAACCATCTTATTACCAGAACTAAGAATTAATCACACATTTATAGGCTTAGTTCTGTCCGAAGGATCTATTAAGCCATTGGCTTTTCTTTCTAGGATTATAACAATAAATCCAGGACTCATTACCAGTAATGATATTCCAAATCAAAACTAAAGTGCTGGAATTTTTCCAGTTTTTCTGTACCAATCAATGCATTGTTTTTGATCGGAAAGTTAGTTCTTGTGGAATTCACCAACAATAAGGTTTTTTCATGTTTAACTTGATGGAAAATGCTTTTGCTCATACCAATGACCATAGATCTTCAAGCATTGCTCGACCAGCTGCAATATTTACATCAGTAACAATCATTCTTGGACATCCTTCATGTAATTCATCACTCTTGGAATCAACCTCTTTGGAGTTTGTTGTAGCAATTGTAAATTGTCTTACTTTGCTAAGTGCATTTCTAAGCTGATCTTCACATGGTTTAAGCATTGATGACAATTTAAATCATAAAAAATTGTAGCTGGAAATGTCCTATAGTCAAATTGATTTTGGGGTGAATACAAAATCCTTAAATTATTATAATCAACAAACTATTGGAGCAAGGATTAAAACTGTAATTTTTACAATGCAGGCTCAAGGTGCGCTGAATAACTGTGTTCTTGGCAATACTACGATCTTTGCCGAGTCACCAGCTGACTCAGAAGTGCATGCAATTTTGCAACATCTGGGCCACGGAGCACAGCAGCAGCCACCTGGTGCATCAGCCGGGGGCTGGAGCATGCGCGGTGGCTCTACACCTTCCGTTGGTACCACAGGTGCTTCCAAAGGGGCACCACCATCTGATACATGGGCACCAGGAGGAAGTCAGCTGTGGACTCCAAATCCATCAGCTAGTTCCCTATGGGGCACTGCACCAGTAGACACCAGTGGCGACCAGCATCGTGCCACACCATCATCCCTTAACTCGTTCTTACCTGGAGATCTCCTTGGCGGCGAATCCATGTAATGTGAAAACACCAGTATATAAATACATAGTACCTAATGTTGTTGCCATTTGTCCTTAAGTCAAAACTCATTGTATGTGATCGTGTCAGGGGATTTAAATGTTACAGAGCTTGAAAAAACATGAGTACCTAAGTAATGTAAAAGGCATTAGGTAGGAAGTAGGTAGGATAGGTAAAGGGCTGTAACACAGTGATTTGAGGCGGCACATGTTACCAGTGCAATAATGCATAGCCTTCGGTTATATTCAAGTTACAGTTAAGAAGAATTAAAGGTCATCTTTTGCATCATGGATAGCTGAGTGGTATCTTTAAATAATAATAATAATAATGATGAAGTATGTTCCAAAGGTGATTATTTTTTTTTTTCTTTCTGCTGTAAGCTTGTAAATTCATTGTTCCTTGTGAATTGTGGAACAAAACGTGGGCACAGCAAAAAGTTTGTAAGAAAGCCTGGATTTTAACTAACGTGACTTGATAAAATAAACGGGTAATTTTTAACTAAGAAGGTGAGGTTTAAAGAAAAGAAAAGTTATATGCAAGTGCTCGGGCTTTCAAAGCAATGTGAATAATTATTAGATCTTAAAGGAGAATTTAACCAGCCTTCTTGCAAACTTTCAGCTCTGTCATTAAAACCCAAAGCAAAGATTAAGGAAGCATAGCATTCTCTTTTGTGAGTGAGAGAGAGAGACTTCATCTTCCCTACTGTGATCTCAGCTTCCTATGTAAAATGGCTGCTTTTTCCTGTTTTAATTAGGATGTAATTTAACATGAAGGAACTTGCGAAGAGAAAAGGCATTTTAGTATTTCTTAACTAAATCAGACTGCACGCCGAGTATTCAATAATAACACAATATATTGTAAGAATGTCTTTTAAGTAGATAAATATATATATATGCAAATATATACATAACTCTGATGTCCAAAAAGTATGGTGTTCAATTTGTATGTAATGATAATCTAGAAATCAAAGGATATTTTCATGAGAACTCCATCGTATCACAATGCATCACAATAATGAAGAGCAAGGTGGATGACTGTAAGAAGAGGAGAGAGGTATTTGTTGATAAGGAGGAAAATAACTTGCATCCCTTAAATCCAAAATTTGAATCTTAAAAAAGTGCTTTGGAAGGGATAAGCATGCTGAGATTTTATTTTGAAAATGATAAATGCAATAAAGTTCTTTCTTCCTTTTTAATTTCCTCAGATGCAATTAGCTCTCTCTTCTTGAAAGGTTAAATGATGCCCATAATAACAATAATAATAATAATATAATCAATTGCTTTAAATTGGTGCAAAGTCTGTGAAGTTTAAAGTTGTTTTAACTTTCGAGTCAGGATTGGTAATACGAAAAGGGGGAAATACAAGAGGTTCCAAATATTATTGAGTTTATATTATAAAGATATATGCCAATTCTAGCATTAAGTAATATAGAAATGCAAAGATTTAATCTTGGTAAATGGGATGTACATTTTGTGCTTAACTATTGCATTCTATCTCTCCTCAGCCAATCTTGTACCAAATGAAAGAGAACACAAAATAAGTTTTACATAGTTTTAAGAATATATTTAAGTCATTAGATCATAAGATTTTAAATAAGATATTTAGAGCATAAGGGGATGAAAGTTAAAAGAAAACAAAACAAACAAAAAAAAAAGAAGAAAAAAAAAATACAAAGTGCATTCTCCTAAAAATGTAGCTAACACATTACATATACATAACACACACATCAATGAGTTTGCTGCATCCTTAAATAAATGTGATATATAAGTATCTATAAGTGAACCTGTGCAAACGTGTCAATTTTTTGTGAACTGCAGCGCATGTGTTTTGTGTGTGGGTAAGTGATACGTACATAACTTTCCTGGCTGTTTTTCAAAAAATAAAGTATATAGAGCTATATATTAACACGTACATATTACACTATATTATATATACATAAATATCTATTATAAGAAGTTTTTTTTAAAAAAAAAAAAAAAAGAAGTAAGAGTACAAGTGTTCAAGTCAACTTTTTTTTTTTTCTTTTTTGTCTTGCAGAAAAGCCTTACTCTCGCATTTTGCTCGGGTGTTCTGGTGACACGTTACCGAGTAGGCTTAGAGAGTAGGTTTTCCTGGTAATGTATGGTATATTAAAAAAAATCCAGTCCATCCTTGCCTTTTTTGCTTTTTAATTGTAGTGTGCAAATGAATTAGAGTGCGTGGATTTGCGATCAAGTTTCGAGTGGAGTTTGTCTTGGAAAATACCTCTGTGACCAAACATATTATATGAAATATATATATAAATATATATTATATATATTTGCGGTCTTGTGATGCAATTAATATGAATTATTCAACAAAGTCTGTCTTATGTCTGTCTCTTTTTATGTGTGGACAAAATTAAATAGTGTTCATTATTTTGAAAATAAAAAAATAGAATACTATAAAAAATCCATGGAAGCAGATATAAGTGGCTCAGATTTATGTATTTGAGACAAGAGATGGGTTGGAGATTCCCAAGTAATAGCAACAGATAATTGCAGCATAATGTTCTAACCCATTAGTATTTTCCCTACTTTAACAGTATTTTATGAAAAATGAAAGTGCCACTTGTGTTTCTTAATCTTATCCACAATTGTGAGTTTATGAAAGGGTTAAATTGTTACCCCCCTTTTTAATAACCAGAGAGAATGTGTTAAGAAAAATTTATTAAAAAATAATAAAAAAAAAGGATTATAGTTGAATATGAGCCATATCAATTGTCTAAATATGATTGATAATAATTGACAGAAAATGTAATAACTTTTTTTTAAAAAAAAAGTTGAGATATTCTTGTGACAAACTAAAAGTGAGATGGTGTCTATAGAACAAAATGAAGATTTAAGTCTGCCAAATCAATTTGTAATGTTTAGCTGGGACTCTCTATTTGCATAGTTATTAGAATATTCATTACTAACAAAATCGTGTGTGTGGAAATTTGTATTGACCAAATCACTTTTGCTCCACGAGAAATCCCAAGTTGATAAAAAGGTTGTTCAGATGCCAAGGATTTGAGAGTATTGGCCAGCCTTACAGGGATTCACGATATTTCTTCCAGTGATCTTAAATGAATACTGTATATTATTAATATAATTACCAGTTTAACATATTAAACTAAATATGTATGACTTATGTGTAAAAAAAAACCAAGAAAAAAACAAATCTTATATTAGAGTTAATATGTTGGCTTTTGCATAAGTGTGTGATGTGTTTAAAAACAAAACAAGAAAAAAAGAAAAAAAAAATCAAGAAAAAGAGCCTTCCAAATGAAATCGTGCATTACTCTGTTGTGTTTAAATGTAACAAAATGCTGATTTTTGTAGGATTGCTGGGTCTAATGGGTTTTAAAAGCTAGGTTAATCTTTAAGTGTACAGATAGTTTTTGTGATATAGTGGGTAATTGTTTTTGGTGGTATTTTTGTAGGAAGGGGTGCCCTCATCCATACATTGCAGAGTTTATGATTGTTTTTGTTTTAGATTAATTTCTGGTCAGTGCAAATAAAAAGCCGAAGTTTGCATATTGTTCAGTGGGTTTAGAGTATTCAAATGTGCACTAACTCCATGCTTATTGCTCTATCCAGAGGACCCTCAAAACATGTTTTCTTCATCCTCCTATCCTTTGGTTTTGGCTGATCGCAGGAGGTAGCCCTGGCTATTTATTTAGATGTGTAATCAAAATAAACATTCTTTTATCAGTTTAAAATGGATTGTTTTGAAACGTAAATATCAAGTTGTGAACCATGATATTCAGCATACACACAATTTCAAAATGAAAGTGTTTTAAGGCTGGTGAAAGCATAAGCATGGGTACACGAGAGCAAGCTAAAAACTTGGAGAAGCAAAAATGCACATCGGTTGAACATTACATTTCTTTATTCCTATATAATAAATTATTAAGCATATTGTATTTATATATGTATAGCCTTACTCTTTCTAAAACATTTTAATTTTCAAACTTTATTTTAAATAACCATTCGGTTTCTAAGTAGACATAACTGTATCATGTACTTCATAGCTGTGGCATACTTTTTTTTTTTTTGTTTGTTGGAATCTTGCATGGTTTGATAGCTATAAAAAACTTAAATGTGGAAACTAAGTCAGGATGTAACATATTCTGTCAAATTTTATATTCTATATATATATATAATAGAGCTATATCATAAAATTCAAACTTTCCTTTAAGAATAGTAATTTTTATGTGTCAAAGAATAGCACACCTAACATTGTTAAGTGTACATAATGTAGAAAGCTATATTAATACCACAGAATTGTGTTGTGTTTGTGAAATAGAAACTAGGAACAAAAAGTATCATTGTACAGAAATGGATTGTATCGTTTAACATTAATCCATAAATTTAAGTAAAATGTGCATAGTATTAAGTGTTTAACAGTTTGACCAGTCATTGATTGTGATAACAATGAAAAAGTTTGGTGATCTGAAAAAAAGAAGAAAATACTGATATTGATTTCATTTCTGTTCTAATGATGGTCATAATTTTATAGTTGTTGATTGGTATTTTCATAGATGTTGAAACATTGGCTGTTGTAAAAAGGTAGAGTACATCAGTAAGTGAATTAGTCAGGCAATTTTCCTTTTAAATGAGGCACCACAAATCTCGCATCAATTTATACAGTATTCAAAAAGAGAAGCTGGTTCAAAGAAACACAAATTAGAAGTAAGGAACATTCACCATCACAACACGTAGTAAGACTGTGGCTACATTTAGTTTAGTGATTTGTGTTGTGTATTAACATTATACCAAAGATTAAATCTCCCTTAAATTGCCATGAACCAGCATAAGATTTTGTTTAGCTTTTCCATTCTCTTTTCTTTCTTAGAAAGCACATTTTATTACAGATTTGCAATACACGATGAGTTAAGCAAACCTCTCGCTTTTTGAAACAGGAATGGCACTTTTTTGTTTCTAAACAGATAACAGGAATCCCAACATTTTAGTTTTAAAAGCTCCCTTGTTTCCTGTAAATTATAAATAGAGTAATTTTTATTTGTTAAGCACAAAGAATTAAAAGTTTTTGAGTTGACTAAAATGAAGTGCCTTGTGTAAGCAAGTGAGACTGCATGGATCCCCAACCCCTCCCCATTTTTATTTGTTGTGTATTGTAGCTTTTGGAACCTGTGCAATGATTAAATTAATGAAATCCAGTAATGCAGTTTCATGTGGAGAAACATGGAGTAGGGCTCAAGAAGCTGGATTCAGTGTTTGATTGTTTTTTTAACTGCCAATTTTCAATTCTCAGGTGAAGGTGCTTGTAAATATGTTCCCTTTCATTTGTGTTTTCTTTGCTTGGTACCATATTATTAAAAAGGTGTGGGAATAATATAATTGCTGAATGTGTAAGTGATAATGTTCACTTTACCTCATGCCAGTTAACCTTAGTGGCAAGCAATATCCCCCTCCCCTTGTTACTGTGAAGTCCTTGCTCATTGACGCTGTAGTGATAGGTTTTCTGTTAGTTAATTAATTTAATTTTAAGTAGCTGTAGAATTACTGACATTACAGTTATTGTATTTTATCTTAATTTTCACAAGTTATATACTGTTACTTTCCAGTTATAGAGGAGTGAGTTTTTTGTATCTATTGTTGTTTTATTAATTCTACATTTGTGAAAGTATTGCAAATATTTTCAAAATAAGTTTCCCACCCCCCCCCCCCCTTTTTTTTTTTATTGGAGATCTAAATGAAATAATCTTTCCACTTGAATAGAATAGAACTGTGCCTTACCAGGAAAAAGGTTCATAGAAATTATGGTGAATAACTTGGTCTGTTTTGTGTTGCGTCTTTTTAAAACTTTATGAAAATATAAGCAACTTAACATAGTACTAAAATGGGTGTAAATAGGATTATTGCCATTTTTGCGCATTTTTTCCATATTTTTCTTTTTCTGTTTAAATGAACAAAATACTTCCCATATTGGATTGTATAAGCATACATTTTTATGTTTATGGGGCATTTTGAAAACTTGATACGCCCTGCAATACTCTCATGCGCATGCTGACTACATCTTTGATGTACTTTGCGTCCTGTTAATGGGAATTATTTTTATTACTACATCAGAGTGACTTCATTTTATTCCAAGTTTTGGATGAAACCAGCACAAACACATTCCATAAACCGACAGGAGGTTAAGGTCTCGTGCACAAAATGCTACAGTGTGGCCTTACATCAGAGAGTAGGAGATGCTATTTTCCTCCTCACTTTGTCCATCCATCTCTTTCCCGAATACAGTACCACATGGTCGACCAAAACTTTGCAGACAGTAGGGAATAAATTGGGAGTTAGAATCAATACATTCATCTGAGGCCTCAGGGATATAAAGATACTGAAACAGCCTTTTGCTTTTTAACTTGTAAAAAAAACAAAAAAAAATTTAAAAAATCAAAAAAAAATCAATAAACTAGTCTTTACCTCCTCCCCAAGCATGGGTCACTTGGTTATGTGCCTCAATTTGGGAAAGAAAAAGCAATTTGTTTCTTAATTTGAATTCCTATATGCACGCTTGTATAAAGTATTATGAATATATTTGCTAATTATAATAATGTTCATAAGGTATCTCATTTGACACTCCAGTTGTTAACATGTTATGCATATGACTGTTTTAAAAAGTCCTTACATAGTAAAAGCGTGTTTTATAATTAATGGAAATACCATGGCAGTGAAATACATGACGAATGTGAACCAAATTTTGACTTAAAAGCAAGTAAATACAAGGTTTTTGCTTTACAGTAGCCAAAAGAAAAGAAAGATTAAAATGGAAGAGTGACAAGAAGCAAATTCTTCCATACGAAGATGAAACTTGCCATATAAGACTTATTGTTGATAGTAATAATGATAGCAACATATCACACCAAATCACTTAAGACAGCTCTCTAGCTCAGCTCACTTCAAGATGGAGGAGTGTAGTGTTCCAACTTAAAAGAGGGCTATGAACTCTCAAATTTGTACGCTTACAGTGACAGAAGTTTGAGGCCTGCTGCATTGTAAAGTATTGTATGCTTCACATGTGTTCAAAAGGTCACAAACTAGAGACAAAACATTCACCATCTTCTGTACTAATCTAAAACACCAGTTGGTTGGGATATTGTAAAGATTGCTTTGGGTAAACCTACTTTCCAAAAAGTACAAGGTAGAAAAACATTTTATATTAAAGTGGTAGGTTATGTCAAGCATGTGCCAGACCTCATCTTTTAGATGATTTATAAAGTCATTAAAGTGTACTATTTAATATAAATCTAAGATAAATATCCATTAATGCCTTGTAATTTTGTGATAAACTGTGATGTGTTTCTCTTACATCTTTAACTTAAAAGAGTTTCAGATTAAATTGTCATTTTAATACATAATGATGGGGAAAATGCTGGAGTTGAAGCTGATTGTAACAAAAACTGGTTGTGAATGCAAAGCTGTAATGTTGCAGATGTTTCAGATATAAGGGAAATGCATTGTGGCATGTTAGTCATATTGACAAAAATAAAAAAAATAAAAAAATACAGCTCCAAATGAGATTGACGTGGATAGTTTTGAGTTGATTTGTAAACCATATTTTATAACAAAAATAAAACCACAGCATAAAAATTGTTCGTAATAACCCCCTCAGATGGTGCTTATCATTTAGAATACAATCGCCACTTTCCCATTGTGATACTTTGTTGCACCAATCGTCAGCCGGCCATTTTTTCTGTCCGGCATATCGTGAATAGGATTCATACAGGATGCTATGGTGGGCTTTGTTCAAATGGGTGATAGGCATAGTACCTGAAAAGTAATTATAATTTAATGATTCTTTTTAAAATAATGTGCTATATTGTAAAATCACATTTATCTGTCAAAATATTTCAACCCAAAATTTATTTTGAAAGACCTAGTAACAGCTTTCCTGCCAAGTACAAATGTTCCCTATTTTTATTAATAATTTGGCAGCCTTGTGATGCAATAAACTCAAAGTATTTGTTTTAGAAACAACAACTGTTGTGATATCAAAAGTGGATTTTAATGATGTTAATATATTGCTTTATTTATTTTATGGTTTGTAATATGTACTCAGTTTTTCATGCACTTATATTCTGACAATATATGATTGGCCTTAGAGTGCAGTTCTGTAAATGTATAGTTTACCATTCTTATATTTAAACAGAGTTATTTGCTCCTGTGCATGTGGATGTGAAGTGATCAAAATGGATTCTGCTTTGATGAATGAAAACCACTACAAGGGTTTTGGTTAAAAGAGCAAATAATTCCACTTGTTTATGCAGTATTACCACAGCAACTTGGAACATACCATCTGGTGGACACCACAAAGGCTGTGACCATCTTTAACCCTTTCCAGGCAGAATTCAAATTTCAAAGCATAATGTAAATCCACTTGATGATGCACTGTGAATTGTAAACACATGGCAAACTTTAAAAATACTTCAAGTTTAATAACTGTCCTCTTTAAACTTTCTGTGTGGTTTTTACCCCAAGTATGGAGTATTTTTATTTTTGTTAAAATATAACTCCTAAAGAGTTTTAGACAAAATGTTGATTCTTTTAGTCTTATCTTTAACAAAACTTCAAATATGTATATAAAGCTTATTCTTTTCATGTTAACAGTTAGCATAAAGAAGTTGCTGCTTCTTAAAGAAGTCTGACATACCTATATTTCTATGTTTATAGAATATATACTTTAGGTATACAAATATTTGTATTATCTTGAATAACAGAATCTTGGGCAACTCAGTAGCTCAGTTAATTATGCAGCTCTTAAACCAAGGACCTGTGATTTGATTACCAGTTTTACGGTAATGATTCAGTATGGTTTCGAAACCATTGTGAAAACTATAGATCCCCTTATTCCGTCACTAAGAGAACTAGCACACAAATCAGTAAATGAAGTTGATTTCTGTTGTATATACAAATGTTGCATCAGAACATATACATCACACACATAATTATAATGAATCTGTTAGGAATATTTTAAGCCAACACTAATTCTTGGCTGAAAAGCTCTTCTCAGATTAGCCTTCAATCCGTAAAGCTTGAATATTGTGTTAGTAACTTTTATTTTTCTACTAGTTCTAAACACAAAAATATTTAAAGCTGAGTGTTATAAATGTCACCCTATAGTCTTATTGGTAAAACGTTTCTTCACTTTTAAAATTCATTACTTCTGTAAAGGTAACTTTAATGCCCATGCCCAATTAAACTTCTTAGTAGCAGCCTATATTTAAATATACTCACTTTAAAAGCATAGGCAAAATTCTAGCTTTCTATCCCAAACCCTTATAGATGACATTTTCAAATGAAATTAAAGTGACCTGTTTCATAGTTTAAAATATTTTTAAAATAGCCTCCATAAGTCTGTACCAATATTAGCAAATTAAGATTCAAAGTTTGTGTATCTGTAATTTAAAAGTGGACTCACTTTCTTTTTCCATCTTTTCATGCATTAGCCCTTTCAACTAAAACGCCAAGTGTAGACCCTTTCTAAAATGCCTCATTCTGTAATTGGCTGATTCTGCTAATGTAGTGCATTGCTTGAACAATTAAAGCACAAGAAGAAGAAATGTCACCTTCGCTTCTCATCTGAGAATTTGGGAAGCTGCCCATAAAACCAGAAACCATAGAAGCGGGACACATACAGCAAAACAACTGACATCTAAAATATGCTTTTAATCAAACCTGGAATCAAAATCTATATTCATTGCTGGATAGTCCCATATCCGATTTGTTACTGCTAGCCATACAGCTGGCAGTCATCTACATTAAAGGTATTTAATTTAGAACTTGTTTTAATGTGGCACTTAGTTTCATTCCCAGCACAATCTTTGAGCTTAAAAATAAACAGACATTGGTAAATACAACAGAATCTCATACTGCAGGCAAAACAAAGGACAAAGCACATCAAGCTCATTATATATTGTATCATATGTAAACAGAGTTTGCATTTCTAGCAAACAGGTTTCACTTGGAAAGGGTTAAATGTCTCTTCCTCCCTTTTTTAAATATCCTAAGACATTTTAAATATATTGAAATTGTAATGTATTATTAAAGGGGTTAATACAAGACTTATTAAAAGGTCTTTTAACTACTTGTGGTTTTCATTCAAGTGTCCATTTCAGCAATTTCTGTATTTTGTTATTAAGCTTTGAAATGCCATTTTATTTTAAGGATCTTTGCCCATTCCCTCGCACACACTCAATTCATTCACTCATTCCTTTAATACAGTAAACGATATTGTCGTAGCCTTATGTTATTTTGGCAGAGATAGCGTTTACTATCGTTAACCTAAGTCCTGCCATTTTAAGTATGACAAGAAAAATCCACCTCATCAAAAGTGGGCATTGCTGAGTTGGCTTTTTTCTTATTCAGAGTTCTTTCTGACGTGAGATAGTGCATAACTTTTGGTATCAGTATTTAAGAGAAACTCCTCTAGTAGTCTGCACTGAAAGAGGCTACAATCAAACAAGTGGGTGTGAAGCACCCATACCATAATATATAAATCAAATATTACCTGTTAATGCGCTTTGTAGGTTTAGATCAGGTTATAAGCTGTTGGTGCTGTGGATTGTTTCTTTTAATGTTAATTATGGTTAATCTTTGTCACACGTAAGTTCCTCGTATACGCTGCAGGTTTCATTTTCCTTTCCATTGGTTTTGTTTTTAATTTGTATATACATAATTAGTTTTAATTGTTGATTCTTTTCTGCATTGCAAAATGATAACTGTTTTGTATCGGGCATTTAGTTTGAATCTCGAAAATTTGAATTGTCAAAAAAGTATGTGATCATTATTTAATTTTTTTTAATCATGCTTGTGTGCATTTTCAAGTGCCAAACTCCTTCATTTGTAGTATTAACAAAGTTTATGTTATAGTTGTTTCACAAGACAAAATATTGATAAAGGTTATTGAAATTTATGATGAAATATGATGTAACTTTTAATTTTCTAATGGTTTATTTTGGTTAGATAATAAATATATAAGGGAGACATTTTATGTAATTCCTAATACTAATGCAGGACATGTTTAAAGGGAAACTACTTGCTCATTACGGCCAGAGGAATGAAACACATGAAGTGGAATGGAGTGTAGTGGATTGCAAAAATGCAATCATATATTTCTGCTTGACCAGCAAAACAGAGCTCTCAAATATATTTCCAATCCCAGTGCAAGAGTTTACTTTCATAGTTAAGTGACCTTGAATACCGTATTAAAATCTCGACACACAAAATATATTTATATTGCAAGATTTGTTGTTTCCCTTGCTGTGTATGGTGAGCAGTCTGTTTTCTAGTATTTATTTTGAGTATGCAGTGCAAAGCTAAGCTCTGTTCAGCACAATTAATACGTACCACAACTGACAGTTAAGATAATCTCCCAAATGAGAGGTATTCTAAGAATTTGCTCATGGTATAGACTGTGTTCAAACTAATTCAAGTCTGGGTGATAAATATGTATATTTAATCACTGCAATCATATGTGGTTCTCTCTTATAAGCTGACTACTTATGGCTGTCAATCATTAAAAAAATAAAAATCGAATCATGAGTTGCAATAGATGTTTTTTAAGAATAAAAGTATTGTAATCTAAACTTATGTATAGTAGTTTAGTGGAGCTATTAATCCTTTTCCACCTTATATAGATGTGGCATTTCCTCTACTGTTGCTTGATATTTGTATCCAATGTTGAAGTAATATTATCATTATTGACTGAAATTGAGAACTTGTAATAGTTAAAAATCTATAACCAGGCTTTATTTTGTGTCTAATGATAAGGGTATTTTATGAAATGAACTTAGTTCTTATTAGAGATACTGCATAAATGTGTGTGTGTGTGGCAAGAGAGAGAATGAGAGAATGAATGTATGGACTACATGTAGAAATATTTAAAAAAAAAAAAAATCAAGAAAAGGAAAAAAAAAATTTAAAAAATGACAAAATGACCCAAAAAACTGTATCAACCATGCAAGACTCCACGTAACCTGTTTGTTGAAAACAAGCAGAATGCTAAAATGTTTGCTGGTCATGAAAAATCTTAAGTCTGGTTTTTCATTACATTTGGGTTGGCTATGGATAAATATCCCATATGATTGGTCCATCCCCTTCCCCTATCGGAGTGAAATTAATTCCCTTTAAAATCAACATGTTGCTCAGGGTGAATAAAAAATAGCTTTTATGTGATCCTTTCATTGGGAAATGAGGATATGAATATATAGTCTGTTAATTTTTTTCTTAGCATGTGCAACACACAGGACACTGAACTTAACAATGAAAAGTTTTCCAGTAGCATATATAGCAATTGTTATACTTTATGGCTTCTTGTTTATGCAGAAGGGCAAGTTAGGGAAAGAATATGCCAAAATGGAAATTTTTAGATTGTAACCAGTTACGTGTTGTAACATATAATATATATTTCCTGTTAGAGACTGGATTTAAATACAGCATTTTGAACAAAGAAAGGGGATTGGGGAAGTACAATAAAGAACATCACGCATTCTGAATCCACTGTGTGTTCCACGAATTTGTATAAAGGTTATTGTAATAATTACTGTATAATCTCATTGTAAAAAGAAAGTAAGAAAGAGAAAGTCATAAAAAAAGATACATGACCATACTTGTTTTTTTTACTCCACTGTTGGTGATGGGTGTCAATAAAGCAGCCCTTGTACTGACATGGCCTAAATAATAGTGCTTATCTTTCTATCAGTGATTTTGGCACCAGGTATTCTACACATAGTATATAATAGAACCAAACTCTTTATATTCCCCTTGTAATCAACTGCTTCAAATTCAATGTATTTTGCAACTGAAAGGAACCAAAGTTGTTCTCTGCTGGTAGCTTGATAAAACCTGCAAAAGCTGTTCCCAAACACTAAATGTTCCTTTCAGATGTATTTGACAAAGGTTGTATCCATGGAAGAGATATGTCCCATAGAAACTCTATGCTCTGTTAACAGTACAAAATATTTTGAATTGCTGTACTTAATTTTGTGGTGTATTGTAATGTAATTGGCAATGTTAGCATAGATTGTTCTCGTTTAAAAGCCAGAACACTTCAAATCCATTGTCAGTCTTTGCTCATGGTAATAGTTTTAGTTTGCTTGTATTAATGTAGAGCCAGTCTCAGAATATTTCCACTCTTAAAATGTATGGATTTGCAGTTTGCTCATGTGGTGACAATATATTTGTTCCGCCCTTTTCATGTAATAAAGCATTATTTTTGCAGTCTGGAGGTGCACAGAATAAAATACTGTTATTCTGCTTGGCTCTGAGGTGAAAAACTGAAGATTTGTACATCAGGATGAATACAGAAATAATTTTGAAACTGGTACTATGTACTGTACTGTTTGATTTTCACTACATTTGTGATGTAAGAAATCACTTCATAAGGTTAATGTGTTGTGTCAGTGTTGCATTTCTTGCTCATTGTGTTTAGTTTTGTCAAAGATATTATAGTTATCTTTTCTGTTTTGATGATGTATTTGAAGTTGTTCGTAATTTAGAATCATCAGTCTCGTGTCCCTTTATATGAATTTTTTTTTTTAAGGGGAGTTGGAAAGGTGGTTGTCTTACTTTTGTACCTAGGACAAATAGCTTGAAACATTGCAGCTTATTTTAAACTTTGCACTGAAGCAGAATTGTGGCAAAGAACTTTTTGAAGTAGGTGTAATTTGCAGTTCATGATCTTGAATTGTTAGCTACAGCATTGAAAATCAGTATTGTTTGTGCAAGGCAATACTGATGTTCCCAAAAAAATACATATTTGCAGTAATATGGCCTTGGAAAACTGCATTTAAAGGTAAAGCTCTGGCAATAAGTTTTATTTTGCCAGCAACAGTGCTGTTAGTATCTGAACAGGAAACACAAAACATGTGCTGCCAGATATGATTTCTTTCAATTGGAAATTCAATTTTCAGCATTTTATTGAAAGTTTTACTCAATGAAATTCTTGCTGTACAATATGTCAGACATTGCCATTTTTCGTTAACAATTTCTGGTAATTTTGGCACATGTGACATCCAAAAGTGTGAGTGCTTCCGTGTTTGCTTTTGTGGCAACAGAGCATTTTGGGACCATGTCTAAGGTATAGGACAATGGTTTATGTAATGAAGAAAGATGACAGATGACAGTTGTCACACATATAGTTGCATTGTTGTACAAACCAGGGCACCACTTTTTGTTAACTCTTCCTAAGTAAACTGTGCATATATTTGCTATTGATGGCTCTGTCAGGTTCATTTGTATATTGTGCATTCAATAAGCCATCTTAGGTGAAATTTTATTTACATAAATTGTCCCTACATGTTACCAGATTCACACAAACTTTTTCTGTGCTTCAGCTTTTATTTTTCCAACTGCAGTTCGACAATTGCTCGCAAAACTTAGAAAATCCTGAAAATAATTCTGCCCAGGTAGGATTAAAGAGCACTAGACACTAAATTTTTAAACACAATTCAAGAACCCACCTCTGTGGTGTGGAGGGTAGCATGTCGTCTTGCATCAGGAGGTCCTGAGTTTGAATCTCAGAGTGAGATATCCAAATAAGGTTTTTCTGGGGTTTTTCCTTGTCCTCAGAAGACAAATGTCAGGCAACTTTTATTTCTTTGGAACCCTGGCTCATTTGAGCACCATTTCATTGTCCAGTATGATCTGTCAGGTTAAAGAAGGTTAAAATTTGAAAAAAAGAAAAAAAAAAACATGACAGATCTTCCTTTTCAAACATTGTACAATCAGGATTTAATCGAGTTGGCTGTTGAAATGTCCAAACATGATATTTAAGTATATGTGTGCGTGAAATTTTGAAACTTAATTTTCTGATAATTTTGCTTGTTAATGTTTTTACTGCCTTAAACGTGTTCCTTATGATGCAGTTACTGTTCAGTTTTTTGTTTTTTTTTTTTTTTCCATATTTTCGGTGTACGTTCTTTGAAGGTGGATAAAGGGATCTAAGGAGACTTTTCACAATATAGTTATCTATTTAGGGTTTTAATAATGTAACATGTGATTGAATTTTGCAACATTAAAAATATTGTGTACCTTTTTCAGAAAAGGTTTAATGATTTACAAGCTTTAATCTTATTATAAATAACTGGGAAATATAATAGAATATAAAGATTCAACATTTTCACCATGGGGATTTTTATTATTTGAAAAGTTAGGTTGAAAGTTAACTTTCTATTCATAAATCATGACCAAAATACCAGCTAAATTATTTGGAATTCACAAAAATGTTGTTGTTGTTAGCTAATGCTGGATTTCTGACAATGAAGTCATTAATCTTCTTGCTCTCCAATATTTTTCACTGATGGATGGGGCACTAGAAGTGGCCGGGCATATTTGAAGGTGGTCTCGATCCATTTCACAAAAATGTTCTGTACCAAATACTCTTTAAATATAGGTACAGTATTTAGCTTATTCTTTGTGTCAGGATCTTCCTTCAGAGTGTAAATCCTGGAGTCTTTACACCTCAGAATTATCAAGTTTCACTTTACAGGAAGTAAGTTCACACAAATACTTCACTGATTGGTTAAGAGGTCAGTGTTAACTGAATCCACATTTTCAGCTGCTGATGATGATTTGTGTCACATTTCAAATGGTAGAATATCCAAATTGAAAATTCCAGTTTAAAAAGATACAATAAAACATTTTGATCTTTGCACATACTGTAGAAAGTCCAGATTTTGAAGTTCTTGCTGTACAACTCCCCTTAAGAAGAAAATGAAATCTGAATTTTAGCTTTGGAAGCGTGCATATCAGCATTGGAGCTTAGGAAATGCAACTTGTACTCGTATTGTAATAAGTATATACTTAAGACAAATATCGTAATTACTTAAGCAAATAGAAGAATTTCTTGGATTTGCTGCCAGTTTGAGAATCCGTAATTGCCATCAAGGACTAAGTTCCAGTTAAAGAAATTCAAAATCTAATGCTTCCTTACAAGGGACATAGCAGGCAAATTGGATATTTTAAGTACCTGGAAAATTGTTGAGCTGTAAATGGATATTGTTCTCTGCTTTTGTTAAATGCAGATAATGTCTTGTTGGTATGCTGAGGAGTTGTCACCCTGTTTGTTGTGATGGAAGACAAAGCCTAGTCATAAATATTGCTCGTTAATCGAGGCATTCTTTATCTGTTAACAAATTTAATATTTGAGGATGATAGTATTTACCAAGCTGTTAATATAGTTATATGCATTTAAATGTGGTACTGCATATCTTTCTTGTAGACTACTGAAATTCCATGGATATTAACCCTTAGCTTTTAGCCGTTGCATATTATTGAGACTTCCCGTAAAATTGAAAGCAATCTGAACAGTGCTTTGGTTTTGGAATGGATGTTACATGGTGATCCCATCTGTGGTGTTCATGCACAGTGGTGATTTACAACAGCTTCACATCAAAACAATAAAGGTTCCTTGAATTGTTGACATTTTTTTTTAAAAAAGGAAAGAAAGAAAGCTCCTTTTAGATCATGCAGACTATTTATTGTAAGTCAGTATTCAAGTGAAAAGAGGAGAAATAATAAAATTGTGGTTGTGTGTTGTTTTGCTACAGAAAATTCCTATACCTCCTGCAGGAAGATAGTAGAGGCAGAGTTGGTATTAGTGTTTGTTATGTATTTTAAAATGGAAAGTGGAAAAACTGTAACTTCCATCAAAGAAATGTTATTTTGAGTGTTGACCTAGAGACGGGACCAGGGTTGGTAAGCCAAAATGATTATGGTGATATCTGAATTTTTTTTAATACTGAGAATGGTACCTTTAAATGTTTTTTTCCTCCCCCTTAAGAACTTTCTTGTTTCAATATTATTGTATATTAAATATATTAAGGCCTGACTAGCCTGAAGCAAGCAAGTGCTTTTAAACCATTTATTTATACCATCCTTTAATGTAAAAGACCAGTATACATTCAATAAAGGTTGTAATCAATGTCATTGTTTTTAGTTACTTAAAATCTCTCCAGTTGAATGCTCCCGTCCTGATCCTTGTCAGCTCTCCATGTATTTCAAGACCACTCTGGTTAGGTAGAGGAAGTACTGCATTCAGTATTGAGGTCTACTGAACCCAAAAAGAGTGCTTTTACTTTGCCTACCTCTTACGTTAGATAAAGTATTACATCCACTCAAAAGTTTGACATACAATTTTTTACTGCAAATAGACACCTTGAGGTTATCTGAATAATAAAAAAAATATCCATATGTGTACATGAATAATAAAATTAAAAATGAAAGTTGTTTGAATGCCAAACTTGAGACAATTTTCTCAAGAATGGCTATAACAATGTTGATTAATGTACCACATGTTTGAGATATCTGCATATAGTAAACATCCTCAGAGCTTTATAACAGGAGAGCAAAAAACTTGCAAACCGGCTGCACAGTATTTTGCCTGGGTGCATCCTCTTTGCTGTCTGCTGCTATCACAGAAAGGTGTGGATGAAACCATACAACATTTATAAAGCTACTTTTAAAAACTTCATTTACTAATTCTAAAGTAAGAACAAATTAGAAACTAAAAACTTCACTAATCTTAGTAATGTTGCAAGTTATTTTTTCAAACACTGACTCGAGTTTCGAGTTGACTCCAACTAGAAACTCTAGTCAGTGTTTGAAAAAATATTACATTACTAAGATAAGTTTTTAGTTTCTAATTTGTTCTTACTTTAGAATCTTGTTGCTTCACTGTTAATAGCTTCAATTTCCTCAATTTATTTACCAACTTTAAGAAAGGAGATGCTGAAATTGGCGACGGTTATCCGTACTTTTTTGGCACCTCTTTAGGAAACTATCCATTGCTTGGCGCACTTCATGTTGAGAAATGCTGGCAGATATTTTATTTTAATTCTTCCAGGGTCTGTGGGCTTGTCTTGTACACTTTTGTGTTCTTATTATTCTCATTGAAAGATGACCATATGAGCTGTTGCACTCTTGTTAAAAAAAAAAAAGGCAAAAATCACGTTCCCTGTCAATTCTGTAAAAAAGGCAGCAATTTATATTCACATATGTATGGGTGTCACTGTTGACTCAAAAAAAAATTGACCCTATAACTCAGAACATTAATATTGTTCATGAAGTACCCTTTCCTTATGAAAAAATTGGTGCATGGTGTGCCATTAGCAGAGAAAGGATTCTCAGAACTGCAATAAGTGATTTCTATCTCAGGGGTAAGTTAAAACATAAAGTGTACAAGATAAACCCACACACCCTGGAAGAATTCAAACAAAATATCTGCCAGGAAATCGCCAGTATTTCTCAACATGAACTACGGCTAGCAATGGATGGTTAAAAGAGGTGCCAAAAAATGTATGGGCAATGACGGTTCCTGCATCTCCTTTCATAAAGTTGATAAGTAAAGCTGTTAAAAGTAGTTTTAAAAATGTTGTATGGTTTCATCCGTGCCTTTCTATGATAGTGGCAGATGGCAATGAGCACCGAGGATGCAGACATGTAAAACACTGCAGCCAGTTCGGAACTTGTTCAATCCCCTGGTATAACAAGAATCCCTTTAGTATAAAGATGGAGGCAGAATTGGTAGTAAGTAAAATCCAGCACAAGAAAGGCCTTAGGCAAGGATATAAATTAAGTGCAGTCCTGTTTAACTTAAATATGTTGTTAGCTAATGCTGGATTTCTGACAATGAAGTCATTAATCCTCTTGCTCTCCAATATTTTTCACAAAATATAAATATTGAAGAGACTTAGCAGTAATAGTAACTGCTTTTTAGAGAGCACCATATTTTTATGTTTTGGCGGTTACATCGCTCTCTCACAACCCCCAGAATGTCTGGAGGACCACACCTGTCGTTGGTTTACGGGTCTCACCGACCTGACCGGGACAATTATCAAAGTAAATTCACCAATCATATCCTCTGATTACCAATCAGAGGACGTATTACATGCCATAACAGGTCAGCATGTTAGGGGTTAAGGTTTTATAGAGAAATGGAGAGGCTGGAAAAATAAAGACTCCTTAGCCCTCAGGAACCCTAATAGCATCGGGGTTGGAAGAGAACAAGAGATGACCAAGGTAAGGTCAGATAGAAAAGCTACAGGGAGGAGCAAAACACCAGTAAGTGGAAGTAATGTTCTGCTCAGCTTGGGTACCTTGTGGTCGCCATTCACATATCCCCTAGACGGAGACCCCCGAGTAATTAACTTAAATATTGATGTGTGTATTATTAGAAATTGGGAGGAATAACAATTTTATGCTAATAATAAACAATATCCAGATATATGGGCTACTTTTTGAGGAGATTTAGCAGCAGAAGAACTGCAGTTATTCATTGAAACAGTCCTTGGAAGAAATTGACAAATATAAGAAATGATTCTTAAGTGAACTAAGGTAAGACCCAGATTGTTATATGGAAGGAAGAGGGGACATCGAGTAAATAAGAAAAATGTAAGAATGAAAATAAAGAATATAGGGTAGTGAGAGAATGCAATTATCTTGGAGTTAAAACAGACAGTGACAGTAATTGGGAAGAACAAGAAATTTGCACTGGCAAAAGACGAAGGAAATTTATCAGCTATCAGAAGTTGCAAATGTAAAGCACCCAATCTGAATATCAAATGGCTAGAAGTATACAGTATGGTGGTTGGGGTTCAGTTGTTATATGGTATACAAAAAAGGGGATGGGAAGTTATTGATGAGGGACATTGGATGTTTCGAGAGAGCGTAGACTTTAATAGCCGGGTCAATATAACTAGGAGTTATTTCCGGACTGTTATGCCGTGGTCTGCTGGAGTTTAAGTACCAAGACATTTCTTCCACAGTTGCGGCAGACATCTTCAGTGGCACGGTCGTAGTCTCCTTGGAGAAGTTAACGTGGCATATGAGGTGTGGACTCTGTGCGCTAAAGATCCTCAGGAGCCCTTGTCATCAGCCGGTGTATACCTCATTCCCTGTTCCTGCGGTTCGGTTTACATTGGAACTACATAGCGTAGCATCAACACTGGACTCACCGAACACAAAAGAAGCTGCCACCTGGGCCAAACGGATAAGTTCGCAGTTGCCCAACATGCCATTGAAGCGGAGGGCAAACACATAACGAATTCCAGGACACGAACATTCTATCATCACAATACACTACCATGCCCAGCTACAACACAAAGCTGTTGAAATTTATAAACATCCCCACAATTTCAATAAGAAAGAAGAGGTTTTGAAACTTAACAGCAACTGGTATCCTGTCATTGAAGGCAAAAAACAGGAGAAATTCAAGTGAACCAATCAGGAGGAAACAACACCTTTGGAGAAGTCCGCCCCCTTCCACCTGCTGTCTGCCATCCAGACCAATCAGCGGAGGCCACTCGAGGGATAAATACCACAGCTCAGACAGTTCACACCTCAGACGCCATGTTAACTTCTCCAAGGAGATTACAACTGCGCCACTGAAGAAGTCTGCCATAGCTGTGGATGAAACATCTGGGTGCTAAAACTCCAGCAGACCACGGCATAACAGCTATCTGCTATCAAATGCAACTGTTAGTCAGGTAGCGGAAATAGAACTGACCAGAGTGGGATGTAAAGAAAAGGTTATGGAAAGGTCACTGAAATTTTGATGTAGAATCTTGAACTTAGAAGAAAGAAATTTGTTAAAACAATGTCTAGAATATCAGTGGAAATGTTTAAAGAACAATGGTTGGGTAAACCATCTTAGGGAAAATTTGGAAAGTAATGGGTTTGGAGAGATATGGAGAAGAGAAAATAAACTGAATAATTTTTGGAAAACAGGAAGAAAGAGATTTGGGCATATAGAAATACAAATGGAGATCATTACTCATGTGGTATAAACCAGTGAAAGACATTTGGGGAATGGAAAGATACATAGATATGAGCGAGAAGATAAAATCAGGAGCATGGCGACTGAAAGTTCCAGTTCCACACAAGTTCTCCCCAAATCGCAGGTCAGTGTCAGGGCATCCACCATGATGCTTGACCTGCCCAAGCCAATGATCCATATTAAAATGCACCCACAATTATCTGGTTTGCTTCAGCAGTACCGCACACCACACCACCCCTGTTCAAATAAATTGTCACCCCAGAAAAACTTTAGTATAGAAAAAACTGAGACTTATGGAAGGGTATCCCACAAGAGTAACATAATGTATGTGGTGGATATGAAGATCTTGAATATGGATGTATAGGAACCAAAATTAGGAGAAGAGTACATCGATAGAAATGGTTTGAGATAGAAATATTCCTACAACTGAAATGTTTTATCAAGATAGTAAAAGGGTTGGACAGTTTTTAAACAAAGTGAAGAGTAAATAGAGTCAAATAACAAAATGGAGATTAGAATTAAGGAATTACTTATTCTGTAAATTATGAATATGATTTAAAGAGCCAGGACTGGACACTTCATATTATTCACCTACTTAACAAAAATAAATAATAAATAAAATCTGCATGGCATAATATTGGTTTTAAACGTGCAAATGGTGTGTGAAGTCATCTTTCTGAATGACTTTTGTATAATGGGAAAACCATAAGCAATAGAAAACATTTACCAGTTGTGAGATTATGTTGTTGTTAGCTAATGCTGGATTTCTGACAATGAAGTCATTAATCCTCTTGCTCTCCAATATTTTTCACTGATGGATGGGGCACTAGAAGTGGCTGGGCATATTTGAAGGTGGTCTCGGTCCATTTCCTCTTGCAGATCACATAGAGGACAGAGTGGTGAAGAATATATCCCAATTCTGTTTAAATGTTTTGCCAGACAATCATGTCCTGTAATCAACCTGAAGGTTGCAACTGCTGTTTTTCGAGGATACTCAGGAATCACTGTTTGAATGTTTGGTAGTTCCCATCTTTTATTCTTTGTGAGATTATATCAAATTCCTTTATTCCTATTCAAGAGTGCTTCATGGTCTATTCCCAGAAAATTTAAGATATAAATTTATTTTTTCATGAAAATATTGTACATTAGTACAAATGCGAGTTACAATTCAACACACAGCCTAATTGAATGTCCAAAAGATGATAACATATGGATAAAAACTATCAATAAACTCAGCTGCATGTTGGAGCATTAACTTGTGTAAACTGCACTGCTACATGACGTGACACTTCAAAATGTCCTTCTCTCCTAATGCACTCAATCATTCCTTCCGGCCCAAATGACCTAGTTGTCAACGGGCCCCTAAACTTCAACAATCAATCAATCATTTCTTCCATGGCTGTACTACTTCTACTGATTATTACATGTTGGTAGGCTGCGCCATGGCCGAGCAGTTAGACCGCTCATCTATCACCTATGCAGCCGGGATTCGATCCCAGGTACCCGCATATGTTATTTGTGGTGTACGAAGCTGGATCTGGGCAGGTTTTCTCTGGTTTCCCCTGCCACTCATTCCACCAACTGATCCATCATGACCTTTCCATTCACCAATTTTGCCTGCATTTCATAGTTCATATCATCCTCTTCCTCACTATTTACCTGGTGCTGGGCTGATTACCTGCTCCCAGGTTCCTCTGCTCCCCAACAGACATCTGACCCTAGAAACAGGCTTGTAAATCCTACATAAGGGGAAGATAATCAGGTAAAGAAAGAATTATATGTAGGTGCTAAACAAAGTAAAAATTGAAAGTCTAAGAAATTACATTTTAATACAATGTTAAGCATTCTGGCACAGATTTTCAATTAAATTCTTCTTTCCTAAATTACTGTTTACACTTGGAAAACAAGAATTACAGTTTATACTTGTATGGCAAATAAAATGTGCATCTTGAATTTTCTGGAGTGAAATTTAAGGGCTAACTAGGTCATTTAGGAGTTGAAGAGAAGTTTTCTTCAATCTGGATGAGTTTTGTGTAATTAATAAACCATAAGAGATAGATAAAAGCTTGCACAAAAATGTAGAGCTCATTGAAATACTTGTTTCATCTTTTTAGGTTTTCCTTGGTTGAACTGTTGATGGGATTTATGGAACATCCAAATATGCAGTTCTTGTTCAATATATAATAGGAAGTATGTCAAGTTTTAATGGGTAGATAAAGTTGTGAAATTGTTATTCATAACTAGATTATTTTGATGCAGTAATAGGTAGTCTACGCGTGCAGTTGCTTGAATCACTTCTGGTATTTAGCTGCAGTTACATAGTCATCTTTCAGTGTCATATACCATATTTCATCACATAATCATTGCACCTTGATTTTAAGAAAAGCAATTAGGTCCTAAGCATTTCACCACATAATCATTACTTCCAGGTGTTAACTACCAAGTAATATTGAAAAATAATGTGCTGCCACTGCATTTAGGTTCATGGGATAGATTACAGGGTATGTGGTATTGTAATGTATTCTTTATTGTCAGTGCCATCAGTTTGCTGACTGCCGAGAAGGGGAATAGGTGATCATTTTTTTAATGGGAAAGATAAAGAGGTGGAATTAAAGATTGATTTATTCCACCAGGTAAGGAAAGAGGGAGTGGTGAGATGATTTATTTACTGTGCGTAATTTCAATGATAGAGTCCATGTGATGCATTTGCATGGTTCTGCGTTAATCTTGTAGTACGAAGATGCTGCCTTCCAGTGGTAGGAAATAGCTAGATTGTGTGTGCTGGGCTGCAATCATGACAGAGTCCTGGCTACTGCCCAGTGAACTGATCGTAGTGTTTTGCAAGGTAATCTTGCAGTATTTGGATTAATCTAATCCAGCTGCCTTGGCACTGCTCTGCATGCTTCAGCTGCTTTTTAGGCGATTTTTCATCTGGAGTCTGCTAGTTGTGGGTTGAGTACTATTATGTTGTTGAATTGGTCATTGATATAGTGTGGTTTCGTCTAATATCCTGAGAGTGAAGTTACTGGAAGGCATGTTTCTCTAAAACTCTGATGAGATAAAGTGGAACATTTTGTGATGGACTACAGTTCTTGTAGCCCAGTATGCTTGTGAGGCAGCTATCAGAAGCGGCAGTGACAGTGGCGGTGATGCTGGACAGTGTGTTGTCTATGGATATCAGTCTGGAGTAATTGTGCACAAACAGTGGTGACAGTGGCAGTGATGCTGTTGAGTGCTTCTATGAAGCCCAGGCGAGAGCTCACATTTGGAATTTCTGTATGCAAGTCCAGGATGCCTTCCCACAAAGGATTGAAGGGGGCGGAAGCTGGTGCAGCTGGAGATTGGTTGCAATGGTTGTCCTGTTACAGTTTAGAGGTTCTTTATGCTGTTCAGTTTTTTGTGCAGCGGTTGTGGTGTTCGTTCTTGGTGAGGGTACAATGAGCACTGTGCCTGACCCGTGAAATGGCTATTGCCACCGCAGGCAGCGCAGTACTGGCAACGGCGACACAGGTCATATAGGTTGCAGTTCATAGATGAAGTGGCACCACAGTAGTGGCATCGTGGAGGTGTGGCGCAATTCTCCACACCATGTCCATCGGCACAGCATTCTGTTGACTAATCTCTATTCTTAACAACCGACCTAACAAGGGCGGACTGGACGATAGAGCTGCCCCCATGGCTAGCCAGTTCGAGCTTAGGTCCTTTGGAAGATGTTTTGCATTGTTGCTGGGCTGACTTTAGTACGAAGCGTACCGGGAGGTCCACGTTGTGCCGACTTAGGTGCTGATGGCAGCAACAACTGCGGCGAGGGCTAGTTGACTTACTTCCGGTATCGATGCGGGCCCCGGTTGATGTTGCGGGCTCTCTGGCTGCAGCAGCGGTGGTTGAACAGTCTCATCCCCGAAAAAGATTTCGGCGACGGCTGGCTTGGAAGCTTTTCTTCCTGCTGCGCTATCCCGTTATCTCCCCATACCTTGGTCAGCAACAGTCCTACTAACGAAAAGTCCTGTTTGTCTCTCTTGCTACGGAGGGGATTCCGGCATGTCTGCCGATGGTATACTGTGTGTCAGATCCCGAGAGGAAGGATGAATGAGAATGCCCTCTAGGTGGCCAGAGCGCATCGCAGGCAGAGCTACTACGGTGGAACAGATGCAGGCATTCTTCAGCCCGACTGAGGTGCCCTATGGCGCACCGCCAACCGAAGTGCCTCCCCACAGCGAACACCTTATTTCCAGAGCGCAACCTCCACCGCAGCGCATCCCATCAGCAACCCTGCTGACGCTTTCAACCTGGAAAGACCGGTTATAGAGTGATCAAGTGATTAGCGAAAGGCGTGACTAGGGATGTGAACCATTTGGTGAGCACGCGTCTACAGTCGGTGAGAGCCAGAGCTAACCTGCCACTTGACAGCTACGTGATTCACTCGCCTGTTACAAACACATCGCGCAGCGATTAGTCGATTGGACGAGATAGGGGATGATGAATCGGCTGGCTGTCAAGTGACAGGTCAATGTTAAGTTATTCTTCAATGTGTACCACTGTTTGTTTTTATAGTTATTCTAACAAGTGCTTATGTATGCTAAATGTTAACCCATATTTGTTGCAGTGGCCTTCACTTATTATTTGTTTTAACTTTTTTCCAGGCCAAATTACGGATTTGCTCAGTAGTCCGATAATACGACTCCAGGTAAGAAGTATATGCGATTCAACATTATCGTAAATAAAGGGTTATCAACAAGTTCCTCCGCGCCATGCCTGTGCCTACAGCTCAAGATAACGCTAGTATCCTGTTTATCTACATTACCTTTCATGAATAAAGCCACAAGTCTTAGTCACCTTACCGTGTGCATGCAATGCATCCTAAATAATTTAGGAGGCATTGGTGCATGGAGCTGTTTCGTTCGGTGCTGCTGGCTGGCCTCTAGGTCTAGGCGAACACACTCACGGCATAACTGACAGCTCTACACACGATGGGGTACTAAAAGTTGTTACCTTATTCACAAATTGTATGTGTGAATTTATCATATTTTTTATTTCGCAGAACGTCATAACTATACATATGCTCGCTGCAGCCAGTGCTGCCACCGGTATTCCCGTCCCGAAGGGAATCTTGGTTTCACGAGAGCTGCGGAGGGACTTCTCGATAACCATATACTTTGATAAAATAGAGGAGTCTTAATTTAACAAATCGTCATATTTTTAAGTTATTCTTCATTATTAGTTACCGGAGTAGGCGTTTTGGATTCCGGTATCAACACAACTGTTGTTTACCCTCCTTTAGCGCTTCTTTCTCTTCAACTATAAATAGCCTTAACGAGGCCGTGCCTCAATACTCTCGGATTCCTCTTACTCCCGCTATTACTATTTCTTTTCTCACTCTCGTTGTTTATTTCTTTTATTCTGTCACATATACACACAGTACCTGGGTGTTTTTCGCCCCTGTTTTTGTGAAATCATTTTGGGGGCGGGGGGGGGGGGATGGAGAAGATAAATCTGAAAGGCAAAACGTTAACTAAATAATCATTTTTGTCGCAATTGTTAAGTCATTTCCGAGATACAAAGGATATAGAAATACATATAAATATTTCATAAACACCAACATTTCAGCTGAAAAACGTCTACTGCTGAACGCAGGCCTGCCCCATCGATATCCACATAGTTTGAGGTTTTCATCGAGCATTTGTTCCCTTATGGAGTTCAGTTCTTTGGTGCTGCGATTGACTCCAGGGCGTTAACACGTTGGCCAAGGTCCTTCATATTTCCGTCGAGTTCTTCCATGGTTTCGTTAACCCCGGCCAGTCGCTCGTTAGTATTCTCCGATCTAGCTTCATATTGGACATTTCCGGCTTCATCGTTTCCATTTCGGAGTTTACATTTTCAATTTGGCTTCCATTTTGGTTTTCATTTTGTCCATTTTTGTTCCCATATTTTCTATTCCGTAGTTTACGTTTTGCAAATTCAGCTTTCATATTTATTTCCTCTGCCACATTACGGAATTCATTTCATTCCCCATTATGTCCATTTTGGCTAACATTTGTTTTATCAACTGTTCCATGTCGTGCTTATCGTCGCACTCCTGACACCAACTGTGATTACTTTACTTCAATTATTTCTTTATTTTTTTATTAAACCACCGGGGTGCCACTAAGCAAAAGCCTGTTGAAGAATAAAGACTACAGGAAGAAAAGCTTGTTGATAAAGCCATGTGAATGTACTGCGCATTTCTGTTTCAATTACATAGAAAATAGTATGAATTGTTCGTAATTATTCGTGGAAGCGGGAGTAGTGAAAGAAATATGATTGTGTTTTACTAAAGAAAAATGAGTAGAAAAACCGCGTGAATGTTATACCTACGTTGCACTTATATTCCAAATGTATGGACTGTTTGTAGAAGAGGGAGTAATATGATAAATAAAAGCAAATGGAGTAGAGAAAACCATGTATATATATATATATATATATATATATATATATATATATATATATATATATATATGATAGGAATTGTTTGTAGAAGAGTGAGTAGAGAAAGAGATGTGAATGTGTTACCTAAAAGTGAGAGGAGATAACAGTGTGAATGTAAAACATTTCTATTTCAAACATACAGAACATGGTATGACTTATTTTAAAAGCGAGGATATTTTTTTTTTGTAAAATCGCGTTTTTATGGAATATTGTTCATAGAAGAGTGAGTAGAGAAAGAGATGTGAATGTGTTACCTAAAAGTACTTAAGTAGAGAAAACACTGTGAATGTAATATGCAGCATTTCTATTTCAAACATACAGAGAATTGTATGAATTATTTCTAGAAGAGTGAGTAAAGAAACAGTTATGAATGTGATACCCAAAAGTAAGTACGGAAAACAGTGTGAATGTAATGTGCAGCATTTCTATTTCAAACATGCAGAAAATTGTATGACTTATTTGTAGAAGAGTGAGCAGAGAAAGAGATGTGAATGTGCCTAAAAGTGAGTAGAGAAAACACTGTGAATGTAATATGCAGCATTTCTGTTTCAAACATACAGAAAATTGTATGACTTATTTCTAGAAGAGTGAGTAGAGAAACAGTTACGAATGTGTTACCCAAAAGTAAGTAGAGAAATCAGTGTGAATGTAATACGTAGAATTTCTATTTCAAACATGCTAGAAATTGTATGACTTCTTTGTAGAAGAGTGAGTAGAGAAAGAGATGTGAATGTGTTACCTAAAAGTGAGAGGAGAAAACAGTGTGAATGTAAAACATTTCTATTTCAAACATACAGAACATGGTATGACTTATTTTAAAACTGGGGATAAAAATTATTTTTGGTGTAAAATCACGTTCTTTATGGAAAATTGTTTATAGGAGAGTGAGTAGAGAAAGAGATGTAACTTTGTTACCTAAAAGTACTTAAATAGAGAAACCACTGTGAATGTAATACGCAGCATTTCTATTTCAAACATTCAGAAAATTGTATGACTTATTTGTAGAAGAGTGAGCAGAGAAAGAGATGTGAATGTGTTACCTAAAAGTGAGTAGAGAGAACACTGTGAATGTAATTTACAGCATTTCTATTTAAAACATAGAAAATTGTATGACTTATTTCTAGAAGAGTGAGTAGAGAAACAGTTATGAATATGTTACCCAAAAGTAAGTAGAGAAAACAGTGTGAATGTAATACATAGCATTTCTATTTCCAACATGCACAAAATTGTATGGCATTTGTAGAAGAGTGAGTGGAAAGAGATGTAAATGTGTTACTTAAAAGTGGGTAGGGAAAACAGTATGAATAAAATATGTAGCATTTCTATTTCAAATATACGGAAGATTGTATAACTTCTTTGTAGAAGAGTGAGCAGATAAAGGGATGTGAATGTATTACCTAAAAATGAGAGGGGAAAACAGTGTGAATGTAATAGCATTTCTATTTCAAACATACAGAACATGGTATGAGTTAATTTAAAAGTGAAGATAAAAATTATTTTTGGTGTAGAAGCGGGAATAAAAAATGTTATTTTGTTATGAAAAATCGCGTTTTTTCGGGAATTACACCTATATAGATGAACTTAAAAGCAAAACCCTATCTGAATGCAAAATTTGATGGAAGTCGTTAGAGCTGTTTCCAAGTTACGCGTAATATATTTATATACAAGAATTGCTCGTTTAAATATATAATATTTATATACAAACAAACGCCTATGCCCTGGCAGGACTAGAACCCGCGACTCTCAGCACGCCGGAGCGCCACAAGACAGCTAGAGAAAGGGAGCGCCATACATAAACTCGAACGACGACGGCTACGAGGGCTGGCTGTCTTCTTTTATCATTTTATTTTGTTCAACGACGCTGTCAATTGCTAGGACCATATCAGCGTCGCTGGTGTGCCGAAATTTTACCCCGCAGGAGTTCTTTTACACGCCAGTAAATCTACTGACACGGAGCTGTCGTTTTTAAGCACACTTGAAAACCATTGGTCTATAGGCCGGATTTGAACCCGCGACCTTGGGATCAGTAGGCCAGCGTCTAACCAACTGAGTCACCCAGACCGACGGCTGTCTTATCGTACACTAGTCGCTGAAAGTTAATATGGGCAGTCTTAAAAATAATTTATTCTTCACACAATGATCGCACTGCGTATATTTACTTTATGAGGAAAGTATAAAAAGTGCGACGATTATGCATTAAAATACGGAACTTTGTTGCTGTTAATTGGAAGGTGTGAACGTTGGTGACCGCGTTGTATGGGTACATATGTATAATATGCTGAACAGTGGTATACCTTCGTTGTATATTTGTTTCCTGTTTCATCTGCTCGAGTAACTTGTTTATAGCTGATTTAATTTGCATAGCCACCATACTGTATGATCTGTTTTGTTTGTTTGCGGGTAGTATTGAAAACCCAATGTGTTATTCCAGCAAATGAAAGCAACCACATGAACTACAAATTGGCCAGTACAAGAGATTGCAATGCATACTGTCTGCATTCAAGACACAGATGATGATGTCTGAGCTATCCCACTTGGCATTTATGATTTTGTAGGTCTTAGAACACTTGATTGGCGTACCAGTTTAGTGGGTAGTGTACTAACCTCTAAAGTAATCCAGAGATGGACTCTGGTTGAAGGAAGGATTTTTTGTTAAAGTGGGAATATTCCCATTCTCCCAAGACGAATGATTCAACGTTTAAGGTGAGAACCAAAGGATAAGAGTTACTCAAAACATGTGGATCTTCTTAGAGCACTATTTTGAATGACATGTTATGTGGCATCAACCATTCCTGAGATCTGTTATTGGATTGTTACTTTTTTCCAGTTTTACTTTCTCTACTAAGTACAATAAGCATTGGCAGTATTGTATTCCACCCGAAAATTCTATGGTTATCCTGTATAATAGCGGCCTGACCTCAGCTCCCTCCATCGTCACGACCAGTCGAGAAGCAGTTTCTTATAGATTTTAATTATTTCTTGGCGCGTGAGTGTTAATTTCGTTTCTAATCAATTTAGAACTGTGGAGATTATTACTGGTCGTCTCCTTAGCGTGGTGGTAGCGCTGCTGCTTACCGGGTTCGATTCCCGGTACCGGCGTGGGAATTTTCTCCCGCTGGGAGACCTAGCCCTGGGTGCACTCAGCTTCATGGCCAACTGAGGAGCTACTTAAGTCAAAAAGAGCTCATAACCGGGCTGGGGGGGGAGCGGGACGCTGACCACGTCCCACCTCCAGCATTACACCCCACTAATGACGCATGCGGTGGGCAGATTTGGGAAACGCAATAGTCGGGCGGTAGCCCTTGGCCGGATGGCTGTTGTGCCACGGTGGGGGTATTATTAGTACCAGTTTGTGCCAATATTACTCTGTTGGATTTTTTACAACTCATTTACTGTTTAGCGATATGTGGCGATATGTTTCCAGCGGCAGGTCCAGAGCTGTGAGTTTTGCTTTTTATCATATTGCATGCTGTTTTATTCTTCTTTGAAGAGTTAATTTTCTCCTTCTCTACCTGATTACCCTGGCCTTATGTAAGACTTACGCCCCCTAGGACTTACAAGCCTGTACCTCGGGTCAGATACCTGTTGGGGAGCACAGGAACCTATGGACTTGACAGAGTAAATACCTGGAAATGGGTGGTCACTATGAGAGTTAGGAAGAGGATGATATGAACTGCAGGCAAAATCATGGATTGGAAAGGTATTGATGGAATGAGTGGCGGGGGAAACCAGAGAAAACCCATCCAGATGCTGCTTTGTCCACTATGAATACCACCTGGGATTGAACCCGGGCTGCCTAGGTGGTAGGTGAATGGTCTTACCACTCAGCCATGGCATCACCTTTGAATAGTTAATCCATGCACCAAAGTATTTGTTGTTGTTGTTGCTGTTTTTTTTCTCAGGCTGCTATAATACAGAATAATCAATTCCATACTGGAATTTAAAGTTTTGAGGGTTGCTGAACCCAAAAAGGCATTTTTAGAAAAAGGTGTGCATGTGTGTGTCTCAATGAACACTAACTCAAAAACAAAAAATCTATTAAATACATTCAATATCATATAAGGATTTAATACAAAGTATTTGAAGAAAATTCTTCCCAACCCAAATTACCTTTTACATGGGAAAGTTTTTGTTACATTCTGTTTTCTCAAAGCTGACTCAAACAATTTTTACCAAAATATTTTCACAAGTAAAATGCGCACCAATCTTATATTTTCTTGAATAGCCTGCGAAGTCCTGTTCATTCTGAAGCAATTTTGTGTATTTTTATATAACTGACATACAAAAAACGATAGATGAAAGCATACAATAAACAAATTTAGATCCCTTTAAAAATATAATTTGTTTCAAATAACTTTTTGTGCTATATGTCATTTCTGGGATATCTGTTATTAATGGTTCAATGCTTTGTCATTTGTCATTCTTTTAAGGCACCCCTGTGGACAAAAAAAAAATTAGGCATGTTTGGAAGGGGAATTCATGTAAGTTTTACACGGTACAGTGCCTTGACTGATCATATAAGTTAGTAATATTAAGATTTGGTACTTGTGACAGGTTTCTGTTACTGCTGCACAACTGTATCATGGACGGTGCAAACAAGGCCCTGTGCGGTGTAGGACTTAGACAAATTTGATGTTTCAGGCATGACTTTTTTTTGTCCACCAGTGCACCTATGGTTGATTTTCAGTTCTTTCTCACAATTGCATGGAATTTTATGGCTAGCATATACAATGACTCCCATAAATAATCAGACAGACTGTACATTTCACTATGGAGAGCTCTATAAAGCAGGATAGATTATGTCTATCAATCTCAAGGTACTCTCTGTGTTAAGCAAAAATCATTTGCTATGAATATATATTTTAGAAGTAGAAAATGTGGCTAAACTATGAGCTGCTCCATCCAACCTTATTTACATCATGAGTTTATGACACAAAGAGAATAGGACAGCGCAAATGAAATGCTATACAAACAAGTAGGTCAGGTCTTTCAGTAGACAAAACAACATTGTAGAAGAAGTGCGTCAAGTCTGTGCATCAAGAAGGGCCCAGAGGTAAGCAGAGTACCTTCGAACAGAGACAGTGATCTATCACTATGAAAAGAACAAGACATATTGGGAAATAGCACAGATTGTGAATCTTAGTAAACGTACAGTTAGTAACATAATTCACCAGTATAAATATGAAGACAGAATTGAATATCGAGCTAAGCCAGGGTGAACAAAAATTCTTATATTATGCGGAAGGTAAAACGGAATCCGCGTATAAGTGCTCCGGTGATTTGTGCTGAGATTCAGGAAGAACTGGGACTGACAGCCCTGAAATGATCAGAGGAGTGATGTGAAAACAAGGTTTTAATGGCCACGTAGCCAGAAAAAAGCCATATATTTCCAGCAAAAATAAAAGGAAATGATTACAATTTGCCAAAGACTTTATTAACAAGACAACTGATTGGTGGGACCAAGTTATTTTTTTGTGACGAAAGTAAATACAACCTTTCTGGTTCTGTGGAGGAAACCAAACACGGAGCTGGAAGAATGCAATTTGCAAGGCACAGTCAAACACGGCAGAGGGAGTCTAATGGTATGGGGCTGTATTTCCTCTACAGGAGTGGGAAAGCTGGTGTTCATAGACACAACCATGAACAAGGAAGTCTATCTTAGACTATTACAACAAAATTTAAAACAAAGTGCAGAAATGATGGGTATTTTGGACAGCTTCTCATTTTATCAGGATAATGATCCGAAGCATACATCCCACATTGTGCAGCTGTGGTTACTTTACAACTGTCCCCATGTATTGCATCCACCCCTTCAGTCCCCGGATCTTAATCCCATAGAATCGGTGCCTGCCTCTGTAGCGTGATGGTTAGTGTCTCTGCCTCACGTTCAAGAGGTTGCGAGTTTGAATCTCGCTTAGAGTAAGTTATCCTGATAAGGTTTTTACATAGGTTTTCTGTTATCCTGAGAAGACCAATGTTGTTGTTAGCTAATGCTGGATTTCTGACAATGAAGTCATTAATCCTCTTGCTCCCCAATATTTTTCACTGATGGATGGGGCACTAGAAGTGGCCGGGCATATTTGAAGGTGGTCTCGGTCCATTTCCTCTTGCAGATCACATAGAGGACAGAGTGGTGAAGAATATATCCCAATTCTGTTTAAATGTTTTGCCAGACAAACATGTCCTGTAATCAACCTGAAGGTTAACTGCTGTTTTTCGAGGATACTCAGCAATCACTGTTTGAATGTTTGGTAGTTCCCATCTTTTATTCTTTGATTTTTCATAGTAATATTTTGCAATAATTTTTTTGAATTCAGAGTTGACTAATCTTTTAGCTGCATAAAATGGTAAATTAACTATAGATTTTTGTACACCGCTGGTACCCTTTTTTGCAAGAAAATCAGCTTTCTCATTACCACTCAGTCCACAGTGAGCCGGTATCCATTGGAAGACTAGGTGTTTTTGAAGTGCTGTTAGACGGGTAAGGATTTTCCAACATTCTATAATTGTTTGGTTTTTTGGTGACAACTTGGAAGTAATTGCTATAATTGCTGCCCTGGAATCTGAGAGAATAACTGCTTGCTGAAAATGTGAAATTCTGTACAAAAGATTTTGTAGGGCCATTCGAATTGCTTCAATTTCTCCATCAAAGTTCGTAGTTCCATAACTTAAAGATTTGTAATAGGAAAAGAGGTGACATGTGACTCCAGCACCTGCTCCATCTTGGTTTGATATCAATGATCCATCAGTATAAATATGGAGCCATTCGTGATCTGGAAATCTAGTATGGATTGTCTCTAATGCCAATAATTTTAGAACACTAGTTGGAGTATCACTTTTCTTAACTTCTTCTGTCAGGTGTAAATAATATGTGATGTCTAATGTTTGTGTCAGATTGACTTTAGATATGAAGTTTTCCTTTGAATTAGGAAGGTATACATTCTTCTTGATGTCTTGAATTTTGGAAAGAAAGCTCTCCTGAGTCTTTAGTGTATGTGTAAAATTTCTCTTGTGCCATGTATTGAATGGGAGTCTGATCAACTTTTCGTGTTGAATAAAAGCCGCTTTTTCTATTTCATATGCAATGGGGTATTGTTTGGTTAGTATTTCCATAGCTGCTATTGGTGTGGTTTTGATAGCATCTGTAATTAATCTCAGACTTTGGTTTTGAAAGATTTGAATCTTTTTTGTGTTTGCTGTTACAAGAACTTCGCTGCAGTAAATAAATAATGGCTTTATATATACATTGTATGTTGTGTTAAGAGTTGCTCTGGAACATCCCCACTTCATTCCTGTTAGACGTTTTAACAGTGAAAGGCGTCTCTCTGCTCTTTGTATTACATTTTCTATTTGTTTGGTCCATGTAAGTTTAGTATCAAATGTAAGTCCTAAATACTTTGCTTCCTTTGTTTCTGGTAATTGTTGACCCTCAAAATTTAGTTTTATTTTTAGTGGTTTTTTTCTTAGTGAAAAGATTTGGTAATTTGATTTTGTTGTATTAACAGTCATTAAATTTTCTTTGGTCCAGCTTTGAAATTTGGTTAAGGATTGTTGCATGGTTTTTTCTAGTTCTGTACTTTTGCTTTTTGGTTTTGAAGTTCACATTACTAAGTCATCAGCAAATAGTGCACACTTCACACCTGATTCTTGTATTTGTTGTGGCAGATCGTTAATAAATATATTAAAAAGTGTTGTGCTGAGCACTGCGCCTTGTGGTAAGCCACCGTGTACTTGTTTGTATTTATATATGTTTCTTCCATATCTGGTAGCAATAAAGCGTTGTGTTAGGAAATGACATAGCCATGAAAACATTGGACCTTGTATCCCTATTTTTTTTACTTTCTTTAGTAGTTTTGTTCTGCATATAGAATCATGTGACACTACGTTGGAGGATGAACTGGAGAAGGCCATGCAGAAGACTCCCATCACCTCCAAGCAGCACTTGAAGGTGTGGTTGCAAGAGGAATGGCGTAAACTTTCCACATCTTATCTGAAAAACCTGGTTCACAATATGCCAACCAGGTTGCGAGAAGTAATAAAAAGAAGTGGGAGAGTCACAAAGTACTAAGCCATATTTTGTATCATTTAATTTGCTATGTCCAATTATTTTTGAGAGCAAAAAAATGCCATATTTCTTTTTAATGCCTAAAAAGCCTTGCATTATATAATTTTTTAGGTGAAACAACATTTATTCTCTTACAAGAGCGTACCATATAACTGTGGATTATATTTTATTTCAATAAAATAGCAGAAATAAACTAAGGCTATCACGGCCGGAGTCATAATTAGAAGAATATGCTTTCGGGCTGAGAGGCCGTGGTCCACTGGGCTCCTTCACTCTCCCAGACTTGCAGCTACAGCAAGCATCATCAGTGGCAATGTACAACTCTCCTAGGTCTTTCGGTCGCTACTGAATTGCCGGCAGAAAGAGCAGGTTTATATGTGCTGGTAGGTACCGCCCTCCCATAACCTGATTGGTCCACCTGTTTCCTGTGATTTCCTATGATTGGTCCATGGGGTTTGGCTGTGGATCTCTTAAGCAGAGCAGGGTACCATGTCTTATGAAGTTTGAGAGCTTCTTCTTTCATGTTAAAGTTGTCTTTATGCTTGTAAATTTCGATTGCTTCACGGTATAGGCATGCGTGGTAATGGGAAGTTGTAGCGAGGATATCTGTTTCATCGTAGTAGATGACATGTTCACCGGGTGCCTCTAAGGCATGTTGGGCAACTGTGATTTCTCAGGCTGTCCCAGGCGGCAATGTCTACGGTGTTCTTTTAACCTGGTATTGATACTGCATTGGGTGGTGCCCACGTAGACTGATCCGCAAGAGCAAGGTATTTGGTACACTCCAGCCGATGGGAATGGGTCTCTGGGATCTTCAGCTGAACGAAGAAAATGGTGAATCTTTTTGGTCGGAAGGAAAACTGTTTCTACATTATGAGCTTTCAATAATTTAGAAATACGGTCTGTAGAGTGTTGCAAATAAGGGAGGTATACCGTACCTTTCCTGTCATTAGAGTGTTGTCCCATTTGTGTTTGAGTTTTCTTTTTTGGGTGTAAGGCTCTTTTTATTTCTTTGTGTGTGTACCCATTATTATGGTGAATGTATTCTAGATGTAGTAATTCCTGTTGTAAGTACTGAGGTTTGCAGCAACATAAGGCTCAGCATGGGCTAAAAAAGAGGTGGTGAAATTGCAAGGCTTAAGCTCAGGGAGTGAGCAGAAAAATGCCCTTTATGTAATAAAAGAGATGATATTTGGCATCTAATATTGGGATTTGCAGAAACTTAGATATTCAGCAAGAGAATTGGTAAAAAGGAATGGTCAAATCTACCAAAAGAAATGCAAGGGAAAAAGCTTTTGAATGTAAAATCAAGAAACACAATAGAAATAGAAACCTTTTAGGCAGAGTAAGAGCCAAGTGGCTGAGAATAATTAGCAAACATTAGTAAGAAAGGCGACAAAAGACCAAATAAGCTTTAGGTATAACCCAAATATGGCAACCACAGGGTTTGAGTCTTTTGGGTCCCAGGCATCACAGCAACTCAATGTTGTGAGAAGAAAGGGAAATGGTTAATATGTAAAATTGATGTTATGGGTTTATGTAAACACCATTGTTTGTATCAAAAAAATTTTATGTAGTTTACAATAAATACTACTGCTACAACAAAGCAGTATGTTATGTCACATTAAATTACTTCCTGCTGAATTAGAAGTTTGAAAACAACTTCAAGGAGAAAGCTTATCTTGAGATAAAAGCTCTTTATTTTACTATCACAACATTGCCACACGCTTAACAAGGTTGTTGTCAAGGTCAGCAATTGAAATTAACAGTCTACTTGTGAATGAATCTGAAGTTGTATATAGAGACAATAGACATTGCAGTTAACTGCTGCACTCTGTAGAGATGAAAAGTGATTCCACTTAGACTAATATAGCACTCACACATACTATACCTGCTATTCATTTTATGTCCTTCACAATGTATTTTTGTAATGATTTCAGCTTAAAAAAGATGATATTTACAACAATGTTTATTATATACCTCTGGGTAAGGTTTAAACTTGCAAAATGGTGTATTAAAAAATCTGATGTGTTGCACTCACATGACTTTCCCCACTCTTGTACTAACTCATACTCCTACTCCTTCGTGTTAGTCGAGATAAACATTTGCAGAAATTATCTTATTGATTATTTTCTTGTAGGTACAAGGGGAATATGGGAATACAGTAGGCTTTGAGCGATAGCCAAATCTGTTAAAGCTTTCAAATTCCATTCTCTTTGTAGAGCTAAGATATAAAAAATGAATAACAATCTTTCATTTGTATAGGTATTGCTAAACTTACACAAATAACAAGGAATATCTCCAAGATGGTTCACTCTACAAAAAAATTCACTCAGACATAAATTGTATGTTTTAACTAAATTTTTTGTATAGCAAGATTTGGTGTATCTCTTATTGTTTACAAGTTATGCACAAGTCATCAAGAGTAAACAGGACTATGTGGGCTACAGCTAGAAAATTCAAAATATACATTTCATTTGCTATAAAAATATCTTAAACATATGGCATTTTAATAAAAATTTTAGCCATTTTCGAAAAAATCAAAATTTTCCATGTAAAGAGTAGTTTAGGGTGGAGGAATTTTCTTTAAAATCTTCCACAAAATTTGGTTTTTAACCGACTTTTCCTTTTTACTTTCTCTACTGGTAAGTAGAAGGAAGTATTGTATTCCACCCAAAACTTCAATGTCGAGATTTCACCAGAAACATATGTTTTGAGACCCCCTGAATCCAAAGAAAGAATTTTTAGAAAAAGGTCTGTCTGTGTGTGTTCCAGTCTGTGGACACCATAACTCAAAATGAAAAGTCTGTTAAAAACCAAAGTTGATATTAAGTTTAATGTCTTTCAAGGATGCAACATGAAGATTTTGAAAAAAAATAGCCCCACCCTAAACTACTTTTTCCATGGAACATTTTTCAAAAATTTTGATCTTCTTGAAAATGACTAATGATTTTGATTAAAATGTCATATTTTAAGATATTTTTATGACAAATGAAATGTATATTTTGAATTTTCTGGCCATAGTCTATGTAGTCCTGTTTACTCTGGATGACTTTTGAATAACTCGTAAACCGTAAGAGATAGACAAACTCTTACTGTACAAAAAATGTAGATCTCGCTAAAACACACAATTTATGTCTAAATAATTTTTTGTAGAGTGAACCATTTCAGAGATAGTCCTTGTTATTTGTGTCAGTTTTGGAAAACCTAAAACTTAAGTGAAATGGAACATTGTCTTTAATTTTTTTATATATTAAGCGTGCAAAGAGAACGGGATCTCAAAGCTTTAAAAGATTTGACTATCGCTCAAAGCCTACTGTATTCCCATTTTCCCCTTGCACCTACAAGGAAATAAGCAATAAGATAATTTGCACAAATGTATATCTCAACTAACATGAAGAAGATATAGCAATAAGAGTTTGTAAGAATGGTTAGTACAAGAGTAGAGAAAGTCATGTGAGTGCAACACATCAGATTTTTGAGTTATGCTGCTCACACACATACACGGACCTTTTTCTAAAAATGCTTTTTTTGGATTCAGGGTGTCTCAAAACATATATTTCCGGTGAAACCTTGAAATTGAATTTTTGTGTGAATACAATACTTCCTCTACTTACTATACACAGTAGAGAAATCAGATGTATTGCAATCACATTACTTTTTGTTTATTTACTCTTGTACAAGCTATTCTTGTACCTACTTCATGTTAATCAAGATAAACATTTGCAGAAATGATTTTATTACATATTTCCTCATAGCTACAATGGAGTATGGTAATAGTCAATCCATCAAGATCTGGTCACTATGTGATGGCTTTGAAATTCCATTCTCTTTCCTTCACTGGAAGGGGGGGGGGGGAATGATGTCCCATTTGAGAAAAGATAAGCATTGGAAAATATAGACCTATAACAAGGAATATCTCAGAAATGGTTAGTTCCTGGAAAATATGAATGACTAAATTGTGTGCTTTTAATGGAATCTACATTTTAAGAGTAATAAAATATCTATCTCTTACGGTTTACCAGTTACACAAAAGTCATCCAGAAAAGTGGACTTTAGACATGGAGGTGATAGAAATAGTCAAAGAATTTATATATTTGGGCTCCAAGTTCCAAGAGAAGCAGATGACGCTATGAGATTAGGCGAAGAATAAACCTGGCTAACAAGACTTATTTCTCGCTCTTACCAATATTTAAATCTAAAGATGTAGACAGGACTACTAAAATAAGACTATACAAAACTATACTTAGAACTGCGCTTTGTTAAAGAGGAACTGATGATTAATGCATTTGAAAGAAAGATTTTATGACAAATCTGGGGACCTATTAAAGACAATGAGACATAGAGAATAAGATATAACAATTAGCAATAAAATTTGTATAATGAGACAACTACCTCTATAATCGATTACAATGGGCTTGGCCATGTACAATGCATGGGTAATGAACACATACTAAAGAAAACTTTATACAATGTTATTGGTGGCCAGAGACGAGTGGGTAAACCCAGAAATAGGTGGATTGATGCTATGGAAGAGGAAGAGGAGAGCACAGGACAGACAAGAATGGAGGGGCTTGATTAAGGATGCCAGGGACTGATATCGGGCTGTTGCGCCATAGAAGAAGATAGCAAAGACTAAACTACGTTAATGCTCAACTCAAGTGCACATTTCTCACCATATATATATATGAAAATAACGTATGTTTAATATATTTTAATGCTAAATGAAATGTAGATCTTGAATATTCTGGGAATGCTCTTCAGTTTGGATGACTTGCATAACTGGTAAACTGTAATAGGTAAAATTTTACTGCACAAAAAATGTTGTTGTTTTCTAGTGCCTTGCATCTGGCAATGAAGCCATTAGCATTCGTGCTTTCCAATACTTTTGAACTGTAGTTTCTTCTGATCTTAATGCTTCACAGGTCTTCAAGTGGTCTTCGTTCATTTCTACTGGATCGTTACACAGGACACATATTGGTGAGGCTGAGATACCAATTCTGTAGAGATGACTTGCTAAGCAGTCATGATTTGTCAATAGTCGGAAGGCTGCAACAGCTGTTTTCCTTGGTCTCTGGGGGATTATATCTGGATTGGAAAGTAGTGTAATCCATTTTTTATCTTTGGCATTTGTTTCTATTTCTTGTAGATATGAATGACAAAAATTTTTAATGATCAAGCGTTTTATTGAGGAATATGAGAAATTGAATTTAGACTTTTGTTTTATTGTTGTGCCTTTCTTTGCAAGTGAGTCTGCAGCTTCGTTCCCCATGACTCCACAGTGTGCTGGAATCCATTGGAGATGAACAGTGTTATTAATTTTTTGGAGTTGTGTTAACATTTTGTAGCATTCTCTAATTTTTGTTGACTTCTTTGCACAAAAAATGTAGATCTCGTTAAATCACAGAATTTATGTGAAATACTTTTTATTTTGTAGAGTAAACTATTTCCGAGATATTCCTTTTTATTTGTTAGTACTTTACTTTCTCTACTGGTAAGCAGAAGGAAGTATTGCATTCGACCCAAAAATTTGATGTCGAGATTTCACCGGAAATATGTGTTTTGAGGCCCCCCGAACCCAGAAAAAGCATTTTTAGAAAAAGTTCTGTGTTTGTCTGTCTGTGGACAGCATAACTCAAAAACAAAAAGTTGGTTAGAAACAAAAGTTGGTATTTAAGTTTAATGATTTTCAAGGATGTGACACGAAGATTTTGAAGAATATAGCCCCACCCTAAACTACCCTTTACATGGAATATTTTTATTTTCTTGAAAATGGCTTGAACGATTTTGATTAAAATGCCATATGTTTGAGATATTTGTGTGGCAAATCAAATGTATATTTTGAATTTTCTGGCTATAACCCATGCAGTTCTGTTTACTCTGGATGACTTTTGAATAACTCGTAAACCGTAAGAGATAGACAAAATCTTACTGTACAAAAAATGTAGATCTCGCTAAAACACACAATTTATATCTAAATAATTTTTTTTGTAGAGTGAACCATTTCAGAGATAGTCCTTGTTATTTGTGTCGGTTTGGGAAAACTTAAAACTTTAGTGAAATGGAACATTGTCGTTAATTTTTTTATATATTAAGCGTGCAAAGAGAACGGGATCTCAAAGCTTTAAAAGATTTGACTATCGCTCAAAGCCTACTGTATTCCCATTTTCCCCTTGCACCTACAAGGAAATAAGCAATAAGATAATTTGTACAAATGTTTATCTCAACTAACATGAAGAAGATATAGCAATAAGAGTTTGTAAGAATGGTTAGTACAAGAGTAGAGAAAGTCATGTGAGTGCAACACATCAGATTTTTTAGTATTTAAGCTTTTCTCAAATAGGAATGCATTATTAGTTTTTTTTTTATCTCTTGGTCATGCAAAGAGAACAGGATTTCAAAGGCATCACATAGTGATCAGCTTTAAAACATTTGACTATCGCTTAAAGCCTACTGTATTCTTATATTCCCCTTGCACCTACAAGGAAATAAGCAATAAGATAATTTGTACAAATGTTTATCTCAACTAACATGAAGTAATAAAGGAATAAGAGTTTGTAAGAATGGTTTGTACAAGAGTAGAGAAAGTCATGTGAGTGAAACTCATCAATTTTTGAGTTATGCTGTTTTTAAAGTGTAAAGAATATCTTTGTAAATAACATATATTTGTTAATAGTGTGCATTATATTACCATTACATTGTACTAATCTTCATGTTCTATGTCAGATGTGCAATTATTCATCAAAAAGAAGGAATGAACAATACAAGCCTCTGTCTAAAAACTTATTTTTTTTTAAATTCAGGGCATTTAGAAAGGAGTATTTTCAGTGAAATGTCTGTATCAAATTTTTGGATAGAATACAATACTTCCTCTACTTACCATAGGTTAATAGCAAAGTAAACTGGCTAACAAATTTATTTTACACAAATTGTGTCTTGATAATCTCTGTATTTATCCTGTTGTAAATCTTTGTCTATCTTCAGGTTTATAAGTCATGCATAACACCAGTGCCAGAGCGGTGAATACTTGGTTCTCTTTTCAACATATCTCTTTCTCTTTCTTTAGGCTCAAGACAAGATAAACAGCACAGGGTATATCCTGTAGAATAGCGGCCTCACGTGATGTACTCAATACTGCCATCTGCTACAGTAGGCAAGGGCGTGACCTGTATGCTATGAGCATTGCCAACCAATGAAACATGAGCACACTGAAATTACAACAATGCATCATGAAAGTAACGATACTTGAATGTCTGAAGAGCTGTTATTGTTGTTATTACTTCCTAATGCTTTGAAGTGAGATTAGTTCTTTTGCACCAAGGGCTACGTCTTTTAAAATTATCATTAGTATTTTAAGAACAAGAACTACCACATATGCTTATCTGCTACTGATATTTACTGTGGTTGGCAATATTCACAAGCTTCTGCAGATTTCACAGTCACACCATTTGCAACATAATTAACCATGCCCAACAGCAATTGCAGATAATAGAAGGAGCTAGGCCATGCAATACAAGGGCAGAGGCCACTATCCTACAGGATAACCTATATATACCTTTTCTTAAAATGCTTATGAGGTGAAGGTCCTTTAAACATTTCCTGTGAAATCATATCATTTTTGGAAAAAAATTTAGTCTATCTGTAAATGCCGTACCCCAGAGACAGTGTGTCCAATAAATATTGAATTTCACAGTTGACTCAGACATTGTTTAAGCATGCAAGGACATGACAATCACTGCCTCAGTTATCCTTTAATGTAAGAGCTTTTTTACTTTTTTCTACTGCTTTCTTGTAGTAAATAGAGGAAGTTATTATATTCCATCAAAAAATTTGAAATCAGGACTTCAGTATAATTATACATTCGATATCCTAAACACAAAAAAGTATGTTTACAAAAATGTATGCATCAGAACTCAAAAACAAAATGTTGATTAAATACTAAACTTAGTATTTAAGTTCCACATCCGCCAAGAATCTGCCAAGTTTCTAGAATATCCCCCATCCTAACTGCCTTTTACATGGAAAAATGTTCTACTATTGTTATTTTTGTTTTTCTCAAAAAATGGCTGAAACAATTTTAATTAAAATACCACACACTTAACATATTTACATGACAAGTAACATGTGTGTCTTTAATTTTCTGGGAATAGCCCAGGAAGTTGTCTACATTCTGAATGATTATTTTTAGAACTTATCCATGAGAAATAAACAGAAATGTAGTGCACAAAACATGCAGACCTTGTTAAATCACCCAGTTTATGTCAAATAAAATTCTAAAGATGTTCTTTATCATATGTTGAATTGTTAAATACTCTACATTTTTTACAAGTGGAAAATAGAGCTATTTTCCCTCATAGTCATCCAAAGAGAACAGAATTTCATCAAGTCGTCATATAGCAACCAACTCTTAAATATTTTACTATTGCTTTAGCTTACTGTATTCCTCTAAATGCCTTATATCCACAAGGAAATATATAATAGAAACCACTTGTGCCATGTTTATCTTGATTAACATTGAGGAGAGGGAAGAATAAGGCTTTGTTACAATTGAAGAATGGGTAGAGAAGGTCATGTGAATGTAACATATTTTTGAATTTTGCTCTTTTGGTTCTGTAGCACTGCTTGAACTTCTTGTTCAAACTGTGATAATTTTGTAGGTCCAGTGGTTTGCTAGAGTCTGTGTAATCAAGACAGATGGCCTTCATTGCATAGTCACTTCATTTATCATCCATGATTGCGCTACTGAGTTTTGATAGGCTGGGAAAATGGCCGAGCGGTTAGACAGTTCACCTACCATCTGGGTGGCCTGGGTTCGATCTTAGGGACCTACACGTGGTATTTGTGGTGGACAAAACTGCATATGGGCAGGTTTTCTCTGGGTCCTCCGGTTTCCTCTGCCACTTATTCCACCAATTGTTCCATCATCACCTTTACATTCATTGATTTTGCCTGCCTTTCATATCATCCTCTTCCTCACTCTCATACTGACCATCTGCTTCCAAGTCTTCACTCTGTCAGGTCCATAGGTCAATCTGCTCCCCAACAGGTGTCTGACCCTAGGCGCTGGCCTGTAAGTCCTACATAAGGCAAGGGTAATCAGGTAAAGATGAAGAAGAGTTTTAATAGAATGTGGAGTTTTGAATATTGGAGTGGTTCCTTGAGTATACATGAATAGTAATTGCGATTATGAGAAGATGTCCTGAATTGTACAGTTGCATTCCGGTACCATCCAGCCTGCCTCTGTAGCGTGATGATTAGCGTGTCTGCCTCATGTTCAAGAGGTCACGAGTTCGAATCTCGCTTAGGGTAAGTTATCTGGATAAGGTTTTCTTTTTACAGAGGTTTTCCCTTATCCTGAGAAGATGAATATCGGGTAACTTAAAGCTCCATGGACCTCGGGCTCATTTGAGCATCATTTCGCCCATTTCATTCATTCACCGTCTGATATGACATTACGTTGAAGGATGTTAAACAAAAAAAAAGGTACCATCTATTTGTTTTTTTACTTTCTTGGCAGCACTTTGGTTCTGATATTAAATAATCAATCCTGTAACTGAGCAAAATCACAAAAAAGACACAGTCATATTGACTAATACATGAAATTTGAAACCATAGCCTCCTGAGTATAAACTACACATGCTACTGTCTGAGCCATCTCACAGAGATTCATCCATTTTCTCAGTAACAGCTCTATTCTGATTAAAACACCATATTATTTATTTCTGCCAACAAAGTTACTGCTGGTATTTTTAAACACACAAGCCGTGTGTGGGCAATGAGAGGTAGAATCAGAACTAAAAAACTCAATGCCACAGCTAGGATTTGAATCAAAGACCTTGCGCTTCATGCGTAACTGCTCTAACCACTGAGCTAGGTTTAACGGGAAAAATACAAATCGGTTGGTGTCATACTGGCAAGTTGCCACAGTAGCTTGATGGTGAGAGCAGCCGTGCATGAAGCAGATCTGTGGCATGGAGTTTTTCAGTTCCGATTCTACCTCAAAACATTCTGTGAAGTTGTCTTAGTCGTAAATAAATGTTCTACAATTTTGCATTATAACCCGTAAACCACAAGAGATATACAAAAACTTATTTAGAGAAAAAGGGGATCTCTTAAAAACAAAATTGCATCATTTAATTTTCTTTACCATGAATAGAGAAGATATTGCATTCTGCCCCAAAAGTTCCATATTGAGATTTCACCAGAAGTACTTGTTTTGAGGACCCATGAATAAATAAAAAAGCGAGAAGGTCCAGGTATGTGAGAGCAGAATAACTCAAAAAACAAAGTCAGTTAAATACGAATAAAAATACCAGTTTTGAACAGCTGTCAACCATAAAAAATATTGCCTATTTGAGAGACCACGTTGAGCAGTGTTTATACTGGGAGAGCAAAAGCAGTTTGAACAGGCTGCAAGGTGTTTTGCCTGTCTGCATCCTCGGATAAAACCATACATTTTAAAAACTAATTTTAAAGGCTTTACTAATCAGCATTATGAAAGGAGATGCTGAAACTGGCCACTGTTCATTGTCCATACATTTTTGGCATCTCTTTAGGAAACTATCCATCACTCGCTGTAGTTCACATTGAAAATGCTGACAATTTCCTGACAGATATTTCGTTTTAATTCTTCCAGGGTGTGTGCGTTTGTCTTGTACACTTTGTTTCAAGTTAATCCAGAGATATAATCTCTTATTGGAGCTTTGAGAAACATTTCTCCACTAACAGTGCACCATACACCAATTTTTTTGTTATGAACAGGTACTTCATGAAGAATATTAGGTTCTGAACTGTAGGGCATGTTTTAAGATTTTTTAGTTTGGCTAGTCTTAAAACATGACTGAAGGAGCAGATTAGAAACATAACATTCAAACAGATCAACAAATCAACTGTAGCCCATCTCTTCTGATCAACTCAGTACACCATAGAATAGGATATTAAATTACCAAAACACACACACACAAAAAAGCGGAACTGATAATTTGGGAGAAAATATATATTATTAAGAATGTTCACATAGCCATGGATTTTGATATGCCACAAGCAGACGACATAATGAAGTTTACATCCAGCAACCCAGATAGCAGCCCAGTCACTACGACAGCAGATGTTTCCTTTTCAGGCAGCAGTGGAGAATGAAGACACTGGTCTTTGAAATGCATCTGGACAAAAATAAGTGTAAGTAAAACTATAAGTGCCTATAGGTCGACTCATGTACTTCTATAACATTTGAAAGTGTGTTTTAGGACAGAATTATTAGTAAAGATTTGTGGCCTCTGACCTAAACCTTTGCAATTTCCATTTCTGGGGCAACTTAAAACAAAGCGCACAAGACAATTGCCTGCATCTCTCAATGTGAACTACGGCAAGTGATGGATAGTTTCCTAAAGAAGTGCCAAAAATGTATGGACAATGACAGTGGCCAGTTTCAGCATCTTTCATAAAGTTTATAAATAAAGCCCTTAAAAATAGTTTAAAAATGCTGTATGGTTTCATCCACACCTTTCTATGACAGCGGCAGACAGCAATGAGCACTGAGGATGTGGACAGGCAAAACATTGCAGCTCGTTCAAACTCTTTTTCTCTCCCAGTACAATAGTACCTAATAACCATGCCAGAACCACTATTATAAATGTTTGATCTTCCTTGGCATTTTCCTGCATCCCCGCAATGCTCTGAATGCTTAAGCCACATTTTTGCCTGATGACACCACTTGGAACTAATTATTTGTTTGGTATAATGCGTGAACATAATGCTTAATTAGCATATCCATGAAGTTTCAGACTTCTATGATTGTTACAGTCCATATACTCTGCCATGATTAACAGTCATTTTAATTATATAACCATTCAGTATTTCTTTTTACTTTCTCTACTGGTAAGTAGGGGAAGTATTGTATTCCACCCAAAAATTCGATGTCGAAATTTCACCAGAAATATATGTTTTGAGATCCCCTGAATCCAAAAAAAGCATTTTTAGGAAAAGGTCTGTGTGTGTGTCTGTGGACAGCATAACTCAAAAACGAAAAGTCGGTTAAAAACGAAAGTTGGTATTTAAGTTTAATGTCTTTTAAGGATGCGACACAAAGATTTTGAATAAAATAGCCCCACCCTAAACTACCCTTTACACGGAAGATTTTTCGAAAATTTTGATTTTTTTGAAAATGGCTCAAACAATTTTGATTAAAATGCTGTATGTTTGAGATATTTTTATGACAAATGAAATGTATATCTTGAATTTTCTGGCTATAGCCCCTGTAGTCGTATTTACTCTGGACGACTTTTGCGTAACTGGTAAACCGTTAGAGATAGACAAAATCATACTATACAAAAAATGTAGATCTTGCTAAAATACACAATTTATGTCTCAATAAATTTTCTTGTAGGTTCAACCATTTTGGAGATATTCCTTGTTATGTGTGTGACTTTCGGAAAACTTGAAGCTTTCGTGAAATGGAATGTCGTTCATTTTTTTATATGTTAAGTGTGAAAAGAGAACGAAATCTCAAAGCTTTAAAAGATTTGACTATCGCACAAAGCCTACTGTATTCTAATATTCCCCTTGCACCTACAAGGAAATAAGCAATAAGATAATACTTTGCAACTTTGGTTGACATATGTGGTTATTATCTTTTGCAAATCAGTTTGATTACCCAATTAGCAAATTTTCAGATTAATGATTTATTTATGTACTTTGGCCCATAAAATTAATATTACATATAATTATTATGGTAGTGTTTCTGATAAAAAGCTTGTCAAAAAAAAAATACAATAGAAATGCAAGCCTCAGAAAAGAATATAAACAAATAGTACAGCACTGATGGAATGTTCCTTACCAGTTTCATATCTTAACATTTCACTGATACCTAGACTGTCTCATTTTCACATTCATTCAAACACTTCACTGTTATTACATTATATTGGTTCAAAAATGCTCTTAACACAGATACCTAGGAACTTCCTTAGATCAATAAAAATTAAAGCAAAAAGGGGAATCGAAAAGAAAGAGTATGAAGATCCTAGCTCCACATGCATGATCAACATGCAAGATTCTTCTTTTTTCTTTAACACAAGTTATTTGACATTTATCACAAGCAGTAGTACTTAAGTGAGGAAGAAAAATGGACATGATTTGTTAAATAAAAAACTTCTGCTGTAGCACCATCTAAAAGGCTAATCCTGCTTCCTTGTAGGTAGTAAAGATCTTCTCAATGGAATTGACATAAGCAGCTGTTCTCAGATCCAGTCCCAAATTGAACTTCATAGCAGTTTTCATGATTGCTCTTGCTGAACGCTCCATCGTATAATCCAGCCCAGAATGCACAATGTCCTTCTCAGATGCACCAGCTATTCTTTTCTGGAATGATTCTGACGGCGTGATTGGTATCCTTCCTCCAACACGACCAAATCTTCGCTCTAGAGATTCCTGCACAGATTCAAGAAGATGATAGTTACTGTCCCTCTCATACTTAAATGTCAGGCGGCCATATGACACGTGGTTAAGGTTCTTCAACCATTCAAAATATGAAACGGTTACACCTCCTGCATTAATATACAGATCTGGTATCACCAGAATGTTTCTTTCAATAAGAATCTGATCTGCAGCAGGTGTTGTTGGACCATTAGCTGCTTCTGCAACTATCTTAGCTTTGATGAGATGAGCATTATCTTTTGTAATAACTTTCTCTGTAGCTGCAGGTACCAAGATGTCACATGGTTCGTAGAGCATGTTCTCTCCTTGATATGGCTCTGCTCCAGGAAATCCCACGATGGTACCAGCATCATTGCGATAGTTTTCCAGCTCCTTGGGGTCAATGCCTTGAGGATTAATAATGGCGCCATCTCTTTCAATGATGCCGATGCATACAGCTCCAGCTCTGTGCAGATACCGCATTGTGTGAAGCCCCACGTTTCCAAAACCTTGTACAATGAAGGTCTTGCCTCCCCAGCCCGGAGTGGTTCCTATCATGCTCATGTAGTTAGCTTCCATTATAAAGTTCTCAAGACCATGGAAAACACCCCTACCTGTTGCAGAGATTCGACCGTGGATTCCACCTTGATTAATTGGTTTACCTGTCACACATGCATGGGCATTGATATCTAAGTGACCTATTGTCTTAGCATATGTATCTGCTATCCATGACATTTCTCTTTCACCAGTTCCCATGTCTGGTGCTGGGACATCTACTCCTGGACCAATGAAGCCCTTCTTTGCCAGTTCCAATGTGAATCTTCTTGTAATCTTCTCCAATTCATGCTCGCTGTATGCTTTTGGGTTAAGTTTGACACCAGCTTTGCTGCCACCAAATGGTACATCCACACAAGCACACTTAAATGTCATCAAAGCTGATAATGCTTTGACTTCATCACGTGTTACATCTTCTGAATAACGAATTCCTCCCTTGCATGGTGTCCTGTGTGTACTGTGCTGCGCTCGGTAGCCTGTTATCATTTCGTAGTCGCCGTTACTTCTTCTAAGAGGGAATGAGACTTCAATTACATGATCACATCTTTGCATTAACATTAAGATCCCTTTCACTTTCTTCTTTTTATCTTCTGTTGACAGTTTGTGGGCTTTCATGTCATCAATTAACTTATCTTCTACTACCTGGCATGCTCGATGAAAGAAATATTCCACCATGTCAAAAAATTTTGGATTTTGTGCCGTCGGCACCTCCTTTAGACGATCCGGCATTTCATGATCAGAATATGATCTTGTATTTCGAAAATGAACCGTGGTGCTACATACTTTGAGCAGTGTGCTTATGTCAAATGTTGAGAAGCCGTGTTTTAGAGGTATTACACTTTTACCGATGGATTTTACGTGCAACATTTTGGGAAACTACAAAATGTAGCACTTCTTGATACACCCACGACAAATCAACACTGACTTCCTGAGATGACACACTAAACACGACTTGTTGAATTGCTCCGTTCCGCTTCACTCCCGCTGCCAGTTGTTGCTAATACTTTAAAAATCGCTGTTACCAACGCCCAAACACGCTCAATGGCCGTGTATTTGTGAAACTGATCTAATGCAAGAAGTTAAATTAGATGTTGATGTAACTAGAGAGGTATGTGCAAACTGGGTGGGTAAATGTTCCGGCATTACCACCAAGCGGATACTTATTCGTGTAGTGCAGGGTACGGGGACACATATCTGCTCTTTTATGACCAAATTTTTCAAGCAAACATTGGCAGCATGTTTGTTTGCTCAACCTCTCTCGCTATTTGAAGTTATTTAAAGATGTGCTAATATACTTCTAGACACTGTACGACTGAGTTCTAATTCTAAACGTACATGTTTTTAGTTGGCGGTGTTGGCGTCATTGATGTATGACGTAAAAATTAGCAGAAACCAAACACGTGAGAATTTGTTTACAAATGGAGGATGTGCACGAATACAAAGTGAAGGAGAGTTAACTACAAAAATGGATGATGCTATAATTATGAAACATTGCACAGCGCTACAAAGTGAAGATAAGCGTTCTCGTAAAAAAGCCCTCGACAACTTATTCACATTTATAAAGGAAAACGATGATATTTTATTAGCAGAGAAAGTTAGACTAACTTTCAAGCATGTTTTAAATTGCTTTAATGACAAAACTGAAGCATGTAGGGAACTAGCGGCGACTATAGTATTATACATTGTAGATGAGCTCGAGTTTGAAGATGTGCACATATCATACTTAATGCCTCTATTGCTGCAGCGACTTGGAGGTCACGAAATAGTCGAATCCTCTGAAGAAGTTCGTCTATTGTTAGTCACGTTATTACATACTGTGATAAAAAAATGTTCAGGAAGAATGCTGCCTTATTTTGACGACATAATTCAAATACTAAAACACACGTTAACGGACCCCTACCCAAAAATTAAAAAAGAAAGCTGCGAATGTGCAGCCAATTTTGGACAGGCCATTCCTCAGCAGTTCCACATGCAGTCAGAGACATTAGTGAAACCAATGCTTCATATATTTACACATCAACATTACAAAATTCGCGTTACAGCAATAATCTCTTTGGGTAAGCTTACTGTTATAAAATGCACAGTCTGAATTGCTTTTCTTTGCAACTAGATTCGTTCAACATTAAAATATTAAATTATTTAATAACAGAGGAATGGCTCTTCTTTAGAAAGAGTCCCGTAGCAGTTCCTTGCACCTCACTTCACATTTCTGCTCCTTGCAACCTCCCACCACACCTCAGTACTGAACACGTGACCAACCCCCTCCTTGCAACCTCCCACCGTGACTGACCCCCTCCTTGCAACCTCCCACCGTGACTACCCTCTGGAATGACACTCTCTTCATTCTTCAACATACAGTTCATATTTTTCACATGGTTAAATATGATTTTATGTTATATATTCTGTTTCAGTATGTGTAATTATAAGAAAAGCTAAAATGCTGACATAGTACACTGGAAGGACCCTAATTTCAATTTATTACACAATTTTGGATATTTTGAGATATAATACATATTTCACACCATATCATGTACTTTTGTATATTTTAATATTATTGTGGAGTTAAACATTTTTGTTGCAAAACGAGGAAAGCAAAAAATTCTAAATTTCATTATTGTGCTTCTCATACATTGTTGTCATCTAATACATTACTGTTACATTCAAAACTAAATTGAGCAAGTTCGATGCAGATAATAGCGGCTCATTTTAAACTTTTAGAAGCTTTAGAATTTGTAACAGTCAGTTGCATTAAGTTTATAACTGCATATACAGAAAGAGAAAATGTAATTACATAAAATCATATTTAATCATGTAAAAAATGTGAATTATATGTTGAACGAAGACAGTGGGGGCAACCATGTCATTCCAGAAGGCAATCACAGTGGAAGGTTGCAAGGAGGGGAAATATGAAGTGTAGTGCGGGGACCATATAATTCCTTTTATTACCAATTATTTCAGAATATATACCTATGTTATGTTCATATATTTGCATATTAATCAAGGTAGGTATCTCTGCTTCACCAATATGTGTCCTGTGTAACGATCCAACAGAAATGAACGAAGACCACTTGAAGACCTGTGAAGCATTAAGATCAGAAGAAACTACAGTTCAAAAGTATTGGAAAGCACGAATGCTAATGGCTTCATTGCCAGATGCAAGGCACTAGAAGACAACAACAACATATTAATCAAGGTTTTTTAGGCATTTATTTATTTATTATATTTGATTCTGACATTTTTATGCAAATTTTATTTAAAGTTGTAATTGTATAGAACTTCAACTCTGTGTGTATTTCCATCCACTGATACTAATGGGTATTCTAGTAGCGATTGCACACCAGAACGTCTTGATAAGGCAGGTAAATGCATTTAATACTACATGGGTGCAGACAAGTCACTTAAGAAAATTAAAAAAAACTAACATTTTTCCATGTAAAGTGTAATTTGGAGTGGTGGATTTTCTAGAAAAAGTTGTGCACCATCCTTGGAAGATGCTGAACTTAAATACCAAATTTGGTATTTAAACAACTTTTAATGTTGTTCACACATGCACACAAATATCTTTTTCAAAAAGCTCTCTTTTTTGGTCACAGAGAGCCTATAAACATGTACAGCCATGGAAAAAATGATGTGAGTGCATTAGGAGAGCAGAATATTTCTAAACCCCAGGTCGTGTTGCAGCCTGGGTAACAGAAATTGATATTTCCAAAGTACAGCTAAGTTTATTCATAGTTCTATATGTTATCAATTCTGTTAAACACACAAATAGGCTGTGTATTGAATTACTACTCACATTTGTGACTATCAATAAACTCAGTGGTATGTTGGAAATATCAACTTGTGTAAACTGCCCTGCAGCACGACATGGAACTTAGAAATATTCTGCTCTGCTAATGCCCTGTAATTTTTTCCATGGCTGTACCAACATGTATAGATGGCAAAAAGAGTTAGTAGTAAATACATTGCCGTGGCAATATGCTTATTTTGCAGGTAAAGTTGTGCAGTATGGAAATAACAGATCTGCAGAAATTTCATTTGGTTCGTTTGGAGAGCGTTTGTTTGACCAAACTCCAGCAGTGCGTTCTGCAGTGACGAAAGTCATAGGAGGATGGCTTGTGAATCTGAGAGATCGATATTCATATTTTCACAATCTTTTACCTTTGATGCTCACAAGGTAAACATCTCTACAGTTTAATATAATTAGCTCAATTAATGCAAGCAATATGATGACAGGATTGACTGTTTCAGTTTGAGCGATGAAGATGAGGAAATCCGAAGAGAGGCATGGAATCTTTGGGATGCTGCTGGAAAACAGTACATGGCAGAAAATGAGAATGAACTGAAAGATAAAATGGATTATCTCACTGAAGCACCTAGGCATTATCCCCCAAACAGTAAGTGTATTAAAACACATAAAAAAAATAGGTTGCACATTAGTTCTTGACGAAATACCTCCAGCGAAGAAGCAGTGAGCTAGCCCATTCTTAATAAACAGGTCAACAAATAGTTTATGTTACAATAACAAACAGTTCCTATGTTATGTTATGTTATGTTATGTTTGGAAGAAAACACAGGGTAAAGTTGACTGTAAAGTTTTGTGCTGTATGGGTTCATGTCATTGTCAGTGTTTTAATGAGAGATAATGAAAATGACAGCAATTCAGATGAAGAAGACGAAGGAGAAATGTTCGGTATAGAAGAAATACATGCAAATTAAATGTAGGTAGTTACACCATTGATATTGTAATATATCCTTTGTAGTTACTGTACTTTTTGAGCACAGAAACATGAGAGTAATATACACAGAATCTGATTGTTGCTTCTGCTTCTGTGTGCCAGTGTTCCCTTAAAGGTGAGTAAGTGACTTGCATCTAACCTTTCATTTAAAAATTTCATTTGTCAAGAAATGATGAGCAACCTGTAACTGTAAGATCTCGTCATAAACCTCCAGATACAGTCAACTTAGACTACTGCATCTTCAAATATTATGTTAACTAATGCTGGATTTCTGACAATGAAGTCATTAATCCTCTTGCTCTCCAATATTTTTCACTGATGGATGGGGCACTAGAAGTGGCCGGGCATATTTGAAGGTGGTCTCGGTCCATTTCCTCTTGCAGATCACATAGAGGACAGAGTGGTGAAGAATATATCCCAATTCTGTTTAAATGTTTTGCCAGACAATCATGTCCTGTAATCAACCTGAAGGTTGCAACTTTCATTTTTTGAGGATACTCAAGAATTGCTGTTTGAATGTTTGGTAGTTACCATCTTTTATTCTTTGATTTTTCATAGTAATATTTTGCAATAATTTTTTTGAATTCAGAATTGGATAATCTTTTAGTTGCATAAAATGGTAGATTAACAATAGATTTCTCTGCACTGCTGATTGCAAGAAAATCAGCTTTGTCATTACCACTCACTCCACAGTGAACTGGTATCCATTGTAAGATTAGGTGTTTTTGAAGTGCTGTTAGATGGGTAAGGATTTTCCAACATTCTATAATTGTTTGGTTTTTTGGTGGCAGCTTGAAGGTAATTGCTATAATTGACGCCCTGGAATCTGAGAGAATAACTGTGTGATGAAAATGAGAAATTCTATACAAAAGATTTTGTAGGGTCATTCGAATTGCTTCAATTTCTCCATCAAAGTTTGTAGTTCCATAACTTAAAGATTTATAATAGGAAAAGAGGTGACACGTGATTCCAGCCCCTGTTCCATCTTGGTTTGATATCAATGATCCATCAGCATAAATATGCAGCCATTCATGTTTGTCATAAATTGTCAGAACATAAACTTACGCAGCAAAGGATAATGATGATAACATTATAAACTGAAACACTCAATATTAATGTACTTATTTAGACGCACTTCCTCATATGCCAATTCCTTTAAAAAAACTGTACACTTTAAAAATATTTCTGACCTGAAAGGGGAGTACTTTACCCTTAGTACCTGCGCCACTGGTACCAGGCTTTGAAAGTGACATTGTTAACACGTCACATAAACACAATGTAACAATGAATTATCTGCTTATTGTTACAGTTACACAAAGCACAATTTACGTTAGGGATTGGTCTTGAACCAAACTAAAGAATTTGCATGCAACTGCAGTGATCTGTGGTCAGTTAATTTATGAACTAAATATACACAGTTCCTAATGACACTTCGTAATGCTTACTGGGTAATGAAAAGGAATAAAACATACAGGCAAGATTGGTAGTTACATACATAAGCATAAACATGGGAGTCAGTTGTTTATTCTCGAAGCGATAACTCGAGAACCATATGTCGTAGAAAAATTGCCTTTTTACAGGCTGGCTCAAAAATTCTTGCCACATACACTAAGGCATATTAGAATGTCAAATTTCCAGTAATAATTTTGGGCACATAAAAAAGAGAAACCTCAGTTGCTCATGCTTGTGCTGTGCTTTCCGAACTAAGCAACACTGCACGACTATGATAGGACAGTCGCTCTAAGTGAGCCCACTCGAGCTCCGCCTCATGTGCCTTCTAATACCAGACGCCTTTGATTTCATTTGATTTCAACCAAACATTTCAAATCAAGATTCTGTAGGATATAGATGTTTCAAACTCCCTGAAGCCTCTAATAATTGTTAGGAAAAGGTTTCGTGTGTATGCATGTGCATCAAGAGAGAGAGAGAGATATGAGGAAAATGTGTTTTTAAATACACAAGCTGTTTGTGGGCAATGCTTGAGAGGTAGACTTGGAACTGAAAAATTCAGTGCCACAGCTGGGATTTGAACCACAGACCTCCCACTTTACGTGCAGCTACTCTGAACACTGAGCTACTGTTATGATGTTTTTATGTTATCCATATCCAAACGGATCACCCTATATAATGATCAAATTGTAACAAACTCCATACAAGTAGTTGAAGTTTTTAAGACTTATTTTGTAGAAGTATCAAAAATTTCAATTGACAACTCTGGTTAAAATACATAAGTCTTAAGAAAATATTCTATCCTTTTATTTTCTTTGCACCTACTACAGGAAATGAACAGGAAAGTCAGAAGAATAAAAAATCATCTGCTTCCATACAAATATTAGGCCAGTTGGCATATTATGATCTTAAGGAAGAGTTTCCCATTCAACGCTTTTCTGGACCTCCCAGCAATCTTTTGCCTTGAGGGTGGTAGTAAAGCATAACTCTTGGAGTTCTGTGAGATGGCATTCGTCTAAGATGGGCCAACCAATTCTTCTGGTAATTTTGTATATGATATAGAAGAGGTTCCATACCCAGTTCTTCTTCATTTGGCCTACTGTACAGTGTATAAATCTCATCTCGTTAGTTGTTAATCAGCATTGTTAATGTTCATGCTTCACTACTGTAACTTAAAACTGGTTTTGCAAGTGTCTTATGGAGCCATAGTCTTGTATTCTTTGCACTAAAGATGGTTTCATGATGTTATTAATTATTCCCATAATTTTTGTAAATGTAATTTTGGTTGCTATATCTACTTCATTATCAAATGATAAGTTATAGCCCAAATAATTAAATTTGCTTACTTGTTCTAAAATTTCATTGTCCAAAACAATTTTGCTGGGTACAGGGTATTTTCTACAAAAGGCCATCACTTTAGTTTTATTTTTATTGATATTTTGTTTCTTCCGTGCTGTATCCTAATCATGCTTAGGTTGTCAACAAGTTGATCTGTCCGGTTCATCCGATGCTTGGTATGAGACTTGAAAGCAATTAAAGTTTTGCCTGATGAGTTGCTGGCCCAGAGCAGTTACAATTGTGGTTCCCACTAATGTAGCATTTCCTCTACATTAAGATAATATGGTTATACCACAGTACTTGGTCCCCAGATCCTCATCTGTAAAAGCAGGTTGCATTGTGAGTAGGTTGAGGATGGGATTCGGATAGGGGAAGTGATAGTTGAAAACACACTTCACTATCCCTTGCAACCCAGAATAATTTAGTATAATTATTATTTATTTATACCTACAAACTTATTGTTGGTGTTTTTAAACACACAAGCCTTGTGTGGGCAATGTTTGAGAGGTAGAATCAGAACTGAAAAGTTCATTGCCACAGCTGGGATTTGAACCACAGACCATCCACTTATGAGGCTGGTGCTCTAACCATTAAGCTACTGTAGTGTAACAACCTGGCAGAATGACATTGAATTCTCCAACTGATTCATATTTCTTCTGGTAAACCACAAAGGCAATCTCTAATTAGGGACAATTACCTCAATGGCAACTTATGATTGTAAGTAGTTTATGTCCTGGGATTAAATATCCACGGCTTGTGTGTTTAAAAACATCAACAGTAAGTTTGTTGACATAAATACATAATAATTACCATCTAAAAGGTGCAGAGGAGAGGTACAGAAAGTTTTCCTTGATGTTCAACATAGCTCAATATACAAAATGATTATGGAAAATGTTGCGGTGTAAAAAGACAAATGACTTCATTGTCATCTGTTGGATATTAGAAAACAACAATTTATTTACACATACATAATTAGTAGTGGACTATAACAATGTCCATAATAACACAGTTCGTGGCCTCTATGAATTTTCAGCTGTTTCTAAAAGGGTTTATCTCAATTAAAATGAGATACACAGAGAAATAAGCTCTCATAAGAATATACGATAGAGGGTAAAGAAAGCCAAATGAGTGTAACACTCAGGTTTTTAAAGGCAGACTATCATTATGATCTTCTGTATCCCTCTTGTACCTACAACAAAATGTGTAGTGAAAATACTTCTGGAAATTAACATGAAGTAGAAGAGGTAGAACTGGAACTTAAAAATTCAATGCCACAACTGGGAAGGTCTGTGGTTCAAATCCCAGTTGTGGCATTGAATTTTTAAGTTCCAGTTCTACCTCTTAAACTTTGCCCACACACGGCTTGTGTGTTTAAAAACACCAACAGTAAGTTTGTTGGCATAAATAAATGAAGTAGAAGATTTTGTAGTGATAGTTGTAGAAACTATATCAAAATAAATGATAGTGGGTAGAGAAAGTGTATGAATGTGTTATGAATACTTCTGTGCATTTGCAGCTCAGAGACCTAACTTGGGATGTCGCACCTTAGTTCAGCGGAATGTGATCAAGATTGTACCTGCTGTATCACTGGAACTGACAGACTGGCTGGTAGAAATCCGAGTAAAATCATCACTACTTCTGAATATGTTATTGCTCAATGCGGAGGACTACATCACACAGCATTTGGACAAGTTGCTTGTAGGAATGTACCATGCCAGCATTGACGAGGACTCCAGAGTTGTTCACAATGTAATGTTTGCTATATCTACTAATTAACAGAAACCAAGCTCATTTGAAGGTCCTGAAACTTTTATAATACACTGTTATTTAGGGTTTTAGAGTCCAGTATTTGACATTTTTGGTTCAAATGAGCTAGGTACTCAAGCGTTTTTAAGATGGTTTATGGAAACTAGGAATGTTAACCACAATAATGATGAAGCTAAAATACATTACAGTAAAGTGCCAATTATCTGAAAGCCAGTCATCCAAAACGTCTGTTAACTAAAAATCCATTACTATTACTTAATTCAGTTTGCATGCTGAGCCGAAACCATGCTCCAGGACATTGCGAGCCATAGACCAGTCCATCTGTTCCACCTGCATTGTTTGAAAGTTTTGCAGAGTATTTTAATATGCATAAAATATTGTGACAAAATGACAATTTGACAAATCCCACTTCTTGCACCAGTGTGACAAAAGTGACAGATCCAGTCCAGTTACTTTTTTTTCTCTCTCTATTTTCCTTTTAAAACTCATGCACAAAAATACATTTTTGTTTTTATATAACATAGTCTACAGTTCTTTGTGACCTTGCAGCTTACAGCTGTTGTCTTCTTGTAACCTTGACACACACTTTTTCTATCTTTGTTCACTTTCTTGGTCTCACAAACACCTGGGTTTGACAATATAATCACTCAGCACTCGCGATTCCATCACAAAACAACTACTCTCTTTGTCTCACATAAACTAACACTCTTGCAAACTTTTATACTGGGAATGACTTGGCATGGATCTTTCTAGAAATTGACTTTTTTCTAGAAGCTATCACAAATAAGCCATGGTTGATGCTTCGTGAACTTTCCACATACTCCTTTGTTCTGCCACCTTCTACTGTTGCAGTGGCGTAAGGCAGCCTGACCTTGAGCACCTTTGATTCACACTCCACCAGTGGTGTGAGGTCACTTGACCCTGAACCTTTGATATGTGATAGTTGCAGAGTCACAATATATTTACAGTACATCCAATAGATAGTAGTTTTCAGGTTTGTAGGCTGTGGTCCAGTTGAATTATCTGACGTTCTGCCCAAGACTGTGTTGGGCATCTACAGAGATGACCCCTGGCTGGTTAACAACTAGAGGGCGATATATGGAGCGCCCTGCTTATATATAGGTGAGAGGGACTGCCTCTCATCTCCTATTGGTTGTTCGTATACCAATCACTACTATGTGGCTGTAAGAAATGCCACCGGATAGGTTCTTTTGGCGTTCTGGGGCTTCGGTTTTGTATTGTCTAGCACCAGTAGGTTACTTAAACCTGGGACATAAAGTACTTACAATTGTAAATCGCCCTTGGGGTATTTATCTCTCATGTGAGATTCCCTTGTGGTCCACCAGGAAAGTACGAATCAGCTGGGGAATTTAATGTCATACTGGTAAGCTGGGCATGGTAGCTCAGTGGTTAAAGCAGCCGCTCGATAAGCGGAAGATCCGTGGTTCAAATCCCGGCTATGGCATTGAATTTTTCAGTCCTGATTCCACTACACTACCTATTGGATTAACGCCATCCATGAAAGCTTTAGCATGTATATTTACAGTACAATTTTATGTTTTGTAGCACCGTTATTCTGTCTTACTTCTGCTCCATTCTTTCAAAATTCATATCCCAATTGTTTCCTGTTAATGTTGTTATTTGAAATATCTGTTATCTGAACACCCTCAATCCCCAATTGTTTAAAATAATTGATGCTCTACTGCATTTCATTGTGACCATTCACAACTAACAGGAAGCTTTACCAGATCCTGGGAACAGAAAAGAAGTCTTGGTTAAGCTTTAACTATTCAATCCCGTCTCAGGCACAGTATTATAGATCCATATAGTATCAGACTCTTTAATGTAGAAATAAAATAGCTACTATAGAAAATCCAGCCTAAGAAAGTCACTTAACATCAGCATCACTAATGTAAAAAAACTGCAGTAAAACAGTAGTAACATGAAAAAATGGATCTATATAGTTTTTTTCCTCAGAGAGCTTCAGTCAGGAACCAATGACAGTGTTCTCTGCAGTTACATGCTTACAGCCACTATGAGCGTTTGTATACTTCAAGTGACTTTCTTATTTTGGCAGTATTATAGAGCTCTCTCTAATTGCAAGCTGAAGAATTGACATGGATAGCCAAGGTCATTGAGGCACAGACTCATAGAGCAGGAGGTTTGCAGTTCAAGTCCTAACAGAACTGTCCTCCTTGGCTGACATTTTATCAAGACTCTCCTTAGTTCTCACAATTGGCAAATGCCATGGAGGTATTCTATACTTAGGCCTAGAAGGTAATTGCTATTTAATGAAACCCAGAACATAAAGTGCTTACGATTGTAAGTTGCCCTTGGGGTCTACCAGAAAAATGCAAATCAGTTGGGGAATTTAATGTCATACAGGCAAATTACCATGGTAGCACAGTGGTTAGAGCAGGCACCTGTGAAGTGGAAGATCTGTGGCTCAAATCCCAGCTATGGCATTGGCTTTTTTAGTCCTAATTCCACCTCTCTTAGGCCTAGAAGTTTCCTTCCCAATTATCATTTCATTTGAGGTATTACTAGTGTCCAGCACCTGTGCTACTATATGGTGAGAAAGGGCATTAAACAATACTAAAACTAAAGAATTAGAAGGAACACCAGCAAATGTGTATTACCCATATCTCTCAGATACATTGAGTATTGGTTCTTATAGGGAAAGTGTCATTTGTAGCTATTTTATACACAATTCAAATACAGCTACAAACAGTAGTAAATTAACATAGAACTGACAACAGACAACAATGAATAATAAATATAATAAGTTTAAGAGGTAGAACTGGAACTTAAAAATTCAATGCCACAACTGGGATTTGAACCACAGACCTTCCGCTTGCCGGGCGGACGCTCTAACCACTGAGCAAGCAGAAGGTCTGTGGTTCAAATCCCAGTTGTGGCATTGAATTTTTAAGTTCCAGTTCTACCTCTTAAACTTTGCCCACACACGGCTTGTGTGTTTAAAAACACCAACAGTAAGTTTGTTGGCATAAATAATTAATAATATAATAAGTATTTAGAGACCAAAAGCTACACTTACCATAGTATTTGCTGTAAGTTCTTGAAATAATTACACAAGTGTTAACAGCTTCAATTTTTCACTGAACAATGAATAACTTTAAATAATGCTAAGAAATGGCACTTGATAAGCCAGCTTCACTAGAGGAAATAGTGTATGGTAGAACCCTGTTTAATCAAACGGAAGCAGGTTTTGACATTTTGAATAATTCATTCTTCATTCTTCACTACGTGTGTCCAGCATCACTGACAACATGAGTACATTGCTATACACTACATTTTGGATAATAAATTTTTTGGATACCTTTCAGATACAAAATATAAGTTCATTCCTTATTTTCAAAATGTGTCTCAGAAGATCAAATGCTTAATTTAAAACACCCCTTCTAAACAGTGCTAAAGTTTTTAATATTTTTCAATGTATGGTTCTGTTTCACCTAAGGAAATCTAATCCATTAAGTTTTATATGTAAAGCATATTCGTTGAAACCTCTCCAGACTTTACCACACTACATTTTTAAAACTTTACCAACGACCAAGCCACTGCCCTAATATGTATACACATGCCCTTTACTTCTCAATTTCACTGTCAGAAAGTGTTCCAATGAATTGGCAGAAGAAACTAGTGTTGTGGACTCTGCGGGAAGCATTGTGAACACCAAGCACAGGCCTCAACAGCCGAACTAAGTATCCCTGCAACATTCTATCTGGGTGCTGTCTATGTAGTTATGTATATGTTTTCTTCAATTTGTTGCAACTAAAAACTTGCCAGACAATGGTGACGTCATGTGCAACTTTGAAGGAACAAACAAAAATGAACATCTGGTATATAAGAGAGAAAAACAACTTTTATAAGATTGATTAAAGAATTATAAATATACACGTCAAATATTTTTAAGTTTACAAGTATGAAAGTATCCTAACATTGCCTCTGCAGGAAGCTACTGATGCTTCTGCCAGTATTTAGACAGAGATGGGCAAAAGTATGTGTACAGCTTACAGTTACATGTACATGTAATGTATGAGTTATCAACACAATGATGAGTTCTATTTTCAGTAAAAAGGGGTTTCCTTTTGTGAGACTTTTAAGCCAAAGAATTTCCAAGTAAGTTAATAGAATGAAGGGAATCGATTAAATGGCCACCACAGATCTTACTCCTATGGATTTCTTTCTTAGAGACTTCTTAAAGATAAGTTTTTGCCACTGTAACTTTGCACTGACAGCCAGCAGCTAAGTTACGTAAGCTTTGGCAGCCAGTGTCCATAATAATAATAAGTTTTTCTGGGGAAGGTCGTGTCTTGGTTGTGTTGTTGTTGCCAACATCTCTCGTGAAGAAAACGAAGCACTACGTACCATTAACCGAGATCCGAAGCTAACAGTTCTACCAGCTTACAAGGGGAATGCCATGGTTGTCATGAATACGTTAGACTACGAAAAGAAGATGCGTGAACTCCTAGAAGATGACATCTACAAACACATTGAGAAAAACCCCACAGTAAAAGTGGAGAAAACCACCACATCCCTTATCAAGAATTCCTCAATACCAAAAGAACTTCACAAGAAACTGATCCCACACGACTCATACACACCGACCATATATGGGCTACCGAAAATTCACAAAAAGGAAATACCACTCAGACCCATAGTCAGCGCCATCAACGCATACTTTAGCAGGCTTCCTAGTGAAGAGCTTACAACAAATAACAGGACATACCTCTTCATTTGTACGTGACTCAGAACACCTGGTACAAATAATGAAAAACTTCAAACTTGAACCACATCATCTTCTAGTCAGCTTTGATACACAATCCCTCTTCACAAAGATACCTGTTAAAGATGCGCTAGATATTATCCAAGAAAAGATCCACTTCCATCAACTCCCAGAAGACTGGACAGACTTAATACAACATTGCCTCACAAATAACTACTTCAGCTTCCAAGACAAATTGTTTCAACAAACTGAAGGCACTGCTATGGGCTCTCCACTCTCACCAGTAGTGGCCAACCTTTTTCTTGAAGCATTCAAAACCACAGCAATAGATACAGCCGACTTGAAACCTTCCCTTTGGCTTAGATACGTAGACGATACATTAGTAATATGGCCACACGGTAAAAGCACGATTCCAGACTTCTTAGACCATTTAAACAGCATGCATAAAAATATCCAATTCACAATGGAAATAGAGAATAATGGAAAACTGCCCTTCCTGGATGTTCTAATTCAATGGAAACAAAATAAGCTAACATTTTCAGTATATCGGAAGCCCACACACACAGACAGATACTTGGACGCTTCATCCCACCATCCCCCAGCTATTAACGAGCATTGGCCAACACACTTTTACACAGAGCCAACCGCATTTGCGATCCGGAGAACTTCCAAGAGGAATTAAATTACTTACAATATGCCCTAGAAGCAAACGGATATTCAAAAAGACAAATACAAAATCTGCACATAAGCAACAAGAGGCTCACAGAATCAAACCATACAGGAAACAAAAAGGACAAGGATAAAAACACAGCATGGCTACCTTATGTAAAAGGAACGACCAACAAAATAGCAAAAATACTATTAAAACACAACATCAAAACCAGATATAAACTCACTAAGAAACTCAGATCGTTTTTACGTCCAGTTAAAGACAAACAAGACCCCTTGAACAATGCCAGTGTATACAAAATCGACTGTGATTGCAGAGCGGCATATATAGGGCAGACAGGCAGATCAATAAAAATCAGACGGCAAGAACATATCAGAAGTTTAAAACTAAACCAACCCGAAAAATCAGCATTGGCTGAACATGCCATATCCATAAAGCACCATATAGATTTTGACCGAATACAGTTACTAGTTAACTCTGACCATTTTACATATAGAATGGCCAGAGAAAGCATAGAAATATTTAAATTAAAAGAAAGTATCAACAGGGATAATGGAAGACATCTCCACACTATTTGGCAAACATTAATAAGAACACGAGGATTGGCGGACCATCAGCCAATGAGAACGAGAGGGCCGGCTCTAACCTCTATGGCCAAGATATAAATAATCGAGAAGTAGAAGAGACAGCACAGTTCCTGCGGTGCTGCCAAAGAAAGCATTAGCCCTGAAGAAGCTCTACATAGTAAGGTGAAACGTTGGCAACAACAACACAACCAAGATGCGGCCTTCCCCGGAAAAACTTATATATTATAGCAGTTAAGTTGCTACAAACGCAGAATAAAGATGAAGAGCACCACCCGTAAGGCTTCTTGAACCAATCACGTGGCAGCATTCCAGTAGGTTGGTCACAAAGCGAAAACGGGAGAGGAAGAAGCTTTGTTGCCAGATAACACTGCTTCCAGCCAATGTTTTAGTTTGTGATTCGTATCACCTGCATCTACTTCTTCACGAGTTGTGTATTATATTTGTTGTTGTTGTTGTTTTCTAGTGCCTTGCATCTGGCAATGAAGCCATTAGCATTCGTGCTTTCCAATACTTTTGAACTGTAGTTTCTTCTGATCTTAATGCTTCACAGGTCTTCAAGTGGTCTTCGTTCATTTCTACTGGATCGTTACACAGGACACATACTGGTGAGGCTGCTGAGATACCTATTCTGTAGAGATGACTTGCTAAACAGTCATGATTTGTCAATAGTCGGAAGGCTGCAACCGCTGTTTTCCTTGGTCTCTGGGGGATTATATCTGGGTTGGAAAGTAGTGTAATCCATTTTTTATCTTTGGCATTTGTTTCTATTTCTTGTAGGTATGAATGAGAAAATTTTTTAATGATCAAGCGTTTTATTGAGGAATATGAGAAATTGAATTTAGACTTTTGTTTTATTGTTGTGCCTTTCTTTGCAAGTGAGTCTGCAGCTTCGTTCCCCATGACTCCACCGTGTGCTGGAATCCATTGGAGATGAACAGTCTAATTAACTTTTTGAAGTTGTGTTAACATTTTGTAGCATTCTCTAATTTTTGTTGACTTCTTTGTAGTATTTGAACATATTCCCTGAATTGCAGCTTTAGAATGTGAAAGTATTACTGCCTTGTTAAATTTATTTAAGGGAAGATTTAATAATTGTCGGAGAGCAATGTGTATAGCCTCTATTTCTCCATCATAATTTGTTGTGTCTCTGCCAACAGAATGAGTGAGTGAGTGAGTGAGTGGTTAGGGTTTAAGGGCCCGTCGACAGCTAGGCCAACAGAATGATAAAAGGAAAAATGTGAACACGTAACTCCAGCTCCAGTAAAGTTTTCCTTGGAGGATCCATCAGTATATATGTGCAGCCATTCTTCTGTGGGATACCTAGTATTGATTGTTTCCAGAGCTAGAAGTTTTTGTATTTCTTTTGGTGTGTCTGATTTACTTATTTCCTCTATTAATTCCAAACTGAAGGTAGGTTGCAATAATTCCAATGGATTTTCTCTTATAAGTAGATTTTCTCTGGTGTTAGGAATGTTCAATTTGGATTTAATCTGTGTTACCTTTTCTAGGAAACTACTATGAGTTTTAAGGATTGAAGCGGGGAGGTTCTCTTCTGTCCATTTAGAGTTTGGCAGTCGTAACATTTTCTCATGTTGGAGCAATGCTTGTTCTTCTATTTTTGTTGTTATTTATGGGATCCGTGTTAAGGCAAGCACGGCATCAATAGGTGTGGATTTAACTGCTCCAGTGATTAGGCGAAGAGCCTGATTTTGTATTGTGTTATATATTTGTTATTTTTATTGTTATTATTGATAGTGTTGTTAGCATTTATATATTATATACAGTTTATTTTCAGAGTGCTACATGTTTATTTATATTTATCTATGTTTATTCTTTATTTTATATAATATTTATATAACCTCTGTGTATTATATACACAAAATGTAATGTGCAAGACGATGCCTCAGAACAGATGCTGATCTCCGAGTGATTCACGAGGTGAAAATCCTTTATGTCGAGATGTGCCACTGAACGGCCAAGCATTGAAATTATTAAGAAGAATGAGGGAATTTCATGAACAAAAGGAGCAGTATGTGGTTATCCATGGGCTTCCCTCTATTCCTGATGATAAAGTTATAGAGTGGACTTCAAGAACACTTGGATTAAGCAGAAGAACCGTAATCAGCAAGGGAGTAGTACTTCAGGAAGAAGCTAGGTTGCTGGAATGCAGCAGGTCAACTCCAGGGAAGAAAAGAAACCACATTCATCCAGTAACACCTTGTTGTGTTCGAAATAGATACCATTCGAAGGCATATTTACACCTACTATGGTAGAGAAGAGTACCTAACCATACCGAAATTACTTGTAATTAATTTTACCTATGTTGCAGTGTTTATACCTGCATTTACTATCAATTAGTACATTTATATCAATTGGGCTCATTTTACATCAGAGATCTATGTATATTTATATCAATGGGCTGATTTTACATTGGATATCTATACTCAGGGGTCTCCGTCTAGGGGATATGTGAATGGCGACCACAAGGTACCCAAGCTGAGCAGAACATTACTTCCACTTACTGGTGTTTTGCTCCTCACTGTAACTTTTCTATCTGACCTTACCTTGGTCATCTCTTGTTCTCTTCCGACCCCGATGCTATTAGGGTTCCCGAGGGCTAGGGAGTCTTTATTTTTCCAACCTCTCCATTTCTCTATAAAACCTTAACCCGTAACATGCTGACCTGTCATGGCATGTAATACGTCCTCTGATTGGTGATCAGAGGATATGGTCGGGGAATTTATTTTGATAAGTCTCCTGGTCAGGTCGGTGAGACCCGTAACCCAACGACAGGTATGGTCCTCCAGACATTCTGGGGGTCATGAGAGAGCGATGTGACCGCCAAAACATAAAAATATGGTGCTCTCTAAAAAACTGTTACTATTACTGCTATTGCTCTCTTCAAATATTGGAGAGCAAGAGGATTAATGACTTCATTGTCAGAAATCCAGCATTAGCTAACAACAACTATCAATTAGTAATAACAAAGTAATTTATTATTCTACGTTCATAGCTTATGTGCACTCTTTATGTTGGTTTGAGGTATGATACAAAGCTAGCTTGTCTGCTACTGTGGCAACACCGCAAGCACAGAATAATCAACATAACGTGAATCCATGTGAGCTATCAAGTGCAGTGTTACAGTGGCAGGGGTATACATATTGTTGATGACATGATTCAGTTCATTAGGGGAGCATTAGAAGAAATTGATGTAAATAAGGAGTGAGTAATTAAATGTTCTTGAGTGTCAAATCCAGACAACAGCAGTGTGTAAATGCTGAAAACCAATACTTGAATATTCATAATAGTGATCAAACGTTATGTGTTACTTCATAAATCTAATTCATATTATAAGTTTAGGTTTCTTGACGTACTTCATATTTCATTCTCCTGTATCTACTATTTACCTATTTTTACCCACATCTAATAAGCTAACTTTACAATAATGTTGCAGATTCAAAAAGCAGCAGTGTTACTAGGCTACTTTGTTGCACCAGAGATATATTGCAAATTGGTTCTACCAACAATGGATGTATCTCCACATTCCGGGCACCTTCTAGTACTTGCTGGTATTCTTCGTGGAAGTGAGAGAACAAAGCTACGTGAAAAGCTTACTGAGATTGGGAGTTTTCTATCTTCTCACAACATTTGTCACAGCAGAGACGTATGTGTTAATGGATTAAAACATTATTTGTGGTAAATAAATACTAAGTTTGATAATATCCATTAATGTTCATATCTCCTAATTTCAGAGTGCTTACCAAATGCAGCTTCTGTGTTGCTGTGAATCTATAATGGACGTCTGTAAAGAAGATTCCATGGAAATAGCCCACAATCTGTTTGTCATAATAGTTTCTGTGTTGGGGCTTGCTACAGAAGATACAGTTCTAAAGAAGGCAACAGGTGAAATAGAATAACTTATGACTGTTTTAAAACTAAATTTACTTTTTCTAAATCCATACCGAGATTACACTAGAAATAAATGTTTTGAGACCTGATTCCAGAAAACGTGTGTGTGGGAGGGGGAGAGGAAGGAAAATGTGAGGGTGGAGGTAGAGAGGAAGGGAGAGAGGTCAGTTAAACAGCACATTGAAATTGTTGTTGTTAGCTAATGTTGGATTTCTGACAATGAAGTCATTAATCCTCTTGCCCTGCAATATTTTTCACTGATGGATGGGGCGCTAGAACTGGCCGGGCATATTTGAAGGTGGTCTTGGTCCATTTCCTCTTGCAGATCACATGAGGACAGAGTGGTGAAGAATATATCCCAATTCTGTTCAGATGTTTTGCCAGACACTCATGTCCTGTAATCAACCTGAAGCCCCTTCTAGGGAATGTCGCCTTGACATGGCAGAGGGGCTCAGTACTCAATCCAGACGGTCTACTAAGTGAGTTATTTTTGACTACTGATAGGCAAGAGGTGAGGGGAAGCAAAGAACATTCCAAAACGGGTAGATGAGGCTTGGTAGTCTTGGTTGACAACTCATCTAGGAGAAGAGGACTCCGAAATCACACTCCCCCAGGGTTTCCTACTACGGTAGGTACAAGTTTGGCGTACCCAGGCCCAGAGCCATACTCTTGATTAGGTTCCTCTAAGGGGTGAGAGGGCACATGCCAAACGCCCAATCAACTTTGGTCCACTTTGTGTTTGACCTCCCATCTGATCCCTCCCTGTACACAGTCTGATGGATAACCTACGTGCGGGTTGTAGGTGGATGGGGAGATGCAAGGGATGACTGGGTAACCGCATAATTCCCAGCCCCTGATTATCATGTAGGATCTGTGTTCATATCCGCTGATAAATTTCAGTCCTGGGGAGGGACCATTGCATGAGCTGATGCACTCCTGAAGGCGATTGGGTCCCTCTGTCTATACACTGGGAGGTGAGACCCTAGGGTAAGCAAGGTCTAGGCCAGGACTCTCACCTAAGCTGGGGTGGCGCCCAATATGTGAGCATGCCATCGCAGACATTTACAATGGTGGAGGATATCATCGCCATGAGTTGTTCAAAAACAGCAAAGTTAGAGTAGAGGAAGTAGTCAAGTGTTGTGGTCCTCGCTACTTGGTTATTTCTAGAACTGAGGAATGCAAAAAGTTTTTATCGGTGAGCCCATTTGTAATCCAGCTAGTTTCCGAGAATACCCCTGTTTTATGGAGGAAAGAGCAATCCAGGAAATCAGAGTCAAAGAGAAGGTGTCCTTCTCAGAAGCTCGGAAACTCCTGCGTATCCGACAGCCCGCCATTCCAAAGTCCGGTACCTAGCTCAGTTGCAGCTAGGCTGGTACTGAAGCGGGAAATCGCTAAACAAACCAGCAATCAAATCAGAGCCACAATTTCAGAAAGAATTCTTGTAGCAAGAACAGTTCCAAAGCCTTCAACATCTACAGGCAAATCTACATCTCCTATCAAGTCCTTAAAGGAAAAGAACACCTCTACAAGGTCACCGTCCAAATTGCCAGTCTACAACAATGGCAAGAATGAGCCCGTTATTTATGATGCTTCACTGAAGAAATTCAAGAAACAGTATATAAGATCTGACTTCCTCAAAGAAGAAAACATGTCTGTTCCCAGTAAACCAAAGGGAAAGAGAAGGCAGCGTTCATCCCCTCGAAGATCTTCTTCTGAGGATTCTTCTGGGATGGATACAGACTGTCAACTTTCATCTTCGCCAGTATCCCATAGCAATCGGTTTGAGGCTCTTGAACCGAAGTTTGCTATGGAGAGACGCACATCCTCGGTAGAGGAGATGCAAGAAGATTCTGCCTATGCTGGGAGAAACCCACTGAAAAAGAGGCAGGATAAAGCTGAAAAGAGTGTAAGCCCAAAAGATAACAAAAGGGCTTAATTGAATCGACAACTGCCTGCTACAAGATAATGTACAGTTACCTTGGAATACTTATCCCACACAAATATTGATATGGCTATCCTACATTGGAACATACGTGGTATTAGAACAGAACGACCAGAACTTGAGCTTTTGCTCAAAGAGAAGGAAACTTTGGTCGCATGTTTGCATGAGACTAAGCTGCGTCCTTAAAATGCTTTCCATCAAAGGTGATACAGCCCAGCATGGTGTGATGTTACACCAGATGAGGGTGCTCTGACACACGGCAGTGCTATGATGCTTGTCAGAGATGATGTATATATGAAAACTGTATCCTTACAGTCTGATATACAATCAGTCGCCATAAGGATTGTACTACAAACCATTCAGTTGTAACATTTATTTGCCTTCCTCTCTTGTCTTCTCACCTATTGATTTAGAAGAATTAGTTTCCTAGTTATCAACACCGTTTCTGTTGGTGGGAGACTTCAATGTGCACCACCCACTTTGGGGATCAAGTTGCGCTTGTGTGAGAGGCAAGCTCCTCGCTGATTTCCTAGACAGTTAAAACCTAGCTCTCCACAACACTGAGACCCTACATTCATTTCTGACTCCTTAAATAGTTTCTTGCACCTTGATCTTGCAGTTTGTTCACCTCAGTTGGCACTCTCCTTACAATGGAATGTCATCTCTGATTTACACTCTAGTAACCACTGAGAAGTTGATCAGACTCCCATTCAATACATGGCACAAGAGAAATTTTACACATACACTAAAGACTCAGGAGAGCTTTCTTTCCAAAATTCAAGACGTCAAGAAGAATGTACACCTTCCTAATTCAAAGGAAAACTTCATATCTAAAGTCAATCCGACACGTACATTAGACATCACATATTATTTACACCTGACAGAAGAAGTTAAGAAAAGTGATACTCCAACTAGTGTTCTAAAATTATTGGCATTAGAGGCAATCCGTACTAGATTCCCAGAACACGAATGGCTCCATATTTATACTGATGGATCATTGATATCAAACCAAGATGGAGCAGGTGCTGGAGTCACATGTTACCTCTTTTCCTATTACAAATCTTTAAGTTATGGAACTAGTAACTTTGATGGAGAAATTGAAGCAATTCGAATGGCCCTACAAAATCTTTTGTACAGAATTTCACATTTTCAGCAAGCAGTTATTCTCTCAGATTCCAGGGCAATAATTATAGCAATTACTTCCAAGTTGTCACCAAAAAACCAAACAATTATAGAATGTTGGAAGATGCTTAGCCATCAACAGCACTTCAAAAACACTTAGTCTTCCAATGGATACCAGCTCACTGTGGACTGAGTGGTAATGAGAAAGCTGATTTTCTTGCAAAAAAGGGTACCAGCGGTGTACAAAAATCTATAGTTAATCTACCATTTTATGCAGCTAAAAGATTAGTCAACTCTGAATTCAAAAAAATTATTGCAAAATATTACTATGAAAAATCAAAGAATAAAAGATGGCAACTACCAAACATTCAAACAGTAATTCCTGAGTATCCTTGAAAAACAGCAGTTGCAACCTTAAGGTTGTTTACAGGAAATGATTGTCTGGCAAAACATTTAAACAGAATTGGGATATATTCTTCACCACTCTGTCCTCTATGTGATCTGCAAGAGGAAATGGACCGAGACCACCTTCAAATATGCCCGGCCACTTCTAGTGCCCCATCCATCAGTGAAAAATATTGGAGAGCAAGAGGATTAATGACTTCATTGTCAGAAATCCAGCATTAGCTAACAATATACAGATTTGTGTGATGTTGACTGACATTTGTATTATCTAGTTTTATATCAGCAATTACTGCTCTGTGACCAGAACTTGGGTCTTCTATAACTTGTTTTTTTAATTTTTGAAACAATATCTGTTGTAGCTATCAAGAGGTCTAGGTAACTGCCTGCTCCATAGTAATGTACGAAGGTTGTTGGGATCTTTATTATAAATTAGTTCAGAGGTTGTGGTATTCATACATTATTCCACCATCTTTCCTGTAGAATCCACTTTTTCATAACCCCATCGTTTGGAATGGGCATTGAAATCCCCAATTATGATTGTTTTATTTAATGGGTCAATAAGTGAGAGATTTGGTTCATTCCTGGGAGGATTGTAAATACTGTATAAATGAAGATGTGTTTTGTTATCCCAAAAATTTAGCTTTATTAATTCAGCTTTATCTGTGTTATCCATTTGTTTAACAATTTCAAAGGAGAATTTAATATCCTTTTTGACTCCAACTAATGTTCCACTACTTATCTGTCTATTTTTGGGTAGTAGGTGTGGTAAAAATTTGTTTCTTGTATGAAAAATGTATATGTTATAGTCAAATTCAATTTTATTGAACTCTGGTCTTTTTGTTTGGGTGAGACCACCTGCATTCCATTGTAGAATTCTGATGTTAGATCTTCTATTAATATTGTGACTTTGGTTGTGTTGAAAAGTAAGAAGACCGATGTAGTCGAGATAAAGAAACACTTTTATTTCCGTAAACAGTAACTTTGTACACTCGTTGCAACAACAAGAAAGTCTTTTCCGATTCTCCAACAGCACGGCTCCGAATTCGTAACACAAAGAACTGTCCCTTCTCCGTCGGCACAACGCTTCACATCGTCTGTCCGTCTCCGTCGGCACAACTACTCAACGCTTCACATACGTCTGACTCCTCTTCTGTCGCACTTTACCGCTATTTATATCTCCCAGGCACTATTCTGGAAAGTTCAGTTATTGCAGTGGAATACAAAGCAGAGAAGATTCTCGAAGTCTCTATCCTTTTCTCTCTTTCGGCAAGCGCCCCAACAATGCGGCCATGCTCTGTCTCTTTCCTTCGGCTCCTTTGTGGTAGTGCCAACAATAATGCGATGGGTGACACTGCTGTTGTCGGCAATTAGATGCGGCGGGCGCGGTGACACTATAATGTTTTTGTTCTTGAGAAATAGTCCCCGCCCAGTGATCCAAATGGGGGACTATTTTAACTCCGGAACATTTTACCCTCGAGTCAATTTCATAAATATTGAAGAGAGTTAGCAGTTTAATTTAAAAGGTGAGTCAATTAACACTAAACAACACTTACATTATAATTTTCCGGAACGCGTTTTGGAAAATTATAATGTAAGTGTTGTTTAGTGTTATTAATTGACTCCCCTTTTAAATTAAATTGATTATAACAACACTGTTTTCAAACTTCTATGAAAGGAAGATAGACTTAGCAGTAATAGTAACCGCTTTTTAGAGCACCATATTTTTATGTTTTGGCAATTACATTGCTCTCTCACAACCCCCAGAATATCTGGACGACCACATCTGTCGTTGGTTTACATGTCCCACCAAGCTGACCAATCAGAGGATGTATTACATGCCATGACAGGTCAGCATGTTGGGGGTTCAGAGTTTATAGAGAAATTAGAGAAATGGAAAGGTTGGAAAAAAATAAAAACTCCCTGGCCCTTGGGAACCTAATAGCATCGGGGTTGGAAGAGAACAAGAGATGACCAAGTTAAGATTAAATAGAAAAGCTACAGTGAGGAGCAAACACCAGTAAGTGGAAGTAATGCTTTGCTCGGCTTGGGTACCTTGTGGTCGCCATCCACATATCCCCTAGACACCAGTAAGTGGAAGTAATGTTCTGCTTAGCTTGAGTACCTTGTGTTCGTCATCCACATATCCCCTATCCCCTAGACACCAGTAAGTGGAAGTTCTACTCAGCTTGGGTACCTTGTGGTCGCCATCCACATATCCCCTAGACACCAGTAAGTGAAAGTAATGTTCTGCTTAGCTTGAGTACCTTGTGTTCGTCATCCACATATCCCCTATCCCCTAGACACCAGTAAGTGGAAGTTCTACTCAGCTTGGGTACCTTGTCGTCGCCATCCACATATCCCCTCAACAGGGACCCCTGAGGGTACATTGAAATTGTAGGTCAGAATATTTCAAGGATACACATGACCATTTTCAGGAAATCCACTGGCTTCTATTCCCAGCTGGGGCAGGTAGGTTTTCTTTAATCAGCCATTTTCTATCCTCTACAAAGTCGGGAGTGTGACTGTCAGTGTGTGCAATACTAAATTTCCTGTACAATGTGAATATCGAGGTTATACTTTGTAAATGCCAGTATTGAACTCAAAGCTATTTGGGTAATGGACAATGTGGCCGACATCGATCTTAAAGAATGGTTATGATCGATAATGTTAGATAACCGAGAAGTGGTAGTTGTTAACTACGTATCTAGGACAAGAAAATAAGGGACCCTATAAGGCGCTATTGACTGAAATGTCATATAAGATAAACGTGCATTTGATAAATAAAATATAACGAGCTAAGTATCGGCAGTCTGCAATAGTGGATTGCATTACCAAGAGATATTCAATGAAGCATCGCAATATTATTTGCGATGCATGATTGTATCTAAAATGCTAAATAATATTTACGAGAGATGCTATATTGAATTTAACATATCCAAGAATCACAAAGCTATTAAAGCGAATAGCTTCGGAAACTTACTACAGTTGTATTGTAAAGTTGAAAAGTGAAGTTATTTATTATTATAATAAAGATAATTTCAGTGGAAATCTGAATATTTTTGAGAGTACATTAATCATTGCCATTTTCTACCTGCTAACCCATTAATGCCCTGAAGATACGAGTCTGTAATAAAAAGCTGCCACAAACCGATAAAACTGTCAAGGAAAACTTACAGTTCAGCAGGCAATAACACCATCAGTTGTTTGCCTAGCTAAATCCTCCAATATGACCAAAAAAATGCTCTAACAATTCTGATTTAGATTTGGTCCAGTCAGTTCGGCTAACAAATTTAAAATAATTTTGGTAGTTGCTCTTGAGAAGTGTTGCTTACTGATTATTCCAAATGTTTAGTTCTTCCGGGCTTGTAGGCCGTGGTCTAGAAGGCACGGTCACCGGCTGTGAAAGCCTAAATACATGTTGTTTACTGAGTTTATTTCTATTAGTCACTGCATGTTATATTTTTATCCTGGTCTCATACAAACTTGATCTGGCTCACTCTTGTCCTCAGCACATATCCTAGGCCCAATTGCTTCCTAGTTTAGGTACCTCCATTTTAATATGACTAAGATGCAAATTAAGATTGCAAATTGGCAGCACTTTGCAGTTAAATGTTTTGTGTTGTGGTTATGTAAGTTTTTATGGATTTTATATTGTGACTTTTTTTTGGTTGGGTGTTGAAAAGTAAAGTAGACAGATGTAGTCGAGATAAAGAAACACTTTTATTTCCGTAAACAGTAACTTGTACACTCGTTGCAACAGCAAGAAAGTCTTTTCCGATTCTCCAACAGCACGGCTCCGAATTCGTAACACAAAGAACTGTCCCTTCTCCGTCGGCACGACTCCTCAACCTTCACATACGTCTGACTGCCTCTCCTCACACTTTACCGCTATTTATATCTCCCAGGCACTATTCTGGAAGCTTCAGGAACGTTCACTTATTGCGGTGAGATACAAAGTAGAAGATTCCAGTAGCCTCTATCCTTTTCTCTCTTTCGGCAAACGCCCCAACAATGCGGTCATTCTCTATCTCTTTCCTTCGGCTCCTTTGCGGTAGTGCCGACAATAATGCGATGGGTGACACTGCTGTTGTCGGCAATTAGATGCGGCGGGCGCGGTGACACTGCTCCCTCCTCAGAGTTGGTCGTCCCGACCAGCACTATCACTGCGGCATCTCCCTTGCGCCCCGGTGGACTATCCCATCGAACCTCTTCTCCAGGAGGCACGATCCTAGGTATCGCTGTTGGATAGTGTCCCTTGGTCTGGGTAGGACGATGTATGCCATCCTGCCTCGAAATTCTGCAACAGTACCGCCGGTCTTGACGGTCCCTCGTCCAGTTGCCCTTCTTCCTGGTGTGTTGACGGGTTATCCTGCGCACTTGGAAACGGCTCACTGGGTACCATGTCCGCCGACCTCTCTGGCGCACCTTCGCAGCCACCTTACTACCGATGGGTCCGGCAACAAACCCCGCCACATCCGCGCGAGTCGCGTCCACCGCTGCACTCGTGTTCACTCCTGCTCGGCACGGCCTCTCCTGTATCCTGCCGTCCACGATGATGTCCACCATTCTTCCGTTCACGGCACTATGCGTCAGGTGATTGGATGGCTCCGACGGTCCCCCCATGTCACACGCCAAGTCGGTTCTCGCGTGATGCTCGTTTGCTTGTGCGCTTCCCTGCTGATCGTCCTCCACGTCGTATCCTGGTTGGTTACGTACCCGACACACTCCTCCAGAGGATCCTCGACGACGTCCCTGAACTGCCCCTTTGTCTTCCCCGAGACGTACACTTTCGTTATCGAAACGGGCGCAACTGTCGCCTCGGCCACTAGGTGCTCCCTCCCCGGGTCCGCGCTATTCCGTCTGCCCCTGGCATCCAGTTCTTTGACGCTCTCGTCAACTCTTACTACCAGGGCGCCAAGACGTTCCCCGTCGTCCTCCACGACGTCCACGTGCTGGCCGAGGTCTTCCACCTTTTCGCCGAGTTCTTCCACGTCTTCCGTCACGCCAATCAGTTCGCCGTCAATTTTCGCCGATAGCTCCGTCTTCATCTCTTTCAGCTCGGCAGCGAAGTTGTTTCTCCTCTTCATTTCGGCAACGAGGTTGTCGTTTGCCGTCTTCATTTCGGCGAATAATTCTTTCATCATTGCCATCATCCTGGTTTCCGAATCTCCCTCCATCTTGGTTCTAACGTTGCAACTTCTAACGACGATGTAACGAAACTAGAAGCAATTCGACGAATCCCACTTCTGACACCAGTGTGACTTTTGGTGGTTTGTAAAGTAAAGTAGACAGATGTAGTCGAGATAAAGAAACACTTTTATTTCCGTAAACAGTAACTTGTACACTCGTTGCAACAGCAAGAAAGTCTTTTCCGATTCTCCAACAGCACGGCTCCGAATTCGTAACACAAAGAACTGTCCCTTCTCCGTCGGTACGACTCCTCAACCTTCACATACGTCTGTCCTCTCCGTCGGCACGACTACTCAACCTTCACATACGTCTGACTGCCTCTTCTCACACTTTACCGCTATTTATATCTCCCAGGCACTATTCTGGAAGCTTCAGGAACGTTCACTTATTGCGGTGAGATACCAAGTAGAAGATTCCAGTAGCCTCTATCCTTTTCTCTCTTTCGGCAAGCACCCCAACAATGCGGTCATTCTCTATCTCTTTCCTTCGGCTCCTTTGCGGTAGTGCCGACAATAATGCGATGGGTGACACTGCTGTTGTCGGCAATTAGATGCGGCGGGCGCGGTGACAATATTATGGCTACCATGGTAGATGCAACTTTACAGCATAAAAATGAATTGTTGCGAGATTTAGAGGTAGTGAAAGTCTAAGCTGCCCTACCATTTCTCAAACATGTTGTATGCATGGAGGAATATCTCAAGCATATAATGTTTCTATGATGTTACTTTTGGAGTGATAGTTGCTATGTCTAAGAGCGTCATACTGAATTTTGTGTCTTCAGGAGGTGGTCTTGCATTGTTTCGTTCCATATTGAGCATTAATTACTTTCATGCAAGATCAGTATTTCAAGTCTAAAGCATTTAATGAGTATTTCTTAATATATTTTCCAAGTATGCTTTTGTGTGGGTTGTTCGCTGATGTGTGTTGTGCATTAGCTTTTGCATCTTGGCCTACCACCTTTGTGAATTAGATTTGTTGTTGCTCCTTTTAGCACAAAAGAGTGCAATGTATAATGCTCGGTGTGTTGAAGTTTTGTTCCCTTTCCTGCTCCTCCAGTTGCTGTGGCATAGCTTACGCAATTTTAACTGTTCGTTGCAGAGAAGTTTTGTTTCCCATTCTGGGGATTGTTTTTATTATGGCACCTATGATCGACCACAAGGTAAAACAATGTTGTGTGTAGTTTTTGGACTGGAATTGACAAGACCACCTGAGATAGGGATTTTTAAAAGTGCTGTACTGGACGCCAGAAGCTGCCAGGTATGCAAGCTGATCTTGCAGTTTCCCTTCAGTACATCAGGCTTAAGGAGCATTTTAGTCATTTAGTAAATAAACAGATTGAAAAATCAACAGTATCAGTCCATTTCTGGAAAACAGACCAATGTATCCAACATAACAAATAAACAGATTGAAAAACCCATAGTATCAGTCCATTTTCTGGAAAACAGATCATGATATCCAGCGCAACATCCATCTTTTGAAATATGTACAACAAGCAAGAGATCTCAACAATTGGGAAAAAATGTGCATAAAGAAGTGCCAAACATGCCTAATGAATTTTGATTTCCCATTTGAAGAAGCCCACTCATGATGTTTGTCCATTCTATACCAGAGGGAAAACAGTCGATGGTGGAGGATCCGCTAATTATATCTGATAGTCAAGAGTAGCTGAGAATGTACGACAGTTCCAACAAAACTAAACTTGTGTAAATCACAGTTTTTGTGATTAACTAAAAAAGTTTATTATAGTAATTGCTTTTGTATGGATCATATTTGTTACTTCCTAAGGATGCAATACGGTAACCATTATTGGAACTTAAAAAATGTTTGTGGGATGTAAAGTAAAGAACAGTTAAATTCACCACACACGTTCATTCAGACTCATTCATACTTCCAGGCTCTAGGGAGGCTGCATAACAATTATCATCCTCCACCCAGGAATCAAACCTGGGACCACTGGATTTGGAGGTTAATGCTTGTTTAGGTTCATGCAGCCCTCAAAGAGTGTATTTTCAGTGAAACCTCAACATTGAGTTTTTGGCTGGAACACACATTTCCTGTACCATCCATAGCTAAGTGTTAGATAAAGTAAAATCTTTCATTTTTTTCCAGATTGTATGGAATTCCTGAAGGTTATAGAAGACTGTGAATCACTGGAAGATGTGTATAAGATGCACATGAGACCTTTGTTAAATGACCTCCAAAGAACAGCAGACTCTTGGTCTGTGTGCACAACTGATCGAGCTGTGTTTGAAGCCATTATTGAACATTCAGGTGAAGTAATCTTGAGAGGGCATTATTTACCTGCCAATTAAAATTACATTAATTCATGGCTTTGTCACATTCATAATAATCAGGCCCAAATGACCCACTCATTGACAGGCGCTTAAACTCCACTACTTACTCTGTCATACTACCATGCATTCCCTGACCAACCGGACCACTCTGTGGCGGCACTGGACTGGGCGAGGACCTGGCGCTCTCCGCCAGAGTTATGTGTAAGGAACCGGCAAGTCACAGGGGTGGAACACTAACTACTGTACTAACTTACATTAGACTTATAGGTATCACTACAGATGTTGAAATTGATCACCTTCAACATGAACACATTCCCTATATGTCCGAAAACAATTCTGGTTTACTTGCAAAAGTTCATCTTGATTGATTGCCTGTATGTCTCTGGTGATATTATCCTTTAATTCTTGTAATGTGCACGGATTTGGTGCTTACACTTGAGCAGGGGCAAAGCCTCAGGGTAGACAGGGTAGACAGCGTCTACCCTAGAAACTCTGCAAAAGAGAATTTCTTTAACTTTTGCATGAAGCAGGTATTTGTATTTCCCACTTAGGAAGTTACGTCTCTATACCAGCATTTGCGCGACTCCGCTACGGGGATGCGGTACTGGACTGCCTGTTATAGATGTTCGCCGATCTGTGTATTTTGCCATGCTTAGAGCATGGGAGAAACAAGCGCGCCATCTGACACCGGTTTGTGAACTACAATGTCTCCGTATAGCCAGATTTCTCTGCCCAGTAGACAGTCGAGCCTCTGTCTCCTTTGGCTGTGGTTGGCTGTTGTGTTAATGGAATGTTTTCGAGGCAAGAGGCAAGCGCTCTTTTTGGCTACCTTTCAAGCGCATTTATAGGGATTAATTTGAATTGAATTAGATATTCGAGGCAAGAGGCAAGCGCTCTTTTTGGCTACCTTTCAAGCGCATTTATAGGGATTAATTTGAATTGAATTAGATATATGAAGAGAAATTCTAAATTAACAATACACTGTTGTATAAAACGGTTCTAATGATTTGGGTCAAATTTTCTATTCAGATAAGGTTTTGCTCTTTAGATTTGTCTATATAGGTGTCTTTCCTGAAAAAACACGATTTTACAAAAAAAAAAAAAAAAAAAAAAAAAAAAAAAAGTATTTTTATTCCCTCTTTTACAGAGCAATTCTTGTATTCATGTTTCGCATACTTCGGAAATGGCTCTAACGATTTGGATCAAGTTCAGAGATAACGTTTTGCTTTTTAAGCTTGTCTATGTAAGTGTCATTCCTGGAAAAACGCGATTTTAGTTTTCTCCCGAAGCGAGCCGATGGTGAAGGATGACGTTAAGAAGAATCTGTCTACCCTGCTACATACTTCACGGCTCGCCACTGCACTTGAGACAGAATATGTGGTCATACCCCAAAAAGAAAGCATTTATGTAAATATTTATTGTAAATATAGTTTAGTTTTCATGTTGGTAAGGATTTTCTTAGTACTAAGAGTGTATTACCATTGTTGTATTATTAAAAGAAATATTTGGTCGGTCGATAACGTCATTAATGTTAAATAACATGTTCAAATTTCATATGTATAATTATAAGAATAATTTTATATTTAATATTAAATGTGTAGAAAGGATAGATAGAGATCGCTTCCTTAACATTCCAGGAACTATTTAGCGTGTAGGATGATTTCATGGGATACGCCGCGGGAAGTGGACATACATGCGTATGAATACAAATGCATTGTGAAAGAAGACGCTAGATTTTTCTTGGCATCGTAGTGTCCAGAGAGAGAAGATGTTTTGTGATACCTGCAGATATGGACGCTAAAAGTGATTTAAAACAATTAATAACGAGAAAAAACCATTAAGGAAGTAGATTCATGTGCAACGAAAGTTAATTAAAGTGTTACGCGTCTAATATTCAATGAGAAAGGTGAAAATAAAAGTGTTATAGAAAAGTTATATCCTGTGTCCGCATTATTTCACCCTGTACCATGACCCGAGATAGTAAAAGAGTCCCAAGGCTCAGCTCATTCATCGGTATAAAATCAAAAATCAGCACCACACTTTTTAATTTAACGTTCCCCATAAATGAAAATCACTAAGACGTTTAGTACAAGCGATTAACATTTCCAAGATATTAGCTTTTGTGGTAGCGAAACTTCTGAAATTTAAAAGTTTATGCTTTACAACCACAAGATCCTGTAAGTAAGGTTAATTATTGCAATTGAGGAGTGTTTTTTCAAAACTCGATAGATGCACAAAATGTGTTTCTGAGAAAAACTGTTTTTTCTATTTATTGGTAATACTAATCGGTTAGCACAGCAACTATATTAATCATTCAATTCTCCTTCCTGATACTGTCTCATTGAATGAGAAGATAAACAAATAGCATAGTTTAACTGGTGCAAATTTGGGGTTTGAAAATGCAGAGTTTTTTCAAAAACCAATAGATGCTGATCAACTTTTCTGCGTGACCGAGAAATTAACACATGAAGTTTTGTTATTTTTGCGATTTATTGTTTTTGTTGCTTTTTATTTACGTTTTTATTATTTTTTATTTATTTTCACCTTTTTATAATACATAATGTACTATACAACCAACATATTAATGTTTATAAGGATTTTTTTATTAGGTATAAACTTAGGAACTAAGTACTGCTACATTCACAATAACAATATATTTTGTTTTATTTATATAACAAACATCTTGAATGCACACAAAGAAATTTCAAACAATATGAGTAAGTAAGCTTTCACCTTTATTAGTGCTTATGCAGTCTGTAAATGGTTCTTAGTTCATTTCTCTTTTCCACATCTATCTCTATCTTATTCTTCATCAGTCCCATTTTGCAGGTTGAGCATGTGTCAGTGTTGGTGTATGGAATGAAAGATTGAAGAAGTTGTAAAATATGTATTTTATATTTTGACAATGAGCAGACTGGTAGATATCTTAATCTTCTTTCATTGCAAAAGTTGGTCCACATTTTTCTGATATTAAGTTCTCCTTGATTTTGGTCTTCCATAGTGGCTTTCTCTACATGTGTACTTCTTAATGTCTTGCTTTATAGCAGCAGTAATACCCTTCTGTAATATTGCTGTTCTGTCACCTCTCATATATTTCATAAGGAACTTATCTTGATCTATTTTGTTGAGCACCGAAAGGTGTTGGTGAAATCCACTTATATCATTATAAGTCAAATCAGCAGCATCACAGTGCTTATGCCCTTTACTTTTAGGATTTTGTGGAGTGCAGTCGAGACCATGTGAACATGTAATTGCTGGAGTATGAGCTTTCCTAGACTTGCATTTTGATTTCCTTTCCTTGTTTTTGCAATTCTTACCTTCCGTGCATTCTTCGAGTGGTACAGTCTCACAATCTGAGCTGTCCATTGTGCATAGTACAGTGGAGCATCCCAACTAAGAATAAAAATGTCATATAAGTATAACAAAGCTTGCAGAAGCACCTGCCTGCTGTGCAAGGGGTCCAGGGTTTGACTCCCGGCAGCGGGGTAGGAATTTTTCTCCAGCCAAGATTGTTCCTCATCCTTCTGGATGTATGAATGTGTATGTGTGAATTCAATGTATAAAAAACACCCAAAGACCAAAAAGCCCACTGTTAAACGAGTAACATCATTGCCAATAGGCAAGGCTGCCGATATGACCTCTGCAGTTAAAGGCGGGATATAAATGGAACAAAAAGCTAGCAGAAATGAATGTGAAATCCAAGTGCACAACCTGAGTTCGCAGTTATTACCAACGATGCAGCAGTGTACAAAGCTTGCAGAAATGATTGAGAATTCCAAGAATCGCAACAGTGAGATGGCAGTCAATGCCAACATGCGTTTCATAGAATTGAGCTTACTACAATCTGTACCATAAAATTATAAAATTGCATCTATCAGCCTTTGCTTTAACTGAGCAAGTGCATCTATTTTGTAAAAACTGTTAATATTCCGTACCTTCTACACAGGACAAGAATTGAATTTTGCAAAATCTGATTTCACAGAACAATGCAGAAGGTGAAAATTATGCCAATACTCTATATATAACTCAATTTCGTAAAATTTTGCGTCTATCGAGTTTTTGAAAAAACACTCCTCAATTGGTTTTATCAGTCTGTTCATAATGACAACATGGACCCACATTTAACGTCCTTCACTGACGAAGTGTGGTATTGTCTTTAAGCTTGTACATTTCTACTAAGAACAATTGATCCTGGGCTACTGAAAATCACCATATTATTCATGAAGTTCCTCACCACACGTAAAATTATCGATCTCATACTTATGACACAACAGTTGACTCATGCGTTTATGTAAATTCTGTTTTAAATATTTTTTTCCATAACTAGCAAGAAATAAAAGATTGTGTGATTGGTTTCAGCTATAGCACACACTGCTAGAAATTCTGTGCATGAATTGCGAAATACATATGGGAACCGAATAATTAGTTCCCCTGACCTATCTCCATGCAAGTTTTATTTATAGGGAACGTTAAAGAATAACAAGTACTCATCAAACACATTCGCATTACAAAAATTGAAGAACAATATCACGAAAGAAATACAGGTAGTTAGTCAACATGAACTTTTGCAAGTAAACCAGAATTGTTTTTGGACATACAGGGAATGCATTCACGTTGAAGGTCATCAATTTCAACATCTGTAGTGATTCTAAAGTAAGAACAAATTAGAAACTAAAAGCTTCACCTATGTTAGTAATATTGCAAGTTCTTCAACTGCTGACTAGTTTCAAGTTGTATCCAACTTATTTTCAAAGCTATACAAACAAGTTACCATAGTTACTGATACTCATTTTAAAACTCTGTCACCAATCTCTGAAAACAAAAACATTAAATGACCAGAATGATCTGCCACAGCTGATTTATCAGTTTGTTTATATTTAATATTTGTAAAATGCTCTTTTATTCTAGTTTCCAATTATGTTCAGTTTTACCAATATAAACCCTATCACAATCCAAACAGCTAAACTGATAAATACCAGATTTTTTTATAATTTGTAATTTTATCCTTTTTAGAAAAATTTAGTAAATGTTGTATATTAAATTTATTTTGAGGGACCAAATTTATTCCATATTCTTTAAAAACTTTTGTAAATTTTTTATTGGCCTATGGATGATAAGTAAACTTTTAAAAATACAATTATCTTTTATTATTTATTTATGCCAACAAACTTACTGTTGGTGTTTTTAAACACACAAGCCGTGTGTGGGCGGAAGGTCTGTGGTTCAAATCCCAGTTGTGGCATTGAATTTTTAAGTTCCGGTTCTACCTCTTAAACAATTATCTTTTATTTTTTTGAGGGTAGAAACCTCTTTTACAGCCTTTTGATATTTAAATTTTTCTATCTATTTTAAATCATGAAATTAATCCAGAGGTTAAATTATTAAAACAATTAAGTGAACCTATAGATTTTGGGAAAAGATATTTATTTTAAAAAACAAGAACCCTGTTATGAATTTTGAAATACCTCCAATAGATTGTATTTATAGGTTTTTGTTTTCAGAGATTGGTGACAGTAAAATTAACATCAATAACTATGGTAACTTGTTTGTATAGCTTTGAAAATAATTTGAAGACAACTTTAAACGTGTCAGCTGTGAAACATCTTGCAATATTACTAAGATAAGTGACGCTTTTGGTTTCTAATTTGTTCTTATTTTAGAATCATTAAAAGCATTACTTATGATCACTGGGTCTAGAATTTGGCAGTCAGCCATTACAATTTTCAATTCTCTACCCATTTTGAGGAGTTTTCTTTGTGTACTGTTTTAATAATATTCCAAGTTTCCATGATCAAATGCAGTCAATGCGTTCTGTCCTGTTGTCTACAACTATGGTGGCTTATTTTCTCTTCCAGGTTCAGGAATTGCAGAGAGCCTAGATATTATTGGTCCAGTGTTAACAACAACTTTAATGCCTGAGAAGGACCCAGAAGTGAAGTTAAAAATGCTTACTATAATGTCAGCAGTACTTACTAACAGAGAGGAGACTCTCAAGGAAGCACAAAATATCAGCTCATTCATTGTTGCGTTTGTGAAAGGTGAGGAGTGAAGTCATACTTATATTAATCCTATAAAAACAGAAAATGTGTATGTATGTGTGACAGTGTGTGTATGTACAGTTGTGTCAGAAACCACTCAACCAATTTGGATAATCCCTTCATCATTGAGAAGCACTATTCTTTCTGACGGACATAGACTACAAAACACATTATTTCAATTTGTAAATTACTAAAAGACTGGTGCATTTGCTTCTAATGAGCAATGAGAACTCTCATCTCTTCTCAGATGGTGGCCAGGGAATAAAGCATAAACTTAGCTTTTCCAATTAAACTCCCAAATTTCTTTTGCTACACACTTTTTTATTATAACTTTTGCTTTGTTACAATATTTGTTCACTTTTGTAAACATTATTAACTTACTGCATGTCTGAAACGTACATATATGATTTTTTGGTGAGCTATCAAAAATGACTTCTATCTTTCATGTATCCCTTAACTAAGCGCTGTTTGAAAAATTTGTTATAGGTAACTATAGTTTTATCGTTCATGTCTTGTCGCCCATAACAATACATTTTCTTACTTCATCAGAATTATTTTGCAGCTGTTTTCTGTCTTTGTACAGCCCTAAGTGATGTTCAGCTGTATTATTATTGTGTTTCAGATGGACTGATGCCTAACTTGGTCTGGCATGCTGGTCGTACAGCAGAAGCTATCAGGATAGCAGCTGTTTCCTGTCTTTGTACAGCCCTACAGGATAGAGATACTGTACCATCACCATTCAATAACCCTGACACGCTGCAAGAAGTTTATGAACCACTGTTGCCTCTGCTCTTGAGTCTTATAGAAGATATGGCAAAGAAAGGACGTCTCCTAGCTCTTAGAGCACTTAGCTTGTTACTCAAGTTAGCTCATTATAATGGGCAGCTCAGGGGAATTAATATCAGCAATACTTATCCAGGTATGATATTTGTAAACTTTGCTTTATTTTAAGGTTTCTACAGTGTCAAAACATAAGTCAGTTATTACTAGGCTGCAGATTTATATGCACTAAAATTTGCAAAAATATGCATGCAAATATGCTCACAAAATGAAGAAAATATGCATTAAAACTTGAAAATATACACAGCTTAAAGTATTTTATTTACTTAACCCTGGAACACTAACCCTGTTCCTATAGCACATAAACACTAAGCCTCGTAAAATTTACTTCTGTTTATTTCTGTTAATAAATACATTACCATTAAGAGGTAGAACCGGAACTTAAAAATTCAATGCCACAACTGGGATTTGAACCACAGACCTTCCGCTTGCCGGGCGGACGCTCTACCACTGAGCTAATGTGACAAACTGCCAGAATGACACTAAATTCTCAAGCCAGTTCGTATTTCTCCTGGTAAACCACAAAGGCAGTCTCACATCAGAAACAATTACCCCAATGGTGACTTACTATTGCAAGTACTTTATATCCCAGGATTAAATAACCTTCACATGGTAATTATTATTTATTTATGCCAACAAACTTACTGTTGGTGTTTTTAAACACACAAGCCGTGTGTGGGCAAAGTTTAAGAGGTAGAACCGGAACTTAAAAATTCAATGCCACAACTGGGATTTGAACCACAGACCTTCCGCTTGCCGGGCGGACGCTCTACCACTGAGCTAATGTGACAAACTGCCAGAATGACACTAAATTCTCAAGCCAGTTCGTATTTCTCCTGGTAAACCACAAAGGCAGTCTCACATCAGAAACAATTACCCCAATGGTGACTTACTATTGCAAGTCATATTAGCTCAGTGGTAGAGCGTCCGCCCGGCAAGCGGAAGGTCTGTGGTTCAAATCCCAGTTGTGGCATTGAATTTTTAAGTTCCGGTTCTACCTCTTAAACTTTGCCCACACACGGCTTGTGTGTTTAAAAACACCAACAGTAAGTTTGTTGGCATAAATAAATAATAATTACCATTATCTCACAAATGTTTATGCCTGCCTCATAAAATATTATCTTGACTCATTTAAACTGTTATGAGACAACAGAGACAGTTCTATCTCGCCTCACTTATAACAATTTGTGCAGAGATTTGCCCTATGTTCTTTGTCGTATGCATGGCGACATTCTTTGCAGTACGTTGCTGTCATTCTTCTTTTTTTTTAGGAGGACATACATGACAAATGGTTCTCTTGCCATTGGCCTGTGGTTCTTGCCTTTGGGAGGGTGACTGTTCTGGAAGAATATCCTGTATCATTACTCAGTGGTGTTTGTAAACTGGGGGTACTATCTTCTTCAAAAAGCATTGTAATAATCTTTTTCCAAAATTTGGGCCATCTGCACGCAGAATACTCATCTGAAACAATCGAAAGCAATGATTCAACTGCTTTCCTGAATTGTTATTACACGTCCTGCTTTCCTGAATTCAGATTATCACAAAAATAAAACTGCTTTCTTATGAAATTCTGGATACGTGAACACTAATCGTCGTAAAATCTGTGACAAAGCACTTACTAACAATGTCGCAACCTACTTCAACAATGCACTCCTACTGACAAAGCTCTTCAAAAGCTAGGAAGCTACTGAAAAGGAAATAATTGTGGCGCTAAAACTGTAGGAGTAAAAGCAGGATTGCCAATCGTAAGTCGTAAAAATAACGAGGCTTAGCGTTCTAGGGTTAAAGAAACAATGAAGCTATTAACAGTGAAGCAACAAGAATCTAAAGTAAAAACAAAATTAGAAACTAAAAGCTTCACTTATCTTAGTAATATTGCAAGTTCTTTGGTGCTGCACTGACAAAGTTTTGAGTTGACTCCAACTCATTCTCAAAGCTATACAAACAAATTCATTACCATTGGTCCTGGTAGTTTTTTTAAATTAACGTCCTCCAACATTGTGTCATATCGGATGAACGAATGAAATGAAAATGGGTGAAATGATGCTTAAATGAGCCCGAGGTCCATGGAGCTTTAAGTACCCGACATTCGTCTTCTAAGGGTAGGGAAAACCTCGGAAAAAAACCTTACCTGGATAACTTACCCTAAGCGAGCTTTGAACTCGCGACCACTTGAACGTGAGGTAGACACGCTAACCATCACGCTACAGAGGTGGGCTTTTTTGGCCCTGGTAGTTGGTTGTTAGAGGTTGTGACTGTGTTCAACAAATTTACCACAGTAGTCAGCTGGAGACCACGTTTCTCAAGTTGCGTCATTATTTCTGGAAATGTCTTGAAGTGTGCGCCTATGTACGAAAGTTAATTTGATTATTTACATCATCTGCTGAAAATATTGTTGGATTAATGCAGGCCCTATCTTCTGAATTCAGCATATGAAGCACCCAAGAACAAGCACATAAAGAATTATTTATGAAGAAAATAAGTTTATGCATGGATTCTTTTTCACTAATCCCAGAAAATTTAGGGTATACACAATGTTTGCCATCTTAATACTTCGTCATAATTTGATCAAAATCGTTAGAGGCATTTTCGAGTAAACTAGCGCAGTTTTTTAGATGTAAACAAATTTTTGGTGTAGGGAATTTTATGAGTATAACAATCTTCTGTGACACCAAAGTTAATGTAAATATGATTTGATATTTCGGTGACTTTTCGTTTTTGATAATATGGTGTAACATAGGTGTATGACATTTCTAAAATGCTTGTTTTGGAATTAGGGCACCTTAAGACTTGTATATCTACTAAAATCTTGATATGAAACTTTGGACGAATACTACACTTTCTATTCATACAGACCTTAAGGCTTGGAATAGAGAAAGTGTATGCATTTGTGAATAAATCTTTTTAAACAGTGTAAAATCTTACCTTCTTTGAACAAGCTTGACAAAATATACATTTTCCATCAAATATCAAAGTCTTCTCTCCTTCAACCCAGGTTTTCAGAAGCATAGTGCTAGACTTATGTCTTTGGGCATCTCGACACAACTCACCATGGACGTAATACACTAACTGAATAAATGCTTGGAAAGCTACTTGTTGCTTTAAATGAACGCGATTGTTGAAACGGAATGCTGTTGATGTGTGATAGTGACATATAAAAGAGTGCATGCATTCTTAACAGTGCAGCCGGTGTTCATTGTAGACAATACCAGCTTAGCGTTCAAATCCCAACTGTGGCATTGAATTTTTAAGTTCCAGTTCTACCTCTCAAACATTGCCCATTTTTGTTGGTATAAATAAATGTTGTTGTTGTTCTCTAGTGCCTTGCATCTGGCAATGAAGCCATTAGCATTCATGCTTTCCAATACTTTTGAACTGTAGGTTCTTCTGATCTTAGTGCTTCACAGGTCTTCAAGTGGTCTTTGTTCATTTCTGCTGGATCGTTACACAGGACACATATTGGTGAAGCTGAGATACCTATTCTGTAGAGATGACTTGCTAAGCAGTCGTGATTTGTCAGTAGTCAGAAGGCTGCAACCGGTATAAATAAATAATAAATAATTATTACCATCTGAAGGTTATTTAATCCTGGGACAAAGTACTTGCAATAGTAAGTCACCATTGGGGTTATTGTCTCTGATGTGAGACTGCCGTTGTGGTTTACCAGGGAAGAATACGAACTGGTTTGAGAATTCATTGTCATTCTGGCAGGTTGTCACAGTAGCTTAATGGTTAAAGCACCTACCTGGTAAGCAGAGGGTCTGTGGTTCAAATCCCAGCTGTGGCATTGAATTTTTAAGTTCCAGTTCTACCTCTTAAAAGTGTGTTGTTACACTATCGCAGTTTAATATTTTACCAAATAAAAGATTTATTTCCACATTAAGTTTGTAAAATATGCAAATATATTTTCTAAAAGTATAAATATGTCATCATGCTACAAATATGCAAAAATATGCACAGTAAAATTCTGCACACTAGTTCCAAACAATGAGAAATGCATTTATCCTTTGTCTGCATACAATCAAGTCCAAGAAGAAAAACATGCAAATATGCAAAATCTGCACCCTAGTAATTACAATCTAAAAAGTTATCAACGTGGCTGTATCTTTCCTACTCTCTCCTTTTGTCTCTCCCCTTTGATTATCTTCACCCTTTTCTCTTCCTTAACCAATTTCTATAATATGATGAACTGCACCTGCATGGCATTTAAATTGCATTAGAGCACAACTCTATACCATAATGTTTGAGTTTATTTAGTAGGTGGATATGGTCCGCTCAATTGAATGCTTTGCTTAGGTTACAGAAACTTGCAATCACTAGTTTTCTGTTTTCAAGAGCTTGCAGAACATCTTTAATGAGGCAGACAATAGCATCTACTTTAGATGTATCTTTTATGAACCCAAACTGTGATTTACTGAGTATGCTTGCTTGTTTGAGATAGTTACACAACTGAATATACATAACCTTTTCTAACAGTTTATAAGGTACTGGAACAAGTGAGACTTGTCAGTAACTGACTGGATGTTTTTTGTCTCCCTTTATGTAAATTGGTACTACTCTTGTGAGTATGTCATTTGAAGGAGATAGAAGAACAACATTTTACAAGAATAGTTTATAGATACTATAGAAAAATGAACAATACTGGATAGAAAAAGTGATAAGATTTCTTTTTAATGATATTATTTGTTAGCGTGATGGATGTTTACTTTGCAGTGCTGCTGAAGCGCCTTGATGATGTGAGCGATGAAGTTCGCCTTGCATCAGTAAAAACAACAGTAAAAATGTATAAAATGCTTCCAGCTGATTATCACGTAGAGACCAGTATCACTCATTTTGAAGCTATATACAACACAATGCTAATTCATATGGATGATCCTGATCCAAAATTCCAGAAAGTGATGCTGGGTAAGTATTTATCTCTCTTTTGCCATCAATGGATCTGCATGTTCATTAAGTCGCTGTTAGGAACGAAGACAGTTGCGCAGTAGACAAACATCCAATGACATCACAATCACATGTTTTCTAGCCAACCAGACGTCTGGTTTCAGAGGGCATATGTGAGAGTATTTGTACAGTTTTATAAATGACTCTGAGCAAAAAGTCCACTCCATTGCGTGATAGTAAGTTCGTTAATAGTTCTGATGATGGCAGAAGCAAAAAAAAATTGTGTTATTCTTATTCAAGCCAGGGAAATAGTGTATAATGTGTACAAATACTTCCTGAGAAAGATGAGAAACAGTTGCAATGCAGCACTTCCTCACTTTCCCCTACATGCGCCCTATCTGCCACTTTCTGCCATCATTCCTGATGGCTACTCTAATAAAGATTATTAGAACTACTTCAAAATAAATCAAAGACATTCACAAGGTAGTTCACAAAGGACCAGTAGTTCATCTTCAGCTTGATTGTTTATTTTGTTTATTCTTTATTCGTCTCATAACACATTGAGCTAATGCTCGTGAATTGGTGACACGCCAAGATTAGCATTACTATATATACCAGGTGGAAGGGAAGTCATTACATTAATTTAAACCAGTGGTAGATCTCAGTATTTGGAACACATTTCCTATCTTACATTTTTTTCTCTGGTCATTTCTATGGATATATTTTAGTTTTGTCAAAAACATGCTGGCAACACTGCAGATTGTGTGGGTGTCACTTTCACTAGGTCAGTATATAAACAAACACCAAAGCAGTGCATCTTGAAAACATAAACATATACCCTGCCTTGCCCTTATTGTGTGAGTGTAGGCCAATTACAAGCATTATCTGCTAAAACATTACATGACCTTGCATGCGACTGACCTGTTTACATCCACATACCAGGTAAATTCCCTGACCAACCTCAACACAGCGTTGTTGAGTTAATTCACGTCTGACAGAGCTGCTCGGAATCTTCCTTCATGTCTTTGAAGTGATAAATTATTTTGAAACGCTGTGTGATGTCGCATAATTACTACCGAAGCTATGTCAGAAATAAGTTACTCTACACATCTTACAAGTAACAAACTGTTATTTTTGTATATTCTTGTGGAATTATGCATTAAATTGGTTCAAAAACCATTTATTTTTTCTGAATCGGCTGATCAAAGAACAAAATGCCATTAGACTTTCTTGTTTGCAATGCTTCAATGAACTACATATTAGAAGGAATGTGATGGCTCCCCTTCCAGCCTGTACATAGATACATTTTCACAATTCATAACTTTTTATTTAAAAGCCAAAAAGAGGACTGTAATTTTAAAATAAAAGTATGATGTGAACACTCACAAAACTACCTCTGAAACATGTTCTGGGAAATTTAAATAGTGAGTGTTATTTTAGTTTTACTAATCGACCAATTTTTCTATTTTAATGTGGTTCAATAACACTGTCATGAACTTCCAGAATATTGATATACTCAAAACTTTCTATATCATAGAGAGGTTCACATGTATCCATTATTACTCTCTGTATAGGGGAAATGGCTTAATGGCAGTCCCCAAAAGTTTAACATGGCTGAGATTATTCTAAATCAGAGTACTGCCAACCTTACAATAGAATCTAGTCTTATCAAACTAGTTAGTAAAATCTACTTAGCAAATCTTGTTTTGAAACAAGATTTTCCAGGTTAAATATGTTATTGTTAGCTAATGCTGGATTTCTGACAATGAAGTCATTAATCCTCTTACTCATCAATATAGAAGAGAACAGTAGCAGTAATAGTAATTGCTTTTTAGAGAGCAGTTACTATTACTGCTGGTGGACAATAAACAAGCAGTCCAAAGAGTTTTCAAGTTTTTAGCAACGGTAAACATGAACCCAAGGATTTAGAACTTTGGATATCAAAATTTCATATTTTTTAGACTGTTTTGTAACCTTGTTTCAATTCTGGCATGTATATTTCTTTTTTCATAGTAGTTTTATCTTATATTGAAATTTATCTCGGCTTTTGCCATGATCCATTTTATAAGGGTGCTCAAGACCAAGTAGTTGAACATCATCTTCTCCTTCTTCTTCGTCACCACAGCTGTCACCACCACCCACCATCACCATAGGCTATGGTTTAAGTTACAGTTGCTTTGTTTTTGAGGTCAAAGAATGTGGCGAATTGTAAAAAATGTGACAATACTCTTCCACAGAAACAAATGAAGGAGCTGTAAACACAACATTTCAATAAGCAGTAATAATCGCCACCGAAAGAAGAGATATGCCGCTTACCCTTCCAGCTAGTGGAGTTCATTTCTGATCTGCTGTGTATGGCTCACTCATTCTTGTCAGCACTCATCATTTAGAACTGCATTAGCAAATGAATTAACTAACCCCCAGTGCAGCAGCCCTTCGCGGGCCAAGGCTTACTGCCCTGCCACTGCATCCCCCCGTCTGTCCAACAAATTACTTAGGTTGACATAATTTGAACTTAGATTTGTTCTTTTTTTTAGGGAACCCAATTTAAGATGAGTATAAAGAATGATTTTATAAACATTATTTGCAGTGATGTCTATTTTATAACACTTTTGTAAGCCATGAAGTTCTCGCGTTTGTTATGAATGTGGTGTTGTTTTTAATGAGATGGGCTGTGCTATGAGACTCCTTTTCTATCTACAAGGTCGTGGTAACGGATGGAATGCATATACACTTGGGTTTAACTTTAGTCACACATTTTATTTGCACCTTCTTGTTCACAATTTATAAATCACATCACAGTAGAAAGTCTTATGTTAGTGGATCAACTTCCCTAACTTCGCCAGAATTTAATTAAAGGTCTCTAAACACTTAGTAAATTCACTTTTACTGTTTCATGACGCGTACACATAAAAATACATCCATCTACCTCGGAGATACCCACGCTAGTGAACTATTTCTTGGCGTCCTTTTGACACGACACACCACCTTTTTCATCTTCATCCGCGGTATTCATCTGCGCAAATAGTTCTTTCTCGTTAGGGAAGTGATCCCAATTATCGTCTCCTATTTTTATTATGGAACACAAACAATTCTAATATTTATACACATACATTAAAATTTACATGAACGATTTTCTATTGGGGTCTTCTAATATTCTGTCTCAAATGTTAATAATATTACAGCATATCTGATGATAATGCCAAACAGTTCTGCTTTATTATGTACTCATACAAAGTACATATAAATAATAGAATTTCTCCAGAATACTGCACTTTGCACCATTTATTTAACACTGTACATTAATTGTTATTTTGTGTGCCTATTTTAATATCAGATTTTGTTTTTGTGTTCTTTTTTTGTCCATTTTTAGTCCTTAAAACAAATTTATGCATCACTTCTTAAAAAGCACACACATACACAAAGAGAAACTGTATATAATGTATGCAAATCAATACTGACAGTTTACTGTAGTGTAGATACAATATGGAAGTGTGAATTCATGCATGCAAAAGTAAATTTAAAAAAAGAGTAGTAATAAATGGTGGTGGTAGTGGTGGTGGTGGTGGAGGTGGTGGTGGCGGTGGCGGTGGCGGTGGCAGTGGGTACAATTTATAAAATTTTCTACTATAAGCATTTTGTGCAAATGTAAATTTTGATTTCTGTGTTTTTACAACATTGATTTATTTTCTAGCTTAAACCCTTCTGTAGCCTATATTATGTTCTATGCTTTTACTGCACACCACATGCCAGATTTTGCATGATACAAGGAGACTCATGTCAGGTTTCCTGTGCTCCAGTATCTGTTATTTTGCAATGAAACATAACAGTGTAAATGGAACTGTGAGAAGAATATTAAACTTGGGTGGTCAGAAAACGTTCCAACCTAATAAAGATACAAGACATTTTTTCAGAAATGTCTGTTTTATTTTTCAAGATAGTCTCCTTGTAACTCTACACACTTCTCCCAGTGATGCTCCCATCTCTGTAACCCGTCCAAATAATACTCCTCATTTTTCTCAGCAAAATAATTGTTCACGAAGGTGATTGCCTCTTCATTTGACGAAAATCGCTGTCCTCCGAGCGCAATTTTCAGGTGAGGGAACAAAAACAAGTCACTTGGGGCTAGATCTGGTGAGTAAGGCAGATGGTCAAGTAGTTCATACTGTAATTCGTGGATTTTCGCCATTGCAACCGCTGAGGTGTGAAACGGTGCGTTGTCTTGGTGAAACAGGATTTTCTTTTTCTGCAAATGTGGCCGTTTTTTTCGCAAGTTCTGCCTTCAGCCTGTCAAGTAATGATGCGTAGTATGCTTCTGTAATGGTTGTTCCTTTTTGAAGATAATTTATTAAAGTAACTCCATGACTATCCCAAAAAACAGTCGCCATCACTTTCCCAGCCGAAAAAATTGGTTTGCTTTTTTTGGAGCCGGTTCCCCCTTGGCAGTCCAGTGTTTGACTGTATTTTTGTTTCAGGAGCAAATGCTGTATCAGAGTTTCATCTACAGTAATTAATCGGCACTAAAACTTGGATTTATTGCACCTAAACTGCGCCAACACAGTGTTGGAAATGTTCATTTGAACATGTTTTTGATCTAATGTGAGCAAATGGACTGCTATCTCTCTCACCTTAATTCGGTGGTCGTCTAGCACCATTTGGTGAACTTTGGCGATATTTTTGTCGATAGTTGCAGTTTTTGGACATCCCGAACTTTCAATGTCTCCCAAGCTCTTACGGCCACGTTTAAATTCAGCTGTCCAAAATTTCACTGTGGTAAGTGATGGTGCAGAGTCCCCATACACAGAATCCAACTTATCTTTGATTTGCGTAGGTGCATTGCCTTTCAAAAACAAATATTCAATGAAAGCTCGATACTCGATATTGTCCATTTTCATAAAAACACTCACATCAACTCACTCAAACGACTGTTACATAACAAGACCACCCTCGTACTACATCATTGACATTTCACAAAATCCAATTAAAGAAATTTACACATCTCTATTGATCACATGGCAGTAATTTCTGGACAACATGACGTTAGAAGGTTTCAGGTTTAAGAGTTTGGTACCTCACCATCCTCAGCTCATTCATAAAGTTGAAGGGCTGTAAAATATAATCCTAAAATGATAGAAAAATTAAACCTTGTGTTGCTTAATTATAATTATTTTCTAAATGCCTATTTCCTGCGCACACCACCTTAGGGATTTTCAAGGAAATGTGATAAACATTTTCCAGTTTCATCCAGTTTTCAGTAAGAACCAGCTCTTTTACTCTTCACTTTCCATCAAGAATGAATCATTCTTCTAAATTTGTTCACAAGTCTTTATACAGTTTCTCGTTTTAGAATATGTAAACGTTTCAAATCACCTTCTAACTTCCATACAAGATCGTAATTATTATTTATTTATGCCAACAAACTTACTGTTGGTGTTTTTAAACACACAAGCCCAGTAAGCGGAAGGTGTATGGTTCAAATCCCAGTTGTGGCATTGAATTTTTAAGTTCCAATTCTACCTTCCATACAAGAGTTTGAATCACATATGTATCATGTATAAAAATCCTTTGTGTTAATGTGTAATCATTTTGAAGTAGATGGAAAACTGAGGAATCATCAATAATACTCCTATTTTAATTATTCCTTAAAACTCATAAACTTATATGCACAGGAATAAAATAAACTTGATAGTACTCGTAACTTAATCAACGCTAAAAATATTAAAAACCTGATGTGTTGTACTCACATGACTTTCTCTACTCTTGTACTAACCATTCTCACAAACTCTTATTCCTATATCTTCTTTGTGTTAGTTAAGATAAACATTTGTACAAATTATCTTATTGCTTATTTATTTATGCCAACAAACTTACTGTTGGTATTTTTAAACACACAAGTCGTGTGTGGGCAAAGTTTGAGAAGGTGTGTGGTTCAAATCCCAGTTGTGGCATTGAATTTTTAAGTTCCAGTTCTACCTCTCATATCTTATTGCTTATTTCCTTGTAGGTGCAAGGGGAATATGGGAATACAGTAGGTTTTGAGCGATAATTAAATGTTTTAAAGCTTTGAGATACTGTTCTTTTTGTACACATAACATATAACAGAATGAACCACAATGGTCCATGTCACAAAAGTTTGTTTTCTGAAACTGACACCAATAACAAGGAATATCTCCAAAATGGTTCACTCTACAAAAAAATGTATTCAGACAAAATTGTGTGTTTTAGCAAGATCTACATTTTTTGTAGAGTAACATTTTGTCTATCTCTTACGGTTTACGAGTTATTCAAAAGTCATCCAGAGTAAGCAGGACTACATAGGTTATAGCCAGAAAATTCAAGAATTACATTTCATTTGTCATAAAAATATCTCAAACATATGGCATTTTAATCAAAATCATTAGAGCCATTTTCAAGAAAATCAAAATATTCCAAGTAAAGGGTAGTTTAGGGTGGGGCTATTTTGTTCAGAATCTTCATGTCGCATCCTTGAGAGACATTCAACTTAAATACCAACTTTGGTTTTTAACTGACTTTTCGTTTTTGAGTATGCTGTTCACAGACATGCATGCACACACATGCGCGCACACACACACATTTTTCTAAAAATGCTTTTTCTGTATTCAGGGGGTTTCAAAACACATATTTTTCCTTCAAAATCTCAACATCGAATTTTTGGGTGGAATACAATACTTCCTCTGCTTACCAGTAGAGAAAGTAAAAATGGAAGCACTATTAACAGTGAAGTGCTCTATATATCCCATGTCATGTAAAATGATCAGTGGATGAATAAATAAATAAATATACATGTTTGAGTTCAATTTGTTTTGTCAATTGAGTCACTTTTTTACACTTACCTTTGCTTTAGAATGTAGAAAAAATTGAAACATTTTTAAGCTCATTCAATCTCATCCCCAGCCTTTGGGTGACTATACAGTAAAACAAAAGAGAAGTAAATCTGCTTATATCAGTACCATATGCATGGGATGCCAATACTGATATAATTTAATAATCTTCAAGTAAGAGAGTTTTCCTTTATGTCCTTTGTATATTGTAATCATTAGCATAGGATGTCAATTGTATAAAAGGAAAAAATTGTATCCAGCTAACATTACAAGTAAGTCATCCAATATTTTATAATTAATAGCACAAAATGTTAGTTTTCTTGTGGTTATAGACTTAAGTGTCTTTTCCAAAGCAATTAAAGTTGTGTCCTGAAAGTGCGGAATCTTCATATTCATCAACTTCACTTTTATTTTCGTCGTAAATGTCAAATATTTCTGTGAAAACTATGTAGCTTTATGTTATTAGATAATTACAGGACCAAAGAAAAGGTACAAAGGTTTAAAATTTCATCTATTGTAGTTTTCTAATAAGTTACCCACCAATTGCAACTGATGATTGTTCCACTGGTAAAGGGTACATATACGCTAATCTTGGTAGACTGACAGGGGAGGTAAAGGGTGTCAAACACTGCTCATGTTAATCATTATTTATGCCAACAAACTCACTGTTGGTTTTTTAAACACACAAGCGTGTGTGGTCAATGCTTAAGAGGTAGAATCGGAACTGAAAAATTCACTGTCACAGCTGGGATCTGAACCGCAGACCCTCCAGGAGAAATATGAATTGGTTGGAGAATTCAATGCCATTCTGGCAGGTTGTCACAGTAGCTTAATTGTTAGAGGACCCACCTGGTAATCAGGGCCTGAGGTTCAAGTCCCAGTGTGGCATTGAATTTTTCAGTTCCAATTCTACCTATCAAACTCTGCTGATGTTTAATATTCTTTTTGCAGCAATATTTGAAGATTGTTATCCATTATTAGCAATAGCTGTGTCTTTGTGAAATTACAGTTATAAGCGTAAAGCAGAGGACTCAACATAAAAATCATTTTACAATAATTTCATACAAAATAGAGAGATGTAATTAAAACTCATGTGCCATTTGAGTTCAAAAAAGCTTCCTTTAGAAGGGAAATAAAACTGGTGGTCCGCATCTTAGATTTACTGTGAGACAGAATATATGGTTAGACCCCAAAAGGAAAGCATTTATGTAAATATTTGTTACAAATGCAGTTTATTTTTCATGTTGGTAAGGATTAGTTGAGTAATGAAAACATATTGCTATTTTCTCAATTGTTACAAATAAGAGTTGTTTAAAAATGTCATAAATGTTAATTTGCATGTTCAAATTTAATATGTATAAATATAAGAACCATATATATTTAATGTTAAAGGTGTAGGGACGATATATAAAGATCGCGTCCCTAACATTACAGGAACTATTTAGCGTAGGAGGGTTTCAAAGTGTACTTTGCAGCAAAATGAGTGCATATGCGCATGAATACAAAAGCATTATGTAAAAAGGCGGCAACTTTTTCATTATTAGCGTCTCGGAGCTCGGAAAGTGAAGACACGTTTTTGTGACACGAGTAGATGTTTATCTAAAATATCTAATAAAGTGAAAAGACTATCAAGAAAGTATATACAGGTGCAACGAAAGTTAATCTAATTGTAACGAGTGTAATATTTGACGAAAAGAGTGCAAATAAAAGTGATATAGTGAAGTTACATCCTGTGTTCGTTCATTTCACCCGTACCACGACCTGAGATAGTAAAAAGAATCTCATAGCTCAACTCAATGTATAATTATTAAAAATTCAGCACCAACTGCATGTAAAAAAATCTCAAGGCCGATAAAGAGGCCTCTGGGCAAAATTAAGCAGCTTTCATGCTACTAATTATTACTACTTCCTAATATAGAATGGGACGCTAAGAACTATAGCAGTTAAAGAACATCCATAAATAGTAGTTTGAGAGGTAGAATTAGGACTGAAATATTCAATGCCATTGCTGGGATTTGAAGTATGCCAACTGATTCACGTTTTCCTGATAGACCAATAGGTAATCTCAATTCTGAGGTACATACCCTAAGGGCAATTTACAAGTACCTATGTCCCTGGTTTTTAATTAAATAACCTAAATCAATAATAGATTGATGACCTTATAAGAATGGTTACCAAACACTCTATTTGTCCAACTTTCTATCAGCCAACTAATAGAAAAAATTGTATGAATATAACATAGAATTGTTTTTGTTGGTGGGAAGGAAATGTTATTTACTTTTAGAACTGTCCTTGTATATTGCCATCACTGTGAAGAAGCTTAATGGAATTGTAATGCAGATATGCTTATTTTAGCATAAGATCCACTGCATTTCTTATTAATAACATTTGCTGCATTAACAAATCCCTTGCTTTTCTCCTTTCAGATGCCTTAAAGGAACTGGGCAAGATAAAACCAGACCTTCTTCATGAAAAGATCACAAGTTCAATACATAAATTCCGTAATGTGGAAAACTATAAAGAACTTGATGCTCATTTGGAACAGCTACTAAATGATACACAGAACAAGGTTGAAGACATTACATCTGTAGAAAACAAGGATGAAATTGTTTAACACATAATTGCTGTTTTTACTGCAATGGACTCATACCATTCCATAAGTTGTGTAGGTGGAACCATTATTCAAGCCTTATTTTTTATTTTATTATTAGCAGTTTGTTTGCAGTAGATGAAAGTATACTGTGCACAAACGTGAATATAACTTTCACTATGTTTTAAATCATTGTTGCACAATTGTAAAGAAACATTAGCTGCTCTTTCATATAACAAAGAACAGAATTAGTAAAGTAATTTGAATCGTCTTAACTAAAGAAAATCTTACAGCATTTCTTATACTTAAGGTTATGGCATAGCTTTGTTTAGGTAAAATCGAAACACTTCTATTTCTTTTAATTTAAAAGGTGAGTTAATTAACAACACTGAACAACACTTACAACATATTTTTCCAGGACGCGTTTCGAAGGTAACTTTCCTCCATTATCAACCTGTTTACTTAAGCTTTTTTATCAGTTAGAGAAAATCTCAGGTCATGCAAAATTATGTGCTTTGTGTAGTGACAAAATGAGAAGAGCTCCATCTGGAAGAGGTGAATAGACAACTTATTAGTGTTAACTTATGTAGTATCATGTGGAGTACTTTTTGGCATATACTCACCAGTGAAATGTGCAAGTGCAAAATTAGGTAAGTTTTCCACTGTGTGTTTTAAACACACATTTTAAATAAAATGCATCAAGAAATTCACTTCTATGGATTTTAGTTTACTTTGTATGAATCTTTTGTAAGGGAGGACATACTTTCTTATGTAGACAATTAAATTAAATGGCCATTTAAAAAATGCAGCCTTCCTTGAATGTTGTTGTTTACTAATGCTGGATTTCTGACAATGAAGTCATTAATCCTCTTGCTCTGCAACATTTTTCACTGATGGCTGGGACGCTAGAAATGGCCGGGCATATTTGAACGTGGTCTTGGTCCATTTCCTCTTGCAGATCACAAGGAGGAAGAGTGGTGAAGAATATATCCCAATTCTGTGTTTTGCCAGACAGTCCTGTAATCAACCTGAAGGTTGCAACTGCTGTTTTTCGAGGATACTAAGGAATTACTGTTTGAATGTTTGGTAGTTCCCATCTTATTTTTTGATTTTTCATAGTTATATTTTGCAATCATTTTTTTGAATTCAGAGTTGACTTATCTTTTAACTGCATAAAATGCTAGATTAACTATAAATTTTTGTACACTGCTGGTACCCTTTTTTGCAAGAAAATCAGCTTTCTCATTATCACTCAGTCCACAGTGAGCTGGTATCCATTGGAAGACCAGATGTTTTTGAAATACTGTTAGATGGGTAAGGATTTTCCAACATTCTATAATTGTATGGTTTTTTGGTGACAGCTTGGAAATAATTGCTATAATAGCCGCCCTGGAATATGAGAGAATGTGTTAAAGCTTTAAATGGGATCAGCAAAGGGTTAAAGAACTTTTAACTTTAAAATGATTGGAACTTTCACAAATAATTAAATGGCGAAAGATGAATCGATGTTAAATGTTCATATTCCTCCACTTCCCAATTTATTGGTAGGACATGTTTCAAGGACCTGTTGTTCCCAGTTAAGGCTGCTGAACTAACTGCTGATTGATTCATTCCTCCCTCCTTCCTGCTCTTTCTCTACCTCTTCCTCTTCTTCCTTTTTACTTTCTCTACTGGCAAGTGTGTGTGTGCGTGTGCGTGCATGCGTTTTTAAATTTAGTCAACTTTTATTTTTTTGAGAGTGGAAGCTTCATTTACAGTCTTTTGATATTTTAATTTCTGTATCTTTTTATGCATAAATTCTGTACTAAAACCATAACCATAACACATTATTAATACAGCATTAATCTCATTCCCTGGACTATCTCCATGCAAGTTTTATTTATGGGGAACATTAAAGAATAAAGTGTATGCATCAAATACATTTGTGTTACAAGAATTGAAGGAGAATATCATGAGAGAAATACAGGCAATCATCAACATGAACTTTTGTGAGTAAACCAGAGTTGTTTTTGGAGACATTTCAACATCTGTTGTGATGCAGGTAAGCCTAATGCAAGTTAATACAGTAGTTATAGTGCTCCGTACCTGTGACTTGCCAGTCCTTCGTGCATAAGTCTGGTGGAGAGCACTCCGGTCCTCGCCTAGTCCCTTGCCACAGTCTGGTCGGTCTGAGAACGCATGGTACAATTTAATAAGCTACACATTTTATAACCTATTTTAGATATTCTTATGTATATTATTTATTTATGCCAACAAACTTACTGTTGGTGTTTTTAAACACACAAGCCATGTGTGGGTAATGCTGGAGAGGTAGAACTGGACTTAAAAATTCAATGCCACAGCTGGGATTTGAACCACAGACCCTTTGCTTATTAGGCAGGTGCTCTAACCATTAAGCTACTGTGACAACCTGCCAGAATGACATTGAATTCTCAAACCAGTTAGTTTTTTTCCCAGTAAACCACCATTGGGGTAATTGTCTCTGATGTGAGACTGCCTTTGTGGCATACCCGCTCATTTCGACCACTGCTTATACCAACAAGTGTCAACAAATTTCTGAAATTTGCTTCCACAAGCTGTACACAATGGCTATACCACAGAACATGCACTTGGCCCGGTGTTTAGTGTGTCTACTCTAGAAGGCAACAGTGAGACGGTATTTCAAAATACACCGACAGAGATCAACACTACGTACTGACATATTGAAGGTTTTTTTTCGCTTTCTGGCATGCTTAGAATGCCCAGTAAAACACACAAAGATCATGCAGGCAAGTTAAATAGAATTATGTAGCTAGGCCATTCACAAAGGAGTCCAGGAGTAAGTTAGTCGCCTGGGTTAAGCCAGGTGGATGGTAAAGGGGCCACGGTACCTATCCGTTTAGTATGGATTTACCCGTGTGGTTTACGGGTGTAGTCTAATTTTACAAGCTTTGAAGTAAATGTCGGTTGATGGTGCAGATTGGTTTTCTATATTGCCACTGGTAGCAGGATGTTTCCGACCTTGGATGTCTGGCCATCCGAAAGACCATTGCCCTACTGCTTACTTTGCCGGTCGCTAGTGGGACCGTCGAGCAAGACAGTGCCAGTGGACAGAAAACTGAGAGGATTAGGTGAAGGGTGTGGTAGTGCCAATTGTGGAGTACATATGGCGGTTTAGGTGTTTGAGGGGATAGCAGTAGTTAGCAGCCAAGGGCATCCTTGGGCAAGTGGTAGTTCTGCCGCAGTCTAGGTAGACGGTGGTCATATTGCCCCAGAGTGTTGACCATCTGGTTAGGGTGAGGTGTGAGTTTGGCATACATTGTGCAAGTCCTGTCCCACACAATGTCCTCAATATATGGGATGCCGGAATAAGTGTGGAGGATGTGTGATGAGAATCTACGGTCGGTATCGTAGATCATCCTAAGCGCCCTGTTCTGCACAGCCTGCGGATAGTGGAACGAGCCACCGTTCCCCAGACCTCGCACCCGTACAGTATCAGGAGCGGGACGATCGCACGGTACAAGTGTAGTTTCAGGTGAGTAGGCATGGTTGAGCGGAATACGGGATATAGCTGTCTCAGGGCGCCGTGTCCCAGACCGACCTTTGTCCTGACATGTGGAGTGGAGGTTAGACCACGGTCAAGCAGTACTCCTAGGTATTTGGCGGAGTTAACCCAAGGGATTCTTCTCCGCCGTAGTGCCAGAGATATAGCCGGCCGCCAGTTTCGAACTTTGCCCAGTAGAAGAGCTTGACTCTTCTGTGGGCTAATGGCCACTCTCCACTGTTCACTCCACCTGCCAATGGCGTCGAGCTGTCTCTGTAGTGGAGGGAAGCAATATCGAACATTTTTGTTCTGTGCCAGTATGAGGACGTCGACTGTATACTGGCACGTAACAGTATGCGGTTCCACGGGTAGGTCAGACATGAAGGCAGCAAAGAGTAACGGCGACAGCAGCTACCTTCCGGTACTCCAGCCGCTATGGGTCTGACCGAGGATAACTTCTCCACCCACACGCGAAAAGTGCGATCTCGTAGGAAGCTACCAATCAGGGTGAGGTAGGGGGGAAGTATTTCTGCCTCTCTGAGTTTATACAAGAAGCCCTGGTGCCATGTCGTTGCAAAGGCCTTTTCCACATCCAGAAGCACCGCGACTGTTTTGAAGTTTTCCTGGAATCCTAGGGCAGCCTTCTCAGTCGCAGTAGCTGTAGAGTAGTGGAATATCCACGACGAAAACCGAACTGATGATCCGGGATGAGTTACCTTTCCTCAAAGAGAGGAGTGAGGTGGAATAAGAGTAATCATTCAAATATCTTTGAAACGATGGGTAGTAGGCTGATGGAACGGTAGTTTGAAGGAAAGACCGGGTCCTTGCCGGGCTTTAAAATGCAGACCACACTTGCCTCCTTCCAACAAGTTGGAAAGTGGCGGAGATGCAGACATGCATTATAAATCCGCGTCAGGTGGACAACGGCCTTACGGGGGAGGTGCTGGAGCATGGGCGCCATGACGCCATCATGCCCCGGGGATTTGCTGGGTTTCAAGCTTTTGATGTGAGAAGCCACCTGTCTTGGGGTGACTATGGGAATATGGATCTCTGCGTGTGGTGGCGGGGGTGTCTCATAGAGGTCAGTAAAGTCTTCGTCCTGGACACCTTCCCGGGGTTCGAATTGATACTCCAGATGGTCTGCGAAATCCGCGGCTTTCTCTTGGACTCGAAAGAGAGTCTCCCACGAGTGCCGTGTAGAGGATGCTAGTGTGCATTTTGCTCCTTTCTAAGGGACCTGATTATGGTTGTTTCTCTGAGAGATCAACATTTGCCATTGTATTTTCCCAGGCTCTTTTGCGGTGTGCCCGCAGCAGGCGTCGTGACAAGAACTTGAAACGCTGGTAGACTGCCTGTATCCTGGGATGGCGGAAACACTGCCATAGCCTGCGGACAGTTACTTGGCAACTGAGTTCGATGGGTATGGCTCGAGGGTTAGGTATGTCTGATGGAATGCGGTGCATGTGGGCACGTACCACATCCCGGATGTGTTGGGAGAATGCCGTGACTGCCGCCTCCAGTGCATCGATAGAATCATACGCGGACGCCGGTCCACGGACTGATTAAGTTCCAGGGTGGCTGCATCCCAGTCGACCTCGTATGTCTAGTCTGGAGTGACCAGGGCTGTCAAGTCAACGTTGGAATCCACCAGGACTGGGTCATGGTCGGAGTCCATTCGTTGACCGCTGAGAGGTCTAGATGGAATGATATGTTCTTGTTGAGCATGAGGTCGAGTACATCCGGCCTCCCTCAGGCCGGATGGAATGTCTGTCGGTCCATGCGCAAGTACTCTCGGGTTACCGCTGATCAGGCGGTAAAGTCCTCGCCGCTGGGCATTACTGACGCGGCTATGCTAGTGGGCATGCTTCGCGTTGAGGTCACCTGCGATACATACCGCTGGGTGTACGTTCAGCAGGGTGTTGAAATCTGCTTCATAGAAGCGGTTATCAGGAGGATCGTATGCCACCACCAACACCGTGTCCACCCCGCCAAGGGCAAGCCTAATGGCGCAGGCCTGCACATGTTGTGGCGGGAGGGAAAGGAGGTCTGAGTGATGTGATTCTTAATGAAGATGACTGTACCTCCCCCCCCCCCCCCTCCGTCGACCGACCCTATCTGACCGATGGGTGACGTAACTGGACAGCGAGAAGTTGGTTACAGCATCCAAGTGGGTTTTACAGACCATTAGAATGTCAATTCCATAGGATTGTAAAAACTCAGTGAGGCTTGGGTAATGGCCCCTTATGCCATTTGCGTTCCACAACGCAGCTCTGAATGGCCTCCGGACAAGTCTGAAGGCAATTACTTGGCTGAGTTAGGGAACAGCTGGTCCAAAGTTTGGACCAGTAAGACATGCTTTTGCTTGGGGCTCAGGTTAGGGCTTTCATACTGTAACTTGAAATGTCTAAGCGCAGGCAAGATTCTGTGTATCAGGTTGTTGAACCACAGGGCTAGGTCCTGAAATTCCCCCAGGTCCGCCTGCGAGAGTGTTCCTCCTAAGGTCGGGGGGGGGGGGGCCATGGGTGCAGCGGGTGGCACAGGTACTACCTGTGGCCCGACTGCGACAGCAGTGTCCCTTGGTACCGGAGCTGCCTCAGTGGACTGCTCTGCCGGCACCTCGGGTTGCTGTTGAGGAGCTGTATGTACTCTCTCCGTGGCTTGGCGCTTGCTCTTGTTTTTGTTACGCCTCTTTTGTTTTGAAGGAGGGTTGGCCCCTGCAGTCTCCTCAATCCGTGTATTGCCTGGAGGTGGTGCTGCAGCTTCTGTCGTGGCAGGGGCAGTTACAGCTACAGCTGATGCTGCCTGGGCCTGGTTTAGTGTCTGTTCAGCCCTATTTAGGGCGTTTGCGAACGAGACTCCAGCGCGGACCTCAGCCGCTTCTGGACGTTTGCGACGGCTCTCGATTATCTTGAGGCGCATCGCGCATCCTTTATAGACACTGCATACCGCAGTGTTATTATTGTTATACTTTACATACTATGGAATATTAAATTAATGTTCAGTATTATAAACATTATAACTTACTACTGCAGTAATTAATAATTAATAGAGTGTGTTAATTAAAGTAATAATTGAAACTAAATGTTAGTACACCAAATGTACTTGCATTGTATGCAGTGGCAGTGTTAGCAATACTGAGAAACGTAACTGAACTGAAGACAAAGCAAGAAGTCCCACTTAACGTAATGATACTAAAGCAGAAATCTTTTACCATTCCTCATAATGTCGTATGGGTTGCCTATTCAAACAAACTGGTAGGTGATATGTCTGTGCAGCACTCCATTTGTCTGCACGATTTATTTGAAAGTGTCGCTGTATCCAAGATTTGGATAGAGTTGCTACTTAGGATGCTCTGACTCAGGGCAGCAAGTTCCTAGCTTTGCTCTACCATCTGGGTTGCTTTGGAGCAGATTATAGTACGTTTCAATCTTTCAAAAGCTTTACAATGTTGAAGCGCAGAATGAGTCGTTGTTTGTGTGGAACTGAGGAAATATTTTACAGACCATGTCCATCGTGTGAAATGTGCAACAGATCATGTTGCAGCTATCTTTATTAGATTACAGAAAATGTAGTGTACGTTTATATTACTTGTATATACATAGTTAATATTTAATTACAACTTTTAATACTTTATCGTCTTGTATCCTTGTATTCTAATAGAATAATCTACTCTATTAATTTAAAATTAAAATTAATTTAATTCTTGCAATTCATCTTTCATCTGAAAAGGCTAATAAAACAAAGGGTATTATATTTTTTCCAGGTGACAATATAGACAGCATCAGGATTTGTCCATAGCCTATATGTGGATTATAACAAAGGTGTTTATTGATGAGAACTGTGATTCATGTAAAAATCCAACTGCTGCGGTACACGTTTGTGTTAAACAATTTCATGTACAGGCGTGATGCCAGGGGGGTAGTGGGTATTCTCCAACAGCTTCATTTGTACAATGTTAGGTATTGTATTAGAATTTGTTCAAAATGTTGTGAAAGATTTGCCATACTGTGTTGTGAGAAAGAAATTGGAGATATGCTTAGTGGTAGAACTATAAAAATAAATATTTTTGTTGTTGCACGGAAACATTGCTAATCTAAGGGGATCCAAAACATTTGGCAATTGGTGTGTTTAACATTATTTGCCCACTGCGCACAAAGGGATCCTATTTCAGACCTATGCCTCTGAGAAGCCACAATAATTGATCACAAAAGCGCTTAGTCGAAAGAAGTTGTATGTGTTGCCTTACACAGCGGAGAGGGACCATCGGTTATAGGTTGCGCGTTTGTTCTTGACGAATGACCTTGAGCAGAAATCCAGTGAGTAGGCCTACCCTTAATAAACAGGTCAGCAAATGTTTATGCTACGATAACAGACACTTCTGTTTTCCTCTGTCGCGTTTGTGTTTACAGTCGACCGCAAAAGTTTTGTGCGGTACGGATGTATGGTGCATGCAACGAAAATAACAGCAATTCAGACGAGGGAGAAATGTCGGGAATAGGAGAAATGCAATAAAGTTAAGTGGAAACAGTTATAGAGGTATAGTGTATAATACGTGTGGCTGATATTACTGGAAGTGCGATAAATTGATTTGCAGTGCTGTACTACTTCAGCTCAGAAGCATGTGCGTCATCTCACTGCAGACTGTACCTCCTCTCTCTCGATGTTAACGTTCCCGCAAAAGCTGAGTAGTGACTCGCATCCAACCTTTCATATAAAATTTTCAATCGTCAAGAAGTAACACGCGACCTGTACCAGCGCCAAGCGGACAGTGATAACTCCGTGCAATAACAGAAAGAGAGAGAGAGGTTGGAATTGCCGAGGCTGTTACAGCATACCGAACATACTAGTGGGGTATAGCATAACATTTGAAACAGCTGAGAAGCAACTACCAAGCCTCCTACTTAACAGATCGAAAACCTGTAGTTAGTGCCACGCGTGAAATGCCTGTATTCTGTAGTCACGGAGAGACAAACAGAATCAACTCAGGCACTGTAATCACAAAAAAAAAAAAAAAAAAAAAAAAAAAAAAAAAAAAAACATTAAACACATTCGATTTTTTTAAATTAACGTCCTCCAACATTGTGTCATATCGGGCGAATGATCGTGAAATGATGCTCAAATGAGCCCGACGTCCATGGAGCTTTAACTTACCCAACATTCTTCTCAGGGTAGGGAAAACCTCGGAGAAAACCTTACCCGGATAACTTACCCTGAGCGAGATTCAAACTCGCGACCTCTTGAACGTGAGGTAGACACGCTAACCATCACGCTACCGAGGCGGGCAAACACATATACATAATTCGATGATTATCATTAGAAAAAGCAACGTGACTGGTCAATGTGCAAGTATCACCTGCCGCCATTTACAGAGTAGGAAACACTTGGATATACCTCATGAAAGAACGTTGGTTAGATCTGTGAAAATGAAGGCATACCATCTAAATAAGGCTACATGGGTCTCCAAGTATATCCCTTCACGTTTAGTATCTCTTGGCCAAGGAACAATTTTATATAGAAGAGATAATATTAAAATTCTTACTCCCATTACAATCAACTACAGGTTATGAAGGAACTCGTATCCAAGAAAAGAGATATAGAAAGAGGTTTTTTTAAGGTAACATGTTATGATATTACAAGACCGGAAAATACCAAATCATGTTCTGAGGTACGCGATCATGGGCGTCACGAGCTGGTGAACTTAATGTGCAATCAATTACTAACTATTAAAACTGTTATTTTAATTTTGATGTAAATAACAATTTTTATTTAGCACAAATTAATACGGTTATCTGCAACAAATATAAATTTTGGCAATAAAATAATGAATTAATATTATCTGACTGCGAAATTCCAACATTTGGCTCCCCCTTGGAAAAAAGTCTGCCGACGCTCATGTTCACAGTTTCCACCACCTGATATGGCACAAGGCAGGGTAACACTCACCTTAGTGTGTGTGTGTGTGTGTGTGTGTGTGTGTGTGTGTGTGTGTGTGTGTGTGTGTGTGTGTGTGTGTGTGTGTGTGTGAGCAAGAGAGAGAGAGACTGAGTTTTTTATTAATGAAACTGTTTAACTGCTATGCTTCTATGGTTCTTACCGTCCCATTCAATCCTACTGAGCGTGGAAGACCATTTAATTTTGCTAAGAGGGCTCTTTAACAGGCTTGAGGATTTTTACGTGCAGTAAATCTATGGCATGGAACAAACGACTTTACTTCCTGCCAAAGGAAACCATGCTAAGGACCTTTAGCCCGAAAAAATCCATCGCCCTCCGCCGGGTTGGAACCCGTGATCCTGACAACTAGAGGCTCATGGGTACTGCCTTCCTGATATGACTAAAGGCTGGCATGTGGGGCCCTGGCCCCACCTTGGAAATTAATGAATGTAACGTGTAGTCAATCACTATTAGACTATTGTTTTAATTTTGATCTAAAGAATTTTTATTTAGCATAAATTAATGTTACCCCAACAAAAACTATAACTTTTGACAACAGAGTAATGAATGAATTAAAATACAAAACGATTATCCGGATTGGTGGGCCGCGGCCTAGTGGAAAATCTCGTTCCATACGTTTCGTTCGAAGCTGCGTCGAACATCATCAGTGGTTTTACCGTAGCACTCTGCTACTCTTGGCGACGACTGATAAGGAGCTAGACCAGACTACCAGGTAGCAGGCTGAGAACAGCCCGAGGTGTGTCATGCGTGTACCTGTCCTTTTAAGGGCTTAACCACTTTATGACGGGATGTGGGGTTTTGCAGGGTGGCGGGTGAAGATTGAGGTAGTAGGTTGTAAGGAGGTAGCAAGATTTTGCTCCTCAGCAGCTGCTTATTCAGTGTGCAACTTCCGTTGGGCACTGCTGGTGTAGGGGTCCAATATGGAGGTTCGTAAAATTTTGAATTTAGAATCCAAGCTTATCTTGGAGGACTGTCAAGGTTTTCAGCTTTCGCTGTTGAAGGGGTGTCTCCTTCGTTATGATAAGGAGCTGTTTGCTTTCTTAGGTTTTTATATGGCTCTGTATCAGTCGTCGCCGAGAGTAGGAGGGTACTACGGTCACACCACTGATGGTGTCCGATGCAGCTTCGAACGAAACGTCTTGGAGGAGATTTTGCACCAGACCACGGTGCAGAAACCCGGATAAACATTTTGTATTTTATGACACCGACCGTGAAAGCTTACGCAATTTGACCTATGAATTAATTGTCTGATTGCAAACTTCTAACATGCGGCCCTCCTAAAAAAAAGTCTGCCGACGCCCATGTAGAGGCTAGTCCCTTAGACCAGTATGTGTGTGAATGCCGTGGTGAACTATATGACAGATACCTGTAATGTTTTTCATGCAGCGGTATGAATTACGCACAAAGTTTTGTTCTGCAGAAAACGATTTGAAAAAGAAAGAAAAAAAATGTGCGTATTGTGCGAATTTCTCAATTGATTCGAAATATTATCAAATATAACATTTTTTTTTAAAATTCTGTACACTGCTAAGCCCATGAAGCTCTTGCACCAAAATGAGAGCAAGCATAGTTTAGATAAGAATATGAAATTTCATATTCTTAATTTAATTTTGCCCAGCTGTGGCTAGGTTGGTAAGATACTGGCTTACTGATCCTAAACCGATTGTTTTTAATTGTGCTTAAAAGCGACAGTCTCATACGAGTAGATTTACTGGGATGTGAAAGAATTCGTACGGGACGAAATCCCGGCACACCAACAGCACTTGATATGTTCTTGGCAATTGGCGGCGTCGCTTACAAAAATAGTTTTCTAATAGTCATAAGTATCTTTTATTGTTGAAGTGACTGGCAAGTCATGGTATTGGTTTCCTATGGCTTTGGTCATCTTTCAGATGTTATGCGGAGGCGCTCTGATGGGAGATCCAGTGAATGGTAGCCTTAAACATCTAGCCTTTGCACAATGATTCATGGTCATGATCCATAAATTATATATAATTAATTGGGCCCATCTAGTTTGTAGATTCTGCACATGCGCAGGTATTTAACTCACCGATATTCGGTTAATTTCGTGGTTTTTCGGTGCGGTGCTGGATAGCGTTGATAGGTTGTTGTTGTGTGTGAAATCAGTAGTACCAAAATAGATTTATTAATTTGTTACATTTAAAAGAAGAGTTTAAACATTTAATTATAATTATTAAAAATTAGGAGTGTTTTTAGCACTTAAATGAATTTTAAATAAATATTAAGGTGTTGAAGGTATCTCTTATAGTTTGTTGGAAAGAGAAATTTCAGTAGAATACATTGAAGCCATTGTGTTTTTATAAGTTAATGGTAATGGTGACGTCAGGATAGGCCTAGCCGCTTGTCCTTGTTTTTCCACAGAATCAATACAATTGAGAACAGGTAAATATAATTGTGTGGAAGTGTTAAAACTAAAATCTCGCCGTTAATCTGGAAGTAATGTGTGTGAACTGAACGGAAGATATGTGAAGTATAACGAAGTGAGCATCTCATGTCCTGCAAGGAACGCTATATGCTGCGGCATCAAGGTTTCTCGATTGTGCTACAATTGCTTGATATATGTTCATGTGGTAGCTGATAGAAATTATGACCACTTTTGCTTGTAATCATGAGAGTATTTACAGAGGTTATGCACATTATTCTGGTTTTGCTCTTTAAGACTTATCGTAACCACAACTTTCGTTAACAAAAAACTTTAGAAAACTAAACTTAAAATGATCGCTCTGTTATTGGAATTAAAGCTGTGATTAGTGAATTGCACTATTGCTCGTGCTTGTTATATAAGTAGCGAACTTCTTTATAATTTATTCCACAGTCGCTTTGTTTTGCAGTGTTCATATGTTAAATCTTAGACATTAACCATGTTGAGCATGGTAGACATTCAGTAATATTCCTAGACATTCCTAGTAATAGAAATGAATGGTAGATGGTGATGGGAATACTGTAATTTATTTAGGGTAAGCTAGTGTACTTGCACCATGCAGTAAAAGTGGTTAAGAAAGTGAAACGGAACGTTAAATTCTCTTATTGATGGTTGGGCAGTCGTTGACTTTCCCGGCCCCGTTACTACCACCATTTTCGGTCTCCCTTCCGATCACGTTGGTTCTCTGCTGTCAGTTTGTTCTCTGAACATCAGTACCCCACCATCAGTTTTTCTACCAATGTGATAAATTGGTAATTTTTATATTACTGTAAATGAATGGGGTAAGGAAAGGATAGTTTGCTTACGAGAGGAATACATTTCAATTTAAAATGAAAAAATGGGTCGATTAATAACACTAAACAACACTTCACTTTTGAACTTCCTGGAACATGTTTAACAGGCTAGTTTCCTCCACTATCAACCAGATATCGACTAAACTTGTTTGTAGTTTGGCTCTTGCTCTGGCGGTGATTCTAAGAACTTGTACAATGGGTTGTTCTGGGTAGCATAGTCCCCATTAGGGCCTTTTGGTTTGTTGGAACTAGAACTATAAGCTTGTTCTCATGGCTGGGTAGGGATAACTTAGGTCAGTGTTGTATTCTGGCACCCTTTATAAGCAAATTTTTGCTCTGACGATGTCTAATACAGTTAAACATGATTTATGCATATATATCAAGGGGAAGAGGGAAGATTACTTGTAACTCAGAATTACCTACAAATGAGATTTTGATAATGCATCATATTTTATGTAATGAAAAAGCAAGACTGTGGGCCTGCTTGTGTAAAACTTTACAAACAACGAAGATAACTACGAAGAAAACATTGAACTTGGTCCTGCTTTAAAGAAACCAGTTAATTTGACTTGTTTCACTTTTTTTACATTAAGTGGATAGGTATGTCTCATTTTGTTACTGATGACTGTATACAGTGTGGTATAAGCAATTTCTAAGTCTGAAACAATTTTGGTTTTGTGTGGATTAAGTTCCACCTCATGTATGAATTTTACTTTCTGATCTAGCATATGACATTTACTTTTTGTATTCTCCATGGCTGATTCGTCTGTTGCTACAACATTGTCGTGCTGAAAGCCACTGGATCTACTTTGTCTTTTGTTTCCATCTCTGAAAGCCGCCTTCTCAGCTGGTGTCTTTGTCAACAGAGATAAGGAAAATATGTCCAGAGTTTTAAGATAGCATATGCCATATGTTCATAACTATGTAACACTCAGTTGTATTTCACTGACATTTAATACAACAGTGAATTATGTATAAATAAGATTATTAACATGCTTCTAAATTACATTTTGCCAGGACCTACAATAATTTATGTATAAATGCAAATTACTTAGAGCTGGATTATGTATAAAGCAGGTTCAGCTATATTATTTAAAATTTCTAGAAAAAAACTTCTTCTGAATATCTTCCTAGTATGCACGTATGAAGTATGTTTTGTACACCTAAAGCTGTATTCATTACTTCCCTAACCAGTGTTTTGCCTTTTTCCCCTCAAAAAAAGGGTACTTGTCCTAATGGTGGCTTGATGCCAGTTGTGCCTCCTAAGGCATGAGTTGAATGTGCCCGAGTACCTGAGAAAGTTGGACAGCTCTGTCTTGGGTCTTCACAGACAGAGCCCTACCTGGCTGGATAAGACTGCAAGGTGGAAGGTACTTGATGCACCAAATTAAAAGTAGAAATTTTATATATATGTATATATCAGTGAGCCATTTGAAAATGTCTTGGATGAGTATTTTCCCTGTATTCATAATTTTTGCAAAAAGGTTTTTAAACTGGTATGTATTTGGTAACACTGCTCCTCAGTAATGTCACTGTACAGCCTGCTATCTTCGTGAGTTCACTTGACATTTGAAGCTTTGCAATGTTACACACATGTGGGCAGCATTTTAGCAGTTTTCTTTTGGTTTCATTCTTTGGCCACCTTTCAGTTTTTGGTACCTTCTCTGTTGTTCTCCGGCTCTATTAGCATACTAGGAAAAGAAGGTGAAATTTGGCTCTCAAGGTACAGCTACTATTGAATTGTTAACACTTCACTTAACATTAGTTTAATATACATTAAGAATAAATTAGAAACTAAACGCTCCACTTATCTTAGTAATATTGCAAGGTGGTATAATGCTGACTAATTTCAAGTTGCATCCAACTTATTCCCAGAGCTATCCAAACAAGTTACCATAGTTACCAATGCTCAACTTAGAAGATCTGTTTGTCAGCAACCTCTGAAAACAAAAAATTAATAAACACAGTCTATTGCTGGTATTTCAAAATTCATAACGCGGTTCTTGTTTTTTAAAATTAATATCCTTTCCCAAACTATTAAATCTATAGGTCCATTTAATTGTTTTAATAATTTAACTTTTGGATTTATTTCATGATTAAATGACCAAAAATGATCCACCACAGCTAATTTATCAACTTGTTTATATTTAATATTTTTAAAATGCTCTTTTATTCTGGTTTCTAAATGATGTTTAGTTTTACCAATATAAACCCTATCTTAATCCAAACAGCTAAATTTATAAATGCCAGATTTTTTTATAATTTGGAATTTTATTGTTTTTAGAAAAATTTAGTAAATTTTGTATATTAAATTTATTTTGAGGAACTAAATTTATTCATAATTCTTTAAAAATTTTTGTAAACTTTTTTACTAGCCCACAGATGATAAGTAAACCTTCTAAAAATGCAATTATCTTTTATTTTCTTGAGCTTAGAAACCTCTTATACAGCCTTTTGATATTTAAATTTTTCTACCGTTTTATGTATAAAATCTGTATTAAAACCATTAATTACTGCAGTGTTAATGTGTTTATATTCTGTGTCAAATTCTTCCTTACTAAGGGGTATATTTGTTAACCTATAAATTAAACCATTGAAAACAGCAAATTTGTGTGAAAAAGTTAATAAAACGTTAAAACAAATCTTTATTAACTATACTGTGCTATACTATAACTATTAACTAAGTTAACTTTATTAACTAAAATAAAACGAATGAAGGTGGTTGTGCAGAAGACTAATATTCAATATCATAGACATGTGTTTTCTAGCCAATCAGGTGTCGTGTTTCAGAGTGCATGTGAGAGTACTTGCCTACAGTTTAACAGTAAAATTAAGTCATTCCAAGTGATAAGCATGCTCAATTGTGTGATAGTAAGTTCTTCAAGGATTCCGACGATGACAGAAGCAAAAAAAAAAAAAAAAAAAAATTGCTGCATTATTAATAGTCAATCCAGAGAAATATGTATAATGTGTACAAATACATTCTGAGAAAGGTGGGAAACAGTTGAAATGCTGCACTTCCCCTATTACCTCTGCTTGCGCATTATATGTCATTTACTGCCATCATTCCTGATGGATACTCTAGTTGTAAAATTTGTTGTTCTATGTAAAAATAATATACAGGTCCAACATGAGGTCTAGTTAGCATTGCATTTCCTGTGTGCTTACCTCTGAACAGCTGCTTTCATAGTAGTGACATGGAGCTCTCCTATGTAGACATTGCTTTGCATAAACCCTAGCAGCCTCCCTAACACTTTGTTGTACTTGTCCTTAAATCAGAATCATGTGTAACTATTCATTTGCTGTGTAGGGCTCCATTGTACCCTCTGTGACTTCATTGTCGATCAACTCAAAAATACTACTGTCGCTTGCCTACATTCACTCATTTGCAGTGTAGCCACTGTTATTTCTACCCTGTTCTCAACATTGCAGTGTGCTGGCACAAATGTCAGCATGCAGCGTAGATAAGTTGAAAATAAGGTTTAACATAACATTTCAATCTCAATTTCTGGCTAAACTTCTAAGAAAAAGACATTAGATGAAATTTGTTCTGAAGATGATACACTTTCATTTTGCAAAATAACTCTTAATTCATAGCTGTTGGTGTGTTAATCTGTGTCTTAGCAAGCAAAATTGCAATAGAATTATTTGTTATGTTTATCATGTTGGACATCCTACAAATGTATGGCACCTAAAGTACCTCCCATCATGGTCGCAACGTGGCCGAGTGGTTAGACCATTCGATTCTCACCAAAGCGGCCAAGGTTTGATCCCTGGCAACTGCATGTGGGATTTGTGGTGGATGAGGCAACAATGGAGTGGTTTTCCTCTAGGTTCTCTGGTTTCCCCTGCCATCTCGTTCCACCGGTGTTTCATCTTCATTCCATGTATCATCAGTGTCAAGGCATGCAGTGCTGTAGTAGTAAAAGTGGGTGTTAAATACTACAAAAAAGAAAACCTCCCATTGTGTATAATCTGAGAGGTCAGGTGTTTCTGAGTCTCCTTTAATGACACTTCTTTCCATGTACTGTGTATCTTCATGGGATGGATTCCTTAACACTTTGTGGTTGGCGGGTTGGCTCGCAGTCTCCTATTGGTTATTCAGAGACAGACCTTACTGACTTGTCGTTAGTCAGCTGACTGCCAGTCAGGTACCAGCTATCCACCACCTACTTATGCATCTGGTACCAACACAAGGTCCAACTTTAGGGGCCAGCAGATAGTTGGCCCCTGCTGTGGTCATGAAAGGAGTACATTTTAATTTATTGTAAAAAAGAATGGGTTAAGGATAGAATGGTTTGGATGTGAAAGAAAAAGGTTTTATTTATTTTAAAAATGCATGGTATGCCGGGAAAGGGAATATTGGTGGGGATGGGCAGAGAGGAAATAGTGGTGGGACACTAATGTGATCAGAGGGGAAGTTGAAAAATGCTTGAAAATTGAACTGGAAGTACAAGATTTCAGATGACAGGAATAGATATTTTGAAAGCCTGTAAACCCACCTATGCACCCTTTTTATATAGCCTTCTTTTATCGGGAAATTGTCATGTAAGTACAAAAAACAAGGCCATCTGGGGGCTACTGAGCAGTTGGGCTGGGTGTTGCCAATGTAAAGGATTTACTGATGTTTAGCTACGCTTTTGCTGTTGCTTTGCTGTTCGCAACCGAAGGCCTCAACTGCTTCACTCTTCTTCTTATAAAAACATGCCCCAGCTATGCTTTGCAACTTAGGACCCTCCATTCCTTGGGTACACTTTGTGGCTTATGGTCTATAATCTCTCAGCTATGTATGCTAAACCATTAGCCATTTGCGTTCGTAGCTGTGATCCATTACCATCTTCAGTGATAATTGGAAGTTGATGCAGGAGAAATCTAAAGTTAGGTAACGACAAAAGGTGACACAAGTACACTAGCTTTCCCATCTATTTTACTAAAAGATGTTACAGTTAATGGCTTTTATTGGATTTATTCTCACAGGTAATTTTTTACATTTCCTAAGTCATAAAAGAATGACTAGTTGTTTGTGGAAGGAATTGGTCTATGGTTTCAATTCACTATAGTGAGCATTTTGTTAGAACAATTGTTAACCACATGCAACAGTTTGGTGAATGATTTATGCACCTATATATTTATTCATTCAGTCTTAGATTATTCATATGCTAGGTTTCCTCTTCTTCTCGTCCGTGGGTCTTCTAGTTTTGCCTCAGCTATTCTTGAGACGGCTTAAGATAGATCGTGGGAAAAATGAGTGGTTATTGGAAATTGGATTGAGAAATAATAATAAATCAAAGTTAGGGAGAAAGCAACTAATTAAATTTGTTTATTGCTTTTTTCAAGCAGCTAAAATTCAAATACTCTGTACACAGTTTAAAGTAGAACAAATTTTAATTAATATGGGCAAATGATTTAGGCATCCTGAGCCTCACTTCACTATCACCAAGAATATAGAGAACAGAATAAACATAATATGAGATAGCCTAAATAAATCTTGAGATGAAATTTAGCCTAATGCCGAAAAATGGAAATAAATCTTTGGTTAAATTTTGCCTAGTGTCGAAATTTATCTTGTGAACAACTTTTGTAAAGTAGTCAGTCTTGTCTGTGTGTTTTCAGTAGTCCTGAAGTTACTCCGAGAATATATTATGTAAAATGGCGTTACTTGAGTCTTGTCTTGAAACTTTTTACATTTTCAGTTGAAGATTGACATACTTTATGTCGTGCTACATTAGAGTTTGCAGTAGGACTGTCCTACAATTTCATGTGAAGGGAAATTCCAAATCTCCCTACTATAACTTGCAGAAATATCTAATTTTATTGGTTCACTTAACTGCGGATTCTTCAAAATTAGTTATTTGCAGGCTTACCATTGGATAGGCCCACAAAGCTTATTTGCCTTCCCTTGTCCTGTAGTAGATGCTGTGCTGATGATTTACGGTGTTTTATGACTTTTTGAGAAGAATGGGTATACAAAGAAGGTGCAATATAGTTTTATTATTCCTGGTGTCAGTATGTCGCTGCCTGATCTGCTGTTCTTGGTCTCTGATGAAATGAGGATTTCTTGTTGTACACGACACTTGGTTAAAGAATATTATGATAAATAGAAGTACACAATTACATTGTAAATACCCTATTACACATGAGATACAGTCTCAAAACATTAAGAATTTAGTATAGGCTAGTAAATTAGTATATGAGAGGTACCAGCACCTTATTTACGTTGTATTTGCAAGGTATGGAGGTAGTAGGCGTAAGTCTTGACTGTTGTAGTGAAATGTACAGGTGTCCCAAAATTAGACCGACAAACTTTGGGAGCTGATAGATAACATTATTTTAAACACTTTTTGTTTAGGAAAGTTTTTTGCTGCAGTGCTTCGTTTAAGCACTAGATGGGTTAATGTCATAAATTAGTGCCTCCCACCCAGTTTAAACATTTATAGCAAAATCAACGATGCAAATTAGTATTGCATTTATCTTAGTAAGGTACACAATCTTAAACCAAGAAACAAATACAGAACGCATAAACAAAACACAAGCATATCATTGTTTACAGTTAATCACAGCTTTGCTATTCAAAGTAAATGTTGGAATGCTCGCCCATTGCGATTAACACAAAGAGTGCACTGACGTGCCCTATTCTGCTGTACTGTCGCAAAGATACCAGCCATTTCTTTGGTTTAGAAGTTTGTCAGCCTAATTATTATTTATTTATGCCAACAAACACACTGTTGTTGTTTGTAAACACACATGCCGTGTGTGGGCAATGTTTGAGAGGTAGACAAGAGCACCCACCTGGTAAGCGGAGGGTGTGTAGTTCAAATCCCAGCTGTGGCATTGGAGTTTTCAGTTCCGATTCTACCTCTCAGACAATGTCGGTCTAATTTTGAGTAGTAAAGCTGTCACTAACTGTGAAAACGTTTGTTTCTTGGATTAAGATTGTGTGCCTTACTAAGATAAATGCAATACTAATTTTTATTGTTGATTTTGCCGTAAATACTTAAACTGGGTGGGAGGCAGTAATCTATGACATTAACTCATCTAGCGCTTAAACAAAGTACTGCAGCAAAAAGCTTTCCTTAGCAAAAATGTTTAAAATAATGTTATCAGCTCCCAAAGTTTGTCAATCTAAATAAGGAAAATTGAAGCTATTAACAGTGAAGCAACAAGATTCTAAACTAAGAACAAATTAGAAACTAAAAACTTCACTTATCTTAGTAATGTTGCATGTTCTCCTTGAACAAGCTAACCCAGGGTTTCAAGTTGTCTCCAACTCATTCTCAAAGCTATCTAATTTTGGGACAGCCTATATATCAGGTTTCACTCTATTGAAGTGGAAAGTAGGTTTCTTTGCATGGGACCTTTGGCTGCTTGCATGTGTTGCCTGTGAGAGTTCGGAGATTGACTGCTTCTCCATCTCTCTTTACGTAATCTACACACTAGTTGTGACACAAATAAAAGATATTAACTGAAAACCAATCTCTAGTATAACCAAACACTGGATTTAATACGAGGGTGATTCAAATATAAACAGTAATTTTGTTAAAAATATTTATTGATTAAATATATACACAAGTGACTGCATCAACATTTCTCTATATAGCTTTCTTCACACTGTACACATTTTTGCCAATGTTTTGGAAGCTTGAACATTCCTTCTTCAAAAAAAGTTTGAGGGTGTGTCGCCAACCAATTGTGCACATGCTCATCATCGTCGTCGCTTTTGAAATGTTTCCCTCCGAGCGATTCATTCATGGGTACAAACAAAAAATAGTCTGGGGGGGACAAGTCTGGACTGTAGGGAGGGTGTTCAAGGGTTTCCCAGTGCATGGCCACCATTATGTCCATTGTCAAATAGGCGATGTGAGGCGTTGCATTGTTTTGGAGAAGGATGACATCTCTGATGGGCATACAACGTCTTTTGCTTCAGTAGGCAGCTTTTACAGACCTTAACAATTGGCAATAGTAAGCTGCAGTCACTGTACGTCAATCATGAAGAAAATCAACCAACTTCTGTTGTGATTTCTTCAACAGTGGAGCGGTGATCACCTTCAATAAGCTCTCAAACGGCACGGATGTTGTCATCTGTGAGATTTGACCTTGGGCGTCGAGCATGACTTTCGTTTTCCACAAATTCTCGGCCACCCTGAAATTGTCTGGCCCAAGTAAACTCTCAATTCTGTGACAGTGTAGTGTTCCCAAACTATGCCCTTAAACGAGTTAAAATCTCCAAAGTTTTAACCCCTTTATTGGTTAAAAACTTGATAATAATGCGTTGCGCAACAGACGAAGGAACCTCTTGCTCACTTATGGCTGTACTGACGCCGGAACCTAGCGAAGCAGCTAACAAAGCTAGTTCCCCCTCCCTGACACACCAACCTTCAACCCCCGCACTCCACTGCCCCACTCTGAACTGCTTCTCCCGTGATATGCAGCAATTACTGTTTATATTTGAATTACCCTCGTACTAATGCACTCAAGGTCATTTGCATAAAGATTATGGGTGAATGTTCCTACATGGACTCCAAAATTGAGTGTAATAAAAGTGAGTGAAATGAATGTGATTTCCCTGAGAATTGGGCAAAGAGGAGATGTTACTTCTTGGAAATCCTGTAACCAGCCTCACAGCATATTTAGGAGCTTTTCTTTTATAGCACAAAAATGGCATGAACAGAGCGAAATACTGCATATGTCAGATTGAGAGGGCCAACTTCAGATAGGGAGTGATATTTGCTAGTTTGGCAAGATTTGAATTCTTCTTCCCCTCCTCCTGATCCTCATTATTCTCCTCCTCCTCCTCCTTATTCTCCTCCTCCTCCTTATTCTCCTCTTCCTCCTCCTTATTCTCCTCTTCCTCCTCCTTATTCTCCTCTTCCTCCTCCTTATTCTCCTCCTCCTCCTTATTCTCCTCCTTATTTTTCTCCTCCTGCTTCTCCTTATTTTTCTCTGATCTGTATTCTCCTTTTCCTCCTCCTAATGCTTCTTCTCCCCCTTCTCCTCCTTCTTTCTTTGTTATCCTCTTCCTTCTCCTTATCCTCCTTATTTTTTCCTTCTCCTTTTGCTCCTGCTCCTCTTCCTTATTTCGCTCCTGCTCCTTAGTCTTTTCTTCTTTTCCTCCTCTTCCTTTTCCTCCTGCTTCTTGTTCTGCTCCTCCTCCTCCTCCCTCTGCTTCTCTTCCTGCTACTTATTCTTATCCTTCTTCACTCTCCTGGATTATTGGGGTTTGCCTACACTGATATTTCGGTGTGCTTCGTTGCTTCACATGCCACGACTGCTTCACTCGTACAAGAATCAGCCTTTGGTTATGCTTTGCAGCCTAGTGATGGTTTTGTTTCTTGGTGTCGTGTTGGCAGATCTTGGCTGTAGTGAGATAGCCAGTAGCATGAACAAAGGATATTGTCGATAAAGCAAGGTTTGATTTTTGGGGGCCCCTCTGAGTTCATTTAACTTTTGAGAAAAATGCTTGGCAACATTAGTGTGTCTGCCTCACATTCAAAATGTCCCTAGTTTGAGTCTCGGTTAGGGTGGTATCTTTTTATCCCAGGGTTTTCCTTTATCTGAAGATGACAAATGTTAGACAGCTTTAAGCTCTATGGAACCTGGGCTCATTTGAGTATTATTTATAGTCTGATATGACCTACATGGTTATAGGTTTTATATTTATTTAAAAAAGAAAAACCATTTGAGGGAAATGTGGGTGGAAATTGTAATTACATTGCGTAGGATGGTACTCAGTGTTACTTGATTTGGTTTGAGTTTATTACCATGGACGATTTATCATTATAAATATAGCGAGTTAACCGAGGTGTTGAAAATGCAGTTCTAAGTAGAGTGGATTTAATGTGTTTGGTTTCAACACTTATTGATCTATTGACATCTTATATATCATTGCATCTAATAACGAGAATTGAAAGTTTAGACATAATGAAATGACAGTATCAGTTGTTCTCTCTTTCCCATTTAGAGCCCTTCCTAGTTTTGTGTGGATATTTTTGTTTTTATTCTGCCTCTAATACTGATACACAGTTTTAAACTCACAGTGCACTAAATTTAATGACTTTCAGAAGAAGAAAATATTTAGGAATATTATTACAACTGTAATAGTCTTCATATGACTACACAAGAATTTGAGTGATAAGTTTGATTTACAATTTATACATGTGTAAAAATAATGTGATATAGCTATTTCTCTATGCCATAATTATATTAATCAAAAGAAGATTGTATACCACCCAAAGTTCAGTATCAAGGTTATGCTGGAAATACATGCTTTAAGAAAAAAGAAATTATAGAAGTTTCTATCGTCAGTGAACACCATAACTCAAAAACAAAATGTTGCATATATTTAGCAATCTTAGCACTTCAGTAACAGGTGATGCAAAAGACTCAGAACTGGCTGCGCTGTCCTTGGCACTTGTCGAACGGCATGGATGAAAGCATTTAACATTTTTAAAACTACTTTTAAAGGCTTTACTTACCAAATTTATTAGAGGAGATGCTGAAACTGGCTACCATGTTATCCATACATTTTTGGTACCTCTTTAGGAAACTATCCATCACTTGCTGTAGTTCACGTTGAGAAAAAACTGGCAATTTCCTGGTACATATTTTTTTAATTCTTCCAGGGTGTGTGGGTTTGTCTTGTACACTTTATGCTTTAAGTTACCCCAGAGATAGAAATTGTAGATCACCTGGAAATCTTTCTGCAAATCGCACTTTCACTCGGCGAGTTGACTGAATTAACATATACAAATAATAAATAAGTACATGCTGTGCAGGAGAAACAAATGCTGAGCTATAATACACTTTGTGACTAAGTACAGGACAAAATAATAAAGTACAGTGATAATAACTCAATCACACGATAGTGCATCAGCTCAATACTGCACTTTCAGAGCAGAGAAACATAAGTCAACTACATGACCTTGTGTACAGCAGCTGCATTATCGTATTTCCTTTGTGCAGTGACAAAGCACTGTGCGTTGGTTCGGATGTTTTTGGGTCTCTCTGTGGATGCTTCACTGTAAATCAGTACAAATCTCATGAAAACTGTCATAGGTATTCAGTTGCCAAAAATCACTTCATCTCCACAATTTCAAAATGAATTTTTATTTTTGATATTATGGTTACTTTACTCAGGGGTCTCTGTCTAGGGGACATGTGAATGGCGACCACAAGGTACCCAAGCTGAGCAGAACATTACTTCCACTTACTGGTGTTTTGCTCCTCACTGTAACTTTTCTATCTGACCTTACCTTGGTCATCCCTTGTTCTCTTCCGACCCCGATGCTATTAGGGTTCCCGAAGGGTTAGGGAGTCTTTAGTTTTCCAATCTCTCCATTTCTCTAATTTCTCTATAAAATATTAACCCTTAACATGCTGACCTGTCATGGCATGTAATGCGTCCTCTGATTGGTAATCAGAGGATATGGTCGGTGAATTTATTTTGATAATTCTCCCGGTCAGGTCGGTGAGGCCCTTAAACCAACGACAGGTGTGGTCCTCCAGACATTCTGGGGGTTATGAGAGAGCGATGTGACCGCCAAAACATAAAAATATGGTGCTCTCTTAAAAGCGGTTACTATTCTGCTATTGCTCTATGAGTGAAAAATATTGTAGAGCAAGAGGATTAATGACTTCATTGTCAGAAATCCAGCATTAGCTAACAACAACAACAACATATTATGGTTACATATACTATATAAAGTGTATGAAAAATCTGCAACAAAATGTTTTTTCTATTTATAATTTCAGCTTTTGGAAATAATTTTTGAGTACATTCATTTTTTCAAAGCATTCCACATTGTGCAGTTTTCGTTCAATTCTTCCTTACATGGAAAATTTTGATTTTATTGAAAACAGCTCTAACAATTTTGATTGAAATGCCATATGTCTAAGATATTTTTATGGCAAATGAAATGTGTTTTTTGAATTTTCTGACTATAGCCCATGTAGTTCTGTTTACCCTGGATGACTTTTGTCTAACTGGTAAACCGTAAGAGATGGATAAAATCTTACTATACAAAATAATGTGAATCTTGCTAAAACACACAATTTATGACCAGATAAATGTTTTTATAGAGTGAACCATTTCGGAGATATGCCTTGTTATTTGTGTGAGTTAAGGGGGAAGAAAACTTTTGCCAAATGGAACACTTGTTCTATTTTTTATATATCAGCCATGCAAAGAGAATGGAATTTGAAAGCTTTAAAAGATTTGACTATCGCTCAAAGCCTACTGTATTCCCATATTCCCCTTGTACCTATAAGAAAATAAACAATAAGGTAATTTCTGCAAATGTTTATTTCAACTAACTCAAAGAAGATATAGGAATAAGATAATTAAGGAAATTGAAGCTATTAACAGTGAAGCAACAAGATTCTAAAGTAAGAACAAATTAGAAACTAAAAACTTCACTTATCTTAGTAATGTTGCAAGTTATTTTTTCAAACACAAAAAATAAAAAAATAAAAAAAAAAACTTGCAACATTTCTAAGATAAGTGAAATTTTTAGTTTCTAATTTGTTCTTACTTTAGAATAGGAATAAGAGTTTCTAAGAATTGTTAGTACAAGAGTAGAGAAAGTCAAGTGAGTGCAACACATCAGATTTATTTATGCATACCCTATTCAGCGTCTTTTTGTACTTATAAGAGCTTGAACCCTACTTTGCTGTTTCGTCTCCATGGACATGATCCACATCTGTTTCTTCTTATGCCTCTAATAGGATATGCTCATATGAATTCTTCTCTTTGATTTATTGTCATTTTCTGTATTGTCTGTCACAGTTCCCCTGGGAGTTCCTTACATCTTCTAATAAGCTCAGATTGAACTAGAGACTTATCAAGGAAAATCAGAAAATCATGTCTAGAAATGGTTACAATTTCCTTTCTGCTGGTGTGAAGTAAGTGGCAGAAAATATTACACAGGTCACGGTCTGGTGTAACTTGATGCACAGTTCCATTAAAACAAGTCCACTATGGCAGGTACTGGCTGACAGCTTCTCCCTCAGCTGAGCTGGTCTGGTGTAACTTGATGCACAGTTCCATTAAAACAAGTCCACTATGGCAGGTACTGGCTGACAGCTTCTCCCTCAGCTGAGCTGTGTGCCACCCAAATTGAGGACAGCTACAACACTTTACAAAACTTAAATTGTTGTTAGCTAATGCTGGATTTCTGACAATGAAGCCATTAATCCTCTTGCTCTCCAATATTTTTCACTGATGGATGGGGCACTAGAAGTGGCCGGGCATATTTGAAGGTGGTCTCGGTCCATTTCCTCTTGCAGATCACATAGAGGACAGAGTGGTGAAGAATATATCCCAATTCTGTTTAAATATTTTGCCAAACAATCATGTCCTGTAATCAACCTGAAGGTTGCAACTGCCGTTTTTCGAGGATACTCAGGAATTATTGTTTGAATGTTTGGTAGGTCCCATCTTTTATTTTTTGATTTTTCATAGTAATATTTTACAATAATTTTTTTGAATTCAGAGTTGACTAATCTTTTTAGCTGCATAAAATGGTAGATTAACTATTGATTTCTGTACACTGCCGGTACCCTTTTTTGCAAGAAAATCAGCTTTCTCATTACCACTCAGTCCACAGTGAGCTGGTATCCATTGGAAGACTAGGTGTTTTTGAAGTGCTGTTAGATGGCTAAGCATTTTCCAACATTCTATTATTGTTTGGTTTTTTGGTGACAACTTGAAAGTAATTGCTACAGTTGCCACCTTGGAATCTGAGAGAATAATTGAGGAACATTTTTTCAAAACTCGATAGATGCACAAAATGTATTTCTTAGAACCGTCTTTTTTCTTCTATTTATTGGCAATACTAATTGGTTAGCACAGCAGTTATATTAATCATTCAGTTCTCCTTCCTGATACTGTCTCATTGAATGTGAAAAGAAACAAATAGCATAGTTTAACTAGTGCAAATTTGGGGTTTGAAAATGCAGAGTTTTTTTCAAAAACCGATAGTTGCTGATCAACTTTTATGCGTGACCGAGAAATTAACACATGAAGTTTTGTTGTTTTTGTCATTTTTTTGTTGCCTTTTATTTATGTATTTTAAATTTTTTATTTATTTTCACCTTTTTATAATACATAGTGTACTATACAAGCAACATATTAATGTTTATAAGGATTTTTTTATTAGGTATAAACTTAGGAACTAAGTACTGCTACATTCACAATAACAATATATTTTGCTTTTATTATTTATTTATGCCAACAAACTTACTGTTGGTGTTTTTAAACACACAAGCCATGTGTGGGCAAAGTTTAAGAGGTAGAACTGGAACTTAAAAATTCAATGCCACAACTGGGATTTGAACCACAGACCTTCCGCTTGCCTGGCGGACGCTCTAACCACTGAGCTATTGAGACAAGTCAAGGCTGCCTATATGACTTCTGCAGTTAAAGACGGGATATAAATGGAACGAAAGAGGAAAAAAAAAGGCTTGCAGAGAAGAATGTGAAATCCAAACTCACAACCTGAATCCGCAGTTATTGCCAATGATGCAGCAGTGTACAAAGCGTGCAGAAATGATTGAGAATTCCAAGAATCGCAACAGTGAGATGGCAGTCAATGCCAATATGTGTTTCATAGAATTCAGGTTGCTACACCCTGGATAATAAAATCATAAAATTGCATCTATTGACCTTTGCTTTAACTGAGCAAGTGCATCTATCGAGTGTTGAAAAAACTGTTAATATTCTCTACCTTCTACACAGGACAAGAATCAAATTTTGTAAAATCTGACTTCACAGAACATTGCAGAAGGTCAAAATTATGCCAATACTCCATATATAACTCAATTTTGTAAAATTTTGCATCTATCGAGTTTTGAAAAGACGCTCCTCAATTGCTTGATGAAAATGTGAAATTCTATACAAATGATTTTGTAGGTGCATTTGAATTTCTTCAATTTCTCCATCGAAGTTTGTGGTTTCATAACTTAAAGATTTGTAATTGGAAAAGAGGTGACACGTGGCTCAAGTCCCTGCTCCATCTCAGTTTGATATCGGTGATTCATCAGTATAAATATTTAAAATATGTGGTTACTTTCAAACTCCAACATAATGCCATCCAATAGAAAATGATTGTCCGGGCTTGCAGGTCATGGTCTATTGGAAAATATCCACTCTAGACCATGGCCCACATACTTGGATAGTTATTTTCTATTTAATGACACTGGCTGTGAAATCTTATGCAATTTGATAATGCCATCCGGTTAAAATGGAAACTTGAACTCAATGTGCATTTGCCACTAGAGGCCTTAAATATCAAACTTAGTAAGTTAGGTATCTTCCTAGGCTATGATTTTCAAGAAACCCCCACCCCAAACTATTCTTTGCATGAAAAAAAAGATTCTTATTTTTTATTTTGTTAAAAATGGTGCTTATTTAGTTTGATTATAATACCACTTGTTTACGATGTCCCTTCTGAAGAAAGCCACGTCAAGGATTTTTATCCCTGGTAAAGTCTGTTGCCCCGTGCTAAGGAGTTTTGCGATCAAAAAGAAATCCATTGCTCTTTGCTGAGTTTGAACCTGTGACCTTGAGAACCAGAGGCTATTATGTTACCCCACAGAGATTGGTCCTGAGGCTGGTGAATCTATTTTCAGAAAGAAATACTGAACCCTTGGTGGATAGCAAATTATTTACACAGGTTTACAATGTTTTATACATCTTTCTGTTCCCAAAGTTACACTTCTTTTTCCCAATCGTCTTGGTCTAGTCCTCTTCTTTTCACAATCTGCTGTATCTCCCGCATCCATGTGTGTCCAGGTTGACCTCAACATCTTTGTTGTGATTCTCAATTACCTTTTTCTGAGCTTTTTTCATAGTTTAATACTGTATATTGTGTTTATTTTAGCATATGTAGTTATTCTGATGAACAGGGAACTGGCCTGGTGTATCAAACCCCAACCTGAAGGATCAGGTGATCTTTATTCAAGGTTGCCTTCCTTTATCCTTTGATGAACCAATGCCAAAGTGCAAGGCAGCAGTAGCTGTAACCCGGGATCAAGGGCCCTTGCCACACACACACACACACACACACACACACACACACACACACACACACACACACACACACACACACACACACACACACACACACACACACACACACACACACACACACACACACACACACACACACACACACACACACACACACACACACACACACACACACACACACACACACACACACACACACACACACACACACACACACACACACACACACACACACACACACACACACACACACACACACACACACACACACACACACACACACACACACACACACACACACACACACACACACACACACACACACACACACACACACACACACACACACACACACACACACACACACACACACACACACACACACACACACACACACACACACACACACACACACACACACACACACACACACACACACACACACACACACACACACACACACACACACACACACACACACACACACACACACACACACACACACACACACACACACACACACACACACACACACACACACACACACACACACACACACACACACACACACACACACACACACACACACACACACACACACACACACACACACACACACACACACACACACACACACACACACACACACACACACACACACACACACACACACACACACACACACACACACACACACACACACACACACACACACACACACACACACACACACACACACACACACACACACACACACACACACACACACACACACACACACACACACACACACACACACACACACACACACACACACACACACACACACACACACACACACACACACACACACACACACACACACACACACACACACACACACACACACACACACACACACACACACACACACACACACACACACACACACACACACACACACACACACACACACACACACACACACACACACACACACACACACACACACACACACACACACACACACACACACACACACACACACACACACACACACACACACACACACACACACACACACACACACACACACACACACACACACACACACACACACACACACACACACACACACACACACACACACACACACACACACACACACACACACACACACACACACACACACACACACACACACACACACACACACACACACACACACACACACACACACACACACACACACACACACACACACACACACACACACACACACACACACACACACACACACACACACACACACACACACACACACACACACACACACACACACACACACACACACACACACACACACACACACACACACACACACACACACACACACACACACACACACACACACACACACACACACACACACACACACACACACACACACACACACACACACACACACACACACACACACACACACACACACACACACACACACACACACACACACACACACACACACACACACACACACACACACACACACACACACACACACACACACACACACACACACACACACACACACACACACACACACACACACACACACACACACACACACACACACACACACACACACACACACACACACACACACACAC